>JAQQSE010000022.1:2400000-4800000 GCA_035772565.1 Antheraea assamensis | reverse complement strand
GACATTTTGAAAGTTACGATGTTTTAAATTTCGAACAGAATATTTTTGTCAATAGCAATTTGACAGAATGCACCATTCAATTTTAAAATATACATCAAAGCACATTCGACAAATTAAAAATGCATCGTACAAATATAACTATTAACCGACCAAGTTGAATAATATATCTTTATTCTCTCTGCGAAATTCATTAAGCACAATTTTTTTAAGTGTATAAAATAGTTGTTTAATTATCAATGTTTGCAGATAGCTCAACTGAATATGTCTATGAATGACAATTATATATGTTCTTCTTGTTTTCGTTTACATTCATATCTTTATTGTTGCATTATTTAAAACCTTACCATTTATTTAGTTAGCTTTAATTTTATCTTATTCTCATGTCAGACTACTAACACTTACCGTTTTATAGAGATGCCATGCAATCAATATATTAATTCTCTTATCATAATGAAGTTAACAATTATTATTCCAAAGCTTATATTAATGCAATGAAAATTGATTTATCCAGGTATATCGACGCTCAATACAATCTGCGTTACGTAATATAACAGCATTTGCCCGGGGTACCATGGGTCCTGTGACATGCAAATCTTGGTGATACTATTAAATCGGATAGACGGAAGTGTGCCGGGGAATCGTCGATGCCAGTAAATTGATGTAACTAGCGCATATACGTGGGATGCATGGTAATACTGACGTTGGTGGACAGACAACCGGACACTCCGGCTTAGTTAATTCTATTGCGAATTCCTTTGTACAGTGGATTCGATTGAGTTTGCGACAAACTCACTGCGGTTTGGTGTAGATGAAGCTGACGGCCAGTTCTATTCAATTTCCAATTTTCACAATAACTAGATAGACGCCTACTTTAAGAGTCATAATATTAATACATATATTTCGTTTTAACTGACAAAACCTGAAGTAGTAAAGATAATTAACGGAGACACGAATTAATTACAATCAGACCTATATTTTTTTATTTGTATTTATTACAATTTTGAAACCTAATTGATCACTGTAATTTGGTCCATATTATTATAGTACTATGGTTTGGTGATATAATTCGTATATTAACATCCTTCCATTTTATTATTATCATTATTACACCTGCACGTATTTTAATAATGGAAATCCATCATCTAAATGAGTCAATATTATTTAAGAATTTAACTTGGTAGAGATTCGCACGACTGATTATAAACATATATAATTATTACATGTTTTTCTTGCTATAACTTCAAAATCAAAACCTTCATATAATTTATCAAATCTATGAATAAATTTAATTTGAACAACTATTCTATTAAGACAAAGCAAATAATTATCATATATTTTATTAACAATTCTTTCATATTATAAAATGCAACGTCTATATGTTATTGGAATTATTGTTTGTGAACAATTCATGTGATTTATCATATTATTCACAATTAAGTAGTACAAAGAATAAACAGTAACAACTGTGATTAAGACAAGAAAAGTTGCCAAGCGCCGAATATGAAAATGTAACTAAATTATTTCACTAGGATGAAATAATTATTACATACTAGCTGTGCCCCGCGCTGTTACCCGCGGTTTATCAGTTACACTAAAATGTGTATTATTTAACCGGTGTGTAAAATATTCACATTTACAGAAGCAAAAAAATGTAAATTTGTACACCGAAAAAATCAGTATGATTGGCAATTTACGAAAGCTAAACCTATTGAGGACTGTGAACGGGTGAGCTGGCCAAGATGACTTCTCGTAGTAGAGGGCCAAAAACGGAGCTTATTGTTTTCTGCATAAATAAAAATATTTCCGGCTCTCGACACACGCGAGCAACCCACGTATAACTGCCCGTGGGAAAAACAGGGCGTGTCCAGATGGATATCAGCTACTTTTAGAGTTTGCCCCTGACTTTTATTTAGCGTAATGCAGAAAGCCACCTTCAGAGTGAATTGTAAGCGCTTGACTGGAATTGCAAGTTGGTGGGTATTATGGGGATTCTGTGTATCAATACCGTCTCTCCTTTAGCCCCTCCAGTGAGAACTGGCCAGCGCGATGTGCCGTCTCAACTCTGTGACGCGTAACTTAGTGGCGTTACACAACCTGGGCACGTCCGGGTTACGCACCAGTATGAGAGGTACTCCAACGGTGAGCTCCAACTTATGGGAAGACACCCCAGACATCACTGTGTCTATTGACATGTAGGTGCTCACCTCACCTAAAACGACGACGGGAGAATCATCATATGATCCAAATCATTCGGGTTAACATTGCCGTTGTTCGCAATGGCGTCTTAGAGGTGTACGTAGCTCTCGGTTCGCTACTTGCTCTTCGTGTATAATTACTTTGCAACTATGATCGGGCATATTATCTACTGCGGACTTTAATTCATGGACCAAGATATTGTGGTTGTGCCGGAATTGTTGGATTTTAAGTACAGTTACTCGCTCCACACCTTGAATAATTTAACACCATCTGTCAGTCTCCACCTCGTCGTCTCCTATAATTTCACACCTGTGAAAATTGAGGCCGCAGATTAAGTGGCGGCAACCGTGAGCGTATTTTGTGATGTACTTGGTCTTTCATCGTATAAGTAGGGAGAAATCCAGGTATAGCAAGAATTTTCTCCACCCTGAAAGACGTCATGTCAAAATATGTATTTTTTACACGGTTAAGGAACTGTCAAGTTTTTTTTTTCGAACTGACCTACACTGCTAGCCTGGCAAGGCCTATACAGTTCCACCGGACTACGAACTGTCAAGTTTCATCAGTTTCTCCTGTAGATAATATTTTAAGTTAGCCACAGGAATTTCTAAAATAGGAATGGCTACTTTGCCCCCCAGAGCAACACATTACTGCTCTTTCCGCCTTCCTTTTTAATGCTCCACAATGGCAACACACATTTTCCATACGGCTACATTTAATGAGCCTGTGGTTACTATAATCTAATATCACGTCAAATTCAAAAGTACATTTTTCAAATACCCCCAATAGTTTCTAGTAAATATTTCTCGCCGCTCTGCTTGACGCTGAAATACTTGCCAACTCGCAGTTTCCGCATCTGTTGTCTCAGAAGCACGCTGGTTAGCCATTAGTTGGGAATGCTTTCCCCACCGAGAAGGAGCTTCTTAAGGTGTTTTAGTGGCACGCTGAGAGACTATGCGGATAGCATTTTCCTGACTTCGAGCATGACCTTGCTTAGAAGTATCTGTAGCTCTGACTTCTGCCTAAGGTGCTGCTTGGTCACGTCTACGCTGTTCAGCATGAACAGTAGATTCTTGTTGTCTAGCGATTTTCATAGCTCGAACTCTTTTAGAGCTCTATAAAAGATTGGATTTGCGTTTGCGAGTCATAATTTTACTAAGAATCTAAACAATATCCTAGAAACTGCTATCGAACTAAACTAATTTATGAAATACAGAACCTCTTTTTTTAAGTCGGTTAAAAAAACAAAGGGTCTTATTAGTGGTAACGAAACCATAGCATGAATTTAAACATAGGAACGCCATCTATTGAGCAAAAGTTTCAACTGAGTGCAAAAATACTCATATCACGGGAACACTAAATTTATTCCAAGAAAAAAAGTAGCCTATGTGGTATCAGCTACGTCCATACCAAATATCATCAAATTTAAAATAAGTAACAAACATATAAACACATACACTCATAAACTTTCGCCTTTATAATATTAGTGTGATAATGTACTATAAATAAACGTTATTACAGTATATTATTTTCACTCTCCAGCTTTATCACTTACGTTTTTTTTGGTCTGTGCATCAATAGGTTTTCCATTGTGTAAAATAACTTCAATTACGTACTAATAGCGCAAACTATCAAACCATTTGTTCCCTTTATAAAATTCATTCTAAAGTATTTCACAATAAAAATGCTTATTCGGTATCGCAGCATAACTGTTATTAATACCTCGGCTGATTTTTTCAGACCCAGATCTCAAAATGGCGAATTATGTATTTATTTTTTTTTATTTCCCGATATCGTGAATTGTAAATGTTATGGTTTAGTAAAAAAAGTTCGTACAAATGAAAAAATAATTTAAAAGTACATTTTACATAAAAATTACAATTTTACAATCAATAATTTGTTCGTTTTTTACATTTTTGTAAGAATTTAGGTTTTTTTATAAGTTTATGCTGCCACCAATCTGTTGTCCTGTGCCTCATACGGTCTAAATTCCTTTGTATGAAACTTAAACCTGTATAGTTTTGGACAGTCCAGGGGTTAAAAGAAACCGAGAAGTTTTTGTCTCAGCTGTACGACGTCAACAACTGAACAACTGATAACTGAGAACCTGTTAATTCCGACAATATTTTTGATGTTCTTCCTACAGTCTTCTGTCTCACGCATTCATTCACTTTTTTATTTGTAGATTTCTTAATTCAATTTCTTTAGAATTTCTTTACTTTTCCGTACAATTTTTCAAACATTATCTCTCTTTTTTTGTGATCAGCTAGTATATCCAACAACTCAAAAGCTTGCTTTTTGGGATTGCACTGCGGTTATCCTCAGAAACGGTATACCTATATACTTTGTCGTGCAACCATTAAAAAAAATAGTACATCAAGAATAAATTCAATTACAGAAATTACATATCTGGCAATATTTTCACATTCGGCATTAAAATATGTTTCTTTATTTTACAAATAAAAGACCGAAGATAAGAAAGCGTCTAATAACGAATGAGGCCGTTTACAACCTGTTGTACACACACATGCATGGCTCCTATTATAAGTTTTATTTAAAAACAAATAAATCAGAACACAATTTCACACATAACAATATAATTTCGAATACTCAGCACAGTTCTTTTTATGGCAATTAAATAACTGATATGCATAGTACATGCATGTATAGATATTTAACACACAAATACAGAACTAAAACTTATGCAGATCAGGTAAAAGTATGGAGATCAAATTCGTGACCTTTCTGCTCAGTAGTATAGCTTACTGTCACTGCACCACAGGCTTAGCGCAAGATCATGGAATCCTTAACATTAATTCTTATGTTTATAACAATGATATTTTATTTAGAAATTTACATTTTGAAAGAAGAAACTTTGTCTAAAATATTTTCTTTCTTTTCAGGTATGCGCTTTGAAGAACTTCTCCGCAAACATACCTATATAATGAATAATACAAAACACATTTCTGAAACACTATCAACCAAATTTCGTTAACTTAACAAAACCATACTGCACAGCACACAAAACTACTTTTCATTCAAACTATGTGGAAACATGGTAAACAAATGTAGACTCCTACTTCAAGCGCGGAAGCTACGTCACTAAAGGGAAACTATACGTAAACAAATACACAACATCACTCACACCCTCCCGCCCGCTTACACCACACGAACTGACCGCAGTAATACTAATTCGTACATAGTTTTCATAACATGATTATATATATAGCACTTATGTGGGTTAGCGATACCTCTCAATGCGGCATACTCTCCTAGTATTCAATGTAACCAAGAGGTGGCACAATCACGTCAAGTACACTTGTCTCGTTTACGTGGATCGCTAACCGCACACACACATACGAGCGTATCCTAATTTATAGTCCTTGACTGAGTACTCCCCAAATTCACAGGGTAATTAGCCGGCATACCGAAATTAATAAGGCCGCAGCGAGCGTAAATCGTTCCTGATTGGTTGCAAACGCTGACGAGATACGGATGAATTTAACTACAAAAGGTAAGTTGTTACAGTCGTGCAACATTGATTTAATTCGGATATACGGCGAACGCTTTTTGTTAAATTCAAATAAGTACGTGTGTATTAGAGGCCCCTTTATTATATTTATTTTGGTAATAAATCTACTATAAACATCACCTTTGTTACAATAAGTTTTGTATAACAAATGATACTGATTTTTTTGAGAAAGATACTCAGTGTATAACTCAGTTTACAATAAACAATCTACGTTTAATGTATCAACCACTATCGAGATTAACCTACAAAAACGATGTCCTTCTTTGAAAAAAAAAAATATAGGTATGTTATATTAAAAAAAAAAATATTAGGATTTTCACATTATTTAATACAATTCTATTGAATGAAGTGATTTAAAATTCCTTATTTTTTATTTCGAAATAGACCACAATTTTACTAGATGCCGCGGGTACATACCAATCATATTTAGTAACTGATTTTTCCAATTCTACTTTTGGAAGTACAAGCACCTTCTTATTTGTGCCTATTGTATCAAATGAAAAGATTATTAAAAAAAAAATCCCTCAGTTTGAATACCTATAACCGCCTACTTTTTTAATTTAAATAATATGATCCCCGCTCCGGCGGCCCTTTACGGTCTTCTTATTGTTAATTCGTTCGGAGCTATATGAAATGGTAAAGTCAGTAACTAATTATGTTAGATGCTTTGAGTTTAACATGAATATCTAAATATAAACAGACTATGTCTGTGACTATTGACAATATGTCGTACGTCGTAAAAATGTTTATAGCACAAGATTCTAAGGAGTAATTACTACCCCTATCGAAATTTTAATCTAAACACAAGTTTAATATAAATATTATAACACAAAGTCGCTTTTCGAGTCTGTTTGTGTGTTTCCTTAATTCTTTTAAACTACGTACCGGATTTTAATACGCTTTTCATTATCGTTTAGTTTTTCCTGGAAGATTTATATGTATAATAATATATATAGTATATAATTATATAACTTATAGTAAATATTTGTACAAAATAGAGAAAAACTATGTATTGATAACGCTGGCTAAACTTTATGAGATACATACAAATAGTGTTGTACTACATCTTAAAAATGTCTACAAAAACGAATTTAATTATATATCTCTATATAACCTAAGGATAACCTACAGCAATCATTTTTATCTGTATTATGTTATAAAAAAAAGTGTACATCTCGGGACGCCCGACAGAAGTGATAACTTAAAATAATCTAAGTTGAACTATTTAATATTGAAATTATTTAACTTTAGAAAAGCTTAGGTTATTACTTAAATTTTACTTATATTAATATGATCATGTAAGGAAAAGTTATTTACTAATAAAATCTTTTATTGATTATAAAATATATTTTATTCTTAGTTACAATTCTTGAATATGTACACTTACCGCTACCGTATGCGAGAGAGAAAGGGAAGCCAGACAGATTGGCGCCGTAACGCGTTACGTAACGAACCGGTTTACCCTCCCATAAGAAGTTATCACTTTAAAAATAATTGGTTATTTACGACACCGTTTTGACCAAAATAATATTTTGTCCTTACATACGAAATTAGCGTTTTATATGCCAGAATTAAAATGAAAATATATCATGACAAATTAACTAATTGAAGTATATACCCTTCTTATCTATGCAAATCCGGCAATTTATATGTAGTTCATTGATTCCATTGCTAAAAAATTGTGGGAACGAGAATTAGTAAAATCGAAGGCGGTTTGGACTGTCTCATTGGAATAGATTTTTTTATTTGCAAGAAATTATCTAAATTCCGTAAAAAGTGGTAAACTGTTGGAGAAAGGTCCGAGATGTATGGTGGGTGCCGGAGACATTGCAAGCGCAGCTGCTCTAATTTAACGACCAACTATCGTAAAGTATATTTATAGAGTCTAGCAGTGTCCTGAAGGAACATTCGCTTAGAGAGATCGACCAGTCTCGTTGGTTTCAAGGCTATCTTTTCCATCATGATTTGCAATTATTGACAAGACAGATCTCGATCGTCTGGCCAGATCTTAGCAGGCAGTAGTATACTACTGTCATATATGACACCAACACTAGTCTACCAAATATTTACCAATACCTTTTTCTAAGTCAACTTTTGCTTGGGACAGGATTTGCCCAGTTCTCGTGTTTTCAACCACTGTGATCAGCATTTCCGATTGTCGTAACGGATCATTTTTTTTTTTGCAAATAACCATATGATTCAAAGTTCCCTCGTTATCATGAAGAATGAGTAATGTAACGCAGCATTCAATGCGTTTTTGTTGGTCTAGCCTAGGCAATTCGTGCGGTACCCATTTATCGAGCTTTTTCACTTTTCCAATTTGTTTCAAAAGAATTAAAATTGCTTTTTCACTCACACCGAAGCCTGTCGCTAAATATGATGTCGTTTGCGATGGGTTCGCTTCCATGATCAACTTTAATTCTTCATTGTCAACTAGAGTCTCCCGGCCGTCCACAGGATTTGTTCCGTAGGTCAACATTTCCAGAACGAAAACGTTGGAAATAAAAACATACCGTGTTTTCTCTTACAGTGGCTTCTATCTGTTTTTGCATCACTGATGCCATGATGGAAACGGTATTCGTAAGTACCGCGATATTTGAAGTTTTCCATTTTGTGCTAAGAACTATGTCAAAGAAAAACCAAAGGCTCCGGAAACGAATGAATCACTAAATTCGATATACATGCCTGAATTTGAAATAGATTTGAATTTGGATCTCCTAACCAAACGACAATTATTTGAAAACACATTGGTCAGTTCAACAAAACGTGAATGTCATATATAAAAGACCTAATATTAAGCCTTATCTAATTAAATACTTCATCCACATTGAGAATTTAATGAAGCACAAAATTACCCTTCAGAGTATTGTAGTAGTAGTAGTAGTAGTAGTACCATTTCAATAAAAATCTTAGAAAATATCACAGAATTAAGATTACACACAATAACAAAACACCTGATAAATTGTATATCTGAAAGCGCCACTAAATGCATCTAAATCTTTTAAGACACTTATGACGCCCCACGTTAGTAATTTTCCCTCAAGTGAAACCGAGGGTGCTTCGCTAGTAATTATAAGTAGAGGGATACGGTTCTGTCAGGTTGCGTATCCAATGTGACCGTAAGTATATTATAACTACTTCATCCATTTGTTGCGAAGATGTAATCTATATGGAAGAGTAATGACTCAACCTCTTGTTGGACAGGTTAAAACCATCCGTGTTATTACAAAAAAGTTAAATACGCGTCGAACACTTTTTTCAAAAAAATTGATGACAAAAGAGTTTTGTTTAGAAATAGACACAATTTAAATTTAAACATTGTATAACACTTGTCTAAGTTCACAGTTCTCATTTTATTGTTGTGATTTATTTTATTTCTATTTGCCGGCAAAAGACGTTTCGTAGTAAATTATGGATTTCGTCTGTATAATTAACTTGGAAGATGTAGATAAATTAGACAATTTTGAAGATTCACAAGTAAATAACAACTACTACAATATGACATTTCACAATGTATTTATTCTGGGATTATATTGTTCTTCCACTTTACGCAATTCGTGGTATTATTTTAAACTTATATATTGCTTATTTTAATAATGACATCATTTTCTTTAAACCAAATGTCACAATAATTATAAACAATTTCACTTAAAATACATAAATATTATTAATGAAGATCCAAACAAAAATATTATTCGTAAATTGGAACGTTTATGAATGATGAGATTGAATTGAATGAATGTAATTCAGAGTTGCTTGCATAAAAAACAAAAACCAGATATTTAGCTAGAGACCGCTTAGACACTCTTTTGTAATAAAGTATTTTAAATATATGTTTACAATTTTAGACATTTATAATAAAACTCGTGTTCATTTTTGTTTTTGTAATAAGACCGCATCTCTTTATATCCGGTGGTACACAATTGCTTACGTAAAAGTACCCGCTAATCAGAGCTCTTAACTGTTAAAAAGCAAACGTAAAAGTACGCACTATCCTATCTGTCAGACTAAGATACACTGTACCAACTGTCGTGGTTTGAAAATTACTTTGGTACCCTTGCCTTTAAAATTAATTATATTATAGATTCGAAACAAATGAGCGATATAGTTAAAAGAATACAGTTAATTAAAAATTGATATAAAATACTTGCAACCATATTTGATATGCATCTTGGCTCAACCGTGCCTATTTATTAATGAATATAATAAATAAATCTGTTATCCGCGACTAAGTTCGCGTGGAATTCAAAAAAATGTATTCACTGTAGACTAACCTATGCGACGTTCGCGGTTCTGGTCAACATCCTTAAGTTTATTATATTTTCGCGAAACCTTAAGGACACATAAATAAAATTGAAGTGTCTATTTATAAAGTCAAAACAACATCTTTTTTTCTAAACGTATATCAAAGTATATACGGTACATATGACTGAAGAACATTTTTTTATCTGTCTGTATTTTAAAGAAAAGAATAAGGGTTCCGTACAAACATAACAAACTAAAGAACCAATGTCCAGTACCGGATGCACGCAAACCCACGTGGATGTTTACTCTGAAAAAAAAATCCACGTGGCTGAATACACGAATAACAGTTAGTTTAAAATAAAATCCATATTCACATATCCATTTAGAAAAAAGCTATTATTTTGACTTTGATATCAGACACTTCACTTTTATTTATGCGTATACGTTATCTATAAGATAGTATTAAGGTTAAAAACACAATGATCATAGGATAGAATCTTCGTGGAATATAAAAGTATATGTCATATAAAATTAGGGTCCCTTTAACAACCGGATCTTATTTTAAAACGTGAGATACTTACTCTCCTTTTGTGTTTATTATTAGCATTTAACGAAAGATACTAATCTACTACACTTTTGAACTCGCCTCAATTAAAGGAATCTCAAATGAATAAAATGTGTGATCTTGTCTCTTCCACAACAAATTTGTTGGCCTCTTTCTCATCTTTTAAGCATTCGAGAAATAATTATACATATAAATTGACTGAATATGTTGCTAACAACTATCAGTTTCGATTCCATGGTTTTCATTTAAATGTTCAAGCATCTTCATTGTTCCCATCCCTGAGTTTATTTAATAATTATTATTATTTCGTATATGTTGCATATTTATTATGACAAAACAAAAATATTGATGTGTAAATTTTAAACAGGTGTAGAAATGAAAAATAAAAGCATGTAGCGGTTTTTTTCACAAATTGAGATCAGTTAATAATTTTTTTAAGAGCTTTATTATGGTTTTATTTAGACTGCATAAATAACGACTGGTTTCTGGACTGGACTCTCGCTAAGTGTTGTGGGTTCAAATCCCACACAGGACAATTATTTGTTTGAAACATTTCATTGCGCTGTTGAGTATACTGTGTACCTATTAACTGTATGTTTGTTAATTTCCTCTTGATAAAGGTTTTGATTCCTAGTGTGAGAGCTATCTTTTAAATAAATAAAAAATATATATTTATAAATTGGTATAATATGACCAATATTATGTAATATTTCTGGCATCTTTGTAATACAGCTTGGTTCTAAAATAATTACATATCTTAAAATTCGCTAGAAAAATCCAACAAGGACTTATCAGGACACAATTTGTTCTAATTAATAACTTAACAATGGCACTAATATCTTTATTTTATTTGGTTATCGAAATAGGAAGATATAAATCGTTTTAGGCTTGATAATTACTTTGGCCGCGGTATGCCTCTAGTGTCAGTGCTTATGGCCGAAGGCTATACGTGTATATTTTCATATGATAGCACTTGAGAGGGATGCTATGCAATATCTATGATGTGCATTCGATTGAAGAGAGCCTTGTAAAGTTCGCTTACACCCCAGTAGGCAGGGCCGTCACACGAGGCTCCCTTCTCTCACCCTTATAAAATCATTGCTTATTGATGTATGATTTACAGTTAATTGGATGGTTAACGTATGGATTACCTACAATTAAATTAAGACGTGACGGGAGTAATAAATGTCATACATACAAAAGTAATATTAACTTTTATTAGCTTTTTAGCTAGTTATCATTTTTGGCAATGTGCCAAGATATACGGGACCATAAAGTCACAGTAAAGCCGTTATTAACAGAAACTGATACACCAAAACCCTATTTCCAATTGAAATATTGTGTTGTTTGACGTTAATTTGTACAATGTTCAATTTACAACACTTAAAAAGAGTCGAATGGCAAATACAATATTTATAGCGCGCCATGTCACCTGCCTTATCTATTCAATCAATAATCTAGTTTATAATTTGTTTGTTATAGTAATTATTGGACAGTTGACTCTGTTATAGCAATAACATCCGAAAAACTATAATGGACTTAATTTCGAAAGACCTTAATTTTTTATTTACTTGAATTTTGAAAGAACACTTTCTACGTTTTATACTCAGATAATGTCATTTATCGTCGTATTGAAAGTATTACTTTAGATATGATATCACGGACAAAGCTCTGCATTAGACAATCCTTAAATTACTATTAATATTTCAACATATTACAGCTTATCGAACAACACTTATTAATACGAATAGGGCAATTTGCGTATCGTTGCAATAGTTATACGCCCTGTATAATGCAAATAATAACTAAATGAACGATATTACAATGTGAAATATAGCACCTTTTTACTGTCGGAGTATTTAAACACATATGGTGTTCGAGAATATTTTAAAGTGTATTCCCCGTCTATGATGATTATTTTTTAAATAAACTCACGAGAAGTTTAGAACTGATAGTTCGGAATCCACGGTCCATTTTTTATATTGATTACTACCAAGCTAATTTGGCTTCATTTTGATGAGACGCCCAACTTTTTCTATCACAAACATTTTCAATTGTGGTAGCCTACAGGTGTAGCAAAGATAAAGTATAAAACATGTAAAATTATAAAATCAAAATGTAAGATAAAATTTTATTCTCATCATCATCATCTTCTTACCCTTATCTCACCTAAATAGTAGTCGGCATAACATGTCTTCCTTTTCCACCCTCCCCTGTCAGACGTCATCTCAGTATTTACACCTTTTATACACAAATCATTTTTCACACAATCTATCCATACCTTCTTCGGTCTTCGTTTACTCCTATATCCATCCACCCTCATACAATAAAGTACCTTCAAGCCTTCATAAAATTATATTCTCGTATGGAGGTAAAATCTCTTGTATTATTTTAGTAGAATTATAACATTGTATATTGGATTGCATCGGTAATACGCGTTACTGAATCTGTTTTGAATAATACGATCGCCGGAGGACATTTGTACTATATCCACTCAACTAAAAATTCCACTCAGATCTACTTGCATAATATTATCTCCAATATCAGATCTAGATAATATATGTTATTGCGTAATACGCATATCGGAATGTGTATATATATTTTTAGCTTAATCAAAAATTAAATTATAAATTATGCAAATTGATAAGAGCTGATTTTAAATTATTGTTTATATTACGAAGAATATTTATTAATTTGTTACGTAGGATATAACATACATTTGGAAAAATAAAATAATTATAGGTTTATTTTTTTTGGCAATTTTTAGATTCCAATTTTTTTTTGTGCTTTATAGGTTACGGTTTGACCACAATCTCATCTGATGTTAATTGATAATGTGGTCTAAAATGCTAGTCACGCTAAACCTAGAGTGAGGGACCGAATATTTGTAAACAAAAAAAATTGATAGGAGTGGTAAAATGGAGAGTAGTTTTAAAATTAAGTTTTGTTTACCGTTCATGTTTTATAATTTTCTTTTTAATTTACCACTAACCGTTATACATAACTATTAGGACATTCTCCACCAATCACTAAATTTGAATCAATTACATTGTTCATGTTCTAAAAAAAAGATGTGCAAAATATTACAAAAACAACAAACTTTAAAATCCATTCTTATATACGCCACGAGAAATAAGCAACATTGAGCAATTGCGCATGCAGTAAAATGCTTGTTTCACGCCACGGTCTGTTACGCGCTTACCACTGAAATTCAGTTTTTATTGACCAAACCAGGAAATTTTACACAATTTTCCTCTTGAGTTCCTTGAGTTAAAATTTCGTATGCACTTAATTTTTTGAAGTGTATTTAAATTATTTAAAGTGCATTTGTTTTTCTTTTTAAGTTTCAATTATTCCAGGTCAGCCACTTTAAAAACACATGTAAGAAAACGGAACTTATATTAAAAATCTAAATATTAACAAAAATATTTCTTTTGAAACACCTGCGCTTTTAAAATAAATTCTTAGTGGAAATTTGACCATATTTTTTATTATTTAAATATTGATGAGATATTTTTGACAAAGTGAGTACAAGTATCGAAGATTAAATAAGACTTATAAGGTTTTAACTATTGGTTGATATGGAAAAACGAATTGTTTCCAAACTTTTTTTGTTGATAACACTAAAGCTCATTAATACATATTAATAAAAAAAACCGGTTGAGATCCTTTGTTTCTACAAAGGAGGAAGATATACTAATTATGTTCTCTCTGCTTATTTATATACGAGATATAGAAGAAGATATTAATCGCAGATATGTAATATCACCTTCAATTGATTTTAAAACTAGTAAATCATTGTGCATCAAAAAATTGGTAATTACTGCTGATGTCATGAACTAATCTGCTATGCATTGTATCGCGTTTGGAACCCGTGTTATTTTTGAATATAATGCTTTTCAGTGTCATCAGCCTAAACTTCTTATGTTTGACAACCAATTATCATGTTAACAGTATCTAAATATATACCGAAATAAATTTCGAGTGTATGTATATTCTCCGTGCTCATCTCCTATAAGGCTGAACCGATCTAGAAGACACTAGTACATAAAGGACTCTTTAAAGTATTATCTAGATTACATATTAACACACTTTTCTATACTAGCTAAATAGTCTTGATAAAAATTAACAAACGCATTGTAAAATCGATAAAAGTATTATAGGCGTAATACTAATGGCAAAAAAACAATAAAAAGAAGCCCACACAATTCAATTAAGTCTAAATAAATCACGTATAGTCCTCGCCAGACTTTTTGACCACTTTAAACATAGTTGGGCAGATAACAAATGTAGTTATAAGCATGTATGTATTATATGTATAACATCGTGGCGTCTTAAGGATAAAAAAGCCAATTTTAGATTTCTGTAATAATATTTTAACTTTGTATTAAACTCTTGACTATATTACGCGCTAGGACAAACTTTCAGGTATATTTAGAGTAGGCAAAAACATTGAAGTGGCTGTAATTCCCATCGAACAACAAAACTATTTTCATAAGAATGTTTTATGACACGCAAATTTGTTTCCTGTGCATTGGCCTATTCCAAATTCGATTTTTTTTTTCAAGTTTTTTCAGAAGGTTGGTACAGTATTTTTAATTCGAATATTGCCTTTCTTCCCATATGACAGATTTATACATTTATAGCACATACAATACATACAATAATTAATAAATTATAACCGATTTATATTAATTTTTAATTAAGAAATAATGAATTATCATCACCCCTCATTTCACCATTTTACAACTTAAAACGATTTTGTGAATTAGAATCGAAATCTTTCATGTCAGTTTTTATTTTCTCAATCAATCTTTCATGCCTTTTACATTCTAAAGATTTATATCATGTTATTCAAACTTCAAAGATTACGAAAGTTCCATACAATTTTAAATTTTATATTAATTTAAATTTTGCTTTAAAATTTACATTAAAATAATAAACTTATTCATAGGTCAGAGATAGAGGTCAAATAGAGGTCAAAAAGTTATATATACAAACACCATAAGAATATATATATATATATATTTATTACTTCTGGTTGTAATTTTCGATATATATACCCGACAAGAAAATATTGTAGCTTTATTCAATAATATATTTTGTATATTAATTACAAATGATTATAAAACACGTCACAGTTCTTAGTGTGCTTCTGTATAAATTCTTAACTCACTAGTAAATGTAATGATTACAACCAGCAGGTGCTACCGTTACCTCGACTCAGTATTAAAAAATAGAAACAACACCTATGTGAACGAACTTGGTGCCGCTATTAATTTTTGAATCTTTCTCTGGCTCTTAGACTATAACTATCTGTATGAGTTTTTTAAAAACAAATTTATTCGTCAAGTATATGACAGATGGCCTCACAATTTATAATCGTAATTTATTCCTACCTAGAATAAATAAATATTAATAGATTATATATACTACACAAGTTTGTATCGCAACAACATTTTTCGAAGAGTATATAATAAATAACCTTGTAGTATTTACCCAGTAAACATATAACCCTCACTTGACATAACACAGATCATGTCGCTGTATTTATAGTAGCAACAGCCCGCGGCGTGTTTTTATGGAATAATTCATTTTGCCTCTTTATTAAAATATGACTCTTATATTTTATGTATCCTGGAAATATTACTGATAATTTAAAACGTTTTCAATTATTGCATTATATACACCTCGTGTGCAAAAGTTAATAAAATCAGTTGAGGTTGAATAATATTTTATTTCTTTAAAATAATTGTTTTTACGATTTTTAATATGCATTATTGAAAAAACTTATACTCTATCAATTTCGGAATGATATAATACTTCCCATGTACAAAATTTTACCAAAACAAGTGAGATAAAAAAAATCAGAGTATTTTGTTTAGATATTGGCTATTTCAAACTGCAAAAAGAAATTCTATGTCATACAGTTTACAGTTCTATGTTTTCTCACATACAGTGGTTGTACGAAAACAAAACTTCCCATAAAAAAAATTCATAAGGATCGATCAAACCATTTTTGATTTGAATTCGGACAGACAAACAAAAATTTTCAATAATTCAGTGGTCTTTATAATAAGTATCTATCACTAAATGTTGGAAAAATAAAGTACAAACAGAACTACAAGTTTATGAACCTAAATAAAATGGATTTTATAGCACCGTTTTGAAAATCATAATGCAACTTGTAAAATACATGACCACTTTTTACTGTACGTGTATACCGAACTTTACATTTTTTTGAATATCAGCAAAGACTTTTTAATATCTATTATTGTGTTTAAAGATTTTTTTAGGGTACTTTGACATTTACAGTTCATCAAAGTCAAAGTACCTTGACATAAATTTCGTTATATTAAATCTATGGTATCTTCTAAGATGTTCATTGAATTTAAATGCAGTAAAGGGCAATTTTAATTTATATAACATTTCCAACGTAATACAATATTTACAGAGATAAGAATGATTACTATGTTAATTAAAATACCTCCACAAATAACCCATTGTTTTTTTTTATTAATATACAACAGATAAAAATGGATACTATAAGTTATCCTTGAGAGATAGGTCTAAACCAACTGAGACTCTTCTCTAGGCATTTTAAGGTATAAAATTTCTTAAAACAATACTTTGATGTGTCTCATAAGTTTTAAGCAGCGTTACTAATGTAAAAACCCGAAATATATTCTTTACCGACTTCATACATAACATATATATACTTTTCTCTAGTTTTAATCAATGTAATATGCATGCATTATAGATACAAAAGTAGAAGTGTTCTAAACGAAAATGAAAATCGTATCAAAGTTCGTTTCCCAGTATAGGCGAACTAGGAGAGTACACAGGGAGACGCAAGAGGCGACTTCATTTTTTACTATTTATTAACAACCCGTCGCCCCGGCTTGTTTTAAATTTCACAATTAACACAAAATATTAAAATGAAATATTATACTAAGTTAATATCGTTTTTCTTTTATGTAACTGAACTGTTTGAATAAACAAACTTGTATAAGATGTAATTCTAAGCGTTAATGATGAAAAGTAGAGTATCAACTTGAGCGGAAATGATCAATTACATCTAGGGATGTAAACATTATTTACACGCAAAAACATCGATGTTTTCCAACAAATAGCTTATAAAATCGTCGATAGCTTTCAAATTTTAACTGCAAGCAAAAACTATTAGTATCTGTTTTTACCGTATTATTAACGACACAAGTGCAAGCATGACAAGAAACAATAAAATATTTCATGAACGATTCCTTATACATTTAGATTTAGCATGTAATTGGTCAATGTTACTGACATAAGAGTAAGTAAGAACAGTTATTCAGAAAATAACGAAAAGGAATATTAATTTCAATTAAGGAACTATAATGAACAGTACTTTAAGTTAATGTTAACAAATTCACTTATCATAGTAGTACTTTTGCTCAACGAAGTTCAAAAGCATTGATTCGAATGGTAATTAACAATTGAAAGCTTTATTATGCAACTACACAGTATAGATTTACATAACGCACGATTATTAACAAAAAAATAATAGCACTACATGAAAATCTTAATTTTTACTTTAAAACTATTAAACGGCAATGCTTAAAATCATTATTAATTCGATTAAGCAAAATGTCGATATAAAAAGGACATTCATAATGATATTTATTAATCGATGATTTCAATCGAAAATATGTAATGACAAATATCGATATTTATTTATTAATACATTTATGTCTTCAGAACATCGATGTATCGTTGGCATTACTAAATGCACCCTTAATATTAAGCACCCTATCTCGCTTCGCTCTCTCGTATACCTAACCATCTCGGATGTAATTAATACGGTACTTATTTTTCTAGTATAACAAATCTACGATTACATACCTATTTACAAGCAAAATGGGCACAATGCTTGTATCAAAATCAACGCAACTCTCTGTACAAAACCATTAACGGTGTCATAATTCAAAATCATGGTCGTAGCCAGGTACAGGCAGAGGGGGTATCTGCTCTTCCCTTTTCAAATTACTGGGTCGTAGCATACTACTCCAGGAAAGAAAATTACAAAATTTTAAGATACATAGCATTTAAAATAATTGGAAAGTTAATTCGATTGCGTGTAATCAAGTCAATCAAACAGTCACAATAACGCGGAGTCGAGTAATTTAAAAACCCGTGGTAGTCGAGTGCCTGGTGTCAGTAGTAGTATTCGAATATTCGCGAATTTAAATTCAAAGACCAACATGGGCTAGCCAACTTTTTCAGAATTTGCGTACATTTAATGATAAAAATTCCTAAAAATAACATCACCGTGAATGACGGGGAAAATTGTAGGAAATGTAAAATTAAAAAAAAAATCTTGTAAGACTATTGTACGTGGGAAAAATATGAAAGAGTAGATTCTTTGGTGCTTTAAATCATCAAATTTCAAAACGTCTTAGGCTAGTGTAGCCCAGCAGTGGGACATGTATAAGTTAATATTATAACAATCCATAGACTTAGTCTGGCCATAAATATTGTTAAAATTAAAAATAAACAAAATATTACATTTGAATTAGGAATCTGTCATTTTTATATGATTGTTCATTGAGTTTTCTCATTTTGGCGCCAACACATTGTACAATATTTTGCGATATTAAAATGGAGTGAGGTGATAAAGAGTACCGAACCGCTGTGATTAAATTACACAAAGTAAGTATGGAGCCAAATGCAATTTTTAAAACTCTCCATACGCTTGGTATTAGTAAAAAGTTTGTGTACCGGGCTATTAATAGGTACAATAAGACCTCCTCTGTTTATGACAGAAAAGGATCTGGCCGTCCACGTAGTGTTCATACGAAAAAGGTGGTCAAAGGAGTAAGGGAAAAAATTCGAAGAAATCCTGTCCGAAAGCAAAAGATTTTATCTCGGGAGATGAAGATAGCACCTAGAACCATGTCGCGTATTTTAAAAGATGACTTAGGACTTGCAGCCTATAAGAGGCGTACTGGTCATTTCTTAACTCATAATTTAAAAATAATAGGGTGGTAAAGTCGAAACAACTACTGAAGCGGTACGCAGAGGGAGGTCACAGTAAAATTTTGTTTACGGATGAGAATTTTTTTACAATTGAGCAACATTTTAACAAACAAAATGACCGTATTTATGCTCAGAGCTCTAAGGAAGCTTCCCAATTAGTCGACAGAGTGCAACGTGGGCACTATCCGACTTCAGTGATAGTTTGGTGGGGTATTAGCTATGAAGGAGTGGCTGAGCCATACTTTTATCAAGATACCCTTGAGAAGGTAGTGAAGCCCCATAACAACACCATGTTCAATATCCAAGAATGGTCCTTCCAGCAAGACTCGGCGCCGGATCATAAAGCTCGATCTACGCAGTCTTGGTTGGAAACGAACGCTTCGAACTTCATTAGAGCTGAAGACTGGCCGTCGTCTAGTCCCGATCATAATCCGCTAGATTATCATTTACGAGTATAGTCAGTTTTAGAGAGTACGGCTTGCTCTAAACGCCATGATAACTTGGAATTTTCCCATGGAAAGAGTGCGTGCTTCTATTGATAACTGGCCTCAACGTTTAAAAGACTGTATTGCAGCCAATGGAGACCACTTCGAATAAGTTTTTATACTATAAATTGTTTTATATTCATGTATTAAACTAACACACTGTAAAAGTAATAAATATTATCTGCAATAGAAATTTTTTTTCTTTGTTTCAGTATTTATTGCAAGACTAGGTAATGTAGGCAACTTCCGAAACAGCTGAGTCCCAAAAAAATTTGCGTTAGGAAAGCAGTGGTACCGTACCGCCTTTACTAGTACAAGTGAAGTCTTACTTCGTATATTCCATACGGTCACAAAACTGGGAAGTTTTAAATATCAGTGTTAAACTGCATAGTGTGAGTCTGACGCGACTATGCTTTTCATACTTCGATTTAACAAAGTGCAGGTTACAGACTCTATATCACTGTATACCCACTCTTATATTAGAGCAATACGAGGCCTCTCCGTTTAAAATTCAATAGTGACGATATAGCCAGAAGAAAGGTTTTTATTATAAGGAGACAAGTAGACAGGAGTACAATGCCCGTTGCCTGATGTGACGCTCATCGCTCTCTGCGGTTTATGTATACATACCGTCACTATCATAAACAGTCAGCTTTTCAATCCACAAAGAGGCCCCAAAAGAATCATTTACCACACAATCTCTATATATATAGTAATAGCTGTAACAACGCAGTCAAATCACCAATGAGATGGAGGATAAGTTACCTCAAATATTTTAGAAGTACTACGAGCTACCCTAGATCAGAAGAAGACACTTCATGCTAGACCAAAACACGATTGGGATTTACGAATACACGCAGTGCCACCTCTGGCTTCCATTTCCAAGGTCAAGTTGTTTCCAACCGACAACATGTGCTACAATCAGCTATAACCAAAATTATACCATCGCAGCATGACTTACGTCTTGCAACAACTAACATGCCGTCTTTTAACAAAGACTGATACCATGGAAGGAGCACTCAGCACAACCCAACGTTCGCTAAGGAATACTTTATGACATGTCTTTATGACAGATTTCTCTCTGGCACAACAAAGGCTATATGTATTACATTTAGATACGTTCCGACAGCACAGTGGAGTTAATTTGATTTTTACGGTTTTGAAGTGACTATCAATTGAAAGCCCAGGTTATAGAGTTTAACTCATTAACGACTTCACGTAACATGAACAATATCATCTGACCCCGAGAAATCACTTCCTCCCCTTGACACCTTACTTACGCTCCGATCCCGATCCCATGCGCATTGTGTCGCTTATAATTATTATGAAGAACTAATCCACCTTGTCCAGCAGCATAATAGTGTGATATACAAATTTTTCGGTGCCCCTAACGACGAAATGTACCTTCGCGTAACACAAACCGACTCTACTCGAGACAAATGCTAAAAAGTGTCTATAATAGTTGTTCGAAGGCTTTTGATTGAAGATCCACGCTCGGCCTGGTAGGTCATCGATTACCGAATGGCGTTTTCGGCCGTTTCACCGCTGTATCATCACTGTTCACGCCAGGTTCAACTACAAGCTGCCATTTATGCTTTAAATATGAGTCTCTCGAGAATAACAAAAAGTTCACCATTATCTCTTAGCACTACAGCTGAAATATTGCGTTACTGGAAAAGTGTATAGGTGAAGTTTCACACGTAATATACGATATGGACGCCTACACTAATCTGGTTCAATGTTTCCAACAACCGTTCTCTGGTCAGGAATTTTGTGTACTCAATAGCCAGTTGGAGGTTCAACTTCACAAATTTATAATCCTATTGCGGTTACGATTCTCCGTGGATCTGCCACTTGCATTTAGTGTTATCTGCTCTTTATTTTGGTGTTCTGGATCACGTTGCAAAGAAGGCAAGAAGATGTGCTCCTTCATCAAAACCGTCTTTCGCGTATTCCATCTAAGACTTAAGTTTAAAAGTGATGTCATTAGTGTCAAAAATAAATTGTAATTTGAAATAGTCTACTATTTTAAGAAGCCTTGATTGAATATAGTAGTATGTTTTGTAAGTTTTTAATCAAATTGATATATTATAATAAGTAATGTATATGTATCATATAACCACTCCATAATTAAAGCTTTAGTATTATTAAAGATTAAATACTATAAATCAATCACTATTTATGAGATTTCCATTCCCTGGTTTGTAAAGACGTTCTAGATGTAATATATTCCAGATCACCCGATTGAAGTTCAAAATGAGAACAACCTTATTTGAACGACTCCAAATAAACATTTTTAATAGACATTTTATCAATTCACCGTAAACAGAATGTCTTCAAATTGTATAATACTAATATCTGTTTTCGTTAAAGGGGCCTCATTTAATACGGTTTCTTTTGTTGCAGGAGATTGTTAGCGAAAATACTGCAAGGCGATTTTCTGACACCACGTACAACCCACACACACACATATACACATTTATAAGTAGAATGTTTTTGTGTTGTGTAACAGTGTCTTATACTTCAGAGAAGTCTGTAAAGTTCTCCCAATTATATTACAGCACGTAACAAATGACACTTTCACCACACAAGTATGATAGCTATTACAAAATCATTATCTTTTTTTTAAACAAACCCATTCTTACAAATTATTTTTTATCAGATACGGGAATAGACTAACTCTATTTTTTTCTTTGCTCAACCGGTATTTTATTTATTTATTGAGCTTGATTATTTTAAGTGGCATTATAATATTAAAACTAGCTTCATTCAAAACATCGAGCAATTGTACCTTAGCAATATTTATACGAATTCTGTAGTACAATAAATAGTTCTATATTTATATTGACGACTGTTGATGAATTGAAAAAATAACCTTCGCATTCAGGTGTTTCTATATACCATAAATACCGTGAGCGAAGTGTGTCTCGGTTGAACGAAGCTGAATATTGACATTAAGATAATAAATGAATAAGAATGAACTCTAATAAGACAAATCTAGAGAAGACAAATTTAATTTTTGACGAGGACTACATCTTAATTTATAACGCCTGATTTTATTGGTTAAAAATTTAATTAACCTTAACGTTAACATCGAAATACTATTTACAGTTACTACTATTAAAAACAAGGTCAACGCGTGGTACAATAAAATAACACATGCTTGTAATTCACGCGAGAAATAATTTTCTTGTACCCACTTGTAAGTGCCCGTCGACTAACCGGACAAGTATCAATTGATAAAAATAATGACCAGTGCTGTAGTTTTTAATTCTGGCCAGTATAATTATATATATGTACTTGCTTTTTTCTTTTCTAAAACATTTGATAACAATTAAAAGCACGAATCGACAAAATTATCTATTTAAGGGTGACTGACAGATAACGCACATTTTAAATAAGGGAACTAGAAACATTACATTTTGCATAACATATCCTTAAACATATGGGAGAACTACGAGAATGAATCACTTAAGGGGGTTAGAATATAGTGATTTTGACGACTATTTTATGATTAAATATTTCGATTTAACTTGTACTAATTTCTGTTCATTTTCTTCCATTTTTTATTTTAAACAACAGTCTCCCAAATGGGGTGATGTGTTTTGAATGGGAAGGAAACTAATTTTGTATATCAAAGTTTATTGTCGATCTCATTTTTTTGTTTGAAAATATAATAGTTAATAGCAATATGCTCTGAAAGATGTAATACTTCAAAAGTAAATACTTCTTATACAAAAAGAGTATTTCTGATACAAATCAATGAGTATCAAAGTTAGGAACAACTCGCAATGACCAAATGTCGCTTAGCATACAACACCGCGCAACTCAGTTTGACTTGTTTTACAGGGGAGCGAAAAAACTGTTTTTTATTGAATGTTAAAATCTTTTTGCGGTAATTAGGGATTGGAATTAATTTGTGGGACGTTTATTGGTTGGAACATTCAAAATATTTTGTGTAGTTTCATGCATCCTGAGAATTTTTAACCAATGGCATTTAAAAGAAAAAACCGCCACTTAAGCGACTTAAGCGGTGTTTTTTTACTAAACGACGATATGTAACCATACATTTTTAATTTTCGTTAGTTTTCACATTAAAGAACAACAAACAACACATTACATAACACATTATTGCAATGCGAATACTTGATGTTCCTTTTTTATAAACTAAAAGAAGCCCGGGAGCAGTGTACGTTGACTACAAGATCTCGCTGTACTGAGAAGATGTCGTCTTTGCTGTGCGCTTACTGCTACCGCGAATTAGTCGCTATAATGACTACGAACTTATGGTAAGTAGTTATCAATAGAATTATTTCCTTAATATTTTATTTATTCGAAAAATTAAATTAATACTCAGACAAATGCTGGAAATGAATAATATGACACCTAAAGCACTTACAAAAATTATTTATATTATTACATTTAATATAGTTATTGCGGAAATCGTTTAATTATATGTCAATCATGTGCATTGGTTGCCACTGGTCTACTGTTGAACTTACCCAAATATAATAGCTGTCTGTAAACCTATTACAATATTTGTAATAATAACTCTGGAATTTACATGAAAAGAAAATACGTAAAATATATTGTTATAGATATGTATTTATGAAATCATAATAGTAGGTTGTATCATGTGTCGCTTTTTATAATAAAAACCTTGGTCTCAATTTACATTCAATACATAAAAATCCTTTAACTTAAATAAGGAGAAGAGTATAAAACATAAACAATTAACCGTTCGAAACTAGTTAGAACAGGAATCTCTTAAATGCTTAGGACATAAACATGTCCTCGAAAAGCAATTCCATCGAATGGATGCGTCATAAAAAAAATTGTCCGCGGTTTCATTGCGCCACGTGCATGACCTGATGAACACAAGTCAGTATTATTTGCCGCATAATTTACATAGAGATAGATGAACGTCCCACGGGCCGTGCACCCGATGAATTTCTATTGTTTAGATTGGAAAACTAAGTGGATCAGCCGTTGGCTTTCCTCACAAGTGATAATTAGATTAAAACAAATTATCAATATACATTATTTTTATTATACTTAAAAGGTGTGGATGGGTTGTGTGATAAATAATATTTCTATAAAAGTTGTGAAGAGGAGTTTTTAGCGGGATCTTGGAATGTCATGTAGTGGGTTATATACTTTATTCATAATCTCGTGATATTTTGCTCTATATTTTGTAATATTGGTGGCGTTTTACGTAATATAGTTTGGTTATTGTGTACGAGTGAAGTGGATGGGATGCTCGGGCATGGATTCTGGCTTGCCACGAAAACTCCCTGGAAAAGTTCTAACAAGACGGCCACCATCTTATTATTATAGTTAGTTTATATTTATTAGTTAATAGAAACGATGGCTAGAAACTTTTAATATCATTACCTACTCGATAATGGGAGTAATAAACAACTAGAAGATTGGTTGCCAAAAATAAAACAAAAAAGAAAGTGTTAATACTGAGATGACATGTGACAGGAGAGTGTGGCAAAGGAAAACATATTTTGTGCCGACCCTATTAATGTGGGATAAGGGTAAGATGATCAAATAAATTATACTTGTTAATTATAAGTTAATTATATAATTAATTTGTCCCATGACACATATATTCTGTTAAAGTAATAATTATTAGGAGGTAATTGCGACGTGAACGAAATATTAATTGCGTTTTTGAATGTTATTTAAAAATATATATAGGGTTTTTTTAATAAAAATGAAAAAAGAAATATTTTAAACTGGACGTTTCAGGTATACTATAATAGGTATCAGTATGAAGTAAATTTAAAAGATGTAAAATTACCGTTTTAAAATAATTTAAGAAAATTATATGAAATCATCACATTAAAATAAAATTAGTAAAAACGAATTGAACCGGAGCTTTCCTTGGAGCAATAGTAATAGGAAAGCTGGGGGGTAGCGAAGGAAATGAATGAATCGATTACCTAATAGCGCTTACCCTTACCCGGCCCCGTGGAGATAGACTCATTCGCACTGCATTACATTACCGAGTGACACGGGCAGCCACTCTCATCACTGCGGTAATGAACAGATTGTTGTTCACAACACTCCAGCTCGGAATTTCATTTCAATTACTATACACTCCCATCTTCCTGGAATTATTTGAATAACAATTCAATTTTTGATTCGCTAAACTATTCATTCACTATTTTTCTTAAATCGAATGTAGACTGATAAAATTTATAAAGAATCAGGTACACTGTTGAATAATAATAAGAAACTTAATTCGAATTTAAGTAATAATTTCGCCATGATACAACTCATAATTATTCGTACCACTACATCTTATAAGCCGAATTAATTACTTAAATGAAATGTATAGTTTTTTTCTCTCTCTTTATTTGTAATTGGGGTTAGGTCACAAATTGACCATGTCACCCCAGTGATTACAACCAAAATGAAGTTAGTACTGTTCATAATAAATGCTAACAGATTCTGACGGTTTTTAATACTAACCATAACCAATTTGTAAAGCATTCTTGTTTCCTCGGATGTTGGGAAAGCAAGGTTGCTATTATATAGTATAGTTTATCATATTACTTATTAATCATTTCAGGGGCAATATTATTTAATAATCTTTTTTTAGAAACATCAATCTCATAATCCAATACAGTAAGCTACAATAAAATGAATATTTATTAAGGTAAAATAGTTACTCATATAAATTTACTGTACTGGTATCACCACAGTACAATCAATTGAAAGAGAATAAAAACTAAAATCATAGTCAAAGGATTCTTAGTCATAATTATACCTATTTTTCATAATTATAAACAACAGCGCAAATGGATTTTACTTAGATATTAATCGATTGAATATTAATAACAGAATACTAATTACTATACTAGAGAATAATACATTTCTCCTTATACATATTTGTATTACCTCTTGTCCGTAGTTGCCGGATCTACCGTTAATTCCAACTGTCTACTCAGATATATCGGATACAAATACCAAATGCCAAGTATATCTTCTCTTATACAAACAGAATACACTAATGTTTCTTGTTCAATGTTAATTACACACGTTGCTCCCAGAACATGATATGTCGAATATAATCGCCTCTACCTAGATGTATGGTAGTCAAAACAAAGTCAGTTGTTTTTTTTATTTTTATTTCTATTTAAATATATAAAAAAATATGAGAATGAATACATTTCTAAAATATAATACGACCTAAGTAAATAACGTCTAAACTGAGAGTAGTATGTTCAAAGAATATTTTTAGATGACAATTTTAAACAATAAGTCTCTGTCTATCGATTTGTACGTCAGATTACTTATAATTCCAAAACCACTAGTACGTTTTATAATTCTTTTTTTTTTCGAACTGTCTACACTGTTGACCTGGCAAGGCCGCTACAGTTTCACCGGACTTCAATATTTTATAATTCATTAATATAGAGAATATATATAATAGAACTGAAATCTATTGTACCATGTATTTTGCCATCTATAATATTCTCACCAAACTTTTTGTCTTTCTTAATATAATTGCACAGAACACAAATTTAGGTACCTATTACATTACACGTATCACATCGTGACAACTTAAGAATAAATAAATACCAATTTTAGATTCCTATAATAATATTTGAATTTTGTTTTGTATTATAGTCTTGACTAAATTACGACTACGGAACTTAAGGCTGTATTCAGCACTGTTAAAACGATTAACGACGATTATAGATAAACTTGTAGCTTTTATATTTCCTTTGTTACCCATTTCATTTTACTACATTACCTCTATACCAGCTTAGATGCAGTATGTTTTATTTATCTAACTTCTGCATCTTAAAAGTGAACTTTTACCCAATAGCTATATTAAATGCGTCCTTATTAGAAGATTTAATTTATATCTACTGATAATTTAAAAAAAACTTGTCAAAATGATGTCGTTGTACTCGTTTATAAACCTAAAACTGCTGCAACACACGTCCTAATTGATATCATCACCGACTTGTAGAGAGTAGAAGGCCAAATTCAACGATTTATTGTCAAGTTCAACGAACCACGCTCCGTCATGATTAGAAGGTATTTCGCTCCATTTGTCTAGGCACATAAAATTGTTACTTATAGATAGATACTAGTCTATTTAATGGACTCTCGTCTTCGTAATAAAGATGTTGTTTTTTTAATATGTAGTTAAAATTTCATGAAGTATATATAAAACCCAATATCGCGTCCATTTCAACAAAGCAACGACTCGTTCCTTGTAATATACCGGATTTTTAAGTAGAAACACATTTACATACGTAGACGTACGATGTGAAGATGGATGTTGAGTAAAAAGTTGTTTCTACGCAAGTGAATGATTTAATTCTAGTAGTAACCTGCGCCACGGTTTACGACAAATATTTTATATAAATTCAAGTTCACAGGGCTAACCTCTAGAATATCGCAGTTTAATACCAATATACTTTTAAAATAATATTTCATTTTCAAACACTATGTCCGATAAAAGTGCTTCAATTAGCAATTAAAAAATAACTGTTTCAGTAGGTATTTATAAAGCTGACTGTACGAATGGGTTCATTGTACCTTGTGTAGGAATCTATTTCTATTCCTGTAAGTAACGCCATCTTTTGAGTCATATTGCCAGAAGAACAAATGTTTAGTTCTATTGATAAGAAATTCGTAGATGGCGCTTTGATAACAATCAAACTTGCATGTGCGAAATTGTGATAATAATGTCAAGGACAATGTTTAAAGACGTAGATTATTCAATAATTTAATAACATAACTACAAATTTTAATATATTCAAAGTTCAATTTAAAGTCGCTATATGGAGTTTGTGCAGTTTTATTGTGATATCGTATAAAATCTTTGAGTGCAAGTTTTGCTTCCGCGTTATAACCTCTTTTATACAAAAGCATCTATGGAGGGAAAAGATATGGTAAATATTCAACAATGTTAGGGTAAATTGTACAAATATACTACTCAGTAGATACTCAAAGGTTGTTATAGTTATAATCCAATTCATATGTGTAGGTAAAGTGTTAAAATGTAACAAAAGGTACAATTATTGACTTTGCGAAATTTGAATTTAGCGCCTCAAAACGAGAAACGCATGAAGTTCGCGTTGCGAATCTGGCCGATTGATGTGAAAGATATTCCGAAGGCCGTGAGTGAACACGGAAATCGAGATGTGTGTGTGGTCAAAAAGACAGTGCAAGGTAGGGGTCGGGTGGCGTTTGTGATGGCAAAAATTTTGCAAATGGTGAGTTAGGAAATATTGACTTGTTGTGTCACAGATATTAATTGTAATAGTGATAGTGATTTATATATGTGTTTAGAAAAAAATATGGTGTTTATTGATACTGAAATCCTTAGATTTTGTGATACAGAATCGGCAAATGGCGCTACGAATAGCTAAAGTTGACACAACGACGCGTTTAGAAATCCCTTACATGTTCGTTTGCCGAATTCTAGGCACGCGGCATGATCTGTGATAAACAACAAATAGTGGTGCATCCCAAAATTCCTGATATCGCACGTATGGACCTAGCAACTGGGGCATCCAGCTTGGCGATTATAACGGTGTCAACATGTTGCGATTTTTTTGGCCAGCGGTACTACTTTTTTAAACCCGTTTACAGAGGCGGCTAGAGGTTTCCGCGTCCCGTAGGGTCGCTGGCCTCGCGCACCGTCTTCTGGAGATAAATTACATAATGTGTATATGTTGTTTGGATCATGCAACAAGTAGATATGTGTCGGCGGGCTAACTGTCAATGTGGAGTACAGTAAGCTCGCTGCCCGCGGCCCCCATTAATTCGAGCCGCTGATGTCACTTATCTCTGCGCTCTCCTATCTAGGCCCTATGGCCGCCAATTTTTTGCACATAGTATCTTAATGTAAATTTGATAACCGGCGCACGTCTCTAATTACCACTTGTTCAAATACCAAGTCTAAATTCATTTTCAGCAATTGTCTACTATTTTTACTTTTATTTCTTTTAAAACAACCTTCCACATTTGTGATTGCGATTTTTTTTTATATAATACAAAATAATATGAAATGGTATTTTTAATAATTATTGAACTTAATACATGTGGGTGTTTGCAGCACGGTCACTGACATTAGCACCTACAATGGACCAGCAATTTTGCTTACGCTGGAACAACCACCCCACCAACCTGACTGATGTGCTTGCAAGTCTACTACAGCGAGAAGCTCTATGTGATGTCACACTGGCATGTGATGGAGAGACAGTTAAGGTATGTTTGGACATTGAATACATTTTAGTATATCCTCAATCTAGCTTATGATCTAGATCATGAACACGCTGACCTCATATATATTTTAAAATGTTTTAAATTTATAAAATTATAAATTTAAATTGGCAGTTTTATTTTGTGATTTGCATAATATAAACTCACTAAGTTATATTATAGGTTTATACAATTACCATGTAATTATTTTAATTACTAAAATTCTAAATGTTATATCATATTATAGGAAGAATATGTAAATATTTACATTACACTGGAGCATGTGCATGCAGTTTATTATTATGACACAACAAAATGCAATTACATAATAAACAAACATAATTAATGCAATTGTTTATTACAACTGACTGAAATATTTTTCTTATAAATAACCCATCAATTCATCATAAAGGAATGTTTTACAATGTGTTAATTAAAAATTATCAAACATATTATGGCATATGTGTCAAATATGTTATTCATTTACTATACTATAGAATATGACAATTTCAAATTAAAAGCTCCTTGTAATTATCTATAAATATATGTTACTATTTGAATATTAAGCGTCGACATGTATCTGGTTAGTTGAAAATTCTAACATTTATATATAATTTAATGCTAACATATTTTATGTTAAGAAAACGTAAATCTACTAGGAGCAACTTTATTTTTGTCTTTTATTTTATTACTAATGATTAATTAATTCCAAGGACACTGTCAAAACTAATATGTAAGTAAAGGAAGATAAGACATAAAAATCTTGATTGTCATTAGTGCCAAATTGTTGTTACCTTAGGCCATCAAGTCAAGGTAGTCTTCATTGTAGATATTTAAATATTTGTTAATTTCACAAGGTTATTCTTTACTAAAATTACATGTTGTATGATTTTAAATATATGATAATTTATTAAGGTTTTTACCTAAGTATATGACTACTATATGTTTCCTGTATAATGGCAATTGAAAACAATTCTCATATGTTGTAGAAAAAAATAGCAATAGTACGAGTGCCATTCACTATTTTCAGTTTTAGTATATTATAATTAAAAATTGGTGAAGAGAATTTAAAATTGTACAGTTTACTATGCAAAGTACTATAATTAAATAACATAGAGAATTTGATAGTCATTTTATATTACATTTCAGTAAATCTAAAGGTCAATAACTGTTGAACGGTTACATCCTTTATATGCCATTTAAATTCACCGATTAACTATGAAAGCTAAACTTTTATGCTAATAGATTGCAATTTATTTTGTAGGTTGAAAGGAGTCTGTAGAAGATATGCATATTTTTTAACTTTCTAATTTTTATGGCAGTTGTTAAGCAAGTTTTAGGGTCTTGATCTAGACAGTCGAATGCATTACACTAGATATCTGCTGCTGGGGACTGCATATTTTATTTCATTTAGTAAGGAATTTAATACCTGAGAATACATATAAATTATTAGAATATTTCATGTTTCTTTTATATATATATTTCGTTTACCATTTCTATATCATGATATATTTATATATATTAACTTTTATACTACTAGATCCTTTATAAATTTATAATTTTTAATCACAGTCATACCTGGTGTTAAGTAATTAGGTGTTTGAATGTGTTAACATGCTTATCTTAGAGGAATTGGTAAACAACTGCAAAAATTATGTGTTTGGTGACATATTTTTAACCTGAGAGTGGTAGTTTAACAATCAAGCATTAGAATAAACCCCACGACCAAGCTATGGTTTCATCAGGAGCTTTCTTTCTCCAAAAGTTCATATTTATTATATAATATAAACCTACGCCGATGGATGTGGAGGCCAAGTAGGGACAGAGCTATAACTATACAAATATTAAAGATAAGGAAATTAGGACAATATATATACTTATGTGTCGTAAAATTATTTAATCTTTGGCTAAATCAAATAAATCTTAAAATATTTAGACGTTATTATTACCTTTCAACAAAGGCTAATTTTTTCATAATAGTTTTTTAAAACTAAAATGAATATTATTTTTTTTAATCTTAAACTTTCGAAATTAGATCATATGAATTATCATATTATCTCGGAATCGGTTTAAAATAAAACACACACACAGTGAAAGTAGATTTCTTTGCATAAACCAATAACTGCAGACGAAAGTTAGGTAAAAGCTACTGATACTATATAATTTTACAATATTAGTTACGAATAGAATGTTGTTTTGACCTTTAGTAAACCCATTTTCGACGTAACACGGCTGATGGAAATTGCTTTCGATATAAACTATTATTCAAATCTATCAGAAAAATTGCTTCTTTTAGCACATACATAACTAGTTAAAAATACATAAAATATCAGTAAAGTTCAATTATACAGCCGAACACCAAACCCACCAATTATGACTTTTTTTTTAGTTATACTAAATACATTTAATAGTCACTACTACAAATATTACGTTGATAAAAAAATCTATCATACAAAATTCATAAATGGTGATTGTAACTTGGGAAGGTGTAAGATAAGAAATGCGAAATACAGACCATTATTTAAAAACGGGTTATAAATAATTGTGTTAATTAAAAATTTCACGAACACTAACTTCCGAAAAAATGTATAGAAGTATAAACGGTCGTTACCCTGTATAAAATTTAGAATAAAGGATAATCGAGATATATAAACTGTATTTTCCAGTGTTTTGCTTATCTCTATTATCATCTTTAACTTGCATTTTGTCATCAAAAATTTATCCAGTGTGTTTCGATGGCCATACTAGAAAGAATTCTTTCTAAGCTTAGTGTATTACTATATTCAGGCAACATCAGGTGTGCAAGACCATAACACTATACCAGAAACTAGAATTCACAAAATCTAAACAATAATTTTAAATAACGTATACTTATTTCTGAAAACCTAGTTAATGAAAAAACATTTACTGCCAAATTACAATAACAATAGATCTGCCAAAATGATACTTGTATACTTTTTCTATATAATGTTAACAGTATTGTGAAGACCTTCACATAGCTTTACATCATTTCTTTTGTTTAAACGACACGTGCTGTTTAAAATAATAATCGTGAAAATGTGTTCTTGATTTGTATTGTTTTAGGCACACCAGACAATACTCTCGGCATGTTCCCCATACTTTGAAAGTATATTCCTGCAGAACTCTCATCCTCATCCAATTATATTCCTCAAAGATGTACGATTCTCAGAGATGAAATCACTTCTGGACTTCATGTATAAGGTAAATATTTACATTACTATTTTAAATACACTGTCTTTTTCTCTTTATTTGAAGCATTGAATAATTTAATAAAAACAATTTTATTTCAGGGTGAAGTGAATGTTGGCCAAAATATGTTACCGATGTTCCTAAAAACTGCTGAAAGCCTACAAGTTAGAGGTTTAACTGAAAATAACACACTGAACCCTAAGGTAAAAATAAACCTTTTCTTTATCCAATATCATTACCCTGTGCCAAATATTTTATAAGAAGTTTTTTTTTTATATAATTTATTTAGGTCATCAAACAATTGTACTCAGATATACATATAAGTTATGTTACAGAAAAACTAATTCTTAGAGAACAATTGGCTCCATCGCTCACGAAGTAAAAAATCCAAAAAAATTTAAGTTTTTTTACCCAATACGTATTTAAGACTCATTATTATATTTTTGTTCTTATTTTATGATTTCTAAAACTATTCATTATAAATCATACAATCTATTAATTTTGAAAAGCCATATACTGCCAGGATAGAATGGTACATTAAAATCGTTTGATTTGGTTTGTACTATTATTATTGTTTGAATTTCTAAAATATTATTGATATTCTTATACTCTATTGAATGCAGAAATTACATAGAGATTATAACATTGTATAAATAAATAAATGAAATTTATAAAGATCGGTCAAGCCGTTTTTGAGTTAAATTCAGACATATTCATTATCTGTGTTTTTTGTAATAGACATCAATAAAAAAAGCAAACAAATAATACAAATAAAGCTACAGGTTATTTGATATAGATACTTCATAGAGAGAAAATAATTTGATGATATTATTTTGCAGTCGGAGGATCGATCTACTCCTTCCGTGAGCGCGGAGAATTTCACGCGATCGGAATCGTTCGCCACACCGCCGGCCGCGCACTGTGCTCCGCCTGCGCCTCTCACTCCCCTCTCCTCCGCGCCATCCTTACATCCAGTTCACCCCTCTCAACACGTACCACCCGAGAAAAGACGCAGAAAGAACTCCACCATACCTCGTGATGACGTCGATACACCTTACCGACACTATGAGGTACTACAGACTATACTTAAAACTCTTAAGTTTAGGAAGTAGAGCAGAAGCTCGTATTTTTGCTCTAGTGTAATCGATCATGTCTCACTCTTTAACAACTTTCCACTAATTTCCTTTTGTACATTTTTGATGTTACTCCATACACGAATCTATTCGCCATTACTAACTGAATGTTGCTAATATATTCTAGTTGACCTCTCCAATTGGTTGCTTAAATTTGCCTATTTTGAAAACTAAAAAGTTATGTATTAATAATTGCCTCAGCTTTAAAAAATCACTTAATTCAAGAACCTTACAAGCATTAGGAATAAAATTACTTGAGGTCTTAATTTGAATATTACTATATGTAGTCATCAATACCTTTTTTACGATAACTAGATTAGTGGTTATCAATATATGAAGAGTTCGCCCCTAATATTGATCTCAAAATTTAGAATACATGAATTTGTATTTATACTTACAAGGCAGTAGTGGCAGTCATTAAATGTGATGATAACTGCTATTTAATAATCATCGGATACAGTCAAAGAGATTTCATGAAGCGTAGATAAAACACAAAGTAGAACTTTTATTAATTTTAATATATGTATTTAAACGTTTATTACGTCATAACTTCGTCATTCATTGAAATTCATTTCAATTCATTCACTGATTTGGAAAATTATTTTTTTATTGGAAAGGGTATATTTTGACGGAGGTCGCATTTTAATTTCTTTAACACTACTTTGAATTTCGTGGATACACTAGGAAACTCCTCAAAATCGAATAGGAAATTTGTAGTGTTTGAGATAATGATAGGCTTATGACAATTTAAGAGTAGAGAGGTAACCGAACAATGTCCAGAGATGTTCTGGTGCATTTTGAAAGTATATTTTTGTCATAATAACGTCTTATAAATCGATGAGCGCCGGCTGCACGCACGAAAAAACATGACTCATTGTCACGTTCCGCCCGAGCCGAGCGTGCAAGCGAGAGCGCGGAACAAGCGATAGAGAGGTGCGATCGATCTAACATCTATCTCTCCTCCAGTCCATCGGTAATTTAGTGATAATTTAATTTATAAAAGTATGCAATTTTTCATCAATGTTTGTGACGTTTTCACGTAATATTTATTTTTTTTGTTTTAATTTTGTTGTTGTGGTGTCAGAGTCACTTGAAGTCTGGAAAGGGAGGTTCAACGGGGTCCGGGTCGGAACCGTCAACGCCTCCTCCGGCGCACACCCCACAGCGGCTGTCGGCGCGCTCGCCGGCGCACACTCCGCTCGTGAAGCAAGAGCCCGACTCCCCGTACGGACCTCACATCCCGCTGGCGTCGCACCCACCACCCACGCTGCCTCCACCACCTTTCGACCAATCGCATCTCCAGGTCAGTCGCTTGCCACTCATTTTTACATACAGTGGTGTATATAAGCAAGTTTAATTTTAAAAAATATATTTAAATTTTAGCAAGTTCTAAGATTAACCCGTCTTGCTAGAAATTACAATAAAGCAAATAATCTATTTAACCACAGACCAGTCCTCAGGTTGGGTTAGGTTAAGTTCGAGTTTCAATTAACATTTTGATATAATTTCTTACACTAACGATACTTTTTCGATTTACGTTATAGGTGAATTCACTTGTGACACGGTCGAGACCAACCGAACTTGAAGATTAAATATTTTCTTGAACCATAATGTTTCATTTATTTCCTTTTTTATTGTATTTTTTTGTTCATTTCCAAATTCTATATATTAAGCCAATAAGTATATAAATATAATAACTTGATAAAGACGTATTTTTAAAACTCGCTTTGAGTAATATAGTCAATTTTTCATGTAATAAATGCAATTCAATATTTTTGATCTATGAGGCGATCTTTTTCTTCTGTTTATTTATGATAGCTTTCATTGGTTATACTTTTTTATTTAATGGTGAAGGCTTTACTTTGCGGAATCCAACGTTCCCGGCGGAAAAAGCAAAGTAACAGTAACCAACAAACTCTTTATACACTTTTTTTCTTTTCTGCAACAATGACCTGTCAACGGGAAGGAAAGGATCTGCTCGATTAGTAATTTTTCCAAGTCAATGTCATTATAAAGCAGATCCTTTACTTCTTTGTTGGCAGAAATCGGGCTCGTATTGCTCGGGTGACGTCGGAGCGAACAACCAGCCCCTATTGGACCTCAGCTCTAATCGACCCGGCAACATATTAGCTTCAATTCTCGCTCAACCATCCCAACCAATTGACTCGATCAAAACACCGAACAGAAAATCGAATAGTACAAAAAAGGGAGGGAGATTTCGTTCTAATTGGCTAATGCTCTATTCATGGTTGCAATATGACAAATCTCAGAATATTATGTACTGCATGTATTGCCGGAAATGGTCACACGAGCTCTCTGTGAATAGAACGTCATTTATCGAAGGCAATGCCAACTTCAGATTAGAAATATTAAATCATCACGATAGATGTAAAGCGCATAAATTTTGTCAGGATCGTGAACATTCTGAGAATACTAATAAGGGAACAAGCGAAGACACCTAAGAAATATATTTCTGTATTGTGTTACATATTTATAACTAAGTTTTTGTTAATCATTTATATATATGATATTTGAAAATATTATGTCGCTTTCTATAGAACTTCAATGTGCATTCCACTTTTATTGAGAGAAATATAATTACTATTGAAATTGTGTAATACGGGTATATATGTTAAAATAAATCTTAACATTGCAATATATCGTATATTATTTTGAGTTTTAATATAATATATATTTTTTATATTATATCGGTAATCATATAAATTCGTTTTTTTTTGTTGTCTGACAAGAATTTTATCTAAAATAAAATAATACCTACTTTATGAATATAATATCATGTTGCAATATTCAGTTATATTTCTTGTTGAAGTAGTTTTGTTAATAAAAATCCTATACTTAAATACACAATAGAGAGACTACCGGTGCCATAAACTATTCGTTTATAATTCATTGTATTACTTATTTTGGAGATAATAAATAAATTTATTTATGCAATAAAAAGGGTAGAAAAGTTTTATTTTTTTCTAATACAATAAAATAAAATATAACCTAGTGTTCAAAAGTTGATAACAAATTACAAATATACTATGACAAGTCCATGTATAACTCGAAGCAGACACAAATAAAGAAATGTTCACTATTTATTTGCACGAGTCTCTTGAGTACAAAAACAGAAGTGAAGAAGTACATGGGAAGTGGTATTATGTAAAAACTCATGTCTCGTTGGTTGGTTGATTCACTTACAACGTACAACCGGTATAAAGGAAAGGTTGTATTGTGTTTCAGGGTATGGGAGTATCTGAAATGGCGTCCATGTTGACTCAGCATCCAATCAACAGCGAATGCAACGAAAGCGAGCCAATAATGCAACCCCATCCAGATCAGACAGACACCATTGATGGTGAGTTAGTTTTATTGTCTTATTGTAACGACCATGAACATAGTTACGTTTTATACCTTGGCTAAAATTCTTAGTGTATTCTGTCAAGGTCTCTTGTTTTGAATTTCAAATCAATGATGAATTTTCATTAGCTATACGCTTCCATTATCTAATTTTGTTGATGGTCGTTTTGTTTGTAAAATCTTTGTCTCCAGTCAAATTATGTTGAGTATATTGTATGTAAAAATATAATATTTTCTTATAATAATTATTATTCATATGAAACTATTAAATGACAAACATTTTTACAAACACTAATTTGTATATATATTACCCATGATAACGCTTTTACTAATTAGTTCTTATTTCAATTTTGCTTACCTTACATATAACGCCTAGTAATGATTAAAAATCGATATCAATATTTCTTCACATTTTAGAAGAAGTACAGCAATCGTTCCTGGACGTTATAATGGAAGGAGTTGACTAATTTGCATGTTAAAAGCACCCAGCAGCATGTCAACGCTTTTCATTACACCTTGATTTGCATTAATCATTATTTCATTTAATTTCTGGATGTAGCAAATTTATTTAATTTTACATGAAGAAATCGGTGTCACGACATTGTATATATATTAAAATGATTTGGCGCCCCTGAGGGACATAGGTCGAACATTAAACATCTTGCACGGGTTTTACTTTTATCGACAATAGTTTTAGATGTAAGAATACGACGTCGATTTACTATACACACGTTTATGTTAAACATATCAATAGGATTTTAGAGTTTATTTAACTTGAGTGGTGAGTAGTGATAAGGGAGAATATTCATTAGTGCTAGGTCTGCATGTGAGTAAAGGATTGGAATGATAACTCGGTAGGCAATCAGAAATTGGCTACACAGAGAGTTGTAGATAATGGTATTTGAGAGAAATGTTTGATACGATTGAGTTGTGAGCATGCCAAACTGTACTAAACTGAATAGCAGTGAAGAAATAAAAATGTCTTACAGGTGAAAACTATGGCGTTGACGAAAATAAAAAACCATGGGAATCGTTCAGCAACAAAAACTGTAATGTCGAAAATCTGGTTAAATCTTTCAAATTAGCCCTTACTCACAGGCACCATAGCGTTCCAGAGTCTTGTAATATATGCGGTAAACTTGTAAACAATTTAAAGAAACACATGAAATCCCACAACCCGGAGAGGCACAAGTGCCCATTATGCCCCATTATATTAACGCGTGCTGATAACCTCAAAAGACATCTTCGTATGAAGCACTGTTCAGTTTTGAAGTCTGACAATTTATCTAATATACAAAGTGTAGAATAACAATACTGTACAGTTAAACTAGTAATCGCTGGATCTCGTTATATTTAATTAAAATCTGTATTCAATTCGTTGTCGTTGAACTGAATGCGCCAATTCTTCATAAAAACATTTCATGTACTTTTTTGTACATTTCTGCTGAAACTTTAACTCGACTAACATAAAGTGAATTGTTAATTGGTTTTATGTTTTCCATTTTGTAAGTAGAATTAAGATGTGTTGTGAATGATATTTTAATTAAACATTTTACCATATAGTGTTACTAATAAATAACAGGGAAATAATGTAACATATAACAAATAACGTCTCTTTTACCCACTAATTTGTTCAAAGTTCGACACTTAAATATCGAGTACTTGTACGAAATATTGTCTATAAATTAAAAACTAGTTTTTGAACAGCTTTTGTGGGTAATAACTAGACTTTTGGTACATGGAGATCACGTATTTTAATGATTGTAACAAAATATAACGCTTGCTCCAATTAATTCTAACGCTCATGGCTATATATGTTTTATTTTATCATTTAATAATTATGTAGTACTAAGGAAATTATAATCCCTTTCATATGACCATTTGATTTACATTTAATAATATGGATTTCTAAAACCTAACAAACAATTCAGTACACTCACACAAATGAATATATTATTATCTTTTAATTTGTATAACATTAAATTGTACAATTATTTTTTTTGGCAGTAATTAGAATTAAAATATAATCTTCTTAATCCGAACAGTTTAGAATTTGTACAGAATTTAATATAGATATAGTTTTTTTATCTTTTATACTGTTTTATATAACATATAGTGAATCTCGTAAACCATTCAATGGATTTCTGTTTAGTGATACAATTTGTACTTAGATACAATTTAACATTGAAAATGGTTTAGCTTAAATTAACTTAAGACAATTAGAGTGTCAAGTGCTTCAATTTGAATTCTTACTTGTTTTATCTATCGTTTTATATTTTTAAAAGTACCTTTTTTTTTCTTTTTTTTTAATAATGATGTCCAAAAGAAATATTCACAAAGACCATTTAAAAAAATGTTCAAACTAAGATCTCTTATTGTTCCTTGTAGATATAATAATAATAAAATAACATTGCTCGTGGTTTGTGTAAAAGACTGACATTAGCTTCTATGATTTAGATAATACCTTTAATTTTAATTTATTTCCCAATTAACTATATAATCAAGTTGTATGTAAGTCTATCGTTATTGTGTGTTTGTTGCAAATATATTCCTTTATTTATACCACTTTTCTTTTCATTTCACCCTCTATCCATGCTTTTTTACATATATAGCAGACCTATTTCTCTCTAATCGTTTTCTATATATAGGCTTGGTGACAGTAATTAACATACAGCTCTTTCATGCAAATAATATGTATAACAAACACCATTTCTTCAGTACCATTGATTCATTTCTGCATGGATCTCCATTGAATTCAATATTATTATTTTGTGATAAGTAACTCCATGCCTGTAAACGAAATATTTAAATTTTTTGTATGAAATATTAATGCTTTTATTTATGAATAGAGCTAGGATAATAAGCATTAGAGTATCGCGTTAATGATAAAATTATAACAACGCTTGAAATAGTGCTAAATTCAAAGAAATGTTTGGAGCAGCTCTGTAATACGTTTTGTCATGATTATAATATTGAGTAATAATTATTATAAGGTATGACGTATCTCATATTCGCACTACCTGCTTAATGTAGCAAAACCAACTGATTTCGATAAATAGCAAGGTATACATGTATAATCGGGCAAGCCGTTGATAAGAAGAGCGGTTCCTGGTTGGCGCTGCGACAGTGAGCGAGGTGTGTGTGCGTGTGTGGTAAGGAGTAGGTAGAGTAGCGAGCGCGCGAGAGCAGGCGCGGTGGGAGAGACGAGTGACGGCGGATCGCTGGTTACAGGCTCGAAAGGGTGGCACATGCGGCTGACGTTCGAGCGCGTGGCCGGCGCGCTGAATCTGCACCGATGCAAGCTGTGCGGCAAGGTGGTGACGCACATCAGGAACCACTATCACGTGCATTTCCCGGGGCGGTTCGAGTGCCCGTTGTGCCGCGCGACGTACACGCGGTCCGACAACTTGCGTACGCACTGCAAGTTCAAACACCCCGCGTACAACCCGGACACGCGCAAGTTCGAGCCGCCGCCGACGCCGACGCCGGCCGCGGGAGGGGCGCACGCGGCTCACGGGCCGCTGTTCGCGAACCACCTGGACGCGGGCTTCGACTGATTGTCCATGTACTGGTTCGGCCTCGACGCTCTGTGAGCGCAAGCCCCGCGCCAGCGCACGCCAACACACAAACTCTGTCCTTGTTAATGTGTCAAAATTTTAACGGACCGTCTCGCGTCGATACCGCTTCCTATGTAGGATTAAGCTGAAGTGCTATTACTTAAACGGGCCTTTCTTGACGTGACGCCTCGTTTTAATGTTGTCTCGGTTGTGTTTGACTTGCCCCAGTGTGATCTTGTATAAGGTTTACGTCAGGATTATATACATATAGTATGTCAATGTTACTGAATTAATGTCTCGAAACGTGTGTAAGTAGGTAAGCAAATTTTTTTTTCTATACCAATCGCTATACGGGAACGGGCAAAAGCAATAATATGATGTTAATTTTATTATTACCATATTATTTTTTTATATTATATCGATAGGAATCTTAAGATATTTAAGAATATACATTATATCAAGTAGCGGTGCGACCGTGAAGTGATGCTGACTATTAGCTGGGATCCCGTACGGGCCCGCGTTTTCTTGTTATGTATATTTATTCACTAGATAGGAAATTATGAGTTTCCTGTAGCTAATTGTATTTATGTTATTAAATCCTATGGTGGAATGAAACGACATCGGAGCAGGATGGATATTCGGGGACTGGCAAGAGAATGTGATCTGTCGTTGGTCAACGACATATAAATATTGACTGAATCTCAGTGTAGATGCATTTGTAAATCTATGAGGCCTTTGCAAGATGGATAATTATTAAGGATTTGTGATGTATTAAAGGATAGCGCCTAAGGAAACATACGAAAAGATTTTATACTAGACTAGTTGATCTATTTACGGAGATTGTTTTTTTTTATACTTAGATATATTCTATTGTCTGATTTAATATACTTTTATATTTATATAACTACATTATAATTACGATTGATTATATTAGTGTTGTTTGTTTTATATTCATGAAATAGTAACATTGATTTCGTTTATATTCAGTTATCGTTCGAATAGCGAACTAGCCAATCGTTCGATGTATACATATGTTGAGATGTTAACAAGTTTTATTATTTTATCGTTGGTAGGTGTTTGTTTAGTTTTGTAACTGGCGAGGTCGCTAGTCGCGCTCGCGTCGCGTTCGTATCGCGCTCGCGTCGCGTTCGTGTCTCGCTCGCATCGCGTTCGCTCGCGACTCACGTGTGATTGGTGCTTGAGGTCAAAGACCTCCTTCAATCAATTAATGTAGTTAAGATACACGACAGAAACGTTTCGAGGTTGCGCATTTAGTAACTAATATTGGCATTCTACGATTGGGACTAACCTAGCGTGTATGTATGTATGTATTTTTCAATTAATATTTAAGATTGTTACATTTTTAGCTAAATACTTAGAGTGGTACGGTAACTGAAATGTGATAAAATGGAATGGTGCTAGAACCAACGAGTGTTAACACGCTACGATTCGAACTCCTATTGTAATATTAATGTTTTAATGATTAGTTATTTTGCATAAATATAAGGCATCTAGCATCCGGTTGAGGTCGCATCTGTCTCTTTAACGGGTAATAAAAGCATGGATCGTTTAACGCCTAGAGATTACAGTATCACTCGAGAGAATTTACCTTGATTTTCAAATGTCTTCAAGAATGATTAAAATGCATAAATAAGTTGAATAGCGGAAGTGTAGCCTGACTCATGTATTCGTTTTTTGTTTTTCAACGACAGTGAAATTTTTAAATATAATTGACTACCCCTCTATAACTAGACATTGATAATTACTTTCGAATTCGTAAAAAAAGAAATTGTATCTACATAATTTGTAAAATCAAATATATAAGTCGGGTCTCTTCTGCTGAACACATCAAATATGGATAACTTAAAAATAATTACTACATATAAATCAGATCCTTGCCTACCAAATATAGTAAAAAGTTCGTCGATTAATTTAGGAATAACCGCTGATCCAAATAATGGTACCGTGATCACTTCCCGTAACTAATTTGTTATGGCGTTAGTACTATCTGTTTAGTAGCTGTGAACATGCAATTCCACTTGTGCAATTTATTGAAAATAGTCATAACTCATAGATAGATTATACAATTGTCTATTGAATATATAGGGGCCCACTTCGGTATGTAAGCTCAGGTTCGCGCGTTCCAGCGTTACATAATGTATAGTCATTAAACATACTTCCACCACAAAGATTTTTTTATATTTACTTTTAGGTATATCAGATTTTTTATAAATAATTATTCTTATAATGTGGGCGCTTATTATTTGATAGCATTTCATACTCAGTGCAATATTACTAGTTATTTAATTACGTAACCAAACTAAATATGATAATTTAAAATTATATAAATATAATATCATTGAAAGAGAGTAACTACCTATTTGTATTTACATAAGTGAACTACTACTCGTAATTTATATTTCTACTTAGTGAAACGCAGTTTGGTTTACGGTGATGTACAGGTTTTATAGCTGGTAATATTAAGGTCTAGCTTGTTAACCTCTGCCAATCGTAATAGTTGTCTACTATTTAGTAATTTATTGTCGCGCAAGTAAACGTCTATTGTTGAAATAGATCATAGCTATCCATCCGATACGGGTCCGATCGTTTAGTGCGAGCCTTATGCTACTCCCATACCTGCGTTATCTACGCTGAAATCTAACCTTAAAATTAATTCCGTCAAAGGCACGAAGAAACGTTCACACGCCTGTGTCATTCCAATAATAATATGAATTAGCGTTCTCAAGTTTAATTTTTTTTTTTTTGTAATAACCGCGGGCTCAGTTATCGTGGGCCCGGGCCCGATAGTTCGTAACGCATGACAATATCGTGTTCCCACACCTGCATTTATTGCGACCATAGACAAAACTTCGTGACGATACACGCAGATATGGAAGTAGCCTTATGGAGTACACACCGGGCGCATACATCGCACCCTGAACTCGCTAACGACGAACGCGTTTTTACGCTTCAATCTAATCGTGAATGCATTTTTATATTACTATTACTTGAGACCAATTTTAAAACTGAATTTGCTATAGCAAATTGATTGATTAGTATCATAGATTATTTAAGATATTTAGGTTAGGATACTATGATAGTGTCTGGCCAGAATATTTTGGAGTATCACATCGTTTGGCTCAGAAAATATCTACCTTTGATCTCTTTTTCAGCTTTCAAAAATTATGCAACTTAATAATTGTAATTAATGGTGACCACATTTGGAACTTAATTGAAAGCTAACTTTATGCCATATGGAATTTAAACATAAGGTTAACGAATTACTAAATTTAGTCTTATGAAATCGGGTTCTTGAGGACCTAGTCACTTATTTGGCCAATCTATTGAATATTCCAATTTATTGTATTTTAAAATTTACATTTTGTATCACAAGGATGTGATCAATCATATTTTATAATCAATGGAGTGCAGGATTAGCTCTGTGGAGTTATATTCAGGATAGCAATGGTCTAGTTATGTTTATTTTGTTTCTTATAACATTAGCAAATTTGTTATAGTATCGTAATATCACAATAGTGTAATACTAATAGGGAGGGGGTGTCAAATCGTGTACCTAACAACTGACAGTTATTAAGTGTTGTTATACATATACATATATATATATATTACATGATTTTTTATGAACGATTTGTTGTTTATGAATATTTTGTTTGATGTCTTGGTTTGATGCCTCCGTTAAAGTTTAATTTAAATGATTTTGTTTCATGCAAGCAGTTAATGCAATTTTATTTTTCACATTGTTTGATGTTATGTAATGCAATTTTAACATGTTGCAAACTCCTGCATTTATCTGTTGTATTTATTACTAATTTTTACATTAAATTGTGGTATGTTACAAATCCATGTAGTTTCAGTTGTTGCGTATCACACGCTCCATACACATTTGCAATGTTGTCTAAGTTATACAGTGTGAGTATATCGATGCACGCGTGGAGAAGTGCGGGGGCGGGGAGGGGAGGAGGGAAAGCGAGGCGAGGCGAGCATGCAATGCGAGTTGTTGTTCGCAGAGCGCGGGCACCACGTGCACGCACAGGGCACGGCGGCTCAGTACTCGTACCACAGCATGTTCGTTGCGGCGGCGGAGAGCGCGGCGCTGTGGCGGTGCAAGTCGTGCGGCAAGGAGGTCTCGAACCGCTGGCATCACTTCCACTCGCACACCGCGCAGCGCTCGCTCTGCCCGTACTGCCCGGCCACCTACAGCCGCATCGATACATTGCGCTCGCACTTGCGTCTCAAACACGCCGCTCTGCTGCTCAAACACTAAGCATTACACCGACACTCGACACCACCCGGCCCCTACCTGCACTACTCTTACACGATTTTATTATATATATCTTATATACAAAAAATAACAATTTCGTTCAAATATTTTTACGCATTTATTATTCTTAGTTAGGTAAGTATGTTCATGTGTTATTATAACTAACAGGGTAAATTTCAATACATAAGTTGTTTATAACGATATGTACCTATAGGTTATATAAAAATCTTCGGAAGATTTGTTTCGTTATAAGAAAAAAGATAACAAGTACTTTTACGTATTTCGTAGTGGTTACAAATAATTTCGAAAATGTCACAATTTAAAATATCTGTTTTTTTTTATTAATAGTCATTGCTTGTGCTATTTCATAACTGGCCTTCATAATTCTTTTCCACGTTTTCAGACCAGTAGGTGATCTTAGCTTTATAATGATGAATCTCATGTAATTTTTTATTATGCCATAATAATTACATTATCAAGACCTTTGTCAGAAGCTGAATTTTGAGTTCTATTATTAAATGTGAGGTATAAAAATACTAGTTATTCATTTAGATAAATAAATGTTTGCAAATGAAATTACGTTAAACGTATGTGACTAAATGTAACAACTATGAGTGTGACAACAATAAGACTGAATTGGCAACAACTTGTGATGTGAGGATTATGATGGTATGCTTGTAAATAATATACAAAATGTTGGGATAATTTATAAAAATATCGCAGTCACAGAATAAATATAGGTGTTCAAAATTTAAAAAAAAAATATGAAATTTAATTAGTCATTGATTATACATTATAAGATAATATTTTTATATACATATTATCTAAAAACCTTGCATAGTGATGTTACAAGTAATGTTTGAAACATCGCAAATATTTTGTCAAAATTTGTAGATTCTGGCAATTTTCTTTTATAAAAATAGTTTATAATAAGAATAACCACTCAATTAATTAATTAATTTGAAAATAATTACTGCAATTTACGAATACACAATTCTCTATTATTTTTATACTCATCCTTAACATTTATGTCATATTAATAATTATTCATTATATTGTAGAATAAGGTAAGTAGTGTATAAAATATATTTGTTCATTACCTATGAAATTGCCGTTTTTTATAGAAAAAACAATATAATACATCGAAGTGTTTATATTGTTGTCCATAGAACTTTACCATTTAGCTGAAAACATCGGAAGGCGGTCGTCCAGGGATTTTCTAAAAATTTTCACAATGTACATAGGGGGAAAAAAATAACAAACCGAATAGCTAAGAAAATGAAATTCACTAGCACAATGGCCTGCTAAGGACTGCCTTTTGAGAAGTATTTTCTATAAACATTCTCTTGATACAATTTCCTGTAGTATTGAAACCATAATGAATTCTTTGAGCTTCGGTGCCCAACACTCGCCGTGCAAGGACGTCTCCGCTGCGCGCTCATAACCTCAAGATTCTATACTAAATAATGACGACACGTGCCTAGTGTCGGTCCTCTATAATCTTCATTTGACATATCTGAGTTCGGTTACTTAAACAGTATTCAACTGTAATTAAGAATATAGGTAGTTGAACAGGTTTGATTGCGATCAACAACAAAATTTTTTTAGAGTTCATTTATTAGTGTACCTGAATAACTGCTCAAGAGAATAAATCAAGATTTGATTCAGGTTTGCCGCTAAATTGCATTAAGTTCATACATACGTCCTGATTTTAACGACATATGTTTGTGAATTGTTTTTTCACTCACGTCAACGACTGCTGCCAACTCTGACGAGTTAAACAAATTATTAGATACTTTCAATTCGTCATTATCCACAAGTCTGTAATCCTCCACGTAGTTCCTTTAAAGGACGAAGTTCCCAGAATAAGAATATTCAAACTAATTGGTAAATAATTTATCTTTTACTACGGCCGCTGTTTACGTCGTATTAAATGTAACCGATTGTAATCTTTACTATTAGTTCAAAGATTACTAAGAATATCAAATTAAAGACAAACGGCAAGAAATCATTTACTTAATATATAATTAATGGAAAAAGAGTGTCATACATATGTTTTGCTCACATACGCTGACTTGTAAAGCAAAAACGGCAATTTCTAGAGATTATACCTATACAAGTATACATTCATAGGAATTATATTACAAAACCATAAATGTGTAGAAAACTATGTGTGTGTTAACACGTAAGCTGTTTCGTAGACGTGTAAGATCTTTGAAATAACATACGAATTTATCAAGTGTTTTAGGACAATGTATTATTGGATATAAGTGTGTATGTTGTAGCTTTTAATGGTCCAAATAGGGTTCATAAATATCTTGAATGTGCTGTACCTTGTTCAATATATTAGCAAATTTACTTTGATGAATATAATGTTCTTTCATGAATTGTAGTCAGTGTAAACAATTTAAACCGTATAGACTAAGAATTTCACTTTTATCCAAGTCCCAATCTGAGAATGTAGGAATTATAAAAATATACCATATATATTATAGAATAAATCAATCATAATGTGCGCGACTAGTCATGAAATATTCGTAAGATTTATATATTATTTAAATAATTTTGTTATATATCTGTTAAATTTTTAAATGTTTCTTTTGCTTCACGATTTGTTTAATTAAATTATTGTTCGATATTATGAAGACGTAATTAAAATCATAACCAATAATTATAATCCATTTGATGCTGTAAATAAAATCATAAGTTAATATCAGAAAATATCGGTGTTTCAATTCACACGTTACAAACAACATCTATATAAAATTAAATAATTTATTGCACACTCCATTGGTAATTGTTATGGTTAGCTGAAGTGGTTTATCATACAAAGACACACATAATTATAAATACACTTCACTACATTAATTATTGAGAATCATGTTTACGTACATATATTATTGGATAAAAAAAAAATAACATAATCTACCTTAAATATGGCAAGCTTGGCTGGATACCGACATGTAGAAAATGGTAAGGATCTGGCCCAATATTATTTTTCTACAATCCAGACAATTTTCAACTAAATATAGAAAACCCTAACATCTTCATTCTAGTACCCAGCTGTATCACGAAAACATTCTGTTATTTTTTTATATTTAGTGGGTACACAGGTAAAAATAGAGTTTTTACACTAATACGTATTTAAAAATGTTAGTTTTAGAAAGATTTACCAATACGACCTGATTTAGAAAAACGTTAATTTTGACAAGTTCCAAATTTTATATAAATATTGTCATTTATACACTTAGAAATTGGAAATACCAACAATTATTGATATTATACAATATACATGTTGACTTTGAATTATAAAAACTACATGCTTACTTTAATTCATTATAAACTTCATTCATTGTTCTCAATTTCACTTCAATCAACCACATTTAACAAAAGCTATATTATGTTTTAAATTATCACAGCTTAGTTTTTGTATTTTCATAGAACGTGGCGCGAATTTCGCTAATAACACATATAAAGCATAAGGCTGCAGAGATATCTCAGTAATCAAGAAGGAATTTATATACAAAAGGTTATTTCGTATCAAATTCGCACTTTATAACGTAACAATACAAGCCACCATTGGAATCCACAGGGTTTATCTTATCAACAGTACAGATTCTATGGATAAATATACTACATTATCTTTATTCATCGTGCAGCCTCTCTACTTTGCCATTGGTCCCAACCGATTCAACTACGACGCTCGCTTCACTGACCGTGTTTTGACTATTGCCTTCTTCATATTCATTCTTTTTATCTGATCCTTTCTCATCGGAATCTTCACTTTCAACTTTATCTGTTTTGGACTGTTTGTTTTTGTTCTTTTTAAATTCTTCTTCCATTTCTTTGAACTTAAGAGTTAAATATCTGAAATGTAACAAATAAAATTAGAGGCATATTGACCGTAAGTATATAGACAAGCTACGATAGCCACTAATAGATACTACGCTGTTAATAACAGACCTTTCCTGAGAGAAGATACAGACGTAGGTATTTACCACGCCAGTATACGTAAGACGTATTGACAATTTTAAATACAGAGGCATACACTTTTCTATGTTCTTTCCACATATTTTGGCACTACAAGAACATTTCTCAGGTTTTCTCACGATGTTCCCTTCAACGTAAGCCAATAATGTTACCAGTTTTAATGAAAACTACGTGAATTACTTAAAATTCTATAATACATGTTGGGGTTGAAACCTGCGGACAGCGAATCAGTATTCCGCCGGTAAACAGGAGCACCACGACTACAACTAAACTTCGGTCAACTGGAGCACCACGACTACAACTAAACTTCGGTCAACTGCAGCACCACGACTACAATTAAGCATAAAGGTATAAAATCATTTTTATTGGTTTCCTTCTACGGATGGATTCCTTGGAAGTTTTACATCTACATTCCAAGGCTCGTATCTGAGATATCGAATCAATACACCACCAATACACACCCATCATATCCAAGAAATCTTACACAATATTAATATAAATTGTAAATATAGATACTATCTTTTAGCGAGCTCTAGAATTTGCATAAGATTTATTTAATTTAACTATTATTGTTACGCTTGATAACGCTAGTTTTCCTATACCTATATTATTAGTGGACATTAGGGTGTGTTCGAATTATGTATATAATAGGTAGCGTTCCAGTACCCTAGCATTGAACGAAAAATAATACAGAATGTGTAATGCATTATTTCGAAAGCCTAACTACTGACTGACTTTTACTATAGTTCTCGGTATAGCAGATCTAGTTTAAAAAGTTGTGTTTATTTCGCTCAAAGATGGATAAAATGCTGGTATCCTACGTAACGAAGGAATTAATCGATATAATTAAGGTATCTGTACAGAATAAACTCCACCTTATTTATTTACCGACATATAAAAATATATTAAAGGAATATCAATACAAAACATAGCGTACTGAAATAGTTATTTTATTAAGTAGCCAAAGCAAGGTAATCATTTACAGTAACAACAAAGTTGTAAACATAACAATCTTTTTAAAATAAATTGAAAAACGGGCCTTTATGGAAACTAGTGCTCTCAATAAAGCCCCAAACTAAAATATTCGTTTACACTTAATACTTTTGTTGTAAGAGGTATACTAATGTTTCCTAATCTCTTAATGCGCAAGACAAATCTTGTTCTTGTTATAGGTTTAATTTGCTTCTACCAAAACGTTTCGTGGTAATGCCTGTTTTGAGATGGTTCCGCAGAGTTGACCGCTGTATATTATATTTGTCACATACAGCTTTCTGTAATAATTTTCTCCGAGCTAAGGGTTTTAATGCTGCTTCTAATTGTAGTGAAGACCAACCTTCACCACGTTTTCTAGACATGATTATACTGCCTGACACACAACTACAGATTTCATACATTCAATAAAACCCACAGTACAATTATCTGGGCCTTATTGAGTATACAAATACAAAACAGAAAATATTAAAACAGACAAGTCAACATAAAAGTAATCGCTCTATTTTCGTTCATATTTTATATTCTATGAATTATATAACAAATTAGGAACTATAACTACATATAAATCTTGATCAGGACGTTAATATTTACAAATAATCAGGAGCAAATTTCTATAAAAACATGTGAACGACTGCTCTGACTATTGTTTCTCATAATAATGATGACAAGCTACGCGGACATCATCAACTGTTTCCCCCTCCAACCCTACGTCCCTATGGCAATTTGATTACAGCGGAATAAACTGGAATATTCGAATTTTATACGGAGAATTTAAACATGTGCCTTAATTACTAAAGTTACCTTATTTAAGTAGTGGGTAAGTAACTCACTTGTCAACTAAGGGTCCACTAAAATCTTCAGGAAACTTTGGCGAATGCGGTAGTATGTATTTGTAAAGACTCTCGTTGAGAACATAAAGTTGAGTAGTGGAAGCGCATCTTACATTGAACCACCAATCACAGGTGAGACCTGCCTGAGAAAATATAGTACCATTCGGGCACAAAAAGGACGCTTGACCGCCGTTCAGATCACAGTAGTGCCACACCTGTAAAGCAATATAGTATCTAATAATGTCGGTATCAAATTTTTCAATAGTTAAAGTTTTATATATACTACATACATATTTATAATAATAAATGTATATTAATAAATAGGTAAAAAATAATATATATATACACAAACAGATTACTGCGTACAGTATAGTACGTGAACTAATAAAAATATGCTATGTGAGTTTTGATGGGAACAGACACCATAACAACACATAAAGGAAGAACAAATTGAGGAGAAAATAAATAAAAAAATAATCGTAACGCCTTTGACAATTAAGTACACCAATTAATCTTAACAAAAGAAAAACAAAGAGAAGTAATGCTCTTTTAAATAAAATAAAAAAAGAAATAGTTCTTAATTCTATCTGCCTATCTCAAGAATAACATTAGGAAAATAATAATAATCAGAAAACTTCAAAGGCAATGAAATATTTCCAAAGGGAATAAACGCCTATCGCAATCTATCGCAATTGTAGGACAAACAGATCCATAGCCATATAAATAATTAACACAAATGCATTAATTTGTGTATCTAGAAACTAGCATTTGGTCGACCTACTTTCCCTAAAGACGCAGTGCATAGGTAGGTAATATCGAAACAACGGCCTAGACTCTATTTAAGCCCTAAGCTCTAATATGGCGTCAACCAGTTTCTTTTATGTTTGATTTCCATAATTTATCTCTATTTGCAAACATTACATTTTAATAAAAAAGAATACTATTATTTATTTGTTTTATAAGATTAATACCTGACAACGTGTTTCAGGATCTGCGAAAAATCCTTTGTAACGTTGAGTTTTGCAGTTGAAAACCGTCTGGGGAATCGTTGTCAGAGTGGGATAATCGATACCCGGTCGTCCTGGAGTTCCGCCTTCTTCATCAGATGTTATTGGCAGAGGGAAATGCTGAACGGTGCCTTCGCCCGGTTGAAAATCTACTAAACACAATGTACTATATTATATTTGATATCAGTATTAAAGATAATAGGAGATATTTTTAGGTTACGGTGTTTTTAAAACGAACTAAATAGTATACACACTTTTATCTTAGCCTGATAATAAAAATACGGATTTGAAAAATCTTACAGATCGGCCTGAAAAGTTATGAAGGTGAATCTTTAATAGTTATAAAAATATTTATAAGCTTTTAATTCCCTTTAAATGTGTAGTGTATTTATATTTCAGCAATAATATAGTCTGATACATTAATATCAGCTTTAAAACGTAATATATCTCTTACCATCTATATGTTGTGATGGATTCTTCACAGCTGCAAGATAAGGTTCATCATGGATATATACATCTTCAATTTTATCATGATTTGGACTTGGAGTTGGAGGTGAAGTTAACTGTTTATCTTCTAATGTGGTACCTATTACATTTTTAGGAGATACAAACGGCTTAGGTGTACTTAACTCCGGGCTCTGGTGATACATTTCCTTTGGTTCAGCATTCAAAGCGTTCAAAGCTTGTAATAGAGTTCTTATCGAAGAACCAACATTTTCTCTAGTAATTAGCTTTGGTATAGATTGGTTTTGTTGCAAAGAATTAAGAAGAGCAGCTAGGTTAACTGCGTTTGACCTTGTATATTCTATTGGCTTATATGTTTTGTCCTCGGCAATATATTGGTAGATATTTTGTTTATTCTTAGTGATAGACTCCTCTGGAGAAGTTTCGATGAAAGTATTTTGTTCTTTACGTTCAGAATTTGTAACATAAGTTTGAGGTGTAGCTCTTGCGTAGTCAGGCAACTCAGTAGTATAAGTTAAAGTTGGCTTTAATATGGGTTGAAAACCATCCTCGATTAAAATGGGGGTTTTCAACGATTGCTTTTCGTAAAAATTGCCAGTGGTCGTTAAAGGTTGTTTCTTAAAAGCAGATGGGGTATTATTTATTGAATCGTAAAAATACTGAGGTCGAGTAGGTTTTGGCTTTATGTATACTTCCTCCCTGGGCATCAATAGAGAAACAATATAGGGTCTTTTCGTTTCATATACATTGTTATTTTGTTGTACAACTTTGACTGGAGGAGTTTGTTCATAAGGTACCAATTTATATTTCGGAGGTGTTTCTTTTTCAGACACATAATACCTTACATTATGTGCATCCTCGGGCTTGTATATATTTAAATAAGGTCTTTTAGATGCTGAAGGAACAGGAACAGGATGTGGTTTGACTGTTGGCTTGGATATGACCCTTCCAATATTATAATCGCTGTTAATTAAAACGTGTTCAGGTAATAATGGATTTAAATTGCTGGTGACTTTATTTGGGTTATGATATATAGGGACACCATCATTATAAAATACTTTTGTTGGATTCGCTGAAGCTATATTGAACTGTGTCAATCGATTACCCTGATATCTCGGAATAATCCTGGATGGGGAATGAGTGATTTTCTTTGGTTGACGTTGATTAGATTCTGCGAATTCATTTGCTTCTAGTAATTCTGCCTTTTCCACTTCTACAGTCTTAGTGTCATCGTTACGCGGTGTAGTAAGATCATTTGCATAGTAAAAAGTTATGTATGGTATTAGCCTTCTATACCTTTCATTTATAGCCAATTTTGTCAGTAAAGATCCTGACTGTATACTTTTCTGCTCTGGCAGATTTACAGATTCTTCTGTTATCGGTTTCACAGTAATTTGTCTTCTTAGATTATCCACCATTAACCCACCAATCATTTTTATTTCAGGGCTATTGCCATTTGATGAAACTGTTACCGATGTAACTAAACTTGTAAACACTGTAACAAACAACAAAACATGCGTTAACACATCTTGTAGTTACTATAATTTATATTATTTAAAAACATATAAGGAACCTACACAAATTATATACAAGTAGCTGTGTCCACGGGTCCTTATGAGTTTTTATGCAGAAATATGTTAGAGTAGTTATTATAATTTTACTTCATTTGTATTTATTTACAGTTTATTAAAATCTGAAATGCGTAAGTTCTAGGTAAATAAATACACCTTAATATTCTTAACCTTAACAGGTTAACGAAGTTTTTGGTATCATTTTGTTTAAGATTAATAATAGTATTTTTGAAAGCTCATACACCCTACTAATTCAGGAATAATAAAAGCTTCCTCGTATTAAAATTATACACCATATCACTCAATAAAGAACATCTACATTTCAATTTATAAGAGCATTCGTGGCAAGCGCAGCAAGAGCGGCCAGCTGACACGTTTAGATGTACTGATTATGTGCGAGCGTGAGCTCAAGCTGCCATACAATCGCATGGGACTAGCCATACATAAATAAATACATACATTACATTAAGAAACCCGCGCCGCGAAATGAAAAAAAATGTGACAAACCATAGAAAATAATGTATGCCTATCTGGGCAGAAATGGTATTATATGGTTATTTTAAAGGCAATGTGGCGCTGCGAAAAATATGTATAACACCAAGTAAACACTGTACAATACAAATATAGAACTTATATATTCAATATTGGATAAGTACCATAGTAAATATACCTTAAGATTTATACTATAAAGTTTAGTTTTAAGCTTGCATTATTGTGTTCCAAAATGGACGTAGGTAATTTCAACATCAGTATAAATTTGCTTGTTTTTTCTTATTTGAACAAATTATCGGCAGTTGAAATTTAACTTTATTGGTGAACATATCAATATACATATATCAAAACAAAATAACTAGCATATATAAATCGTTAGATCTGTAACGAATCTATCAATGTACAAAATAATAGAATTGAAATGTGAAGATATTAGAAAGGTTGGAACGTTCTTATATACGAATACTAAAACCTTGAAGAAGTATTTTGAATGAAGATCTATATCCTAGACGAGTATAGCTAATACCTATTTCGTGCCTGATTTCTGAAAAATATTCATTTCCTGTGACATCATTTAATTACAAATTAAGTTTCTCATATAAACCTGTTTGACAATTACCCAGGAAATGTACGACCTTAATTTTAAACCACACACAGTTCTCGTATAGAAATTGTATATAAATGTGACATATATAACCTTTGTGTGCTATTGAATTAAAAGGAAACGTGGCCTGCAACACATTTGAAAGGTATAAATTAAAAGTAAAAAATATGAGATAATAAAGTATAAATAAGGTAACTGTGTCATTTGAAATGTAAAGGTCTAAGTCTGATTTTACTGCTTTCGTGGTCGACCCAGACAAGCGAATATAGTAAGAGAGAGAGACAACTGTAACAGGCAACTTATTATACCCATATAAAATAAATGAAATCATCTTTTTATTCTCCAACATTGTGTCTTCCAAGACCTGAACAGATCACATTTTTTCAAACATTGTATGAGAAGGACGATTTAGTAGGGCCCTTAGTTCTTGTAATATTAATTTTATGTAAAAAAATAAACATGGCACTTGTCGATCACAGCATACATCTAGATTTTTTTCTAATAATATTACGACCCAAAACAAAAAATGTTACAAAATGTACATAAATTTAAATAAAGTTACATCTACAAAAAATCATAAATGCTTAGCTCCCATGAAATACATTTTGCAAGTACGCCTTATTTAAAAAAATCAAAAATTCCAATTCGATTGCATAAAAATACAAAGTTGTCATCGCTAAAATGTTATGTTAATGTACATGTTGCTAAATGGATTATTAAGCAAAAAATAGAGAACGATTCTTTAGAGGAATCCGATACTACACTTATTCGAACCTTGACCGGAATGATGCCGACTGTTGACTTTCATAAATTTTTTTAGCAAATTTTGGACAAAGATTCATTTATATGCTGACAGAGTTTAGGTTAATTTCCTTTATTTGCCTTTAATGACGGATTCGAGTTAAGTTAATTAGCAGAGATGCGAATATTGACTTGAATGTGTGGTGTAACTATAATGGATAAGTTTAAGAATGGATGGTATGTTAGAGGAAGTTTTAAAATAGCATCAGTAACAAAAAAGTTGAGGAGTAGTAGGATGGCATGATACGATATTGTGAGAAGAAATGAAAACCATGTTACTAGAACAGTTTCAGTTATGAAGGTGGATGGACATAGGAGTGAAGGAAGACCGAAACAGGTATGGATGATTTTTTTTTATATTGTAGGAGGCAAACGAACAGGTGGGTCACCTGTTGGTAAGTGATCACCGCCGTCCATAGACACTAACAACCCCAGGGGAGTCGCAAGTGCGTTGCTGGCCTTTTAATATATGTGGGCCTCCGGCACTCTCACTGACCGAACGAAACGCAACAGTGCAAGCACTGTTACTTCACGTCGGCTTTCTATGAGAGGGTGGTACTAACCCGGGAGAGCCGACCCATTCATTCTGAAACCAGTAATATTTTCTTCGTAGCTCTACCACCTACTACATAACATTGAGTGTTGTGTATGGAAAGAGTGAATATATTACAGTTTTATATTGTAACTAGCAACACGTTCCGGCTTCGCACGGAAGTACCTACTAACAAAGAAATTGAAAAGAGACCTTCCCTTTACACTACGACCATGTAATTAAATAAAATGGGAACTAAACATTAATCTGCCAATTCTGTTCATATTTTTTAAGATCCCCATACTGTCTTTTGTCTCACTGATACATTTGTTCCGTGGGGATTTTCTTAAAGCAATTTTTCACTTTTCCGTACGATTTATAAACACTTTCTTGTATACAAATTGCTGAGAATTACAAGTCGAACAAAAAACAATCAGCCAAATAGATGCAACCGTTCTGAAGCGATGCGCGTACATACATTCGGCGGTAAATTTTTATTTCTATAGGATAAACACAAAGTTGCGAGCAGTTGCTAGTTAATGAAAGTCACAAAGTAAATGAATCACTTCACAGCCAAAACAGGATATTAAATAGACCGGCATAAAATAATCGATCCAATCTGACAATGTCACGACCTCGTATTGTAATCAAGAAATCGGTTATTCTATCCATTAAAGTTAAAACATTTTAAACGTTGTTTTATGTATTACAGTTACAAATATAAAAATTGATATTTATGTATTATATATTACTAAAATAATCATTAACAATTTTATAGTTATTTTATTAAAAATTATAGTTACACTAATTTTAATTCCAAAAACAACGGGAACGAAATCGCTTGCAAAAGTTGATGATGATTAAAATATAAATAGAATGCCTATTTTGTACGTCTTAGTAAATTAAAGTGATTTATTCCATTGGAAATATGACACGTTAACTACTTCGAAAATTGCCTATTTAAGTAATAATACCTACTTGCTGTACTGCAACGCTAATACAAAAAGTAATTGTGAATTTTGTACCGTGAATGGCGGAATAGAATTGCTATATACATATAACACGAGTTTATTCTATCAACCAAGGTCAAAGTTAAAGTACCTACGTATATAATAAAATTAAAAGGATATATATTTATTAAGTAGGTACTTATATTTTAAGTTACCATTGAATAATATTATTCACTTTATAATGCATGCTTAGAGAAGAAACGTTATTAATTTTAAGAATAAAAAAAATACTTTAGTACAACCATCTGAGTTGTTTTTGTTAATAAGTTAAGTTTCGTAAATACAGTTATAACAACTTTGGTATCCATTACGTAAAATATATCAAAAATCTATAACTTATATTATGTACATTATGTATGATTACTAATTTTTATTCATTATAAGATAATCTGTCGCACTCACGAGCAATTATGCAGATTGCAAAATAAATCTCAAGCCAGTTAAAAGTACTCACTGGCTCGACTCAGTCACGGTGCGCAGGCGCAAACATCGCGGAACGTGCACAATGCGCACGTCCCTCTAATTAGGAATTTAATTTCGCAAAATCTTGACATAAATAACGCTTATGTAAAAAAGACAACTTTTCTTGAAAATACTAATTAATTATTCTATTTACTAAAGATCTTGTCGTTGCTTACTTTCTGCTTAATTTCGTCCTATACAATATATACAGAAATTATCTATTTGAAATCTAATTATATAAAATACAAAGGGACAAAATATCCCCTTTAAATATCAATAATTAAAAGAAGTAAGAATCACAGAACTCACAAACATAGAAACGTATCCAACAATGTATGTATTTTTGTCACCGTGTAAGATATAATAACAATAATAATCGTTATTTGTAAGTCCGTTACATTGGTACATATAAAAATGGATCCCTATCTCCTACGTTACTGTAGACTGTGTTGTAGGAGACATTTGCAAATATTGTGAAACAAGTTCAGGTTTACGTACAATATAATAAAAGTAAAACCATAAATAATTAGATATTATAGCATTTTAAAACTTTTCTGCATACTTTCATATTATTAGATTCTTATGTTGTGTCATTTATGTATGTAAAAAAAAGACGTATGGAAAAGGTAATGAGCGTGTACGAGTATAACATTGTAATGTTGAAAGTATTAGAATGATGTTACTATGTGTACTCGTGAGTTTCTAAGTGTGAGAATGAGTGTTTGTTTGAATTTCTTTATGTGGGTATTTCTACATACATCGGACTTCGAGATTAGATTATGGACCTAAACTAACACACAAATTTTGATAATGCCATTATCGTGAACCCTGCTTAATGTTTGAATATACATATAATATTATAATTACTTTATTCCTTATAAAAAAGAAGAGATTAGTGATTGAACAAACATTTGTAACTTGTATCTATTTTAATGAAGGATTGGATTCCATTAGCTTGAAAATATAGCATCCATGGTGCATGTTATTAGGAAGTTATTCGACCTCTATACATCTCTTACAATCACTACATATTATAAAACGACGTCGCCCGTCGCGTCTGTATGTATGTTCGCGATAAACTCGAAAACTACTGAGCGGATTGCAATGCGGTTTTCACCAATAGATAGAGTAATACATGGGTATGGTTTAAGTATATAACTTGTCAAGGTTTCGTGTAAATTTGTTGTAATATAACGATAATTGTTGGAAGTACTGGAAAAAGTCAAGCCGCTTGGGAGTTTACATCGAAAACGTTGCCTAATTCTTTTGAAATATAACAAAACAATACATAGTGAGATATTTCTCTTTTATAGATCTACAAAAAAGTCTGCGATGGCATATACCTATCTTTTGAGGATAGCTTACTATACCCATCTATCTTCTAAAAGCATGGTCACATATGGCGGTGTACTTGGAAAGCTATTTAGATGGATACAATATTAATCTTTATCAAACTGAATACATTAGTTATCTTAAACATTTCATGCACATGCACATTTATTATCAGGGCAGGACAATGTCCACCGGGCCTGCTAGTTAAAAATAAAATATGGCATAAAGGCTGTATAATACAATAGAATTTCCATTATCTTTTTTTTACTATGTAAACACTATTTCCAGCGATCACCCCTGTTCTTAATGATTGGATACGTGAATAAATAAAGTTTATAGATGATTAAGCACACATATATTTACCTTTTAACACATCGGAACAGGAAACAAAGAAGTTTCTAAAATTAAAATACGATAAATTAAAACGGTCGTAACTTTCACGCGACAAGTTTTAGCAATTACATAACAACAAGATACCGACGTGAGCTTTATTTACGTACTATGCTTTTTAATTATTGTAATGTTATTAATATTAAGAAAAAAGTTTTTAGAGTATAGTTTTTACACCAACAAAATCAATTTAATATGGTCAGGTTTCTTTAAAGAGGCTTTACTATCGAGATACCGTAAAAAAAAAACGAATCTAGGATCCTTACTAATACTATAGATACGAATGTGAATTTATTACTCTTTCACACCTTAATTACTCATTGGATTATAGTGAAATATTGCATACACGTTGTCAGTCAGTCAGTCACTTGTCAAAGGTATAAAAAGGGACAAAGGGTACCTTTCACTCAGAAAAAAATCCTTTTCCCATTGAATGGATCAAATCAACATTAACACAAACGAATTCACGATTATAAGCTAGTATTATATATTTATTCGTTAGCTTTGAACACTAGATAGTCGAGACAGCCAAATACTATTTTATATCATACTAAGTCAAAGTTTGAGAAAGTATTATTAAAGTGAAAGCGAAACTCAACCACAATGTTCGGGACAGACGCCAAAAGCTATTATATAAATCGAGTCTTGTTTACCGATTAGGTGAGATTGCGAGGTTTTTGAAATTGTAATCACTGACCACAGCCGTGCAGCGAGATACCACAGCACTACAAACCTTTAGAACAGGCAAGATACACACCAAATATCACCTGTCTCTAATTTTGACGTTAATTCCATTCACACATATTATTTATAATTATAAACGAATTACAATATTTGAAAATGGAACACTTTGTCTTAAAATGCAGTTTCTTTTATCTATTTGTCACTTGTTACTACTACATTTTGGTGCCATTTTAAACATTACGTTATCGTGAATTTAACTTGGGAACATTTTCGTAGTATAATTTACTACAATTTCAAGAATAATTTGACGCCTCAACAGAGTGTTGCTCGCCTTCAAACTACTTTTGGCAATGGAGCACCACGCAAGTCGACTGTTTATAGTTGGTTTGCAGAATTCGAACGGGGTCGTATTAATCCCATTGACGAATTTCGTGATGGTCGTCCGTCTATCGCTGTTCACAAAAACCATTTATACTGTACGTCGTATGATAGCAACCGACGGATATGTAATCTACCATGAGATTCGGACACCCTTTGATATAGCCATAAGTTAGATATAATAAATCCTGCAAAAACATTTGGGTATGAAAAAACTGGATCCCTCACAATTTAACTAATGGTTAAAAAAAAGACCCTGTTCCATTCCTGTTTTCAAAAATCAAGAATTATTTAGGCGGTCTACAATTTTCAACAGTCTGAAGAGTTCAGTTGTTGAAAAGTATAAAAAGCAGGTTTCCGGAGTCACCATGAAGGAGTAGCACAAACAATTCTAAAATTTGTTTATTCGCATGATAAAGTTTATTGAAGCTAAGAGAGAATATTTAAAAAAATTATACTTTAATTTTTAACCATTCATATAATCTGTTTTTTATTAATTCCGGAAACTTTTAATGTGGCCCACGCAATACACTCTATTCATACAAACGAACATTGTGTAATCCACTTTACCTACAAATTTATACAAATAAATATAATTGAAGTGTCTATTTTCGGAACTAGTAAAACCGATCCTGACGTGTATTATATGCAAATACAAGATTAAAATTAAGTACTTATTTAATTTAAATTAAATACTTGTTACAAATTATATTAGTTCAAATCTATTATTTAAAAATAGTGATAAAACATAATGGAGGTAACTTAATATCGATATAAAAGTTATGGAGGATATATAGAAATAAAAAAAATACAATTAAGGGAATAAAAGACGGCCTTCAATTAATCCAGATATGAAACAACAAAACCTCTTTCACGCGAAAAAATAACATTTTATAATTAACGGCCGAAGTTTACGTTCACAAATTTGTGGCCGATTGCACGGAATTACGAATTGCAAAAAATGACTTCAAAATTGCGAAAAATCCCATAATTAAATGAACGTAATAAACAAAAGGATGTGATCTATGTCATGTGATCTATGTGCAATCCAAATAAAATAGGTAATAATTAAGTGAGAAATTCCTACTGTCCTAGCGTACTAATAAACAAAATCATCGCTACATTTCAAATCATAATTATATTATTTACCCACATAAAAATGACAAACATTTTGAAACGCCACGCCTATTAAAACTTTCCCACGTTCATAGCAACGTGGTCGCCAAGCGGGTCAAGATCGCTATTATAACTTTTACGATTGTTCTCTTATTAGACATTTCACAGCTTAGACTAATTGATAGGTTTATAATTGATGGATCTTTTCGAAAGATCGAGAACTGTTAAACAAAAAACGCAGTGAGAAAATAAGATTTGAAGTGTGAAATATTGGTACTTTTAGTAGATTCAGAGAAACAACCTCGCACAAAAAGATGCCGAAGACCGGGCAAAGTGGACGAAGCGAAGTCGGAAAGCGGACCTTGGCATCAAGTCAGAAAAGCGCTAGGAAGAAAAAGAAAAAGCAGATTAGCCAAGTTTTACGATAATTACACTAATCGGCTAAATTCCCGCCCATTTCATTACGGTATTAAAGAATGCCAAAGGATCAATCGTATCCGAAATAAAAGTAGCCTATAAATACAAACTTCCGCTTCGAATGGTTCCATGCCGACACGTTCAAAAGTTTTTATGTGATTGACTCTCAAAGGAACTATATTTTCAGTATATATATATATATATATATACAATTATTTATATCGTTTTGTTTGTATATTCCAACGAATTTCACATAAATCTATTTTTTGGATTTTGTTTCAACTTTTTTAACCTATGGACTGTCCAAAACCATAAAGGTTTAAGTTTCATAGAAACGAATGTAGACCTCATGAGGTATAGGTCAACAGACTGTTGGCAGCATAAGCTTAAAAATATACCTGCTTTATTACTAAACTTTGAAAAATAACCAATTATGTATTATAATTTATATATATAAACTATTTGTAAATTATTTTTTCATTTGTACAAACCTTTTTTTTACTTAACCATGAAATTACGACGTTCGATGTCATATAATTAAATACAAAATCGGCCATTTTGAGATCTGGGTCTTAAAAAATCAGCCGAAGGGTTAAATTGTTCCTTGTTATTCCAAAACACGTATAAATGATTACGATATATTCATGTTTATACATATTATCGATACTGTTTTCATAAATATCTAATTTATCAATTTCGATTAAATAAGCAAAACAGCATATAAATTACATTTCATAAGATTTAGATTCCATTCACCGGCCCTCAACAGATATCTGACATCGTGAATCTAAAATGAACACAGTTTTAAGAGAATAAATATCGCACGACAACGAATAAAACAAAGAATAAAAGTGTTAAGTAAAATAAAAAAAAATGTTTTTTAATACATTATTAAGCGAAACCTAATTAACTAATTACTAATATGTAGGTAAAGTTTGTCAAATGCACCCGAATCTACCTTTGTACTGTCGATTTTTTTTATTTGAAAATTTTTACTGCTCTCTAATGACCCGTAATTAAAATAGAATACAATTTATTCAATTTAAGTCCTAACAAAGAAGCCAAAAATGTAAAGATCTACTACCGATCTAGAAATTTTTACCGTTATCAATTAATTTAAATTTACATTAGAACAGAGCTTTTATCATAAATAACTAAATGCAACAGATTTAACAAGTCTTAAATTGCAAATTTCATATGTCGTGTTTGTTTAGTTGATTAATAGATGGCACGACCTTGAAAAACAAATATATACAACTTCTGTTTGATACAATCTCCATCGTTTATAGTTCTATCTACGTGATATTGGCGATATTGTGTATGCACACATGTTGCAATTTTGTAACCATAAAGAAAGAACTTCATATTAGCGACACAAAAAGTATTCTTTGGCTTATGCGAATTTTAACGCCGCAATACAAGTAATAATTATCAGTACCGGTTACTATAAGTAATAAACATGTATGTAATAAAAACTCTTTTTGCTTACATTATTTTAGTTTAAGTGACTTAATACTTTTATTCATTCATATTCATTTTCCAACATAGCTAAATTTTTGTTAATACAAATGTAGAAATGACTAAGTACCTATATATGTCTCCCATTTGCTCCTTATTGGACCATTGCTATACTGTGTGAGCACATCAGCGACTCTCTTGACTAGATCTTAGAAAGGAGAGCGTGCAATGGGTTTATTATGCATCTGCGCCCTTCGCGACCCGCATCATAGTCAAATCCTTGAAATATTGTCGCAGAATACAAGTATAGTGAAAATATTAAAATCGTCGAGTGTCTACAAAAAACTCGGATAGGTTTATTGAAATTATGATTGCTTTTGTTTTAATATTTGTTCTACAGAATATTACAGAATGATGTATATAGTGATTTCCAGAGAGAGTGACTAAATAAAATGATATTAACATTAATATAAGGTTATGTTGTACTAGCTACCTTCACAATTATTGCCTTTTACTTCCCTTAATGATGTAAACTCGCTATTTATAAACGAGCACAAGAGTGCTATAAGACATATATTTGACTGATATAACGTAACTTTTAGTAATCGGTATTGCTTCATATGATATAAATCGTATCGTAACGTCTAGGAAACGCGTCTATTTTTTTATAAGTCTAATTATGCTAACCACCGGTATTACATTCACAGTTTTAATCTCACATGGGCAAGGAAATTGAAGTACTTAGTACTTTGCGAGAAAAAGATTTTACAATGATATTCTATTGGATATTGTATCAGCCTTGTCACTAAGCAATATTTTTAAGTGAAATTTTAAATGACTGGTTCTGTACTACAGGTTTTATTAGTATATCCATGTCAGAACTTGTCTAAGTAAAACGTAAACGCATAGGATGTCCTTTATTACATTAATTATCGCCACATGTACGCGTTTCATACTAAAAAGATAATTGCATACTGCAGATTAGTCATCAAATAAATGTAATAATATGCATACGTCCTCAATAGCAACCCTATCGTTATATCACATCTTTATGCAATATGACAAAGTATATTAACATTCTCATAAGGGCCAGAATTTAAATGTAATATTATATATTAGGGTGTACCAAAAACTGTTTATCAAAGAATACTAAAACTAAGACTCTGTCAATATCTGAGACTTGTTTAGAGGTCGCGAATCGAATTTTTTAAATTCTAATATAATTAACATGGAAAAGTTTTGTACACACATCGAATAATTCACTGGAAACCTTAACAACAGACAATTGATATTTCATATACAACCAAGTCGTAGTTACACACGGTTTGTTCGTAATCTCAAAGAAAAACCTACTCATAAATTCATACTGCATTCCGCGCTATTTTGTAAACCTTAATTAACTGACTCGATGCAGACGTTGTTATTCGATGTGTGTGACGTGACAACTTGCGTGTATCGTAGTTTGATTACAATTAAATATAACGCATTTATGTTTCGAAACACATATTTAAGCAGACTCCGGTGACCTATACATACTTTTATACTTCTTTGGTTCATTCCTCAAATTCCGATGTGTGCATATCGGAAATGGTATAAACAGATAAATTTATTGTTGACGCTTTTGTTCAAATGGTATACAGATAGTCTTCTAGAAACCCAAATGGGAATTTGCTAAAAAAATCCATAATTTTTTAAGTCGATCATGGTCTGTCAAATGCGCCTTTGTAGTTTCAAGAAAATATAAAAAACTAGCTGTTGCCCGTGGCTTCGCTTGTGTTAATGTAAATTTTACCCCCTCAGATTACTTTTTTGGATCAAAGACACTCTCGGTCTTATTACAAAAACAAAAATGAACACGCGTTTTACACAAGTTTTACTAAACAATGTTTAAAGTTTTAAACTCATGCTTAAAATACTTTAGTACAAAAGTGTGTCTAAGCGGTCTCTAACTAAATATCTGGTTTTTGTTTTTTATGCAAACAACTCTGAATAGCATTCATTCAATTCAATCTCATGATTCAAAAACGTTCCAATTTACGAATAATATTTTTGTTCAGATCTTCATTAAGAATATTTATTTATTTTAAGTGAAATTGGTTATAATTATTGTGACACTTGGTTTAAAGAAAATGGTTTCATTAATAAAATAATAAAGCAATAATAAGTTTAAAATAATACCCCAAATTGCGTAAAGTGGAACAACAGTATAATCTCAACACAAATACATTGTGAAAAGTTAATAATGTCATATTGTAGTAGTTGTCATTTACTTGTGAATCTTCAAAATTGTCTAATTTATCTACATCTTCCAAATTAATGATAAACACGAAATCCATAATTTACTACGAAACGTCTTTTGCCGGTAAATAGAAATAAAATAAATCACAACAATAAAATGAGAACTTAGACAAATATTATACAATGCTTAAATTTAAATAGTGTCTATTTCTAAACAAAGGTAAGACACCCTTTTGTGATCATAGTTTTTTGAAACGAGTGTTCGACGCGTATTTAACTTTTTTTTAATAACACGGTCTATGTCCTTTTTTATATCTCTGACTGTGTGTATGCAAAATTTCACCACGATCGATTGAGTAGTTACGGCGTGAAAGCGTAACAAACAGGCTTACATTCACATTTATAATATTAGTCAGTATTAAATACAATGCATACTGAAGAAGAAAATTAACACTAGGTAAGGGAATGCGAAAAGGATTGAATAAATCATCAATCCTTCCTGTATGACCTAATTACTAAGCGATGCGATTAAATTTCTAAGGCGAACTGAATAATCATACGGCGGCGACCACTTTAGCAACCAATCTTGGTCGTTCAAATATATTACAAACGCAATGTGAGTTAAGAAATAGTATTGTGTAATTATGAAAGGATTAAAATATCTTTGTTTTGAATCATACTGTTACACAAACTATTCAAATATTGCCCGCAGACGATTAACGACTAGATATTAGTTGAAAGATGTTTTTGTAACTGATAAATGTTACCTTGAAAACTGCAAACATGCCTTTAATTTTTAATATTAACTACATTATTTAGTTTAAAATTAGACATCATAAAAACTTCTATGTACAGAAGCGCCAACTAGAAGTTGGAACAATTTCATTTCAAATTTGTTGTTGATTTTCATTATTATTAGATTGATATCATAATGAATACATAGGGCATATCATTTCTATGAGCGAAGGCTGAGAAGTAAAGAAAACTAAATGGAAATCAATTACGGAATCTATATGAGACACGTTGATACATATAGTCAAGTAATAAATTATTTAGAAGATAAAATATATCCTATCTACACCTTGCACACTGTTACAACAGTTGTGTCGCATCAGCATACTGTCGCCATGTAGAATATGGGTGCATCTAATTAATCTTGCACTTTTACTAAAGTACATCTAATTAGTTTCTTGATTAAATGTAATTTGAAAACAGAAGCTCATAGATGAACAAAAATACCATTACATGCACCTTTTGCCGTGATTCCATTTATATATATATATAACTGAATATTGTAATAAAACGGCCGTTTCGCCCTTCCTGGTTCAATATATATTTGAAAGATTTCACTCGCTATACAAACGTCGGGCCTTAACCACTATTAATGTAAGCAACTAATAATATAATATTGACTGTGCCCATACAGAAGTATTTATCACAAACATGGTATCAAAAGAAAGATATGAACGCATACGGTCGCAGAAGACCAGTAGTATCATAGACTGTAACATTTTATTTTATATATTTATGATTTACTTATGTTCTCTTTATGAAAGCAATTCTACAGAGAAATATGTGTGACAAATAGGTATTACTATTTACTAATATATATTTTCCTTCTTTTTTGACAAATAGAAACTTCACGTGTGGTTGATTATAAAGAAATATGTATTTTGTTAAAAAAGATAGTTCCTTCATCAAGGAATCCTACTAGGATTTTCACTTTTTGGCCGGCATGAAATTGAAATTGGCACTGACTTCAAAATAAATATATAATAGGTAGTATATTTGGTTTGATTTAATTGGATCTTAAATTATTTTTAAAAATGAAGACTAGTGTTATGTAAAATGTAGTGAATAATAATTTTTTTTACCCTTTTGAATCAGTTTTCAGAGAAAAAGAAAACTATATTCTGAATAAATAAATCAGTATTTCATTTTTTTTATTGTTCTTCTTTGTTTTCCTTTTTTTGTTTAATTGACATATACAATAAGAACCTACTACTGAATACAATAATTTCTTAGGGCCAAATATTATGGAAATTTTATGTAAATGGCAAATAAATCAATATATAATTTACATTTCTGTTTACCACCTAAAACCGTACATAACATTATGTTATAAAATGGTGAAAACAGTACACAGATATCCGAACAGAGCAATCACCAGTCATTTGTTGTTAGTTATTGAAGAGTTATATTTCCAATCTCCGAATATACTCATCACATCCTAATGTACCATATACTAAAACATCCCTGAAAGAATGAACATCCAACAACGAAAGTCCCATGTCAATCGAATTAGTCGTTTTTGAGAAAATAACGGATATACAAACAAACACACAACATACGGGTCAAAAACAGAAATTCCTGTTTTGAAGTCGGTTATAAATGCTCTTATCTAGCATTATGTACTAACGGCCATATAGTATTAATTTTACACAGCTGGATTGTTAGTTAGACTTCTTAACTTGCAACTAGACCCTTCTTTAACCGTTTTAATAACACAAACATGCCGACAATTTGAAAAAAAAATGCTATAAATACCGGTAATAGCTTAATTTATTAAGAAAAGTTCTAAACTATTATAACCCAATACTACAACCATACAAAGTGGAAGGGGAGTTTAACGTGGCTGAGGACACAGTGCCAGTAGTGAATATAAATTACTATCTATACTAAAGATGGTATCGAGTGGTTTGTCCTGCGGAATATTGATTGTATATCCACATTTCTAAATCCAGTCCAATGATTTTTCGATTTCATTAATATTTGTTAATTTAAACTAGTAACACTTTCAGCTGTCATTAAATAAAAACATCGTAAGAAAACCTGAACACTTGAGAAAGATACTTATAGCATTGTGGTATATTGAGATTACATAGAATTGTGTATTTCTCGCCAATTCGTTGAAGACTGACGTGCTGATTATGCCCGTATCTCTAGAATTTGCGGTTAGCTTAAAGATTTACAGACTACTATTATTCTTATTATATAGATTATATTATAAGATGAGAAGTTTCAACGCACCAATTACTAGAAATAACACTCAATCTGAAGACTTATTTATCATTTACATTTAATAGCCCGTTTATTGAGAAAGATTCTGAGCTATATAATTTTACACTATGGCTCTGAGGAACAGAAGCACAATTTAAACACACTAAAAACGACGATATACCATTAATATTCCGTATAAATTTAAATATTTATCTAAAACTTTCTAAATATATAGTCGAAATATGTTAGAAATGTTTATGGTAATAATATGCTTAACTTATTGACTTTACCGATCACTTAATGAAGTATACGAGTATATTGCATAACTGATTTAACAAAACGTCGAAATTATTTCATAGAAAGAATGAAATAATTTTTTTTTTTGCATAAATAGGCATAGCTGTTGGTCATCCTATTATAATATTTGTGCGTAGTATATATTTAACATATATGGTATATATATTTTAAAAAATATTAATTGTTTAAATGTACGATTAATATTTTGGCTATAACAATATACATAATTAACCTATCATGCTTTGAATTTTCTTTCACATTTTATGATCAGAAGATAGTACAATACATAAACATATATAAAATAACCATATAAACAATATACATAATACACAATGAGGAGACTTCGAATATAGACACACTGTATAAGGTATTCTATCTCATTCATATGCAAGTTAAATTATATAGATGTTTGTCTCTTTTTATTGTCACTTTCCGTTTCATCAAATTTTAGATCACAACGTGACGAAAGTAAGACAGTTTTCACTTCAAAGATGCAGCAGTATATTTAATATCGTAGTCTCAAATATCAGTATACCTTACGTCATACCCCAATAGCAAACATGATTATATAACTGGATATAATATAATACATTACAATGTTTATATGCATGAATATAATGTTCGTGTTACATATTATTGTATATAAATATCTTATAATTAACGATTGATTAGGTAATCTTAACTTTCTTCGAAATCGTAAAAAAAAGTGGTTTTTCTCCTGTTGTTACGTCTATATGATTAAAATGACGACGTAAAACTGCATTATTTGCGGCTCATCGCCACACGTTAACGCATTACCATTTCGTTACGCTATGTCAACTTACATCGTTATATTGACCGCTTATACTGTCTAGTATATACGAGTAATATTTGATTTAAAAATTGTAACTAAATTTACATCTGTAAAAAATATTCAAAAGAAAATTGGTTTTGTATTCCAATATTTTTTTTATAACAAAACTAGCATGCCCGGCGGATGTTGTTCTGCCCTGTTAATAAAAAATATATCCTTATGTGCATCAAATGCTTGAGGTAACAAATGAATTTAATTTAATAAGGATTAATACTGTATTTCGTCTAAATAGCCTTCCAATCACCTCATTTCGTGTGACCATTTTTTAGAAGAAAGATGGGTATAGTAAGCTATCCTTAAAAGATAGGTATATGCCATCACAGACTTTTTTGTAGATCTATAAAATAGGAATATCTTACTATGCATTGTTTTGTTATATCTCAAAAGAATTAGGCAGCGTTTTCGATTAAAGCTCCCAGGCGGCTTGACTTTTGCCAAGACTTCCAACAATTATCGTTATATTTCAACCAATTTACACAAAACCTTAACAAATTATATACCTAAACCTTCCTCATATGTTGCTCTATCTATTGGTGAAGACTGCATTACAATCCGTTCAGTAGTTATTTAGTCTATTGCGAACATACAGACAGACACGGCGGACGCCTTTGTTTTATAATATGTAGTGATGGGTCACTCAAAATTTTAATTGTTGTATCAATTTCCTTTGTACAATGTTAAAAACTTCAGTGTGACGCGTGTTTTGATGGTAGATTAAAGTTTAAGCACTTTGTAATACTTATTTTAAAAAACTTCATATATTTCACTTCACATTCCTATATAAGTATTTATTACTATATTTGTAAATTATATGCATTAGTATATTTTAAAATTATTTAAATGAAATCAGTTACTTAAATTTTATGATATAATATTCAACGGTGTAGCCCTCTAACTAGGAAGCTTGTGGTTTGATTTCCGCTATAGCCAATTATGTTAAATATACTTGTACAGATTCAGCGTAGTTTTGTCTAACGGGCCTTTAAGAGGTCTAATCTGAAGTAGACTACCATTATTATTAAGCAATGAGCCTGAATAGACGATATAATAGGAACCAAGTGCTATTTAAAATTATTTAATGACTTCATAATAACAAAATGAGGTATTTCATTATTACAATCGTTATAGCAAGTCCTCAACTTGACTTGAATAATGTACTATAATTATATTGTAGCTACGATCAATGCTTTAATTTCTAAGCAAAAACGAGTTTATGTTACAACCTTGTTACAATTCGCATAAAATATATAAGCTACATAAGGTCTAAGTTATTAAAATTAAAATTGGAGTGAATATCAGCAACGTTATTTGAGGCATGTTATATTTTATACGTTATACGAAACCGCAAGTGTCGACAGCGGACCAAAAAACACGTCAGGAGCGAATGAGATCAACCTACTTCGACCGCACGCGTAATGCTGAGGCCACACCTACATACAAAACGAATAACCGTATTCTGATTTGCTAACACGTGAACATTTGACTATTAATTATTGTATAATAATATTCATATTCCCAAAATTTCATGCAACTCCATCACAAGTTTACGTCATATAGACATATGACTAAATATAGTTTCGATATATAAATGTTTAGGCCATTTTTGCACGATAATGTTTGTTTGTGTAAACGCAAATCTGTCCCAATACAACTATTTCTCGTAACGTATCTTATAGCATATATTAATCATAGTCACTATCCAATAAAACTTTTTAAACTTTATTTAATATGCAGTCACATATTTCTTCCGTAAAGCGCGATTATGTTCCATATTGAAGAATATGGTTGGCAATACGTACTAGTATACGAGGTTTTTTCAAACTCAGTTTTTGGAGATAGCAAACTATCATTGACTGAATGAAGTACGAGCCTATTGTAGTCAGATATAAAATACATGTATGTGTTCGTGAAACATACATGTTTACACATGTATAGCCGTTCTTATAGGGAGTTAGACTGCGTACACAGCCAGCTATCTCCCCTCGTCAGCCAGACCTACGCAATGAGGAGATGGGCCACCTGACCCATCACCTCAGGTCCAGCTACGGAGGTGGGAGATGGCGGGCAAAGCACCGCCTCCTTTCACCGGCCCTCATTTGGCTAAGAGGGCCGCTGAGAGAGTTCACCTCTCGGGCCCTATCTGCCGCCTCTTTTTGCGAGATGAGCTCCTCGCATAAGGAGGCCACCGCAGTCCACACCTGCTCGCTGCCGAGCATCGCCGCAACCACACTCGGCAGTAACGGATCTCCCCAATCTCCCACCGCCGCAACCAGAATGCGGCGCTGTTCGTCCACGCAGCACATTTAGACAGACTGTGTTGCGTGGTATCCTCCGCGGCGCCGCACTCATGGCATGCGGCGGTTAGCTCCCTACGTGCGATTTATTGCAGGTACCACCCGAAACAACCATGTCCGGTGAGTACCTGCACCAGACGGAACGTCAGGGAGCCCCAGCGTCTCCCAATCCACTCCGGCAGAACCTGGCAGACGGCATCCACAGTATAACGCCTATACCGCGTATCCGCCAGGTCCTACTGCCACCTCTCCATTGCCACATCCCGGCCCTCCCTCCTTCTGGCTTCAACTTCCCTGGGAGCCAAAGGTATCCCCGTATCGCCCACTGTGCCATAATAGGTTGCGTAGCGCGCAGCGCGCGCACATTGGCGGCACCGAGGGTATCGACCCACACCGGGACCCGTAGACAGCCATTGCTCTCACGACTCCCATGTAAAGTCGGCGGCACCCGGCACTCGGCCCCCCCAATATTGGGGAGCAACCGGCCGAGCACCACCGCCGCCCCTGTTATTCGCGGTCTGAGCCCCGTGAAATGGGGTTAGAACCGCCAGCGCCGATCCATGGTGAGACCGAAATACCTCATCTGAGTCCCTACCCTGATACAGACGCCATCCACCATTAAATGGGCCCCTGGAACAATATGGCCTCGGTCTTATCCGATCCTCGGTCGCCCGACCAGGACGGTTATGGCCGCCGTGGCCAGATGTATGAGATAGATAGCATAGTTAGATCGGATATTCGGCAAGTTCAAGCCGAGGCACGCCGTGCGCCCTTGTGCTGGTTGCCTATAAAATCGGGTGAGTGCCTTAAGTGCTCCCCTTAGTAGTCCGGTGAAACTGTAGCGGCCTTAACAAGTCAACAGTGTAGTCAGTTCGAAAAAAAAAATACGAGCCTATTGTACATTAAATATAAATATAGATTATACTCACTTTTTTTTATATATTATAGGGGGCAAACGAACAGGCGGGTCACCTGATGGTAAGTGATCACCGACGTCCATAGACACTAGCAACACCAGGGGAGTCGCAAGTGCGTTGCCGGCCTTTTAATATATGCGGGCCTCCGGCGCTCTCACTGACCGAACGAAACGCAACAGTGCAACCACTGTTACTTCACGTCGGTTTTTCTGTGAGAGGGTGGTACTACCCCGGGCGAGCCGACCCATTCATTCTGAAACCAGTAATAGTTTCAACGTAGCTCTACCACCTACAAAACACCACCTACTTAAATTCAAATGCATGCCTATCAATTGCTTCATTTTCATAAAAAGAGCCCTTGATCCTAATCAAAGTACTCGTACAATAGTTGAATAAAGCAAATGCAAAGTGCTAAGGATTACTAAATAAACTTTCAAATCAATGCTTTAAATATTCACAAAGAAAATCCAAAACTTGGAGAAGTCCAGAAGTTAGTTGAACCAAATACAAACGATGCTCGCAGCATATATCTTAACTAAAGACCGCTCATAAGAAGTCCACACTTTGTGTTGGTTTCTTCAAATTTTAAGATCTAATATTATTATTATAAAGAGGTATCTTGTGAGATTATAAATCTCTAGAAGGTAATTTCCGAAACTACTAAACTGATTTTAAAAATTATTTTGTTGATAACTACATTGCTCCTATTACTATAAACTATATTCTATTATTAATAAATATTTTATTCCAATTAATGCATGCGGAGTTGCGAACGGCTGTATTCAATAAAATAAAACTTTATAAAGCTTTTATAACTGATTGTTTGTTTATTGGCTTATCCTTAACTGTTAACAACAATAATCTGATTCAACATTAATATATTTTTGGACGTGATAACGTCTTATAAATCGAACGCCGGCTGCACGCACGTAAAAGCATGACTCATTGTCACGTTCCGTCTGAGCCAAGTGTGCAAGCGAGAACGGAACAAGTGATAGAGAGGCGCGATTGGCCTGAGCGTTCGGCTTGTAACGCATCTATCTCTCTCTCCACTCCATCGGTAATTCAGTGATATCAATTCAATTCAATTTTTCATCAATGTTGTCTTATGACGTTATCATACAAATTATCGTCCGTAAACTGACTTTATAGACATCCAATTTATTTGTTTTTCATTTAATACATACTTTAAAAAAAACATTAATCTCTATTCAAAAATCGTTGAAAAATGATGCAAAACAGTACCTATTTTTAACTTTTATGAATTAATTAATATATTAGTTATCTGCAAAAGTTGTTTTTATGGCAAAAATTAAATGAAATAAAAACAAATAAAGTCAAACATGGAACAATGCCGTCAGCTAAGTTAATGATTACCAAATGGAAATACATGCTCACTGAAAATAAAGAAGGGTGTCCTGTCAGACGATATACTTAATAAGGAAGTAAATAAAAAAAACTAAACAATAATAAGATGTAAAAAAGAGACATTGACAAATCTAATTCTAAGTGAGGTCTGTGAATGACCATAATAAAAATTAATACCGCGACAACCGCAGAATACGTAACCTATGTTATTATTACGTTATGACTTGGATTTCATAAAAAGACATTGGCATTGAGCGCAATCTAATTTTAATAGTCTTTTCAGCGCCTCGCTTTAAGGTTACAATATAAACGAATGAAAAGTATTTAACCTTGATGTTTATATAATTAATTGCAAAGAGATGCATCCTATAGTTAAACTGATTATTTTTTTTTTAAGATTGGATTCCAACAGTTTTATATAGCTTAGAATTTGTATAACATATTCTCATTTTTGGAATTTCAAAAGAGTAATTAATATATTTACATAATAATCGATAATAATCATCCTTTATATTTTCAGAATATTATTATCTATTTAGGAATTTATACACATTATAATATAACTAATAACATTACTACTACCTAACTACTTACTACCTACTAACTTACTTAGGAACACCTTTCTATTTTAACTTGCATTTAATAAGTTATTATAATCCTTCTTCAATACACTTGCCATAAAGTCATTTTCTATTCCAAATAACATAGCTATCTTTTCACAATAAATACAGTGTAATAATACTTACCGCATAACGTAAATATAAAAATCCCCATAACGTGCTCCATTTTTATTTGAACTATTTTATTCAGTCATTCAATCAATACAATTATAATAAAAATACAATTTAACACTATCGTAAATAAATACGCGTAGATATGACCACGAACACTGATAACGCGTGTGCGTGTTGCGCGCTTCACGAAACAAATGAAATAACACCGTGGTTCAATTCTACTCTCTACTCCATGTAGCTGGCTTCTGGCGGAATGCAAGCCTTCTACATTCCCAAACGGATACAATAGCCGCAGAAAAACACGATTCAATTATGACCACCAAAAAGTTCTCACGACTAGCGCATACAGATTTCATGATTAATTAAACTGAACTATACTCATACCAAATTCTTATATAAATAAAATTAACGTGTCTGTTCTTTGTCTAGGCTAATGTCTTAAATAGCTTAAGAATTTTTGAAAGACTTTTACTAATAAAAAGGCTTTTCTGAATAATAACTTAACTAGATATAAATTCCCTTTCATTAGCAGTAATTATAAAATTTCACAAATATTAAAAAAAATATAATAAAAAAATAGAAAACCGTAAACAATTTCTTCAGATAAATAATTGTAATTCCCATGAAACCATTTTCACGACAATGAAGTAGCGGGGACTAACAATTTCTATTTAAACATAAAAATATGGAATTTACACAGTGTGAATTATTTTTTATATATGTTAAGAACAAATTTAAATGAGAAAAAAAAACTCAACAAATGAGATAATTTTATATTATGAAAGAATTGAAATGAGGGAAAAAACACTCACCAATTGAAATAATTAAGTTCCTTCCCTCGTAAAAACGCTTTGTCCAATATCTGAGATCTGAGACATCCATTGTCTAATTCTGTTAATATGATACTGTGGTAGCTCAAAAATATACCTGAATACATGCTGATATAACACGTTGAAATCATTACCGTTATCACTCGAAATTTGGACTAATTAATTTCATTGAATAAATTATGCTCTAGAAATTAGTAGAATATTTTAAAAAGCAAAAGATTCTGGATGGTCGACAGTTTGGTTTAACGACATCGAGATCTACTACTGACGTTGGTGTCATGTTCATAAATCATATTTTGGAGGCCTAGGAAGAGTCCCTAGATGCAATTGCTGTGTTCTGTGATCTGTTTAAGGCCTTTGACTGCGTTGACCATAGTACGCTTATTCTCAAATGAAAACACTATGGAATTTGTGGAGCTTCTATCGACCCTCTACTCTTTTATTTAGTAGATCGCTGTCAGAAAATTAGTATACATGGTGGCAACCTCTGCGTGATCATCGACACAGACTAGCGTACCACAGGGCTCTATTCTAGGGCCGTTTTTGACAGTTGACTTCACTATATACTTATACTACTTATATATTTCACTTACATTGAAAGTGAAAATTCACATATTCGCGTAAACAAATGAACCTAAAAGCTGCTAGAACCAATTTTTAAAAAGAAGAACAATTCATTTATAACCAATGGCATATTAATAGATACAAAAGATATGTTAATGTCTTTGTAGTGCTGCTGATTTTACACTAAGTATACCATCCGATGATAAGTGAAGTTTCTGCGAAAGGCTATTTACGTAAATGTTTTAAATATTATAATATCAACGTAAACACATGATTCTAAAAGCAGCTAGTGCCAGTCTTTAAAATGAAGAACATGTTTTGTAATCAATATTTTCATACATTCAGTATAACCGCCAGCACAATAAATAGATTTGTATTCTTTAAACATTTCTTTATATGTATAAACATATTCAATAAGTATTAAAAAACGCCTGATGGTAAAAGAGAAACAATAGCACTTCTGAAATAACTATAAAGTTGATGTTTAACATAATGGATCATCATCATCAGATTTAACATTATAACCATTAAGACTACAGTTAAACCTAATTTAGTATAGATAAAAAAATAGATAACCTATTTTTAAATTCTCTTATAGAACTATGCCAACTAGAGGAATAAAAATCATTACATGTATCAAGAAGTTGCGTATACTTTTAGTAGGCGTCCACATACTTTATTTAATATCGTTATAAATATTTGAAATATAGTACAAAAAGTACCAAGAAAACACACAAAATGACATTAATTTCGGTAACATAATTTGTTTTTGTTAATCTTACAACATTAATTATTATAAATTAGATGGCGCCCGCGATCTTTCTAGCTTAAAATTACTCTGTTGTCTCCACATGTTTTATCATTCTGAATTAAATGTTAGCTTTCTTCTATTTTTGTGATTATAACTTTATCATTACAACATAAGACTTTCAACCGTTTTACTTATTTTAACTTTGTTAAATGTTATCATTGTTAGTCTCTATGAAGAAGTGCATTGACCTTGTAGCCTCAATAATATTTTGAAGTCTTAAATCTTCCAGTAAACGATATTTTTTTTTGTGTACTGACAAGCAGAGCTAAAACTAGTAATTTGATTAAGTGAAATAACGTAAGGAAATTTGTGAAATACATTTTTGAAGATTAATCTTTTCCGTACCTTATTCAATATATTGTAAAGTAGTAGACGCGTTACGTTTTCTGCTGTAGCAACTTATATTTCCTGTCATGTTTTATTTATGAAAATATAATTATCTCTACGTAAGCGTCTCCTTGCTGTGATAAATATCGATCTATTGAATAATCATTATCTGATATATTATATTCATTTGTGCCTAATATCGATATTAAAGCGACTATAAATTTCAAGGTAGTATACATAACCTATATACATGTTTGTAGATCGCCGTTACGATTTGTGTCCTCGTAATTCTTAATATTTAGAACGTTATCTTCCCAGCATGACGAACGTTATGTCCTATTTATATTTTTCGCTGGTAATGTCTAAACTATAAAAATATATTATTACAGTATATATTTGACTAAATTATAGTACATTATTGCAAAGGCCGCGAAATAGGCACTTGCAGGTCGAATATGAGTTTGAAGAAAATGTTCACTTTATTCTCCTTATTCATATATATCCACTCATAAAGTTGTCATATACTTTCATATATTTATCTTTTGACTTTGATGGAAGCAAGTTTTCCATTGACAATTTCGTTTCTGAACTTAAATCTTGTGGAGTACCATCAATCTCCATTTCACTCTCTAAACCGTGGGAACTCATTTTAATTATTTAACTTATATGCATTAAGTATGTAAATAACAAATCAACACGAATTTTCAGCTTTGCCGCCAATTTTGTATTTGTCATCTGTGCCGAAAGGCAAGTGCATTTGTGGCTATACAGTCACGTGAACGCAATTTGTACTAAGCAAAGATATTTAATTTGGTATGCAAAGAATTATAAAAGAGATTTCAGAGTTTTCAGTGACTCGCAATATTTTAGTAAGCTATGAATATAATTGTCACTTAAGGTCATTTTTTTATGAATAAAGCGACAGTGATTTTCCATATATTTTGATTGTTACAATGTATGCAGTGAATAGAAGGATGATATGAAAAAAGAATAAGGAGTCCTGGTAAATATAAAAAAGCTTGTTTTATGTTAATAACTATATTCAATATAGAAAAACTCAACTAATAAATCGAGTATATTTATAATACGATTAAGACACTATTTTAATAACATTTGTTTATTTACAAAAATATTTCGTCAACTAGTTTCTTGTCTATCAGTCTGTGAGGTTTGGGCCGGCTTTGTTTCCTTTTGCGCCGGTAGAGTCTTGCGTTGAGCGGATACAGGGCGGGGGAGAGCGCGCACCGGACGTTAAACCACCAATCACAAGACGCGACGCCCTGAGAAAATACTGTGCCGTTGGGGCATAGGAAAGATGCTTGTCGTCCGTCAATGTCACAGTAATGCCAAGCTGAAATCATGATTAATAAAACTTTATAAATAAATAAAAATCAATTTCCAAATGCATTTGACTGCATCATTTAAATGACCCATATGATAAAATCCTTTTGTATTATCTGTATAATTATCAAGACAAGTATGTACAAAAAATATTAAAAAATCGTACGGAAAAGTTAAAATATTATTTTAAAAAAGTCCATACAAGAACTGAGTGAGTTTGTGAGACAAAACACAGTACAGACATCTTCAAAAATATTAACAGAATTGACAGATGGACGTTTAGGTCTTCAGTTGCCTTTTTATTTCATCACATGGTCATACATTATAAAGAGAAAATTTTATTCATTTTGTCCTTGTTAAGTAATTTTGTTTATGTGATTTTGTTCTTCGTTAGTACAAACTGTACAAAACGTTGTACTGAATACTTTTTATTCTTTATATGTTCACATGTTTGAACACAATCCCATCTGATATTCAACGATGTGACCTAAGATAGTAAAACACACATTTAAGTGCTTGGGGACAAATTTTCAACTTGGGAGTGGTAACTAATCAGGTAGGCATTACAAAGAACCCTACCACCAAGAGTACCGGATAAAGAGACGAGACAAAAACTAAGAACTGTAACTACTCGAGTTATAAACATAAAATTAGGATATAATCTTCTTTCTTAGAACATACAAGTCGTTTTTAAATATGACGTAAATAATTAAAAGGGAACATGAACCTATAGTTATTGAAGTTCTACTTCTTTTGGCGCGTTTGGGAAAAATGATGAGAGTTAATTTTTACGATGCTCGCGCACATCGACACTAAAAGCGACACCATGAAGTTGATTAGTAATTGTCTGCCAAGTTTTCGTTAGAAGTGATAACTATGTTCAAGGTAATTATTCAAATATATACGAATATACAACACGAATTTTATATCGGTGGAGATACAAAATATATTCATATATAAAATATACATGTATATTTATATGTAAGTTTAAATTATGTATGGTAGCGAATGATAACTTATTATGAGTATTCGTGATAAAAGTCTTTTTTTTTAATATCATCAACTTTTTTAAAAAGGCTTATAGATTATAATTTTGTAATTAAAACGTTATCAATTGCATTTAATATCTTTTTTAAGCAAAAGAAGTACAACTTCTTACATGAGTTTAGTTGCATACGATTTTTTTATTATAAGAGGTTAAATTTGTTTAATTTGTAGGAGCTGAGTAATAATATCCTGAACCACTAATTCGATTTTGAAAATTCTTTCACTGATAAAAAGCTACGTTCTCCCTGAGTAGCACAAGTTATTTATTTCTGTATTATCATGTTTTATATTGCAATTGAAATGTACAAATTCCCGGATGACCAATGGTTGTTTTATAGTCTTCTTAATATAGACTCGAGAATTTCGTAAACAAAAATTATTCTTTTTAGTACGTAGACTCAGGTATCTTAAAAGTAAAAGCTAATATACTACAATACAACTACTACTACTACTATAATACAACAACTTCGTGTAAACAAGCATCTGTTGTTAAGTTGAAAATCTGTCGTGTTTGCCGGCACTTGTACTTGGGAGCCAGACCGCTCTAGGATTAGCGTGTTTACGATCTTGGAACATATCATCATTTACTATCAGATAAGATTGTGGTCAAAGGCTAACAACCTATAAAGTAAAAAAAACTTGTTCTAATTTCTACAGAAAAAAAATGCTTTTCATTTGGTTGATATTATGAATTAGACAATTTGCACTATGATTTTTAACTAGCTTTTACTAGCGACTTCACTCGCGTTAATGTAGATTTGAAGTATCCCTCGGTACCAGTACTTTTTTTCTGGATGAACGGTATCTTATGTACTTTTTTGTACCCTGCCCTAAGCGTACGCTAAATTTTATGCTGATCAGATCAGATCAGATGAGTAGTTACGGCGTAAAAGGGTAACAAAGAAACAAACTTACGTCGACTCTGAACCAACCTTAAAGACGAATGGTTAATATTTCAACAGCTTAAATGCTTAGTGTAAATAAGCGTTTGTTATTGTTTCTAACTACTATAGAAAATATTTAATTAAATTTAATTTGGTTAGATTAATTAATTAGACCATTTGCGCACACTGTGACAAACTGGTCGTCCCATGTTTCCGACTCAAAAACACCAGTAATAGTTTCTTAGGTTAGGTTTTATAACAAAATCCCAAAGCATGTTACCAATTTGCCAAACTATAAGCGCCATGTCAAGCGCGTTTTGGTGTCAAAGGGAGAGAGGTATAGAGTGGATCAATATGTGAACGATAGTGATGTCTGGAATTTACTCCTCTCTGTGCATCGACTAATAACGATTGTAACGTGAAATTTATTTAGAATATACATCTATATATCTTAAAAGATATTAAATTATAAAAGATATTAAATTATAAAAGATAAACCCGATCGAGTTTTGACTGTTGGTTGGTGACAATGGTTGTTTTCTGGACCGGTGATAATTTTGACGTTCATAAGCGTCTTCTTATAGCCTAAATTGAATAAAGTATTTTTTTATTTTATTATTCTTAATTCAAACACAGGCTATATTAAGGCTCTTATAATAATACAACAATAATATAAGTATATATATATATATATATATATATATATCGATCTCACACGCCATACGGAATAATATCAAATATACAGAGTAAGACAAAAAGTCAATATACGAAACTTCCTTTTTATTCATTATTTATACTTGGGGTTCGGTCACAAATTGGCCATGTCACCACGGTGATTACCATTAAAATTAAGTGTATACAATTCATAATCAACAAAAACCAATTTTAACGGTTTTTAATACCAAACATAATCAGTCTGTAAAACATTCTTGCTACACCGGAAGTCGGGAAAGCAAGGATGGCATTACATAAACCGACGGTTTCTCATTGAGTCATTGATTCGACTTTTGAGTACTAATCTTGGAGCTTGATTACGCGTATATTCTGTCATTATAGGGTAAACATCTTCTATACTATTGCATATGTCACAATTTGGTGACGACTTAACTTTTAATAAATACAAAAATTTATTCAATGGAATTTGTCCTGATCGGAGTCGAGAGACAATCATTAATTCAAGTCGACTGATTTTTAATTTGTCAAAACAGGTAAAGCAGAGCAAAGTAGGTTGTAGGGTTTTGTACCATATACATTAGTTAACTGATCGTTCCTTAAATTATAATAATACTATAAATCTAATCATGAAACACGAATAACCATATTATAAGTGACTCATTCGCTTAAATATCATAACGGACATTAACAGATTAAACATATATTTAAATAACTATATAAAATCTAAGTCTATATATCAATTAAATGGCGGATCTCACGTCTTCTACCAAACTTTATAACATTAAGAACATGTTCCGGGCAATTTTTTTTTTGCTATAATTAGTTGACCTTTGATCACTATTTAAGGTCAGACGAGTAATCATCATAGCACACCCAAGGTTTCTCAGGCTCAAGATGGCTAACAAATAAATGAAAACAATGCATACCTATAAATTTGAAAAGCCTACTCAATTTATCTAAATATCATATTGTTTTATGAACTCTATTGATTGAAATCAAGGTTCTCTTTGTCGTAACTTAAATGCTGCAAAGTATTTTTTTTTTAATTTCTTTATTTATTAGAAGGGAACGGCAATTGTGTTCGAGGGGATGACTACCATGTACCAAGTGTAAAAAATTTTATACTTCATAGATTTTAACGTTTGACCACAAACTCGTCTGATGTTAAATGACGGTGTGGTACAAAATGGTACCTGCGCGAAACCTAGAGAGATGAGTTAAGAATACAAAATCTTGGTAATTACTGACTTATATTAAATAGTAAATATATAACCATATATATGACTATGGTCAGTATATTTAAGTTTTTAATTGATTCCATGGTCATAAGGGACATTACGATGAAAAAAGGTATTGATAAATAATTGTAGTTTTACTTTGTTTTAATTCTCAGTCTACCTTGGCAACGTGTCTCCATATCAGCAAAGAAACCTGGATAAGGCTGCTCGTCACAGTAAAAGTTGGTATACGGGACTGCCCCCAGTACTGGATAGTCTGTTCCGGGTTTGCCTGAAAAACAAAAACGCAAACAATTATTTATTATGCTGTTTGAATGTTTATATAAGAAACAAAATATTCCATTCACTTTTAACAAAAACTTTAACGTTTTAAAGTTTTAACAAAATTAAGCCTTTGCTAACAAAATATTTTCTAAATTGCCCCACTTTTAATTGAAATCAAGTGTGGAAGATCTTAGAAACAAAAAACCACGTGATTGAAAATGTTTAATTAAATCTAAGTTCACATCAGCACGTTTAAATCTATTGTATCAACTTGTTACGACACATATATACGAATAGTTCCCAATCATTTTAATACATTTATAATATTTTGGCATGTGTAAGTAAAAACTACAACTTTCTTTATTTTTATTTTAAGTTATATATAAATTATGCCGAGAGAGCTCGTAAAAGGGGACGGCCTCAATCGATCACGTTCTGTGTTTGCTCATAGCAGAACACTCCAGGTCGCAACTAAGTTAACGAAAGTTCACTTGTAATGGTCACTTTCACTAATACCCGTTGGTTTTCGAAACCAAAATCACTTAAAATAAGAACAAAACTTTAATCTATTAGCTAAAGTCTAGCGTATAAGTTTGGTATAAAGTATACTGTATGCATATTTTGCAATTACAATTTTTCAAATTTAATTTCTTTCGACGTTAATATAATAACTTTTACTTTTACTAATATTATTAAATAATATATTTTAATAAATTGTATTTCTTAATACAAATTAAAAATATATATTACCTTGTAAAATCTTCATATTTTATCACAATTAGCTACAATTCGTTCAATATGCTTTCGAGAATCATTAGTAAGGACCGGTACAAACAATCACCACAGGTACAGTCACCTTTAACCCTTATTAATCCGTGACGAAACGATCATAGAAAATTACCGCCTCTATTCAACAATGAACTTTACTTCCTATTTACTCATGAATATACCTATATCTTTAGAATTAAATAAATACATCCTATACGTTCTGTAATATGTAAATATTACAATCTCTTTTTATCAATAACAATAAATTTAATAAATAATTTTTGTTTTTAGACTTTATTTAGATTTAAAAGTATATGTCAACTACGTAATCATTTTTATAACAACTAGCTAGATGTACCAGCAACTACACACGGTTTTATTAATATTAGTTATAGTTATTATATTTTGTAATGAATAGTTGAGTTACGTATATTATGGAAATGTTCAAATATATCTATGCATATCAATTTTCATGGTAATCGCTTGAAGACTATAGCTGATGCATTACAACGTCACCTATCCGTCAGCAACAGTTTTTTTTTTAAGATTAAAGATACGCTATATCTTTTTTTGTATCCCTGACAACGTGTGTGCAAAATTTCATAAATATCGGTTGAATAGTTAAGGCTTTAAAACTTATCAAATAAACATTCGCATTTATAATATTTGTAAAAATGAATGGTATATAATTTGGCACCATAAAAAACGTTCGATGTGCCAACTGTCATAGTGATTGGTTAAATGGTGATGTCGTTTATCGATTCTATATGTCATGGAGTCCTTGCTGAGGAACCTAATTCTTTTAACTATTTATTTAACACGTTGATTAAGCACTGTAGCTTTAAATATATATATATAATTACCCATTTCGTTACTCCCTGTTTCAAAGGAAAAAAAAATGGTACGACTCATTTCATGTTGAAAATCAACATTTCAACGTAATCAGATCACGTAGGCATGACGCCGAAACAGTCATATGATGTGATGAATCTATGATCTAACTACACGGTTTTGAATCGTCTCAGCGTACCAACTGGTATTTTTCGCAACGCTTTTTTTATTGCATTCTATTTTATGCGATGATAAATTACTACTGATAATATGATGAATTGGTAATCTTATCTGATGAAATAAACGTAATGCAATAAAACAACACTAACTACTTTTATATAATGTAAATTATTTATGAGAAAGATCTGAATCCAATACGTTAGACGAGAGACACTAAATTTATTTCTTCGATATCTATATTTGTAATATGCAACAACAACAATAAAATAAAATAGTTTATAAAGATACACAAAAGGACGACCAAGGACGGACCAAGTCCCCCACCTTGTACAGGGGTATATACGCCCACTCCCCTCAGATAGCTTAAATAAATTAAGGAGCTGAGAAAGATCTTAAGTAATAATTAGGTCCAGTGAAACTGTGAAGGTCCATCAGACCAATAGCGGTTATTCAGTTCGAAAAAAAAGTAACAAATCGCAAAAAATTACGACACATATAGACGAATAGTTCCCAATCATTTTAATCCATTTATAATATTTTGGCATGTGTAAGTAAAAACTACAACAACAAAAAAAACTACCAAAGTTGCTGTTCTATTTAAATGATGATGATATAGAGGATCTTTTTAAAGGTTATTAAGGTGATCTACCTTGTTTTTCTAACTTTAAAGGGAGATTTACGAATTTGGCGACAGACGAAAGAAAATATACCGGTAAAAGAGTTACGATACTGCCGAATAGTATAACAATCCTGTGTCAACTATTTTACACATTTTCTGTTACAATCAGCATTACCCAGCGATCTTTCTCTGCGTTAAGCTGGTTGAAGATATAGCTTCGCAGCGGAATAAGAAAAGATCGCCTAAGTAGGCTGGCCTTAATACATATCTATCAAGACATTACTTAAATGATGAACCCTGGAGAAATACTAGATATCTTTAACAGAAAACATCATTAATTTATGTGTAATTTATTCCATTACCCTGTTATTACAAGCTTTTATATAGTTATTTTTGTATACCATTAATAAAGAATGAATCTCAAAGACTAAAGGAGATATTCCTTTTTTGTCCAGCCATTATGCCCTTCCCAGAAATAATTCCCAGATCCGCTCTTGACTACGATTATAACAAAAAGATTTAACTTTCATTATCTAATTATAACAAATTGAGTTCATGGTTATATTACACAGTATCGTATTATCTTAGGCCTGACATTGATTGTGAACATTATAGATAGCATCACCAAACAATTAACTTTAGGACAAACGTATCATGAACATAGAAGGGAAAAGGGAACATTTCGTAATTGTAAGAACGATTCATCTTGTGTAAGACATGAAAGTCAAAGCATAGAGGTACTTTATTATCCAACATTGACAATTGTCTAATTTAAATATATTCTTTGTATCGACAATAAACGCAGTATCCAGATATATAATCATAAGTAATTTTATTTTTGTATGAAAGATAATGTTTAAAACGTCGTACGGATAAGCGAAATATTTGGGTCAAAAAACTCCATGTAAAAAAGTGAAGAAGTTAGCGAGACAGCAAAGACAGTAGGAAGATATTTAAAAAAATTGACAGATTGAGGTTCGTTATTTAATTACATGGCCGTACTGTAAAGGAAAAAATAATCTTTTTAGATTATATTTTTAGTTTGAAACAAACATACGGACGAAATATCAAATTTATATATTATTTTACACTTAATTGATAATGCTCTAGTATAATATTGTTTAAAACCATATGATTTTTACTAGACCATTACGTTATAACAAACACATTCACAAATAAATGTCGTTTATGAAACTATAAGGTCACTCGGTTGCATATAGTACAAGCGAGGTGCGAAGTAAATCGACCCTACCAATTTTAAGGTTAATACGGGTGGAAGGTTACGATACACTGACATAATAATATTATGCATTACACTGGCCTAGTGATTTTATGTTTTCTACGTTGGCAATGACAAGAGGTTGACCATATTTTACTCATCTATACACGTTACTTTACAATGATTATACTCAAATCATTCATCGATCCTAATATTAGAAATACCAATGTGAGTTTCTTTGTTTGGTATACTTTCACCCTTCAATTACTTACCTTACCTGGACTGTCCAAAACCATAAAAGTTGAACTTCTATACAAATGAATTTTTACATCTCATGAGGCAAAGGTCAACAGACTGGTGGCAGTATAAGCTTAAAAAAATACCTGATTTATTACAAAACTTTGAAAAATAACAAATTATTGAAATTTTGCACACAAACGACGTTACAAAAAACGACATATGATAGTTTTCATACAAAATACTGTTCCAGGGGGATAGACCAAACCTACATTAATACGAGAGAAACCGCGTGTAAAAGCTAGTACAATATACACTTATTGAAGTAAACTTACATAAGGAACAATATTTATTTAGATGTCTAGATTTTGAGACGATTTATGTAAACTCTTTCACACTTCATAGAAGGAATTCGTATTAGTTACGACTTTTGTAATATCTTTTTAATTATTAACGGTTTAATTAACAATCTTTCTCAACTCAAGCTAAAAATATGCATTCGTAATACCACTGTATTAATTGAAATAATTTCAAAAGTCTATTTGGCTTATTTTGACAATTTTATTTTTGTAGATAGAACCACTTAACCCTCAACATTTCATTAGATTTTCACTCGATTTATTGCTGATTACAAAGAAGTTTTGTATATTAAGTAAAAAGTTTACATGCTAAAAGAACTAAACACCTACTTGTGCTATAATATTATATAATGTGCTTTAAGTTTTTATTTAGAGACCTTTGTCCAGTACTGGACATTTATCCGCTCAACATGAGAACTAATCATTTAGTGAAATTAGCTTATTCAGAAATTCACCTATAAATAAATTGAATGTTACAAATTAAAAAATAATTAAAAGGAATATTGTTATCGACTTTATTAAAACAGAAAAGAATTTCGTACACTGTAAAAATCCTTTTAGACCCTGATAGAGTGAAGACTATATGGACTGCTATTGTGCGACGTAGGTCACTGGTAACACCTTCAAATTTCATTGCGCACGATAAATCATATAATAAAGTAAATGAATAAATTGAAGCCTTCTACATTTTCACACTAAACACGTTTTATTAACAACATTCTAAAAACATGCTAAGTAACTTACAAGAACTATCAATTATGTAATCAGTTAGCTCTTTCACCCTGTATATTATAGGGATTTTAATAGTGAACTTTATAAATTTATAAGACTATAGTCTAGATGCTTCTAAAACTATTTAAATAAAGAGATATAGAAAAAAATACATCATTTTATGTTTCCTTGGAGATGTAAGTATGTAGTACATACAAAATAGAAAGTTACACGACACTATTGCCCATAACCATTTAATTTACCCATATGTTTGAAATCGTTATTAAATATTGCACACTTTAGTTCGTTTACATTCATATTCTCGATATATTCATGTTATCTTTGATGGTCTTGTTTATTGTACATCTTCATAGTGCAAACCGGCTCTACTGGATTCACAAATTAAGTCGGTTTTATAGAACAAGCTCATTCAAATATATTTAGAAGTGATTTCATGTCAGTGTAGAATATTCCAACGTACATACGTCTTATATATGTTCTTTGTTGTAGGCATCTTTCCACGGGCATCAATATTTAGTTTAGAATTTAAACATCAGATTTGTAGATAATTTCAATACAATACATATTTTTTAAAAGCGAAAGTTTTTTTTTACATCGACTCAAATTATTTCAATCAATCAATCTTATTTATTATAGTATTTGTTGTTTGATTTTGTTGCAATTTTTTAACCGTCTACAAAAAGGAGGAGAAATTCTTACAGTGGAATTTTTTTACACCGTCTTAATTTTTTTCGTCCATCTAACGCATGTCGCATTACAGCGGGCCGCAGAGTAGAGGTAAAGTGAAAGGCTCTTGGCAGAGCAGCCAAATCAAAAATGGCAACGCCCATTGCTCAAATCAAAATGATTTAAATAAATATTGTGTTCAGTTTTTAAAATGTTACGAATCGAAAAAAAAATTCACTTGCATTGTGATTTCATAAAATCACACTTTTTTTGTATTATGCCTTAATATTGAATATAAAACAAACAAAAAAACAATTCCACACACAATTACTACAATAATAATTAGAAATAATAAATACATCAAATAAATACAGCTATATTGAATGAACACAGTAAGTATTTGAAGGTGTTACCTCTATTTCATTAATAATAGCTATGTATGGCCAATGAATAGCGCAACGTTGTGTTGTGTCGCAAGAGATCCGAGGCTGCATCGCACGGCTGCTAAATGGGGAAGTCGATGTATTCAAATGCTAGCAACTTTGTCCAAAGAGTTTTGGACTTTAAATCGTTTACCATATAAATTTAATCAATATACAGCATGATCATTTTATACGACGTCGTTCAAATAAATTGTATCTTAATAACTTATTTGTTTTCCATCTATATAATCCATTTCTTCCTTACTTTTGTTTCGGGTTCGCTTTAATTAATGAGAAATTAAAAATATGAAGCCAATTATGAGCTATATTTTCCATAAAGACATAGAGTAGAAATAAAGATAAACAGCCAATGATAAGATAGGTACAACAAAAAAAACAGTTTTCCTGTTTTTTATGCATCACAGTATACCCTTACACAAGACTGCCTTCGTGTGACCTTAGGTATCGTGCAGAATGTCACGGCGATTAGCTAATATTATAATATAAAAATACGATCTTAGTAACTTAAGTAATTAACTGAACATTAAATTATATATTTAAGTAACAAGCGAAAAAATGTTATAACATCCTTATTTATTACTCATTTGTAAGTATTGTATGACACATAGCGTTACCAAAATACTCCATGGCCATTTCCTGGAACGTTAAATATAGATTTAAGTGTTTCTGCGGCAATTTTTGGACAATACATAGGCACGTTTCATGTTTAAAAAAATATCATTCCACTATCAGATACTATGTATTTCTAATCAGTAAAATACTCTGTTTACCAATACATATCGTCGCTTTATAATGATAATAATAATAAATATTTATTACCATTAAAGTTAACCTAGGCTTACATATACATCGATAAAATAAAAACACTTTTCTAATTATTTTTATGTTCTTATCTTTTTATATCAAAATATATTTTTCTCTTATATATACATAAATATCTGATATATATTCAAAGAAGCAATTTCCCGCGCCTTCGCTAGCATTTTCTATGCAGTAATGATTGTTCGACTCTTTATTCTATATCTATAAAAGAATAACTGACTGCCTGAGTAACGGAAAAATAACGGATTTGTATATACATTTTCATCCACTCTTACACCACCGTAGGGATTAAATTTATAAAAATCCTTAGTGTGCAAAAGGAATACGCATGCAAATTTTCACGGCTCTAGCCCCAGTAGTTTGGCCTAAGCATTATATTATATGTATATATATAGACGTAATCTCAAATTTGATCTCACCCGTGACATAGAATTATACTTTTTTCAGTGTGATCAATATGTATGCCGAGTTAATTTCGATATATAATGATATACGAAGATGAGATTTGTTTTTCCCGAACCGACTACGCCATTGCCCTGAAGGGCCTTCACAGCTTCACCGGACTACAAGATGCGATAATAAAACGACTAAACTATACAAGTATTTCTCCACTTACTTAAATAAACATTTAATTCCTAAGGTACATTTTATATCAATTTACATACATAATTAAACTTATCAAAACTGTATCAAGATTAAGAATACTTCCTTCTTAATAAAAGGTAACAAATAGATTTAAACTTATATGTACGAGTATGTAATAATACCGTTAAATTTACTAAATTTTAAAATAAGCATAGTATTTTCAGATATGCAAGTGTTAAAATATTTTCTCTTTCATACCCTCCTACCTAATGAGCTATGATAATGAATTGCGTAATTGCTCGATTTACAGCGTGTGCATTACATACTCAAAGCGGTACTGCATTACGACCTCGTTCCTAACGTGCGATTGTTAATGTAATTATCTTTAGTATATTACAAGAATATAATATTTGAACCACGAGAGATCAAGGTTCTATGCTGCACGATACCACCATGGTCCCATGAAAATTATGCCATTTGTCTCCATTACATAGCTCACATTGGTTTTGTTTATTTGTTGACACAAATATTAGTGGCAATTTTTTTTTACAATTTCGCACAGTAATTAGGATTCATTTATTTATAAGGTACATGATAATATAGCCATCTCATGTTATATAGAACTAATTCCAATCGAAGTTATCTTTGAGAATAATCTATACCCCTAGGTAGTAAGCGAGTTTTACTTACTTTTTATTGGATAAGATTCCCTAATTAAAATGTCAACCCATGGTCACTATGATAACCAGAATATTTCAACACCGCAAACCCCTGGGTTGATGATATACTTTAAGTAATTAAATGGTAAACAAAAAAATATCTTACTTCAGTTGACATATCCTATGATTACAATACATTTCCAATGCCAAACAATCAGAATGGAGTAACAAAAAAAAACCCAATACCGAGATGTTGCGATATAATTTCCTAATCACTCAACTGTTATTAACGTGCATCTCCCAGTTTGCAAAACAACCAATCTGTAGCTGCTCATTAAATTTTATTACATTGTGTGGTGTATCGTATTCGTAAACAATCAAAACTTATAGTTCACTTGTATAGTTATATATAGTTAACTTATAGTTCAATAGAGTTGTGACTGTGTGACTTCAAAAGTGCAATACATCGCTTTTGGATTTAATGAAGATGAATTATTCATAGATTAAAGAACAGATCGTCTAAACCACTAGTACGTTTTACAAAGTATTTTTTACCTTTTTTAAAGAAAAACTAAACATATTAAGACACTCAACATAAGCTGACAGACAACACCCTGCCAAAATTGGTGGACTTAGAAGCATGAAATGTTTCACAAGGGTTTCTTATATAAGCCAGGTTAGTATTAAAAAAAGACTTTGGAGATTCCATTTACTGTGAAGATTAAATGGGGAGCTAAATTAGGATTATTGCGATGTTGCTGATGAAAAACGTGTCAGGCACATGGTTACGTTGTTTTTTTGTTAAGCTCCAAAAATTAATTTAAAAAAATAAGATATTATTTTTATATATACTTGAACTGTCATCGATAATCTCATTCATTATTATATAGTTTTTACATATCGATGTTTGTATATTTTATAAAATCGTAAGCTTTATATTTGCACTGCTCATCTTTAGAACTTTATAGAATCAATTTAAATGTAATTTATGAATTAATATATGGCTAAACACAAGAAAGATGTAGGATACATATCATTACAGTTTCCTGTAGACACTGAAACATTAGGGATAAAATAACAAATAAGAAAAATATAAGACAGCACACTTTTATCCAAACAACCCATACACGTTGCTGGCGTGAAACATCAAAAGCAATTCGTGTGAACAAAATCGCGGACATCGACTAGTAATTAATAAACATTCGAGCATCCGTTAACATATCAATAAAATGTAAAAATGTCGAGGCCAAAATCAGATCAATAATTTACTGTTTCTAAAATGGAAAGAAATACGACCACGAATATATCGCGTAAATATTATTAAAAAGCACTTTATACACGAAATAGTTCAATTTTCCCATATTTATTACAACTCACAATTCCTTAGTGACCTAAAAGAATATAAAACAAAACGACTTCATTATCTGAAATCTCAATTATGAAATATAGGACGTATTGGACATGCAAAATGATAAATCCTATAAATAATTATAATAAAATGAAACACAGAAGAGAAAATATATGATATTCGTCTTATAAATAAAATAATATTTCGTATATTTACTTATTTACTTTAGTCGATAAATAAATATTATTCAAATATAAAATATAAACCCAGATCTTTCTAAAAGATGTAAAATTAATTATTTTACTAACAAAATACATATACGATTAGATCTGTTTATATAATAACGTAGTAATATAAGCACAAGTGATACCAAACAGAAAGTATTCTTAGCCTAATATTTCTAAATCCAAGTACATAAGTAACTCTATAATTTTAATTTATTTAGAGAAACTTGCAACGTTTATTTACACACAATTAAATATCGAAAAGTATTAGACAAGCCAACATTTATTATAGTGTAACGAAATAACATTATGTATTTTCGAAGAGCTTAAAAACACCGAAGGGTAATAAAACTATAATTTTTATTTTAAACAAAACTGTGTAGGTTAAAACGTAAACGTACAAAACAGCAAGATGCAATTCAACATATGCAAATAAATAACTAATGTAATGTTACCCGTATCTTGACCAAATTGTATTTGCTCTACGTTCGGGTCTTCTTAGTAGAAGCGCTAGCAGTGGAACCGACACGCTACATAAATCACTTCTATCAATCTATTGAGTGCGTCGAATCTATTAACCTATATTGCCACAACATTTTTAATTGTTTATGAGCAAATTAAATGTCGGTTTGTTGGACGATTTTGTAGATAATCTAGATTTTATAAATTACAATATCCGTGAATGTAACATACAGGTAGTGTTTACTTCGCACATACATCGCAAATTATAGTTTTTCGTCTAATCTTTATACATATACATATATAATTCTTCGGTACTTGTGTATGTGACAAACTCCTCCTAAATGGCTGGACAGACGTTGATGACTTTTTGTGTCTGTTCAGGTGGATTCAAGAATGGTTTTAATTCACAACTGGACCCGATATGTTGCGCTACAGTCTGATTCTAGGATTTATTGTATTTACACGGCAGGACAACAACCGCCGGGCCCGCTAGTATTTTTTTTTTCGAACTAACTATACGCTAATTTAATATACGCTACACGGCTTCACCTGATTCATAGGGCGAACGCTTATGGCGCCCGGCCGCATGACAACAAGCTCAAAGGTGCCAAAATGGCCGAACCTCAGCTTGGGCTGCTGCCTTGGATGCAACAACGCGAATCTATCTAAGCTAATCATACATATTCGAATTAGAGAAGCACACATGTGTACCAGCATATGTACCTCACGAACTCATTCGTGTATTTTGTGTTTGTCAACTCGGCTAAACTAATCAAGCTCGGAAAATTATAACCCTTCTACCATATGTGTACATACCCGTGTGTGTGCACATATATGGGGGTGATTTACGTTGTGTCTGTTAAGTTAGTGAGTGAAAATAATCAGCGATAGTTTATTCGATTTATTTTTTTATTATCTACCCCCTTATACCGACGGTTACGCTCGCGTTAATGTATAATTTTACCTATGCCACGAGAACAGTATTTTTTTTTGGATGAAACATACTCTATGATCTTTTCTGTACCCTTGATAATGTCGATGCAAAATTTCACGAAGATCGGCAGGGAGGTTAAGGCGTGAGAGAGAGAGAGTAACAAACAAACAAATTCAAATTAACATTTATAATATTAGTTAAGAAATTAGGATGAGATGTCTGTATGATCAAATGTAAAGACTAATATATCACTATTTTTAAGCTTTACCTTGATATGATATTTAATTTTAAACTCATTGAAATCGTACATACTATATACTCACTTTGAGTGGCAGCTCCAAATTTATGGATCCAAAAATTATTATAATAAATCCAACATATAGAATGTATTACATATTATATTCTAAAAACTATGTTGTCCCCTTATGTTATCTATGAAAAAATTTTAGGCACTAGTTTCTGCTCGCGGCTTCACTCGTGTTTATGTAGATTTAACCTATACCTAAGGAAAATATTTTTTCTGGGAAAAAATTACCCTATATCCTTTTATGTACTTCTGGCAACGTGTATGCAAAATGACATGATGATCGGTTGAGTAGTTAAGGCGTAACAAACAAAGAAACTCGCATTCCCATTTATAATATCAGTAAAGATGTATATATTTGTTCATTGCAACAAATTTATTTCTTACAATAATAATGAAATGTACGAAAATCAACTAATAATAAACTTTCACTATACGTGATAATGCGGATATCACAGCTATAAAGGTGAATTGTAAAGGAAATGTATTAAAAAAAGTTAAATGTCACTAAAAAGTTTTAATATGTAGTAATAAATACATGATCTCACCAACTCTTTCTTTGCATAATTATCTTTTTTATCAAGTTTGTAATAGTCAAACATGTCACGTAAGTTAAAATTAGCTTAAACTTTCATTTGTTACCTATGGAAAAAAGACACCAAGTAAAATTTTCAGTTAAAACGCTTCTTACCAGGAATAGCCATCCCGAGTACAAGATATTCCTTAACTGATGGGCTTAGAAAAGTATGAAGCGCAGGTACGGGCCCTGGTTCCGGGTCAGGCGCGTCCAGTGCTTGTGCTGGCTCTCGGGCGACGGCCCCATTGTCTGCACGCACTCGCTTCACTCTTCCACCTTCTTCTAGACCACCTGTTTACATTAAATTCAAACGCTTAATAATTACGCTATTAAAATTAAGTAGCATGTGTGAAATAATACCCAAAAAAAAAACATTTTAAAAATGATGTAAGTTAATAAATTAGCATTTTCTTCGTCCACTCACACACTAAAGCTGTTAATTTTATATTTATTACTTACTATATCAATTTATATTTTATTACTTATTTAGCAACACTGAGTGAAGGTTTTTCTTTGCGTACTGTATTTCAATCTAACAAATATGAATGTGTTCAAAATAAATAAATTACTAGGTAATTGTTCGTAGAATTAGCAAAATTGAGAAGGTATAAGCAAATCAGCGAATCTGGATAATACTTTATTTATAAGTTTTTATTTAGTTAAATAAATAAAGTCAAATAAGGTTGGTCAAAACATCTGTAAATATGTGTTTACATACTTATATATTAGCCACTTAATGTATAAAAATTCCACAAGTCTTTTATTTTTACATAATGTTACATCATTGCATTTTCTTTCCTACTAATATTCTGTCTTTTACAGAGACGGATTAAGGCTTCTGGCTAGCAACCCAGGTAATGTATTAAATATAATGGGCATTACTACCGTGACCGCAGGACTTCGTTCTAGTCAAGTTTACGTAAAACAATATTTGTTCGTTACCCATACTTCTATCAAATTCGCATTTAAAAAAAATCGTTGAACAAAGACTGACTTAGTGTGGATATTCGTGTGGATGTTCCCATATAACCATAATAGTTCAAATCAAGCGCTGGACTGTAATTTGTAGATTTTATTTAACAACCACTTTCGATATATTTTTGAAACATCAAAATTATTTTCTATAAATAATAATTGTTATAACAACAAAATCTATATACGTGTGTGTAACCCTATAAAAACCAATTTGGGAAATTAAATGAAATTCAGAAAAAACGATTTAGTCAATATAAAACATATCCATAGATAGACTGGCATCTTTTTGTATTACGTGGATCCGATACCAGTTTAGATCCAATGTTACATTTTAAAGGCTTGAACTTTTGCCTTAACTTACTCAGAGGGGTACAAAAATATGTTTACATAGAAGTCTAAAGATTTGACATCGTTAAATAATATGCCCAAATATATTACGGTAGCTTTAACATTTTATTTATCTTAAACATTAAATTATACATAAAAAACGCGCAAAGACATAATATAATTATAAAAATTCAGAATAAAAATCTGTACTAAATACGTACCTGTTATCGTCAGACAGGATAACACTAACACAGTTATTATAGTAAATACTTTTAAACCGTTCATTTTTATATATACTCTCAAAGTTGTGTTAAAATTTTATCACAATAACATATGTAAACGTATATAACTCGATAGTGTCACAATCAAAAAGGCTTCGACCGGCATTGAAGTAAGCCGAAGGTCTCAGGAGTGATAAATTACGAAATACGCTTATGGTTTTGCTTTGTGGTTCGTAGTTAATACTCTAGTGCCGGTTGCGTGTTTTCAGTGGTCTTCGTTTGATTTATACGCATTGCATAACAACGCAGCAAAACTCGCGTGCGCATTCGGAGACAGACGAGCGCGGTATGACCATTCAATAAGCACGACGCACGATCATCTCGCTCCATGAATCACGATAAAGACACGAAACCTATGACCTCTAAACTTCTTCTTCAGTTAGTAACGATAGTAAAAAACATATATACGAAAAAAGCCTTGACGACTAATATTTAAAAAACAATTAAACGTCGTAATCTTTTATTATTCTCTATAGTTATACAAATTGAATGGTTCCAAATTAAGATCATCACAGAAGTTTAGAAATATTTAGTGTTTTAGCTAAAATACTAGAGTACTTTATTGTTATATATGCCGTAAAAGTCCGCTCTAAGGATGGGCAACCCGGAAATTTGTTCGCAAAAGCAATATTTCAGGGCGGCATTTTGGCTATCGGACCATATAAAGTAATCTGATGAATAGTTATTTGTTGCTAAGTACAGATAAGTAATAAGTTCCTTCCGTTTTTTACTACATGATTATCATTTTTTAATTTATTCGAAACACCGACAACATTTACGCTAGGACTTTTCAATACTCTGTCTTTTCAATGACTCTATACAAGTGCAAACTTAATTATAGATATTTACTACTCATTGCATTCTGTGGAGCAAGTAGAATAATTAAAAGGTTAAAAGTAAACAGTATATTAAAAACATCTACCAATCTATTTTTCTTTCTTAATTTTTACTTATTTTAGTATCTCTTTACATTTGGTAAGACTGTTTGCAAAGATATCTAGATGTTATATTAATGTCTCTTTCTAAATATATTGTATTATTCAAACTTAAATATATTTATTTCATTTATAATAAAAATATATCACATTTAACATTATTAAAATCTAGTTTAAGCCCGCGGCTTTGCACACGCATTTTAGATTATAATTAAAGAAATGCAAAATTGTAAGAAAATATAGAATAACAGAAATGCTTTTTCTAATACATTTGTGTATACGCGCGACTCTACTGTAAGTTAATTGTATTATATATATAATCTTCACGCAAGTGTAAGCAATAAGTTACCAAAGGTCTATAGCAAGACGAACGTCCCTAATAATAACAATGTGCCGGGTGGGTTTTACCATCAACAACATATTTGGAAATTTGACCCACTATATAACTTCCTCAGTAATCATACTCACTATATACTACATACACTATATATGAAACTCATAATGATAAGTTTAAGCGATATATATTATCTATCAATATGTCTTAAATAACAGCCAGCCTAAAATAATACAATCTAAGTTGTTCGTTATAACTTCAGCTATCTACCAGTGAAAGTCTTGTGAAAATCGGTCCAACCGTTTTAGAGATTCTACTGCGGAGGAAGTCGCGGATAACAACTAGTCTAATATAAAATAACCTACGTTACTCCTTATAAGGTCAGCTGCCTGCCAGTGAGATTCCTGTCAAGATCAATCCAGTTGTTTCGGAGATTATCCGAAACAAATAGACAGACAGACAGAGCGATGAAATTTTTTAAATTGTTTGTTTATTATACGTAGCGTATATACTTTCATGTACATTCAGTAAAAAGTAGTTATTTTGATATTACATACAGACACTTCATTTGTATTTCTATATATATTAAGGAGCAGCAATTCGTCTGTCGAAGCCGACGTAAAGTACTCACTAGAGTATACACTGAAATCTATTACACGCGACAGCTAACCATTGAAGGATTATTGATTAAGATGATTATAAAAGCTGTTCTTGAGACTTCTAGAAGTCAAACACATTTTACTCGTTTATAAGAAACTTATTCAAAAGCCTTGGGGCTTATGACATTGTATAATTCAGAAACGTCAATTAACACACCTGCTATTAATTAAGGTCTACTGTGAATTAATTACATTGTACAAAATTAATTTGACGGTTTATGAATCTGAAATACAACAAATTAAACTCTTGACACACTTGTTTTGTATTGCGCGCAATGTTTTTATAAATTACCTAGCCTCGCGCCTCGGTTTTGCACGGATGTACTAACGAAGCAAAAGAGACCAAATGTTCTCTTTACAGCATGGCCATGTGATACAATAATAATGGCAACTGAACGTAAATCAGACAACTTTCCCGATATTTATAACGATCTCTCTGTCTTCTGCCTCATTTATTTTTTATAAACAGGATATTTAACACGCTCCGTGCCAGGCCAATTTTGCCTGACAAGTCGTTCAGGCCATTTGATATTTTGCCTAAAAATTGATTGTTATCATTCAATGTTACACTACACTATGAATGCATAAGTAATTCTTTCGTTTTCAGCAGGTATCATGTATGTAAGTAAATAATGTAAATATCACATCACAAGTGTGTGGTGCACGTGTTGGAAAGATCAAGTTTAACGTGTGCCACCGGTGGTACACGTGGCCTAAATACGTGTTAACTACAATATTTCACTTTTCCATGTAATGTTTCAAACATTTTCTTTGATACAAACCTTGTACTTGAAGGCAACCAACAACAAAGAATTAGCTAAATAGGTATAACGGTTCTGAAGTTATACTCTTATATTCAGCAATTGATTTTTATTTATATAATTACACTATACTCGTATAAATAATCAACTAATTAACGCTATCAAGGTATCACGGTCAGTCTGCAAAAATGTCATTGTTAAATCAACAGGCATAATCACCGCACCAGGCCGAACCTTAGTGAGGATTTTAAACTTCGTGAAATCTACAACTCTATATTTCACCCTAATACAATGATACTATAAAAAAAACATTTCTCATACTCAGGTTTCCTGACGATCTTTTACTCTTCACCGTCAGCATATGATATATCTAATTTAACTTACTAAATGTACATAAATTTGGAACAAATCAATTTGGTACACGCCGGTATCAATATTCCACTGTCCAAACCACTCGACCACTACGACTTTTACTAAGACTAACTTCGCTATTGTGATTTATTATAACTATATTTACCAGAATGAGTTCATTAAAATATTAACAGCTTAAACAATCGAGTTCCTCTAATTAGTGTATATAATAAAAACAACAGAGATGCTCCCGATTTGTTTTCCCAGCAACGGATCAGCTAGGATTAAAAAAAAATTACATCACTAATGATCAAACGAATCCTTGTAGCAAATTATGGCTATGTTGATTCATTCAAATAAACAAAAAATATAATTTATTGACATTCATTAATTTGAGGCAATAAACTCATAAACATCAAAACTATATTTCATTTCCTGCCAATTCTAACCGACGCTTAAGCAAATTTCCAATTAACGTTTTTTTCCAAAACTGAGTTATTGAATCACTATTTTTCACCAACATGTAGCTAATAGCGTGCCAAAGCCAAAGTGTTTCTTGCTATTATATATTAATTATATATAAAATAAAAACATTCGCCGTTTTCAGTATAATTGTTACACAATAACTGCAATTTACACAAATAACCTATCAATCAGTCTAGATAGTGCGCTCATGTAAATAGATTACACTAAATGTAAGAAAAAATAATTATAACTTATAAAAGGGATGAGAAAGAGAAAGACATACAGAGCGGAGTATTAAACGACTTTGCCTCATAAATAAATAGACCTAGAACCTCAAACATACGCTTGCAGTAACCTGCAACTCAGAACCTGTAGTTTAACTGGCAGCATTTCCAGAACTATTTTTACTGGAATTATCTTTATCAATATGTAGTCTAAACATCTATACATAAATTGGAGTCTCTGTTTGTAATATCAAAATAAAGACTTTTTACTGATTGGATATGAAAGTATACACGATACAGATAACAAAATTACAATTTTTAAAATTTTTGTCTGTCTGTCCTGTATATTCCGGGTAATCTCCGAAACGGCTAGACGGATTTTGACAGAAATTTCACTGACGGGTAGTTAAAATTACAGCGGGTGACATAGGCTACTTTATTTTAGACTAGCTGTCATCCATGGCTTCGTCTGTAGTACTATCTCCAGAAGGGTTGGATCGATTTTCATGGGACTTTCACTGACAGATAGCTAACGTTATAAAAAGTAATTAAAGCTTTTTTATTTTGGACTAACTTTTGCCCATGGCTTTGTTCGCAGTACTATCTACAAAACGTTTGAACCATTTCTCACGTAACTTTCGCCAACAGATAGCTGATCTTATAAGAAGTTATTTACAAATATAAAAAAAACGCATGCGGAGCTGCGGGCAACAGCCAGTCTCCAATATATACGTGTTCAACAGCTGTTCGTACACTTACATGTTTCTAGCGTATATATAAAAATATATTGTAGATTTTGTGTGAGCAATTATAAAATGTAGTATAAATAAAAAAAAACTTGCATCTATTGAATAATGAAATGTAACCATGGCTTAAAAAATATTGACTTTAAAAATATCTATTCCATAAAGATTTCTACATGTATTTATACTACATATTTCATTCATATTACTTTCTCGATGATACTGATACTAATTACTGATAGCCAGAATTGCGGAATGTCCTTCTAACATTTCATTCAATTTACTAAAAAAACAAATTAATATGTAGATACCTACCGAACTGATACCAACAATAATTTTATTCAGCTTATGAAATATGGATTTATACTAAGAAGTTTTAAATTCAAGTTTAAACTTCTTGAAACACACAAATAATATAAAATGACAACATATTATAGACGCAATAAAAGCATCAAACATTGTGTTATTATAATGCAAACTCTAAAGTAGAATAAAGTATAATTCCGACCAAATATGAGACTAGATCACACTAGGCATTTCCAACTAAATATATCAAAACACATTTTTCTCGCAAAATATACTGTGTGAAGGACCTACCAATGGCCCTGTTTTGTTGCAATCTCTTATTTAAATGTATTATTATAGTTATTTGATGTTAATGTAATAAATACAGCAAAGCAATATTTAAAATCAAGTTCTCATTTATTTATTAGGTTGATAAGAAATTGGTATTATTATGGCATTTTCAATGACATATTTTGGCAGGATTTGGTCGTTTCTACCCAAAACATTGCAGAATCGGTTACTTATTGTTGGTCACACTAATTTAATTACCATTGTAATGCCCGCTAAGATGTTATGCAGTATGTACTATATAATAAGTAAGGGGTAGTTCTATATAACGTACTTTGTGGTGATGCTGCTAATTTAATCTTCATCTTCTGGAATACCATTCAAGTTCCGGAATACCTCTGCCCGAAATGTACCATTTTTCTAACGTTCATACAACCTATGGCAATTGAAAATACGTTTCTGATTGTTATTATTGCACTTCACTTATGTACACTAACAAAATTATGTCACAAAAAGGTTAAACGCAAATTAATGAATTAAAATAAAAACTACCTATCACAAAACAAAATAAACCCACCAAAATCCCCTATTTCATGCTTCTGTTCCGTATTGCCAATGTGTACATTTGTTACATTTTTCGTAATTACTACTTGTCGGATCTTTCAATAAAAATAAATAACAATAATTCAATCTGTTCAAATCGTTATTTATTGAACAATGAATTATAACAAAGAACCGTGACAACGGTACATCATATTATATTTTTTATTCAACGACAGGATGCTTTTAAGGAAAGCATTCCAATACAGTACTGTAATGAATAATCTTCCTAACTTTTGAAGATATGATTTAGTGTATAAACTACATTTTAATGAATGCATGCAATTTAGAAACACATTCAACTTTTAAGAGATGGCACTTAATGGAATATGTTACGACAAAGTGAAATCTATTACTTTAAAGTTAAAATACAATTTATATTATGATTGTAACAACTCGCTACTACGCCGCGCCACGGCGCGTCGTCATTTCTTACCTGGAAAATAGTCAATTGTTATACCAATATGTGTACATATAAAAATATACTTTGTGCCACCATAAATTACTTAAATTCACTATCACAATTCCATTTAAACTTGACACGAAATTCAAATTTTATTAAATGATTTGTTGCTATTTATATTTTTATGTACATTAAGCACAATTGCACATTCTTTTAGTAACCTTTAAGTTGTTAGCCTTTATTACGTTCAAACAACTACCTTTGCTTAACGTCTTTTATTACCTTTCCTATAAAATGTAATGATGGTATATGATATATATTATATCTATCTAAAATCTATGCTAAAAGCGGTTGTCTTTATTCATTCAATACTGATATATAGTATTTATTACCAATACCAATTGTAACGAGAAACTAAATACTTAAAAAAAAATAAAACAATACCGATATATTTACCGTTTTACCGTTCATGTAATTATGAGGGTCTGAAAAAATATGTACTATGATGATTTCTTTTATCGTGAATAGAAGAACTACATAAATATATAACTTTCGATAGCTTCTACAAAAAAAAACGGGATGTGTTGTAAAGACGCACGACAGAAGGGAAACTTTTGTATTACATAGAAGCATTTTATTTAAAAAAAAATACAAAAAGAAAGCCATGGTATATAATATTTTATTTTAATTCCTAATAATACGAATAACTGATTGAGTACCTATAATTAACGCTTAAGCTTACATTTCAGGTAACATAGTGTATACCTATGATAATGAGCTGTTTATTTTTTACAAAATAAATAAGTATATAGTAAAAGCATAAAATATATTGATGTATATATTAGTATTAAAATGTGTATTCCTTTTATTAACGTTATATGTGATAACAAAGATAATGATTGACTTTAAGCTTACCAAATAATAACTTTTATTGAACTTATTTTAAAACATATAAAAGATGAGCAAAAACAAATATATGAAGAAAACCATATTCGATTTTAGTATAAAAAATGTAGCATTTAGAAAAATATCTATATATTATTATTATGAAGATTTTGATAAACAAACTTTTATATACACTTCGATAAATAACATTTACCGAAAGAATGTACTTTTTAGGGATCGAAGTGTAATATTTAACAATTAGTACCTTACAACACTGTTGCTGTCTTTCGGCTGTCGGCAGTTCGGCATTTACCTGCGCTACTAATACTCTGTGGCGTAAAGGTTTATGTTTTTAAAAACATAAATTTAATTTGAGTTTCTGTTGCGATTAGTTTTAAAAATCTATTCATTTTCATTTCAAACGTAAATAATTTTAAATAACCTTTCATTATAAATGATGATTATAGAACACCGTCAAGTTTATATAGAATTGTGAACATAGCAAAATTGAAACTGGATTCTACACTAAAATGGACAGCAAAATAAAAAAATATTGTCCTAATTGCAGTCAACTGTATGTTCTACAATGTAAGTTAACCACTTTAAAATAAAAATTAAATATATTTGCCTTTCTGCAACAGTGGTGTATACATTGAAAAAAGAAAAATTACCGAACTTCCTGATTTTAAATTTGGAAATAGCCGGTTTCCATAAAATACCATAAGACTAGGAGCGGTTCAAATTTAACATTAAAAATATATACCTTCTTTTAAATATAATTCAATAATGATGCGTGTTCATGCCAGAAATTTTACAGTGAACTCGCCTGAAGTTCAATGAAATGATTTAGTCAACATGTTACATATTGTTTTTTTTGTAAGAAATCTGTATCTTCGCGCTTTGTTTCTACTGGATTAAGTAGAAAGGATGAAACATTTTTTCTACTTACTTTTTCTATACAATAAGCAAAACATACTATGCAAGATGCATAACCAATATTAGAAAACATAGGGTCAGATATTACAAGTTTAGGCTTAAAAAATAAACTTCACTGCATTAGAATCTATATGATCTCAGTATAATGTAATTGTTTATCCTTTTTGTTTTTCTTGTATCACTCACAACTTTCTCATATCTAAACCAACCAAACATACTTTTAAATTATGTGGGTGACTTTCTTTTAAAACTTCTAGACCAGTCAATCTAAGTATCTTTTCATTTTAATACAATCTGCTAAAATAACTCTAGAATTGGGTTCAAGAGATTATATTTGTGCTGTGTTCATTTTAGCTTAATAATACATTTTCTAACATGCCATGGTTCAACTTTTTATGATTATTGTTATTACTAAATAACTTTATATAGTTAGGGGAAAGTAGTGTGTATATATTGTTTATTTAGTTCCATAATAAATGAAGCAAAATATCAAAATAATTAGTTACAGTTAATTTATTTAATTTGTATTTTTTGAAACGTTTCTGAGATAAAACAAAACATAATAAATGGGCTACTATTTTCAACTAACTTCGAAATGCATTTTTTGGAAAAAAATTATATAGTAGAATAATATTGTGCTAAAGTTATGAATCCTGAAACAAATTGAATATATAATGCAACTGAATACATAATAATAATAACTAAATATATAATAATTTATACCATTTTACAGCATTTTCAAAGCCACAAAAAATTAATTTACCATTATTTCTATCATGTGGTCATACAATGTGTGAGAAATGTATCACAAATATTATAAAATTTGAAGAACCAATAGAATGCAAAGTCTGTCACAATGATACAATGATTCCTACGTCTGCTATTACATTATTGGCCCAAAAGAAACTTAAATTATATGAATGTTTTCCTATAAATACGTTTATGGTTGGAGAGTTGACTTTGGAGGCACTGGAGGTATGGCAAAATTTCAATTTTCATTAAAGTAACATTAACAATTCCTTGAAAAACTGGTGTCTATTTGATTCAAAGTTAATGCAATCTGATCACTAACAAGGATAATCAAAAATTGATACATATTTGTGTTATTTGATAAAACTCCCTTTTGTGTCTTACTAGATATACAAGTTTAATTCCTTACTAGATTTCATTGATACCTGTAATATATAATTCAGGAATAAGATAATCCTCTATTGTTTGTCAAATATTTGACATATAACACAGGTTACATTATAATTTCATAATATCACAAATATTGACACATTTGTACTGGAAAGGGAATGTACCTATTATTTTGTAATTATAACTTTAATGTATAGTTTACCCGGGACTTAACAAATAAAAGGAGGATTATTATTTTGGCATTAATTGTATAAAATAACTTCTAACCAATCACATTTGTATAATGAAATTAGAAATGATTTATCTGTCAGATAAGGTCATGATTATAATAATGGCCATAGGTATGTTTGAATAAAACAATAAAAATATATTTAATAATATGTATTGGACTAAGTTAAATTTTAACCTTCCTTTACCAGAATTCTGATACCACAGCAAAAAAATCTGAAGAAGACCATTATATTAATTTGAAAATGCTATTGACAGAAAATAACCAGGAACAAGGTATGTGTGTTATTATATATATGTGATAAAATCTGCATAAATGTATTGATCATGATGAAAAATAATTATTTTATTTGTCCAGGCCAATGTGTTGAATGCCACAAACCAACATCAAAAATGTGTCAGCAATGTGACACCATTCTTTGTGATTCTTGTTTTAAAAAGAGTCACAATAATTTTGTCATATTTAAGAATCATGTTCTTAAAAGCATTGGTAAGTTGTTTGGTTGTTTCTTAACGTACATGATATAACTTTAACAAGCATATCTTGTATTTATGTAAAAATTTATTTCATATATCTTGTTAAAGACTCTAATGATGTAGATCTAATTTTTTGTTGATATAAAGTTTTGCTTTTTAACAACGTAATTTAACAGAAAAAAAAAACATTTTTATTATAGTTCATTTAATATAATTTTATTGTAAATATATGTGGTACTTCCACTGCTAACAGTTGATGTTAAGTTGCCTTGGTACCTCAAAATTTAAACTACCTACCAATGTGACATTATCGGAATACTTTTGGCTTAACATCTGATAGAAATAATGTAATTATTGTGTTAACCAATTGAGAGAGGTTTTGTCGCCTTGGTGATGTATCTAAACTTCTAACATGTTAAAAATTTGATATATTGATTTTGTACTTACACATACAAATTCTTGCTTAAATATTTCCTAAGAGATTCCATTTTATTTTTACTTCTTCAAAATTTTGCAATGTTTACAGAAAAACCTTTGGAAGCTAACAATTGCAAAATTCATAATAAGCCACTGGATTACTATTGCAAAGATTGCTGCAAAGCATTATGCATGGACTGTTTGATGGTCGGTAATGAAAAGTCCTGTAAAAACCATAATGTTGTTTCTATGCAGGAAGTTGTAAGTATTCAATGTTATTTTATTCAGATATATATAATATTTGGTATTAAATCTTACGCTTTTATTTAATATTTCTTATACCTTACTTAATGAATGTAAAATTATATTTTGTATTAACCATGGAATATTTGTTACAGAATGAAGATGTAATGCAAGATCTGGGTGTTATCACTCCAAAAATTAATGAAGTGTTTAAAAGGCTAACAAAAAGTGCTGTGGTGAGTGAATATTAAAAAATCATTTTTTTTCAAAGTCATTTAAGAACAAAAGCTCATAGATAAACAAAATAATACTATTAGATACACCTTTTCCCCTGATTTCTAATACATGTAAAACTTAATATTGCAAATAATAACAGAGGCAGCTTTCATTCTTTTTACGACTGAATAGTTTTTGCAGTAAAAGAAATAGCCAATTTTGGGTGTTCATCGGTTTACGTATAAATTGATATTTATACTGTATCCATAAGAATTTTATATGTTTAAATTAAGAATGTATAGTTACTGACCCTAGGGATAACACAGGAACAAATAAATTTTAGAGTATACTCTTTAAGAATTGGGTATACTCATGTGTAATGTGAAATACGGCGGCGTCGCTGTTGCTTGAACAAATGTCCTTTTTAGGCAGACTCTTTTCGTGTTGTATTATTATAGTACAAACAACAACGTTTTCGGGCCATTACGTGTGTCGTTAAATCTACTTTGTCTATCTTATATATTCCAACTAATCCAATCGTTTTAGTAAACTCAAATAGCGTGTCGTAAGTGACACGCATCTTTTTATTTTAGTAATATGTAACTTTTTGTGTCTTACCATATTCTCACCTGATATTAAAAAACAATATATTATATTCTAGACCTAGAATAGAACAGGCTTTCAAATAAAGCTTCCACAACTTACCAAGAACAGAACACAATTGTAGATACACAATTGTAGGTACAGAACTTACAATTGTAGATTTTCTACTTGAAGACGGTTAACTAAGCAGACAGGCCCTACAGAATATTATGGTTTCATCACCATATTTTCCTTCACTGTGAGCTCCAATTCATTGTAGATTCGAGCCAATCCAAAAACATTACAACTAAAATATCATTGTTTAAAAAAAAAGTATCAAATTACATAAACTAAGATAATTGTATTAAAAATTTAAGAGTTGTCTATAGAATGTTTAAAATTAGTATGCCTGTATTTCTACATTAATAGATAAATAAAATTCTGTACCAATATTTAGTACAAACTTTTATCTTACAGGATGTTGGTAACTTACTGCACCACATTGAAAATGAAACAGAATCAAAATCAGAACTGACAAAAATAATACCAAATATAGAGCAAAGCTTCTCAAAACTCTGCTATGAAATACAAAAACATAAGAAAGAAATATATGATACTGTTCTCAAATTGAAAGATTCTGAAAAATGTTCTTTACAAACAGCCAAAAAGAATATAGCTGATTCTCTTACAAAGATCAATAAAGTCATGAAAATGATAGAGATGACCACGGATCCCAATAAACTTAAACAGGTTTGAATATATTATAACATTTTGTTATCCATAATTTAGAAAAGCCTGGTGACTTAACTTTTTTAATGATTTCAGATTAATTTATCACAACTGCTAGAAATGGCAAAGGAGATTGTGGAGATTCCCTGGTTTCTGAAAAAGGATGATGAAAAAAAAGATAATTTCAAGTAAGTAACTCAAATGCTTTACAACATATTACATTGTTTAAAAAAATGTTGTATATATTAAACATAAGATGCCACGCAAGACATTTCATGATAGTCTAAGAAATTTTAAGAAGTTTGTATCTGAATCATAGATATCAACTTACACGTATATATGATAGTATTATTGCATTGTAAGTCATTAATAGACTCGTTTTAGGCTAACTGTATTTATTGTTAGAAATGATTATGTTGTGTCCAATTTGTAATTGGATTTCAAATTAGTAGTGCTCTAATAGTTTTTTATTCATGTAACTGTCAATCTGCAATTGTACCTTTTTGTAAAAAAAAAATGAAAGCCAAATATAGTCCATCAAATAATTAATGCGAATGTGTGTATTTTAATAATTACTACTTCAACTTCCATACATATACATACAAGTTAATTTCTTCTCAATTTGTTGGTCTTAAAAAATGGCAAACAATTAATTGAATCCAAAAAAAAAAGCCATCCTTTTTCATAGATTTTATTATTATTAAAAACCTATATATAAATAGGCTAAGGTAGAGGAAAGGTCAGTTGAGAACCCTTTTCCTCTCTGTTTATCAACTGATTTATATGTGAACGATGGTGACATCTGTAAATGAGGCCTTTTATATTTGATTTATGATTATTTATATATGATGAAAATATAAACGATATCCAATTTATTGTCGGTGCTTCTCAATGGCTGGATTGTTTTCCGAACCGGTGTGATAGCTATGACGTTCATAAGGGCCTTCTCCAGGACTTATAAACTGAATAAATTATTTTTCTTTATTTTTACACAATTAATACACGAATGTGTTTGTAAAAAAGAGTCCATTTAAGCAAAAACTATTAACAAACTGAAGAATATTTCGATCAACAAATGGTAATATTTTTTTATTCATCAGGTTGACAGTGAATGAAGATCTATGTCCATTAATAGATGAATATGTACATTTCGAAGGAAATACAAACCATGTTTACAAACTCTGTTCTACTTCTGAACTAGAAAGTGAGGAGATACCACCACCACCTACAGGACTCGTTTACCCACCGGAATTACCCAAAGGTTACACTTACAACATATCTATACAAATAAATAAAAAAATGAGTGTCTTTTTATTATGTCAAAATGACGGCTCTTTACTAAATGGATATGAAAGTATATACTAATCTATATGAACCCGAGCGAAGCTACGGGCAAAAAGTAGTTTTTTACATTAAGTCGCGGGCGGCTGTAAGTGGTTATATATTATTTTCTTTTTCCACTTCAGAAATAAAACGGCAGGAGATTTTCGTGCGTTTACATCATTAGAGTGTATACTTATTTTATTACTATCTTACGAATAAATATAATTCTCTTCATAACTCCATAATAAATTTACACGTCGATTGAATACGGAACAAGACCGCTATGGACATAGGTTGCATGCATCCACACATGTATGCTCGAAGAGCAAAATGTCCCTCACGCTTTATAAAATGTGTCTGTCCCATTCTGACATACAGTTGTCTCGTTTTTGTTCATGCGTCAGAACTCCGCTTTCATAAGAAGCAGATTTTACAAGATCGCTTCTTACGGAAGGCCACGGATCGGTGCCTCATGGAACGTCCGGAAGATCGATCTCCATAAAAACTTGCAAGTTTCCGTAGATCTGGGCGTACGTAAAATCCCTGACGACCCGTTATTTCCAAAAAGCGGTGAATCATCCCAGCTTGTTAGTAGAGGTATCTACCGCGAATTGCACGACCGTACCCGTTGTTCCGCGATGTAAAAAACGGCCGAGAAATGTTTTCTCCGATCCTCCCGATAAAATAGCGGCAGCGAACTACCTATCAGTACCCCTGCGACTCATCAAACAGAGCGTGTGCCCGCCCACATCCGCTTAACCACAGATCACGCCACGGTGCTCTGTAATCTTCACGCTCGCCGCGACCCCCCTCGACAGTATCTTAAGGCGCGATACAGTGGCACTGAAAATGTTCACTCATTAGCTTAACATACATAAGACTGATCACTTCCACATATGTGCACATACACATAGGTAAGTACACATATGCTGGAATGGTTTTATTTTTTACGCTTGTTTTTCGAACTTGATTAGTTTAGCCGACTCACAAACTCGTATGTATATGTATGATTAGCATAGCAAGATTCGCGTTGTTTCATGGAAGGCAACAGTCCAAACCGAGGTTCGGCCACTTTCGCACCCTTTAGTTTGTTGCCAAGCGGTTAAACACCATAATCGCTCGCCCCATTAATCCGGCGAATCTGTGAAGGGCCCACTAGACCAATAGCATAAAATCAGTGCAAAAAAATAAAATTAATAAGTATATAATTTCATCTATATCTTTGTGTATATTTATTGGAACATTTTCCCAGTAGATCCTTTGGCGCAGTCTAAAAGTAAAAAAAACCCTATCAATTTGGACCCTGACTAAACTATCATTAAAAAGTAAGGTAATGTTTTCGAGAAAATGAAATAAAACATATTCTAGCCTTAAAACCTAAACGGTTGTCATTTTATCCCATATGATTCTAATTGTAACCTGGATACATAGTTTATTTAATTTCGAATCACAGATGTTCGACAAGTAAAGAAGCCGAAAACAGAACTAGACAAAGATAATCAAAAGGGACAAGCATTTCACAAATTCGTCCCAAAATACCGCACTAAGTCCGGTTCTATGGCTTCACTTAACTCATGTGACAGCGGCGATTCTTATAACAGGAGTTTCGGAACTGGTAAGAAAATATTCAATTACCAGAACAAATTAAATTTTTTGCATTATATTCACATTTATAATACTCATTATTATTAGGTAAGTAGATCCTCTGACAATAGACAGAGACCTTATCTAGGTTGACAGTATTTACAGCTTTTAAATTTGCTTAGGTTAATAAAAGATAATTAATTTAAACCTTATCGGTCTTATTACAAAAACAAAAATGAACACGCGTTTAACACGAGTTTTACTAAACAGTGTCAAAAATTTTAAACCTTTTTAAACACATGTTTAAAATACTTTATTACAAAAGCGTGTCTAAGTGGTATCTAGCTAAAATAACCGGTTTAAATTTTTTATGCAAGCAACTCTGAATAACATTCATTCAACACACAACGTACAAATATTTTGCAATTTGAATTTATGAATAATATTTTTGCTTAGATCTTCATTAAGAAAATGGTATTTATCTTAATTAAAAGTGGTTATTATTATTGTGCCAATTTTCGTGAAACGAAGACGATGTAATTGTTAAAATAAGTAATATATAAGTTTAATATATTACGTCCAAATGCGTGAAGTGAAACAACAATAAAATTTCAAATTAAATACATTGTCAAATGTCATACAGTAGCAGATGTAGCAGTTATAATTTACTTGTAAATCTCTAAAATTGTTTAATTTTATCTACATCTTCCAAATTAATTATACCTAGGAAATCCATAAATTAATACGAAACGCCTTTTTTCGGCAAATACAATAAAACAAGTAGTATCAACTTAGACTATCTTTAAATTTAAATAATATTTATCCCTAAATAAAGGTTAGGCACTCTTTTGTGATTAGACTTTTTTTAAATAAGTGTTCAACGCATATTTAACTTTTTTGTGTAATATAGACAGAAAGAGTTTAAGTTGAAATTTATAAATGTCAAGTATAAAAATTGAACTACAAGTTATAAAAAACAAAGAACTTAACTACACTTATTAGTAACTTTGATAATTGAAGACATTTAAAAGGAAATGATTATTACTAGGTTCCATGTGTTTTTTGTTCTAGGTGACGCACAACAAAAACCGGTGATACAGCCAGTGTCTCCATTTGCCGAAAGTCAATATCCCAAAAATCTTCAAGAAGGTATTAGATATTATTGTTTTCTGTAAATCGTTTTATGTGGATTTACCAATATATTTCTAATACATTTTTTTTATTAGGTACCCAAGAATTGATTTATATCTCACACATAATAGACCCTCATAATTTCTATGTACAAAGAGCATGCCATCAGAGGATTGTGAAGGAAATGATGAACGAATTCCGCAATGCTATTTCTTTGCCGAAACCCTCTCTTAGTCATGTGGCTGAAGGTAAGTTTTAAATAACGTGCTAGTTCATTTATAGATATTAATTTTATTTTGCACTGTATTCCATTAATATTCCAACCCTCCTATACAGAAATAATAGCAAACTTCGTTTGCAATGTTGGCTTTTGTTTAGGGTGATTTGTGATGAGCGACTGTTTTTTTTTTCCCCTTCAGCTAAATCACCATAGGTACGTTCAAAAAGTAGTTTATTGTCTATACATTGCGGTTGGGTCTGTTACAAGTAGCATTAAAAGCGTTATAGGAATAGGAAAAAATTGAATATTGAGACTTTTTACATCGGCACAATTTTTTTCGCCCATTTATTGCATGTCGCATTACAGTCGGCCGCGGAGTAAGGGTAAAGTGGAAGACGCTTGACAGAGCAGCCAAGGTCAATTTGGCAGCGCCCATGGCTCAGTTCAAAATGATTCAATGATTTAAATAAATATTGTGCTTTAAAGTTTTTAGAATACTATAATCCGAAAAAATGTTTCACTTGCATCGTGATTCTATAAAACCACACAATTTTTTTCAGCATAATTATAGAACAATATTCTGCGGGAGTAACAAAGAAGACAGTCTTTAAAAACAAAGATAATATTTTTTCTTTTCTTTTTTACTGGTTTGGTTGGTCTGGTTTTACTTTTAAATGTCATTAGATAAATATTCTTATAAACAATTAAGATCCCACAATTCAATTTCAATTACTAATTACTGCAAAATGTTTTTTCAGTCCCCTGTAAAATGAGTCAAATTAACTTGCGCGGTGTTGTTTGTTAAGCGACGGTATTGTGAACTCATTATCATCATCATCATCTTACCCTTATCCCACTTAAGTAGGGTCGGGACAACATGTTTTCCTTTTCCACTCTCCCCTGTCAAATGTCATCTCAGTATTCACACCTTTTATACACATATAATTTTTCACACAATCCATCCACACTTTGTTCGGTCTTCCTCTACCCTTATATCCATCCACTTTCAAACTCAAAACTTTTCTTGTTACATGACTTTCATCTCTTCTCATAATATGCCCGTACCATGGTAACCTATTACTCCTCAACTTCCCTGTCACTGGTGCTATTTTCAAACTTCCTCTGATATACTCATTATTAATCTTATCCATTCTTGTTTTAGTATTCTTGAACTATACAGCAAAAAATAAAGTTACACGGGTAGGATATTCTAGAGTTTATCTGTTGTAATCCAGCATACTCGTATTTGTGAATAAACGATATTACTCAGCACGGTTTCATTTGTACGATATTTCCAATCTCAGGGTTAATGAGGATTTGAAAAATGATTTGTAATATAAAACATCGATAATCCATTTTCAAAATAAAATTCCAGGTAAAATCTATTTAGCATTCCACAAAGCTGATAATATGTGGCAGAGATGCAGAGTAGTTAATATCGATAGACGTAACGTGCACAAACCTATGTTTCACGTTTTCTGCATCGATTTTGGTAGCTCCGAGATTGTTACTATCGAGAAGTAAGTACGCTAAACATGTCCGTAGTTTATACTAAATACTGATTTTTGAATGTAAATTGATTTTATGATTTTTTTTTTTATTTCGATTCCGTCTTAATCGTTAATAATTCAATAAATATCAAAATATTTTTATATTGTTACGTATACATAAATCCCTTAATGATCGATTAAATGAGTTATATAAAAGTAAATTTTTCAAGGGTATCGAAATGTAGTCCGTTGAATCTGTAGAGGCCAAAAGAACCAACAGAGTATGTCAGTTCGAAAAAAAAAAAGTATTGAAATGTACGAGTGTTGTAAATTGTTATATATATTTATGTTTGTCTTTTCAACGATATCAATCCCAAGATGAACACGAAGTTTCAAGGAAAATGTTTTGCTAAAATCTTAGCATTGAAGCCAGAGTAATTTTTATAGTTCTCGTCTGATTAATTTTCACACTGAAGCTGAAAATTGTAAGCCTATTAGAATGTCCTTCGACAATAATATTTTTAAGTAATTTGTTGGTTTATATCCTTTCCATTTTTCGCTAAATCGTCATTTAAAATCATGCGACAATGTAGTGCACGTACAAGTAGTTAAATAGTTGTAATCCATACTAATATTGTAAATGCGAAAGTAACTTTATCTGTCTATTTGTTACCCATAAACCGCTGAACCAATAGATATGAGGTTTGGTGGGAAGGTAGTTTGTGACCCAGAGTATAGGATAGTTTTTATTCTGAAAATCGTCCCTCAATAAACGAAACGAATGAATGAATAAAACGCGAGGGTCGAAATTTAATTCTCAAATTATATTCTTCAAAATCAGTTCTCAAATAAGAGATATAATACTCATCTCAATTATTTTTTTGGTAAGAAATAAAGAATATTTCTGTAAGTATAACCAATCAATTAAATTCGCGGATGAGTAAATTTAACTTATTGTGTAATTATATCTTATTTATTGTCCCCTTTCTTTACATTTTGAAACGTAGAAACTGCCAAAGACGTCTATATCTATCATTTTGGCACATATAAATCAATATCAGCCTCTATCACACACATAAGCTTAGAGGTGTGCGAAAGAGACAAGGGGATTTTCTATGTTGCGTATGCAGTGCGGCGTTATACCGTGTGCTCATTCGCATACACTACACAAACGAGATGTATGTTGTGTCGCACGTGCCACACTGTAGTTAACCGATCTATAGTTTTTATCTTTTGCAAGTCGAATCGATACCACTAATCTTAACAATAGATTATATATTAAGATACTTTTATTACTCATAGATTAAGGCTCTTACCGCCTGCAAGAGTACAGTCGCCTTATCCGCTAGCCATTAATTGCTGTCTAGCTAACGTCGTACCCAAAGTTAGTGCATGGACCAATGACGATGCATTTCTCATTCAAAATATTATCGACAAGTAAGTTTTAAAGATTTTTATATTATTATATTCCTTAACTTAGTTATGTATAAGTCAATTCGAAACTTAAAAAAAAAGAGTGAAATAATTAAAATAATTTTTTGATATTAAACTTATGTAGGACATTACCATAAAAATAACAAAAAACGTATAGGAATTGTGGACATAAGACATTATCACGTCAAAAAAAATGAAAACACTTCATCATAATAGCTAAATTTACATAAGAAAATTAAGAAATAATTAGAAAAAAGAAGAAAATGAACTTTATTTACATAGATTTTATTATTTCAGCAAGCAAGCGGTGATGCATATTCGTAACATTCGTTCTACGTCGAACCATTATACTATGCAAATAGAGTGTGATATCACCACTGTTGAACACGGAGTCAGTATTGCTCACGCGCTTGTATTTCACGAACGAGCAAAAATGCCAAATCCCCGGCTCCCGGTAAGTATTGAATATAATTATAGTACTAGATTTTCTATACAGCTTCTCTCACAAATTATGGGACGCATACTCAATTATGCAAACCTCTATTAGTCAATCAATCAATCAAAAATACTTTATCCAATTTAGGCCCTAAGAAGGCGCTTATGAACGTCAAAACTACCACCGGTTCGGAATACATCCCAGTCATCGAGAAGAACCGGCAAGAAACTCGATCGGGTTTATCTTTTTAACATATACTTATATAATTAAAATTCACTATACATTACAATCGATTTTAGTGGATGCACAGAGAGGAGTCAATTCCAGACATCACCATCGTTCACATATTGATCCACTCTTATACATTAGTACATAGACAACATGTCGTATTACCATACGTGTACAGCTCTCGCATACAGCGAAGATATTATAACTCGCGTGAAACTACTTGATACTTTTATTATAAAATATATAACAATATTACCAACCAGTCATACTGCCATACGTGAACAGCTCTCGCTCACAGCGATGATTAACAAGCGAGGATATTATAACTCGCGTGAAACTACTTGATACTTTTATTATAAAATATATAACAATATTGCCAACGAGTCATACTGCGAGACGTGAACAGCTCTCGCACACAGCGATGATTAACAAGCGAGGATATTATAACTCGCGTGAAACGCGTTGATACTTGTATTAAAAAGAATATAATAATATTGCTCTATTATTATCATTTTGTCTTTTGTTATTATTAGTATCATAGCATCAAGGTATAATTTCTCAAGTGCTTAATGAGAACATCATCATGGTAACTAAATCTTAGGATGCATAATAACTAATGCAACTGAATGGTTGTTGCTACTATAAATATAAAATACTATCTATAAATTACTGCATATAAAATAATTTATCTTTTAGCAAAGATCTAGATGTGTTTGTTATTATATCCGTATAGATTTAAAAAAATACTTTCTAATTATTTTAAGAAAGTCTAGTATGAAGCGACATAGACTTCCTCTCGTAGCGGTGCACAAGGTTAAGCTGAATTTTGTTTAAAAAATTAAAAAATTCTTAAAGATGGTAAAGATAGTTCGGATATTTTGATCTAATAATTAAACTTGATTATATATACGCATATAAGACTTTTTTTTATTATGAAAATTTTAAATGTAGTAATATTCTGGTACCTAAAATTAATCATAGCAAAGGGAGATAGTTTTAAAAAAACAATGAACATTTATTGTTGTCAAAAGTTAATTTGTACCAAAAAACAGTGAACACTCACACTTTTTGAGAAGACATCCTTAACTTATGTTTATACAAATGGCATTGATTAACTAGGTTTGGAATTATAATTCTATATACTATATAATATTTCCTCTATTACAGTACATTGCGCCTAAAGGTATAAGAGAAAAACCTAAAATTTACATGAGCAATGATAGTTTTAAACCAAAATCTGTTGAAGAAGTGTATATAACACACATTGTGAGCCCGGACAAGTTTTTTGTGAGAAAAGTAAGTGTAAGGGTATTTGTAAGCATTTTAAACATGTTTTTGGCAAAACTATTTTTATTGGTTAAACAAGAATGAAAAATAACCAACATTTTTACTCCAGGCTCATCATCGAAATACCTATGAGAAGCTTTGCGAGGACATGGAACAAGAATATAGTTTAAATCTTCAGACTGGAACTGTATACCTTCCAGAAGTTGGTTAGTTTAAATATACCTACTGTAAAATTTCACGACAGAATATAATAATTTCTACATCTAAAGTCTAGGCATCATCATCATCCTTTATCTGTCTAGTATCGGCAAAATTAATATTTTTATCGTGACTCTTATTACTTTTATAATTTTTATATATTTATAATATCAAAAATGGCAATTTCCACTTCTAGAACAAAAGAAATTATTCAGTGCCAAAATATTGGTGTATATTTTTATACATTAATCACTATAAATTATTAAGAAAAATACCAATCAAGTGTAATCAATGACAAGTCCAGTAATTTATTGAAGTAATATGTATATCACATTTATCTTCTTTATAATCAACTAACTGTTACTTGCAACTCTGTATGCATTAGCTGGCGGATGCGCACCACACCGCTTGCCCCACCTCTACTCGACAAGATAATAGACATCTCTGAACTTTTAGTGCTTATAAAAATGCTTTAACTTAATATTACATTAAGATAATGTGATTTTTTAAAAATAAGAACCAAATGTCTAAGAAGGGAAACTAAAGAAAAGTGATCGAAATCTATTGATAGAACTGTAACATTTTATGATGTTAGTAAAATGGAGAATGCCGATTTTGATGTTATTCGACTCATATATAATATTTAAAAGCAAGGTAAAATTAATTTTATGTGAAAAGCTCATATATTTTTCGTGTTTTTCCTATACATAAATACAATAATAACTGTTCGCGACATCGTAAGCATTAATAGTAGTCCAGTAGTGTCCTACTAGCATTAAAAAAATACTTTTATAAAATTTTAGTGTTTGAACACAATCTCACCTGATGTTAAATGACGATGCGGTCTAAGATGGTACACACGCTAATCCTAAAGTGGGACTGATTCTTACACGCAGCTACCAGTACACACCCATAGGTGCTCGGTGACAGAATTTCAACTTGTTCTACCACCATGATATGGTTTGATTACGATGTGCTTCCTCACTGAAGGATTCGGTTCATTCGCAAAGATTCGAACCTACGTCGATTGACGCCGTGTCCGAATACGCCAACTACTGATCCATCATCGCATCGGATTGTAGCCATCATAAATTAGGTATAACACTCGTTTTATGAGACGTTAATGAGATCAACCGGTTTATATCCCAGTCACCAAGGGGTGCGATACGGAATTGTATCCGACTAAATCACAACCACTATACAAATGGTGAGAAACTCGTAACAGTCATAATTTTGAAGTGAAACTTCTTTAGAATCGTTCTGATTTCAAACCGGGTGCAACGGAAAAACGACAGGTAAGAGACACAAATACAAAAATGTGTAGGATGAAGCGGCCCAAGAATGAGACAGAAATAAACATACTATTTTTGAAAAATAGTGAGCCAGAGCGAGAGAGCAAATGTCGGTGTGTATGTATATTGCGCACTGTTTAATACTTGCTTGTATTTGAGCATTTAACGTGCGTTAGTATATTTGAAAAGTACATTTACTACTGTATACTGTATGCGGCTGCGTATTACAGCTTTTTAGTAAGAAGTCAGCGTGGTGTGTTATTATTTAACAGTGTTTGTGAATATTTTTATATTTTATTTGTTGAAACTGAAAATATGGAACTTGAGCAATAAATTATGTAACATATGTTAAATAAAATCAAAAATATCTTTTAAAATTAATCAAAATACTTTCATTTTCGAACAAATAAACTTTGTACTTATCCTACCCTTGTTATATATATTCATCTCATTCTTTTGCTGATTTACTGAAGTTTCACTTCAATCGTGTGTGAATCGCACACACACCTTTTTTTTTATTTCGAAATCATCCAGTGTACATCCAACTGCCGGTAGATTGTAAACCTCTCATAGTTATTTTCGTAATGCACTGTATTTAGCATCAGGTACAGTACGGTGACGATGTCATGCGATACTTAATAAAAAAAAAAATGGAAGGAGTGCGCTTCATGTGATAAAATTGACACGTGGTTCAATTTCATACCGTCGCCGAACCGACGCCTTTATTTATATGTTTCTGTTCTTCATACTTCAAAATCCTTTCGTCTAAATAAGCTCAAACTCTATTTAAAATAATAAAATAAAAATTATGATCGAATTTTGAAATTTAACGAGTCTGTGTATAAATAGGCGAAAATAAAAATTTCGGTAAATTTTTCTTCTCGGTTTATCAAATGATTCTCTTAATTTTTTAGTAGCTATTGATGAGCTTTAGTGTTAACGATAAATAAATTTGAAAAGTTTTTCCCTTCATGCTGAAACTCAAAAAGTCAAATGAATTATGGTCGAACCCCAACCACTGGTTTTTATAAAAGGCATTTGCTAGGTATGGTATGTGTGGCGAACGTGGAGAAGTACCGTCAGGATAACGGATCCCACGTGTGGGCGCGCGGCCTTGTGCGCGAGGTGCTGGGCCGCGCTCGCGTCACCTTGCTCTTACCCGACACCGGCGAAGAACTTCTCTTGCACTATTCAGCCCTGCGACACATACACCACAATTTCACTACGCTTAACGCTCTGGTAAGTGTATTTATTAACTGCACGTCCCAGCTTCGCACGGATGTATAATGAGAGGAAATCTCCCCCTTACAGTATGACCATTAGGGTGCCTTTTTTAAACGACTTTTTTTCAGTTCCCAAGTAAACAACTGAAGTTTTAGCAACTGAGTCGGAGCTTTCGCTGAAGGAAAACATCGTGATGAAACTATAGCATCGTGGTAGGGCTTTTCAAAGTCCGCCGCCCGCTAGTTACTATCCTCAAGTTGAAAATCTGTCGCCAAGCACCTGTTGATGTGTTCCGGCAGCTGCACTTAAGAGCCAGTCTCACTATAGGCTTACCGTGACTACCATCGTAGACCAGATCATTATTTAACATCAGATGAGATTGTGGTCAAACGCTAACCTATAGAGTATAAAAAGTGGATTTTTTCGTTGGAAGTATAAAAAAAATATTGTTTGAGAATTTGAGCCCTTAATATTAACTCTAAATACTCTCCCAGAGCATGAGAAGATTTCCCATATGAAGTACATGTAAATTTTGACTATATTGATTTATATAACTCTGCGTCACTTTATGCTATCATATCGTTCGAACCTAGGAATTACTCAGGGTTGAGCGCTCTACAATATTGCATATTACGACTTACTGTAACTCACACCAGTGAGGCAGTACAGGTCACTGAAATCAAATTTTAAAACAGACAGACCGACCGTGGAAAATTTTAGTAAATAGCTGTTATTTTGACGTTACATACAGACACTTCATTTTTTTTATATGTATCGATTGTTTTTTTATTGACCTGAGTGTGATGTCAAATAAAGGTTATGTGTTCATTGGTATTGTGTATATAACAGGCGACTGAATGCCATTTGGCTGGTATTACGCCTTTTAAAAAGAAATGGAGCCCCGGGTCCGTGGCCCTGTTACACAAATTCGAGAACCATCTATTGGAATTACACGTAGATGAAAATCGTAACCGCGGCTCGCTCAGCGTCACACTCTACGACAAGACTGATCCCGAAGACGATGTCTGCGTTAACAACGAAATGATTAAATACAAATTCGCTGTAACGTTTGGGTAAGTTTGTTCTCTTATTATACTTGATAGATAACTTAAAGAAAGATCCCCATAGCAAAGCATACATTGTCCGTCATATTAGTAAACCTAGCTTTTCATCCGTTCTCGGTTGAAGATTTGACATTATACATGTGAAATATCCTAAGAAATATTAATAAAATTAAGCATTTAATTAAGTGAGCCTGTTTATTTACCACAATTGGGCACAATTACTACACATGCTGAATTTTAGCATTAATATTTGTGATCGTAGCAAAATACTGTTGCATATTCCTTTTTATACAAATAACATTTCTTTAAGTAATCCGGTTCTGTAAGATGTGTCGCTCATACAATAATATCATGCATTGTATCACCTCAAGTAACGATACTAACAAAGACATCTCTTGCTGTAGCTGAGTAAATTTCTACACGTACTCCACAAATACAAGTTGTCAATTTAATACTATATATATTTATGTATGCTTGTATTTTATTGTTTATTGGTGTACATCCATAAATTTGGTCAGTAAAATAAACAACAAACTAGTAATAATAGTTGTAGAACTTAAACTTACAATTTTATTATCTACTAGCTGACCCCGGCGAACTTCGTACCGCCTAACAGTCGATTCTTTAAATATATTTTATTTAATACTTATTCTGCTATTCGGGACCATCGTATAAATATTTACATTAATATAATAATAATAATAATAAAGTATTAAAGTTCAAATTGAGTTTAAAGTATTATTAAGAATCGTTTGTATGGGAGTATTTAAAAAGTGTTGTTTTTAGACTTTTTCAGGCATTTTTTTAAATTTTTCTCTCCGTAAGATCCATCCTCGTACTTCAAGGAATATTCTAAAAATAGAATTAGCGAAATCGGTTCAGCTGTTCTCGAGATTTGCGCTTAGCAACACATTTAGCGATTCATTTTTATATTACAGATAATGTGTGCCTTCTTCTTTTTAAAAAGTAAAATATGAAAAATGGAAAGGTATCATTAATCTGTTTGTGGTTTACTCTCTTGTAAGAACGGTTTTGAAATATTTACTTCCAGTTTTGTATAATCCAATATTTCTTTTCTCGTTTGATTTTCACAAATGATAGCTTTTTTTTCTATATAGATCGCTGAATTTAATATTTTATTGTAGTTTTGTTCTATTAGTCTAAAAGTACTTCCGTAAAATCCGAACTCTAATTTCGACTATTTAGAAGCCGATAACTTGGCCATTAACATTATAGAAAAAATATATTTTTGTAAGTTGTTATAAGCTCGCCTCAGAAACGGAATGGCATGTCGAACGATCACTGCAAAAAGCGGCGTTGCGACCCTTTTGGCCTCTCTTTGTTGTTGATTTCTATATCTGGGGTCACATGAAATGCCTAGTTTATGATGTCTCGCCTGTGTGTGTCATACGCGGAAGAACTCAAAACAAGAATTATAAACGCAGCAAAGGCAATGCAGAATAACTTGACTACTTCGGTAGTTAATTGACAACTCTGAAAAAGAATGCGACTTTGCGTACGCAATAGGGGAACTCACTTCGCGCAAGAACTTTCATTAGGCTAAATTACACAATGTCTTAATTATTAATTGTTATTACTACTAAACTGTTAATGGTTCTAAATTTTATTTTAAATGTGTATTTTTTGTTTTATTTACATTGGGTATTGTTTTTTATTAAATTAATGGAAATTTTTAAGAACGCCTTTAAGTTTAGTTCGAATACGAATTTCCGCCTGCTTTGTGATCTTTTTTTTCAGTTTCTTTGAAATAAGTTCCTAGTTGTTATGCTTTGTTGGAAAGCTAAGCCAGCAAGCATCTGCAAGCCAAGTTTCATAAGGTTTTTTTGTTTATTGTTAAGGCATATTAGTGGAAAAAATATTGAAATAATATCGTTCTTCGTCTCGCAGTTTTAAATTTGGACTGATCATTGTTGTTTTAATTAAATAACCAGTGCATAATCTTTTTTATATACCACAAGTTTTCCACGTATTTTGAAAAAAGCTAAAAAATATCATAACTCAAAAATGGTTCACTTTTGTATAATGCATATGGAGGTTAAAATTATCGCGAATAGTCACCTCCAATCACCTGCTAAAGGTAATACGTCAAATTACCAATAACCCCGTATACATATAGTATAACAATACAAAATCTACAAATAAAATAATATATTATATATCGGGAATATTCTTATCTGTTTCACAGTATATTTAATTTCAATCGGAACAATGACACTGTAGATGAAATAAGAACAAACCAAAATCCGCCTGTAAAGGAGGAAAATCAAGTAAAACCAAAACCCAAAAGAGGTATTATAATAAGAAATCAAACACAAAAGAAGGTAAAGGAGGACGACTTGGAGGCAAAAGACAAAGGGCCTCTCCGATTGGAAGCCAAAATACTTAACTATCAATCACCGTCACTTATATACATGTCGCTAGTTCATCAGCAGAAAACATTTAACGAATTATTTGAAAATATTCAGAAACATTACACGAAAGTGACTACTGAAGCCGATAGGAAATGGGAAATAAACGATAGATGTTGCACATTATGCATACAATCTCAAACATGGCGTCGCGCTGTTGTTTTAGAGATAGAAAATGAAAATGCTAAAGTGTTCTATTCGGATTTCGCTTGTATTGAAACAGTTCCTGTGTCGCAGCTCAGACAGCTAACATCAGAATTCGCATCAATTGGAGATGCAGCTATAAAATGTCACTTGTGTGGTGTAATACCAGCTGTTGGTGAAGAATGGCCGTCTCTCACTAAAGAGTATCTAAAAGAGCTACTCGACGCTTATAAAAGAATTTTCATAACGAAATTAGGAAACTTCAAAAACAAAAGTATGCCCATCGAGATTTGGGTGTATCACACCATTCAAGGCGGTGCTTTAGAGCCGAACAAATCGGAGTGGCGTTGTTTGAACAAGAGAATTATTGAACAAGGCCTCGGTATACCTGACAAATCTCATGAAGTAAGTTTACCTTTTATTTTACATAATTATTTTAAGAATAGTACTCCGGATTTTCTTTTTTTTTAACTTAGAAAAACATTTACAAGTTACCTCTATTTAGCCATTTATTAGTTTATAACATTTAATTTACATTTCCCATCAATGTTCAGAATTTTGCTTTGTTATTTCAATTATAACTTCTACTTAATTATTACAGCTTATGTATCGGTTGGATTTAACGAAAAGTTAACACAACACAAACCCACAATGTATTGAAATGATCCTTGATCAAAATCTATATTAATGTAGACCATAAGTAATTTATTTCATTTAGATTTTATATATTACAAATTAGCCATAGAAATCTGTATACATTGCACGTTTAGTTATTGATGTATAATAGAATTTTTAGTGATTTTCATGTTTACCTTTTTAATATGTTTATTGAACATGTATCCTAGGTATGTACGAGTATTCGAATTTACGAAATGTTCGAACTATTCGATTAAGTGAAACTGTTCGAATAACTTGAAAATCTTGAATATTCGTCAAAGACTAAATACTCATAAAATTCACATTCATACAAGAATAATTCAAATAGGTACTTCGAGTTATTCTAACCGTTTGAATATTGATTCGAAATTCAAATCGAATATCATTCGCACACCCTTTATATACCAAGTATTTTATAATTAATTTAATGACGTAATTGCATATCACTAAGAATTGTATTTGGTTAGATAAATACAATTTGTCATATATAATAATAATAATTAGTTGCAAATGTCCTGTTTCTGCTCAAAGGCGACTTCCTGAGGTATCGCATGGACTTAATTAGCACACCAGCTCACGGTGTATTGGTAATTTGAAACAACTATACATAGACAGTTGTGCATTATTCAAGATTCACTGTATTTTACATCAAAATCGGCCGATTTTATTAACCCCTGGACTGTCCAAAACCAAAAAGTTTAAGCCCCGTGCAAACGAATATAGAGCTTATAATGCACAGGTCAACAGACTGTTGGCAGCATAAGTGTAAAAAATTCCGAATTTATTACAAAACTTCGAAGTGTTACAAATTATGTATTGTAATTTTTTATGTAAACCTTATTTTCAAATTATTTTTTCATTTGTACGAACTTTTTTCTTACTAAACAATGAAATTTACAATAAAAAAATGGTTTTAAAATATAATCCGCCATTTTGAGAGCTGGGTCTTCAAAATTCACTCGAAAGGTTAATACTAATTAATTTGATTACATAGCAAGGCTTAAACCTAAAGACATTGGACCAATAAGTAATGGTATTTCTCATTAGTATATATCACTAATTTCTACAAGAATCTGATTACAACTACTCATTTGACTAAGTTAAAGCACTTGATCCTAAAAATAAACATCTGCTTTACTTAAACATTTTTTACTACAGATGATTAATCCAGACGCAAATCCTGTCCCTGATGATGAAATGTTATCATTTTTAAACATCACCGGTTCAATTAATGACTGGTTGCTATTAGAACCCATGCCGATGAAACCTTTGGAATCTAAACCAGCGTTGGACACTATCTCCAACTCCTCAAACTTAGAAGAGTTTGATGATAATAATGACAAAGTCGGCGAGAAGTCAGATGTTTCTAATGTAATGTTTATATCAGACTGGTTGCCTCCTGAGCCTTTACCAAACAAAGAATTTACTGGGATGCCCACGTACGTACATTTCAGCTAATTTTTAGTTTTAATATAGTTTTTCTTCAAATTACAGCATTTAATATAAAGGATTTATATAATATTAGACAAAATATACATTATTTTACAGTCTATAGAACAGCAATATTGATGTCAAATTTGTCTCGTAGCTAAGTTTCTTTGATATAGATCCAAAATAAGTTCATATAAACATTGAAATATGGTGCACAGTTCACGCAAAACTTTTTGACCGCTTTGAATGTAACTGCGGAGAATACAAATTTAAGTATAAATACATATTATATTCAATGTATAACATTGAGACAACTTATAAATAAATGCCAATTTTGGATTCCTATAATAATGTTTTAGCTTTGTTTAGTATTAAACTCGTTGACTATATTATACGCAAGCCCAAACTGATGTATATGTTCAGATGGCCAAATAGATTGACGAGAACTATATATTACTATTTTGTAGATCACAAGAAATAAAGTATTTTATTTGCTGAAATAAGGATTTAAACGCCTTTCTGATAATGCTTTTACCACTATTATTAGTCTGTTATATCTACAAAAAATTGTTTCGTGATTTTGTTTTCATATTTTTATTATATAAATATATGTCCATTATTAGTGTCACATATTCCCGTTACAATGCTCATGTATGTTTTGACATTGGAGTGACGTCTCATTTGTATACTATGCTATACATCAGTATGTAACGTCCGACCAGTGTTTCGGAAGCTATGACGTCACGCACTATGAATGGTGTTTTGTTTACGGGATAATATGAATGTATTTCTGTTTTTTTTTTAAATAATTCGTAAAAGTGTATTTTGAAAATGGAAATAAAACTATATACTATAGTTTTTCTTATGGTGTATACTACTTAAAAATATCATTTTATTTACTTATGTAGAAAAGAAACTCTCTAAGTTTACATGTTACCGCTCATTAATAGAAAAGCGTAACCCTAAATTTGTGATTCCCAAAGTGGTTCAGGTGGACCCCTGAAGACCCCCGGGGGTCCACGAGAGACTCGATGGGGGTGTACATAGGTGTGACAAAGAAATGGGGGTGGGTTTTCGATAGCGTGAAGAACTAACAATGTTGGCTTGACTTCATATGGTAGTATTGAACCTGCAGGGGGTCCACCGAAACCAGTAATACTTTGAAAGGGGTCTATGAGAAAAAAATGTTTGGGAAGCTCTGCCCATTTAATCTTTACCATTTTTTTAGGTATATAGACAATGACGGCATTATCTATCTACATGATATATCACAACAAGATACGTTGGATTTAATTCGCAAAGCGCTAGATGTCCGTTTCAAGGACCCAGATCCGAAGGCGAAGTACGCTAAATGGTCAATCGGGGAACCATGCATCGCTTTATTCTTTTTAGATAATCGTTTCTACCGAGGCAAAATTGTAGAAGTTAACGAAGATTCCTCCGCATGCCTCATACATTACATAGACTACGGTAATGAGGAACAATGCACTTTTGCTAACTTAAGGAAAAGCATCGCGTTACATCAGATTCCGATACAAGCGACTAAATGTGTCCTGAATCGAATAAAACCTAAAGGGAAACAATGGGATAGACTAACCTTGGATTATATACATAAATCGATAGTTGAAAAACAATGTTATGTTAAAGTAGCGGGTAATCCAATCGGTGATATCATACCTATAGAGTTGAAATACGATAAATTGTGGATAAACGATCACCTAGTTGAATTTGAAATGGCGGTATATTGTGACGGATCGAAAGCTATTGTAAGGAAATTTGCTGCCGAAAATGTTAAAACTGTTACGTCTGAACCGGTTACTATTGAATCGGACTCTGGTCCTGACTTCATCGTAGAAGAAGATCCAGAGAGTGTATCTCCACTCTCAACATCTCATGATTCTTTGGACATGAATGACATGAAAGGCATAGACTGGAATGATATGTTAGAAGATAACGAGTCTTTGGATGATAACTACTCATATATAACATATCCAAAATACAACAAAGATAATTTTAAATGCAACATATCTGTTATAAACGATCCGTCGCATCTACAGTTGAATATTTATGACACTAGTAATGAAAACGTGTATGAGGAAATCTTTACGGCAATACAGAACTATGGTGGAAATATGCCGCCGTTGAACGGCATTTATGAAAATAAAGCTTGTATCGCAATATACCCTGAAGATGGCCTCTGGTACAGAGCTTTGATCTTACAATACAGTGAGAGTAAAGGCAGAGTTAAAGTGAGATATGTCGATTTTGGTAATATCGAAATTATACCATTGGATAATGTAAGAGAAATTAAGGAAGGATGGGTCTCTTTACACCCATTAACAGTTGCAGCGAAATTATATGGTGTCAAATTAAATAGTAAAGTCGATGTAAAAGCCGTTTTAGAAGAATATCAAAACATATTGTTAGATAAAGGACCATTCGATGTTAGAGTGATTAAGTATGAAGATTCAATGCCATTTGTAGAATTAAGAAATGAAAAGGATGAATTGATTAACGACTTGCTAATTAAGAGCAATTTATTTTCCGAGGATTTGCCTGCTACTTAAATGCGTGTCGCTGTAACAACGGTTTTTACTTAGATTAGAAACCTAAGTTTGTTTCTTACTACTATTACTAAGTACTAATTATATCAGTACTCATTCCATTTTCGTTTAAAATTAAATAAAGCTATTCGTAGAATAAAATGAAACTATACGTTGATTAACGGTATACTTATTAGAAGCGATTTGTTTTGAACGTTTCCTGTTATTAAACATGGTTCATGAGACTTTTTTTAGTTTAAAAATTGTGTTTTCTTTTATTTCGTTTGAAGGTAAATAGAACTTACCCGTGTTACTCTAGATTTGAATTCAAGAGTACTGTATAAGTTTGTTGTTTTATCAAGAAATAAAAATCACAAATTAGAAGGCTGTTTTATTTTATTAATTAGATTCTTTAAGTATTATCTTTAAGTTAATTCTGCTCACTCTTCAAAATGTTTGAAATAAAACTTAAATAATTAGTAAACACGAGATAAGTCTGTTTGTTGTCGATATTTGTTTGTTATTCCAAGTACGATGACTCATGGTGTATATAATAAATGCAAGAATAAAAAGCAATTTCAAATGGTATGAGTTTATTTTCAACTCAAAACTGCGTTTTTATTTAATTCCAAGCTATTTACAAATTATTATTTTTCAGTTGACATAATTATTTTTCTTCATTGCAGTTGCAAATTGAGGTTAAAAATGTAACAGTATAAATAAAGCTTAACAGGAATTCCACTGTAATGGTTACAATGGTTTATATTTAAAAATAACGTTCATTAGTTTATGGGCAATAATTACAGCTTCAATTCTTATCTCAATTTCATTACATACCTAAATTTATATTATCATTAACTTTATATGTAAACATTTGTTTAAAAGCTAATAGCTATTATTTAGGACAAATAGCCACAAGACGTAATGGTGCTCCAGTACCCATTGCTATCTTCATAGGTAGAACTAGAGCAGTGCATCCGTTATCTAAAAAGTAATATACATATTAGTATAGTTAACGAAGCAAACAGTATTAAAGTTAGCATAAAATTAAAACTTGTATACAGAAATAAAATTGAATAACAAACAAAAACATTTTACTGTCGGCGTTCACGTAAAACGTAATAAATTCTCAATAAAAATATTACTTATAAAACGTTTATTATTCAGTCAGCAATAGGGTAATGTAAGAAGAAATAATATCAATTTTGCACTTACTCGGTATTTCTCTATCCAATTTAACGTTTTCAATATTATATAGACCTGCAGCCGCTGCTATTCTGTGTACGATAAAATCTTTACTAGAACCAGGATCGACTGATGCTACATCGACACCGATACCTACGATATTTTTGTATGACGTGACCCACTCTGCTACTTCCGAACTTAAACCTGAAATCGTTTAAACAATTTTAAGGTGTGATATTCCAATTAACTAATGGCCCGTACAGTGCCACATTAAGTATTGAGGCCGAAGGACTCATAAGTATACACACGATAACTTTATTCAATTTTTTATTTTATGAAAAAAAGTCTTAAGCACCAAACATGTAGTTACTACTTGGTAACGTACCTGGAAAATTCAAAGTACCCGTCTTGTCCTTCATACCTAAATATCTTGTACGATCTTTAAAATATTTACTCCATCCAAATTTGAATATCAGCACACAAGGTTTACCCATATTATTATTCAATAAGTAGTCCAAATGATGTTTGTACAGTACAAAGTTCGGGTCATCGTTAACGATAGAAGAAACGTCCACCACGATAACTGGAATATGGTGATACACTGTTATAAAATTGAACCATAAAGAATTAATTACAAAAGACGTTACATTGACGTCACCTACACGTCTGATATTGAAAATAATTACCTAATACCACAATGACTATGATTGTCTACATTTGAATGACTTTAAAGAACATCAATTGATGCGGTTACGGATGTCAAAAACCATCTTTTTAGATTGTATTGGAGTTCTTGTGTAACAACTAATATTGAGTCGAATTGAAAACCTCAATCACAGTCCCTTTAGTATACACAGGTTTTGGTAATATTAACATGTTTTCATATACCTACTATAACGTTGTCAGTTGTTGATAATGGGTGCTCAGTGATCAATCACCTGGTCAATTAAATCACAAGACGGAACTTAATCTCCGAAAAATATTTTGACTTTTATTAACTGGACTGGCTTTAAATGACTATATTAAAAAGTCGTGCTAACTTTAGAATCGGTACCATACATAAGATGGTCCAACAAATATTATTTCCCAATGAGTACATTATTTTTTAACAAATTCTTCTTGTCATTTAATTTAACCGATTTTGTAGTCGCTCACTAACTAAAAGGGGCCTAATATCAAAATCTTTTCCAGAGGGCACTTTCCTACTATTTAATTGTATCGTGCGTTTCGCAGCGTTTGACCTAAGAGCTACAAGAACCTAGCTAGTCTGAAAGGGGTCCAATATTATAATTTCTTTTGGGCTTCTTTCTGATTAATTATATCGTACTTTCCACAGAGTGAGACCCAAGAGCCACTAGAACCCAAAAACACTATTACTATTAGTTCAATATAAATTCATTACGCTCTCCTTATTAGTAAGAGTTTTAGGTTACGAGTAAACGCATTACTTTTTTTTGTAAACGTACTTTAGGGATCCTATAGTTCGGAGCCCCGTATCACTGATACAACGGTAATTACGACCCTGTCTCTGCTTAACGTATATATAAATTGTGCGTAATATTATAAAGGAATTTATACGTCGGTGTCGCGATTAAAGCATTTTAATCCTATATAAATATATAAAATCATAATAATATTGCCAGTTTGGTCTTTGTGAGGATGTTAAGGCAATAAATACACACCAAATATATAACACAATTTGGCGTTAGTAATATATTAAATAAACTAGGATTATAAATATTATAATTATGATTAAAGTAACAACTATTGAAAATGTAAAAATGTAATTTTATTATTGTTTCAAGCCTACTTACTACTTTATTACTAATATACGTTATAGGTATTTTAATTCCAATTCGATACACTAGTTATCTAATATACATATTTAAATATTTTTTATTTTTAATTCAATTATAATACAAGGAGTTCCCTAATATTGACTTAACAATTTACAATAACTTCATAAAAGTATTCCTATATTTATAAGATAGACATGGAAGGCCTTAAAGGTGATGATGGCAGCAATTTAGCTAGCGCCACCTAGACAAGGAAATCTCAAGAAGTGTTGATGCTATGCAGGTGGCTGGTCATAAATGACTACCCGAATCTCAGTTAACAATGTTGCAACATTCGAATAAAAAACATACTGTGGCGACCCTAATCACGTGGGACAAGATAAAAAATATTAGAATTTTATAACCACTATACTGTCATAATTACCTTTGCCTTTATCATATATAGCTAAAATATCATATATTATGAGCCGAAACCCACTCATACGATACAGATAAGTGAATCTTTTTGTAATTTATAAATATAATATCTAAACGATTTAGTACGAATTAACGTTACGGCACATAAAAAATAGGTAATATCAATGACGGTAAATTCAAATACTACCACAAAAAGTGTTATTGTGTTTTCTTACTATACGCCGCCTAAACCGTTAAAATACACTCTATAAATAAACTATATTTCAGTAGTACACAGTTTTAAAGTTACAGGCAATGTTCCATATACATACGTGGTACTATGAGTTTTTCTAGAGGTATATCACCGACGTATGTTCCTGTGGCTGAAAAATGATAGGGTGCATCTAAATGCGTACCGCCGTGCTCCGACGCTGCAAATTCGTTTGTTGCATACCTATAAATACAAAATATACTGTTAAGTAATAAAATCTTTGAATTTTGAAGATTCATTTAAGCATTTCATTCGACATAACTTTATGCAATGTTGGTAAGTTGCCTGTACCATTGATTCAGTTTAGAAATGTAGTGTAGTGGAAACGATTTGCCTCAAACGACAAATCTTTGAAATTAATAATAACATTTTGTTACTCCATTTGTTTTCCTACCTACACTTAAAATTGAGGCCTACACTACGCTGCCACTAACCAGGTGAAATAAAAAACTGTGATGAAGTTTACAAATTTGACCGAAAATTAAATTACCGCTTAATTTAGAAATAACATTCTGACGCATTTCAAAGTTACCAGATCAGAACTACAGATCTGAACTCATGTACCTACAGAAAAAATAATCCAAATTACAAGCGCAATCTAAATACTACAATTGTGTATTTTATGAACTTCATACCTATCTACCTAGATTGTTATACCTCAAATAAGAATGAAAATGAGTGCTACGATCTGATAGAAAATATCGTTTCATCTATAGAATACCCCATAATTATATGTATGACGACGCAAAATGGCGTCCCGTAACTCTTTAATTTATTGTATGTAGCGTTTGCTTTTAGGAACAATATTCCGTTTTCAATCAGACACTAATTCGTGTACGTTCTGTGAGAGGTTAATACATAGGTATAATTAAATTATATATTCGATGACCTATATATTTGTTCGTTGCGATATTTATTTAAACCGGTTAAAAGGCTACGTAATCGTAAACATTCTCTTGTTATTCTTTAATTAATTGTGTATTTAAAAGCAATTACTAATGTCTGTTATAAGAAAATCCATCTCGAAGAATAAAGATCGGTAATTCGTTGAAACCCTACTTAAAATTAAAAAAAACTGACTCACCATGTTTTGTTTTCACCTAAATAGTCTTCAATCTTTTTAGTAAACACAAAACTTTTACCACCAGGAAAATACACTGTCTCGTTATCGAAGGGATGTGTTAAATCTATAAATTCATAGTCGCCATTAAAAAGAATATTATTAAACGTTTCCCATGCATTACTTATAGAAACACAAAATAATAAAACGATAAACACTTCTTTACAAGATGCCATCTCGAATCAGACTATTTATTATTAAATATGTATTGTCGTCATTACTAAATTAACCAGACAACGTATGTGTTGTGTTTATTGAATGATTACTTATTTCCTCGTTAACTTTAAATTTAACACTGTTATATATATCCATAGATTGATATATTCGTACTAATAAATTCGTAGTTCTCTGTACATATAATTTTTATTTTTCATATTTAATGATAGATATATATTATAGTCCACTGATCACGAATTTAACATCTTAAATTTTTCTATGATTTATGTCCTGTTTTATTTCAAAGACGGTTTAACCAATTTCCTTGATATTTTATACATGAAAAGCATACGTCATTCAGAAACTGACATGCTATAAAAATATTAGAAATACTTTTTACAATAGTATTTTTTATATTGTTTTATGCAGTTTAACTACAATTTCAGCGATTGTCAAATAACAACGTGGTTCAAGATAGGAATACCCTTAAAGATAACTGGCAATCTAGTGCAGGTGCCGGATCAGGCCTGCAAGTGCTTTGCGGCAGATTTTCAACTTGGGGGTGGTAGTTCATCAGAAGAAACGGGCGTTACAATAAGACCTACCACAATCATTTAATTTTATCACAATGTTTTTTTTTTTCTTCAACAAAGCTCAGGCTTATTGTTGGACTGGAACTTACATTAGTCAATTTTTATAAGATATTGTAAACGAGAATTACTTGCCATAATATAGTATACAAATTAGGTTACAAATCATTTTAAAAAATCTTAGTCCGCGAGAAGTGTACGTTGCACTGCATTGAATCGAAATATATCAATACTAGCGTTTGTCCGCAGCTTCTCTCGTGATAATATAAATTTGACTTATCACTCAGGAAAAGTATTTTTCTCGTAGACCGGTGATACTGTAGAGGCCTTGGTAGGTCAACAGTGTAGTCAGTTCGAAAAAAAGAAGTTTTTTTTTTCTTGATGAAAGGTATCCCATTTCCTTTTCTGTATACCTGACAAAATTTAGACATAATTTTATGATAATCGTTTGAGCAATTAAGGCGTGAAAGCGTAATAAACAAACTCACTGTCATATTTATAAATTAGTTAAGATAGTAATAATAAACATTATAAAATGAAGTAGCATTTGCGTCTGTCATGTATTCTCTTGGTTCTTTTAAACTGATTTTGAACTTTATTTTAAAACTGTTTTCACTACTTTTGGAGAACTTCTTTCCGAAGGTTTATATGTATAATATATTGTAATACAGACTACAAATTACAATATTAATACAAAGTAAAGGAAAATCAATATATTGTATTGTAATTTTTATGGTTTTCGGGTGCTTACATTCCTAATGCAGAGTTTGGTAAATTTACAGGATAAATCAGGTTAATGGATTACGAAATTGTAATATTAAAGGACTACAGAAAAGTTCCTCGTGGTATATGCCTCTCTTTTAAAAATGAAATACAATTATATGCATTTTTATCTTTCACAATGTACATACCTACATATTTATTATTAAAAAATTATGCCTTATCTAAAAATCTGTTTTAACCAATATTGTATTAATCTTTATTCCAATTAATATATTACTGAAATTTGCGGTATTCCTGTTATCTATCATAATAACACTTTACAAAAAGTTTTTTATTTTAATTTTACATGTAGAGATAGATAATACAGAAAACTTTTAGCGTGTTCTAGAAAATATGTCATATCCCTAATGCTATTATATTAGTATACATATACCTACATTAACTTAACTTTATATTGTATTTAGCAACAGTGTATATAATATAATTTTATTTTTAATTATGTACCAACGAAGTAAAGTCGCAATAAAACACAAAATGTAATCTCACGTTGCCAAGCATTCTTCCTAGAATGTTTTGATTAACCGGAATATTATATAAGTATATTAATATAAAGTATATTTTAATAGATGAGTATATATATATATATATATATATATATATAAAAACAATTTCGTATTAAGCATGCTCCTGTTATAGTATTAAAGCAAATATAATTAAAAAGTAGATATGAATTTTAATAGGCTTTAAAGGCAAACTCACTAGGGCGTATAAACCTTTTTTTTTTGTTTTTATTAACGTTGGGATATCCTTTATGGATACCCATCCTCTCGGAGGAGAGAGTGGGTTATGTCCGACTCGCACGGACTAAAACCCCACGGTGTACCGCCCGCCGCTTTTGGTTGGGGCGACATGGGATCGTGCTGAGACTATCACCATGTCGCCCCATCGGTCAGCCCGACAAAGCGCCGCCTCCTTCCACCGACCCTCCTTTGGCGGAGAGGGCCGCTAAGGGGGTCCAGCTCTCGGACCCTCCCCGCCGCCTCCTTCTGCGAGATAACTTCCTCGCAGAAGGAGGCCATAGCCATCCAAGCTTCTTTGCTGCCGAGCATGGCCACAACCACGCTCGGCAGCGACAAGTGACCACCTACCGCCGCAGTCAGAGTGCGGCGCTGTTCTCCCCACGCAGCACACTCTGTCCCACGCAGCAAACTCAGACAGAGTGTGCTGCGCGGTATCTTCCTCAGCTCCGTACTCGTGACATGCGGCGGTGGGCTTCCTGCGAGCGATCTGGTGCAGGTACCAGCCAAAACAACCATGGCCGGTAACTACTTGCACCAGTCAAAACGTCAGGGAGCCCCACTCCCTATTAAACCACTCCGGCAGGACCGGGCGGACGGCGTCGACGGTATATCTTCCATACCACGCGTCCGCCAGGTCCTGCCTTCGCCTCTCCAAGGCCTCCTCCCTTACTTCCCGTCTTTTCACTATAATCGCCCTGGGAGCCGGAGGCTCCCCTAAACGTTTTCTTGCCGCCGTGAACTCATACACGGCGGCAAGCACCCCCGCCTCCAGCGCCCAGGGCAGGGAGCCGGCGAGCGCGAAGGCCGCCGATGAGGACACGGTGCGGTATCCCCGTATCGCTCTCAGTGCCACAATGCGCTGCGCCACCCGCAGCACGCGCACGTTGGCGGCACCGAGGACGTCGGCCCACACCGGTACCCCGTAGAGGGCCATCGCCCGCACGACCCCCATGTATAGTCTGCGGCAGCCGGCGCTCGGCCCCCCTATATTGAGTAGCAATCAGCCGAGCGCCCCTGCCGCCCCAGCAATCCGAGGTCCGAGCCCCTTGAAATGGAGCTCGAATCGCCAGGGCCCGTCCAGGGTGAGGCCCAGGTACTTCATCTGAGTCCCCATCCTGATACGGGCGCCTTCAACAGGGACGTATAAACCTCTAGTATACTATTCTAATCTATGGTATAAACCAAAGTAAAAACAAAAAAATAATTCTTATAAATTTATTCGTTTGTACTCATCTAAAAGTTTAGAGGAAATAGTCGATTTTTATGCAAAATCTTTTATATTATTCGAAAAACTGCATGCATTTCTATCTGTCTTCTCTATAAATAAAATAACAGAGATCGGCCATCGGCACGCATCACACAAAAACGACTGGAAAGATTTTAAGCATTTTTTGTTTGTTTTACTTATTATAGCCCTTATATAAAAAAACAAAATAGCTTCATTTAATATGAAGTCCTACAAAAATACGATTTTATAAGCAAAACGCGTTCAGCGATGCTTTTTGTGTTTTTTGTGTGTCGTCTGTTAACATAACAGACGACACACAAAATCGCGACTATCAGCAAGTATACTAATAATACTAAGAGATTTATATTAAAAATTTATTAAAATAACCACGCTTTCTTCCGTGAAAATAACAATCAAATAAAGTGGTAAGTATAGAAAAAAACCAAACCGACAGCCTTCTGCTTCTAAAGCTGAAAAACAAGACACCTATCTCTTTAAACTTTCAGTTTCCACAATAAGGAAACTAAATAAAATTATTACTATAATATTTCAGTACCATTTAACAATAGACTAAAATAAAACAATAAATATAGATTATAAAATGTCAAAACTAATCTTCTTTTAAGTTTTAAAAATAATAAAACTAACAAGAATTATTGCCCTAAAGTTTCAAATAGGAAATTTAAAAACCATAATTTTGGTATTTTTTTCCTAAAATTCGCTTTCGCGATTCAAACTTATGAAATAAAAATAATTCTACAGATTTCAGTACTTTGCGATCTTAAGGACCATGTAATCATTATAAGATATATCTACCTGGTTAGCCTGTAAGGAAGTTGGATGATTTCAATTCATACGTTGTTATAATTTGCAGTAATACTGTATATTTTTAATTTTTTTGCGCAGTATTCTGATTTTATGTTATCCTTTTTCGTTATAAATTAATTCCACCATATGTGTTTAACCGTTAAAATACATGTTTATTGTTAACCAACGATATTCACTCTCCAATAAAAGAAAACCTTTAAAAAGATACGAATCGATTTTACAAACATACAAATTGTGCCGTCTTTTGATAGACTTTTATAAAAATCGGCTAAAATTTGTAATTATTGTAGCAGCATTGAATATCCTATCACGAAACGCTATGTATTTATTTTGTATTGATGATTAAACAAAATTTTGTATTTTATAATCGTTTTTAATTAAAATGAGAATCGATTTATTGAATCATCCATATAATGATAATAATTGAACATATTTTCACATCCCTTATTTTGACTTTGACGCTGGTTTGTTTTGTTGAGATTCTATTGATATTCTACAAATTTGAATGTCTCTAATGAAAAAAACTAGGAACGATGCAATTAAAGCCGCCGTAACTTCTTATTTAGAACGGCGAAATTATCCAGTAAGTACTTATGTAATGTGTGTAAATTACATGGTTACATGAGTTTTCGTGTGTGATGTTAAACTTTCTGTTCACTACAGGACGTGGATGTATTCGGCAGTAACCATTCCCATAGTCACAGCGCAGAGGAAATGGCAGTAGCAACTATTGTACAATGTGAAGCGAGCCGAACAAACTCCATATTATTCTCATGTATTAATAACGATTTTGCCCAATACGATGTACAGTATACTAGGTAACGTGCTATTTCTCTTTCATCTATTATCGTACTATAAAATTCATTCATGCTTGCTGCAAACTCATGTACAAAAGAGTCTCAATATACTGGTATGGTAAAAGGAATATAGTACACATGATTGTAAGTAAGATTACCACCTTTTTTCAGGAAATAACATAAAATAATACTTTTTCAATGTATGAACAAAGCATATTCTATTAAAACAAAATATGATAAAATGGTTATTATAAAATAAAAACTACTTTATTGATTTTTTGTGTAAAATAAATCATAGGAACATAAAATTGTGATATAAAGTATTTTCACATAATTCACTGTTGTCACAAAGTATGGATATAATAATCCAAAGTAACATATATTATTCTATTATAAAGTGTAAGTGTCAACCCCATTTAAAAATACATCATAGACCAGGGACATAGACCTCATACTTTTCTGGCCAGGAGCAACATAGGACCATGTGAAGTACACCTGCAGGCCGCATATTCATAAATTGGATACACCAATCGACATATTAGCTCTCAAACTGCTATTGCCCAGTAGATTTTGTATGGTAACAGCAACCTATGAAGTTATTTATTTGCCAGCTCAATTGACTATCTAGTAATTGCTTGACAAACAACTCAAAATCTAATTTGCAGTTTAAGGATTAAAATAATGTCTATATTTGGATCAATCAATTGTATATAGTTGTATTATCAATGCAGGAAGCATTATGGGAGTGGGTGTGTGTACATTAAGAAAGGACAAAATATTAAGAATTTTTATCTTAAAATACATAAACGTGATCCTGCTCACTCGTTTTCCTTCTACTTCTTGTACCACATATTACCATTTAGTTAACTACATATGTAAAATCAGTCTTGTCAATAATTGTCTACTAATATTGTTTGCTATGTTAAGGACTACACAAATACCTACCAGGGGCCACATGCGGTCCATGGGTTTCATGTTGATGACCACAGTCATAGGCCAAAAACATTGTTGACCATTAAGAAGTTAATGTTCATTGACTGAAGATATGTTGATGGTTTATACATGAAATTACACCTACTAATAAGTCTAATTGGTAACTCACATTAGAACTGAGTTTAGAACACATATAGTAATTGTCATTTGTGATTTGCCATATCACTTATATTTTCAGATTAGTAAACTTTATAAAAGAAATTAAAAATGAAAAAGTAAAGAATGAACTATTAGGCTTACTAAGCCCTTTACTCTGCCATTTATATTTGGAAATGCTTCGTGGTGGACATGGAGGGGCTGCACAGATGTTTTTGAAGAGACATTTAACAACATTACCACAAAAAGACTTATCATACCACCAACCTATAGATGGTAATTTACCATCAGCATTATACCGCCCAAATAGTTTAGAACAATTATTTAATTCATTACAAAATGGAACAATAGACAATGAAACTCCTGAAAAAGACTATATGAATCAAATATTGGATGACATTGGCTCAGTATACACTTTACAAGAAATTGAGACCAGGCCATCACTAGCTGCATTCAGGTAAATGCATTTTTATGCTTTAATATTTTACTAAGGACATCCTCTAATACATTGAAAATTAAAAGTTCTATGGAATAGGTATGAGTCTATTGTAATTAAAAATGTGATGTTATAAATATCAGATGGATACTTTCTTCAATAGGCATAATAAATATGTGGATATATGTTTATACCATCACTAATAACACATTTGAAATTATAAAGTTTCAAAAAATTCTATTCAATGGATTCTAAGTTAAATCTAACGTATTTAACTGTTATTATAAATATATATTAAAAGGTCACCTAAAAGAAAAAAGGGTTGTTTATAAAAGTATGTTATGTTATATATATTGGTATGTTAATTTCTATCAACCTAAAGGTCATGACATTTTTTTTTTATTTTAAATATTTATATTTAAGGATTAACATAATATACAGATAAAAAAAATGCAATATTTATTTTACAGATCATGTAAATATGACATTTATTTATCACAAGATGCACTGAATATGTTAAAAGCTTATTTGGCGAAACATAGTCATGTGTTATTAATACAAGTATTGCAAACATGGTTCCACATTGACATTAATAATGACACAAATAAGAAAAACTCAGTAAGTACAGCATTAATTCTATTTATAGAATACATTAGAGATAAGAAGTATGAAAAACCATGAGGATCAAATGTTAAAAATAAATCATTTGAAAGACCATGTATTAGGTACCTTATGATATGATAGGACCCTATTTATTATTTACTTTTATCAGTAAATAAATAAGTAATTAATTTATCTCATACTAATGTTAAGAAATATCATTAATTTTAAGGATTTTAACATCTCTATGACAGCATGGGTCTTATTAATTGATATAAATATAGATTTCATACTATCAATGCATTAAAATATGAGTGCTAAGTGATATAGATGAATTTTCATTGTTTATTTATTAATAAGGAAATAAATAATTCACAATATTGACTTTACACTGATAAAAAATCTTTGTTCAACACATTTTGGATACATACTCCTAGATCGTGATATGAAATAACAGTAATCAATGTTCTCCTTGAGAGCTCAGTGGTGTAGTAGCAATTTCACAATATTTTTTGCTGTTGCTTATTCTGAGAGTAGATATGGACAATTGGGCTAAACAAGAAAAAAAAATTAAACCTAACTAACTAAGCTTATCAATATAATCAGAAAATATATTTTGAAAATAACCAACTATAACTATGTAATAAAACCCACATCAATTAGGTTTAAACAAGTTTGTCATAGTTGCACATGTAATGTTTTAGTAATATTAAGAATCTATAACAATCAACTATCCACACAAAACTTCGAAAGCTTATTAGATGAACTAGTTTATGGCTCGCAGTTATGTGGTTGTGAATTTAACCATGATGCATACAACAATCTGGTTCAGAACAAAAATAATAATTACATATCACTGTAATGTCTTGCAAAAACTTTTAGCTTACTTGAAGACTTCAAAAAATTATAATAGTCAGCAACAAATTAAAAATAACGATATACATTTCAGGAAGACGAGGAAGAAATGGAAGATAATGTACATATGCCTACAATAAATAATTCTGAGGAGAAAGTGACAGATACAAATGGTAAGACTTAAGTACATAAATGACACTTTGATACATCATGCATCATACTTATAAGAGATTTAACATTCTCATAACTTTATATAATAAATTAAGTTTTCATAATATTAGGTAAAACTAGAAAATTTAATAGCAGTAGTTTTTAAGTTACACTCGCAGAATGGTAGATCTCTATAATTTTATTTATATAGAATATTAGCAATAATATTATAAAAAAAATTGTTTTATCAGATATATTTGCTAAATGCAATGGTCATGCAGAATATCAATGTGTCGATGAGGAGGTACTGGAACTTCAGGATGCAATAAAAGGAGTAAGAGAATCCATGGCGCCCCTAAAATTGTATAAAATAGCCGCACCCGATACATAGTAAGCCAAAAAAATCATTATGGTTTTGATAAATTTCCACATTAACCAATACTATACTGATACTTCGAACTTACAAGATGGTAGGAACTGCGTAAGTCGAGTATAATTAGTCATATACATACATATAGATTACTTTTAAGTGAAACTGTAGACGAAAGACAATAATATTAATTTAGAAATAAATAATGTTTACTAAAATCATAACACAAATACAAAATTGTAAACCGAAGTTATTTTGATATAGAAGGTTTCCCAGCGCAGACTTTTTGTTCTTGTAAAATGTCCTCGTATCACGCTAATAATTTTTAACTGTTTGTTTTATAAAAAAGATATGCTCTTCATTGGAGTCTGCTTTCTAAAATTGTATCTCTTCTTCAGTTAAATTGAGCCCTTATGTGAAATTCCTTCTTTACTAATTGAAATTTTGTATACATTTTTTTTTTAATATTATAGTGATTTTTTATATCGCCTCAATTTTTTTTGTTCCTCTAGCGCATATCGCATTATAGTCGGCCGCGAAGTAGGAGTAAAGTGATAGGCACTCGGCAGAGGCCCAATATGTTAGCACCTATGGCTCAATTCAACATGATTTTAATAATTTAAATAAATATTGCCCTTACTTTTTAAAAAGATTTAATACGCGATTTTAAAACCCTAAAACGAATAATGTTCCAAAAAATCAGTTAAATACCTACGATCCGAAAAAAATTTTCACTTGCATCGTGGTTTCATAAAACCCACTTTTTTTTATTCTTAATAATGTAAGTTTACATTATAAGGATAAACATTTTCTCTTGTCGTTTGATATAGAGGAATCATCTGTACTTTGATGACATAGCCGTTTCTCAAAACTGATATAAACAAATATGATAAGTGTCTGATGTATTCAGACATGGTGTCAGTTGACATGTGTTCAAATTTCTACAAACAGCCAAGCTTTCTGTGAAGGAAAACATCGTCTTCTTCTAAGTCCATGTGGCTTGATACCACCCTCAAGTTGAAAATCTGTCGCTAAGCACCTATATGTGTGTTCCAGTAACTCCACTTGAAAGCCAGTTGCCGTTTAGACCGCTACTCCTGTTGCGTCGGTGAAGCGGGCTTGATTAATTTCCGCAGCAGTGCGGTGATACTATTTTAAGGGTCTATGCACCTTATATTGCAATCACGAACGACAACATGCTGACTGATTATTAGTATTTTCACTAAAGTTATATGTGAAAAAAGCACAGCGACTTTTCGCTGCGCCAAATGGCACTTAAAATTCCGCATCCCTTACCAGCGTAGAAACTCAATAACTGAAACCTTCCCAGGTGATACTAAGTCCCAGCTAACCACTTACACTAGTAATGTTTTTGCGCCGAACCTTTAGCTTATTAATTTTTCGTATCAATACATTTTAATAACGTTATTCTCATTCGTGATTACTTGTTCGTGCATATTAATAAAATATATATTTTGTTTGATTACGGCATATTTATTTACGCGTGTAAAAGATCAAATAAATCATTAGCATCATTTTAAGTCTTCTTATTCTTTAGTATATAATAAGTATTTTCTTTTTTTGTAGCTTAGTATGCGCTAAAACAGATCCAAAGTGTAATATATTGTGTGGAGGGTTTAGTAATTCTGAGATAAGATTGTGGGATCTCGGACAAAACAATGTTAAAAGAAAAGCTGCTCAGAATATATCTGAAGTGGAACTAGCATGTTATATGCCACTAGAATCTCTGCCGGATGATGACTCGTTGTAAGTGATTACAACCCTATTTATTTTCTACCTTTCTGATATATAATTCTTATATAAGTAGTAGACTAAAGCTGATTTTACATAAGCACGTGTATTTTAAATGAATAGCTTTTATGTTGAATTTTTCTCACAGATATGAAAGAATCAATACATAATTGTTTTTATGATGGCTTGTTTTCAAAGTATATAAGCATAATACTAATTAAGCCCGTTTTATCTAAAATCATGAATGACAAAATTTTCTAGTTAAACAGTGTGTCTCTGTACATCATTTGCATATAGGTGGATATTATTCCTAGTTATACAGTTTTTTATAATGAAACATCTTTAGCCTCTATGAACTGTAAAAGAAAATAAACACTCACACTCGGGTCTCTGACGCTGAATCGGGTTTACTCGGTGGCAGTCGTGATCAACCACGATTACTATAATTGTTTTTAATATTACTTGTTGTACAAGTTTTTGCTTATTATATAAATATGTATTACTATTGTTTATTTACATATAAACATTAATGAATCTATTTGCACTTTAACGTGCATATATTTATTTATAAGTTTTCATATCTATCGTGTGGTTATAAAGACACACTCACTTTTTATTATTAATGTATTAGACCAACTAATAATAAATAAACTGCAACATTGACACGGACTGCTAGCAGATGAATCCCGTAACGTGATGCGGTAAAATAATACGTTTATGGGCTGGTTCTCGAATATTATACAGTGGTGGTCATATAATTAGAAACACTTCTTATGAATAAAGGAAGTATAAATTCAACGTACAAATGTTCGTAAAATATATACACATTCAATAATTAATAATCATGCTATAATATAGCTACTCAAATAAAAAACTCATTAAATGCATAAAATATAAAACATATCTTACTTTTAATTATAAAATGAGTCTTACACATGTAGGAGTTTATTTTCTGTTACTGGCCGCTTGGACGCCTAATTAGACACATTTCAAAAAAGAATCCATAGGTCGTTATTTTTTTGAAATTAAATAATAACATTTCTTTCTTGGCTTTTTCTATTATTGTAGCGGCAATTCAAAATTTAATCTGAATTTTATATTGTTCAAAATGGGCAAAAATAAAAGTTGTGACGCATCAACTAGACAAATAATTGTTAATATACATTTAGATCATAAGCGGGCGTATACAGAGGAATAGCTGAGCATTTAAATTGTTCTCTTAAGAAAGTTTTTAATGCAATTGATCATTATAAAACACATGGAACTGTTGAAAATCTTAGAAAAGCACGGCCAAAAAAAAACCTCTCTCCCAGAGAAGATACGCTAATCATTCATGTTGGTAAAGAAGACCTCCAACCCGATTAAAAATGAAGTTTTTTCGCTAATTTTCTCGAGAAACATCTCGTCAAGACTGTTACGCCAAAGATTAGTGGAAGCTAAATTGTTTGGAAGAATCTCTCGAAAGGTATCGCTTCTTACCAAGCAACACCGAGAGAAGAAATTATTATTCGCTAAAAAATATGTTAATTGGACGGTACGAGAATGGAAAAAAGTGTTATTTTCAGATGAAACAAAAATAAATATGGTAAATGCCAATGGAAAGCGCTATGTTAGACGTCCTGTAAACAATTATTTTAATTATTAATATACAAGGAGTATCGTCAAGGACGGTGGCAGTAACATTAAAGTTTAGGAGTGTTTTTCCGGATCTGGAATTGGACCCGTTCGGAAGATTGAAGGTACAATGGATCAATGGCAATACAAAAATATCTTAGAGCACATAATGATTCCCTACTCGGCCGATAATTTGCCTGTAACCTGGATCTTTCAGCAAAACAATGACCCTAAACACACGGCGTCAAATATTTCCTTAGCGAACAGCGTATATCCGTTTTAGACTGGTCAGCAAATAGTCCGGATTTAAACCCCATAGAAAATCTCTGGTATATTGTTAAAAAGAAAGCCTCAAACAAACGTAACACCAGTACCAACCGAACTATATGAAGCCTTTGTTGAAGCATGGAATTCAATCCCCTAGAAAAATGTATGAAATTGATTGAATCAATGCCACGTCGTTGCAGTGCTGTTATTGAAAATAAGGGATACGCCGCTAAATATTAATTATAACTATTGGTAGGCTGTGGATAGTAGCTATTTCGTAAATAACAATACTAATTACTAATAATTAAAAACATAACGTTTTTTATACTTTTTGTTGTTGTTTCTAATTAGTTGACCATTATTGTTCATACCTTAAAGCTGATTTAAATGTTTGTCCGTTATGTAATATTGAAACTGCACTTGTGTAGTCGAATTTATATTGTTTTTCTAATAAATGATAAATCGTTGAACATATTGTTGTTCTATTTATCGTTTAATTTCAAAATAAAAATTATTGCGATGAAGTATCTTACATAATGTCAAAGACCGTTGGTAGTGTTTCTAATTATACGACCACCACAGTATATGATGTTTGCTACTCTGTTATAATATATTTCAGACAAATTGGTGCAGGACTACCACTAAGAGGTCATTCAGGCCCAGTACAAGCAGTTGGTATTTTCCCAAAAGAAAATTTAGTTTTGTCAGCCTCACATGATAAAACTATGAGGGTTTGGAGACTCACCGACTATTCTTGCGCCGCTATATACAGGTGCGAATTCGTACAATATCAGAATATACGTATAAATAAAATTGAATGTCTGTATTTTCAAATGATTACATACTAGTTTTTACCAGCGACTTGGCTCGCTTTAATGTACATTTAATCTATCCTTCGGGAACAGTACATTTTTCTGAATGAATGGACCATATATCATTTTCTATGCCTCTGACAACGTGTATACAAAATTTCATAATAATCGGTTCAGTAGTTAAGGCGTGAAAGTGCAACAAACAAACTTACTTTCGCATTTATAATATTAGTAAGGACAAATATATATTTCTTGTTAGTAAGATATAAGTATTAAATCCGATTTAACATATTTCGCTTTTCTGACGCTAGACGAATATAGGTTCAACTCAACATTTCAGAAAATTAGCTTCACTAATATTCATTCGTTGTCTTTAAAGTTTAATTTAATCTTATATTATTACCATTATCATAGAAAAATAAGTTTAACTACATTTTAAATTTTAATTGTATATTAGACATATCACACTTTATCATACAGGCGATATTTTTTATTTTCGATTGTCAAAACCTAATAAGGATATCCTTTCAACATAACGTGACCTTAACTTCTGTAAAAATTTTGTGAATGTATGCATGTTCTGGCATTTTGTCTTCCACTCCAGGATACAAGTATAATATAACTTAGCTTTGGATCCCAATATTAAAGTTATACGTACTTCCCAGAGGCCACAACTATCCCATCTGGTGTATGGATATATCAAAAAGCGGACTTTTTGTAGCCACCGGATCTCATGACCGTACTGCCAAACTATGGTCTCTTAACAGAACATTCCCTGTTAGAGTTTTCGTCGGTCACACGTCTGATGTCACGGTAAGATTATTATATATACGTTTCTTAGATTACAGATATTGTAATAGTACTGAGAGTAAACATTATTTTTGAAGTGATAACGTCTTATAAATCGATGAACGCTGGCTGTACGCACATAAGCATGACTCATTGTCACGTTCCGCCTGAGCCGAGTGTGCCAGCTGTCGCTGGAACGAGCTATATAGACGCTTGATCGGCCTAAGCGTTCTGCTTTAACCGTATATATATCTCTTCCACTTCATCAGTAATAGAGTGATAATAACTCGATTCAATTCATAGGAATATGCAATTTTTCATCAATGTTTTCTTATGAAGTTAGATGAAAAATTTATGCATGGTGGTCTTAATCGAGTCGGATCAAAATGTCATGTTATATTACTTTGTTGAAAAAACTATTTATTCTACAAGTATGTCATATTTTAGTGCGTGAAATTTCATCCAAACGAGTCATATATAGCAGCGGGTGGAGCCGATCGCAGCGTGCGACTGTGGGCTGTGTGTGACGCACGCCTTATGCGTATTCTATGGGGACACCGCGATGTTGTCAGGACATTAGCTTTCGCACCTTCAGGAGCATATTTAGCTAGTTCTGGTAACTATTGCATGTGGCTATATGTTAAAAGGACTCATTTTAAAAACCCTTATTTTCGGTATGTAACTTTAGAACAAAATGCTAGATTAATAATGTTTAAACCATCAAGTTTGCTTGCATAAAGTTTGACCTTGAGCAAATTTTTAGAGAGCGGTGTATGTGCCGCTATTGAATGACGTTTGCTTGCATTTAATTGCAATCTAATGTCAATTATACATAATCAAATTAACATCCTTTGGTATTATTGATTTACATTTTAATTCTAAAGTTTGGAATTACTATTTTTCCTGTATTATAATAAATTTATTACTAGCAAAGTAAAAAAATCTTTATTGTAGCAAGTAAACTGTGGAAATAAGTATTAGACACTTGTAACATTTTATGGTACCTTTATTGCTCTTAAACTCACAACATACAAATAAATATCATGTTTTAAATATCTCTCCAGCAAAATTACATGTATTACAAAAACATACTTCGGCCCTTCCAACATCTAACCACGTAGTTTCAGTTTGGAGAACATTACAACTAGAACTTGATTCCAAACAGTACCTGTATTATATATTTCTTTTTATAGTTTCGAGTGAAGAAACTAAATTAATGTAATGTTTACCCTAACTTCTCAGGTGATGATAAAAAAATAAAGGTATGGGATTTAGCTGCTTGTACATGTATACATGAATACCGGGGTCATCATAGTAAAGTCACTGCACTTGATTGGTCTGCGGTAGGAAAAGCCAGTTTGACAAACAGAATTTTTCCAGATCCAAATGATTCTTCACTAGAAAATTCTTTATTATGTTCAGCTGGCATGGATGGAATTGTAAAAATGGTATGGGATGGCCAGACAAAAAGCAAGTAAGCCATTTTTGTTTTATATTTTATAAATATATCTTTGTTAGTTGTGACAACTGATAAACTTTACGTTATCCATCACTATTTTGCCTTTCACTGTCATAGTACCTAATATATAATATAATATAAACTATATTGTATATTATGCAAGTACTTGAAATAATTATCAATGATAAGTTTCTAATAATAATATTTAAAAAAATAGCATATTCATTTCCATGTTCTTTAGAGTGGAAAAGGTAAACATATTGTGCCGATCCTACTTAGGTGGGATAAGAGTAAGATGATGATGATGATAATTCATTACCATGGTCATAAGATACAAGCACCATAAAGATGACAATTAATAATTTGTTTGTTTCAACTTCTTTATACTTCCATGAAAGTGATACCTTGCATATATTACATAATACGTCTTCTTTCACCTCTATACTGATTGTCTTAGTTTAATTACACCACTATTTTTTTTTTTAATTTCAGACAAGGATCTAATCAAGATATGTTAACTTCCACATATAATACGAAGTGCACATATTTAGTAGATGTTCAAGTACATCCAGATTGGGTTGTGGCTATTGGAACCAAAAGATAAAGAAAATGCATGATTCAATAAAGTTTATTCAGTGAGATTAATTAATAAATCAAATTCGTATTAAACTGAGTTTAAACAAAATATTTCTTTTATTTGGACATACACATAGTCTAATAATATCTTAACTAAATTCATATACAGCCACATGGCTATATTAGGAAAATGGAAAATAAATATTCATGATTTAAGTAGAAAAATATTACACTTTCTTGAAAAATGACATCATAGTTGTTTGTTTCCCTTTTTGAGGGCTAAGACTTTTCTTTTTATTTCTAGTTTTCTTTTCCTTAGGTGATATCTCAGCCTTGATTTGTAGTTTATTAACATTTTCTTTTTTTTGTATTTCATCCTCATTTTCTGAACAGCTTTCATACACTTCTTCTTTCTTTGTTAAGATGTATCCTTCATCATCCACATATGTTTTATCAATTATCTTTCTTCGTTTCTTAGGATTAACAATGCCAGATGTTATTTTGATACAATGATCGGGTGTTGGAGGAATTTCATCTTCAGAATCATAGTTTGTTGTTTTCTCAGTTGTAAAAGGATCATTTTTCTCACTGTCACTCTCACTGTCTGAAATATGTAGCAATCTCTTCCTTTTTTTATCAACTTTTGATTCTTTTTTTATTTCACTTAATGCTTTTGTTGGTAATTTACTTTTACTTTGAATAATTTGTTTGTTATCACTTTCAATTTTAATATTACCTACATCGGTTTGCATTTCATTTGCTTCAATTTCTTTTTTAATTGGTTCATCTTTAACAATTTCTTCATTCTTTATTTTTGCCTGTGTATTAGGTACAGTACTGAGTTTGTTAAAGAAACCTGCAATACTTTTAGATCCATTTCCACTATTTTTGTTCAATAAACGATTCCCTGTAGAATTTTTCTTTGGTGATGATACCTCTTTTTTAACTATTACTTCAGAAACACTTTTATCAGTTTTGTTATTCTTATCATCTTCATGTTTATTCACATTTTCTTGTTTCTTTATTAATTTTTGTGTTTCTAATTTATTAGTAACGCTTTGTTGGGGTTTAGTGACATTAAAATCATTAACAGCAGACTGACTCTCTAATTTAAAGGCTCGTTTTTCATCTAACGTACGTTTTGAACAAGAATCATTTTTAATTAAGCCTATACATAGTGGTAAATCATCCAATTTATTTGTCATTAACAAACTAACTCTATCTAAAGAAGGCGGGCCTTTACTGAGACTATATATATGTAGGAAAAATATTGTCTCAAATGTTTTCTTTGTACGATTTAAATCAGTCTCTGAACATACTGTAGTTTGGCCCCTATGTGTATCCGATAAACCAGACACGATATAAGTGATATTCAGCTCCGTATTCGGCTGTTTTATTTTGATGTCTTCTACAGCTTTCCTGAGCAAAATTTTCGCTTCATTTACGTGAACACACAATTCTTTACTAAGAGTTATATATGTAACTAACCTCTGTTCATCAAGTATAATTTCTTTCAGAGTTTTTAAATTCAAATGAAAATCGTTTTCGCTCATTTTATGAAAAAAAAACCTTATCAATTTTATCGCCGGTATGCTAAGGCTACTTCCTAATGTAAGCCAAACTATATACCACCAATTTACTGGAAATGAACGATTTATATATATTATAGTTTTCAAAATTTTGCTAGGTACCTGTGTTCAGAGAACTTTTCAGTCACCATTACCACAGACTCAACTATATAAATAGTACTCTGTGATATAAACCAATGTTACCACAAAATGATGGAGTACAGAGGTAAGTAGAACCATCTATGTGTATGAAGATATCCGTCAAAATGTGTTAATTATGGTAGCGCTACAGTAGCACCTTATTACCCAATTACTTTTAAAAGTTTTGTAACAGTAAGCACTCTAAAATCACTAAACATATTATTTAACGATCCCAAAAAATCCTATCACTCACCAAGTTTTTCACAGCAGTAATTAATGTGTAAAATCTTTTCTTTCGGTTGCTGGATATTTTTTGTGGGAGTGATATTGGAAAAGGGCGGAAATGTATAACGGGAAACCAGGGAAGTGCGTGTGGGCGCGGAGATATTACTGTAAGATGATGGCAACTAATTTTGCGTGAGATTGTTATCATGACGTACTATCGACCAACATACTCGTAGTGTATGGCGTGTGTTTGACGAGAACGAGAAAGGGAAATAGAGAAGGAGAACGTATCAACTGTGTACTCATCTACAGTTATTCAGTATTGTGTATGAAATCTAAGATTATATTTATATGTGTAAACTATAGTAATAATTATCTTTATTATTAAGCGTCAACCAAGGTTCACCATTCTTAAAAAAATGGGAGTTAGTAATATGTAATTATTCCAATTTGAACTGGAATAATGGTTTTTGATAAAAAAAAATATTACTCCTTGTGTTAATTAAATACAACTTTCGTATCATATCCTACTCATTTTTTTTCAGGATTTAAGTTACTGTTGCATATTTACCACGACTTGAATTTACCTTGCGTGAGCAAGCGCGCGCTTTAGTATGGAATTACATAGATTTTTATGCTGAGAATATATTCGACCAATAATGTGATGAATAAATTGACTTCACATATATTTCATAGTAAAATAGCATGTCAGCTGTTACACATCATATACGACTACTGTTAGGCTCGCTTCTTTTTTTATTTATTTTAGGCTATATTTTAAAATATAGTCCTGACGAACCAGACGCTTTGCCTACGCTATCACCATTTTGAAGAGTGAGTTACGTAGTATCCTCTAAGTATTTTATAGTACTAGTGCAATTGACAAAACTACACGCATCATCAAAATTTATGACAGCATTATGATGTATAAGTTTAATGAATAAAAAAGTTGTTATCAAATATTTTCGATTTGTTTCTTATGTTAATAAAGTATGAATGTATCTTGTGATTTCAAAAACTTGTAGTCCGGTGAAACTGTAACGGCCTTGCCTGGTCTACAGTATAGTCAATTGGAAAAAAAATATCAAAAACTACTACTAATAATTTTTATAGACTGTTAATAAATTTAATAATATTATTTATAATTTTTATTGCCTAATAGTTTCATAATGACTTATACTTCTCCTGCATACAATTTCATCGAAATCCATTATATTAAAATGGTTTGAAAATTAAACACATTTTGACTATTAGTAAGCTTTTTACAAAATCTGAAAGTAATATTGATAATATTTATGCCGTGCCATTTTTAAAAATCCATTAAAAAATTACGCCTTTTTCACTATTTCCAATAATATTTTTAACATTTCTACCCTTACCCTATTCTAATTTTAAGAAATTATATAATCTTCACATACAAAATATTTATATGAATTGTTTAAGCTGATTTTGAGTTATGTCGGGACATACAAATATACAGACAGACTGCTAAAAAATGTTTAACGATATATTTGTGATCAGTAGCCTTTCTAATAGGCATATACCATAACTTTTTTAGAAATTTTAGTGTTCCGACATGGCTACAAATTTATTAATATAGATAACCGCACAATAAAACATACAAAATATCATCTCGTTACAAAATATCGTGTCAAAGAGAGAATGTGTCGAGTGAAATCGTATGTTATTCACTACCACATATTGTTAAGCTTTGATTTACTTTAAATTAATGTAAACCTCCCTGAGGAGAAATATGAAATAACTTACTGAATGTGAAATTTTATTTCAAATGTATTGTATTTCTCCTAACTTTGTACTATCGAGCTTATATAGTTAAACGCAGTGATGTATATTTTTATTTTTTAAGTGGAGCTTCTTATGGGAGGACTTTGAAATTGTGATCCGCAAGCTTTTTGTGTGGCGAAAAGTGGGGATAAACAGTGTGTCAGGTAGTGTGTTGAAAATAGCGGTTCTCGTCCCATTAAATTTAGTAGTGTCATAAGTAAGTAATGTTCTCTTTAAATAGTTGTCCTAAACAGATGGAATGTGTAAACAAAAACTTTTATAAATAATATCAATGGCTTTAATCAACATTTAAACATTCCAACAAGTTTAAATTAAAGTTTCAAGTCTCTGGGAGTATAAGATATCTATAGTTATTTTAAAACACTCATTATCAAGTCGATACTAGTAAACTGAGCACTAAGCTAATCTAATAACAATCACAGTATCAGTATGTAGCAGGTGGAAATACATATAATTATGATAAAATTAGTTCCCACGTAAAATCTAGCAGATAATCATGTTTTAACAGCATGTGATAAAAATATAATTTCACTGCCATATAATTGTATTAAATTAACTATACAGACTAGACTCTGTACATACAGAGGGAAAATCTGTGGCTTTGATTAGCTCTGTGTAATATAATATAATATGACAATCTTATATAGGTAACACAACGTAATGTATAACGTATGTTATACACTGTGAATATACAGGAAAGTTATATCTATGATCTCTGATAAGTGATCACAGACATACGTAATATTCTATTAGTTTATGCCACAGACTTCCTTTAGTGTCAACAGTTTATGCTATCAACTTACTTAAATTATAAAGTACTCTGTGGTGTCAATATTAATTTCGAACAGAGTACAATTTGTGCAAATAATTCCTTGAAATTTACGTACTAAATTATATACTAACAAAAATAAGAAGTTAAAATCGTACATTAAAGTTTTACGTTAACAAAATTCAAGTAAGTCATGTACTTTCTTATTTTCTAATACTGTAATCTATATTTATTACATTACATCATGGCCTAGGTACTTGTTGATTGTTAGTCGCTTTTTAGGGTACATATTTGTATAGTAAATTAAATGATTGTTTCATGCAATATTCTTCTTTCTACAGAGATTTTATGAAGATCAATTTATATTACGTACGTTAAAGTGGAAAAATGCCAGGGTAAGATACATCTGGTACGGTGGGAGTGGTTAACCTACTCAGTACAATTTTTCTTTGTAATATCATTTTCACGCTCGTATTCTTGAAAACACCGTCATGATTTTATTAACTCATTTTAAATCTGGATTTAAAAAATAATTATTACTTATTGTACACAACATATCATTCAAGCACTATTTACTTACATATAATATTATATATTTTAAGACCATAAGAAACATTTTTGATTTATATTTTAAGACCATAAGAAACATTTTTGATTTAAAAAATATTAAATGTTGATGTTTAGGTAATATTATATAAACTGTTGAATTGAAGTTTTTGAACATTTTATTAGAAAACATAATTCCCTAAACTGGTGATGAAAATAAAATGTGCCATAAGATAAAACTAAACTGTCAATGTTAAACTATGTTTAATTACAAATTTTAATCATTTGACCTGGATCTGTATACCAATACTTTTCTTGTTTCAATGTTTTGATGGTTTGTGAAGTCATTAAGGTAATTAATTGTATGTTTGTAAAGTTCACAACAACATAGAGTTCGATTTGTAATGTGTAAAGTAATAGTAAAAAAAAAGTTAAAATATGTAAGAAAATGGATGTTTTACTTACTGACTCTATTAAATACCTTATATGGTAGTGAAGGAATTGGTTTGTTTTTACTAATTTATATTGATGACATCATATACATTAAACAATTTTATCCTTGTATACTTGCTTGTTCATTTAATGCTAATTGCTGATATATCACCTTTTTCCTATTAGAATATCAAGGCTTATACAAACATATAGTATATTATTAATAAGTTATCTACACAAGTCTTATAAATATATAGTATGATAAATTTTGAATTAATTACAAGAAATGTATTATATTATAAATAAAGATCAATTTTCTATCTTAATTTAGAAATGAAAATTCAACAAAAAATTCAGTTTTCATAAATGTACTGCCAATTGTTTGACTAAAGTATGATTTTTTTATTTTGTTTTTCAGATTAGCTACCATGTCTCTTGATAACATGTTTTGCACTCGCTGTGGCGATGGATTTGAAACAAATGAGAAAATTGTCAATTCCAATGGGGAACTTTGGCATACAAATTGTTTTGTGTAAGTTAATATTTATTATGAACTATTTATATATATATTTATATATATATATATATATATATATATATATATATATATATATATATATTATAATAAACTAGTTTCTTTAATCTTTTTTAAATGATTTCTCCACATAATATCAACATAATTTTAAACTATTGTTTCACCTTATTGCCTAATTGACCTTATAGAATTTACCTTACCGAATGGAAATACGTATGGATTTCATTAAATCATGTGATAATAGGAATATCATTAAATCTATTATACATGAAAATTGAAGTTTATAATATAGTGTGTATACTATAAAATAAAATATGTACATGTAGGTTGATATGGCCAATATTTTATATAAAATGGTTGTATTTTATAAGTTAAGGTAATGGAACCTGGATGAAATAAATATTTTGGAGATTATAAATTTAAAAGGTTTCCTTCTATATTTTTCTTATTGTACACATGTTGTTTCTTTGTAGTCTTTTTATTTTAATGTTAATACTCGGAGATCTAAAGTTCATTTATCTCAATACAAGTTTGGCCATTTTTAGCACATATTTTTAAACATGTGGAGTTCTTCTTTTCTTCTTCTTATTACTGTCATAGTATGAATTTAAAAACCATCATTGTTAATAGGTGTGCGCAATGTTTCCGTGTGTTTCCGGAAGGCATATTTTATGAGTTTGAAGGTCGCAAATATTGCGAGCGAGACTTTCAAGTTTTATTTGCACCATGTTGCGGCAAATGCGGTAAGTAAACATTAAAAAAAATTATTTGTACTATTAAGCATAAAACTACATTCATATATGTGAGGTTTATACATTATGTATCAACACCACTCTGAAATCAATTAAGTTACTTATTTTTACACTAAACTAGTAACCTGCTTGGATGCAATGTACAAATGTTGAGTTATGAACATTTGAAAGATTTAGATTCATTTTTTGGGGCATTCATATTTATGATTCATTCATAGGAGGCTATGTAACAATCTTCACACATAGGACATTTATTTTTACTCATAGTTTTAGTCTGCTTGTGTTTTATTTGCAATAAGGAGCGATTTTGATCTAAAGCCTAACAACATAATGAAAATATCTAATTGTATAATAATTAATACAGTGTTAGAGTTAGAATAAACTGATGTCAATTATTAATAACCTTTAGCCATGTTTGTTTAAATCCTTAATACATGTGATTTTTATAAGTTTTTATGATTAATTTATTGAATTGCCAGTGTTCACCTCAAGAATGATATTATTGAATTGTTACGATTTATATTATTTGTCACGCAGAATTCACCCTTTGAGAAATAGGAATATTTTCCAAAAGAGGACAACTGTATGTCAGAACATCTTTGTGGCTTATCTCAAATTTATTCGAACAAGTTCAATAACCTTACAAATTTAGAAAATCTGTGATAACCAATCATTTAATTTAAATTTGATTAATGAAATCATTGTACGATTTATGTTACAATTAGGTGTTGCACGACACCGCTTTGGTGGCCAAATATCATTCTTATATCAGTATAATAATTCTCGAATATCCTATATCACAACTTAATCAACATCTATACTAAATTGCATTAAAATCATAGGCCATCTGAGCTAATTGATTCAGTAACGTTATCTTTGCTTTTATAATATTTACCTTTATTTCGCGGCTTCGCTCGTTTTTTTATATAGGTTTGATCGATCCCTCGAGGATAGAATTTTCTTCTTGATAAAATATACACCATGTCCTGTTCCTTACACCAGACAACGTGTATACAAAATTTCATGATGATTGGTTTAATAGGCTGTAGCAGTAGTAAAAAGGTGCCTGAAAACTGGAACTCTTTATATTAAAATTTAAGAGGTCGCGCATTGAGGATTTCTATTTTCCATATATGTAATACAGAATTATTTTATTATTCTTAGTATTTGGTAGTTTACAATACCGATAAACAGACTATATTAAGCGATATATGTTTTTGTAGGAAATTTAACTCAACAAAATATGTCTCTAATCATTTTTCGATAAACCGACTTATTCAAAAGTTTGGTTTATATTGATGTGTATGTGTGTATGATAAATATAAATCCCCTATGTGCGATCTTTAAATATAAATATCAAGAGCTCCGGTTTACAAAGATGTCTTTTTTACTAACTTTTTAACTACCTCGAAGATATTTCAGTACGGATTTTGAGAAAAAAAATAGTCTATTTTCTTAAACACTTTATTCAATTTTTTAGGCCTGAATGTGTAAACTTACATTATAATATTATTTAGTATATTACATTAGAAATTAGTTGTCTTTCTAAATTAAGTATATAATATAAAATTGACAGGCGAATTTGTAATCGGCCGCGTGATAAAAGCAATGAACGCGAACTGGCATCCTGCCTGTTTCCGTTGTGAGGAGTGCAACATAGAGCTCGCTGACGCTGGCTTCATAAAGCACGGCGGGCGTGCTCTCTGCCACGCTTGTAACGCTCGTATCAAAGCTGATGGACTGCAGAATTACATGTGCCATAAATGCCAGTAAGTTGTTAGCATTTTTAACTATTCTGTTTTTAATTAATAGTATGTTATTCACCGGTTTTATCTACGTAGGTTTGGTTGGATCCGGTTATGCGCCGGAGTTTTCGATGGAGGACAAAAACCATACTATAGTATTAAGGCTTTTCTTACACCCGCCTCTTTAATCACCACAACCAAGTTGATTTTGTCGTCAGAAACGCTTTATGTGTTTCAGCTGCTATACTTGAAAAACAATAGTTTAGTCAGTAACGTTGAGAAACGTTGTCTCCTAATATCTGGTGAGGTTGTTGGCAAAGGAACTCATAACAATGATGAATACATATTCTAGAATGAATTATATTTCTGTACTTATGGTAAAATCACGTCATAACTTCTCGGTACATAACTAATATATACATTGTAACGGTCATCAACCACCACTGGTAAATATCGACTGTTTGTTTCATGACACCAGTTGCCGTCAAAAGTTTTATATATATACCATTGACAAGTCCTACACTTGTATGTCAGTTTTTATTCGTTATACATCGCGCTCCTTATGTCTACTAATCTGCAATATTTGTACACTACTCAATATAATTTTTACCATACTGAAAAATAAAAACTACTTCAAAAAATCTATGTGTATTTTCGAAATCCAAGATCGAATGCTAATGTATCAATGTAATAATAATAATTTCCCTCTTTCCAATACAATTTTATTTTCGTGATTTGGAAACTTTATAATTGACAAAGTTCTGAGGTAACAAACATAAAAAAAAAAAACATAATAGAGAACCTTCTCCTTTTTAAAGCTGGTTAAAAAAGTCACACTCTGTGACCAAAACATTAATGATATTGAAACTTAAAAAAAAAAAAAATTATAGTGGAATTTCAACCAGTGGATGACTACTATTAAAAAAAAGTTAAAGTTATTATTATGTAATGATGTGTACTTGATAGTATAATTAAAGGGCATATTGTATGTAATTGTTAAGTGGTGTGATCGACGGCGAACCGCTACGATACCGTGGCGAGGTGTACCACGGTTACCATTTCACTTGCGCTACGTGCGGCGTGGAACTCGACCACACGGCTCGGGAGGTGAAGCATCGTCCGGGATACGCCGCTAACGACGTTGTAAGTAAATTCATTTTATAACACGGTATAATTTTATTTAAATCATTCAGTTTCTCTTCAACTTCTGGGTTTGCTCCAATTTTAGGAAGTAAATAAACGGGATGAGATTTTTTATGGGGCTATAAATATCTATGGTTATTTTCAGGGACTTTTATTTAATCCAGCCAATTTTTGGAATCATTTTAATCAACAAATTATTATGAAGATTTAAAAATTGCGCATGTAGAAATTGAACAACTAATGTGTTTTTTTTTTAATATTGTTAGTAGTAATTTATTAAAAATAACTGTATATTTATATAAGTCTGTCAACCTCAGTGTCATATTGTTCATTATTATTTTAAGGGATATTCAAGAAAATAACACAATTATAGGGGGTTTTAGCTTTAGTTTCATAGATAAATATTTTTGTGAATTGGTAACTCTGAATCCAAAGTGAACTTGTTGATTTTTCATAGTATTTTATGAGACACCACAGTCAGATGTACTTCACTTTTTCCTATAATATAGTAAATAAAATAACCTACATTTATGAACCAGTATGAGACTGGACATGCAATGTGTTACTTCCAAAACTTTAAAAAGTTAAAACATTCAACATATACATCTGTGTTTCTAGTAAAAACCATCTGTATTATGTAGGTAGTAAGTACAACTATTACAGTTGATTACTTCGATTTTTAATGTATTGTTTGGTTTAAAGAATTAGTTTGGATAATTATCTACTATAATTGACTATATAAATATATTGAAAATCACTACTTTAAATATGCCACATATTTTAGTAAGAAGGAAATTCCTTACTATTTTATGACGTTTGGGGTATTCTCAATTGGCCTGATATTTATTACCATTTATGTCGTGCTTATGTGAATAAAAACTATTTTATTCATAAATGAGTTGATTAAATTTAAGCTATTTCGAAACAAAATAAAAAAGGTAGTAAGAACTATAATTGTCTATAAATAGAAGTTGAAAAGAAGGTAACTGAATTGGAAGTACAAGAGAAAATGTTTGAATAAAGAGTTTGTTAATAAAAATACAATGCCAAGTTCGATTATACTAGTCTCTTTAATCTATTTAAAATGGATTCTCCATATGATATCAACAACATTTAAAATTGTTGTTTCACCTTATTGCCATTACCTAATTTATCTTATGGAATTTACCTTACTCAACGGAAGATATCTGAAGGAAATATGGATTGAATTAAATTATTTGATAATAGGGATATCATTGAAATAAATGGTTTTCAGAATAACCTGTTTTGCCTACGTTGCCACGATAAAATGGGTATTCCTATCTGCGGTGCTTGTCGCCGACCTATCGAGGAGAGGATTGTAACCGCCCTAGGGAAGCATTGGCATGTTGAGGTAAGGACCACCTTATTTCCCTATCTGCAAAAACCTTTTAGGCCTCACAAATATAATATATTTAAGGTTAGCTGGTACCTGCAACTTCATTGTTCTTCTAATAGTGTCACTATTTAATGGAAACTAAGTGTTATCTAGATTCATTGAGAGATATCTTTTATTTTTTTAAATTATTATTATTATTACGTTGTCATTTTTAATTAGTCCATATACTGATCTCTAAGTGATGTTATCGAAAGACACTTTACGAAAGTCAAAAGTAGAAAATTTGATAGTGAACATAATGATGTTGTTAAACTTTCCAACACAGCAGGTTATTACCGTATCTCCTTATGATAATATAATACGTATATAGTAAATATAATTTATATTAGAAAATTTTAGTGTAAAATTGCTATCACCAATTCTATACAGAGAACATATTTTACCTAAAGACATTCCTGATGAAATAAAGTATTTTTGCCGCTACTTTCATGATTCTAACTGATTAATATAGACGATAAATTGATACATTGTTTTTAGATGAGTTTCATTTAAATCACACATCTATTAACAGCCATTCAAAGTTGAATTATATAAAAAAAATATTTTTTTTCAGCATTTCGTGTGCGCTAAATGTGAAAAACCTTTCCACGGTCATCGCCATTACGAGAAGAAAGGACTGGCTTATTGCGAACAACATTATCATCAACTATTTGGAAACCTATGTTACGTTTGTAACCAGGTTATCGCGGGAGACGGTAACTAACTACATATTTTAATATTATTTCAATCGATCTATACTATTTAAAAAAATTTAGGTAATTGATTGGAGTTGGGTATTTCAACTTCACATTTTTCTACATACTTCACGTTATTATGTATTAATCATAGTATAGTAGTAAGGCCTTGTCTACTGCCCACCTGATTAATTAATATTCTGAGGTTGAAAATTATGTTAAATAATATTTATATATAAATGGAATTGTTTATACCATATTTTAAAAGAAATTGTTTCCCAACTAACTTCATGGTCTTGATACATTAGCGCACGTAACTTTCGTTTAAATCCAAGACTAATGTCTTCTGTGTTACAACGGCACGCGCAAATTCAGTTTTAAGCCAAGATTAATTGCATAGTGGTACATCGGCAAAAGCAATTTCCGTTTTACTCTGAAACTGGCTTCACGGTGTGGTTAAAGATTTATTATAGGGTGGATCAATATGTGAACGATGGTTAAGTCTGAAAATGACGTCCTTCTCCCTGCATCCATCAAAATCGATTGTAATTATCTGTCTATAACTATAAAAATATGTGCTATATTATGTTTGATGAAAAGATAAACTAGATCGAGTTTCCTGCCGGTTAGAAGAACTGAACAAGATTACCGGGTTGTTTTCCGAACGCCTTCTCAAGGCCTAAACTGAATAAAGTGTTTTGGTTTTGATTTTAATTACATCGGCGCGGTACTTCAGTCTCAAAATATGAAATGAGTGTGTGTTGATATGTACAGTGTTCACGGCGTTGAACAAGGCGTGGTGCGTCCACCACTTCGCATGCTCCGTGTGCGATAGTGCGCTGAGCACGCGTTCTAAGTTCTACGAGTACGACGAGCGGCCCGCCTGCCGCCGCTGCTACGAGAAGTTCCCGCCTGAACTCCGCCGTCGCCTGCGTCGCGCTCATCACTATACCGTGAGGCGTTAAACTGCACCCCACACTACTTACTCACTCACTCACACACTCACCCACTATCTCTCACTCACTCACTCACCCACTCACCCACTCACTCACTCACTCACTCTCTCTCACACACACACACACACACACAAATCCACCCATTTTCGCACGAATAATCGATGACCACGTTCACTCTACGTCACGTATGACAGCAGCCAAACGTTCACTGAATATAGTAAAAAAAGCGTGATGTGAAATGTCTTTAGATTATCCATGCTTTTTCCAACTATAATATAATAATAATAATGCTAACCTTTGTAAGAGTCCCACTGCTCGCCTAAAAACTTCTTCCCGAAGGAAGATTTGGCCACAATCACCGCGCCATTTTCCTAGAGTGCCTATGACCTAGTGTCAATATACGGTGGACTGATGTTTATTGGACAATGTTACATGCAGAGTTCTATTTATGGAATTACCTATAAATTGAAAATTTAGTAATCACATAAAAAGAAAAAAAAATCCTTTTCCCTGTAAGTTGGTCTCAGATAAGTGAACTGGTGCATTTATAAAATATTATCGAGATTAACTGAGGACTATTAACAAAGTTGTTGATTATTTTCGTAATACAGTATATTTTATTACCTTTGGTATCAATACTCTTTAGGTTTACTGTTGCCATATTTTTATTTATCAACAAAAAAGTAATAATCTTATCCTTCTGTATATGAAGAAGAAAAGTTTTATTTCATTATTTATTTATAATTCGGAACACAATTATAAACGAATAAAATTTGTAGTTCTGGGAAGCGTTGGTTATCCTAATTCGCCATATGTTAAAACTATAATAATATTAAACTATTGTAAAATATTCTCTTTATTGAATATCAATTCACACATATATTTTGTAATAGAATATTTTTATATTATATATAAAATATAAACATTTTAATGCACACGTCATGTTGTCTCTGGGAAGTATTCTCCGTTGAATCTCAATCTATTAATTATAAATACGTGTTATACTAATTCAATGTTTTCGTGATAGCCAAATGTTTTGTATAATTAATTGCATAGGTAAAAATATTTCATTGAAGGCATCACAAATAATACATAATTCTATGAAACATGTTTGTAGAAATGTTTCATTTTACTATAATATGATAAATATGTTTTGATCTGTTCGTGTACACGTTATAAACGGATTAATTTGAAAATACACTAAATAAGGTATTTGTTTTTTTTTTTAATTTGTATTTCGTATATATATTACTATAAAGGCAAATCAATTCGTTGTATTTCGTTAAATGTTATATACAGTGTAATTAAAAATAAGATAATAATTAATTAACAGCCAAAATGATTGAAAGATCAAGGATTTATTGCATAAATTCCCGTAACCAATGGCTTCTTAAACCCACATTAAGTATGACCATAAAAACATTGTCTTTGACACTGTAATTGGCTTTGTTTTATCTTTGTTAAGAAATAAAAAACGAACAATATTCTAAAAAGCATGCTTTATTAATTGTGCCTTATTGTGACGAAATAATATAATTACTATTTTATGATAACTATTAATAAGATAATAAATAATATGTTTGGTTGTTTTTCTAAAATTATAAATTGACTATCAAGAAATATTTATATATAAGTAATATATAATGTATCGTCTACTACCATATGTTTCTTAATTTTGTTAAATATGTATTGTTCATTGTACAATGTAATCTAGAATTATGAATATTGTAGTCCGGTGAAACTGTAGAGGCTCTGCCAGGCCAACAGTGTAGGTCAGTTGAAAAAAAAAAAAAAATATGAATATGATTGCTTAATTAAATTAAAAATATATTTTAAACTCGTTTTGTAACTTTATTAATATTATTTTTTTGAAATAAACTATGTTACTAATTTACTTCATGTTGCATCATTTGAACTACCCTTTAAGCCTTGTAAAAGTTTCAGAAAATAATCTTCACACTTAACGCTATTTTTCCTAATGTCACTCTCGAAGCTAACTACAACAAGACATAGTTATATTTAATTATCATAATACTCCAGTATTCATCGATGGTCGTCTTCGAAGTTACCAACAGTTTTTAATTTATTAACTATACTTACAAAAAATGTGAGGCTGGCCACTGAGTGCATGACAGTTATAGTCCACACATTATGAACCGAGGCTTCGGGTCATAAATCATATTTATCTATCTGTCTCGCTCGCACTGTATGTGTTATGTATTTGTTTTCTAACATAAGACACGTGATTTGGCGATTATGATACGTCACAGTAATTTGTGATGTCATTATTAGGCCTTGTAATCACGATGTTTCTGAGTTTTTAAGAGGAAGAAACCGAATGGTCGCAGGTCATTGTAGTATTTATGATACTTACAAATTCATACATGCACGTACGAGTTACTTTGTAATATATTATTGTCGTCTATAACGTAGGATGAGATGAAATCAAGAAGCACTTTCATATACTTCAATTCTGATAATAAGTCAACTTTTTATTACAATGCTAATCTTATAATTCTTTAATATGTAAATTTAAGATTATAAATGGGTATAAGATATCATATATAAGGTATAAGATATCTCACAAAATATACTTCATGGTTGAATAGTGTACAGTCATATGGAAATAAGTAATTAGTTTCCTTTGAAGGAAAAATGTAGACATAAAAGAATTATACTGATGGAATGTATTTATTTTTGATAAACATTAATATTCACTTAAACTATTAACAATTTGTATGGTAACACTTTGTCCTAAGTTTTAGGAGAGTACAACAAACATAATTTAATAAATTAAAATTATTTACGGGCAACTGAAATTATTAGTTATGAGAATATTTGTAATAAATAAAAAAAAAAACTCTTTTACATTTCCAACAAATTATTTAATATACTATCATAACACTACTGCCAAGCTTCAGAGATACACTTATTTCTTAACAAATATGTTGACATTTCTTAGGTGTTAATTTATTTCAATGTTTATATAAACATAAATATGAAAGTCAAAAACAATCAATGAACATTAGGCATCATTAAGGACTCTCGCCACATTATTATAAGCTTTTTAATTACAATGACATAAATATTACTAAATTCAACAGTAAACATTTACAATACTCTGGGTATTATAGAACTTATTTTGAATATTCACAAAGTTCTAAACAGCTACAGGGGAATTCACACTTAATTATCCTTCTTCATTCTAGTGCTAGTCATGCGGTAGATGATAGAGTCTCTGCCTGGATCCATGTCTACTAGTGCATACACAATAGATATTAGTGTGAAGGTAAACACTACGCCGAACCAGAGGATAATGTTGAAGATAGCAGAATAATCAGCAGAGTATCCATCTTCATCAGGCTAAAATAATTAAAAAAAAACTTTATATTCAATTTGAAAGTGGATGTGTCGTGAGTCATCGTGTTAGATGGGAAACCTCATATTTTATTGTTATTGAACGATACAACTAATATAACTTTTATGTACAGTCTTAATCAATTCTTTTGGCCATTCTGAATATAGCCTAATTTTGGCCTTACTGATAATACAGTCAGAAGTTTTTACTACAAAAGTTAAAATATAATTATTTGAATCTAAAATTCGCATTTATTTATCCTTAAGTGTCTCAAGATTATACATATAATAGAATATGTATATATATTTAAATTTCTGTTCTATGCACCTATATTCAGGGTGGTCAAAAAGATTGGTGTATACTGTACATAGTAATTGTCAATTAAGCATCTACAAATGAAGTTATGTTATAATAATTGGGTTTACACAACCAGACAATAGACAATTTGTAGAATGCATATGGCGTTGTAATAAATTATGGACATAAACATAAATCTGATAGTTACTTAGAAGTATATAAAATATTTTAATATTGATATCTTTCTGACTCTCGTTATTCTGAACTCAGTTTAGTGAATATTTTGTTATAAAATAGTTTATATGGTATTTAGATTGCCCGAGTATCTAGAATGAAGCATTACCTGTATAAAATCACACAAGACTCTTTTCTAGATATAAAAAAATATATAAAATATCATCTATGTATTCAATAACAGTATTTCCAGTTGTTAAATATGATTTATGTTTTTGGTACTTAATTCAAAAACCTGGACTATGCTGACATATTGATTAACTGCGAATTTATAAGTGATAATTTAAGTATGAATATAAGTGGATACATACAGTGCTGTTTTTAATTTCCTTTTGGTCAGGAACTGAACGTATAGCGCGGCGTGTGTGAGCAACATCAGTCGTTACAGCTATTACCAGTACAGAACCATCATATGCCTTGACAAATGCCTTTGTAAGTTCTTCGAGAGCTTCACCTATGAAAAGATAAAATACACTAGTCACAGAAATTATGGCATATAAAAAAAAATTATGTGATATTACAACAGCTGTAATTCTGCAGCAAATGGCTGTACAGTAAAACAAAAACAAAACACATTGTAACTTCAAATGTCTAGTTTTTGGATTCGGCCATGACATTTTCCAGATATATGGTTTCAGAGGACTCCTTAGAAGACTAAAAAAATTTTTATTTTTATTTTATCAATAATTGATTTTGATAAGAGAAATAAAGTTTAATGTAGAAAAAAAACCGAGGGTTGCAACGACCTGATATGGACAGTGTCGATGTTAACAATCTTAGCATAATACTGTTTTTCTAAGCAATTGGCGAGGCATTTCGCTTTCACTATACTATCCAATACGAGGGGCAACCCGGAGCTTCGGACAGGGGAACATCGGAGTGTTGGTGTCTGATTTCAAAAATCACCTCAATCTCAAACACGCCTGATGGGACGGTCGTATAATCTCCAGAAGCTTATCTCTCACGTTTCGGAAATGTGGGTTTTCACAGTTTTCCACATCGTCATGCGTAACAAAGTCGCGATTTTCCACGGGCGGAAAATCGTTGTGGGTTCGAGTCGCGGCGTAGAGTATAAAACAGCGAACGTTCGTCGTTTGTATATATATCGTGGTCTACTTGACAGCGGTTTGGAGATATTCGCCCAGAGAATCGACAGTCCGATTGACGTCGGCTTTACACTGGGCTTTTCCCTAAAATTCCTATTTAACCACGCGTAGACAACCATTTTGTCGCAAGGACGACTAGCATCAGAACGATAATCTAACTGCAGTACTACCGAACGCTGATCTGAGTCAAGTTCGTATCCAATGTATGTGAGTCGTACCTGAAGCGTGACATTCTTTAAAAGAGGTGTACATCTAACACTGAAAGACGACAATTGCATGCCCAATTTCCGATTTTATACATTTACATGGTCATAGAAGTTTTGAAAATTGCAATAATCTTTATAGTTTAAATATCCTGTATATATACTAACCTATGGCAGCAGCTTTCAAGAATAGAAGCATTACTGAGATAAGGAACTACCTGTTGCATGTTGTATATACACCATATTATGTTTCTGACACATAATATATACACATTATGAAATATAATTAGGTAATACTACTTTTCATATCACACTATTTTATTATTTGTATATATTTTTATATGAATAAACATTATAAAAATCAAAGTCTCTTTTCAATTATGTGTATATTCTCTTAGTTCTTCTCAACTAAAATAAAGCTTTTGAAAATCTTATAGGTTACATTGTATAGTATATTTTAAATTATTGTAGCAGTAGAAAAACAATACTTTTCGGGTGCTTATTTTAGTAATCTTAATAGATAAACCTTATGGGATATACTAAAATAATGTACTACAAATGTATATATTTTTTTATAAAATGCCTAGAGAAATGTCGGCGATAGTATATATGTCTATCTCCAAAAATAACCCACAGTAACTATTTATTTTTGACTAATATTGTATTAATTTTTATCATATTTAATATTTTAATTACAGTTAGCATTCAATGAATATCTTTCAAAAACTTTCATAGAATTCAAATTATGCACCAAAAAAAATTATATTCTGAAATTTTTTTGAATTATTTAAATTTCATGTATTCATGTTTGTCAATGTGTCATTAAAAATCTTAGTCACTTAGGCAATTATAACACCACATTAGTATATTGCACCTATGCAAAGTCAGCCAGGTTGATAGTCTATAATATTTATCAAGATCAATTTCTTACCCAATAATTTTTTAGCTTCTTTGGTTTGCAAGGAATTGGGTCCATGGAAGTCAGATAATGCATGAAGTGAACGGAATCTTAAATTGTAGAAGTCAATAACATTATCTGCTTTGATTGCACCTTCATTCACCTGTGAATGTTTTAATAGTTTTCAAATAATTTGTTCACATTCATAAAATTAAGTGAAAATTATGTTTCATAATAATAAAGTCAGTCATATAATTGTATTTACAATTATAGAATTATTACCTTCTCAGTAATTGCTTTGAGCACAGCAAGTTCAGAAAGAAATTGATAGTCTTCTTCAACTGAATATTTCAAATGTTGCAGAGATTTCTTGGTGACCTTAGGCACGGGTATGTCTCCAAAAATGTTTGAGAATGTGTTAAGCTGTTAAACAATATTACAATTGTATTTAAGCCATCTTCAGTTCTTCTTAATTGGTTATATTATGTTTCATAAAATAAATGTCATTCACAAGATATGAATAATATATCACATTAATATCTGAATATTATAAAGAGGGTCACATAGGCAAATTTTTCTCATTAAATCTTAGATTAAGAAGTTCAACTATTTAACTGTAATTCTAATTATTAAAAAGAAAATTCAATGGTTGTTTATGAATATTGTAACAAATAATGTGTAATAACAAAACCTTGAGGATTCTGTTAGTTATGTTACCTTTTCAGGTTCGTTCAGCATAATGTTCACAAGTTTATTGCCCCCATTTGTGAATCTTTGTTTTATCCTATGTCCAATAGCATCAAATGTGTCAGGTTCATATTCATCCACAATTAGTTGATAGTTCTTTGATTTTAATTTAGCCTGTAATATTGTTAAAATTGTATTACTTTTATAGAAAATTGTCAAAGTAATCATATCAAAAAATCATACGAAACATACTAAAAGACTCACTTAAATAAAAATTTATATTTATACAAATAATAATAATGTTCTAATATTATGTGTAAGAACATGTTCATGAGTATTTGATAAATGATAATTAAAATTAAGTATACATTCTTACTGAAAATAATCAATTTTCCCAGATTTCCCAAAGGAAATTGTAGAATACAATATAATTATTACTTTGAAGTAACTAAATGGTACAGTTTCAGCCAATTGGGCCATCTTGCAATAAGTATACTTACAGCATCTCCAAGGCCAGATACTCCGTCAATGTATACCTCAACTACAGCCTCTGGAGTGTTGAAAGGATCTGAGATCATAAGCCCATTCCATTCGGAATTCTAAAAGCAGATAAGAGCAATATAGTTTTTTTGTTAAATAAAAGTTATGAAATTATATAATAAAATAACAATAATTACTTGTTCCACAGAAAGACCCAATGAAGCTGAACATATTTCTTTCAAGTGACTTTCCAACACTTTATTTGATCCTGAAAAACTCAAGGAATCAGGGCTGTAAAGTACGCTGAATTCACCTGCAGCATTGGTACCTTAAAAAGTATACAAATAAAGTATATAAATAAAGCTTCATCAAAATTCTATTGAAATATTATTTTAAAAGTTATTACTCACCAATTATAGATAAAATCAGAGAAAACCAGAAGGGAACCATGGTCACAGCCATTTTGTTCGAAAATAAATGATTGACTGTCATATGATTTAAGTATTGCCTGTAGTATTAAGTAGGTATATTTGTTGTCATAAGAAAAAAATAGTGTTGACAACTATAAAATAATTAATGCAACATTCTTTGAATATAGTACTGCCTTCTAAAGAATGGCGTATTTATTTAAATATGTATAGTTAATTGAGATATTGAAGAAAATATAATTATAGTAAAGGTACTAACAACCGAGTCTAATCTTCAAAAGTATTTATTTATTTCTGCAAGGTATTTTATCTAATTAATTATTATGAATATTACAAAAAGGAGCGTATATTCAAACGGACTTCTAACGCAATCAATTTATTTTAGCTACTCCAATAATGTCGTAATGCGAAACAAGAATTCTGTAATAGCCTTTCAACCTGGCTATTTTGTTTGCTCCTCAATCAATATTGATACAAAGTTATTCATTTAAATAAGGAAATGCTACGTATTCGTTCACACAATTTGAAAAATAACAGTGATACAAATTAATTTCCACCGTATGAAAAGTATCTGTGAGACATATTGACAGTTATCATATGATTATTTTCAATTTGTGATGTGGGTAAACATCATTGATTTATGTTTCAGTGGCATAAAATTGATTTGTGTGGGATGTACCTGTCTTTTTTGTAATTTCAGTTTATTCCTATGAGCCTGTATTTCTTAATTTTAGTTACTATATAAATCGATATCAAAGTTATGTCACACAGAAAATCTAGTTTTAATATCAATGATTTATTTCCAAGAGAGATTGATATAGAAATATGTTTGAAAACTTTGAAAATATATCAAAAAATGGAAGGTGACGTGAATAGTGTAGTATGGGATGCTTCCTTAGTATTAGCAAAATATCTGGAAACAATGAGCCAACATAAATCTGATTTTTTAAGCGGCGTTAGAGTCTTAGAGCTGGGTTCTGGACTTGGAATAGTTGGACTAACAGCTGCTACATTAGGGTTTGTAGTATGTTTGAATTTTATGTTTTTAATATCTTAGAAGGCAAATTTATTTAGTATAGGTACTATATACAATATTATTATTATGTACCCATGAAACAAAACTGTTATAAGGAAACAATAATGATATCTTTTTACATAGTAATTTGGATTGTACATTTGTGTTTTTATTTGCAGAGCACAAGTGACACTTACGGATCTACCTGAAACGTTGCATTTGCTTAGGTTAAATGTTAATGAAAACAAGCCAAAAATATGTAGTATGGGAGGCTATGCTACAACTGAATCTCTTGTGTGGGGTGATAATAGTTCAGAGATATTTATGGAAGAATTTGATGTGGTTGTTTTAGCTGATTGTGTTTATTATGAAGAGGTATATTTGTTATATTTCAATACATTTATGATATTATATAAACATGACAAACAATTAGTGGATAGCTATAAAATTGCATAATATATATACTATATTTTCAGAACTTATGAGCACAATGAAATACATCTTCCTGTCCTAATATTTGCTATAAACTTCTATATTATTTTTTTCAGGCAGTTGATACTTTAATTGATACATTGAAAAATGTGAATAGAACTTCTTCAAAGAAACCAATAATATATTTGACACAAGAGTTACGTGATTCAGAAACACAGAAAGGATTATGGGAAATGTTTTATGAGAAACTAATTAATGTTTTTAACGTGGAAAAAATACCAGAAAATGAGCAGCATATAAATTATAGAAGTAAAGATATCATTTTGTTAAGAATACATAAAAAATAATTCCCAAATTGTTGGTTCAGATTAATAAGTTTTGTATTATACATACTCATATTTACATAATAGTGTTATGTTACAGGGTAGGTGTGGGAATAGACATATTTAGGAAATTATTACTTTTAGAGCTTTATTTGAAAAGGATGAGACTTATTATTTATTTACTTTTCTTTAAATATTACTTGAAATGTTAACTGATTTTAATATAGGAAACTTAGAAATGAATAAGTACACTAGAATAAGAACTTAATGTCACCTAGGATATGTTAGTGTGTAACATTAACAAAACCTGTCTTGTGTGTCTATCCATCTGCTTCATATCTAGTAAAGTTTTATTACAAGAAGTAATATGTTGCAAATGTGTAATTTTTGCACATATATTGTGTCCCATCAAAATATTTAAATACCACAAATAAAGCAGTATGAATTATTTCAAATACAATTGTTGTGGGTATTCATTGTATATGGTTATGTATGTAACTAATATAATTTAATATATTAGTATAATTTGTAATATATATAATTGAAGATTTTAGATAACTTTTTTTTTTTAAAGGAATAATTCTTGCTGAGTTTGATATAATAATAATTTAATATCCGAAAAATAAGAAATACTTCATGTTAGAGATAGCAATTTACAGATGTCCACAGAATAATATTGCTCCTAGCGGAGGAGATGTCAGAAATGCCAAAAGGGTTAGATAATATATTCTATCAATTTTTTTTTCATTATCAATTTTATAAGAATATTAGTGAGTTTAAATCCATATTGTGTTTTGCTTAGCAATAATATTTTTAGTATTTAGTCTCAATATTATTCAATCAATACTTATTTGAACTTTGTAATGAAAATAAATAAACATCTATTTAGTAGGAATTTCCGAAATTCATCCCCTAAGAGCGTAAAGTAGGGTATGAAATTAAATTACTTTTCTTGAGATTTTTAATTCGGTATCTACGTGATATGTATATGTATTCAATTCAAGATAAATAATTACTTGATTTCATATTCTCTTAAAATGTATGGTTATCGAGACATATATTTTGAAAATAGTTTAGTTATGATTTTCATTATTTGCGTTGTAAAGAATTTAACAAACTATGTCTCAAATTAAAATTACGGATATTACAGGATATTTCAATTTGGCAGACGATTGGATTTTTATGGAATTATTTTAACAAAGAAATTGTTATGAAAAATATAAAAGTCACACATAGAAGTTGGGGAATATGGGAAGTGCAATATTCAAAACATTTTTTAGTAATATTATTTAAAAAAATACTATATTATTTCTTCAGTGTCATAACTATTCTGTCTTACTTTAGGGGGATTTTCAAGTAATTGAAGTGATTTTAGAGGTTTTGGTTTAACTTTCGGGGTAAATATTTATTGAAAGTTGGTTATCACTGAATACATTATATGGGCCACCTATACTACTAATAGTTTTTTTTCGAGCTCAATCAAATCAAAAATACTTTATTCAATTTAGGCCCTAAGAAGGCACTTATAAACGTCAAAACTACCACCGGTTCGGAATACATCCCAGTCATCCTCGCGTTCAACGCGCTCGTCAATAGTACGTCTGATCTCGGGCTCTTAAACGCGATCTCAGCTTTCCCGGCCGTTGCGACTACGTTACAACGTCTAACCCGCGCCGCGCATAAATAAATTCGCGTTAATCAAAATATCAGTTCGAACCCGCGTGTTCATATACAATAGACCGATACATTAGGATCTCGTACGTAATTGTATAGTTAAGTCGGCACCGTGCCATTATTCTTTATTTTTCGCTCGATTTCCTCTCAAAAGATGCGTGTTAGCGCCCACTCCCGCGACTCTCTCTGCTCACGCCGCCGTGAGCGGGGGGTGAAGATACGATCCCGCACACTCGTCGCGATTTTTCTTGTAACAACTCGAGCCTAGGTTTGTCCTTCGGTGTGGAGCACTCGAGTATGCTACTCGCGCGAATACAATGACTCACGCTTGTTTTTCGTTTACACGATCACCCCATACACATGCACGTCTAGGCACAGTCACACAACATAGTAGTCAGATACAAAATACACATATACATTCGTGAAATATGCATGGTCACACATGCATTTTCCACGAATTCATATGTGTATGAAATGGATAGATAGCTTAGCTTAACTTAGTCAGATCGGGATATTCGGCGACAGTTCAAGCCGAGGTGCACCGAGTGCCCTTGCGCTGATCGCCTGAACAAAATCGGGTGAGTGCCTTAAGCGCTCCCCTTAGTAGTCCGGTGGAACTGTGTAGGCCTCCGGGTCAACAGTGTAGGTCACTTCGAAAAAAAACATCCCAGTCATCAAGAAGAACCGGCAAGAAACTCGATCGGGTTTATCTTTTTAACATATACTTGTATATTTAAAATTCATTATACATTACAATCGATTTTAGTGGATGCACAGAGAGGAGTCAATTCCAGACATCACCATCGTTCACATATTGATCCACTCTATAATAGCCCGTTGACACCTAAACCCGCTTAACATGGCACTTAAACCTATAGTCTGGCAAATAGGTAATATACTTTGGGACTTTGTTATAAAACCTAACGCTATTACCTAAAAAAACTGTTACTGGTTTTACTGAGTCTAAAACATAGAACGACCAGTTTGTCAGTTTCTAGTTTTTAAATTATGCCTGTGTTTTACGAACTCCAGCTTATCAAAGTTTTTGCGAACATACATTAAATTATTCAGAATGTATTGAGAATGCAGAGTTAAGATACCGAATTCTTGAAACTTAGTCGACTCGACGACTGACTACACTGTTCGCTTGTTAAGGCCGCTACAGTTTCACCGGACTACTAAGGAGTGCACTTAAGGCACTCACCCGATTTGTTTAGGCGATCAGCGCAAGGTCACACGGTGCGCCTTGGCCTGAACTATCGCCATGGAGATAGCTCAGCACGGTCCCATGCTGCCCCAACTTAAAGCGGTGGCCGGTACATCGGGGGATTTTAGTCCGTGTAAGTCGGACATAACCCATTCTCTCCCCCGGAAGGATGGGTATCCATAAGGAATAAAAAAGAAATCTATCCATTTCATTGGTCGTTGAAGAGTGGGCAGCCGAACTTGAGCTGTCCCTCCTCAACCAAGGGAACGTCCACACCTGTGTGCGGAAGAACGGGGGGACAGTGATTGACATTTCTTTTGCCACCCCGTCTGTCGCGCGGCGTGTCTGGGGGTGGAGGGTGCTTGAGGAGGTGGAGAGCCTGTCGGACCACCGATACATTAGGTTCGAGGTCTCCACCTCCCAAGCCAGCCGAATTACCTGCCCCCGGAGGGGTGCGACGTTCTCTTCTTTGGCGGTGAGCCGCCTCGACCGCGAAAAGGTCGAGTAGGTATGCGACGCGTCGATGCCGCGGTGCGTACACCGCCCGAGCAGAAGGGCGGTGTACTGGTGGTTGCTAGAGATCGCTGATCTGCGGGTGGCCTGCTCCGCGGCCCGGTGGCTGTTCGTGTGCAGCTGCCGGAGGAGTCGCCTAGACCCGGAAGAGGAAGTCCAGCTGTATGGCAACTACAGGACCAAGAAGAAGGTCCTGCAAGCCGCCATCATTCGGGCCAAGGAAGAGGCATCGCAATCGCTAGAGAGGGACCCGTACAACATGATGAGGGTAAAATTACGTGGACGGGCGCCTCCTATCACGGAGACTCTCCAGCCGGAGGTAGTAGAGAGGTTCATGCGAGTGTTGTTCTCCGACCCTCCGAGCATTGTATCTCCTCCCATGCCTCCACCTCAAGCGGCAGTTGCGAAGGAGTACGTCTGCCCTTCCTCCCCAGTCCCGAAGGCGGAGATGGGGAGATCGATTGGGCGCCTCCGCAATAGGCCTATCATTTCACGGGCCTCGGCGGGGGCCACCACATGGGGCCCATTTGTATTTTTTATACATTTGTAGATGGGGCCGTATCAGGGTGAGGACCCGGATGAAGTATCTGAGCCTCACCCTGGACGGACGCTGGCGGTTAGAGCCGCACTTTGAGAAGCTCGGACTGCGTACAGCAGGAGTGGCGGCGGCACTCGGTCGGTTGCTCCCCAATGTGGGGGGACAAGTGCCGGGTGTCGCCGACTTTATATGGACGTCGTGAGGGCGATCGCCGTCTACGGGGCCTCGGTTTGGGCCGACGCCCTCGGTGCCACAAGCGTGCGGTGGCTAGAAAACGTTTGGGGGAGCTTCCGGCTCCCAGGTAGATATAGGGAAGGCGGAAGGAGGGGAGGGTAGCCGCTATAGAACGGTGGCGGCAGGATCTGGCGGACGTGCGTTAAGGGCGATATACGGTGTACGCCGTCCGCCCGGTCCTGCCACAGTGGTTTGATAGGAAGTGGGCCTCCCTGACGTTGCGACTGGTGCAGGTACTGACTGGCCATGGCTGTTTTGGCTGGTACCTGCACCAGATTGCTTGCAGGCAGCCGAAAGTAGGAGAAAATCTGTCGCTGCCGAGCGTGGTTGCTGGACTGCGATGGTGTACTTCTGCGAGGTGGACCCTCTCAGCCCTCTCCAACCCCTCTCCACCAGCCAGTGGAAAGTGGCGGCGATTTGCCCGCCTTCTTTCACCTCCGTAGCCGGACCTGAAAGGATGGGTTGGGGGCCCATCTCCTCATTGCACAGGTTCGGCTGACGATGGGAGGTAGTTGATCGCGTACACTGCTACCTCCCTATTGGGACGGAGCCCGACGACCGCTTCCGTCGGGCTGACTGCAAAGGGCGGCATGGTGATAGCTCAGCACAGTTCCATGCCGCCCCAACTTAAAAGCGGTGGACGGTACATCGTAGGGTTTTAGTCCGTGCGAATCAGACATAACCCATTCTCTCCCCCGGGAGGATGGGTATCCGTTAGGGATTTCCCCACGTTAATAAAAAAAACCTATCCATTTCGTACACATATGAATTCGCGAAAAATGCATGTATGACCATGCATGTTTCATGGTTTCATACGTGTATTTTGCATCTGACTACTTAACTTGTATAACCAATTTCAGCTCGAAAAGGGCAAAAAAAAACAGCCCACTACTATGTTAACCTACGTGTGCACGTGTGTAGGGTGATCTGTGTATATGTAAAACTAGCTTGAGTCTCTGTATTCGCGCAAGTAACATACTCGAGGGCTCCGCACCGAGGGACAAACATAGGCTCGAGCTGCTACCAGAGACAATGCGACGTGTATGCGGGATCGTATCATCATACCCCACTCACAGCGGCGTGAGCAGAGAGTCGCGGGCATGGGCGCAAACACGCATACTTTAAGTGGACATCGAGCGAAAAAATAAAGAACAATGGGCGCGATGCCGACTTAATTATACAATTACGTACGAGTTCCTAATGATTCGGTTTAATGTACATGAACACGCGGGTTCGAACTGATTATGATTATCGCGAATTTATTTATGCGCGGTGCGGGTTAGACGTTGTAACATAGTCGCAACGGCCGAAAAAGCTGTGATCGCGTTTAAGAACCCGAGTTCAGACGTACTATTAACGAGCGCGTTGAACGCGAGTATTTCTTGAACATCGTGTACCAGCCTATAGCGGTGGTCGATACGGAAGACGCAGTGGGTGGCGCAGGAGTGGACGGAGCCTTCTGAGGCTGGGACTTGACTTTAGGAGCTGGCGGGGACGGCCTTGCGCGCCAGAAGAGCGCGCTCGGCCCTATTGCGGGTGCTGCCGGTGCACTGGAGGTACCCGGTAGGTCAGGGAAAGACTTCTGGCTTTTTATGAGTGGAGGCGGTTGCGTCTGGGACTCGAGCACCAACTTGGTTCAACTGTTTGGAATCGGAAAGACTCGCGGCGGAGTCGCTATCAAACGGGTTGACGGTCGCGGCGCGTGGTCGTTTAGCACGATGGACGACGGTTTGAAAGCCGTCGTTTTCAGCGGGAGCGGACGCAGCCGCGGGAACTGTGTCGAGGTCCATATCAGACCCATCGGAAGCGTCTTCGTCGGAGTCGCGGTCTGACAGCGGTTCGAACGGGTTTTCGGAGAAATATCTGGCCGGTGGCGGAAGGCCAAGAGTCGCGCGCGCGTAAGTGCGTTTGAGTCTATGAAACTCTGAAACTAGGAGAGGGTTCGTATCACGGAAGAACTCATGAAAACAGACTAGATCTTGAATCTGTGTAATATATATATATATATACTCGGGGTGCGGGCGGGGGTTGACATGACTAACCTCCCTGCCCGGAGGGGCGCCTGTTTGGAATCTAATGGACAATCCGTGTCCGAGCCAATGGGAGCTTTGGGCGAAGTGCAATGCTTCACAGAGAACCTACGCAGCCTAGGGGGAGATCCCTAGCACTTCGGTTTCTTCTCTTTGATGCAACGCTCTGCACACGGCGCAACACGAAAAAGCGACGCGCTGCACAACTTACGACGCGCAACACGGCGACTTGACGCACTGCCCACGATGTACTCGGCGCGCACCAAAAAGTGCAGTTTACTTAATGCACTAGGTGAGGTGCACTGAAGCTCTGAAAAGAGCGTAAGGATTGACATTCAATCCACACGCGGCAGACGAATCGAACCTGTAAAAATATTACTAACCCACCGAAAACACACGAAATATTCGAAAACTCAATCAAGCTTTACGAACGATCGAACCGAAACATCTAAGACAAAGCGCCTGGCGATGACTCACTCGGCAACAATGTGTGTCGAGCGACTGCGAATTTATAGAATGTAACATCTGGTGCGCAGGTAGGTTAACGACGATCGAATCGACAGAGCAGCGAGAAAGCGCACGTGTGTACCAGACCGCGGCCCGAACGGACCTCCAACTACTAATAGTCTGTGATATGCGTACATAGTGTTAGCGACGCAGCAGTTTTAGATCGATGCGCATATGTTGCATTATACAACAACAACCCAAGCTGAGGTACCACTGGCTCTTGTGCTCGTTACTCAATCGGGTGAGTGCCTTAAGCGCTTCCCTTTAATATTTTTTATAGGTAAGCGCTTGACCACAATCTCATCTGATGTTAAATGATGATGTGGTCTAAGATGGTAAGTCACGCTTAACCTACAGAGAGACTGGCTCTCAAGTGCTGCTGCAGGAACACGCCAACAGGTGCCTAACGACAGATTTTCAACTTGAGGGTGGTAGCTAACCAGGCGAGCTTAGAAAAAGCCCTACCACCATGTTATGGTTTCATCATGATGTTTTCCTTCACCGAAAGCTCCGACTCAGTTGTTTGAATTCGAATATCCGTCCTTCGACGCTGTGTCCGAACACGCTACCAACTGAGCCATCATCGCTTCATTTTCTTGTAGTTCGATGAAGCTGTGGAGCCACCAATAGGTGTCAACAGCGTAGGTCCGTTAGAAAAAAAAAGGTGTGTGTGCGATTCACACACGATAGAAGTGAAACTTCAGTAAATCGACAAAAGAGTGAGATGAATTATAGGGTTATTATTAGGGTAGGATAATTACAAAGCTTATTTGTTTAAAAATGAAAGTATTTTGATTAATTTTAAAAAATATTTTATTTAACATATGTTACATAATTTATTGCTCAGGACTCAGGACTGTAATAACTATCGAGGGATAAAGCTTATGTCACATAGTATGAAAGTTTGGGAAAGAGTGATAGCGAGACGAATAAGAGATGAAACTGAAGTTACTGAGAATCAATTCGGGTTTATGCCTGGGTGTGCGACAACAGATGCCATTTTCGCACTTCGCCAGCTGTGCGAAAAATACAGATGTGTACATAAAAACTTGCATATGGTGTTTGTAGATCTGGAAAAGGTATATGATCGAGTACCTCGGGATGTTCTGTGGTGGGCGCTGAAAAAGAAAAGAGTGCCTGGAAAGTACTTACAACTTGTCCGTTGTATGTATAGTCAAGCTAAAACACATGTTAGGTCCGAGGCTGGAATTACCGACAATTTTCATGTGGCTGTAGGTTTGCATCAGGGATCAGCTTTAAGTCCTTATCTATTCCTTCCTATCATGGATGCATTAACATCAAAGATAAAAAAGGAAACACCTTGGTATATGCTATTCGCTGATAATATTGTTCTTGTTGGTGAATATGGTGCCGAGGTCCAGAGTAGGCTGGAGAAATGGCGAGAGAAACTGGAGAATGTTGGCTTAAAGATTAGTGGGATGAAACCTGAACATTTGTTGACATTTTGTGACTTCGGAGGTCCATTCAGTTTTTGTCATATTACGTTAAACGTTGTATTCTTACCAGCCTGCTCCAATTTTCGGTACCTCGGCTCATTGATCCAAAATGACAATGGAATAGACAAGGACGTGAGGAATAAGATAAATGCAGGGTGGATGAATTGGCGAAAGGTGTTTGGGGTGATTTGTGACCCACGAAAGCCGTTGAAATTTAAGGGGAAGGTGTATAAAACTATAATAAGACCAGCCGTGTTATATGCATCCGAGTGCTGGGCTACGAAAGAGAAGGATGAGAAAAGATTACATGTGGCAGAAATGCGAATGTTAAGATGGATGTGTGGTGTAACAAGGATGGATAAGATTAAGAATGAGTATATCAGAGGAAGTTTGAAAATAGCGCCAGTGACAGAAAAGTTGAGGAGTAATAGGTTAGCATGGTACGGGCATAATGTGAGAAGAGATGAAAGTCATGAAACAAGAAAAGTTTTGAGTTTGAAAGTGGATGGATATAGGAGTAGAGGAAGACCGAAAAAGGTGTGGATGGATTGTGTGAAAAATGATATGTGTATAAAAAGTATGAATACTGAGATGACATCTGACAGAGGAGAGTGGAAAAGGAAAACATGTTGTGCCGACCCTACTTAGGTGGGATAAGGGTAAGATGATGATGATGACATAATTTATTGCTCAAGTTCCATATTTTCAGTTTCAACAAACAAGATGTAAAAAAACTCACAAATACTGTTAAATAATAACACTTCAAAAATTCAAAAATATTATGTATATTTCTGTCTCATTCGTTGCCGGCTTCATCCTACACATTTTTGTATTTGTGTCTCTTGTTTGTCGTTTTTCCGTTGCAACCGGTTTGAAATCACAACGATTCTAAAGAAGTTTCACTTCAAAAAGCGACGGAGCATAACTACTGGCAACACATGCCGCGATAGTCTGACGCAAATTCCCTCTCTACGCTAGTTCCTATACTCGATTATTTTCTGTTTATGTTTGTATTATCCATGCTCATTCTCATTATGCTCTAGTATCCTCTTATTAGTTTGTGTCATTGAGTTTTTGGCGGAATCTTGGTCTGTCATGACTACATGACACTAGGCTTTTATATTTTATTCATAATATTGTGTTATTAGACTCTATATTTTGTAATATTGGTGGTTTTTTACGTAATATAGGTCGGTTATTGTGCACAAGTTAAGTGGATGGAAAATAATACCACGGACCATGCATTCTGAGATGCCACCAAAACTCCATGGAAAGTACTAACAAGGAAACCATCATCTTGTTAGAGCACTATAATTATCACAAGACACTTACTTCGAACTTCCTACGTTTTAATAAGCTTAAATTATTTGTAAACATTCTGCTATAATCCCTCTTGAAACAAAACATTGACGCTGGCAAATGCTTCTGCGGTGTCAAAACAAGAAGAAGAAGAAGAAGAAAAAGTTTTTGTCATAGATTGTTTGTGTTATGTTCCTGTACAACTATTCGTCTGTGGTGTTATGCTCTGTGATTACGAGATAGGGAAGTGGTGTGTATGGTGATCGGCAACGCGAAGTGATCGTAATTTTGAATAAAAAATCATAAGTTTTCAGATAACATAAAAAAACTGAATACTAAAGATTTATAAAGGTAATATGTAAAACTTATAAAAAGTTGTACAGTTGAGTCGCTGTCACATACTCACAGGTTGTAAAAGAGGGTTTTAAACTGTAAACGCTGAAAATATATTGTAAGTGTTTAGTATTATATTCATCGACACCGTTTGTGATAAAATGTATTTTATATATTGCTGCCTAATTAGCGAACTTCAGTCGAGGATTTCGTAAAACATTCTCTTGTTTAAAATACTGGTCAGGTACCAGTATATTTAATGATTGATTCGGTTATAATGAGTATAGAATTTTCATGTGATGCTACAAACTATTTGTTTGGCATTGTACCGTTGTTATCTTAAATACTTACATGCAACCGGCATTTAATTTGAGTTAGATATATGACAATGGTCTTGGTGCTTGCGTCTGAATCTCATTGTAAATTTACTTCATCATGTACAAGTGGTGGAACTTGTGAAACTAAGGAAGCACCACCTCCGCGGCTATTTATCACAAAGTGACGATGCCCATGATAAAACTGTTTAAAATTGTTGACTATTACATACTAATGAATATAATTATTTTAAAATAATTCGTAAGTGGTATTCAAACAGTAGAGCTAGTACTGTAAAATTTTTGATATACGAAAAAAGATGGCAGTATTTAGGCTCTCAATTATTTCTGATAGATCAAACTAACGTTGTATAATAGTTGTATACATACCATTCTTATTTATCTCTTACCTTACCTTAACTTGTAGTTTTATTTGTTTTACCATTATATTCGAAAATGATGATAATTTATTTAGATGCTTTAAAGTTAATTGAATGACAATTGTTTTAGAACTGTTGTATAATACCTATAATGGAGGAAAATGAGAAAAAACAAGATAATCATAACCAACATGAGAAATATATGAAACATTTTGGAAATATCTACGAATCAAAGTCACGGCCAGGTCGGAAATATTATTACAATGTTGAGACTAAGGAACATAAGTGGTTACCTTGTGATACACAAGTAAGAATTATTAATAGTTCACATTTCTTCCTTGTTTCCATAATAATTAATAATATTGTCCATAATATTTATTTCTAATAGGTTGATATAGCGAAATTTGACAAAAATCCAGTTCAAAGTCAGCAAATAATCAATGAAACTCTCTGCTCTGAAGCAAAAAGCAACCAGGCAAGAAAAGTAACTATTGAAAGTGGTGGTTCATCAAACACATATAATAAACAAGTTATTAATAACCAGGTATTAAATCAGAACTGCCATATTCCATTGGGGGAGAATGAGCAAAATATGTATAAACCATTCATTTTTCCAAATACACTACCAGTGAATGTACCTGCCTTCCCAACAGTAAATCGTGATGTTTGGGCTGTACCCCCTGCAACTCCATTGATTGTAACACCTACTGTCACACCATTTCTCAACCAGCAGCAAATGTTGTTTAATCCAGTTTTAATACCAGTCAATTACAGCAATCAATCTCATAACATATTAACTCCGTCTATCAGTGGGTTAACAAATGGCTTGATTATGGTTAATGGAGAATTACAAACTGTTGATCCGAAGCCATACAAATTAAACTATGGTGTCAATAGAAGGCACGGTATGCACAGAAAATTTAACCACAAGAGGAAAACTGATTTACGAAATATTCTTTCTGCCAAAGAGTCTTATCCTGATTATAATATGTATAGTAATAATAATAATGATGAAAGAACTGTTAGTTGTTCACAAAAAGTTGATGATGATGCAACAACACATCAGAACTATCAGGTATAATTTTGATGATGCTCTATGATGTTATTTTTTTTTTCTAATGTTACTTACATGTGATTTTATTGTAGGAAATACATAAATATCTTGAAACAACCCAACAATTAGACTTGAGTGTAATAAGAGATTTAGCTACACCAAATGTATGTATGGAACAGTGGTATATTGTAGCAGATAGAATTGTTATTCAAGAAAACTTTACCTTTTTAAATAATTTAATAGATTCAGGTGAGTTACAGCTTTTTTTCGCGACTTCGCCTGTTTTAATGTAGATTTGATCTATCCCTCGGTAACAGTACTCTATGTTATTTTCTATACCCCTAAGAATTAGTATAAATTTCACAATTATTGGTTTAGCAGTTAAGACATGAAAGTGTAACAAACAAACATACCGGCTTTTAAATTTATAATATTAGTATGGATAGCGACAGTTTATTTTAGATAGTAAAAATGATATGATAAAATAATATTATTATTACAAAACTATCTTTATTGAATTAACTTTTGTAAATCAACATCATTGGAAATAACCAAAATTCACTCATCACCCTGGCCCTAATAATTTGTCATCTTATTAGGGTTCTAAATTGATTGATAAAATGAAATGGTCTTTGAACATTTGTGGTATTATACACCTGTTATTGACTATTGAACAAAGATCTCTTCCTGAAATGCATATCAAAATTTTAGCCTATAAGGTTATGGTAAATTAAAATGACATAAATATGTATTTTAGTAAACTATAAAAGTAAGAATTCTTTTAGAAATTTTTCTACACAGGCAATCAACCATTAATAACCTATGTATAAACAAATTCGAGACAATCATCATACCAGCTTCTTTTTTTTTATCATACATCGTCAGAGTCCATCTCGGTTATGTTGTTTTGATATTCAACCAAACTAAAAATTTCTAAAAAAATACAGTTTAAAAAAAGTAGTAAAATACAGTTTAATTTCTTTTTATTTTATTACAGATAATAAATGTCGTATTATGGTGCCTGAAAGTGTATTGACAGAATTACGTACATTAACGGAAGATCATAACGCTATCAAATTACGACGTACCTTTCGATTCATCTCAGAGGGAATAAAAAGTGGACGAGGATGGATAGGTAATAGAAAAATAAAAAAATCTATTAAAAGTTTTATGACGCCTTAAACAATTATCATGTTACTGTACTATATTTCAAGAAACCCCTACCCAAGTGCAGAGAAGTGTAATAAGAGTTAGGCATTAGATTATAACCGACTAGTTCATGTAAAGTATTCTACCGAGTTTTTTTAGCATTCAGTTTATCTGATAGTTAGGACAGATATGGAGCTATGTCATTGCGTTACAAACCTAGTGTTATATGCATATTATTCATCTATTTGTATGAAAAATTTCATGAGATCGGTTTTTGATGTGAAAGCCTAACAAACAAACAAACTCATTGTCGCATTTATAATATTGGTAAGGATTGTTAACTTAAATAATTGTAAATTTTTCGTCACGTTTCTGGAATGATTTAGGCGAATAAATCTTTTTTTTTTGCTATTAAGTAGCTTAATCTTAAATCATGGTTTAAGGGTTTCCTGTATCCAGAAATGTTAATGTGATAATCAGTTTCAAATGATTATTGCTCATTGGTAGTATGTTTGGACATCGCGTTTTTCGACTTAGGTTACAATTCTAGAATGAGCTGGAGCTTTTGGTAAAGGAAAACATGATAAAAGCATAGATATTATGATAGTAATGTACCACACCTAAGGGCCATTCAAGTATTACGTGAGCATTAAAGGGGAAGAGGGGCGTCTTTTATCAGCTTATGTTGGATGACATAAGACATGGGGGACTGATATATGAAGTTCGTGGTCTTATTCACTGGGCTACCATCGCACTTGTAGCGAACCACTACAAGTTAATTCCTCTATAGACTATAAATTTTCTATTTCTAGATTTGTTAACTGTGACCCATGAACCAATGAAGAAACCAAAACAGATTATAAAATACTTATATAAATGTTGACATTAATAATGGGGGAGGTGGGGTAAGAGCATTGCTTGCTTTTGCTGATCAGGAGGAGGGGGCGGTCAGAGAATATTTGCTAATATAATACTCTAATGGTCCCCTAGTCTTAGTGCCTTAGTCCACGTTATTACTTAATATAAAGTGTGATTTTAATCAAACGATAAACCTTTAATATATTAAAAATGTTTAAACTTTCACATTTTCTTTGAATCGTGTATGTTTTTCTGTAAAGGATGCTACTACTTAATTTAATTATATTATGATTTTAAACACTAATCACAGGATAAGGTAATTTTTATAGGGTATTTTGGTTTCTTAGCTGACATATCAGTGTAATAATCAACATATTAACTAGAGACAACCTCCAATCTTGAAACAGGACTGTTGAAATTGGGTAATGTTATAAATAAAACTGTGTTTAACTATGTATTGTTAAAAATATAAACATAACTATGTACAGAGTTAGAGAATATTAGTATTGTATTTGAAAACATAATAATTTAATATGATAAAACTTGAAACATGTTTGAAAATAAATTATTTTACAGGTGATCATCTCATAAATACAAAACAAAATATGAGCATTATTGAGATTTGCTTAAAGTTATCATCTGAAAAGTACCACGTGGTAAGTTTTAAAAGTTTTATTTTACAAGTAACTGTTAAACTTCTTGCTAGTATTTAAAATGTTTTATTTGCACCTTTGCATTGAACATTGCATAGTATTTTATGTAATTTTAACTGAATTATTTCTGAAGCATGTCAAGTAAATTTTTAGTGCTATGTAGTACTTATCTATATTATGTGGTTTAACTTGTTGTATATTTATTTAAGGTACTTTTATCAAGTGATGAAGGGTGCTTAAAATTGAAAAATAACACTGAAATATCGATATTTACAATACAGGATTTTAAAAACCTTGTAACTAAAAGTCAGTCAGTAAATTCACCTCCAAAAAGAAATCGCCTTGGAGAGAGAATAGTTTATTTTTGTAATAATGATCAACAACACAGTATTGAGACTGAATCGAAATGTTTAGAAGAACAAAGTTTAATAAACCAAGATTCAGGTTTGTCTAAACCAGCCAACACAAATGTGCAGATGAGAATTGTTAAAAAAAGTAGCAATGTTGAGTCCCAAAATGCTTTAGATATTGCAAAAGTATCTGAAGATGTTAATTCAGTTTTAGATGATCAAAAGAGTGAAATGGATGATGTTATTTCTAATGCTGATGGATCTAGTGTAGTGAATAATACAAATACTTCTACTGTTAAGTATAATAAACGAGTGATAAAATTAAAACAGAATGAAGGTAATCAAAAACAATTTCATAGTACAAAAAAAGGTTGGAGTAGTAGAAAAAGGACAAATGGTGGCAGAAATACTGATTTAACTTCCATAAATAACTCTATCTCAACAAAACAGATAAATAAGGTAAAGCAAATAAGAGATGAACCAATTGATATTACTGGTTCTAAATATAATGTGAACCTTGTGAATTCAATACACGATACTTCAGATTGTACTAATGTTGACAACAGTCAATTAAGTTCGCCATTAAAAAAAAAGAAAAATAATGTTGCCGATGATGATACAGCTAGTTTGATGTCAGCAGCTGAAAACTCTGAAAGTGAAAATGTTGGTAAACACCAACAAATATCTAAATGTGATCTAAATCTAGCAAATATAAAAGTGATGTTTGAAATCACTGATAAAAGTATGGAAGAGCATTTGTCTATGAGATCTGATGAATGGGTTTCAAGGTTTGTTCAGATAATGGAGGAAGTATTGTCGCAAGTTTTACACCAAGAGCCTTTATTCATAAGTGAAGAGTTACCTCCACCATGGATATTACAAGAAGCTACACAATGTATTATAAAGAAATATAGTCATTGTTACTACGTAGTGGATGCTGCGAATAATTTATCAATTATCGTACATAAAACAAGTGATATTAGTGGTGAGTATGAAATCTAACAATAATAGGTATCACGTAACATCAAAATACGGATTTAAAGATTTAGATCTTTTCTATTAGTTTTCTTATCATCAAATGTGTGTAAATGTTTTGTGTTTTTAGAGTTAGTGATTTCAGATGATTACATTGCACTAACCCTTATTGCCCTTATTAGATTTTTCCAGAAAGTTATTTGACATCTTAAAATTCATTTTTTTTTCATTATTACTTCTAATTCAATTAAATTATGCACAACAACTAAAGTATATTACGCAAAATGCCACGAATGTTGCGTAATATTTAGCGTCTAATAACCTTTGTAACTAAAAAATAAAATATGGTATTCTAATATCTTGTAAAAATCTCCTCCTTGTTTATTTGTATCTAAATAATTTAATTTCTCTATAAATTAAGAAATGGGCGCATAATATTTTATTCACCGTTCAATGATTACTTTTTTAGTAGTAGTGATTGAAGGATTACCACGTTGCTACTATCAGAAGGTTGGAATGAAAAATAGATCTGACTCCGATAGTGTTGACTTGTAACCGCTTCTGCTTTTCTATGGAAATGATTGTAGTACACACATACCACGATGTATGTAGTTATGTGTGTCACTACACTTTAATTACTTTACATCATAACCTTGATCAAAGTTTAATTTACTGTAATAGAGCTTTTAGTAAAAAAAACATTTTCATGTCTGTATACATAGACTATAATCTTCTGTAGGTCAATTTTGAACACTTGTAACTTCGCATAGAAGTAAAATTTTCCTAATCACATCCTTATTTAACCCTAGCACCATAAATATAAATTGCTAGTTTTGCCCGCGGCATCGCTCGGGATAATCTGAGATTTAACCTATCCTTCAGGAACAGTGTTTTATTTTTCTGGATGGTAGATATCCTATGTCCTTTTCTATTAGCGTAAAACGTGTAGGCTAAGGCGTAGCAAACTGATAAACACATTCACATTTATAATATTAGTTAGAATATACTTTAGTTGTCTCAACTTGTAACGTAATTAATTATGAAAGTAGCGGCAACACAAGAGTTTACCAACAGTAGATTATTAATTATTTCTTTTCAAATGTTATATATTGGTTCATAACCCACCTTTTGATCGTTTTTAGTGTAGCCATAACATGATATTGTCGTTAATCCCGATAACGTTTTTAATTATATTCAGAATAAATTAATATAATTAAACGTTTTTTTAGGTAAAATCTTAATGAACATACACCCTACAGAATTCATGAAAATGTATAGTCATGGAATGTATTTAGTAGAAGCTTTAATGGTAAGTGTTACAAGTTTTTTTGTCATTTCAAAAATTATTTACATATTCTATTGAATAATATATCATAGATGCTTAAATAAAAATGTAATCAATAAAATAAACAAGTAAAAACTTACAAAAATAACAAAATTATGAACATATTTCAAACTAAGTTCACTTCAAACTAAGTTACGCATTCAAAATTACTTTCAGTATGTGTGTAAAAATTGTGAAGATCTTTATAATGCAAGGGAATTGCTAAAAAAACTTTTACATGATATTCAGAATCATGATGTAGATTGCCAAAATGACTCTTTTAACAATCCTGTAGAAGCACCCCAAAGAATTGAAGAATCAACAAATATAGTAGAAGAATCAACAACTGAAAAAAGTGTAGAAGGACCCGCCACTCACTCTTATGAAAGAAACTTACACGAGGTAAATATACACTACAATAATTATTTACTTGTGTCGAATTTTTAGTCAAAATGTTTAAATTTACAAGTTTTAAAGTACTATGAACGAAGTTATGTGACCTTAAACAAATGCCATATGAAGTTCGGCTATTGGACGATTATGAATCTGAGCCGCCAGGCATAGTCACTTTATTCATAGGTATTCACAGTTCGGCCTCTATAACGCTTTATTCATACCGAGCGACGAACACAACATCGGCCCCCGATTACCCGTGCACTCAGTTCTTCTGTTGCGCTTATATAATTTAACCCAGTCTAATTTTGTCCATAGAATACATAGTAGTAGGGATAATTACTCCTATCCATTCCTCGTTTCTCATCTATTCCACAGAATAAGGCAAAGAACACATACTTCTCTAAACGATATAAACGAAGATAAATTAAATTGTACCTAAATTGTACATGTTTACTTTTAATCGTTCACTTGTGAAACGTGAAGTTTAGCGCCTGTGCGATTTTATGTGACAAGATAAATTCTGTAGTCCAATATATATTAACAATAATATTTGCCCATCCATCGTGCTCAACCAGCAAGATGAATAATGCAATTAAACTTCGTATAGAACATGATTATGATATAGAAGTTGTACGGGTGTTGGTAGTAATCTTCACAAATGAAAGAAAGTCTTTATCGCCAACAGTATAATTGGAAGATATATAACACGTACACAAACAAGTAGAAGGAGAAACATAGACAGACAAAAACAAATAGAAAAAACTACGTTACGGTACAATTAAACACGTAATCAATTAGTGGTTGCGGGGGAGAGAGCGACGTGCGTTTCGTGTCTCAGTGGTACCCGAATGAGAGGGTGGTGGTGCCGGCCGCGCTGCCGCGCCGGCGCAACGGGCTGCGCATGCGCAAGTGGTGTTCGCGTCCCGCAACCCGCACACTCCCCCATACACAGCGGACTGCTCGTCCTTTGCTAATTTATTACACACAATATTTTTATTAATAATATATGCTCCGCTACAGAAGTCATGGTGATTTAGTGATTTGACCAATGGAATAGCGACCCGATGTCCGCAGGTTCGAAACCCGGCATATACCAATGAATTTTTCGAAATTCGTGTACATTAAGTAACTTAAATTGGTAACACTATCGGCTGACGGTGAAGGAAAACATCGTGAAGAATCCTGAACCTGAGAAATGTTGTTGTAGTACCACCATATATGGGAAAATATAGAACTGTGGATTTCTCAGAGTTTGTAATCGGCAATACGTCGTGGGCTGACGTGATGATTATGCCCATACCTTCCTTCGGGAAGAGGCCTATAGCCCTGCAGTGGGTCTTTAACAGGCTGATCATGATTTTATAGAATAAGATACTCCCTTCATTTCATTCATTTCATTTCCCGTCATAGTTTTTTGTATTCAGTAGAAAAGAACATATTGGGTCATATAGATTATGTACTTCTATAGGATTCTTTATCATTTAGCTTCTAATCAGAACTTTACACATTTTTTTTTATTTTCAGAGGGAATTGAACTTATTTGAGAAAGAGGACGATCTGGAGACTTCGTTTTTTTCGACCCTTGAACTTCAGAAGTCAACTTGTTCTTCATTAAAGAATTCGATCGATACTTCTGGAAAAGGAATAGTAACAACGATCGAACATAATGTTGATAAAGATGAACCTCAAGCTAAAAATATACCGAAGATTGTAAGGCACTTTACTAAATGTGTCGAATATGAAAAGAGATTGAAAGATCAAACATCTAAATGTATGCTGTGGGAAGCTGGTTATAATTGTGGTATCGAGTATGGTGAAGATACTTACGTTGGTGAAAATCTGGAATCAGATGATGATATATATGGCGGTGAGGATTATGAAAGTGAAAATTCTATTAACGCAGTTGAAGACAATATGAAAAGGTTTCGATGTTTCATAGGATTGTTTTTGATGGAAATTAAGAAAACATTTACACATGTTCATATTCTTTGGTGAGTTTAAAAGTCATCAAAGATTATAATAGTGTCAGACTATGATGGCCGTTTTGACTCATGACAATAGAGACGTGAAAAGACGATTCATTTTTGACAAGCATATAATCAAATGCTGCTTTGTTTTGCATTAAGCATGGACGCGACTATGCCGGAGGTGGTAGTATTGCTGGCCAGCGATCCTATGTATATAATCATATGTGGGATATAAATATATAATTTTGAAAAACATAAATGTCGAGTAAATAAGTACATACACTAATAATTATAATCCATTTAGGATTCTGTCAAACGGCGCTGTTTTTTTGATAATAAAAACATGGAAAGATTTATTCACGGGACCATATTATATAGTTAGATATAGTAGTAATTAGATATATATGTAGTATATAGTTGTATAATATTTTTTTTAACATTTGATAAACTTCATTGACAGTAAAGAACAAGAATTTGGTCCTTCAAATATAGTTCTTGATTTATACGAAACTTCATGAGCGGACAAACGTCAAAACAGGCATCATAGCGTGCCGCTACTATAATGGTTTTAATACATGATAATTAAATATAATATATTAAATTATTTTACAGTAAAAATATTGTTGCATCTCAATGTACACAAAGTAAATCGGATAAGGCAGATTTATACAAAAAGGCCGAGAAAGCGCACATGTATATAAATAAATTATCTAAATCACTGGAAGGGTAATTATTAGTATTTTTTAATATAATTATTAATCTGTACTTATCTTATTACTGCATAAATAGATGTTCGCAAGGGTATGAAGGGATTAGTCATCACATGAGACGAGGTCGTTTTAGCGATTTCATAATTTAATAAATATATTATTTTATGTTTTCGTACCACAAGATGGATACTATAAGATCATTTGTTGCAGATTGATCATTGATGTTACAAATATTTTTTTCTTTTCGATATAATAATAAAAATTTGCTTAATCCTAGAGAAAAAGGATCTGGAAATATGCAGTAGTTCAGGTCTTCGTATCTTTTTCACACTCCAGGCCTCACGTATTTTTTTTTCTACCTTTACTGTTCTGTAAAATATATATATTTTTTCCTTTTTGTTCATAAAAATATTGTATAGCATTAAGAATGTAAATGTGAGATGAAATAAATGTATTTATTATTATATTATTAAATATGCGAAAGAATGAATATATATTAAAAAATTATCAAATACTACTTTTTGCTCGCGCTTTCGTTCGCGTTAATATAGATATAGTTTTTTTTTCTAATATATACATATGTATATATAGTGTCTAATGGATGCCGTAATCTTACTTAGAAAAACTAAAGAAGAATATCTTATGAAATATTATTTGCAGTATACTCAATCGGGATGTGGAGAATTCTGATAAAGACATACAAACATTAATGAAGAAAGCTGGTGTTCAGATGTCTTCTGAACAAACGTTTAATACTGAATACAAGTACGTTTTATTCATTTAATTCATTACTAGTTTTTTTTATTTTTTGTACAATAATAAGGGATCAAAAGCTCAGAAATTTGTTAACTTTATACAGGAATAATTGAATGGCTTTATAGATTAATGACATAGGTATGATAATTAACGATGTTTTCTCTCATTTTTCAGGAGCATAATATCAAAATGTATGGATCAAGCAAAGGAATATCTTTCATACCTAAATCTTGTTACTCATAATATAGATACAATAGTTTAATATCTATCATAAAGCCGTAATTCATAAGATAATAATTATATAGTAAGTTTTATACATACCTTTTTTATGAATTGAGTCAATTCTGTAAACATCCACCGTTCGCCTTTGATATTCATTATCACTTGTTAAATAAATAATTCGTACCTCTTCGTATATGGAATAATGTTAGCATATTTATATTAATAATAGTTGTGTATCTACGTGTTTTTTCTCCCAATTTTGTGAAAACAAAACCTTGTCAACAATGATTGGTATGTGTGTTTATATGTCTGGATTTAACTCGAAACTTCATATTTTATACAAAGTATATATCATTAAAAAAAAAAATTAAAAATATAAAATTTTATTTTACTCCACGGCTATTTTTTTAAGACCCAGATCTCAAAATGACGGCGTATGATTTTATTTATTTTTTAATTTCATGATATATCGTACATTGTAAATTTCACGGCTTAGTAAAAATTATCATTTTACAATATATAATTTGTTATTTTTCACCGTTTTGTAATAAATCAGGTATTTTTTAAGCTTATGCTGCCAACAGTCTGTTGACCTGTGCCTCGTGAGCTCTACACTCGTTTGTATGGAACTTAAACCTTTATGGTTATAGACAGTCCAGGGGTTAAACGCGACCTCGCAAAAAAAAAAATAAACAAACTAATTTTATAATTTATAATATTTAGTAAGGATAATGATTGTTGAGACGTTTCGCTATTTATGTTGCTACATAATTTTATTCTGAATTTTCATCTCTTAGTAATTCTCTTTAATTCCGTAAATCTTTCATTTTTCTGTGTCACACCGAATTGCCTCAGCAGTCGAAATAATCTCTATGTACATTGCAACTATATGTGTAATTTTAACCGACTGCCATATTTGTAAGTGTAAATTTAGTCTAAGGCGTTATAATTAATTAAATTACGATAATGTAATGTAACTTTTTATACTTCCATTGTATTTATGTCATTAATTGTTAAGTACGCATTTTGTTACCTGTTAGATATTTCATTAACTGCACTCATTTTAAAATTAGTGATTTTACAAAAAATAAGGGATTTTGAAGTGAAACTTCTTATGGGATGATCTGCAACCTTTTAGTGCGACGAATAGTGGTGGGGATAAACACTGTGTCGGGTAGAGTGTTGAAAACAGTGGTTCTTGTTCGATCACCGATATTAAGCAACATCGAACGCGGTCAGTAAATGGATGGCTTTTTGTTGTATTTTTTTAATTACAATGTTTCCTTGTAATACAAAAGCTTCACTTCTGTCGCGTGTCTTTGTACTGATTTTATACTCTATATATATATAAATATATATAATAAATATTACATATATAATACAAATTTGAAAAAAAAAAAACTAAATATTACCTTATTTTATACTTTATAAAGCATTTTTATAAGAAAAATGAAGATTTCATTTTTTTTTGTTATTTTTCATAAAGAATGATATAAAAGCGTTTTATGTCGATTTGTTAGTAGGTATATGAATGAAAAATATGTTCGTGATATTGAAAACAAATAAAAACACGGTAAATGCAATTGTATAATAAAGTCATTGTTATAATACACATCTACAAAAAATATATACTTCATTTCTTTGTTTCCTATCCTTTAATAAAGTATGTAAAATTTTCCTGTGTATCAGCGCATGAATGAAATATATGTCGTTTATGTAACGATATAACAGTTACGGTTCTTTATACTTAATTCCCGTCTCTTCCTCCCTTATACTTTATTATCCACCAAACAGTTGCGGTTAGTTATATTTAATTCCCGTCTTCTCCACCCTTCTACTTTATCCACCATCATCCGGTGACGTCGACGCATCCCTTTCATTCCCTATATAACGCTTCATTAAGTTCTGTGTAAAGAATAGAATGCCGTTTCTATTTTGTAATCGGTTCTGCTTCATCGCTTTCTATAACCTCCATAATTGATTACTTTTGAAACTCAATCATGCTTTTAATATAATAGGTACAGTGAGTTATTCAAAATGTTGCGATTTAATTACGATCATTGTATTTGATGAAAACTACGTTCACACTAAAAATCAAAACTACAATACACGGAGCGTGACATCTACGCAAACGAGCCAATAGCAACAAAGCGAAAAACGTTCGTTATCATTCATTTTGTAAATAATTTTTACCCATGTCATATCAGACAACGCGCGTATTTTTATTTTATTTTAAGCCGACATCGTATGAAGCTTCAAAGGGCGCGAACCAATTGTATTGAAAAGTTTATTTTCTCTTTTGTTTGATTTAAATGTAATTCCATCTTAATTGCTGTGTTGTAATTGTTTACTATAAATACCCGATATACAAGAATATTGTTTTCGTAGTATTAACACAAAATATAATCTAAATTACAACAGTTTTATCATAAAATATGCAGATTAATAAATATGAAAGTATGCGGCAGCACCTGCCAGCTTTATTGGAATTATTTTTGGAGAATAGGATCATTATTTTAATAAAACAAAATATTAGTATTCCAAGATAATATTTACTTAACATGGCACTACATATATTTTAATGAACACAAACATAACAATAAAATTGTTAAAGTATATATTTGCTTTGGAAAGTAAATGATCAAATAATCTTAAATAATAATTTGAAACAGTGAGCAAAGATAAATGACAATATAGTATTTGAGTGGTTCTTTTAATATATTAATATCTTATAAATTGTTAGGTTTCAAAAAACATCTTTTGTTTTGAAGGTATTAAGAATACCGTATCTAATAACATCTATTGATATGATTTGATTATGTATTACCAGTACTGTATTATAATAGATTTAATATCCTATCCTAAAATAATATTATTTACACAACATTTTAGAATAAAAATAAAACATAACCAACAGTTAACAGAAGTGCGATGTAATTCTGTTTACACAAATTAAATACACAATAATTAACATATAAAATATGTACTTTATCTGTTTACAAACAATCATTGATCATAACATTATACGATACATTGTGTTACGAGTGCGACATGGAGTTCTATATTGGTAAGTTTCTTTAGCAAAAAGAAGTGATTCGCAAAGTGGGTCCATGAAAAAGTACAGGAGGCCCTACGATTAGTCACATTTGTTATTTAAACATTTCGAATTGTACTTTAAATCCTATTTCAAACAGCGTTCTTTACTCTGCTATCATTAAATTAAGGTTTCCATAAAAGAGATTTGTTTAGTGTTTCGGAGCGTCAAAATTCATTTGCGTTCATTTGATTGTCAAATGACGAGGTTGACTCACCTTTTCTATTATTTTTATAATGTTATATTAATGATATTGACTAGATTCGTTTGTTTTAATTTAGTTGAAACCTCTGCCTTCCACCATAGCTTGGGCGCAATATTTGGGAAATTGAACCACTGACAGCAGGAAATCTGTGAGACCCTGAAATACACAAAAAAACTTATTATTATCGAAAAATCATTATATAGTTTACAAAAACTGTTAATATGAGAACTTTCAAGAGGAGAGGTTAATTATTATTTGTCGAAAATCTTAAAATTTGAGTTTGAACCATTAAACATGTATATATAATTTATTCATTTTATAATGTGTGTGTGTGTGATATTACCACAATATTATTGATAATATTCGTTTAATAGAAACCCTTGCTAATAATATATAATTACTATAAACATATACCAACTCATAAATTAATTGCAAAATTCAAATGTATTAAAATAGGATATTTAAACACGGTTTGATACGCTAATGCTTTGTAATTTTTTGTTAAAATCATATCCCTTGGCACTCGTCGCTTCAAACTGGGGCAAAAAAATATTTATCCTTACTATCTAGATCAGTGTAGGCACCAGCAGATAACTAGTCTGTGCAAATTATTGCTAGTAGATAAAGTTAAATTGAAAAGTGTGTTAAAAACGGTACATTCTTTATGTAATGAAAGTATTTTAATCACTAATAAGGATATATTTAATATCTATCACAATGATCTGGTTATAACAATGGTTCCTACTTTTTAACTTAATATTCATCTTTATATGCATATTTAATCGAACAAAATCGACTAACTTCGACTTCTAATCTATTCAGTGTTGATGTACATAATTATAAATAGATTAGTTTTGGTTAATTAAAATTCAATTACAGTCGAAATACTCACCGTTAATGGCTCTATACATACAGTGAAAGGTAAAACTATGATGTAAATACCAGCTGCTATACCAGCAATCCAGAATGCAACTATTATAAGAATTATCAGCCATATTATAGAATATATAACGTTGCCCATGATCTAAAACAAACAAATAAAACGTTAATTTGTCATTGAAAATGTATTTGCTTAATACCTATTTTGAAATTAAACACGGATATTTATATATAGTTAGAAAGTTTTTTTTTCGAACTGACTACACTGTTGACCCGGCAATGGCCTCTGCAGTTTCACCGGACTACATAGTTAGAAAGAATACCAAGCTATTAATAGTTTATAATCTAGACTATTTAACTATTCTTCGGTCTTGATTAAATTCTTTACCTACTAAAATTTACATATATCTTAAAACTAAGTCTAGTTACCGAAATGTCCCATTTATCATTACGATATTTCGTTCAAAAAACTGTGGCAGTAAATTATAGAGAAAATTGATATTTGGTAACATTTCAATATTATTTACAATCGTAGTACTAGTACAACCTAAGAGTTACGCAGTTCAAAATGTTTACCTTGTACTTTATTTGCTTTGTTTAAACATCACTGCGTCATCGTTTACTACTGTTTATATAATTTTGTGGGTTCATCGTTGCTCAATTTTTACGCTGACCTCATTTCAAGGTTACTCCAATGAAATCGATTTAATAAAAAATTATAATATTCACGTCCGGCCCTAGTAAGTTACACATCAAGGTCAAGTTTTACATCCATTCAGATATGGTTACGGTATGGAATATTGTTTATCTTCTCTTTGATGATCATTGAGTATGTACAGTACAAAAGTAATTGTAATAAAAATTCTAGCTATTCTCTGACGCAAGAGTGTGACTGAACTTGAATACTATTTCTGATAAATATCAATAGGCAGTCATATAATGTATCTGTTATTAAATTGGAATATCTGCTATTAATTTGTACGTTACTAGTTTTGTATTGAAAGTGAAACGAATCACGCGCCACCTATTATAAAATGGTTGTATTCATTCTGAAACCCGTGAAACGCATAACAACTCATCAAAGTGTTGTAATCAAATTAACGGTATAGCATCGTATATAGGAGTTTTTTTTTCTTATTCTACGTTATCAAAACTGTGTTTATACGTCAGTTAATCGGCAAATAAAAAAATATAGCACTAATTGGTAACTACAATTAACTACAAATTAATCGACACCGACTATGTTGTCCAGGTCAAGTCCGATGAAACCGTGAGTATGCTTTTAATCAAACACACTTAGGCATGAAATATTTTATTCGTCACAGTTATTATTATATTCATATAAAATGAAAACCAATTTGTCATATGAAATGATAAATCTGTTTTTGCTTATGTTATTATGTATACGGAACGACTAAGTTATGATTCACAAAATTCTAACATATTAATATTAAAAGCTTAGAGGGTTGCGAGAAAGTTCTTTGCGTGTATAATTAATTATTTGTTTTTGTGTAAGAAGACGAGTTAAACTAAATTCGTCCGTGGCAACAATTTGCATTTGTAGCCGATAAGAAATTAATGAAGTCATGGTATTCGTTTTCCACTTATAGAATTGCAGTGATGAAATATTGATATATTTTACATCTTTATTAGACTTCCTATATTTTCCGTGCCTCGTGCCGCAGTTGTAGTAAACGCTGCTATTGTGCCGAGAATTTGTGATTCGATCCTTGCTTTTTATGTGCTATAATAGAATTGTTATTTTTATGCTTGGCTCTTAAATATGTATATACATGTCTTAATCAGCTTTTTGGGTACAATAATACGACCTACGAGTGGTTTGGAATTAAATAAATTTGAGGGAAATATATCATGTTTTATTCATTTAGTAGTTATTATTTAATAGATCTTGAAAAGCCAGAAATGTACTCGTATGTATTAATAATATAAATAGCCATAGTCAGAATAATGAATTAGATCTTCCTCCATCATTCCTAAACAGACTTTTATCTTTATATAGTAAAAGATATTCAAGAACTTTACTGTTATCAATAAATATTGAAAATAGTTGGGTTTTTTTCCTTAATATTGAAACTTGCTAAATTATTATCGAATTTCGAGTCTGCCGTTGTCAATGCATCGCGCAAAATATAATGGACAGATTTCAATTAAAAACTAAATAAATATTATTAATATGTGTTTATATTTAATATGTGTTATGTAATATGTGTTTATTTACCGTGAAGTAGTGTGGCAAGCGGTGTGGTGTGCATGGGCAGGATAGGGGAAGTAAATAGATAACATCGTTTATAAAAAAAATATTCGTAAGTAAAGTATATTTTGCTTTTTTATGTATATTCCTTTGTTCATAAAATATATTGTTAAAATAATGTCGCAGCTATCAGCTAGTTAATAATACCTATAAGAGAAAATATTAGTGACCACTTTTTATCCGTTGTCACGAGGTAAAATGTATAAAAATTATAAATCAGATTGCATGATTTATTCCACCTATATCTTTCCTTGAAATGATGCGTTTGCTCAACAATTAGTCATTTAAGGGTTATTATTAATATTTCATTTTTCGGTTTTATTTTTAGTTTGGCTAATTTGTCATTTAGATAGGTAGATTAGAATTACGTACGTTAACTTCGACAAAACACGTATGTAACATATGTAACACTTTTCGCATTATACTTTATTATGTTAACGTGAATAAAGATATTTGATGATAATATATTCTTTGATAAAATTTGCGATAAGCCAGCTGAGATCATTCATAATAAACAGTCTTGGATGTTTTTTTAAATTTGCTTTTGAAATTAGATTTTTAGAATTATTTATGAACTAGTACTCGAGGATATTAGTTTTTGTTTTGTTTTATAAAAATAGCCCATACGAACTATGCGATAAATTCTACATGTAAATTAATCTTAGTCTGATCAAAACATAAATAAATCACCCATCAACTCCACACAATATACAGTTTTCTTGTTTAATAGGCATAGCAAAAGTATTTGTTAGTAGCAATGGCCAATGTTTCCTAAGAAAACTGTAGTAATCTAAAGGATATAATACTAGGATATTACATATATGAAACGTGCCCCAAAATTGCGTAGACTGTTTACCTTATTCATATAGTCTATGGCCATATTATATAGATCTTTCTTTTCTCCAGTATACTATTCTAGTCTATGATATATATTCACTACTAGAAATGTTTGCTTTAATAATATCGTCTGTCAACAAAAAGTATTACTCATTTAATTTAATCTGGTATAAGAAGTTAAATAATAAAAAAGTTTTTTTCCTTTCTCAAATTAAACTTTATTTTGTGTGACTAACAACAAATTGTTCATAGTTCCTTACGTATAACATTTATTATGTGCCGTTATTATATAGGCATCGCGTTATAGTTCACGTTTAGTCTTTAGTAGACATATTTATATTTGTGGTGTTAGTGGCTCCCGCAGCTCGTACTACAGTTAGACCAATACAGTTTTTGTCAGTTTTTTGTTATATCTATGTCTTATTATCTACAGATGAGATATAGCGTGAGATTATGTAAGTCTTTTATTGCAAAAATAATGATGAAACAGTTAAAAAATTAGGTGAATTAATTATTCTATAGAATTCTTATGTGTAATTGATACATCTTTATATGATTACGTGATTTTTCATAGTTTATTTCTATAAAGGAAAACACATTTACAATATGATACAAAATATACGATATATAAATTTTGTATAGCTATGACGTTCGAATATTATTATTGAACGTACCTGCGTATAAAAGAACTTGGAAATTGTATAGTATTTGAATATATTCAAACTAAAATTTTACGGAATCACGTAATAATTTTGTAATATTAAATTACATTTATTATGTTAGATCACTATTTTTAGAATCAACCGAGGCTGAAATTAATTTAACTGTCACATACTTATCGCAATGAAGATATATATACAGTGCATACCACATTGTGTTTGTATATACATACACAGGTACACATAAAAAAGCACGTGAATGTCGCGTACGTATACGACATGTATGCGTAGTACTTGAAGTTCTTCCAAGTAAAAATAAAATATTCCGGAACTGTGACAATGTTTAAAGAAAACATTAAACGATTGAACGTCACGAAATACACACAATCCAGATGATATTATAAATTACATCGTTTGATACATTTTATTCATAAGACCTTGTCAGCTATGTTCTAATAAACCTAATGAAACGCAACGAGGTTGTTGTTATTAGACAATTTTTATATTTAGAACGTGTAGAAACACACAAACATCTTACCGGTTCTTTCGATAACGGTATCACAAAATTCGAACTGCGACTAGTCGCGTCACTTTTCACTATTGAACTGAGTGGATTGACTGCACGCCGCGTTGCCCATGGGCGGGAAACTACTACCTACGATTTACCAATGTATAATAAACCTTGAGTAATACTTTATACTCGAACGTTGGTACTCTTATCTAGGTAATGAGTAATGTGGGTGACGGAATGTAAACTTTACGAATACGAATTACGATGTGCTTGTTTTCGCGATTACGTTCCCAATAACTAAATTAATATGCATGGGTTAGCATTTGATTTTATTTATAGACATGTATTATAGAGTATTTAAGTACTCAAGGTATTCGTTAGTTGGGTCTTATAGGTAGGTACTATTACAGTTATATAGTAAAAATTATCTTTTGCCCGCGACTTCGATAGCGTTAATATATTAAAAGATATTTTTTATACTTCGGGAAAACACCATTTTATTAGAGGAAAGGTATCTAGCCTATGCTATTTTCCATACCCTTAAGAATGTGTATATAAAATGATACAATGATCCGCTGAATATTTAAGGTGTAAAAGCTTAACATAAAAACTTACGCTCGGGCTTATAATATTAGATAGTACTAAATTGGTCAACGGTTCAGTAATATTCTTTTTTTTAGTTCTCTCCACAGGTACATCGATGGTTGGACCTTGTATGGTAATTGGGAATATTCGGAATTCGGAGAAACATAGATAGTGAATAGAATATTATTAATTATTTATATTTTGAAGATCAAATTTTATAGGAGTAAAATATTGGAAAGAAATATGTTTATTTAATTATTACCAGTTAACAATAGCACTATACATAACTCAGTTTTCACAGAAAGAAAACCCTAAGCTAAAACGCTGTTGTATTTGAAAGTGATTACGGTATGCACGGACAACAGTCAGTCATCTTAAGAAATCATTTTAATATTATATATTCAAAATAACAAAAACAAATCATTAGGAATAAAATAAAATTAAATTAAATCATCAAACATTTATAATAATATTAATAAAAGAAACTAACAACAACGAGGACAATTGACAAATAAAACGATAGTGTTAAAAACACGTCGCATCGGGTTTTCCCGGCGTATCCTGGCGTTAGTCTTTATAGAGTCTAATTAAATGTGAATTTCATTGTTTTAATAGAGAATAATATATCGCAGGTTTTATATGACATATCATGATAGACATTGTATTTATAGAAGAGTAAAAATTTAAATTGATAAAGGAATTCGTAAAATAGAATCTGTTTAATAAGTCTAGCAACCTAATGACTAGATTAATTTAGAATTTATTCGTGGTTTCCAGACAATCGATCATTCCGTAGATTAGGATTATATAAAAACATAATTAAGTTCCGGTGTTTTTTAAGATCGTTTAGTGAATTGGCAATGATATCCCTTTGTTTTTTTGATCTGCAGACCTAACTTAGAATATTATCGTCGCTCGTTTAGAATGTTGCTTCTTAGGTCTAATTTGTAAAAATATTTCTAAAATGTTACAGATTTTTGCCCTTTAATTCATAGAGTCACGTCGATCTGCTGACTTCTCAAATAAATTATTTATAATAATTAGTAACGAGATTGTGTAACGAAAGGTGTTAGTACTATCAAGTTCAGATAATGTAGAACAGAATGTAGCCTGATCTTACATATTGAGATCAAGCTCCCTATAAATCTTGTCTGAATTGTGATGGGTTATATGCTATCAACACGTGGTGAATATCTTAAAGTTTATAGTATTATCACAATGGAGCGTGGAACATAATAAGATAACAAGAACGATTGAGCATCATGTGCTTGGATCACAAACTGTGCTATAATAAAAAAAAATCTGGTCATTTAAACATCTGAGAAACATTGTATATGAGGAGGTTCGTTGTTCACGTTCTATACAAAATACCTGTATCTTTCAATGTAAGATTAAGTCGTTTTTTCAATGTTGAAATGTTAAGCTTTTCTATTTTTATACAATTTTAGTCTAACAAATCAATAATTTTTTACTATTTCAGTAATTTATTGCCGTTTTATTAGTAATAATTATAAACTCTTAATGAGAAATAAATTAAACAATGTGATATTTCACTTGGACGATATAGAAGAGACGGACGCCTTACGAAAACCTGTGCATTTTCATAGTGGTTTACAGCCGTAGTTTAATACTTTCAAGAGTTATTTGCTTGCAAAAAACGGGAACATATGTTAATGATAAAGAAGCTTGAGTTTGTTGTGGATAGCTTCTCATTCAAGAATCAACATGAATTTATTAAGCAGTGACGTATGGTAGGAGTCCATTATCAATATTTTTTTGTAACTTTCTTACCGTTGAGCTATAAAATATTTTCTATGTTGTGTGATCTATAATTATAAAACACTATCTGTGTCTTCATATTTACGTTATTAATTAATTAAAAGAATATGAGGTTGGTATGATAAGATATGACGCTCGGGGGCCAATGTTGTAGTTAGTCTTAAGAGAGCTCCGTATTAAAATTTCTTGGAGGGGAATGTGTATAACTTCTTACCTTTGAATATATCGTGCATACCACGACATGTGAGTTAGCAATCATTATGACCTATAAACACATTCACAATGAACACGTGAAGAGATTCTCATTATTTATTTATTCAGAACATATTGTTGCATTTATGGGGAGCTCTTAAGAATTTATATACAAATCGGGGATGTCGCTTAGGGGGCCCGTATCATTGGTACAGCTGATATGACGGTAGTTACGCCTCTATCGGGGGCCCATTATTATTGATATAGCGGTAGTTCCGACCCTGATCTTAACAATATCATTGTGTTATCAATAAGATGTTATCGTTTAGAACTCGGAAAAGAGATATCTTTGTGATAATTTATTTCGAGATCGGTTTATCGATACCGAAATGATGCCAAAAGGGAATATACAAATCTTCTGTATGAAAAAGTAAGTAAATTAAAAATAAAACTTGGTACAGTCCGCTTCGAACTTTTTGACCGCTCTAACGTAAATGCGCAAAACACAAATTTAGGTATCAGAGAGACCCAAAAGATGGAAGCGGAGCAGGGCTCGCTCGAGCGCCCAACACCCAACACCGACACGTATGCCAATGTGTGTGTTAGTTGCAGTACAGTCGGATTCAGAATAATTTTGTTGTCAGTTAAATGTTATTGCTTTTTCTTTTTTTTCTTGTAGGTATTTTTGTTATTTTCGTTTCATTTTTTTTCTACATTGTTACTTATAGATTTTTTTTTTCGAGCTGACTACACTGTTGGCTTGTTAAGGCCGCTACAGTTTCACCGGACCCGATATACTTAATGATATTTGTTGACAATACATAATCTGCATAAAATATAGATTACCAACTTATTTACAATTCAAAAGAAAAAATAACGTTATATTTGTGATATTTGATTGATGAACATTTGAGATATTTGATAGTTACTTTGCAGAAATCTATCACCAAAAATTCAAGTGGATGTTACTTCGCGCTTCTGTTTGGAATTGTCTACCCGCTGTCATATATTACTGCAACAGAAAACATTTGTGACACAACAAAGTAATTAAAAGGCGTAAAAAAGGTAAAACCTGTCGTCGATTAACACAGTTGGTATCTGTCTGTAAAATAGTAATATAGATATAAAATAATAACAAAGAAATTGAAGATGTCAAGAACATAAAAATCAATGTATAATATATTGAAAATATGTTGTAGATTGACGTGTAACGACTACAAGTAAGGTACGGTAAGTTTGAGGTTACACAGTCAATCATATCTTAGAAATCGTAAAAAATATATATTTAAAAGTATTTCAAAGAAATCTTAAATAAAAAGAAATCTTAAATATCAGTAAGTGCATATTACTGATTTGCTAGACTATAAGTTTAAGTGCCATGTTAAACGGGTTTTGGTGTCAAAGGACTATTATAGAGTGGATAATTATGTGAACGATAGTGATGTCTGGAATTGACTCCTCTCTGTGCATCCACTAAAATCGTTTGTAATGTATAATGAATTTTAATTATATAAGTATATGTTAAAAAGATAAACCCGATCGAGTTTCTTGCCGGTTCTTCTCGATGACTGGGATGTATTTCGAACCGGTGGTAGTTTTCACGTTCATAGGCGCCTTCTTAGGGCCTAAATTGAATAAAGTATTTTTGATTTGAAATGGGTCTGAAAAGATTTCTTTGATTATCTTAGGGCATTTTTTAATCTTTCATTGTGTACTTCTTTAAGGTTGAAGTTATCTTAATGCACAAAATGTTGCTTAAGATTGCACATTTCTATGCTACTTATGTGTAATTTCTCGTTTTCCTTGTACGACCCTGGAACCGGGTATAGTAATAACTATTATTATTTAATATCAATCATGATAATTAGAAAATATATAATAATAATAATATAGTCTAATAAATATATCACATAACAGAACATTCATCGCTTCCAAAATTGAATAGTATTGAATAATTATAATTATTTGTAATTTTTTTAGCGAACACATCTACAGATGTGGTGAACGCTTTAAAAAAAAATTGATAGGAGAAAACTTATGGGTTGACGTCATCGATGATCTCGACATGGTAGTGAAGTGCCACCGATAACCTCGACATACTTGTGAAGCGTCACCGAGGATATCGACATGCTCGTGACGTATTGTGCTTGCGTGAGAGACTAGCGACGCGTAGTATAGCCGCCTGTGTATTGAGTTTGTGCAGCCCATCATATGTATGATTAATTAATGAACTGTATAAAAATATATAGGTATAATTATTACTCGGAGTGTCAATAGATGTGAAAACCAGACTAATGTTAATAATTTCAATTTAAAATTATGAAATGTAAATGATTCAGAGTATAAGTGATTTGAAAATTTAAAAAAGAACAATTATTCCATTGTTTTCAATTTTCACTTCTGTCGCCAGTCCTTAAGATTGCCTTGACTTTTTTTATTTCAAATTTACAATATTAACGTAAATATATACCAGAAACGTAAATAAGAAGAAGTGGGAGTGACAAGTATACCAGCAAAATCTCTCTATAACATGCTGAAAGACCTTAGCCTGTCCAGAACTGCAGCAAGTATTATACTAGAACGAGTATCTAAAGCTGCACTAGCAGGTTCATACCATATTTTGTTGCCCAGGGAGAGAAACACGAGTAGTGAAGGTGAGTGTTCATGTACGTCGGAACCCATAAACAGTACCTCATAAATAGTACCCCATAAACCTACATCTCTTTCAGCCGCACGATGATCCCATCACCCACAAGGTGTATCCATGGAATGGTAACAAGTTCGTCTCTCCTTTCTAGTACAATAGTTTATTACCATTAATTTTTATTTTATAATATTAAGTTTTGTTTACGTGTTGTAATCATTGTTAAACGTTGTGGTAACATGCTCTTTGATCTTTGTGAAAACTGTTGCATTGCGTACAATTATTTGGATACACTGGATTTCTTTAATATGGGAGGTTTATAGGCACTAAAAGGAAATTTGGAGGACGTACGAATTTTGAAGATTTCTAGGCAAAAAAATTACTATAGGAATTTAATTAATATGTTTATTTATTAAAATTTATTTGTTTATTTTTAATAATTTTATTCTATTAATGATATTAAACTTTCAATTTAATTAATGATGGCATAACACAAAATTACCAGACAAATTAAGTAGTTTAGATGTAAAATTAATTTAAAGGTTATTTATAAATCTGTAACATGATAGCGTAACTACCGCCTACACGAAAAATAATACTTCTTCATCATACCATTAGTAATATAAAATAATTAAGGTTACAATTATTATGTTAAAGTGTGTGTTTTTTCGTTAAATTAGGATAAATTTCTTGCAAATTGTCGATTTGAATATGACCCATGTCTGTCTTTACAATCTCATATCATTGAATCTGGACTGACCAGTTGGTCGTCACAAGTATTATTCGCGTCAAACATTTTGACCGCTCTGATGTAGATTCGCAGAACACAAATTTAGGTTTTAGAGGGCTGCGAAGAAGTGAAGGCGGAGCAGTGCTCATCCGCACGCGTTCTTCACCCCCTATTGTACCATTCCCGACAAGTGTGCCATTCAGAATAGTTTCGTTATTGCCAATTTTAAATTCCTATAATATTATTTTGACATTGTTTTGTATTAACCTCTTGACTGTACTTTGAGCGAGACCGAACTTAAAGCTGTATTCAGAGTATGGTGACTTTTTTAGAGTTTATTGCGAGGAAACTATATCGAGTTAAATAGTATGAATGCGTTGTCTTAAATTACAATTTGAAGAATTCATTTGGGTGCTTTGCCTTTATTATTTGGGGGAATACAAGACTGCCATTTGACATCACTTTTAAAGTAAAATTCCTTGGTCGTGACTAGGAGTATTATTATTCTGTGGTCGTGACAGACGATTATAATGAAAATATTGACTAAAAGCCCGTTCTAATTAAATTTATGTATATTTCTAACGCACTAAGATATTTATCAAGATTAAAAGGTAAATTATGACATTACAAATAAAAAGTTAATTTTAGCTATAAATTCAGTAAGTATTATATTTGTTTACTTTAGAATTAACTGTTACTTTATATTGCTTCAATTTAATCACAATCATTTGATGCATAATAAATTGTACATAAGTTTGTATAAATAGTATATGAGTATTTCCTCAATCATTACCATTTATACTCGTCATTATCATATTTATGTTCTTATCAAAACGCAGATTTTTTTAAAATGGCTGGATACTTTGAAGAGATGGGTTGGACAGAACTAGCAGAGGGGGAGACACCAAATCATCAATTACATCTGGCGAGATTACTTTTAGATTTTGGAGTTTTTGAGGATAATTTTACTGGAGAATGGCCAAGGTCTGTATGATACTTAAGGATAAATGTTTTACAACTAAGGTAAGTAAACAGAACATGCTTTAATATTATCACTAAATCTTGTAATACAAAAATGGTAATAACTCTCAGTAGCTAATAATAATATACCACAGAAAATCATTAATATAGTAATGCTCTATTGTAATGTATAGAAACATAAATCATATTGCACTTTCCCAAAAAGTGTCCACTCTAAATATTTTTGGTAATATCACCTTTCTAATCATATTTTATCTACTTCTGGCCACATTCTAAAGTTTATTAGGTATAAAACAATTTATAAGTAATTAAAAATCCTAATTACTTGAATTTGTAAATAACCTAGTCATCGAGAAGAACGGGCAAGAAACTTAATCTGGTTTATCTTTTCATCATAAACACATATATCACTCAGATACTTAAGAACATATATAGTTATAGATAATTACATTAATTTATGATGGATGCACAGAGTGGTGAGTCATTTCCAGATATCATTTATCAATTTAGTAGTAGACAGTGTTTGTCACTTTATTTTTCACTATTTTGACGGGCTGCACGTACTAGGAGTAGGGGCTGCAAGTAGCTCACGAACCATGGTCTGTGGAACCCTAGTTTAGACTCTTCTGGCCACTTATGCTGTGTGTTAAACTATTGTGATACTTTATTGGGTAGTTTCGAAAAAAAATATTCTATTCTTTTTACAGTTGTCACTCTCAATGTACAAGAGTAAAACAACTATTTTTTTTTTTGTTAAAGTTTTTTATAGTAATATATTATGTATGCAGTTTATTTATGATCAAAAATATTAGTTCTTTAATTATGGGAAGACCCTAGGAAAATTGAAAATGAGATGTGTATTTCACTTAATACAATTTCATAGTTTCTCTGACCTAACATATTTATGAGTCTGTTGTTATTGGTATAAATATTGTCGAAATTGCTTAAAAATACTTATACAATGTAATATAAATCTATTCCAGGTTACCACCTCCTGCATCAAAGGATGCTGTCAATCAATTACCTGAAGTGTCAATAAATAGTGCAGATAAAAACTGTCCAATATGTTTGAAGGACTTCATTGTTGGTGACAAAGCTAAAGAAATGCCTTGCCACCATTTATTCCACATAAATTGCATTTTAACTTGGTTGCAGAAGGTATATGGTACCATTTTTTTTTGTTCTATACAATATCATTTGGCAACATGTGCCAAATATGTATATTTATTTTATAAGTGTTATAAAAGGAAGTCACTGCTTTTTGCATCTGTCTTTGTGTATTGCCCTTAAGAAAAATAAAAAAATGTATGAAAACAAAGGAACCTCTAAATTCGAAACATAAATACACAAACCTAAATTTGAAATAAATTTTGAACTTGGAATTTATAACCAGTCGCCAGATACTGAGATCAAAGTAGTCAAGATGACAAAATGCCAATTCCATATGTGGGGGTCCAATATTTTTATCTAAAGTAAAAGGAGCTTTTACATTAGTAACATTGATTAAATCATTTGAGAGATATAACAATGATGTGGTACAAAATTGTACATCTTAAAAATTCCTATAGAAAAGTACATAAGAGCATATGTTTATATATTAAGTATAATCCATAGTAATTATTTTTATTTTTTGCATATTATTAAAAAAGAATTGATTATTTGTAACTAACTAGGCAACCTTAAAAAACACATAAATAAAATAGTTCTGCATGAGCTATATGGTAGTAATACACTAAGTATAATATGATTTATAACTTTTATATTAATTTCCTTGCAGACAAATACTTGCCCATTTTGCCGATTTGAGTTGCCAACAGACAATGAAAGCTATGAAGCTTTTAAGAAAGAAAAGAAACGAGCAGTACAAAGAACAGAAGATTTAAATACATTGCATAATTCTATGTTTAGTTAGTTTAAGGAATTGACAATGATACACTAAGGCTGAGTTGCACCAAAATCGTGGTTATTGTAATTGTTAAAGTTAACTTTAACAATGACAAGAGTTGCTAACAGTTACATTTGCCAAAACGAGTTGCACCATCAAACATTTTGTAATTGTTAAAGTTATTAGGGTTGCTACTTCAATAAGCCAATTAGTCCCTAAAATCGAAAAGGGTAATATATTTTACTTGGCAGGACTTTGTTATAAGTGTCACCAAGTGTCACTATTGTTATTCTGTGACTGTCAACAGATTTTTGATGACAGATTTCAGATGTCAACGACAAAACGTTAGCGTTTGTCGTCCTGTGGACATTTTCCAATTCTAGGAAATTAAACTTTTTTCTTTCTAAGACGCAAATTATCTTCAAATATATTGATTTCGTCATCGGAAGAACTATTTTCAGTTTCCCACAGGATTTCTCTTAGCAACGACATGATATTATAAAGTTTTTTCTAGTGAACATGACAACCGATTCAAAAATTGACATTAACAATAACGGTAACCGGCCAACATGGAGTGGTAATAGTTAACGTTAAATCGTGACGTCATTTTAACCATTGTCAATTGGTGCAACCTATTTTTTGCCTAACAATAACTTTAACCGAATTTTTAACTTTAACATTAACTGGTGCAACCGAGCCTAAATTTTATAGAAAAGGTGTGGTTTATTATAGTATAATTTTCGTGTATAATAAATATGTGGTGGGATTGTATAGAAAAATTTGATAGGAAAATAACAAACATTGTAGGTTCTTGTGATTTGATATCCATTTAGTATTTTTTTTTAAATTATCGAGTACAGACACACATTAATGTTTATAAAAGATTTTTTTGCTTGTTAATTTGTAATGAGCGATTGAATTATTATAAACTAGCTCTTGCTCGCGCCTTCACTCGCGTTAATGTCAATTTGGCCTATCCTACAGGTACTGTACTTTTATTTTATTTTCTTTTTCATCAACATGTATACAAAACAAACTAACATTCCCTTTTATAATATAACTTAGAATTATGATATAAATAAAACAATGTTGCTAGTTACAATAAATTACCCTATTCCGAGGTGTATTTTATATTTTCTTCGAAGCAATGTACACATATGCGACCTATAAGTTCATTATTGAGGAAGTGCTGTGGCTAAAAGCTATGTAGCTCTACTTACACCATTTTAAACCATGTCCACAGTTTGGAGTTCTCTCATTTGCATAGGAAAACTTCTTGGGGAAATAAGATAGGCATGTTAAGTGACCATTGTTATATTTCGACATTGAGTCTTCCAACAGGAAATATCTTTAAAAGATTGTGATCAGTGAAGAGTAATCTCCGGTAACAATCTCAGACACCACAATAAAGCTGACCTGAAGATACTGGTCTAGAACTGTTTAAAATTCTTTTTAGATATTTTGGCGTTTATCCACTATGTTGCCTGATGTTAAATGACGACGTCCAAGATGGTGAACTCGCTAATCCTAGCTCTTAAGTTGAACTGTCGGAACGTATCTGATTCAACTGTCGGAACGTATCTGAAGTGTTTGGTGACAGGTTTTCAAGTTGAGGGTGGTAGCTAGTGAAGCGGACTTAGAGAAAACCCTATTACCACGCATATATAGGCACACCAGTGAAACCAATTCGGTTTTTTTATGAATTCGAAAGGTCTCTTCTGCCCTCTCCAAGTAAATAAAATATCAGCTGAAAGTCTCATATCTATGTATACAGCCCCTTACGCAAATATCATCCAACGTGGACGCCACTGAATTTAGCGACTAAGAAGTGTATGATCATAATATTGTAATTGTTATCTGCTTAATTATAATTCTACGATCCATGACCCAGCTCAAAGTAAGCCTATTCCTATTTGTTACATCGGCAAATTGTACGCATGTAATATATATTAAATCTTATGGTAATCTAGTTCTTTGATACGCACCATTGCGCTGTACAACTTTAAGCATCGCAATTTCGATTGCACTTTTCAATAGAAATAAAATGATAGAAGTCTGTCATTATGTGCGCATCACGCAAAAACTACTGAATAGGATTTCGATCATTTTTTTAGATGCTTGGTCCGAATCTAAAAAAAAGTCACATTATCATAATCATAGAACTTATAAATTAGGTACGTTCGAACTATAAATGTTGTACTATAATAATTTGAGACATATATTATTTTCACTTTTTACATATTTGTAAGAAAATCGCGCCATCTATGGCAATATCTTATAACTAGGCAATCTTGATTTCGTTTTGTATTTATAGTAAATAAATAAATGATTTACGTTTTTTTACATACACCATGTATAAATACACTAATGGTAACTGTATAATGTCACAGACAATAAATATATTTAACAGTCACGAAGTAAATATACGCTTGTAACCTTCCGCCTTTTGTTTTATTTGTCGTAATATCATCAGAAAATGTATTATTGGAAAAAGATATCGTAAACGACGCGAAGAACGTGGTTTAACCGGCTTACAATTAGACAATATAAAAAGTCCAACAATCAAGATTTTCGTGTCTTGCAAGTGTTCCCTTTCACAATGCTATACAGTTGCAATAGAAATCTTTTTCAAGTTAGAAAAAAAATTGAAATATACAAACATGTTATATACATATCGTCGGCTGGTGTTCAAAATTGTTTCTATTGTTTCAGTTGCCGATAATAGTAAAATAATTTGTGAACATTGAAGTACAAGTAAAAGGCACTGTTCTTTTTTTATCCAAACGATAAAAATATTTACCTAAGTCTGTGTCTATCACAGATTTATTATATGGCTTCTGCCTATGAAAGCAATTTTGCCAATAGCATGAATGCACGTTTTAACCTAAATTGCCAAATGTTCAATCTAATGAAGAACAAACCAAAAATAAAAAATATGGCACAAAGCGCAACAGTCACAAATGATTTAAAATAGTATGATTGGTGTAAAACAATACTTATACAGATATCAAAGACGTTATAATTGTATAATATTACGATGAATGAAGACAGGAAATAAATCAATATGTGAACGACGGTGACGTCTGGAAATGACGCCCTCTCTGTGCATCCACCAAAACCGAAAGTAATTATTTATAACTATGTTTTAAAAATATGAGTTATAATATGTTAATGAAAAGATAAACCAGATCGAGTTTCTTGCCGGTTCTTCTCGATGACTGGGTAGTTTTCCGAACCGGTGGTAACTTTGACGTTCATAAGTGCCTTCTCAGGGCCTAAACTGAATAAAATATTTTTGATTTTTATTTTTGAATAGAAGTAGAATATATAAATGTAACTCAGTATAGGCTGCTTTTACACAATGATTTGTATTTTTTACCTATTCAGAAGGAAGCATGCTTCAGTCTTATTCATCTATTCCATATTATATTTAAATATTACAACTGTAAATATTTACAACTTTTATTTTAACCGAATAAACATCGAACAAATGTTGAAGTACCGATCTAAATAAATATTGAATAGCTTTTTAATATTCTTCCACCTTAGTCTTCCACTTTTGTAGGTGGTAGAGCTAGGCTGAAGCTATTACTGGTTTCAGCATGAATGGGTCGGCTTGCCCGGGGTAGTACCACCCTCTCACAGAAAACCGACGTGAAGTAACAGTGCTTGCATTGTTGCGTTTCGTTCGGTCAGTGAGAGCGCCGGAGGCCCACACATTTAAAAGGCCGGCAACGCACTTGCGACTCCCCTGGTGTTGCTAGTGTCTATGGACGGCGGTGATCACTTACCATCAGGTGACCCACCTGTTCGGTTGCCCCCTATGATATAAAAAAAAAAAAAAAAAAAAAAAAAAACCTTAGTATCCATTTTGGCTATGTTTCTTTGAACACATAAATTACCTTTACTAGGGCAATAAATTGTTGCCAATAATATGTCTCATTGTTATACGACTGTGTGGGTAAGTTTAATTGATGAAACCGGATTTATTATACAATAAATTAAGTAAATAATAACCGATTTATAATCAACCATCTAAAATATCATGTACTGCTTAAATAGTTAAATATTGAGTCTCTGAATCTTAGATAAATGGCTGTTTTTAGAAAAAAAAATTTGCTTACAATTCTACTATTTCAATTTTTTTTTAATTTCAGTTATAATTTAAGATAATTTTTGAATGATTATCTTATGTATTATATATATATTTTGAATTATTTGATTTGATTTAGTACGCGTATCATCAATTTAGTTAAACAGAAAGTGTTAATTTCAGAAAAAAGTTCTTAGATAGAGTCTAAGTTATTGGTCTTATATATCTTTTATAATGGTACCTACATACAACATTTTACATTTTCTAATTTAGAACGATTTAGCCAAGTGGATTTTTGTATGGCTATTGTCAAATTGACTTGCATCAAAATTGTTTGTGTTGTTTCCATTATAAAAATAGTAAAACAAATATTGCTGTAAACTCTAAGCGAATAAAATGAGCAAAAAGAGACAGTGCGTAGACAGTATTTAAAGTATTGATGAGGTAGGTACCTATAATTAAAATAATATCTTTAGGTGAACTTTCTACTTGTATATTTCAGAGTGTGCAACTGTCCTCCTAGATTACAAAAAGTTTGCAAACATGCAAAACTGACGGATTGTAAAGATGTTTCAGAGATTATTGAAGCTCTTACGTTTCAAGATGAAAGTAAGTGCGATGAAATTATTATTGTATACTTAATCTATTTTATATGCGTGTAAACTAATAACTCTGTACATATTTATTTAAGGTAAGAGAAAAACAGTAAGAACAAAACCTCCGAAGTTTAAAACGAAGCCGTTTAAGCCCCGACACTATAAAGATACTTGTGTACCTATGATACCTTCTATGCATACACGGTACAGTAAATGTAATATTAAGAATAACGCATAAATAATTGTTAAAGCGATTAAATTTTAAATTATTATTTGCGAATTAATTAAATTTGGACTTTGATAGTCCTATTAACCGTGATTGTGTGATGTGGTTCTCAAAGTTTTTTTTACTTTCGGGATTGTTTAAATGTGTGTTTTGAAACTCAAAGCTGGAATCCCTGTATATACCGCCGTAGCCGCCGCATACATGATACATGTATACAAAAATTCGTAGAATGTTACCCACATCCTCAGAATTCTGGACGGATATAGGGAGTATAAGAAGACCGAAAAAGGTGTGGATGGATTGTGTGAAAAATGATATGTGTATAAAAAGTGTGAATACTGAGATGACATTTGACAGAGGAGAGTAGAAAAGGAAAACATGTTGTGCCGACCCTACTTAGGTGGGATAAGGGTAGGATGATGAATATATTTTGTGTGTAGAGGAAAAACAAAAAAAAAGTGAATGCAACAATATACTTTGGTTACAAAATTGCTTTGTAAATAATGTTATCTGTTTAATTTCTTTCTCCTGCGCATGCGCTTCACACCGCTTGCCCACTTAAGGACAGCAAGGAAAACATGTCACATAACACGTAGTGCTTACAAAAATTGTAGACTTAAAACTTTATATTAAATGAAGGTATCATGATATTTTTTAGGTGAGGACCAATTGTTTAGAGAATTAAACAAAATTTTGTTGAAATGTAACCAGTAGTTTTGCGTGATACGCGCACAACGGCAAACCTCTGTCATTTTATTTATATGATTTAATTTTTTTAATAGATTGCGGTACATTGGCCACTGTGGTAGAGAATCACCAAAACGTCTAGATGACAAAGCCAGGTTTGGCCGTATTTTTATTTTTGTATTTGGTTGAAAAAAAATCTAGATTGCTATAACTTCTTTTCATTGTATATTAACTTGGAGTCGTGTTTTACTGATATAAAATTAATTCTTATTTCAATGTCCATAAATAGAAATAAAACCATGTACATATATCGTTCCTTTTTATTATTATCAATGTTTGATTCTTCCACAAATTATTGATTAGTAATTGAAACATAAAAATAAATATAAACTTATAGGAGAATATACAGTGGTTTTGTTTTTGACTCCACTTCCGATGAAGAAATTGAAGAAAGTAATGGCATTCTATCGAAAAAAAAGAAAAAGGAAAAATATAAAAAGAGAGTGAGATATTTCGATCTCCTACCAGGTGACGTGATGTTGCCGACACCGGTACCAGTTATAAAGCATACTGCCTCAGATAAATCTATTTTGAATGTGAGCTATATTTTATAACATACAAAATTCAATTACAATTATACGATTATAACTATATATCAGTCCCTTTGTATATCGATTTTGATAAGAAAAATAATGTGACTTTCTGAGAAAAATATTTAAAAACAATATTTACAGACTTAGAAGTAATGAAAAAAGTATATTATAATACACAAAAATATATACGGACAGTGCAATTAAATTTTAAATATTAGACAAGTTACAACAATTTTCCCTTCGGCTTCGTTCCCGTTAATGTATATTCGTTTCTATAGTAATATCTTAGAATTAGCTTTTTGTTGCGATTTCGTCTCCGTTCTTTTCCGTACTTTCAGGTCGAAAGTGACATGTCTCTCTATATGCCAGACTACCTTTACGGACAAGTTCATTTCTATCTGTTTACTTATGACAAGCAATAAATGCTTTTACATCCTTACCAATATTATAAATTCGAATGTAAGTTTCTTTGTTGTGCTTTCACGCTTTAACTACTCAACTGGTCATTATGAAAGTTTGCTTACACGCCCTTAAAATCACAAAAAGGACATAGAGTAACTTATTTTTATCCAGAAAAAAGTACTGTTTCTGAGGATCAGGTCAATTCTACATTATCGCGGGCAAAATCTAGTGTATTATAAGTGGGGATTGATTATAATTATTAATGATACAATCTTATACATCTGCTTCTCGAATATATGACGAAAGGGACTATTGAATAGTTCAATAGATACATTAATCTGGGCTGTGGTTTCAGGTACCGAGTCCAAAAATGAGTGGAGAGGTAATTGCTGCTCAGAGAGCAGTAGCTAAACCTGGACAAAGTAAACCACCTTTGCCACCGAAATCCGGTCATGAGTAAGTCATTTTAATATTACTAGGGAAAGGCAAATTATATTCATATTCTTAGCTATTTAATATGATATTGATATGTTTTTAATAATTCGTTAACATAAAATATATTTTTATCCGATCACGACAAAGATATTGAGAGATTTAAAATCAATCGTCAGTCGCAGATGTAATGCCCGTTTGCAAGCGTCTATATACACGATTGTCGTCTGGTGTATGAACTTCCATACAAATATATATTCAATATTTGTTAGAGATTATGATAAATATTTATAAACTTTAGTAGGTACCATTTGTAGGGCGGTTCATAACATTCGTTTGCACTTATGGGGCTGAGAAGATGTCGGTTACGCTTAGAGTGACAGAGTGTAACAAGGGCAAGGGAGGATATCGGGGTATCTACGAAAACGTTTTTTTTTAAGTGTAGAAATTTGTGTAGGTGCTATTAATTGCTATATATAAAATGTGGTGGTGATGAGGAGGGGCTTCATTATTCTTGATGCAGTATTGATAGGTGGAGTCGCAGAAAATGTGACAAGATGAAGAAGTGCGGGGGAGGGTACTAAAATGGTAAAATTTTTCGAACATATTTTATGCACGGGACCTATGATATATTGCCTTAATTTACTTAACTTATATGAATCTTCGCTATTTATCAGATTATTTAAGCCACACAGCGGATTAATACTAAACAGAGATAAAGATTTTGTTCCGGACGTCGTACACATTCCCGGGCCCAAAAATATACCAAGGTAAAAAATTTATCGATAATAGATTATTACTAACAACCTAAATATTTGAAAAATAGATCTGTCGTAGTGTTTTCGTGGTATGAATTAATTCAGTACCCATATATGGTGACCAAGCGTATTGGCTAAGTACTTGTTAATGAAGTCGTAAATTAATATAAATTGTCAATTGTTATCAATTAATTTCAATTGCCTTTAACTAAATTACAAAGACAAATCTCTGTTGCAAGCCGATTGTGTAAATAAGCATGAATGCTACATTATCATCGAGGGAGTTGTGCGTACCGTTATACGAGTATTTAAAAATCACTAAAAAAAAGAAGATTTATTACACGTGATATATATTTGTTATTTCACACAAGTTCACAAACAATTATTTATTATATATTAATTAATATGAGAATTACGAGTATCACGGACCGAGACTGAAAAAGAACTGACGGGCGGTATCGAGGATCGTGAGAGGATTGAGAAAAGTGCTGACGCTAAATAAGAGAAAAGGTGCCAGGAAAGAAAGGATATGATTTTGTTGTGTTAGAGAAATGTTAGCATATTAGGGTACATGGTTCGGGTATAACAGTACGTGGGATCTCTTGGAATATTGCTAATGCATGGAATATTTAAAACCAGTACATATAATGTACAAAAGATACTTTTAAAGTATACAAATTCATACAGGTACAGGTACGTATAGGTAGGTAGGTATACAGGTACGTTATAAATAATTGAACTACATGTACATGTTAGGAGACAGCTTGATTTAATCTAAGTATAAAGTTTATACTGAGTTTTACTTATTGCAGAGATAAGAAGAAAAAAGTAAAAAAATGCTTCAAATGCAAGTGAGTATCTATATACAGAAACGAACCTATTTATTGATCATATATTTCATCGGTTTATATAAAATTTAAGTTGTGTTTTATTACAACCGAAAAACTGTTACTGCCGCAGTAAACGCTTTATTAATCGTCTAGAAATTATGCTCATTTTCGTAATTCGTTGTTTACAATACTGTAACATAAAGATATGATAATTTCTATGTATATGCACGAAATAAAGTATTTCGAATTCAGTTTAATTTTAATAAATTGAATAATGAAACTATTAAAAATGATTAATAATAAAACATTAATATGTTTTCAGAATATGTCACAGGAAATCGTGCAGCAGAAAAAAATGTCGGTATGTACCGTATAAATATATTTGTTACAAAACTCTGTGAGCTTAGTTTGTATAGAAAACAGATTAAAAAGGCTGTATGTATCGAACCGTTTCTTTTCTCTTGAGTATAGGTGATAAGAGTTGACTATAAACCAACGGGTTATTTGGGTTTACTTGATCTTCAATAAAGCGTATATAAAGAATTATAAGTTCCATTTTCAAAATAATATGATATTTGGTAAAACAAAGATTTAGAAGACGTTTAGACTTCCACAGATAATAATGTTATCTGTACGCATACGAGCAACATCTTTTTCTTGCGAATGCTAACGGTATTCGGTTACTAAATAATAAAAATTCAAAAATCACTATTAAACTCTTTTTATTTATCTATTGTTGTCGTCTCGTGCAATGTAACTGCAAATTGTTAGTAATAATAAGGATTGTATTCATATTTTTACAACAGTTACTTATTTATAATAGTTTATATAAAACTTTACAGACTACAAAATGCTTTACAAAAATCTTTTATTTTTACTTTATCATTAAATATTATGATGAAACTGTGTAATATATTTACAGAGCAGTAATGAAGCAAAGACAGTTGAGTCGTAAAGTGAAAAGGTAACTACTTTTATCTTCACTAAATGTTTCTGCAAATATGCATATAGCACACGTAGACATTAATTTTTCCATTTGACTATTTATATCATGCAAAAATTTTGTAAAGCAAGTTTTTTATAGTTTTTACTTGAAGTAGGTATATGTACTCGTACTTTAAGATGCTTAAAATAAAAAGTTAACCGTCACGGGACGCTCGGCAGGTGAATATTTTATTCAATATTAGAATTTATAATTAATCAAAGTGTTAAGTATACTATAGTTGAATAGAAATAGTGTATAGCTCACACGGAGATGCAACAAAGTAGTAGTATGCACACGCAAGGCAGTCAGGAGCGGTGGTGTAGAGGGGACATGACGGCATAAGAAGGCATCATGCCGTTTACCGTGATGGTATACGGGTCAATTTTACTGCCAAGGCACGCCAATAGATGTTTCACATAAAAATATCGATATTTTTCTACCTTCGACATTGGGATATAATTTAGACATAAAATTTCATTTCAAATTTCAATTTAAAAAAGTTCGTCACCAAACATGAACATGGAAAATGTTTTTTTTTTAATTAATAATATTTACAAGCTATAGAAATTGCTTTTTCATTTGTATTAATAAATAATAATTTCACACAAAATTATTTACTTTGTACAATATATACATATTAATTTTTAAACAGATCACGTTCTGAAGTACCGTATAGTAGTACATTTGGTGCTACTGATGGGAAGCCTAGAGCTAAAAGCGTTCAGAAACATATAACCGATAACGACTCAGTGTGTGGTCTTGATGAAATACCAGAACCACAACATGTGAGTCATATAGTATTATTACTTTGTGCATATTATTTTACCTTTGTACAGCTTAAATAATATGAACTTTGGTTACTGTATAACTGTTGATTACTGCAGCAGTTTTGGAACTTTAACTTATCTCTTATCTTATGGAAACTTTAATCAAGTTGTAAGAAATTAAAAGCCTTTCAATTAATAATGTAACGATTCAATTTCAATAGAAACTAATTCTCTTGGACGCATTGAGTTTCGTGGAACTCACGTTAAAAATTGCTGCATTAACACATCATCTGTTATTGTATATTTTTGTTAATTCCTAAAATAATGTTGAATATAATTTCATTATTATGATTGCATATGCACTTAAAATGTCACTAAGACACATTTCATGCTATATTTTTCATGGCTTAAAACTAAAAGAGGAAGCAATAAAGTTCGAGGAAATTTTAGTCTAGAGTGTGTTTTTACGTAACTAGTCTAAACTACTAAAATGTAAACCTAAACAATATGGGATTGATTTATTACAATAAACATTTCCTTATATCTTAAATATATAAAAAATCCGTATTCTCACACTGAGTGTAAGTAGAGTAGTGTGTGTAATAATATGCTAAAGTTAGTATTGTGTTGTGCTTTGCTAATCCTAATCTTAATAATAGGGCAATACATATCACTGTCTCGCGAAGGTTAGTATTATGTCAAATTAAAAAATATATTAATCAAATACCAACGTTTTATTGTTATTATGTTTTATACTATAGTTTAACGCGGGCAAAGCTGCCAGTAGTTGCTACTATCATACATGAATGATAAAATGTTTTAGGTAAAAATTCCAACTAACTTACGCAGAGGAACTTTGCAAACGCATTCCTTGACAGTATTGCCGTGTACAAAAGAAAGGAAGCCTGAAATTCATTATGGTATCTTAACCGGTTCATTTAATATGTACGATTCTAAATATGGTAAGTTGTTTTTTATTATTATTGTAATTAGTTGCGACTCTTTCTGAAGGCCTGTAATTTAATGGCCTGTATGTGAAGAAGTCTTATAGTCTTATATTTTTTTTAGGTGGTCGTTCAAGAGGTCGACAGGCACTGACAATGAGTGTCATGGCATATTGTCTGGCATTTCACTACCATCCCAAACAATGGACAATGAAACTAGTAGATAATCTGGTAGATGCCGGAGATCAGTGGTTAAATATCTTTTCTTATAATATATTATTCAGTGTAATCATTCACATAAGTAAATTTGGTTATTGCTTTTTAGGTACATACAGTGTTTAGATAAAGTTCACGACCATTCCGCTGTACAAGGAATGTGTGAGGTATTACCATTTGGGAAGAAGCAGACCTTGGTGTTAAACGGGAAGAGAATGCAAGTCCTGTTGTGCGAACCAGATATTGTGGGGTACACAATGTCTTTAGACCCTACTGTTTACAATTTGTGTAGAGGGCTGAAGGCCTTTTTTAGTAATAATCGGGGTGGTGTTTTATTAACAAGGTAAAAACGTAGATAATAATATATTACCGCCATGTTTAATCTCTAAGGAATATTAGTGGTATTTTAGTTACCAGCGAGGTATTCATAAGTTGGCAAAATCCTTATGCTAAAAATAAAGTAATTATTTTTAATCTTAAGTAACGGCGAATATTACGGGCATTCGTATCATTGCATTGTTGATATCCTTTTCTTAATAACAACTTCTTATACAACATTGAAATCTGTAACTTTTTTAGGATACTAAAAGTAGTTATATGGAAAGATCGTATCTGTTATTATATATTTGATCCCGCCGGGAGAGATGCAAAAGCTTATTCGAACTTTGCTAATGGTGCTGCCGCTCTCATAAACGTTAAAAATCTCGAATCTGTCGCGGAGGTACTATTAGCACGGACTATTTTAGAAGATCAAAAATTCGTTCTAGCATCTGTTAAAGTTTTAAGAATGGTGGACGAAAAATGCGACGAGGACTTCGAATCGGATAAAGAATTGACGCAAGCTGAGAAAGCAATGATGGGTTACAGGATTCTCAATGAAAACTGTGCAATTGTAAATGCGAACATGCACTTGGGTGATCCGTGTTTCGAAGAGGCTAAATTTCGTCAAGCATTGACAGTTGCTGTTGTGGCTATGACGTACGCGAAAATCTCGCCACCAAACACATGGTTCACGAAGACTCTTGATAAAATTTTACGTTTAGGGAATAAATTATTCGTTGATTGTGTACATCCAAAGGTTATGATTGATTTGACTATTGATAATATTCCTAACGAAATAACGGTAGGTCCGTACGCATGCGAGGTCATTATATACAGAGAAAGAGTGAAAGGTCAACTCTTCACAACTAAAGAATGTTTATTCAACATTAAAACAGGTCTAGAGGAATTCTTTAGTCACGAGTACAACAGCGGTATATTGGATTTTAATAATTATTGGCTTGCCGTTTGGAGACAAAAAGATATGTATTATTTGTTTGATCCGTATCCGCGAAGCAACGATGGATCGAGGTCTGTGAAGGTCGGAAGAGCTTGTTGTTGGATGCTTTTAAATACAGAAACGATGGCTGAGGTTTTTACAAAAAATTGGGATTACTTACCAATAACGACGCAATTTTACATACATGCTTTTAAAGTGTTGAAATTGAAGAAGAAGAAACCAAAGGTATAAACTGCTGTTTTACAATTACTTCTCTGACGTTTTAGTTTTATTTGTAACGCAATGTGAATAAAACCAACTTTTTGTTCGACATTTTACCTGATACCATTCGTATATACTAGGAAACGTATGTAAATGTATAAAATGCAATATGTTCAATTGTAAAGTTTTTTCAGATGCAAATTGTTTGTACTCTAAGCGATGAGCAGATACAAGGGCCAAAGAGAATAAAACGAAACGTATTACCGACGAAACAAGCGCATGGAGACGGAAAAGAAATTTACCATGATGTTATTATACCTGCAGAGACGCCCGCTGAAAACCTTCCTGATGTTAGTACTTAAATGTAAATAGGCAGGAACAAAACAGTTAAAAACACCTCCCTTTTCTGTTTCTTAACGGACTTTTTTTTAAATGTTTTCTGTGTTTAGTAGCTACTTACCAGCTTTTTTTACAAAAAGATCGTTTGTTTCCTTAATCGATTAACTAAATTACATGATAACTATACCAATATATTAAATCAATTTAAAAAATCAATGAATTGTGGTCGACTTTCGACCACTAGTTTGTATAATTGAATAACAAAAATTTAAAATGTTAGTGTGAATATGAATATGTAGTGTATAAATTGGTAATCTATTTTTTCTTTTAATAGCCGAAGGTTGATGAAGAACAAATGGGTGATATTATGTCCTTAGTAGACAGTATACAAGATGATTACCTTCCTCCGATCCCACTAAGATACAAAAATATGAGTCCGGAGGAGCTGGTTCCCAAAGTTGGTTAGTAAGTGAAATTAATAGGAAATAAAAGGAAACACAAAGTTTATTTATCACAAAGAAAAGTTCGAAAATGTAAATAGTGTCCCCAACTACGAAACTAGGATTAACAGATACTAAATTGCTTAAATTAATAGGAATTGTGTTTGCTATTTACAATTGGGTAGGTATTTCAATTCTAATGACACAAATGTATTCTGTACATAAAATATATTATTAACATAGTAAACGACCTAGGAGAAGTGGCGAGTAGTCCTAACTAATGTTATAAATGCGAATGGGAGTTTGTTTTTTTGTTACGTTTTAATTACTCAACTAATCATCATGAAATTTTACGTATACATTTTAGGGGGGGGGGGGGGGGTAAGGGGGAGTACAGAAAAGGACATAGCGTACTTTATATCCAATAAGGGCTGTTATTAATAAATGAAGAGATGAGTGGATGACCGTGGTATGCAATATTTTTTTTTTAATTTTTAATCTATGGCCTAAATGGTAGTGTTATGTCCGTTTACGTATTCTGTTCTTACAAGGATAGCACAAATAGTCTTACAAATGAAATTCACCAAAATATCCACACTAAATATATTACCTGTCAACGAGATGTCAATGACAATTGACAATATTACATTATTTTATAAAATTTTCAAATTAACGTATAATTGAACAAAAAGAAGCTCATATTTAGCTTTATAATAATATATATTTTTAAATATTGGCGAAAAAGGGCAAGAAAAAAAAAAGGCCAATGAACCTCCTGAATCAGATTTGCAGGAAGAAAGCTTCATGGCTACGACATACCTGAAACCAGAGGCTGTGGAGGTGCAATTCACGGATACATTACACAAGCGCGTCATTTGAATCCTTACCACATGTTATTGAAGAGTCAAATATCCACATTTTGCATCCATACGAAGTTATTCCTAACTTAGTAGAAATTATAGTGCTACTATAAAAGAATCCCAAGGAGCACTGGTGCCAAACAGGCAGCCGATCGTAAAAATTAAGCCAAATCATACATCACAACATGACAAACATGTTGTTTCTACACTACTTGGGTGGGATAAGGGTAAGAAGACGAGGGTCGAAACTATATATATATATAAGCAAAGATGTAATAAAAATTTTGAGCGTATTGCCATAACATTATAAATATGTGACATATCGCTTTTATCCATTCATGTATTCAACTGTTTTTAGTGAACTTGGACTCGCCGACTGTGTCTGTGACACAAGTAGTGCCTCCGTGGCCGAAGCCTCGCGATAAATCCAACGAACTCCCGGAACCTGATCCTGACCCAGAACCCACGCCACCACCGACACCGCCTCCGATGCTAGTGGGTTTTATTGTATTGATACAAACTACCATTTTAGGAAATTTTGGTACACCAAAAAACGAAACTGGAACAAACATGATATTAAAGAGACAACGATCCATACAATTATTTTATGGTCGGACATACATGAATCCGTAGTTACAGTTCTCTTGATCATATTTTCCTTTTGTTTCTCCTTATATTCGCTTTGATGTCTAGAATAGAACTGCCCTCGATTGCATATACTTGATAAAAGTCGGTATAAAAATTGATAGAAAACCTAACAATTTTATTTTTTACACCGATAACGTTTTGAAGCACGGATAAAGTTTCAAGACGCAATATTTTGTAGAACTTATTAGTTTAAAATATTCCTAGTGATAAGGTTTCAATGAGTACCCGTTTTCCTAGGCATTGATGATTCATCGTGTTGCCTACGAGTATGCTCGTGATGTTTGGAGAAAATTCTAGAATTACTGATATTTCTTCAGTGCTCGGATATAGTGTATTTTTTTACATATGTTTTTACCGTAATATGCTTGAGGTGTGCATATTATGTATAGTAAATTCGGAATAAAAATGCCGAAAAAATGCACAAAATATTTCATTGACACATGCTTTTAATCAGATTTCATGTCGTGGTAAAAACGTTAACATTATTTATCGTCTTACAAACGAATGTTTCTATTGAATTCGATTCTTGATTAGGATTTGAGTAGTGTATTTCTTGCTTTTGTCGTTGTAACTAATACCTTTAAAATTGATAATAATAAAATAAAATGAAAACTTTTTTCTTATTTTTTCAGCCTCCTGAAGGAGGAGAAGAAGAGGTAAATTATTTTAATAAAGTTTTGCAGTAGTATATAATAATTGATAAAGTGGACAACAAACAAAAAAAATTAGCATACGAGTCCATTATACTCATATGCTATCAAATTAAATTCGGTATTACATTTTACACAGGCTATAAAGAATCAACTATATTAGCACTGAATTGGGATATCAATTTATTTACTTGCTTTCCGATACTTGCGATTTCATCTGCGTTGTTTAATATCTTAATAATTTATGTATATGTGTACAGAGGAAAAAGCATAAGCATCACACCGCTTGCCCCACTTCTCCACGGCATCATAACACATATCATATGAACAAAATTGTAAAAACGTAATACTTTAAATTAGTTGAAGCTGTGGTAATAGTTTTTTCTTAGATAAAACCAAGTGTCTAAGAACTAAAACTAAAAAAAAATGATCGAAATCTTTCGAGTAGTCTTTTAGTGATTACGCACAAAGGCAGACCTTTATCATTCTATTTATATCAATATACAATTTATTATTCAGCAGTATTTATAACAGTAAATGTTTCATTATTTTGAACTGTAGGAAGAAGAATTAAGTGAAGAGGAAGAAGATGAAGAGACTATGAAAAAGAGAAAAGAAGAGGAAGAGGAAAGGAAACGAGCAGAAGAGGAAGCGCGTAGAAAAGCAGAAGAATTGCCTCCGCCTTTGCCGCCACCTCCACCTTCACCACAGCCGGAACCTGAAGTACCGGTATGTCGTACTATAGTTTCGTTGCCTAGGTTAATTAATACAGAAGAGCGTACCAAGTGCAAGCTCTTACCGTGTTTAGCTATGTTTGACTAGCGGATACCCGCTACTCCGTCTCTATTGTTTTATCTTAACGATATATTTTATGTGCAGAGTAAAAAATATACACAACCTTTCGTTTGCCCAAATTCTCTATGGTAAGAAAAAACATATCGCTGAAGCCATAGTTCTTAAAACTCAAATTCTAATTCATATTAAATAAAGATATCGTGATATTTTTTAGATAAGGATTAAGTGTCTAAGAAGTAAAACTAAAAAAAGACTTCTACCATATAGCTTATGTAAGATAATATATATTATACGTACATAAAAAACCTTTCGTAAGAAATTCTCTAAATTATAGTGAAAATCGTATCAAAATCCGTTGCATAATTTACAGTAACGAAGGGAACATATAAACAGCTACGAGAAGACTTTGATTTATAATATTTATAGATATTGATGGCTCCATTTTCCAGCTTGCCCCGATACAAATTATCGAAGACGAGGTCCGAACAATGGAACCTGTAAACGTTGACCGTCGTGTGCTACTAACAGAAGACGCACGCTATCGTTATAAACTAAGACAGTTGAGAAAGAAGTTAACAACACCCCTCATGGAGAGCAATATTGAATCATCACCATCAGAAGAATTACAGAAACCTAGTAATTTCAAAGACTTGCCTGACAACACTCAGATTATCAGAGGTTCATCAGCTCTGGCAGATGATAATGCAATAGACATACTTCCATTTGCGGCCATAATGGCTGTAGTGACGTCATACAAATATTCAATAAATTCATGGACAGCTGGCATTGTTAATTTTGTTGTGGACACAGCGAAGAAGCTTCACCAAAATAAGCAGGAGAAATTTCAACTCGCACCAGTACATATTATTCCAAAAATTGCTATTGGACATCAGGTAAATATTTACCATAACTGGCTATTCTACAAGCTTAGTCTTTGATTTTTTCGAAAAAAAAATACTGGATTGGTCCAGTTTAAGTAGTTATTGTTTCGTATTTCAGACAAAAAGTTGGAAGTTTTACGCCATTTGTGTTATGTTATGAAGAATAAATAAAAAAATAAAAGTTTTATACATTATTTATATTTTCTGAAAAAAAAAAAAAATTATAACCTATAGATTGTAAAATAACATAGACTTTCTAAATCAAATTTCATCAATAAAATAAATAACCCATTTCTGAGTTGAATGCGAATATAAGATTTTCAAAATTATAATTTATATACTCTACTCTAAACTAGCGAACCACCTAGTCTTCGCACATATGCAATGATATAATGTGACGTCATAAGTATTTAAGCGATTTAGATCCATTTTTTGATGCTTCGATTTTTACAGTTCATAATAGTCAAAGAACCTTTGTTAGTCTTGTCACATAAACAACTCTTTATTGTTGCGCGTAATATTAGCGTAATTTTAGAGCATTTTTTTACATAAGATGTCAAACATAACTAAAATGATTAATGAGATAAGGGTCAACACTATACTGGTCCAAATATCGTCGCAAATAACTTATTATTATTTTTAAACGATGTAAAAGTAAAAAAATGTTACAGTGGATTACGCTTAGAAAATATACATACTGTCGAGTACTTTTCTGTAGCCATTTTTAAGGTATACAATATCGTAGTACATTATTTTGATATATCTTGTAATAATGTTTAACCTGTGTTAGCATAGTAAGCATCCGAAATATATTTTTTACGACTTGATTACAATTCATTGTATTTTCCCCATTCTTCATAAATATATTATATATATTATAGGCACTCCGAACGATAATAAAAAAACTAAGGGAACAAAGACACGACACAAACAAAGCGACTTTGTTCTGAACTATTTATTATACCAAATATCACCAGAATCAGTTAATCCGTTTTTAAAGTTAAGTCCTTGCACAGGAACAAACAGAAAAACCGCAATTTTAAATTGAATTTACTTGTCTTGGAATAAATGTCTATCACTTAATTTGGTAAATTTCAAGTACAGATAGAGGCTATAGATTTATTAACATAGATCATATTTATAGAACTTGAAAAAACTTTTTCAATTAACTAATCTCATGATAGCAATTGTAAATAAACAAATAAAACATTGTAATTAAATGATTTTATTACAAAACATATCATCAGAAATAAGAACGCTCTCTTTTACAGTTTAATCCATTGTTGCCTATTTGTTCTGTATAGCATACGATATTTTGTCCATTATACTTAGATTTATTGTATTCAATATTATGTATCCTTACTTCTTTCAGTATTTCTATTAAACAGGCACATTGCCAAGGATTGTTATTAAAATAAAATTTTGTCATCCTTGCCCCAGAATTCCGTAATTCCAAACAAAAGTTATTTTCTAAAAAAGTGAATTTATTTGACGACAAATTCAAGTTTTTCAAGGATGTTCCGCGGAAAGCGTTTACAGGAATATATTCAATAAAATTATGTGATAAATCAATGTTTCCCAATTTTGGAATGTTATAAAATAATTTGTCTGGGATACTAGTTAATTTGTTATTCCGAAAAATTACCATTTTGAGTTTTCTCAAAGGCCATAAAACGTCTTCACTTAATTCGTTTATAATATTATGGGCTAAATTTAATATCTCCAAATTTTCTAATTTACTAAAGTCTGTGTTTTTGTTTACTGCACTAATTTGATTCGTGGACAGCATCAAATGCTTCATAGTTTTTAGATTATCTATTGTGGCAAATTTAGGAATCATTGTTAAGGAACACCTATCTAGGTTTAAAAATTCCAATGATCTAAAAGCGTGCAATAGGTTATCTGGCGTTTCTGACATGTCATTTCGGGAAAAATCCATAAATGTAATATGTTGACTTTGATCAAACAGGTATGGATTGATGTATTTGCCAAAGAGGTCATTACTAGATAAATCCAAATGTTTTAATTTGGACAATGGATCAAAAATACCTAATTCCAGATAGTTAATCCTATTTCCTTTTAAATCAAGAACTTCTAAATTTGGTTTTTGATCGAATAGACCTAATGGGAATCCAGTTAACAAATTATGTGACAAATTTAAATAAGTAACGTCAGTGTTCCCATCTAGAACACCTAATTTGAAACTACTTATCTTGTTTTTCGAGAGATCTATATATTTGAGGTTAAAATTATTTTCAAACGCTTCATAATCAATCTCTGTTATTCGACATTCCCTTAGCACGATGCCCGTAGTTTTGTTGTTATCAGAAACGATTCCTCTTTTTAAAACATAATCCTCCGATCCCTCCGTGCACACGACATCTTTTTCCATGATTGTTGTACATTTTAAATTCGCCTGAACGAATATTATAAGTGTAGAAAAATTTAAAGTATTCCATAAGATTATCCTCGCCATACCTGTAATTAAATATGCACGTTTTAAATAAAATAATTTCACTGTATTATTTATGAATTATAGTTTTTAATTCTAGTTTATAAAGCTGGAACGGAACGAGCAAAAAAACAAAATAATAATGATCGTGTGAATCACTTTATCTGAGGTCAAATGTTCAGCAAACTGTATTTTATGGCCTTTATATTCCGATTTATAAAGCTACTACACTTATTTCCAACTACCTATATACGATTATTATTTGCTTATACATAAAATACAATTTCTTTTTTTTCGTACTGACTACGCTATTGACCTGACGTGCCAGCATCACCGGACTACGGAATACAAATAAATATACACATGTATAATTAACATCGCATTAGGTATTTAAAGTCTTGAAGGCATACTTTTACTTTTAAATTAATCATTTACCTTGTTCTCTAGTTTTGAAGTCAATGTATAATGTTTCACGATAAGTCTTTATAATCACATAATAACTATAGATACTATTACAACAAAACCATAGTAAACAATAAAAACAAGTATTAGTTCATAAATAAATAAATTCTTATGAATAATAGGAAGATGCGTGAAGGACTCGATTCTCGACGAATAAATGATTTATTATCTGTGTATTTACATTATTTACACATTATCACTAAATAGAGCTCGATTACGACGAATAAAAGCCGGTTTACTATCGCTTTCTTAAAAGAACGCCTGATCGAATTGTCTTTCAAACAGTTTTTTTGTTTAGTATTGTTGAAAAAATATTTGTAGGAACTATACAATAAAATGTTGGTATGAAAGAAACACTTACTCCCTTCCTTTTTACGAATATTGGCGATATATGTTAATTAAAAATCGGTTTCAATGTGGACTGTTGATAATATAATATCAATAGTTTTTTTTTTTATTTCAGGCGTACCACGCTAACATCGATGTGGTGGCAGAAGGTGCCACTTGGCAATTGGAGGACATACTGGGAAGATTTTTTTTTGATAAATATGATAGAGGCATGATCACAACATCTAATTATAGCTGTGCATTTTTCAAAAGAAATGGCCTTTATTATCTATTTGACGGAAGCCCCTGTAGTCCTATGGGATTACGAGATGAAAACAATAAAGGAAAAGCTTGCTTCTTGCGTTTTCGATCTTGTCATGATTTAGTAAGCAGGTAAATTAATGTAATATTTTTTTATTTATACTTTATAGGTCAGCATTTTACCTAAATCTCATCTGATGTTAACTGATGATGTGGTTTAAGATGGTAGTCACGCTAAACCTAGAGGGAGACTGGCTCTCAAGTGCAACTGCCGGAACACACCAACAGGTGCTTGGCGACAGAATTTCAACTTGAAGGTAGTAGCAAGCCAGGCGGACTTAGAAAAAGCCCTATTACACTTTCTAGTTTTTAATATTTATTATTTGCAGTGTTTTTTAATTTATTTTTAGAATATTATACAACAAAGATGGAAGAACAGAAGATCAACAGTTTATATTAAGTAGAATTATTGTTCGAAGATTGCTCACAGAGCCTAGAGTAAAACTTCCAGAAGATTATGATTACACAACAGGAATGCCCAAGTCTAAAAAATCGAAACCATCGATTATTTCTTCTGGAAAGGATTCTGATAAAAAAAGCACCATTAATATGGCTGAAACCAAGAGTCAGACGATAGTAGGTTATCACCTTGTTGATGGAATTTATAGAATAGAGGGAACTACGTCACTCAAAGATCATAAACCAAATTCGGATATCAAACCCTGCCACTTCGTTAGTCTAATTGCAATGTTAATGGCTGCTATGCATCCAATCAGAACTTGGGATCATCTTATGGTTGATAGTTGTATAGAAAAAGGTCTCGAAATATATGAGAAAGCAATAAATTTAAATGTCTGCGAAAAACGAGTTATAAAAAATATAATTTTAGATGGAAAATTTATTAATATTAATATTAAAAAAATTATCGTTGTTAATGAGAATCCCGAAAAAACATTAGAACAATATTTAAAAGCTGTACTTCGAAGATTACGTTATGTTATTATAAGGTTCCCTCAATGTAGTATGGTTATTTGTCAGGCAGAAGGATACTATCACCTGTTTGATCCCTATCCACCTCCTAGTGAGGAACCGCAAATAAAAGAAGACGATGAAAAAGGAAAGAAAAAAGGGAGTGCCGTTGCAACCTGGACTCTGTATCGGTCACTTGGTGCCTTAATTCACCGAATTAAAAAAGTCGCTTCTGGAAAAACAGCTGACACGCCAGAATTTTACACATTTGAATTAACCTCAGTTAAGACTGCCCCACGACACTCAGCACTGAACTACAGACTAAGCCCATTATTTAAACCGGACGATAATCCAAATTTGCCGTATCTAAAACGTAGGAAACTACGACCCATTGTGGATGAGAAAATGTATTGGTTAAATGTTCAAACGATACCATGGTCGCGGATAAACGCAATCAATGATTTAGGATTCGAGAGAAATACTCCAAGAACTTTATGGAAAAATTGGGACATCGAGTTTCCTGGCGATCTTTATTCATTGTGGGGCTCAGTACATCCTTTAGATAGTAAATTTGATGAGGAACATCGTGGCAAACAGTATCTTGCTACATGTGTTATCGGTTTAGTTATGACTCAAGTTTGTAACCTTAGCGCCTGGACTGGAAGTTTTCTCGATGGTATAGTAGAAACAGGTTACAAGTATCATAAGAAATGCACATCAAAAATTGGACAAAAGATAAATTACGAATTATCCGTGACTGATATGGAAAACAAATTCGATGATATGTTCCCATATTCGTTTTCAGTGAAGTTTGAAAACATTATTTTTGGTTTTGTGTACAATAACTTGCCGGATCGTTTCAACCTCAGTAAAGCTTTAGCTTACTTTTTCGAAAAAAATGATCTGGGTTTATTAGTTAGCCCAGCAAAAAATTTGGCATTTGGTAGAATTGGAATATCGTATTTTATGTTTGACTGTCAGAGTTATGGATCACCAATATTTTGTCCGGGACAAGGAGCAGCATATATACTCAGATGTGAAAGTTTAAATAGACTTATTTACTGTATGACGCTTACTTTAAACGTTAGAAGACATGGTCAACAGTTTCATTTGTACAGTGTATCAATATCTCTCTCTGAAAAGTTGAAATAAATTAAGTATTTTTATTAATGATATTTTTATTAATGTTGAAAATTATTACATGCAATAAAATATTATGTATAACGTTTACTTATTGTCTACACCAAAACCCTATACGAAATAACTTTATTAGGCTAGAACTCGAGGCAATCGCCGTTTATTTATTTCAACCTCCTGCTATTTTATACAGTTATTTACAAACATTTGATTAGAATGTATTTTTTTAATGTAAACTTATTTATCCGCGTTGAGCCATTTGCGGTTGGGGAAAACTTATAAGTTCGTATCACCGATGACCTCGACATGTTTGTGACGTATTGCGCTTGCGTTAGATTGAACAGTCATTTTGAGTTTAAACTCTGTTGCAGTTAACTTTTTTATTTTAATTTAATCGTATGCTAATTTATCTATCCATGTATCAAGCTAATTTTCTGTGAGTAGCTTCATTTTGATGAGACTTCCAACTTTTCCTCTGACAAATATTTTCGATTGTGGTAGCTAAACGGTGTATTATGGATAAAATATGTCTATTTGATGATTATCAAAAATTTATTAAAACTTGAGTTTTTCTTATTAATCTCAAGACAATTATATAAATTATTCGATAAAATGTTTGCCTTACAAAATGTATGGTTTGATCATAGAGTCCCCTCTGTCCGACATGTATACGATAACGACGACATCAAAAATAATAACAAGCTGTTTTTTTCTGTTGCTTAGTTCATATTTACATAACTTAACAACCACTTTGTCCTACAAATTTCGTGGCACGTTATTCCATACATACGTATCGCCATATTGCATACATTATGTATTCTATAACTACTTTATCAGGGCCTAAGTGGAATACGTTTGATCAGGGGCTGTGACGGCTATACACGCTTTTAACGACAAATTCTTTTTTCAGCAATACATTTATAAAGGCCTACAATAGATTACAAACGGAAAATTTGTATGGGTCTCCCAAGTCGACGACAGACATTTGCTACACATTATAATAGCTTTTCTTTTTGCATTTACCAGTGGGCCGATAAAACTTTTAATCCTAGAGCGCTTAATCCTAAAGTATGTAATTCTTATAGATTTTGAATAAAGAATGACAATGATATACAAACTTCGTTATATACTAAAAAAATGTTAAGTTAAATGGAACAAGCTATTAATCACTCCAATTATATATTTTTTAATAATGTTTATAATTGCGTCTCACGACTACACCACAACTAAAGTCAAAAGCTTCTCGCTAGATCTCCTTCAATCTCCTCGGCTCATCTTGATCTACTCTTACAACAGCTCCACGTCAAGTCAATTGCCCATCGTAATAGAAAAACTTCCATTACAAAATACGTAACATATAAAGAAAGAACAAAAGTTGTTGACGTTTTACGTACGTAATCGTAATTAGTCATTTTTAACGGACTTCGAAAAAGGAGGTGCCGACCTCTGATATATTATTAAGTAGCGCATATACTAATATTTTTAATTTAATGTGATTAATGTAATAGTTTAGTTATTTTTCTATTTTTAGTGCCTTCTGGTTTCCTTAGTGTTTCTTAATATTGAAGTCGGCTTATTTTTTTTGTAAAAGTAATATTATTAAAATCTAGTATTATGTTATAATTCTATTTTATTTGATAACGATGGTCGTTAATTCGAAGTTGACTACAGAATTTCTTACTGCCAAGTTGTCTGCTGTAAAGCATGGTAAAGCAGGTCGGTTTTTTGCTCTCTTGTTTCAGTGTTCTTGACATTACGTACTAAAGAGCTCAATAATAATTTATATAATCCTGGCACATGCAGTGTTCCAAATTAGTCCTCAGGATTCGCCATTATTACTGGCTTACTTCAGAATTGCAGTTTCCAAGTGCTGCTGTGTCCACTTAATGTCTGGTAGACTATATTCAGAAGTATCAACTATCATTGATTTATGTTAGGACTACAATCTTCTTTGAGGGTTGTGATAGTTATCTATAGGTTAAATTATATTTATACGGGACATCTAAATTTAGAGCTACATTTTGTGTATGTGCAGGCAAAATACATCCTGAAATAGTGTAAACCAAAACTGTAATTTAAAATGACAAAACACAAAAAAGTGAAAAAATTAAGTGACCGTGTCTAAATATTTCACTGGGACTTTGATCAAAAGTTGGAATTATAAAACGATAATGAGCTTTGTAGTGATGGGATGATATGATAAAACTATACCATATGTAAAGACATTCTCTAGTGCTTGCTTAGCTAGCTACCAGCCTCGAATCGACAATGAATCATCATATACCTTGATAATTATTGATGTATATTTAAGCATCTTTCTCACTTAAACTCATTGATGTTAAACACCAGCCTAAACATGATAACAAGTTTACAGTCAATATTGGTTAATCAAAGAATTGCACTTCACTGGATCGTACATCTGTACCTATACAGTTTTTATAATGTTATAAAAAAAGTGGCCACCATTCAGATATAATACAACTTGGCTTTGCACTGATACCTTTCTATAGATATGACATCATAAACAACATAAAATGCCAGGTAATTGCATATGTAAAGGTTGTTTTCGAGATATAACAAACAAAAGATTCAACTGGTTGTTTATTTTAGGTATGGGGGCTGATGTATAATTATGTCTCATATATTGGTATTACTGATTTGTTTGAACTTGCTTGTTGCATAGTAAGATGTCTGCTCATGTATAGATAGCCTAATTTAGATATCTAAAAATTTACTTGATGACATCAATTACTTTACAAATTTGAAGCCCATGCAATCGGTGACACACACCAATCTATACTAGATATTGGTCTCAACTTTTCCATCAAAGTATTAATCTCCTCAAAAGTAAGTAATTGGAAAATTATACCTATTTTAACAAGTTGTTATAGATTATGAAAAATGAAAAAAATATTTAATTGGAATTTCAGAACATGTTTATTTTAGTCAAGTGAATAATTTTATAGTTATTGAAATATGTTACCATTATTGCACATATCATATTGGTTGATAAAGACTTAAGCTCTTATCAGCTTGGACCGCGGGCAAGCAACATACCCTAATTTTTATAAATTTATTAGTTGTTTTATAATTCATATAAAATATATTTGTTTGGAAATATTTCAATTAAAGTAATAATTGTAAGTTCTCATACCTATTATATTTTAAGCATATTCTACATACAAATTTATAAAGATAACCTTATATGAAAGCAAATCAATTTTTCTATATTATAAACTTACAATGATTCAGTATTATAACCAAAATTTGTGTAAGGGCGAGTTGGAGCTAAATTAATCGCATACAATTTATTTAAAACAGCATATTTATTTTAACCGTAAAAACCTTATAAATAATGTACTGTAAATGTGAAGTATAGTTTTATACTATGAGCTTCATTCCAAATCAGGTAAGTTCTCATCATCAGAATCACTCTCGATATCATCAAATGAAGGTTTAGCTGTATTAGATTGGGGGTCTCCACCACCTATGCTGCGCAGCATTTCTTCTACATCGTTGGAGTTACCCATTCCATCATCTTCCTCATCACCTTCGTCTTTCCATTTATTGAAGTCGACTTTAAGGTAGTGTGGTTTCTTTTTGTCTTTAGTTAGTGAAGGCCAATATGAAGCATCTTTCTTTTCTTTTTTCAAGACCATTTCTATACATCTGACTTTATTTACAAAAACGCTAGATTCTGGTAACACGGCATCAAATAATGGTATTGTCACCTCGTAGAGTCTATTATCTTGAGTGCTTGCACCTTTAAAATAAACAGAATCTTTTTCTATTTTAATGGTCGGGTCTTTGGATTCCACGCTAATGGTGAGAAAAACGTCTTCTTTACGTTGCGCCCACATAACAGGAGGAGGTACAGCTGCTTCGTTAGTCATTATGAAGAGACACAAATATTTAACGGCACTAATGAAATACTCAATAACTTTGCAAAGGAAATTTCTAGATTATAATTTAATTCAACTCACGGACAAACGAAGATAGCCGACACTTGAAACCACAGAATATACATATAACCTTTAAGGGCCTCGTTGATGTTCTAAACAGTATGACCAGATTTAAATATACAGTTCTGTTAATTAGAAGCAAGTGTTATAACGTATAGATGTGAAATTCGGTCATGCGCTGTACAATATTTAACTAGTTATATGAATATAAAATATAAGAAAGTATTTAATGTCAAAACAACTCGCTTCCATGAATAAAATAACGCGCGGCGATATCGACACCCAACGTTATAAAAGTATACAGTACGTTGGATCTTACTATCCAAAGCACGTTGCACGTGTAATGAAAACAGACAAACAGGTAATTAGTAAATTGTAGCTATTCTTTTATTTAATCGTTATATATGATCCCAATTCTTACTGTTTTGATTTACAATTATACTAACGTTTCTGTAACTCATTACTAAGGTTTTGTTTAATTATCTCTACATAAAAATATTACATTATGGAATATAGGTTGTTATTTATATGTTAATTATCATGCAACCCATGCAATAACCCACATTATTTAACTAACTGATAATGACCGATCCTTACTGCTAACATACAAGAAAATCTGATAGGGTTACCCACGTAGTGATATGGGATATGTGTAATATGGAAATTGTTGAATCTGCTTTTAATAAATACAAATACTAATCAAATAATTGTGATAAAAAGAAGGAAAATATACAAATCATTTTTATGGTTAATCCTCTAGCGCATTCATTATTTGTTCATATATACTTTTGCATTTAGATTCCCAGATATTGAGTAAGTTTAATATATGTACACATTTGAACATAACATTTTTATAGGTTTAATAACTACAGGGCATTCGAATATTTTGGTATATTTCACGAAAAATAATATTTACATTATAACGTTGTAAGCGATCGTCCACGTGATCAGCGTTGTTCAGCTAGACATGGGCGTTTCCGTTAATTTTCATCATCTATACGCATCGGTATCGCTCAAACGGAATTGTTGTCAATGATAAGGATAACGATGCCGGCCAGCGTGTACTGTGTAGAGACGGTGATTTTATTATAATTGTCGTTGGCTTAGCGCTTTGTTTTTTGTTCGTGAATCATATATAAACTTTTGTCGACACATCTTCAACAGATAATCTTTAGTTATTTGTCAGTTATCATCACAACCTACATAAGATGTCTATGTAACGCTAACTCAGTTAAATAAAAGACATATATATTAATTATTATTATATATTAATAGTATATATAATTCGGTCCTACCGTTTTAAAAATGCCCTCTATTCACAGTTTGTGTATGGATCTTTGTCATATAAATGAAAAGTCGTATAATATATACTAACTCATTCAAATTTCAAATTTTAGACACACATAAACAATGATACAATACAATATTATGTTATCATCAAACTGATCTTTGGATAATCAATTAGACTATTTTTACCTCATGAGATCTTTGACAAAACTTATAAGAAATTTGGTGAGCCAGCCTTTGAAGACTGAGAGATACACAGAGTGGTAATGTTTTCCTTCATTGTTAGTTTGACTGATATTGTTTACGCTTATTAAATATTTGATTAGTTCTTTATATGTGGGCCTAATTCTTCACTCAAACCTCGGATAGACCAGTTCGGAGAAATTCTAAAGAGGATAGTTCGTTGGATTCTGGAAAGGATTGTCATGATATGATTTGAGAGGCTGTGCGACAGAATGTTATAAGCCTGTAAAACGTAATATCAATTAGTTTTTTACTAGACATGAGTAGTTCTAGATCAATATTATTCCTATGTTCCTGTTCTTCTCGCTGCACTGTTCGAAAGTACTAAAAACTAACTTTGAGAATCTCTTTAAATTACAGAATAATCTATTCTAATTGCATAAATTGAAAGATAATATTAATATTCTCTTAAGAAAACCAATGTTTTCATGTTCTATCCAATCCTTGGCACGATTTCTTTGCTGTCAGTAATCTTGAATGACTAAATGGAAAATAGGTGGAGTCGTCTTCTAAAACCGATATACTCAAACATGAAATATAAAAAAAGACTATTCAATAAGTTTTCTTTATTTTAATATTTAATTTATTTTTAACTTATAGTATAAGGAGGGCTTATAAAATACGTACAAATAAAACGTATAACATATCAGTTACAATATTTATGTATATAACATTATATGAGTAAATAGACACTATTGAATACTTATGAAATGTAATTAAAAGTGAAATAAAAATTACATTAAACACTTATAATTTTTAAACATCTTTCCTTGAACATAGCCTTAGCATTTTTAAATTGATTTTGAAATTATAACAAGTAACATTGTCATTTTGTATTGGATACACCAGTGACTCTTTAGATAGTCTATTTGCTACCTTTTTTAACATGTAGCTATGAAAATAATGTACTGTAAATGTGAAGTATAGTTTTATACTATGAGCTTCATTCCAAATCAGGTAAGTTCTCATCATCAGAATCACTCTCGATATCATCAAATGAAGGTTTAGCTGTATTAGATTGGGGGTCTCCACCACCTATGCTGAATTTAAGCAACATAGATAAGGAGCGGGACGAAAATATTTATACTTTTCGTTAGTTACATAATACAATCGTACAAGAAACATATAATAAGTCTATTTTAATACATGTTTTCCGTAAAATATTGATGATTAGGATAAGTGTTACCAGCAAATAGAATATAAAAAAATGGGAGACTATTTTAAATTTAATAAAAATTGTTTACAGTTTGGTATTTTAGTATCGTAGGACAGTTCCCATAATGACAGAAATATCGAAAAATTGGTAGGTTCGAAACCACAGTATATAAGTTTTACTTTATTACCGTTAAAAATGTTATAGCATTGGTAGTGGCAGGGTTGCCCTAAGATATTTGGTGCTTGTGGGCTCTAAAAATAATAAGAAAATCCAAGGTCTAATAGCGGAAGTGAAGTGACCAGAAAAATTACGTTAAAATATTAATGCCAACTTATTACTAAAATTATACAATTAAAACCTAGCATCCCTACAAAATTATATAAATAACGTATTGCACTAAATAACTAATAATAAGAAAAAATACGGCCAACAAAAAAAGCTGCCCTTCGAGATTTCTATCCAGATAAACCCCTTTTAAAAATACAATTTGGAAATAAGTTAAACGAGTGAAATTTATGTTGTATATTTATTTCACGAAAAAAAAGCTAAATAACGATGTTAAAAGTGTTTATACCTACCTTTTGCCACAAAACTTTGTATAGAAGTGTTTTTATACTTTTATAAAAAAACAATTTCAAAACTAATGTGATCTTAAAGAACCAACCGAATAATTTGTCAAACAAAATTAAAGATTTCTAAATGAATGATTCAGTAAAAAAAAATTTAGGTCAGGAATAACCGCCTCTTCATAACAAAAAAACAGTATTATTATTATTTTAATCATAAATCATTAAAATATGTTCACGTTAAAACATTCCCATGTGAATTCTCTTGTAATAATTTCTATACAGCTAACCTAAATGTTAAAATGTAAATAAGATAAAACATAAAGAAAGAAAATCTCCAAATTTTTTATTTAAATTATACCTCAACTGAATATATTATGAATTACTTTCCATATATTCTCTTGCCACTCCTTAAACTTTGCACGAACCCAAAGTACTTTATCATTAATATCAAGGCATTTCGTACTCTAATTGCATACATTATTTCACGCCAAATACTCTATAAGAGCAGACAAACCCTTGCCGAAACCTTACGATTGCATCTCATACAAAATTTCATATAAGCAATTTATTTGTCATTATTCCCAGCCTCATCAAGTTAAATTCCTATATCAAGTAGTGTGCAGACTAAAAACTACAACGTGTATTATTACCACCTAATGGCAGATATTTCTTATTTTACTTGAAACTAGTCTATGGACATGATATAGATTAAAAATTCATAGATTACCTAAACTTCTACATAATATATAAGAGTATTTATAATACGAAATCTTAACAAGATTTAATATAATATAATATGACTAGGTATTGATTTTGAAATATCAAATTAATATTAATGTATTATTTGAATTAAATACAGATGTTTAATTTTAGTTTGGTGATTATTTAATTTCAATTTTTTAAGAAGGCTGGTAATGCTACAATATTCTATGTCATGTAACATTAAAAATATTAATTTGATCAAATCCCTTATTAACATTTCGTGATCTATATTAATCAAGTTGTATCTTTTTATATATGACAAAGAATTAAAATTGCCTAAATTCTATAAATCACACGAAGTCGCCAAATCTAATATAGAAATAATTGTAATATATTTCACAGTCTATACTTGGTTGTGTACCAAACTACCAACACACACGTGTGTGAAATCACATTTACGTCAATGTTCCATTCATGATTTGCAGTCGAGACAACGACTTATTTATTGTGTAATTTTTTATAATTTAATGACAATAGTTTGTATGCGTTTTTGACTTATAAAACTTGTTTTGTTTTCATGATTGATTGAATTAAATAAAAATAAACCCTAAATGATGTTCAAGTCATCTGTGAAAACCCCATGAAAATACATCTTGTAGCAGTTTTAGAGACTAGCGTACTCAAACAAATACATTGGTTAAATATAGACTTACTGTATTATATAAATTGCACTCCCTATATCACCCGTAATCAGTTTTTGGGCAAACATTTTTAGTGTATATACACAAACGACTATTATACAGTTTTATTATTATTACACCTGTATTTGAACAGCGTATACAAATAAACAAAGAATAAGTCATCGATCGTGACAACGAAAAACAATGGGGTTCTAAAATAGCTCGTCTTGAACGTTGTCGGATTATTCGAATCATGACGTCAAGCTGCCAGGGTTTTCCAACCGCATTTATTGAAAAGTATATAATTATCGTGTGTATGTCAAATAAAGGTATATTTTCAATTTCATGTGACGTCATTCGTTTGATGAATACTGAAAAAACCGCGAATAAATACTTTCGAATGCATAGTATTTTTTAAACAACTTCTGGTTGGAACACGACATGCTCAGAGACTAGCGTATCGTTTGGTTGCCAGCAACTTTGCGAGCAAGTGAATATTAGCACTGAAAGAAAATGTAAATGTTTGAGCGGTATAGTAGTACACAAGGTTATGGTTTCTGCGAAAGCAGGCACCAGTTGTAACTCGCAAATGAGCCTGGAACCGCATCGGGTGCAAGTCGCAGGTACTGGAGGAGTTTCAGGGGTAGCGGCAACGCTTGGCAGAGGAGCGCCGAGGACAGGAGGCTCTTCACGTGAATATCTAAAAGATATAAAACACATATCTATAGCATCCATACTATCCTAACTAGTATTATAAAAGCAAATAGGAGTGTGTTTTAACTTCACGTTGATCGGTTGAATAGTTAAGGCATGAAAGTGTAGCAAACATACTCACATTCGCTTTTATAATATTAGTTAGAACCAGTAATTAAGTTAAGAGAATTTTTTTATTGTTTTTTTTTTCGAACTGTCTACAGTGTTGACCTGGCAAGGCCTCTACAGTTTCATAGGACTACATTTTTTATTGATTATTATTTGGTATCTATGTAATTGAAAATGGTTCTGTTATTTGATGGAAGCTACATATTTTATCTGGATGAATTAACCCCTCAGCTGTTTTTTAAGACCCATATCTCAAAATGGCAGATTATGATATCAATATTTTTTTATAATTTCACACCGACCTACATTGTAAGTTTAGTAAAAAAAGTTCGTACACGGCTACACTCGTTTGTACGGCACTTAAACCCTTATGTTTTTGGACAGTTCCCTGGATCCCAAATTTTTTTTTTAATGTGATGGTGCCAATACTACATAATATTTTAGCGATATTAATTTACCTGTGAGATTTTGTCATTACTGTTTAAGGTTACTGCTATGAGAAACCACAAAATCTGTATACATAAATAAAACTGAAGCGTTTGTTTGTATGTCAAAATAACAGGTTTTTACTAAATGGATATAAAAGAATTTATAGCAAAAGATTTTTTTTGTAATTTTTGTCTGTTTTGGCTAATCTCCGGTTCTCTAATCTCATGGAGTGATTTTCAAAGCATTTTCAGTGACAGACAGTTGTAGTTTATATGTATTAAGTTAGGCAATATTTGACTACTTTTAATTTAGAAAAAAATAGGGTGCCGCGCAATTTTTTTTCTTAAATTCCACGCGTTCGAAGACGCAGGTAACCTAGTTTATGTATATAATACCTTAGTATATGCCCTGGATTCTTCTGTAGGCGTACAAGGAAAGCATGAAATAACTTGTCTCCGTGTAGCGGAGTCGCTTCTTCGTAAGCCTCGTCATCACCACCACCGACCGCACCACCCATTTTATCACCACCACACGACTCTATATCTGGTTACATTCAAATTAGGGATCTATAAAAATGGATCAACACCAACAGTGAGAAATGATGATTATCCTCCTACCTGAGATTATAAACGCGAAAGTCAGTTTGTTTGCTTGTTAACCCTTCACCCCTTAAATACTCAACCGATCATCATATAAAACGTCAGGGGTACAGAATTCATCCAGGAACAAGTATTGTTCCAGGGTGATATATCAAATGTACATTAACATAAGCAAAGTCGCGGACATAATCACGTTTAAGCGCATTTTTATAAGTATATAATATGAAAAAAATAATAATTAGAAAGTGTGTCTCAGTAAAATTTAAATGAATCGATTGAAATACAGCGAACTCCTTCATATGGGATCGTTACTAATATACAAAATTGTATAAGATTGTTGATCTAATATATATATATAAATGGGTGTTGGTATATAGACGCACAAAACATTGTCTTGTGATTATTTGCATATAATTCGCAATGATTTGCTACAAAAGTATAAAGTTTTCAAGTATTACCTTACTATCACTCAGTGAAACAGACTATCGTTATTAATATAGCATCTTTATCTATTATATATCAATAAAATGATAGAGGTCTGTCGTTGTGCTCGCATCACGCAAAAAGTAATCGTTAGATTTCGATTATTTTTTTTTAGTTTTAGGGGCCGTTCAAGTATTATGTAAGCACAATTTTTGTCGCTTCTGACCATCACCGAGCAAAAATAAGCAATACTCTTAATCCCCCCTCCCCTCCATGCTTACGTAAACATAAATGTTTTTTTAATATTTTCTGGTTTCCTTATCGATTAATGGGCAGCAGTCAACAAGTCTAGTAATAAGGAATTAACATTAGTGGTTCGCTATTAGGGCGATGGTAGCTCGTATATAACACCGCGCGTCTCAGATATCAGACCTACACATCCAGATATCTCCTTCCCTTATGTCGTCAAATTAAGCAAAATAAAGACCACCCACCCCCCTTTAGTGCTTACGTATACTATACGTATACCTTAATGGCCCCTTATATCTTAGATACTTGTCCTTATCTTAAAAATAAATTAAGATATCTTCATCTATCTATAATAAATACCACTAAGATCAATTGCCGAATGTAGTACACGAACGCGCATCAGTTCAGGAAAGCTGCAGTAATTCGGCTGATTTTTTTGTCGTGTTTATATGAGTGTTTAATATGCATTAATGTTTGTATGAAAGAAAACGTTTCAAGAAAATCTTAATGTAATCAAAAAAATTTGGTAAATAATATTTCAATTAAAAAAAGTTAATGACACAGAAGACAGTAAGGAGGATTTCGAGAATGTTGATAGAATTGAAGTTTAGTTGTCATCTTATTTAACTGCATGGTCGCATTGCAAAGGGAAGATTTAATCTTATTATCTTCGTTTAGTACACCCGGCAGCTTGTTTAATATAAAGTTGTTAGTTCTAAGACGATTTTTATAAACACTATACGTTAGGCGATGTGTGTTTTCTTGCCGCATTGCCTTTTTCTTTTCTTCTTGTGTTACGCATGCGCACGAGACGGGAAGTAAACGAATAACATTGTTTACAAAGAAATTTTGTAAGCAAAGTATATTTATGTTTTAAACGTTTTTTTGCCTCTGTGCATAAAATGTATTGTTGAAATAAAAAACAACGCATACGTAGTCGTGGATTTCATCTAGTTATTAATAAAGTTAGCTTTTGTTCTATTGTTAAAACGGCTCTAAAGTAAATTACATTTTTATTTATTTTAATTTGTCTAATAATAATAACAGTAAAATCATTACAATAGTGTATTATTGTATTGATGTCTTGTACTTAAGGAGTTGTACAGTTTCTAAAATTGTGTCCTTACATTTAAAACTTAGCTAAGTCCAATTTTAATTGTTTCTTAAAAGATGTTTAATTTTTTTAAGTTTTTTTGTTTTTATACACCGCAGTCGAAGTCCTAATTTTACTGTTCATAAGATTCTTAGTTACTTTTTATGATCCTTAAATTTTGCATGTATAAACATTTTGAAAATCTTAATAAAAGTTAAAAACTGATCAACGATTAAAATTGGACTTAGCTGATTTTGAAATGTGACGACACAATTTTATAAGGGAATAATTATAATACACTAACCATTATCCTTCCTGTATTTATTAAGTAGTTCATTAACTTTTTCATCATTGTTAGGGACGTTATTCCATTCCTCTTCAACATATATATATTTTGGAATAAATTGTAATTGGCCACACATGAGATGACTTCTCAAGTCAGGTGGTAACTCATCTGGCTGTAAAAAAATATAACAAACATTTAAGTTATATTTAATCATATACACAAACAATAATAATAAGTTTCATTTTTATTCCAATTTTTTTCATTTAATCCTAATTTAAGGATCATCACCAAAAATAATGTGCCACATATAAATAGTGTATTGTCTCATTTTCTTTTAACAATTGTAGTATGGATTACTTTAAAAAAGGAGACGGCTATAGTTGACCTAGTTTCCATTGGATAAAGGAAAAATCCAATTAAGTAAAGCGATGTATTCATTTATTTAACGTACATTTCTCAAATTTAAAATTACTTTCAGGTTGAAGTCTAATATTAGATACTTACATATGTAATTAACGTTTTATATCGAAAATATAAAGAGAAAAAATATAATAGTAGATATAAAAATAATCAATATATAAATATACCATTACTATCTATGCACTTTCGTAATAGCCTGCGTAGTTTATTGGATTAATTGCTGACAAAACTGCGAAACGAGAATCAATAAAATCTTTGAAAGCGGTTTGGATTGCCTCATCGGAGTTAAATTATTTTCCTTGTAAGAAATAGTCCACATTCCGAAAAAAGTGGTAATATGTTAGAATAAGGTCCTAGAGTGTGGTGGGTATCAGAAACATTCCAACTCTAGTTCCTGTAATTAAGCGACCGTCTGTCGTGAAGTAGATATTAAACAGCAGTGATCTAGAGAAATTGATCAGTCTCGATTGTTTAACGGCTAGCTTTTCCATTATAGTTTGCAATTGTTGACAATACAGATCTGCCGTAATCGTCTGGCCAAATCTTAGGAAGCTGTAGTGCATGACATTAGTATCGAGCCACTAAACACTCACTAGTACATTTTTCTAAGTCAACTTTCGCTTAGGACAGAATTTGGCCAATTCCTCTGGGTTCAACCACTGTGATGAGCGTTTCCGATTGTCGTCAAGGATCCATTTTTCGACACAAGTAACGATACGTTTCAAAATTCTCTCGTTATTGTGACAGATGAGTAATGTAACACAGTACTCAATGCGTATTTTTTGGTGTGCTTCAGTAAATTTATGCACATTTCTCGAACTTTTTCACTTGTCTGTCAACTAGGGTCTCCGTCCTTCCACGAGATTTGTTCCGTAGATCAACATTTCCAGAATTAAAATATTGGAAGCAAATACGTACAATGCTTTCTTTTACAGTAGCTACCCAATACACATCATTAATCCTTCGAGTTGTTTTTGTAGCGCTGATACCAAGATGAAACTCGTATTCGTTAAGCACGCAATATTTTAAGTATTCCATATTGTGAAAAGAACGAAATCAAAGAAAACTCAAATGGTGCGAAAACAAATAAATAACTAAATTCGAAACACAAATACACAAGCCTTAATTTGAATTTGGAATTAATAACCCAAAGCCAGATATTTGAGTTCAAAGTAGCCAGTGCGACAAAACGCCAATTTTATATCTAAGGACCTAATATGATTTCGACAACTCAGTCTGAGATTTACTAATTTTAAAATATATAAATAGTGAATAAGAAATTATTTTGTTTCTAAATTTATTATTTCAATTTAGAAAAGTGAACATTTCCAGGTCAAACACTTGACGCTGTGTATCATAGGCATTATTCGTTATTTGTATTATATATATCTGTATATGAATAAAGGAAGAAAAAAATCAGAACAGTATATTTTCTTTTCTGTTTACCAAGCTATTTCCTTTTTTTTTGGTACCTATTGACGAGCTTTAGTATTATCAATAAAAGTTTGGAAAGCACTTAGTTTTTTCATTACCATCGACGAGTCGAAGCTTTGATTTATAAGTCTTTATTCTTCATACTTCAGGATCCTTACATATACTACAATATTTGTACATTCTTTGGCAAAAAAACCTGAATAATATTGAAACTTAAAAAGAATAATATAATTTCAACCACTAGTACGTTGAATTTAATTTGGGTTAAACAAGTTCATACTCTCAGCTTTGCTCGCGTTTACGCATTTTTGATCTGTCTCTTGAGAACAGTACTTGATATTCAGTTGAGTAGCAAAGACGGGAAAGCTTACAAACAAGCAAACATACTCACATTCGCATTTATGGTAATAATACTGTTACGTATTACGTTACGTAACACACATAGTTTGTATTCCTTTCTTTTTATATTTCTTTTATTTTTATGCCTCCGGTATGTACTGTGATAGCACCGGAGCATTATCTGTTCGTGGTTTTGAACGAATATGTGGTTGGCGGGCCTTGCTTCACAATCATTGGCTCCTACGCACGAGCCCCCGCCACGTCGTGCTACTATTGGCGTAAAACCGACAACGGCCATAGTAGTATGCGAAACGTTACACGTGAATCCCGGCGGTTTAACGAACTCCGATATAAAATTAGTTTTTCGCGAATAAACCCTATTGTGTGCTACAAAAACCAAAAGCAAGCAGCCCAGCACCTTTGGATTTACCTATCGAGGAGTACCGATTGACGCCTCAGCCAGCGGTATATCGTGCCCTGGCCGGACCAACATCCACAGCTGAGATCGTGAAAGCAGGTACGTCACCACACTTTCCTCGATACATAATTTGGTCCTTCGAGCCGGATCGTTTGCTTCGTGATATCACAGTACATACGTAGGGTACTTTTGTTTTCACATATATTTCGTAGCGACGTTACGCGTCCCGAAAAAAATGGCCGAACAGGACCTATTTGAACGTGAGGTCATCATAGATGAAATTAATCATATTTTAAATCTTCATGATACAGACGAACAACAATTCAAAATAAGATCTAAAGACATTATATCAGTACAAAGAAAGTTCATAAAAGTACAAAATAAAATAGAAAGGTCATTCATGAAATTACAAACATTCGATAAAAATGAACAATTAGGGTATCGTAAAAACTTTAACGACATTTATTATGCAATAGTGAGCCATGCAACCGAATTAAAAGAAATTGATGATGAGTGCAGGCGTATGAGCCGATCTTTCCAGAATAACATACCTAACCATAGCAATGATAGTAATGGTCATAGTCACAGTTTATATAAGTTACCGACCTTACCATTACCTAGTTTCGGGGGCGAATCCACCGATTGGTCGCCTTATTTTGATTTATATAATTCCCTAGTTCATCACAATCCAGTATATTCAATATGTGAGAAATTTAGATATCTGTTGTTAACACTGAAGGGTGAACCTTACAATCTTATAAAATCTATACCTATCACCGACGAAAATTACGTCATCGCGTACGAGACGTTGAAAACGCGTTATCAAAATACCCGAGCGATTGCATCAAAACATTTAGATCGTATTTTGGATTTAAGTACCTGTACCGAGTCGAGTGATAGTATTCGTAATTTATTGAATATTTATCAAGAAAATATTAAAGCCTTAGAAATGATGCACTTCCCTACAGAACAGTGGAGTTTTTTATTATTAAATATTTTACTACGTAAAATACCTAACACGATTCGTAAACGATATGAACTATCTTTGCATATACCATCCGACATTCCAAATGTAAAAACATTAATTGATTTTCTCGAGCGAGAACAGTCCGCATCCGAAATTATAAATTGTGATAAAAATGATGTGGGTACATATCGAACGCAAGCGCATTCAAGTAACAGTGACCTCATAGCAAGGGGTGGTTTCTCACAGCGACCGAGCTCGCGACCAAGGTCATTGTCGCGTCGTGCGTTCGTTGCAAACTTGCTGCATGAAAAGGATGTAAACAAATCTCAACCTTGTAACAATACCATTAAAGTTAAAAATTGTTTATATTGTAACGCTCCACACGTAATAACAAAATGCGTTAAATTTCTTAATGTGTCGGCAAACGAAAGACACGCTTTTGTAAAAGACAAAGAGATGTGTTTTAATTGTTTAAACACGGGTCACACTGTACAACAATGTAGATCAAATTTTACTTGTCGAGTTTGTAATAAACGGCATCATACATTGATTCATTTAGATTATAACGGGATTTCTTCGAATCCTACACAGGGGTGCGTATCAACAATTACCGCGTCGAATAATGAATCTCAGCTTGCAATGACGTCATTCAATCCGTCATCAAATGTACGAAACACGGTTTTATTATCAACCGCACTCGTAGATCTCTATATAGGTACTCAGAAACTAGGTACTATACGTTGTTTGGTTGACACCGGGAGTCAAGCGTCATTCATTACGGAATCCTGCGTTCAACGTTTAGGTTTGCAACGTCGTCACTTGAAAGTACCTATATACGGAATAGGTGATGATGAACAGGTCCATCCTAGAGGCGTGGTATCAGTTATTATTAAACCTAAAAATACAGAACATCCTGCAATATCATTAGATGCTTTAATCTTAACAAAATTAATTCCAAGAATGCCCAGTGTGCCATTACCTAAGATAGGGTGGCCACATATAAAGAATTTAACTTTAGCAGATCCGTTATTTTATGTTTCACAGTCGGTTGAATTACTTATAGGTGCGGATATCCTATCCCACATATTACTAGGTAACGTGATAACGGGTTCTCCTGGTTCTCCAATTGCAATGAACAGTATATTCGGATACTTGTTGCTAGGTCAACTTTCGCTTGAGTCTACGACTCCATCCCCAGTTCAAGCTTGTTTTAGCTCATTTCACAATGACGGCGACTTGAAACGATTTTGGGAACTGGAGTCAATTCCTGAGGTGAAAGTATTGACACCAGAGAAACAGTTGTGTGAAAACATATTAGAAAGTTCACACACTCGCGACGAAACCGGACGTTACGTGGTGGCTCTTCCCTTTAAACCTGATGCGAAACCCTTAGGTGAATCGAAGTACGCCGCCCTCGCACGATTTCATAAGTTGGAACAACGGTTACAACGGAACCCTAAGCTCAAGGCCGACTATCACGATTGCTTGCAAGAGCATCTAGATCTCAATCACATGGAACTAGTCAAAGAGCCTCCCACTCCGGGTAATCACTACTACATATCGCATCATTGCGTGATAAAGGAATCGAGTGAAACTACGAAAACTCGCGTAGTATTTGACGCTGCATGTAAGACGTTTAATGGCAATTCTCTCAATGATATTTTGCTCATAGGTCCTAAATTGCATCAGGACATTGTCGATATACTTTTAAGGTTTCGGATACATTCTATCGTTTTTACCTTTGGTGTTAATGCATCTCCATACCTCGCCCTTCGTACAATAAGGCAATTAGCATATGATGAAGGCCCACACTATACGCAAGCGGCTAAAGTGTTGCTAGATCAAATATTTGTCGATGACATAATATCCGGTGAACACGATGTTAGTAGCGCCTTATTCTTACAGAGGGAATTGATTGCTATATGTGCCACAGCCGGGTTCGAACTGCGTAAATGGCATAGCAATTCATCCGAGATATTGCCAGCGGCTGAAACGTCAATGGTTCAAGGTGAGCGGCTCGGGAATGTGCCTTTCGCTCCCATGAAGAATGACAATCAAACTAAGGTTCTGGGGTTGCAATGGAATCCCTGGACAGATACATTTACCTTTAGCGTACAAAACACATGTGATAAAATTACGAAGCGTACTATTCTCTCTCAGATCGTCAAAATTTATGATCCGATGAGGTGGCTGTCTTCCGTCACCATATACGTAAAACATTTAATGCAATTATTATGTGTTTCCGGCGTTGACTGGGATATAATTCGTCAACGCATTCATCGTTGTGTACGATGTTTTCGAGCGCGGCCAGTGCGTCCTCAGCCAAGTATGGCAACTCTGCCTGCTGCTAGGTTGACACCCGAACGCCCCTCTATGAAAACTGCCGTTGAATACGCAGGCCCGTTTTATGTGCGAGCTAATAAAATTCGTAATGCAAAAGTAATTAAAAGTTATGTGTCAGTTTTCGTATGCATGAGTGTAAAGGCTATTCACCTTGAACTCGTGTCAGAATTATCGAGTGAAGCATTTTTGGCAGCCCTACGTAGATTCACATCACGTCGAGGTATATGGACGGATATTTTTTCCGATTGCGGTAAAAACTTTGTAGGTTGTAACAATCAATTAAAAGAATTGTATCGATTCCTCAAAACCGACTCAGTGCAAGGTACTTTACGGTCTCAGACGTTACAACAAGGCATAACTTGGCATTTTCAGCCACCATATGCACCACATTTCGGTGGGTTATTTGAAGCTGCGGTTAAAAGCTTTAAACACTGTTTCTATCGCGTATTAGGTACACAAGTAATGACTTACGACGAGATGCATACGCTCTTATGTCAAATCGAAGCAGTACTGAATTCACGTCCCCTCTGTGTGTTGAGTGCAGACGTCACAGATCCATTACCGTTAACTCCAGCTCACTTTCTAGTAGGAGGGCCTTTAACAGCGATTCCGCAAATTTCATCAATTGATTCTAATCCTGCCAGACTGAAAAGATGGCATTGGGTACAACAATGTCTTCAACATTTTTGGAAGCGATGGAGTAGGGAATATTTACACGAGATCCAACAGCGTAGCAAGTGGTATCACGGTCGTGGTACTCCTATTCGTGAAGGTTCAATTGTTGTGGTATGTGACGACAATCTACCACCTCTCCAATGGAAATTGGCTCGTGTGCACGCACTACATCCAGGCTCTGATAATATAATTCGCGTAGTGACCCTACAAGCAGGCTCTAACCTTTTCAAAAGAGCCGTAGTCAAGATATGCCCTCTTCCACTTGAATAGTTGTAATTTAATATCATAACGTAATTTTAATTTAGTACTTTAGTCTTGTAATACCATTTTCATCTCTATTTCTTTCATATAGGTAGGTTTATTTTTTGTTAAAGGAATTTAATTCCTTTAAGGTGAGCGGCATGTTACGTATTACGTTACGTAACACACATAGTTTGTATTCCTTTCTTTTTATATTTCTTTTATTTTTATGCCTCCGGTATGTACTGTGATAGCACCGGAGCATTATCTGTTCGTGGTTTTGAACGAATATGTGGTTGGCGGGCCTTGCTTCACAATCATTGGCTCCTACGCACGAGCCCCCGCCACGTCGTGCTACTATTGGCGTAAAACCGACAACGGCCATAGTAGTATGCGAAACGTTACACGTGAATCCCGGCGGTTTAACGAACTCCGATATAAAATTAGTTTTTCGCGAATAAACCCTATTGTGTGCTACAAAAACCAAAAGCAAGCAGCCCAGCACCTTTGGATTTACCTATCGAGGAGTACCGATTGACGCCTCAGCCAGCGGTATATCGTGCCCTGGCCGGACCAACATCCACAGCTGAGATCGTGAAAGCAGGTACGTCACCACACTTTCCTCGATACAAATACTAAGAATACATAACATTTAGAAGAAAGAAATAAAGTAAAATATTTACTAGTTGCAGTAAAGCTTCAATATCAGATGTTGGTTTCAAAGGCGTGTCTACAATAACTAGGCCGGGATCATCACCGCCTTCTTCTATTTCCGCAGCAGCAACAGGAACACCAATGGCTCCCACAGCACCTGTAATAAATAAAATCATTTTGCATAGCAGTAAGGTTTTTTTCTAAGCCAGGTGGCTAGCTACCACTCTCAAGTTGAAAATCTGTCGCCAAGCGCCTATTAGAGGCAGCTGCACTTGAGAGCCAGTATCTCTGTAGGTTTAGGATGAGATCACATAGTCATTTTACATGAGAAAAGTTTGATGTTTTAACCTATAAAATATAGAAAAGGTACACAATTCACAACTAAGCAAAACATTTGTGTATTTCATACAAATACTTTTATTTTGGAAACAAATCATTATAATAGTAAATTATAGTCCACCCTACTATTACAAAGAAAAAACATTTGATTTTTTGTTTGTAATGAATAAACTCAAAACATACTAAGCCTATTTAAAAAATTAATTCACCTATATATACATTATCAGTGAGTAAAATGAACTGTACTTTATTTTCGCAATCTACAATAGAGCAAGCGAAACTGCGAGTAAAAGTTAGTATATTATTATTGTAAAGAGACTTTGTGTTGTATGTGATCATGAAGACATTGCTTTGAAACTAATACACATTTTGTAATAAACACATCCTCTTTTTACTTTTCGATGTTTATAATGATAAAGTAGATGGACATTGTTACTTAAAACAATAAATTCAGTTCTGTACACATTTAAAAAGTATGAACATAAACTAAAATATGGCAGTTTGGACACCAACTATAACAAACTTTTCCAATATCTATAAGATCTTAATTTTTTTTTATATTAATGACGTTATACTTAAAGAACATTTCATAATTTTTTCTAGTACATCTTACTGTAATAAAAAATATTAACATACCTTGAACAGGTGATGTATTTGCATTGTGGGCATCAAATACTTGCATATTCCCAAATGCTTGTTCAACGGTGTCAAGTTCAAAAGAGTTGCTTTCATCATCATCTGAATTTCTGTAAAATAAATCAACTTCAATTTTTATTAGACACTTACAAATGAACAAAATGCGACCAAATCTTCCCTTTACAGTTTCTTATAATTATTAATTTAAATAAATAATGTTACTGGGAAAAAAGGTATTTAAACTTATGTTTAATACAGCACAGACAATTATATAATAATTTTGATCTTTTCTATCACTTCATATCATACTTAATACTTAATCTCCTGCAGTGGAGATTATTATCAAGCTGCTTGCAAAATACAGTGACACTGCATTCACTAGCTGTCAATACATATAATACTGCACTCTATATACATTGCACACACACACACACACACAGAGTTGGCACATTTATTTTGTTAGAGAGCCATTTTTTGGTCAGTTAGTCTTAGCCTGAATTTCAATAACCCAAAAACACGTATTTAGCTCGATACAAATCAGCGGTATTCCCTGGCAAGATTGACTACTTTGGTCCCATTGAACTAGTTATCATTTTACCTAAGTGCCTTCCATACTTGGCCTCGTAATTGGTGAAGTTGTAGAGATTTAAAAAAAATATATAACTTCATATAACTATACCATATTTTTACCTTTGACTATTTGGACCTGAAGCATTATCAATATTCATGATGTTCCCATTTGCAGTATCACAGTTGTCATTTACATCCCACTCATCAGCACCATTACACCATGTCATATTAGTATTGCTAACTGGTATGGCAACAACTGCAGTTGTTTCAGATTCTGATTTATCATGATACTGACTTCGTACACATGACCAACTATAAAAATTGTTATATCAAACTGAATTTCTGTATATTAAATTTAACCTTATATTACATTCAGGTTCAATATCAGCTCATATAGTAAAGAGTAACATTAATGAATAATAAAAAGACAAAGAAACAGGAAAATAAAATATAAGAACTGATATTATTTATAACTTAATACATTATTGGTTAATAAAATTAACAACAATAACTAGTACCCTAACAAAAAAATAATGAAGCTGCTGTAGTGTTAGCTTTCTTTTTAAATAGAACAGTGAGTTTCCAAATATGTTCATGGTGTGGCCTTTTTCAAAAATATGTTATATTGGTGTGAAAATCTGGGAATGAAGAAAATATTATCTAGATTGGTTCTATAGCTTTTCTGAGCAGATAAAGAGACTGGATATCTAGGTAACCTGGAAGGTACATTAAGGATAAATGTTTTTAAAGTTCTAGATGGTCAATGTAGTTATCAAAAACTTTATATAAATAAATTTATGCTAAGCATAATTCTTTCAAATGTTAAAGAACAATAAAATCAATCAAAAAATACATTTATACACCTAAGTCAGGTTAAGTACACTCTGACAAATAATGATTAAGGATATAGGTACCAGTATCCAACTTAATTGTGATTATTACCTGCATGATGAAAATCATAGTTTTAGTGTGAAGTATTTTGGGACTGCATAGTTCTAAAAAAATTTTGGCTCCATTGTTAGAACTTTGTAGGGAGTTTTTTGTAACATTACAGAATTCATATTATATGTTATTATTTCCCATCCACTTTTGATGAACATGATAATCAAATTCCATAAAAGGTTATACTAAGATTTCCCCAAAAACTGTTCTCATCAACTACCATTAACCACCATTACCATTAACATATTTATCATTAAAGAAAAAATAAAAAGCTTGGCTACAATACATTATAGGGAATAATGTTTCAGACCGCTCATAAATTTGGGAGTTAACTCGTTTTATTAGAAAACATACATATTAAATAAGTATTTTTCCGAAGACCTTAAATATTGTATAATACCTTTCTGATTGTGTCCAACAATTTGGATTGATGCATGCAAAAACATACAAAGTGCGATGATATATTGAATTTTCCAGAGGCGCATAACATTGAACTATAAGGAGTCTGTATAATCCACATATGGGACATTTCGCATTAAACTTTAAGTTTTCCAACGGAGGCCAATCCTGAAACGCACAAATATCGATATTTTCAATAAATTTTATAAACCAAAAATCCTGCAGTCTCTAGTCATATATTTCAAAATGCTCACAGGTAAGCCGCCAATTTTGTTTGTTTTGTAATTAAGTAGCAGAGCATGGTTTTTGTCACGAATCCACTCATCTTCATATCCTAAATAAACTTTTCCCTTTTGTTTTGCCATTTTTGACAAACCAAAAAATCAATAAAGCAACACCTATAGCGAGCTGTGATAACTGATAACAAGGATAGCCTCAAAGTCAGTGTTACCAACGGTTAAACTGCCTTTCTATCAGACTCACTTTCTAAAATCATCAGACAGCCACTAACAACTTTATTTACACTTATTACCGTGCTAGGCGTAAAGTTTTACCTGACTTTTAATAGGTGAAAGCGTTTCATAAGTTGATTGGCTTTTTCTCCAGTATACTATTCTAATCTATGTTGGCTTTTATTTTACTGCATGTACGGGTGGTGTCTGTTAGTGATGTACAAAAACTATTCGGTATTATTATGAAACAATTAAAATAATTTATATTGGTGTGATATTGACATTTTCTGAAAAATTTAAGTGGTAGTATAAATTACGTACGATTTAATACATGGCTCGTAAATGTAAGAAAACCGAAAAATCATGTGAATACTACTTAATTCAACATCCGGCGACCGTGCTACAATGTCATGGTATTCGAACTTATCCAAAGGCAGTGTTGCCCGCAGTTACAGCGAAATGCCAAATATTTCGAATGGAATATAAAATAATTGAAATTGTATTTCAAAGATTCCTACTATTGATACGATGGGTAAGCTAAAAAGTAATCTCCAGCAATTTTTATTATCAACAAGTTGTAATTCTTGAAATTGTTTTCACTAACTTGGATCTCAAGAAGATATCGAGTGGCTTGTAAATGTATAGTCATGTGGGGTAACTTTACTTTCATTGAGTAACTTTAACAGTGCGACTAAGAAAATACTTCGATTATTTTTCGTAGGCATCCATTACATTTTGTTAACGGACATATTTTATTTATGTTTATAACAAACTTCGTAAACGCACAATGTCACAAAAGTTATAAATTTTGAATTAAATTTCAAAGTAATTCCGAAAAGTACGAGCTGATACAAATTCTTGATACCTATAGTGAATAACTTCTTTAATATGTTATGTAAAATGTTTTGTAAAGATCATTTTAACCATATTTTTGTATTGTTATATAACAATTTATACATTTAACGCACCATTTATATTGTCCTGTCGCACTTATTGTATATTGGGTAATTCTCTTATATTCGGGAAAATATCTACAGAAATATGGCGTTGTCAAAGTTACCTTGATTAACTGTATTTATTATAACGGACTTTATTGTTATTTATGTTCGTATTTTAAGTTCACATGTTATATCTTCTTATTTTAACAGAATCATTTGCCAGCAATTACAATTTATGCATGCACGACTATATCAGTAGGTCGCTAAGCAAATTTACTTCACACTGACCATGAAGATTTAATATAGCGAAAAACGAATCATAGTAATTTGATGCTTTATGTTATTTTTTTACTGTAGTCCGATGAAGCTGTGAAAGCCCGTCCGGCCAATAGCGTAGTGAGTTCGAAAAAAAATGTTATTTTTAAATAAATAGTTGTGATATTATCGCCATGAATATCTAAGCAAAGAATAATTTCAGCATCACATTCGTATTGAATTGGATAACATTTCTGAATAGTAAATCTAGCACCTACCGTGGGCCATTGTTACGCTTGAGAAACCTACAGTTAAGACTATTTCAAATTTTAGATAATAATCTTTCCCACGCTATTTACATAAGCTGTCTGGAGTTTCCCATGGTAAAATGTCAATAATTAATAAGAAAAAAAAAGTACTTCAATAGTAACGCACCTGTGCGTAAACTTGTCCACAGTGCGACGCAGCAAAGTTGTTGATATAACGAGACAGTTGATTTATATACAATATATAGAAATAGTTATTATTTTCGTTCTATGCGGGGATTGATTCTGAACGATGCTATTAACAGGGACGACCTCATCAAAGGTCTAAGTCGTGTGAGAACTTAATGTGGCGCTCGTAAAATAGGTAGGTAACAAACAGATACTACAATAAATATGAGAGGACAATCACATACGGCTATTTGGTAGCAAACTTGTCAAATGATGCATAGTTTATTCTAGCCTAAACGCAAGGCATTACCAGCAGTGCTAGGGTAGACGTTGGGTGGACGACTGGAAATGATTTATTTGCCTCCTACGTACATCTTTGCCAAACTGAAGGCAGAGATAGGTCGGGGGATTCGTCTCCTCATTGCACTGATTCAGCCATCTGGAAGACTGTTTCACTTCAGCGCAGGAGGCCCAGTATGAGGCGTGGACCACCACAGGATTGACGTGGTTAATGCTTGCGTGTTCCCATATCGTCCCGTTATGGCAGTAGATGGTGCACTGTGGGGTTAAATAAATAGCAGTCTCAAATAACCTTCTCGCTTGCTCGAGCGAGAGCATACACATAATGGGTTTTCTCCACTTTAGAGAAAAAAAGGTAGGTACCAGATACTACAATATATATGAGGCGACAATTACACATGGCTATTTTATAGACAACTAGTAAAATTATATTTAATTTACCCTAGGCTAAACATTAGCTGATACGCTGACATGTATAGATATTATTATCCAAACATAGAGGTAATAAGTTAGTACTTAATCGGGATTCGCAACTTCTCGGTTAAATAATAGAGTTTGCCATCAATGTTTTGGCTTTGTTTTATTGTGTTTGAAGTCAACCTAATTAATAATATTGCTGAAGGCATTAATTGGTGTAGGCATAGTTATTACAGTTAATAAACACTATATGCTAGTTTTTTTATCATAAGGATGACTGGTTAACCAGAGCAGCACTGAAAAACAGCTCTATATTTTTTTCTAGTAAAAATGTGACAAACGTTTATTTTAATTGGTTTGAAGTAATAATTTTAAACATGCAAATGTTTCACATGTTATAACTGGAAACGAATGTAGATTACTAGTACATTATGTATCTACGTAGTACTATTCAGTGAAATAGAACATATAGAAAAAAACAATAGCTTTAAGTTGTCCTTGACAATATTTTATTTTGGTATGAGAGCTTAATAGAGACTTTTGCGAAACTAATATGAATATGATTTGGTATTTACGTGTTGCTTAATTTATGTTAATGTGTCAATGTAATAGGATACACATAGAAGTTTCGAAATGATAAAACGATGTGTTTATATATATATATATAAATGAAATTGTAGCGACAGTTGCTTGTTCAAACAAAATAAAAAAATTATTAATACTGTAGTTCTTTCCATGATGTTGAGTTAACCAATTATTTACTGATAGTTGCTATAAAGAAACTAAGTTGGCATGAACATCCAAACTTTTTACTTACTTTTTGTTTCTTGAGTCATACTCACAATATGTTTGATACGTCTGGCCACGGCGGTCACAACCGTCGTGGTCGGGCGTATCCGGAGATTGGGCCTCAGGGTGGCCCTCGGCAAGACTGAGGCCCTACTTTTCCATGGGCCTCGGCGAGAACCAACATCTGGGGCCCATTTAATGGTGGATGGTGCCCGTATCAGGGTGGGGACACGGATGAAGTATCTGGGCCTCACCCTGGATGGACTCTGGCGGTTCGAGCCCCGGTGGTGCTCGGTCGGTTGCTCCCCAATATTAGGGGGCCGAGTGCTGGGTGCCACCGACTTTATATGGGAGTCGTGCGGGTGATGGTCGTTTACGGGGCACCGGTGTGGGCCGACGCTCTCGGTGCCGACAGCGTGCGAGCTCTGCGTGGTACGCAACGCATTGTGGCACTGAGGGCGATACGGGGATACCGCACCGTGTCCTTGGTGGCGGCCTATGCACTTGCCGGCTCCGTGCCCTGGGAGCTGGAAGCGGGAATGCTTGCCATTGTGTATAAGTTCACGGCGGCAAGAAAACGTTTGGGAGAGCCTCCGGCTTTCAGGGAGATAGAAGAGAGGCGGAGAGTGGGGAAGGAGGAAGCGTCGGAGAGGTGGCGGCAGGACCTGGCGGACTGGATTGGGAGACGAAGGGGCTCCCTGACGTTCCATCTGGTACAGGTACTCACCGGACATGGATGTTTCGGGTGGTACCTGCACCGGATCGGGCGCAGGGAGCCCACCGCCGCATGTCATGAGTGTGGTGCTGAGGAGGATACCGTGCAGCACACTCTGTCTGAGTGTGTTGCGTGGGAAGGACAGCGCCGCATTTTGGCTGCGGCGGTGGGAGGTGCAGGAGATTTATCACTGCCGATCGTGGTTGCATCAATGCTCGGCAGCGAACAGGTGTGGAATGCAGTGGCCTCCTTTTGTGAGGAGGTCATCTCCCAAAAGGAGGCGGCGGAGAGGGCCCGAGAGGTGGACCCTCTTAGTGGCCCTCTCCGCCAAAGGAAGGCCGGTGGAAGGAGGCGGTGTTTTTCCGTCTCCTCCTACCTTCGTAGCCGGACTTGAGGGGGTGTGTCGGGGGCCCCATCTCCTCATTGCACAGGTTTGGCTGACCAGGGGAGGTAGCTGGTTGTGTACCCAGTCTACCTCTCTATAAGGACGGAGCCCGGAGGACACCTTCCGCCGGGCTGACCGCTGGGGCGACATGGTGATAGCTTTGCACGGTCCCGTGTCGCCCCAACCACAGCGGCGGTCGGTACACCGTGGGGTTTTAGTGAGTAGGAGTCTCACATTACCCACTCTCTCCCCGGAGAGGGTGGTGTGTCCATGATGGATCTCCCCATGTTAATAAAAAAAAAATACTCACAATATACTAACTATTTGAATGGAGCCCGAGGATTAATGTATCATGTGCAGGAAAACCAACAAATTTACAGATTTTATGCTCGAAATTTTTGATACTTTGAGTATCTACTAAATGAGTATTATTGGTAGGTAAACGTGGGCCAGTTGAGTATAAAGGCGGTATAGCCTGATAGTCAATGTTAAAGAGTATCGAAAAGGAAGACATTTTATCGGAATTATTTCAAGGATTTAACATTAATTTTATTAGTGTTCTATGCTCCATTAGATGTTACGATTAACAGACTTGAGAGTCTGCTAAGTAATGTATATTTAAATTTGTATTTTTGTATTGCAGCTAGAATGGGAATAAAACTCTTTAACATAAGTAACGAGATAGTGCATCCTTCTTAAAATATTTTTAAGGAGTTTTTGTGGCATCACAGAATTCATGGTGGTATTATTTTCCATCCTCTTCACTTGCGCACAATAAGCGAAATATATTAAGTAAAATACCACCAATATTACAAAATATTGAGTCAAATAACACAAGATTATGAATAAGTTATAAAACCCACTACATGACATGGATAAGATCCCGCCAAAAACTCCTTAACATAAATAATAGGACTCCGTCAATATGTTTTTGTTCTAAAAATTTGCCTTAGCCCTGTAACCAGTTTTTATTATAGACTTATAAATTTGTGGCTCGTCATCTTACTTGTTTTTAATTGTTCATATTAAGAGTTACTGGCAACGCAATTAGGTAAACAAACCTAGTTAAAGAAATTAAACATATTCTTTATAAAGCACATTTGTTGTATAGGGTTCTGACCACCCGATTGTGCAGCGTGGCGTGGTGTTTTGTTGACGTCTAATATAATATAATAATAAATAATTATAGTTCGGCTCTTCTTGAAAATGCTTGGTTTTCGTCGTGTGGCCTTGGCTTCGATACCCCTTAAGAGTATGTATATGTAATGTATTTTGTACCTCGCACTGCGCGTCAGAGCCTGCCATTTCTGCTCTATCTGGTAATCGCTCCGTTTGTAAGGGTTATGACTGGTAACTTCAGAAATTAGCCTGTTATAACAGTTTTAATAAGTTTTATCTCTTTTGTAACTGGGCTATTTTAGTCTTCATCGTATTTCAAATAAATTAAATAGAATGCCTGTCCACGAAACGATTGCAGACTAAATTTATTAATTAAATAAATACATTTTTGGTAGATTGATCAAAGTAATGATATTATCTCATATATGGACATTGTTGCCCAAACGGCGAACTCATTTCGTTAAAGCGTGGGAGATGCAGAGTTGTAGTAACAATGATGTTTTTGTGTCACATTCAGACATTTTTTGGACTCCTCAGTGAAAAGTTAATTGTTATTTATTCTCATGTTTTTCTATATAATAAAGTTGAATATTAATAATATTTATAAATAGGTTGACGATGTTATTTCAAAAGAAAATTTATACATTCGGTCTTATATTGGTATGTGAATAGTAATTATTTGTTTGATAGCAATAATTTTTATCTCCAGCCACCCGTATTTGTGAAGATTTATGACATGCTGTGTACGATGTATTTTTAAATGTGTTGTATTAAATACTTTTATAACACTGCAATTTTGTTTAGCGTTATTGCAAAACCATTTCTTAGGAATAATATAATAATTCCTAAAGGTGAATCTAATATTAACGAAGAGATTACAACGTAATAACATTTTACGAGAATTGGTTGCGTAGTTTTTGAATATGATTTATAAATGATTGACAATTGAACACAATTAAAAAAAATGTGTATACTTATTTTTCTATTAATTTTTTTATCATAATAGTTATCTTTATGGACTTTTACATTGATTCCATAAGCTTTCGATTCGGCTTGCGTTCAAACACAATTTAATGTTAAATGACGATTTAGATATGTGCTATAAAGGTACGGTTTAATTGAAATATTATGCTTCACTGAACTCTTAAACTCACTCAGGTATTCCAACACATGTTATCATTTAAGGACGGATTTTAATTCAATACATTTTGTTTTTCAGCTTATTACCATTGTTGTAAGGCTAGAAGCTATCACAGTAAATCCTCTGTGTCCTACTAATAAAATAGCTCCACGTCGAAAGTATTCAAATCCGGACGAGAGCAGCGGTCGTACTTTTGGTGTATTCTACGACTTGCTAGCGCCTAGTAATCTACAAAACGATGCACCTAGTGATTTACAAGAGAAACCTCAGGAAGACGATCCGGACGATTGTGGCGAAATTGAAGATTATGATGAAAACGACCTAAGTTCAAGTTAGTGCCTAATATATATAATATATAATATATATATATATATATTATAGGGACGTTCTGTACATATAACTACATGATTCTTATCTATTCATTATCCAGTATGGGTTTTCTTGTTTTTTGAAATGACTTGAAATGGGTTCTCAATTCGGTTCTATTTTTTAACTCAAAACTTCATCATATATAGTTCGACTTTGAAATTTCATTGAACCTTGGATCTCGAACAAACAACAGATATCTCTTGAAAATCGAATAGGAAATATATATCTATTGAGATATTGATGGGTTTATGACAATTCTAAATTAGGCCTACCTGACTATGGTCATGGATGTAGTGACCTTTTGAAGTCTGTTTATTTTTATCGTTCGTTAATTATAATAAACATTTAAGATGGATTCGCCATATTTAGAAATGTCTGTTTAACTGTGTCATTCACCAATATTGATTCCACATGGCTCCGCGCTCAATGAAGTAAACTCCAATGTGAGTTCTTAAAAAAAATAGACCTTATTATCATATCTATTACCGTACATATCTCTATTGAATCGGGCAAACAAGATGGAGCAGAAATTGATGAAACCATTGCAAAGCTTTAGCACTTCCTTCAGGTTTTTATGCAGTCCGGTGAAGCTGTAAAAGCCCGTCAGGTCAATAGCGTAGTCAGTTCGAATAAAAGAAATTACCTTTCCTTAAGTTGTTTGAGTTGGTTCCTAATACTTATTATATTCCTATAGCTAGCATTTTTATTGAAATTTACAATATATGTAAGTGTTTTTTCTTCAATGGAAAGCGTAGAATAGTTAGATGTATATTTTATGAATAAGTAGATTGTAACGAAACTGATATACAAAATCAGCAATCTAGGAGTCGAACTAGCGCACTGAGCGTTCTTTTAAATCATACAATATATTTGTTTTATGTGTTTACCAAAGAAAATATTTCTTTCATTCATTTCGACTTTACTTGGCTAATGTTTATTTTTCTTATACTACCTTAGCGTTTGTGTTTTAATCACACAAACATTGGCACTTTGTGTTATAAAAAATTTAAGACAAGTTATAAATATATGAGGATCTTATTAATAGGCCAGTCCATTTTTCTTTTTGATATGTGTTAAAACATCCACCATTGTACTCCGTACCCTCTAAAACTGTTAGGTACCGTCTCGGGATATTGTGACCCAGAACTTTAACTGACGGAACTATCGCGGTAAAACCATAGCATGACGGTAAAGCTTCTTCTAATTGTCATCGGGATACATACCACACTCCAACTATATACTTATAACGAGTGAAAAAGTACAGACGTTTAAATGTTGTATATCAAGTGTAGCCTTATAAATAAGATTTAGGAATCTTCAATCAGTAACTCCATAGTAGGTAATGTAATAGGTTACAGAAAGGGAAATATAATTAAAAAAATGTATTCTATACAATATGTTTTCCATTCCAATCGTTTTTTTTTTGTTTTTCTAATCTCATTTATTATTTCACGCAGAATTGCATTTACGTAGACTATAAAAAAGTTGTTATATTAATGCATATTAAAAGAAAATTATATTAACAGTAACACCCAAATCTCAAAGAAGAAAAGGCGCACGGAACAATGGTGCATTATTCAGTAACTTCTTTAACGTCCTCAACACGGGAACAATACAGAAACCACCGGTGACGCTTCAACCGCAAAGACCGTCATATCACGCCTCTCGTCCACCGTTTTGGTCTGGCGGATATTTTGGTGGTAACTTTTATCGACCGCCAGCACAACAAAATCCATCAGGTATCGAATTAATATTAATATTCTCACAGAACTAGCATAATACGTTACGAACAGTTGACGTTGAAAAAGTCCAAGTTAAAAAAAAATAGCAAATATTGTAATAGATATGGAATTTATATTATTTTTATAAAGAAGTAAAATTTTTTCTAAGAAAAAATATCTGGGAACTACTTGTCTGATTTTAAAAATTCTTTCGCTAATAGAAAACTACGTTTTTTCTATTTTACTTGTATTAAATCTTAGATTGTGACTAATACGAACGAAGTCGCGGATGGTTGCTAGTATTTAAAAAAAATATGATAACTACAAGCTCTATCTACCTATTTGACGTTTATGTTGTTGCAAGTATTTGGTTAAAATATAGGTATAGCCTTAGAATCTTTTACTTCTTGAAGAAATCTTTTTCTTTCTTGAAACTGATTGTTCAAATTAACTTTAGTGGATATGTTTGTAAGTATTATTTGTAAGTATTACAATCCAAGAAATGTTCAAATCCAAGAAGTTATGAGTAGGATATTAGGGAGCCGAGCGATCATATAGTCAATTAGACAAAGAGGGACTCGCTACTATTAGTGGAGTTACGAAACACCATCAGTATCTTATGTTTTTAAACACACTGTATACTATTTTAATATGTATTAACAGTATTTTCCTCGTCGCCAGTAGGATATTAGGGATAAAGTGTGGAGCGAGAACAGATATAGACCGAGTCAGCGACACAACTGTTTTATTGGAATACCCACATAACCTATAATATTTACGGATACCACATTATGTGAATTATTTCCTTTCATTAACTACTAACTGATACCCGCGACTTCGTCTGCGTTGTTTATTATCGTAACAATATATTAAATTAAGATTTTTTTTAGATAACAACCAAGAGTGTAGAAAAAGTGTGTGTGTACTTATGTACACGCGTTAGAAGGTTTACTTCTTTGGCGTAACAAGATAAAACTCTTTTCAAAAATTTATCTTTCGCCTTATTCTAAGTGTGTAGAAAAAACGACACTAATAATAGAAAAAAGGTATTTAAAAAGACCTGTATCCCATCATATAAAGTTAATACAGAGAAGTAGTGCTGATAGAAGTAATTCCTGTATAAATATGTCGCGTGCCAAATGCAAAAAGGGCGAGTATTTTATGTCAAACATCGAAAAACTTTTTGTTGACGTTAGACCTTTTTTCTTACAACATGTCTACAAAACGTTTCACAATAAATACATACATATAGTTTTTTTGAATAATATGTTGACTATAGCTAACTTCGGGGTGTCGGTTTTTCGTGACGGTGTACGCGCGCATCGTAAAAATTTACTCTCATCATTTTTCCCTAATGCGCCAAAAGCAGTATAACTTCAATAAAACCAAAAATGTTGATCGAAATCTATCCTGTAGTTTTTGCGCTAACTACAGCAGACCTCCATCATTTTCTTTATGTATAAAAGATATGAGTAATACTACAAAATACCCAGGTTTTTTAATGAAACAGAAATACACATGCTTACCTACTTCTTATCTCGTACTTAATTCGCGTCGTCATACAAATTATAATATCTTTTGATAGAGTGGACCGATTTTAAAGAAATAAAGACTAAATGTTACTCGAGGATATGCTTTACGATTTTTGTAGTGACATTATCGTAATCGTTATACTTTACGAGTGGTGCGTGTACAACGCAACGTACAAACAGAGATACAGATATTTCGAAAACTTGTTGAAATTTACAGTCTTATTATATATATAGAATAGATAGAAATATAGATTTCACCGCTATAAAGTTTTGTCTTAAGTTACAAAAATTGGTTAGAACTAAAGATTTGGTTTATGACACAGTCAGGTAATAAGTTGCATGTACGATCTGTGGCGTTTCTGTATTTCGCATATAGTTTTATGTTTGCCTATTCTACAGGTATCCTTCTATTTCATTCTTTAAAATAAGAAACAATTATTTCAGATTATATAAAACCCGTTAATGAAAATATTCAACCGGCCCAGGCGATTTACAGGCCTCATATCGTGGGGGGACCTCTCGGTCACATCGTAGGATTTTCAACATCAACACCGACTACAAACAGAAATGAAGAAATGAAATTAGTTCGAACTCCCAGATACTATTCCCATGTTACTGCCACCAAACCTTCATCTTTACATCGAACGAGACAACCGGCACCTAGGAAAAATGAAAATACCATATTTGGATCGTTTGTAGATTTATTTTTTAAATAAAGTATATGAAGTAAGGCTTATTGCATTATCTTATTTTCCCCCAACAATAATATAAAATTTGAAAGGCTAACCGAATATTGATCGCTCGGTTGTCGCATAGATCTATTGCCTAACCTCGGAGACAAAGACTATATTGTATAACTAAATATCAAAGTCTAACCTTTACATCGAAAATATTTTGTTGTAATAATTAACGAAAACAGTGTCAATAGGGGCCTAGTTTATCATTGTTCAGTGAACCGGTGAAGTTTTTTGAACGTAATATTGTGTTCTCTAATGGGAAGCGCGTGACAAAAACTTACAATCGGTACATGTATGTATTTTTGATGGTTTACCTCATTAATTCATTAGAGGCAAATGGTATTATGATATCATCACATGTGTAGCCCGTTAAATTGTTGTTAATCAGCTTAGAGTGTCACTAAAGTGCACATGTTGTCTAGTAAGTGGGTATTTTTTTTTGTAATAAATAAATATGTTTGTAATTTTTATCTTGGTAACAATTTTGTGCTGTATTAATGGGGAGTTCATGGATGAAGGTTTGTACCTTTTTTATATTCGTTCTATAAAATCTTTTATTAATGTGAATTAAATATGAAATTATGTCATTTTAGACCAAAATCCTTATATTAGAGCTTTACGTAAAAATCCATTGGCACAAGAATATGTACACGGATATATAGAAGTGCGTCCTGGAGCTCACCTATTCTATTGGTTTTATTACGCTGATGGAACGATGGTAAAAGCTAATGAAAAGCCGTTAATAATATGGGTTCAGGGTGGGCCAGGTTTTGCTGCAAGTGGTATAGGACTTTTTGCCGAATTCGGACCATTGAATATGGACTGGGAACCACGTAATCATACTTGGGTAAGACGAAGCAGTGTCCTATAAAATATGGATTATTTAAAACTGTACAGTATATCAGTGTTAAGACGCGACTGTTGTCAAAGATTTAGATTTAAAAACATATTAGAAAACGTAAGTTGGTTCTCTAGTTTAAGTCGAGATAAAATGTACAACATTATAAAAAGAACGAGGGATCGGGCAAAACTCTTCGACACTTTAGATATTAGATGTTGTCAGACGAGGTAATACCGATTATAAACCAATAACATTTAATTTATTTAATAGTTCATTTTCTAATTTAGTAAAACCATATTACATTCTCTCGATTAAAAAAATTCTCCATAAATATTGTTTATATTTGCAAATTAATCTTAAAATAATAAGATATACCTATGTATCTAACGATACCTCAGTTTACCTGGTTTCGTACTCTAAAGATGTTCAGGTAATTTAAACAAAAAGCATTTTTAAACAAAACTAAAAAGGAACTATTTATGAATATTACCTGAGTAGTTTTATTAACACTAGTTCACTATTTTCCAATGATCGAAGTTCGATAATATTTCAATAGCTTTTTGAGTTTTTTTTTCCAAAGAGTCTATACTCCAAAGAGATTATAATCATTGCATATTATTATTTTGAATTTCGTTGTTTTATGTCAGTTATGAGTATATATATACAATAAATATAGTTTATGGTATGCAAGAAAGTAATTGTTTCCAAACGTTTTTATGGATAACACTAAAGCTCGAAAATCGGTTGACAAACAGAGGAAAAAAGATACTGAAATGTTTTATCTTCGTCTATTTATACATAGATGTCAACTAATTATCAATAGTTAGCCTTGTTAATAACCGGAGTAGATAAAAATTATTACATATCATTCAGTGTTTATACATGTGGATTGTAATTATTTTAGGTAAAAGGCAGAAACGTTCTGCTTATAGATCATCCTGTTGGCTCCGGCTTCAGTTACGCCTCAAATAATTCATTGTTCGTCAAGACTGATCGTGAAATGGGTACGCTTATATCTAAGGAATATCTATTTTATTTCCCTTTTCATTACGAAAACTCGTATTCACGTTTATCATATCGGATACAAAAGGTAGGGTTAATCGAGTTAGCCTTAGCGGTGCTTGTGTTCACAGTTACCCGCTTTAATTAGATGTCATTTTACCGAATACGCTGAAAACCTTTTCAACGAACGAAAGGGAAAACGAACTATTTTCATTTTTTTTTCTTGATAACACTAATGCTCGTGAATAAGTACTAACCAACAAAGAAATAGAAAATCGGTTGAGAAACAGTGAAGGAAGATATATTTAACTATTTTATTTCTATCATTTATATATAGATAAATAATACTTCAGAAAAACCTATACCATGTATTAAATGCTGTCGTAATTTATTTTATGCTCAAGTAGCAAAAACTTAGGCATTATACCTGATGTTTTGTGGTCACTGCGGCATTTAATAGAAGACCCAGCTGTGGCTTTTTGTGTTCCATGTTATCAATCATACTTCAGTCTGAGCACTGCTGTTTTGTGGTAAACATAGATATAATGGTGGTGGGATCGCAATGTGCCAGAGTTTTCGGTGAAGAAAAACATCGTGGTAAAGCCATGACATGGTTTATGGCATGACATCTTTTATAATACCCTACTGGTTAGCTGTCGCCATAAAGTAGAAACTTTCTCCAAACACTTATGCGTGTGTTTCGTCCATTACGCTATCTGTAGTTTTAGTGTGTTACTGTCTTAAACCTTATTGTGATTGAACATCAAGTGAGATTGTGGTCAAACACTAAAATAGTAAATCAAAAATTGTATTATTTCAAAGTTTACTGAATATGGAATATCTAAGTAAAATATGACGATATGACTGACTATTATTAGTTAGTGAAAAATTAATTATTTCTTCATTTCATCCAGTAGTTAAACTTTAGCTTTTCTTGTTATTAAATTATTGTTATTTGAACACAAATGTATTATAAATTTTCAGCTACAGATTTATCAAGAGTAATAAAAAGTTTCTTTAAAAGATTTAAAGAATTTCGCAAAACACCTACATATCTTATTGGTCAAAGTTATGGTGGTAAGATATGTCCTAGGTTGGGTTTATACTTGTACACAGTAAGTCGTTCCAAATTATATTGTTATGTAATATTTGAAATTAACTGTAGTTTATCTCTTGTGTCAAATATGCTTCTTATTTTCGTGCTAACTGCTTTTAATTTAAAAGCTAATTTAATTACATTAAATTGAAAATCTACCCTAGAGTATGTTTTAATCATTGTTTAAAGAAATACTATTATAAACTTTATGTTACACATTAAATATTTTGTGTTTTTTCTAAACCTGAGGAACATAGTATACATATTATATATTGTTAAATATAAATAAAAAATATACAAGTTGCAGAGCATATAACGAGAAAATCCTTTTATTTTAGGCGATCAAAAAGAAAAGCTTGAAAATGAACTTTAAAGGTATCGCCATTGGAGGTGGATTTGTAAATCCGAAAGAAAGCCTTTTGATGCAGCCAGAGTTTTTGTATAGTACAGTAAGTATATATAAACGAAATTATTAATTATTTTACTCTTCTACTAATCAATTTATCTTAATCAGATTTGTGACGTAGTCTTTCCTGGTCGACTCACTACAGCAACCGTAAATTTCTGAATAGACATAAAGCAATCTAAATGGGGTTAATGCTTTTCGTGGTGAACATTCTTTTACAACATTACAAGAATCTTTACATATATGTCATAATTCAATATGATGTTTACGTTAGATAATATTTAAGGCCTAAAAATGACTGGTTATTGAAAGTAAATATTTCGTTTTCATTGTAATGTAATTTAATTATAACAGTGTTAAAATAAAAATTAGTAATTGAAAATAACGTATCAGTGATGTGTGTGTATTTAAGCGATGATGGCTCAGTTGGTAATGTGGTCGGACACAGCGCCGAAGGACGTAGTTTTGAATCCTAGCAACTGAGTCGGAGCATTCGGTGAAGGAAAACATCGTGATGAAGCCATAGCATGGTGGCAGGGCTTTTTCTAAGTCCGCCTGGCTAGCTACCATCCTCAAGTTGAAAATCTGTCGCCAAACACCTGTTGGTGTGTACCGGCAGCTGCACTTGAGAGCCAGCCTCCCTCTAGGTTTAGCGTGACTACCATCTTAGACCACATCTCCATTTAACATTAGATGACATTGTGGTCAAACGCGTTAGCTTTATAGGTTGTTATATTTATAGGTTTATATGTTTGTAGGTTGCTATAGAGTATAAAAAAAAACAAGTATATTTAATGATAATTTATTTTAATGACTAAGACTCAGTGTGGGAAATATTTCAATAATTCCAGGGAGCTATTGACCGCAATTTATATATTTCCTCTTTAAGAATCGTTAGAAAAATTAAACGTTATATTGAAAATAACGATTACAAAACAGCTGACGCTTTGGATGACATTTTATTTGCGACACTCAATCAAGAGGAGGAAATTAATTTCAACAATGTAGGAGGAGAGAGCCCTTATCCAGCTTTGGATCGATTAAATCGTAAAATAAATAAATACGTGAAACCCACTTTATCGGAAGTAAATCAAACGTTGAAATGGGAATATTTAAATATCGTAGCTTATCAGAATTTGAAAAGCAATTTTCTTGTCTCTTCAACTTCGTTTTGTAAGTAAAGTGTATACATATATCTTTAAAATTATAGTTGTTTATGTTGAGTAACAGGTGTTACACCATATTATACACGTGTAAATTACACGATTGGTACGCGCGTATGTTTCACGAATTTATATATGTATGAAATAATAGCTTAGTTAGACTTGGGATATACGGTGACAGTACAAGCCGAGGAGCGCCGTGCGCCCTTGTGCTGGTTGCCTATATAAAATCGGGTGAGTGCCTTAAGTGCTCCCCTTAGTACTCCGGTGAAACTGTAGAGACCTTACCAGGTCAACAGTGAAGACAGTTCGAAGAAAAAAAAAGAGTTATAGAATCGGTAGTCTTTCAATTATCTTGATAGGTTTATATAATATAAATTTATTAAAGTTTTAAGAAGCTAAGATTTTTATAAGCACCGTTGGCATTTAGCGATTGTGCCCGCGGATATAAACTAGTTTCAAATGAAGCTATGTATTCAATTTAAATGTTAATAAAAACGTATATTTTTAAAGTAACATATAACATAACGTGAAACCAATAGAAGAAAAAATCAATAAAATTCAATTACGACATGCATAGTTATATATAAATATAGATTTAACTACGAAATCATAACCATATAACTTTTTATGGTCTGACTATCAAAATGCAACTTTCAAATTTTGGTGCCGCGGATAAAATGTACATTTGCCTGTCACTAGATCGGGCGTTGTTCTAAAGATATATTCTTTAAATAGCTGAGAACGAATAGTAACAGAGATAATTCTTACAGATGTTATACATACGAATGTGATTTTGTTTGTTACGATTTAATGTCTAAACTACTCAACCGATTGTTATAAAATGTTGCGTATACGGTTAGGTAGGTATATAAAAAAGGACATGGGGCATCGGAAGAAATATGTCAAATCTAAAATAGCGTCAGTGATTCCGCGGGCAAAAGTTCTTATGGATATACATATTTATATGTATGTGTATGTAAGTTATAGTGTTTATACTTCAACTTACAGCACGTTGCTATTAGGTCGAAGTTTGTCAATTGATTATTAATATGTGTAGAACGTGGGAGCGGCGTCGCACTTTAGCAGTAGTGGTAGGTTGAGTACCACGTTGCTACTTTCAGAAGGTTGGGATGTAATAGTAGATCTGACTATTGATTGTGTTGATATGTAACCGCTTTGGCAGCTGGTTAACGAATTTCTTTTTATTGGGCTACGCAACACATTAATACGATACAAAATAGTGCACGTGCAAACATCTCAAATAAAAATATACAAGCACTCGAAACACAATCAGTATTGCAGTCATAAAACAAAAGTAAAAGCTAAGAATTAACAATAAACATCTGTGCAATAAAATAATCAAGATTATACGTTGGGATTATAACAATTCCCTGCATTGTTATATACCAGAGTTTGTCAGTAAGATTGTATATTCACCCAGGTAACATGTGGTCGGCACAGGGCGGAAAGTCTTTACTAGTCGCGTTCTGTCGAGTAATTTCGGACTTTTGTAATGCCACTGGTTTTTCGCCAGAATTGTTGTAGTACACACATACCACGTTTGGTGTAGATATGTGTATCGCTACAATATGTTACTGAGTAATTTTATGTTACATATGTTAATTTCTGAGTAGTTAGAAACAACCAAGTATGAAGAATATGGAGATTAAAAAAATATTTTATTTCAGTAGAAACACTTTTGAATCATACAACTTTGAAAATTGCGATTTACAATGGAAATTTGGATGTTGTGACCCCGTTGGCAGGTATTTACATGATTTTACTCAAATTATTTATTAGTCTCTGGTTAAGTAATGAATTAGTTGAATAGGTTAGGTAAACCGAAATACAAATTTGTTACAATATGATTGCACACTATTCAACATATATATACCAATATATATATTTGGTTCCTATACTTAAATATACAAAAATGTTGACAGGGGCTTCAAACTGGGTCCACAAGTTAAACTGGCACGGTAGAGTAAATTTTAGCCTCGCTAAACGACATAAAATAAGAGGAATAAGAAATGGCTATTATAAAGAAACGAAGCAATTAAGTTTTTGGTCGGTGTTTGGAGCAGGACATTGGGTACCCGAAGAGAATCCTACGGCTATGGAGCATATTTTAGAGTATTTAACGATGAACTAGAAGAAAACTTTTTGTAAACAAGATTGTTAGTCTATAAGTATTTATAATCTTATATAATTCGTTTCGTGATTAAAGAGGTTATTAAAAATATATTAGATAATTCTCCGTGACATTTATAATCTATTTAATGATATCGATTCAAATGTTCCAAAAATTTATTCATTCAAAATAATTTTTATTTTCGAACTGACACTGTTGACTGGGAGTCCTCTACAGTTCCACCGGACTACAACCATCCAAATAGTCATCAGTAAATAGTACGTATGTCTCACAACATGCATTTTTTCTCATTTAAATTTTATTTAGTGATATAAAGTAGCAAATAGCTATGCCTAATATTATTTGCTCACTGGAGCCTTATAACTATATACAACTTACCTCAAAAAGATTAAAATGATAAGGTCAGATGTGATGTATCTTCTGAGAATTGAGTTGAAATGGCTTGTGTGCACAGTAGCACAAACGCTTTTGCTTTGTGAAAAAAATATGTTATGTACTCAAACTTCCATGATTTCTAAAAGTATTATTGACAGTTCTCCTATCATACCTATTTTAAAATATCGTACTTTTTCCGTGATCCGTCTCATCTTTGAGGTTAATCCGGATATACAAACCGAACAAGTTTTTTTTACTGTTATATTCGTGAGTATATTTTATGTAGCTATAAACTTTATAGCAATAACCTTCTAAAATATTTTGTGCTCATTGAAATTATGTGTTCGTGTCTTCGTCTATTCGGTGCGTAAGAAACATTAAGGTAACGTAGTAATTTTGTTCAGCCGATATGAAAAAGGTGTTTTCTCCTACGTTATATAAAGATATCAACCGAATGTAGTGTGTTGAGCCTCAGTCATCTTTGTGTGAATTAATCTATTCATCTCTATATCTCCGAAAACACATAGTCATCATAATTAAAAATTTACAAATATATAATCCTTGGCCAAATTGGTGCTCCCAGATATCTTAAATTTGACTTTGAACCTTTTCTCTCTAAAACGCTAGAAAATAACAGGGAATTGCAGTAATCCATATTTCTAAGAAGACCGGCCAGTTCGTTTCCTGCAAATGAGTATTCTTTATATATTGACCATGATTTTTATTTTCCATTTGGTTGTTCATTATCCGTTTATGTACGTAATGCTACTCCCATACCTGCGCGTATCACCAGTAAGTATTGCCTGTAATCTCGGTATTTGAAGATGTTGGAAGACATTATCGTCATATATGAAGATAGACACACTCAACTGGATCAGTAGTTATACATATCAAAGGAGTTTATTGGACTCAAATTTCGAGTTAATAAATTTTGACGTTAATTTTGAGGCGATAAGTACGGAACCGTCACTAAGCATGGCAGTAACATAAATATGTTAGCTATTGCGTACTTCCACACCTGCGTGATAAAACCATGGCTATTTGTCGCGATAAAAACAAACCTCAAAAGTAATTCCAATAAAGGCACGAAAAACGTACGCACACCTTTGTAATTCCAACAACTCAAAATAAGCAGTGCTGCGTCCATCATCACGCAGTCCGATAGTTCGTTAAGCATGACGATGTGTTCGTTCCGACACCTGCATTTATTGCGACTATAGACAAAACTTCGTAATGATACACGCATCTATGGAAGTAGCATTATACAAGTTTTGCTTCATCTGAAAATAAATGACTATGAATAAAGAAAACCATTTCTTTTTTCAATTTATTTAATTAGGTAGTTACTTCAAAACAAAACTTCGTTAAATAATAACAAGGGAAAACAATAAAACATCCAATTATGTCCATAAATATATTAAATGTATAAATTAATAACAAGTTTTTCGATTATAGTATAATAAGGTTTATATTTATGAATCATTTATTATATACATTTATGTGTAGCCTAACGTAGCAATACAATGTAATGCTTTAGAATCTATGGAGAAAAATACACGCGGAATAGTTTTCACGTTAATAATATAAGTTCACCTAAAGCCCACAAAGTAAAAATAATTTAAAAGGAAGTTTTAAAAATGTCGTAAACATTTAAGCTAAATCTTTAATGATCTGATAATAAGAGAGGGTAATATAAAATTAATGGGAAATTTGTATTCAAAATGATGCTTGTATTAAAATAAAAACTTCGAAGAAAGATGCACGCGGCTTTTCCGCGTGAATAATTAAAATATTTATTTATTTCCAAATTACATCAAGATTCAGACCATCTCTTTAAAAACTTACAATCGTCTAAACGAAAAGAGGGTAATGGTAAAAATTCTTCGAAGAATGGTATCCAAAGTGTTGCTTATATACGAAAACAGTTCCTGCTGTGAAAATTCCTTGTAATCATTCAATCTTATTAGTATAACGCATTATGATGAAATTAATTTGTATTGTTAGCCCTTAATGTCTTGCATTACCATAATTATTAGTATAACATTATTTACAATCTTTACTATAACATTTTTGTACTGTGCGATTAATTTACAATTAAGAAAATATTAATTTGTAGGTATCCTCAATATATTTTCTATATACATAATTCATTTGGATAAAGTATTTTCATTCTATACTATAAATTAAAAACAATTGCCGAATTTATGGAAGCGCATTACTTCAGAACGGCTGCACCTATTTGAATAATTCTTTTTTGTTGTTTTTAATTCATTATCAAGACAAGCTTTGTATGAGAGAAAATGTTTGAAAAATTGTATGGAAAAGTGAAACATTTGGGTAAAAACCTTAATAAACAAAAGTGACGGAGTAAGACAGAAGACAGTAGAGATATCTTTAAAGATATTGACAGATTGATGTTCAGTTGTTTAGTTGACATTTAATTTCATTACATGGTTCTATTATAAGCGGAAAGTTTGATTTTATTAGTACACCCGTGCGAAGCCGGGACGACCAGCTAGTTTTATATAAAAAAGGAAATTAAAGATCGGTAACACGTAAATATTAGGCCATGTTTACAGTGGATAAGAGTTTTTATATTATATATTCCATCTAAAGCCCTATATACATACGGATAACACTCACTATATTCATACTAACGAATTATAACAAATTCAGGGTTGTGTAAAACATTTCGCTAGAGGCACTAGATTTACTAGAGCCAGCACTGTTTAAGACTCTGTCATAAAAAATAAACAAATCCTTTGTTAAAAATAAATATATTATTGTTAATATTTACAGATTTACGTATGTCTTTGTAATTATATTTTGCGCAATTTATACATAAATATTTTGAACACTTCATTATAATTTTTTTTTATTTATTTGATTAGATTTAAAATAGTTTATTGTGTATATTTTAATCAATGCATTCTCTGTGTTGTAAGTATGAATAATAGATTTAACCTTTTTTTAAAATTGTTACTAAAGTTCAAACAATTTTACGTACTACATGAATCTTACAGTCGTAAATTTAAGTGAGAAAAAGATTCAGGCTAAAGGCACGTGATGTCCCAAACTCAACGTAACTTATTTTGATCAGTTTAATGTTGTTCATTAAACATTTCGATTATCACATTTCAATATATATCAATTGTGTACTAGGTTTGTCTGAGTATATCTGCGTAACACGTATCGCAAACGCGAACGGGTTTCGTGCTACCGGCTAATGCGACAGTTTTCTCGCTGCAAGCTGCACAAAATATATGACCACATTTTCGGCAGTGATGCTGAAATATAAAAAAAAAACACTTCCAATATGCTATATAATTTTTGTAAACCTATTGTTATGTAAATCAATATTTAACCATTTTTAAAAAGAAAGTATATTTTTCTACACAGCATTTTCAAAATGGATTGTTTTCATGAAATAAGCAGAAAAGTATATAATAACCCTTACTAAAACTATAAAGACGAGTTTACATACATAAATATTATAAGTAATAATAAAACATACTTTAATTTTAACTAATTTCATTGTGTGTTACATCGACACCGGCAACTTCCGTTTCATGCTAAAACTAACTTCACGATGTGTTACATTGACACGTGCAATTTCCGTTTCAAGTTAAATCTAGCTTCATGGTGTGTTACATAGTCACGTGCAAAATGTTATAGTTTGAAACTGACTTCATAGTGTGTTACATCAACACGTATAAATTGTATAGTTTCAAGTTAAAATTTCCCTGTCAACGAAATCTGATAAAGCGACAAAAGAAGTATATGTGAAAAAAAAAACGGGTTTACCTTTCGTCTCGTTAGATTAAATTCCTTAGAACAAGCAGTACACGCTGTAGCGTCTTTGTCACTCGTCCACGTCGGCATCTCGTCACTCGTTACGCTATTCGCTTCTTTCTCTAATAATTCCGCTAATTGTAGTTTATTTTCGCTTAATGTCGCTCCGACTTCTTCAAGAGTTTTCTGCGCTTCACTATATTGGGTTTTGAGTTTGTGTTGTTCTTCTTGTAAAGTTACATATTTCTGGAAATTATATTTTTTCATTGAACGATTGTACTCTTAACCACTGAACGAATTTTACATTTTCTATGACGATTTATCTTTCTTGTATCTTTCTTTCTTTATACTAACATCGTATCACAATGTATGTTGAGTTTGAGTCATTCTAAATCGTTTAGATTCATACTTACATATTTATATAGTTTTAGTATCTTTAACTATGAAACTACAGAGAACTAAATTATTTCAAAAACGGGCGTTAAGAAATAGAAAATAAAAACCGTATATTATACGTATAGCAATTTTTCCATAATAGAGAGTCTTGTACTTACAATTAATTTGTGCCATTTTAGGATTATTAAGGTCGTAGATGTATGTAACGGTTTAATTTTTGGCATAAGAAGGGTACGGCTAAGTTAAATTGCCAGTTGTAGTTCGGTGTAGCTGTAAATGCCTGTCAGGCTAATAGCGTCGTCAGTTTGAAAATAATATATTTTTTTAGAACAATGTATGTAAGGAACATGACGACAAATATTTAGATTTAATATTTGAGTAAAAAGCAGTTGGAGTTTTGGACTTATACATTAAAGATAAATAATATAGACTATGGATAGGTAAAGCAAATGAAATGAATATTTCTCTTTGTGTTTTTTATTTTCTCTCTTACGTTATCTGTTAGTAATAACACATAATCTGTGAACATTTCTATTAGCCACCTATTATCGTTCAAAGATACAACAGATCTTTTAGAACTAAGAATATAGAAAGAAATAGGGTTCCATTTATGAGGGGAACGGAGTAAAAAAAAAAGCAAATTTGTTTGCAGTGAAATTAAGCACGTTTGACATTTATTGGTAAAATGATATCTAGTCTTGTTATCTTCCTATTTAATATGTAGAGGAAAATATAAAAGTAAAGATACCTGACCGATAGATTTCAAGGATTCCACTTCTTGAGTCAACATTGATATCTTATCACGATCCCGCATCATCGATTCCTGTAATTTATTCTTGTCTGTATATTTGAATGCAATTTGTATGAACGTTGGATATATAATATTAAGATAGGTTATCTTCTTTTTTACAACATTGGTGTGTCTATAGTGAATGCCTTTGTTATATATTTTATTGCAAATTTAGTTGGTGCCTGAGAATTTCCTCTAGAAAAAATGATTTTTTTTTTCATGACAATGTGTTTTAATTGGCTTAACTCTGGAGTACGTTTTATTTTCTATTTGTGTATTGTGTAATTACTACCCTAACTCCCAACTTTTACTTTTACTACTTTTACTCTTTTACCGATTTTTAAGCCACATATGGTAACATTTCTCATTACTGCCGAATACCTATGGAAAATAGGGAATGTAGTTTATTTACGCTTTAGAAAGTCCTTTTCCAACTAGTAAAATCAAAATAGATTTAGAATTTTCGAAGATTAGCCTTTTCAACAAGACACTTTATTTTTATCTATGTTTAGATTAATTATACAATTCTTTGACATTGCATATGTGTTCTATTTTCGATTATTAAACTTTCTTGTAATTTTGAGGTATAGGAATGAGTGTGTAAGAAACAGCAAAGCTTTGAAAGAGCCAAAAAGATTTTAACATATTTTAAAAAGTTCTATCATACAGTATTATTTTTTCTTATGTTGTAACACTCGATCACTCTTACCTCCATATATTTGACTGTTGTAATGAAACAAATGGCAGAGTTATACCGTATCGAAAATTTACAAGCCAAAATGTTTTTTTTAGGACTGTTTTAAAAAACTTATCGAAAATGTACAACGTCGCTAAAAAAAGTAATTATGCCATTTTGATTTACATACATGTTCACGAAATATCTTTTCGTTTAGGTTATTTTATTGCTTAATGTTTTGAAAGAGCCGGCTGTGATTGCAATGAAAGTGCCAGCTTTTTCATGGGGTAAACTAAGACCTTCCTAGAAACTAATAAGTGTTGAGGGAAACAATATATGTACATACTGATTCTTTATCTAGTACTTTATATATACTTGTAATTCTAGCAGTTAAATAAGGTTCAAAATAAATAGGACAGGTTACTTCAGCCGAGACTGGTAAACTCATGACGACTCTCTGTTATATAAATGCTGCCGGCGGCACTTTACCGCCTGTTTTTATTTTCCCAAGAATAAAGTTTGAGAATTTGGACCTTGGAGCTTGAACCTAAACTGTTTAGGTTCTAGAAATCAATTTATTCATGTTTTAAAATACTGAAATTTCACTTAGTTGGATAAACTTTTTGGCATATCCATGGTAGTAGCCGCTTATTCCGTTTTTACACAAGAAGGGTAATAATTACTATGATTGTTTTAGTTGTAGCTGCGTGTGTAATATATATGTATATATTAGAACATACCAGCTGTTTAGTTACTATAGTACAAGTTCAGTAAACTTAGAATCAAATTCAGAATTATATCCCTAATTTTTTTTAGCTCTTTTGCTACGACTGGTCTTCAACGAATTTATTAGCACCATATTTATAATCTATGTACATATATAGAGGCGTAAAAGCAAATTGTTATACAAGAATTCTTTTATAACGTTTATACATAATCATACCCGATGTTAAATGACGATGTAGTCAGAGATGGTAAACATGTCAAACGAGACTGGCTCGTCAAATGCAGCTGCTGGGACAAGCCTATATGAGTTTGGCGATAAATTTTTACTCTTTTTATTTATATCAAAGATGGAAACTTTAATTTCATATTGTTAAATGCACGTTAGTTAATTACCCTTCCCAGCGGTGATAAATAAATATTGTCTTATCTAGAACACTCCATAAATGAAATTATCATAGTTAACTAAGACTCAACTTACACAACGAATTCTATCGATGCGTAAATTTGTGTTGCAGTGTTCCCATGCTCTGAACTCATACTTCGTATAGGACCATCTCTGTTCGTAATATGATATGTGGTTCGCATAATATTTAACAAGGATATTAACTTATACTGGTGCGTACAGATAATGGTAATTTTGTACAAAGGACGTACTAAAGTCTAAGCTAGTTCGGAGAATCGGATGTTCGATTTATAATAAATTTAAACGTTTCAGCCAGTATGCGGTAGGATGACATTCTAGAACCATAGAACTACACATATTTTTGTGTTGTTTAATTTTTTATTATTGTTTCTTTTATTATATAAGTTTACACCATTTGATCGCAATTTCAACTGATGTGTGGAAACGATGTGTCTTAGTTGCTTTAAAAAGCAACAGACGAAATACATCTATGAGAGCTCGTAACATAAGAGCGGTAGCTTACCATGTGGGTATTAGAAAATATCTTATTACCATACAGCAGTTTCATTTATACTCTACAGCGATTACTTAATCCTTCATTCATTGTAAAATTCGAATCCACTACTATCTACGTGATGTCTGAACATACTACCACCGAATTATCATTGCGTCTATTATACTTCCTATTTACTATATAATTTTTAGCCTTTTACGTTTCAATAATACTTACTTGTAAAGATATTCGCCACTCTCGCTCTATTCTAAGATCACCTTCTGCCGCTATCGCTCTTTTCTCGGCGGTAGCTGCTTTTTGTCCTAATGTACGTGCGTTTTCCTCCAAGCTTTTCCTGGCTAATTTATCTTCCTGTAACCTATTTAGTGTGCTCGTTATATGTTGAAAATGTACGAGTGTGTTAAGGTATTCGTTAGATTGTAGGATGTTAGATGTAATAGTTAAATGCCTAGATACTAATAAGTGTTGAGGGAAACAATATATGTACATACTGATTCTTTATCTCATTTTCCGTTATATACTATAATAAGTTTTAACGAATGTAATACATTAAATGACATAAATGTATTTTTTATTTATTGAACGTAATAAAAGATTTATACATCAAATGATTTATCGAATAGAATAGTACTAAAATAAAACCATGACATTGGTTCCATAACCAGTTATATTTATATTCGTTGATCACTAAAGACAGCCGAGAAGTCTTGCCATGAATATTTCTCACAATATTTTCTTAACAAAAAAAACTTATCTTGTGAAAATATTAATATTGTAAAATACTAAAGTATTGAGGTATGTGCTGAGGATATTAGTGACAATAATAAGTTAGAAATGGGAAATATTTTTGTATTTTTATACATCAATACCTTTTTAGGTTAGATTATATACTCCAAGATGTTTTGCTCTTATGCGCTTATGTCATCAAAAATAAGCAAACAAAGACCCCTCCCCCACTGCTTACGTAATACTTCTTGACCACTAAGTAAGTCTTCTATCATAATAATACCGGATCCAATGTTATTGATATACCTCTCCAGGTATAATTAAATAGAAAATAACAATAAAATTGGCAAAAGCAAACAAAAGTAAGAAGTTTTCCCTAGTATAAACACAATTTATAACTAGACCAGTTATTACATTTTATACAATCATGTCAATGATTTTTATTAAGAAATGAAATATGGTAAAATTGGGTTATTGTTAACATATAAAAGCATACAACATAACAATGGATTTGATAATGGCAAACCTACACAACTAACATAAAGATAAAATAATATTTCTTGACGTCATGATCAATAAAATACGATATGCGACTGAATATGCTTTATTTTAAATAAGGCTTTTACAATACTGTATTACTGAAATTACAAAACTATGTAAAGAAAATATGTCGATTCTAAAATACGCTAAATATAGACGAGAGCACAATGACAATTTATATATAACTATAGATATATTTTTAAACAGGAGAATATGAGATCAATTGTTATAAAAAAAAATACAAAATATTTCAATAATCACACAGTTAATACTGAAGGCATTACAAAAAAAAATGCTATCACATTTTCATGTACGTAAATACAAAATAAATATATTCACATTATACGGTTACTATTTATATATAAAAATAAATAAACGATAGTTAAAAATAACGTATTTATTTTTTGGTCGAACTTACAGATAACCTTAAAATCAAATAAAACTTACAACAGATAAAATTTACAATCTCATACACCACAGCAATGTTAAAGCTAAAGCAACAGTAGCAATACCGTTATAATATCACTCCGTCGAATAATTATTTATGAGAAATATGAAAATATATGTTTTTCATTCGCTTTAACTACTAAAATTAATTGTGAGGGTTTGCCAATATCGAGCTAATAGAGATAATGACGCTACACGTTTGATGCAAGCTGTGCACTGTTCACACCTAAGTGAGTAACACATTGAATAATGTTAAGCATTCAATTACGTTTTAATAGCGTTATTATTAGCATTTAAGTGCTATTCGTTTCGCAGTTACAATAAAAAAAAAACGAATAAAACCTACTTCTCATCAAGCTGATGTATAGTGCTGCCCATTGACTCAGTCTTTGCTTCCAATTTCGTAATTAGTTCTGTTTTATGTTTCAAGGAACTTTCACATTCCTAAAACAAGGTCAACGTAATGAAACTGAATTAAACTCGATTACAATAAATAATATACTAAATAGTATAACGATTGGAGAATGTTTTAACAATATATCAATAAATACATAGGTAACTTTAATTTTAATGGAAATCTACATAAATACATATGGAGTTTGGTAGATAAATATATAGATTAGATTAACTCCAGAACAGTTGTTGTTGCACATTTGTTTTTTTTTTTCGCGAAGAAATTTTATATACTTTCCATTTCACTATTCCCCATTAGGTAGTACCAGTCTATAATTGATTACTATGTTCTATATTGCAATTTAACGCGGAAGAGTATGCTGTATCTATATGCTGCCAAATTAAGATCACACGTTTGTTGGTAATTAATTAAATTTTCAGTCCAGCCAGTCAGTTATTTGATGGAACTTTCGAGGTATTTTCGCTGCTATTCGGCTGAATCGGAACAACAAACTTTTAAGACAGACATTATGAATACCTTTCGATGATTCGTAAATATGTTACGAATTCGTATTTCTCGTTTTATTTGTTTTAATGTTTAATAAAGCAATTACAAATATTAATATATCGAAAAAAATCTGACTGGCTAACTTTTATTTTTGATTAACAGACGTTATATACAGCTAACTTTATCATTCACGCAATGAATGGAATCTAACGTCACTTTATATGTTAAAATCTATCAAATTCTTTAAAGTATAGATCATGCCATTGACATATTATATATACACTCGAAAAACATTACTCTCTATTTGCACTGACGGGTAAAACATTGAAAATTATAATAATCAAATACCTATTATTAACAAAAATATATTTCAATAGAAAGTATCGTATTAACATTTTGATAATGCCCGATTATTGTAACAATCACAGATATGCTGTAACTCGACAGAATAGATAGACAGTCGATAGATAATCGTTAAGACGATTGAATAATCGTTAGTAATATTTCGCTATTACGCATCACTGAAATAAAATATCACAAGAAACCCACAACTACGAGGCGAGGTTTATGTACTACGATATTAATATAATAGCTATTAATTTGTTTAAGTATTTAACGTTGAATAGATAAAATTTTACATTCTATAATCTGGAATTAATAATTTTAAAATGGTCGCGAATGAATTTATTTCTATTAATGCTAAGAGAAATATATTATTATTTTATTTCTAAATACGTGTTAATTCTATTTTTAAAATTAAATTCTAAATTTGAAATTTTAGTAACGTTATAACATTATTTCTAATCTTTCTATCAATTATTTATTCCAGTGTTATGTTAATGAATATAAACTGCAATATATACCAATATATAACAACAACTAGATAGAATTGCTATTGATTACATACAATTGATAAATAGTATTGAATTAATATATACAGATTGGCGAATATAATTTTATCACTACTATATATTACTGGGATTTTGGTAAGCTTAAGCTTTAAACATTTCGAGTGGATATTTGTTCGTTCGTAAAATTTTGTTTATTTATAAAATTTCTTATATGGGGAAAGACTGCTTGTTGACGGAGGAAGAGTTTTGAAATAAAAACTAGTTGTTAATTAAAGATCAGGCATGGAAAAGTAAATGATAAATTAACTAATTAAATCATCTGCTTAAGCAAGGTTAATCATCTACTTGGCCTACGCTTTTGTCTTTAACGTTACTTTTCCTAAACGGTGGTATTTCTTGTAAATTTAGCTTTTTATTAGGCGGACCCTCGTCTTTGGATTTCATTTTCTGTGAATGACTAGAATGCGGTTTGGTTTTATCTAATCTTTCCGCTAAATTACTTTCGTTAGTAGTGGGGGAACGGAGAGCTTTAACTAGTTCATGATCGGGTCCTAGGAAGTGATTATATTTTTCAAGGTTGTGTAGTATTTTGCCAATTTGTTCGGCCTTTCCCTGGAGCCTTGACACCATTTCGCCCTTCTGCGTCAGCTCCGTCTCGCATTCCTTCCGTACAATAACGCGGCATTGGTGAATAGAGCATGGTATTAGTAAAGCATAAATAATTACAAGCTTAGTACATACTATTTAATTGCATAGATGTAAAGTTAAGAAAATAGTTTTAATAAAGGGTTATTACAAAATAAATAATATAAGGACAGATAAATTCGAAGAGATAATTCATCTATATACAGATAAATAAAATTGAAGTATTTGCATATAAAATACTTGTAATAAAATATAACAATTAAAAAAAATTGTCTGTCTGTTTGTTCCGTGTAATCTCCGAAACCGTTGAACAGATTCTGACGGGACTTCCATTGGCAAATAGCTGATGTTATAAGAAGACACTTAAACTACTCGTATCTTAGAAAAAAATTAGGGTCTCGTGCAAATTTAATAATTTAGTTTATTTTAAAGCTGTATCCAGTACAGTGAAGAACATATTTTTGCAAAATTTAAGGCGAACCAAATCATGGGTATAAGCGGTATCAGATATAATCCTAAATAATAAAATAAGAACATAAAGTTCGTGAACCCTAGTAATCTGACGAATTAAATACGAACAAACAATATGGCAGTATATATATGGGGGCGGCGTATAAATGAGACTCACTGAATTGCACACCCACGCTTTAACAATTACCTTGGAACATCGTTTTTGTTAACTCGAAACTCGGCAAAAACTTGTTTTTTATTTTATAATCTAGTGATTGAAATTCGATCTTAATTCATTAATTTTCCTAATTTTAATATGAAGGAAAAACGAACTTCTTTCAATTTTTTTTTATTGATAATACTAGGATCAGCTCTTCGATATACACAAAATAATAAAGAAAATCAATTGAGAAACAGAAATAGAAAACGGACTTAATTGTTCTATCTTCGTCTATTTATACATCGATTATATATTCAAATAAGGAGAAAATTTTGCTTGATCGAATACAGGTAATATTTAAATTAAATGTCGACTGAGAACATTTTAAATTGAAATATACTGACTACCAACATACCGTGAAGGTGTTAAGAAACTTTCTCAATAGAGTTGTCGCAAGCGCATTTAATCGGACAAGTGTTAGAAATTCAATAGATTAACAACATTTTTACATGCTTTTTGAGAATTATGACGGCTTACCTGTAACTTTTTGTACATTTCTAGATTTATTAGCTTGATATCATCAAGCTGTCTCCTAAGAGATATAATTGTGTCTTGTTTGTCGTGTATGTCTTTTTCGAGTAGTTTCATGGCTACTTCCATTTCGGCTTTTAATGATATCTGTGAAATACAATTTTCATAACTTCAGTTGCAATTTCATTTGGTTCATACGTCTTTTTGGATATTTAGACCGTTTTGTTTATTATTAACTTAAATATAAGGTATAATTAATACATTCAATGATTAAAGATACAAAATATACATTAAATAAGTAAATGCACGTTTTATGTGTAACTATAGAATTTACGAATATTTCGCTAAAATAAAATGAAATCAATTTACCTGTAAATCTAACTCCCTTTGTAATTCTAGATATTTCTTTCTCTCTTCTTCTAACATTTTCCCCAATTCAGTCTCTTTATCCGTTTTAGAACGATCCGATGTGGTACTTTTCACGCTGCGTTTTTCCTGTAAATAAATAAGACCCTGATTATAATACAGATATGAATTATGTTGCATATCGTTTCGGAGAAATTTGCACGGGAATTTATATAAAAATTTCATACATAGTAGTTGTTATATTGCTGAAACGGTATTATTTGCTCAGCCATAGTCACCAAACTAATGTTTATACCTACATACAAATTTGATTAAAGTTCTTAATGCTACTGTGGTATGCACGTCGTTTTTGATTATCGTAAATTGTGTTTACAAATGAGATCACTGTATCAAATTCATTTACGTCATGTTTACAATGTTGCGTAATAATCTTTATTTTTTTACTAATAATATAAATGCAAATGTTAGTTTGTTTGTGAGGTTTTCACGCCTGAACTAATCAACCGATTATGGAATTTTGCAAACACGTGTCGCGGGTAACGGAAAGGGACTTTTCATCGGGAAAAAATTACCGATATATAGGTTAAATTTACATTAACGCGATCGGAGCCGCGAGGAAAAGCTAGTTCCTCATAAGTCTGATTAGGGAAAAAATAATTCCTAGAAACAATGTTTCACAGATATTTGTATAGATATTAATTTAATGCGATTAATGTCTATCTCAGTTTCCCTATAATTGTGCATAAACAAAACTAATTTTTTAAACTAAATGAGTTTCATAATTAAACCTAAAGTATAATCAACACGATCGTTGATGATATCATAAACAGGAAAACGCTGTATATTAAATGTACGAGGTTTTTACACATTGTTATTGGAAATTTGTTATGTGAAAAACATATATGTATGCAGGTAATATTGTCCTACATATAAATTGTAACTTTTGTTTCAGACCAGTTTTATCATCATAGTACCATGCGAGTATAGAGAAATCTCAAAAGAAATTGATTCTCAAATCTCAAGATTATTCCAATAGATTATTGATGAAAGATTTTAACCTTAAATGTAGCTCTTAATTATGAAACCGTTAATTATAAAAAGTTCTAAATGAAAGTAATAGATTTACATGTATTGATAAAATCATAACCCTCCTATTTACTTTGGTATTGCCTAGAAAGATAAGTTGCTACTATAAATATTTCGATGGGATTATAACAGAAAAAGAAATAATGAGGAAATTGTTAATGATTCATTGTTTAGGGAAGTGTTGGAGAATGGGTATCATAAAATTGTTTTTTTTTTTTAAATAAATATTTTTCTATTAATCGACGTCATACGCATACCATTGAAATGAGTGTAAGAGATATAAATATATTTTGTTCCTTGCAAAATGTCTAATCACACACGGTCCGATTAAACAATAATGTTATATTGTTCGTTTTGTACGATTCTAAAATGTGGTTCTAATTTATTACAAAAATTATAAAAAAATATATTTGAAAATGGTAAAGAAAAACTATACACGATTTTTTTTCTTAATTCATATATCCCCTGCGACAAACTAAAAAGGTTATTATTTTATTAATAATGTAGATATAACAGCACTTTATTCTGGATAAAAGGTACCATTTATGATTTTCTGTACTCCTGACACCGTGTATGCAATTTCACGGTGATCTATTAAGTAGTTACGGTATGAAAGAGTAACAAACAAACTCATCTTCGTATTTATATAGAGTAATAAAAGTTGAATACATTCGAATCGTTTATTTTCCTTCTCTTTCTAAACTACACTGAAAAATTATTATTACTCGTTAACCGAACATAGAGATGCTCTTACCTCTTCGTCTGACTGCAGTTCCGTCACTTTCATCCGTGAATCCTTGCTTATATCTTGACCTGGAAAAACACACGTGCGAGATACAAGAATAAACACAAAACATTAATATAAAAATGTGATGCACCAGAGTCACTATTCAACTCACAATTCTTCGTCCACAAAGACTCTTTTATATTAGACTTCGTATTAGAATTCCCCATTGAAGCAGTAGTACTATAGCGCATAACGGTGACACGACGCGTTTAATAATACAATGACAACAAAATAAAGACGCGACCGCCGGAATTGGCATACTAATGCCCACTAACCGGTACTATATGAATCATCATTCTAAGTTGTTATCTAGTAGAGTTTCAGTATTATTATTATTTGCATTGTGATTTGCGATAGCAATCACCTGTGACCGTGAGGTTTCACTTTCCGTTACTAACTTTATTGCTACTGTCCGATGTTAACAATAAACATGACTTGTGGTTTTCATTCATCATTACAAGGTTCTACAAAGTTTGTTTTCTATTGTCAGATTATAGATTAGTGATAATATTTATTATTGGCTAGTTGATACGCGCGACATCGTCTGCGTTGTTTATTATGTTTACCCTTGGACTGCCCAAAAGGTAAATGTTTAATTAAGTTCCATACAAAGAAATGTAGACCTTATGAGGCACATGTCATCAGATTATTGGCAGCATAAGGTTAAAAAACTCCCTGCTTTATTACAAAACTTTGAAAAACAACAAATAACATATTGTAAACTTATATTTTTTCTGTAAAATGTATTTTAAAATTATTTTTCACTTATACGATTTTGTTTTAATAAACTATGAATTTTACAATGTACGATGTCGTGAAATAAAAACATAATCCGCCATTTTGAGATCTGGATCTTAAAAATTAATCGAGGGGTTAACAAAATATTTTATGTACAGAAGGAAAAACATAAAATATACTTTGTTTACAAAATACCTTTAGTCTTTTGTAATGCTTATAAAATCATATTTTTTTCAAACTTTAATAGCTTTATATTAGATATAGCTAACGCGATAGTTTTTTTTGTGAAACTTCTCTATCTGCGGGTAGTAGTTTTGTAAAACACGCTTCAGGCATTTCAAATATTAACTTAGACAAGTAACAAATACTGTATTATATTTATCACGTATAAATAAGTCTATTATTTATTTTAAAGTGAACTGTTAATCAGATAGAATATATTTAAATCCGAAAACGAAGAAACAAGAATAGCTCATTAAAAAAAGTCAATATAAAAACTATGGTTTTAAATAATGTCTTTCTTCCAGAAATTGATCAATGAGACAATAATGAGTAGGTGTGATGACTATTTCAACAAGCTAAATATAATATAGTTATTGGAATAATAATGGAATATATACTCATAACTATTATTACACGTGCATCTAAATATACAGAAACTGGAAATAACTCTAATTATAAAGCTATGTCACTAAAGAAGACCTTTATCCTATTTATATATCAACATTTTAAACACTATAATATATAACTATACATTTTACGCACTTTAGTATCTGTATAACTATGATTTAGTCGATTTATTCGAAATCATTTAGTTTGAGAGAAAGTAAGAATTCCATCAATTTATTATTGCCGTAGTATTAATAACTAGAATCTATTTCGAGTAGACAAATACTCCTACAGCGATAGAATATAGATGCGGTCAGGAGTTATTCACTGTTAATAATTATAACTTATTTCGAGGTGTCCTAATTATAGAAGCAGTAAAACTTGTCAATTTGAACGTTTGTTTGTAATAAGTAATGTCTGGCAATAGTGAAAAAATACATTCAGCCCCAAAGGTAATAGTCAGTTTTATTGTTATTTCGTTCATATTTCAATTATCAAGGATGCTAGTTTCTAATATTTTAAGTTAATTGTTAAGAGATTTGTATGACTTTTCATTCTAACTTTGTGTAATTTAAATTATTTATTTGGTATTTTATTTTTTGCATAGAACAGAAAATGAAAAATTATAAAACAAAAGAATTATAACTACGCCGAATAAAGACATAAATACGAAAAGGAGAAAAAACATATATGTTTTTTGGAAGGTACTAGTAGTGTAATAAGATCGCCGAATAGAAAGTTTTGGTTGGCAACACTAGGTCTCAGCGAAAAAATCTATCGTTAGCTGACCTTTAAACTGGGTATCATTTGAGGTTGGTTATAGGCCACTAAATAGTACCTTTGGTGGAATACTAGTAAGCCCTACTATTAAGCCAAGAAGTTATCAGTTCGATCCCCATACGTAACTAACTTTTTATGATGAGCATTATTAGTTCTGCTTGAGTGTTAAATATTATGTACGTATATATATCAGCAGTGTTTTGTTACCATACCCCAGTTCCCTACTGTTGATTTGGCACGTCGTGAAGACTGAGACAGTCGGCTCAGCTCGGTTTCGTATAGCATTATTTTTGACAATATCAGTCATTGCATTGTGCGCTAGAGAGAACGCTTAATAAAACCGAAGCAAGCCGATCTTAACTGGACGGCTCACTATTCTTCCCGACGCGTCAGGAAGCCACGTCGACGTGACAAACAAATGCTAGACACTGTCCAATTTTTATTTAGTTTGGCATTAATGACCGTATTTGAAATTGGCATAATAAATATTTTGAAATGTTATTAGGTAGCCATAGACGGTAGAGATATCATAATAATAAATGGATAGACAGTCTGTTTGCTACTTCCTTACTCGTTATCATTAAAAACATAGAGAGTGTCGTGTTAGTGACTGTGTATATAAAATGTGTTAATCCTCTATCTTTACTTTTCTGTAAGCGAGGAAAGCAAAATAACTGCACATGATATTCATTATATCAATCACTCTATTTATAACTAGTTGATATCTTAACAGTATAGTTTATAAGTGTAGGAAAAACATAAATAAGCAAAAATATACTTTGTTCACAAAATGTCTATGCAAACAATGTTATTCGTTTACTTCCTTTCTACTGCGAGTGAGAACTATACCGCTTGCCCCACTTCTCCACGGCAAGAAAACCCATTGATGATCGTGTAGTGCTTGTGAAATGGTATATTCTTAAAATTGTAATAAACTCATATTAAATTAAGATATAGTTATTTCTTTTAGATAAGGCCCAAGTGTCTTACAAGTAAAACTAGAAAAAATATCGAAAGCTATCCAGTAGTTTTAGCGCGTACAAAAACAGACCGATATCATTTAATTTAAATAGCTATATATCTATTTTTAATTACTGTGAATATGAATGAACAATCCAAATTAGATACGTACCTAAAGCGTGTTTTAATTGATTATTCTCTTCGACAAGTTGAATCATAGTATTTTTAGATATAGCAAGATCCTCCTTCATTAGCGCGTTTGTTGTTGTCAAGCTCTCAACTTTGGCTTGCAAATTCGCAACAGTTGCGCTAAAACAGGATACACGAGTCTATTTTAATTCACTTATAGAATAACATACAATAAATGTATTACGTAATTCGTATAATATAAAACTTATCCCAATACGAAACTACAATTTAGTTCGTTTTACTTAAAATATACTCGAAACGAAAGAACAAATCTATCATAATTTCTAGAATTTCTTTGTAAGAAAATAAATATTAAGTTGAATATGAGTAACAAAATGTCGCGTTGAACTTATATAAGTAAATATTCCTACCATTATTATAATTTGTATTTATGTAGGTATGTATATGTATGAGTCACATACAGATAGAAATGATACTATATCATTTTTGCGTTATGGGTTTTAATTTTATAAATTACTTCCATTTACATGAATATCAGGGTTGTATGTAGTAATTTTCTACTATGTAATCACTTAGCTATGTTACATGTATTACAAATAAAATAAAAAGTCGTCATTTTTTTCAGTCTAAGTGAATATTGTCTGATTTGCTTCTATATAACTCTAATATAAACATTTAAATGATGTTGTATATATACATATATATATATATAACCGCGTCGAATTTTAACAAAAAAAAAACAATATTTTTCAGTGTAAAAAAACAAATATTTGCGTGGAACCCTAATTTTATTTATTTATATTCATAAATAAGTTTTGTAGTGTCTGTATTAAATGTCAAAATAACAGCTTTGCAAGTGATGAAAGTACATATGGTACTTAAGACAAATAACCAAATGTCTCCACGCAAATATGATAAACTAAAGAATCCTGTATCCAGTACCGCGCGCACTCCATTTGCGCGTTTACAATGAACCACCGTTTTTTATTATATTCCACGTAAACGAAGTCACGGTTAACAGCTAATATTAAAAATCAAAATAGCCTAAGTTACTCCTTATAAGATTAGCTATCTGTCCGTGAAAGTCTTATCGACATCGGTCGAACAGTATCGGAGATTACCCGGAAAAAACAGACAGACAGATAGATAAACATTTTAAAGATTGATTTTTTATTATAAATATCGTATATACTTTCATATCCATTGAACAAAAAGCTGTTATTTTGACACTACATACAGACACTGGCAATTTTTTTTTATATTTGTATTGTATATAGTTATAATAATACTGCCGGTTAACTGGAAGAAAATGCCTTATAACATCATACTCGCTGGTATACGAACTAAAAAGTGCAATCATATACTCGTATTCATCCATCGAAAATTAGAACACTAACTTATAATTAACTTTTAACCTATAGCCATTACGATAACTGTATTAGATCTAACACAATCGAAATTATTATCTCATATTAGAAGTTCACATGTTAATAACGTTAAAGTGGTGTGTGAGAAATTTCAAACAATAAGTTTTCTAAAGGCAATTGTCTCAGTACTTACTTGAGATGCCGGTTTAATTCCTCGATGTAATTCTTCTGGTCCAGCATTGTGTTTATGTGCCGCTGTTTCGGTTCATTGTTCGTATTATTCTCGTTGCCTGCGATATCGTTTGACGAGTTACTCCCACGTAAGTACAGGGAGAAATCTATTACACCCTGTTGACTGTCAAGATCTTCTTCCTGTATTATTTTATTACCGTTAACCTAATACATTTCTGCATACAGGTAACCAGAACAAGAGGTTACGATTGAATGAGAAAATTAATCAAATCTGATGTATCTAATTTAGTATAAATTATTTACAATAAATTTATAAATTAATTTAAATTTCAGGCTTCTTTTTTATTGTTTAATCTTCCCATTCACTTATTTTGGTACAATTTTCATTCAATGTTTACGGTCGAATTTCTTCCCGTGGGCGAGCATTGGTAACAAAAATTTCAAATCTGCCACGACGTAAAATATCAGAGACATATTACGTATTATATATAAGTTTTTATGACGTAATGTTTATGTTAATATAGAAGTTAAAGATATACAAACTTTTGTAATACAAACCGACCTTTACACATAAGTTACAATCGACGACATTAAGACCGACCAGTAGACCCGTTATAATAACAGCCTCCTCATTTAACATAAGAGCGTGCGGTTCAAAGTATTCCTCTAAAGTGTCTTCTCGGTGTTCCAGAAGAATCCGCAGGTAATCCGCTAACCGTTTCTGCATCAGCGCCAATCTTAACCAAGCCCGAGCGCGACCCATCGCGGTCCTACAAAAATGACATCTGACTGGTATCTGATTTAGTTTATGATATGAAAATGGTAATTAAAAATAACCTATAAAACCTTATAATACCAATAATTATGTATGCAATTTGGAATTGTTAATGCGATGATTTTTTGTTTTGATATAGAAATATATAATATCGCTACTAATATCTATCGGATGTTTTAAGCCCGGAAATGTATATTTCGTGTACATTGATAAGTAATACAGAAATATAATTTAATAGTTTAGGTTAAAATATATTAATACAATCTATTACTACTCACTTAACTGTGGGCAGATCTCTGACACTTGCGGTGATGTCAGCAGCTTCTGGTGAATATTTCTCGACCATCTGAACAATATCCCATAACTCCTTTTTAGGACCAAGAAGTCCCTATAAAATAACAATTTATATTCATGTACTTTCACAGTTATAAATTCTAACGGCAACGTTAAATGAACACATTTCTTCTATGAAAGAGCTTAAATTTGTGAAAGCATCTGTATTTAAACATTTTAACTATATAACCCGTTAAATACCTTCTTTGGCTTAAGTCCATGACGCATAACATGCTCGAGGACAATAAAAAAGTGATGCAATGGCAAATGGTCACTGTCGAGCATTCGACCATAACGCAGAGATTGTTCAATCAACTCCTTCACAATAAGCTTGGATATATTTACGAGATTGCTCCGCTCAATAACAACTGGGTCGCGAGCTGTAACAGACAACATTATGCTATATTTTTTAAAGTTGACTTATAACTAACTTCTTTTTATTGTACGATTACCCATTAAAGAATGCATAGGATCATCAGGCGAAGTAATCGCACCGTTATTGGTAGGACGAATATAAGAGTCCTGCATCTCCAAATCGTGTAGTTCCTTCAAACAAAGCCACTCCCCATCAACAGAGACGCGGAAGTTGCATAAATATATCGTGTCTTGTGCACCGGCCATATCGGCGTCAAGATTACCGTCGCCTTGCTGTATCCCTGACGGAATGCCTAATTCTGGCAAGGGATCTACCCCACGTACAGCCGAAAGAGAACGCATAATATACCAGCAAATAAACTATCAAGCGAAAACTTTGTCACTTTATCTTGAATCTTGATCACTTGCTTGTATTCATTTCACTTAACTTAAATCTGAAGGTCAGACTAATTGTTACCACGTGTAATAGTCTAGACTTTATATTTTTAATTCATATCGGATTACAATATAATATAAAGAAAATACTTCAGACGATGTCGTCAGTGAAATGGTTTTTACGGTATGTTCACGACAAATATTGATTTCGCGGCATAGACTAACATACCGAAAAATCAATACTTCGTGCAAGCGCCGCCGTCTATGCGCAGGTTTACAAAGTAGGCATTTAGTTATTTAGAAAAGTTAGACAGGAAGGATAACAATTATAAATCGGTTTAGTTAGCGTATTTGTGAAGAAATTGTTATTAATTTACAATATCTCTTTCGAATATGAATGTTATTTCTTTAAATAACTGAGTCAAATATTAATTCAAGTTAATGGTACAACAAACATTATGCGCGTGACGTCAGTCTTGTAGTAGTTTTCCTAACTGAACTGTTTACATCTATTCATGATATAATATGAAGAAAGAAAAACATTACATTTAATACATGTAAATAGTGAAAATTTAAATGTACTATTACACATAAAATAATTTCGGAACTTACATAAATCTTAAAAATATGATAACAACAATCCATAGCGTAATACCGTTTCAGAGATTAGTCAGAAGAAACAGGCAAAAAAAAATGTTATAAGTACCGTATATACTTTCATATACATGTAATAAAAAAACTGCTAATTAGACATTACAGACAGACACTCAATTATTTTTATATGTACAGATACCATGATTCGGTTTTTAATAGTGTATCTACTCCATATTTTTGATTGCATTTTCATTATTGTACACTAAAGTGAGTTCACATTGAGTAATATACCTTTTAATTTTTGGAAATAAGTTCTAAAATTAAAGATTTTTTATAATATAAAATAAATTAATAACAAATAATGTAAAATTGTAATTGATAAAAAAACAGAGTGTGTCGGAAAGACATACGACAGAAGTGAAAACGTCACGTGGTGTTCACATGCGGTTACCCATCGAAGTGCTGACCGCGCCCGACTTTACTTAAATTCGGTGATCGTACGAGAACCGATGTTTTTTTTACGTTAGCGTTTGACCACAATCTCATCTGATGTTAAATGATGATGTGGTCTAAGATAGCAGTCACGTTAAACCTATAGGGAGACTGGCTTTCAAGTGCAGTTGCTGGAACACACCAACAGGTGCTTGACCACAGATTTTCAACTTTGGGGTTACCCCTACCCTTAGCCCTACCACCATGCTATGGTTTCATCACGATGTTTTCCTTTCCCGAAACCTCCCACTCAGTTGCAAGTATTCGAACCTACGTCCTTCGACGCTGTGTCCGAACACACTACCAACTGAGCCATCATTGCTTCAAAACTCAACCAGACACAGTGTTTACTCGCACCACTTTTCGCCTCACAAAAAGGTTGCGGATCAGAATTTCAAAACCCTCCCAAAAAAGGTTAACTTCAATAATCTCGTAACTAGAAAAATAATTATTACAAAACCTATGATGACAATGTCTCTTACTAAAAAAATAAGTATGTTATTCTTAAGAAACTACTTATATCAATATTTAATTTTCGGTGTAACCTAAGATATATATATATCAATATGTGTGTAATTATTGTTTCCTAAATTATATTTACATATATAATCTGCTTATAATTTTGTTCTATGACATGAAGGTTTCTACACTAAGGCTTGTGCTCTCACTAAACATATCACAGACTTAGCTATGAATGCCATTAAAAAGTATCATATTAAAAGATGTTGTCTTCTTTTTACAGCCTATTGTATCTCTTTATTCCGCCATCAAGTGTCCTAATGCATCTTTCCTCATCCTTTAGTTCCTTATACATATTGCAATCCTTCACTATTTTAATGTTATATCTACATAGTAGAAGTAATCAGTTTATGTGGTATGATTACCAGTATTATATGTGATTAGGTGTCAATCTCCTTTTTGGAAATAAGGGTTAGCTATTGCAAGATCGCAAGTAACTGCAGCAGTATGATGTTTTCCTTATTTTTATTTTTATACCCAAAACCCTACCCACCATGAACTCTTAAAAATAATAACCGTATAATATACTACCTGATAGTCGTGCTTCCGTCTGCATCATATATCAAGATATATATGTGTTGTTATATCAACAATGTATTTTGTATGCAGAGGAAAAAACATTACCACATTGCTTGCCCCACTTCTCCAAGGAAAGAAAACACACATAAAGCAACTTAAAAATTGTAGTCTCTTAAAACTGTAAAAACATTACATTGTATTGATTATCAATTGCATGCAACTTCTTGAACTCTGGGATATTGAATATAACGATTGGCAGAAGAATTTTCAGAATGACAACAGTAATTACTGAAAATATTTCTTATAAATGTTTACAAAAATTTTGCAATTATAATTTTGTTAAAAAATTATGTTCAAAAAGTTTATTATATTCATACTTTAAAAATCAATATTTACCTCATTACTTTCTTTTTTGTGCCTTCCTAATAATTGTAAATTATACACAAAATTATAACTATCAATATTTAAAAACTGCTATGAGTTTCTTTACCTGTGATCTTATTATAGTCTACACCTTTGATAACAGGCCAGCAGAAGCAAGTGGTATCTGGTGCAATTTATCTCATTCGGTCACTCATTATGCTCTTCTTTATTTGTATTATTGTATTTTATGATATTTTTCATTTAAAGAATTAAAAATATAAGTAATTATACCACGTTCACATAAAACAGATATTTAAAAAAATCTAACCTGTTTTGTATACAACTTATTTAGCTCAAGAATATGTCAAAGAATATTTTTATTTCCAGAAGAGCAATTTTAAAAATATAATGAAAAATAAGGAATGAAGTAAAGAAAATAAACAATTTGTTCATAATGGTCACAATATTCTTTCTAGCAGAAATAAAGTCATTTAAAGTAAATCATATTTTTTAAACAAAACTTTAATAACCCATACTAACATCAAATTGTACTCATTTACTTACATAAGGATCAAAATTAAAATTCTCCACAAACAGTAATTTTAAAATAAAAACATTTAGTGAATTACAAATGTCAAATAATCATTCATTTTATCAATTTTAGTATACTCTTTTACACCAAAAATGATACATCTTATACTCAAATAATAGAAAACATATTGGATACTGTTGTCACTTAGCCCGGTGAAGCTGTGAAGGCCCCTCAAGCCAACAGCGTATAGTCAGTTAAAAAAAAACTGTCCTCACAGATTTATCATTTGGCAGACAGCATGGACTAGTGGAGTTAAGCCCAATTATATTAAGATGAGAGGTCACAGATTCAGTCCCTACACATGGGTACTTCTGTGTGTTGAGCATAATTGTCAGTTTTTTTTATCTCTGAGTGTTCAATGTGTAAACATGTGAAGCTTACAGTTGTTTAGTTTGGAATTACTTGACCCTGTGTGACATTGTGTCCTCATATTAAAAAAAAGAATGTATTTGTTATCTACAAAATACTGTTATCAATGTATAATTATGTATGCTCTCATCCATATTACTTTTATAATAAAGCTAATATAAATATGTCAACGTGGGGATTGTTTAACCTGTGCAATATTCCAATTTTGCATATTTAAATATCAATTTGTGCCAATAATTCTTTTTTAATTTGTGTATATATCTTAATTTCAATTGGTAATCATATAGGCTGACAATGAAGGATGACATTGTAAGCAAAGCATGAAATGTTTATGTAGTACCATCATATGTTATTAATATAGAATTGTGGATTGCTCAGTGTTTGAAATCAGCAATGTTATGTGGGTTAACTTGATTATTTTACCGATACCTTTCAGGAAGAAGCTTCTAGCCCAGCAATGGGACTCTTACAGGCTAATACAGGATCAGAAATAGAATTGTTCCTCTTATAAAAGACTGGAGTCAATGACCTCATTTTCAATGATATTATTATCATTGAATTATTATTATTATTATATTATATAAATTAAACATGCAAAGTGCTTAATGATAAAGTAAATGAAGGTATGCAAATCTACACTCGTCATTAAAAACATATTGTACTGCTTTCACATAAAAAGATGCATTTTAATTTTGGACTTCAAAATATAATAATCTTCTTATATATATAATATATTATAATTTTCTTATTCACAAAATAACTGCCATGAGTTTATTTACTTACATTTTTCTCATAGACCGTAGAAGGCACAGGTTATAGATCAACACAGGTAAAAAGTAAATAGTGATCATTAAAATCTTAAAAATGAAAGCAAAACCTGGTTGAAAGTGTTATTGCTTTATAATTCTTCTGGGACAAACAAGTAAAATCATCAGCAAAAGTTATTATAAAAACAGAAAAGCTGGCTTTAATCAATTTCAATTTTGTTAGAATGTATATTTTCTAGAATACTTTTATACTTAAAATCACCAGTTTTAAAAGTTTCAGTCAGATAATGTTAAGCTTCTATTACTATAGGTATTTATATCAAAGATATGGTAGCAATGACATTGAGTTATAAAATTAATGCCAATTAATAGTGAACTAGTTAAATGTAAACATTATACACAATCAAATGCATTGAAAAGTAAAGTCACAAAAAAATATTACATGCCATTTGGTAATCCAAGCTTGATTGTTAGGCTTTTGATAAGTAAATAAATAATTATGTTAATAAATCTCAATAATTTTATCACAAAATAAAGAAAAATAAACATGAATACCACATTTTGTATTTTATTTTATATAACTGTATTATTAATTATTTTTTTTAGGTATGAATTTAAAGTGAAATACTTACTTTTTGAACTATAGTAGTATGATTTGTATGGTCTTGATAACAAGAGTTCTGGCCATTTGTCTTCTCTTGTTGAAGAAACGGATGGAGATCTTTCAGGGAACTGTGATTTCAAAGACGCTGATGATGTCGCCGGTGATATCTGCACGTCTTTTTCATTGGAGGAAGCCATCACTTCACTGGTAATAATAAAACATTTCACAGCAAAAATATGAACACCACAATATAATACAACAAAAAGTAGACACGTCAATGTTATCAGTTAAAAGTTTGCGAGCTACTTTGAAAAACCGATTTTATCGATAATGCTGTCATACATTATTAATATATATATGAATGTTATACAACAATACCGTTATAAAAATATGCTAAATATTTACAAAACTCTGATTCACTTAAAAATATTCACTAATTTTTATTTCAGCTAATTTTTTTGCAAGGTTCTTCTATACCAAATGCAAATTACCTGTCCATATTTCTAAAGTTGCTACATCAGTATCGGTGTCACTCGACTGAACGTCTCTTTGCAAAAGGCGAAGCGATTCTTATGCCAAAACTAAAAGAGTCTATTAGAAAAAGAAGTAAGAAAATATTGTTTTTGACGTGATAACATCTTATAAATTGATGAACGCCGGCTGCACGCACAAAAAAGAATAACTCATTGTCACGTTCCGCCTGAGCTGAGTGTGGAAGCGAGAGTGCGAAACAAGCGATAGAGAGACGCGATCGACCTAAGCGTTCGGCTTTTAACACATAATTTTTCATCAATGTTTTCTTATGTTGTTATCACGTAAAATTATCGTCCGTAAACCGACTTTACAGAGAACCAATTTTATAATGTATAAACAAGAAATATTAGGCTAATTCATGTTTTTAACTAAATCTGTTATACTGTGAATTGTATTTACTTTAGTATTTTTAGTGCAATATTAGACATAACAAAAACACTAATAATATTAAAATAAGACTGTTAAATGGAATATCGATTTTTACTCAACTCCCTATCACTATTGAGATTTTTTAAACCTTTCATCCCTATTACTTATATGTTTATTATAGATAATATAGTATATCATTATATAACGTGAGCCTGTGGTTACAGCACTGTGTTGCCAATAGTAAAATAAACGTCGGAGTTCCGAAACAGAAGTGAGAAATTTTAAACTGAATTACAAATACCTATTTGTTTCGTATAGACACTAGCATGCTATGATTGCAGTCAAAGAAGACATTTTATTTATTTTAACCTATTACATCTATAAAAGATTTGAATTCGGAAAAAGTATTGACATACAACGGTGCTAAATAAGATGATATTAAATTATAGCAAGACACGTTTTTGTTTATTTAAGTGTTTTGTTGTTATATTTGTTTGAAAGATTGTCAAGATATTAAAGTTTTTAGTAACATTTTAATGTTAACTTTTTACCTTAGCTTTGTTACCATCTTTATTGCAAAGGAATCGTTCATATTGTTACATGTTATTCGTCTAGATGGCACTAAAATACGCAAAGTACTTATTATTACAAAAAAAGTAAATACTTCTTATCTATCTAAACTCCTTCAATAATAAGTAAGTTGTATTTTAAAGAAAACGAATAATGACACATAGTTTTTTTTACTTATCATGGTCATCGTAGAAACTAGAAATAACTATGAATATTCAATATTCTCAAACATTTAGTTCATTAAAAGTTCTGGTGGTGAATCCACTTGCAATGGCTTCGCATTTAATCATTGTCAAGATTTTATCTGGCGTAGTATTTGGTCATAAGCATATAATTGACTTAATTCTACTAGTTTATACGAATGAAATAGAATGTGCAGAGGTGTTTAAGTTAGAATTGATAAACTGTGCCTTTTCATATTTGAATTCTATTAAAATCTCATCAAGCTTACCCAGGTAATATATATATATGCATATATTTACAAAAGTTAGATATGTCCCTTACACGCTTCTGTAAACAAATTTTTAATCCATAAATATCTTTTTTATATTTTTAACAATGGAAAATAATGAATGTTGACTATGTACATTGTTATATAACCACGTAAATCATTATCATCGAGTTCATTTGCATAGTACTTAGTAGAGGAATCTTCGATTTGTACGAGTAACTTATTATTTGTAATACTTTTTATGGTTCATGGACTATATAAAAAGGTATCGAAAGTATATTTCACTTGTCACTAAGAGATAAAATATAGTGTCCATTTAGTAAAAAAAATAACTGTAAAAAATGTTTTAAGGTCTTCCTTCCTTGAAGGAAGAAACAACCGGAGTCTAATCTTGTGTTCAAAATTTCAAATATAATTCATCAATTTTTCATTAGATTAACTAACTAATCTACCATACTAGACAATTTTACTTATGTATAATAAATATTTAATGAAGTTACATTTCTACAGTGTTTCAGATGCCGACGTTTTTTGCTTCATAACAAACTTTCCTAATCCAAATTTTATAGAATTTACTAACACAGAATCGAATGAGCACTTCGACAGTTTCTATTTGATTATAAAAATAGCTCATAATCTTTCAATGACACAATCACCTGCAGAACATCCTATTAGGATGAATATATTTCACGAAAAATGTACACAAATTGAAAATAAACCTAGAAAGCCACTATTTATCGCCGACGGTTTGATTGCTTTGGATATTTTGAAGTCTTTTTCAAAAAATATACCTGATGACCTATTTTTCTGTTCAGAGTCATTGACATCTATTTCAAAATCCATATTAGCTGATTACTTGAAGGTGAGTAAGATACCTGTGTAGACAATATTTTTATAGTGGTGTTTGCGGTCACGCCCGCGACTCTCTCTGCTCACGCTGCCGTGAGCGGGGGGTGAAGATACGATCTTGCACACTCATCGCGATTTTTGTTGTAGCAACTCGAGCCTAGGTTTGTCCCTCGGTGTGGAGCCCTCGAGCATGTTACTCGCGCGAATACAGTAACTCACGCTTGTTTTACATTTACCCAGATCACCCCACACACGTGCACACCTAGGTACACATAGTGGTGGGCTGTTTTTTTGCCCTTTTTGGACTGAAATAGGGCACACAACATAGTAGTCAGATGCAAAATACACATACACATTCGTGAAACGTGCATGGTCACACATGCACTTTTCACGAACTCATATGTCTATGAAATGGATAGATAGCTTAGCTTAGTCAGATCGGGAAATTCGGCGACAGTTCAAGCCGAGGCGCATCGAGTGCCCTTGTGTTGATCGCCTAAACAAATCGGGTGAATGCCTTAAGCGCTCCCCTTAGTAGTCCGGTGGAACTGTGGCGGCCTTGCCAGGCTAACAGTGTAAATCAGTTCGACAAAAAAAAAGCTCCTGTATGACTGGTTTGTGGTCAGAGCCAGCAATTATTTAAAAATATATGGTACATTACTTTTGTGTATCCATTTTTGGAATAGCCAATATATTTTATTAACTAGTTAGTATTTGTTCTTTGCCTTATTGGCCTTTACAAGAGTAGAGATGAGAGTGGTTAGTACAAAGGTGTTCATCTATTGAACCGGTTGTTGAGGCCGTTTTCTTAGCTTAGAAATATTATAACGTTGGCTACAATAAAATAGTTAATGCCATAATCTTCCAAGGTGTAGACGTATACATGGTGTGTTAAGATAATTAAAGTGTATTTTTACTTCAAGATTATATTTATTAAGCATAATAAGAATTTTAACTAACTATTATCTCTTGAAGGTTCAAACCAGCGTCATAAATGAAGTCCTTGTATGGGCAGCAAATGATGAAGTATTTTATCTGGAAGTTGAAAAACCGATCACAATAATTGATGTTCACAATGATGAGTCACGAAGTGATGGGGATGTTACAAAACAGAATGTGCTACAGTCGACCAGCCTGGATCATACGCAATTTAATGATTCTTGGATGAAGAAAGATTTTATTGAAAAGGTATAAAGAGGTTGTAGAATTAATTTACACCCAGATGTATACAGCTATATATTTATTAACGAGGAAAGAACAGTAAAAGCTTTTTAATGTTTAGCTCAAAAACGATCTCTCATAAATTGCCTTTTCACTGGACCGTATTGAGCCATTGCATCCCATGATACGATCGGACGCCATCGGCGCGGCATGGCATCGGTTGCAATATAGTCACTCGATTGAACTAAGATAGCTGTTGGGTCATTCTTCAAAATTGTTACGATGTTCGTAATTGTATGAAAACGATTTGTTTTATGTTTTTGAGAATTTTATATTTGAACATATTTATGGAATCATGTACTACCCTAGACTTTGGAATTAAGAAAAGACTGCTGATGGCCAGGTTTTAAGGGTGATATTTCTTTTTCGGTAGTAAACATCATAGTCATGGTTATGTGAAATGGTTATAAGATTATGGATTGTTGATTTAATTTGAATTCTATTCATTTTAACTCGCTAAATTTCTTTAAATGTTATAGGCGAATCTATAGAACTACAGGAAAATTTTATTGTTTTTGTTTTCAAATTTTATTTGTTTATTATTTAAAAAACTTAATTTTATTAATAAATGCAAGCAATACTACATTATTCACCCCACATCACCGTATTAAAAACTTAGTCATGGTAATTACGGCAATTGATGGTCATTTAAATTTTTAATTATTAAATTATGAAAAAACGTTTTACAGTACAGTAATAGTTACACAGCTATAATGTAAACAAAATAATAAAAACTTAAAATTGCACATTACTTACAGAGTAATTAATGTCCAATGAATGTGAAGAATTCTCTGACAAAACACTTTTTCACTGTTCCTAAATGTAACTTTTAAAGCAGCAATTGCGATACACCCTTACTGCATCCACTATTTGTCGATAACGTTTGCTTCGGTTAAATATACCTAATAGCGGTGTGAAAACTTTTATGTACGAGTTTTACAGATGAGTTTGTATATGACAATCGGAATCTAAAGAAAATGGCGTGACAATTTGTTCAGACTTGTAAAATATTCAAGGATATTTTCATATACTTGGTAATACTTAAAATATAAATTATCGCTAAGTTTACTACATCAAAATGAACACCGAATAATCAAGCGAGTTACTATTCAACCACGCAGTTTGGCACTACATGAATTAGAGGATTTGGTATTTTTTTCAGGCATTTCAGTTGCATTATTATTCGTTTTTTTCAGTGCTTAAAAATATAAGACTTCTAATCTAAATATGTCTCGAAAACAAAAAATCAATGTTATAGGTTCCGTTTTAAATACGTTCTCCTCGATGTAACATGCCTTTGTTACAATTTTGAAATATTAGCCTGTTACTAACCTATGTATATTAATTTGAATTAATCAATTTTTTATTCCCATTTTCACCGGCCTTTAAAATTATCTCTTTAAATCTTCTTTACTACTCTCATTTAGACAAAGGACTTAATATCAACTTTTATATTAATATTTTTATTTTGCTTCATGACTCATAAATGACGTATAATTTAGTATAAAAAGTTCAGTAAATACGAGTATAGTGAAATATTACATTTATATATATAGTTATAGTTTATTGTGCTTAATACTTGTCTAATATTTTAAAAGATAGCTTCGGTTTCGTGCAATAATCCCTATGGATGCATTTATAAAGCAGCTAAAATATCCCAAACTTTACAAGCCATTTGGGTGACGCGTTCATCTGAAGATGGAATGAAATCTTATTGCAGTATGGGTGTCATTAGTGATGGATCTTTGGGGACTTTAAAAGGTATAGTGAAAACAAATCTTCAAATTAATGTACGTTATTTTTATGAATCACTAGCTACTACTATACTATATATACTAATGAAGAAAATGAGATTAAAAGTTCCATTTATAGTACAACCCTGTAATAAAATAAAATGGAACGCTCTCAATTATATCAATAGTTTTGAAGATTTCCATACTGTCTTCTGTCTCGTTAACTCACTTTTTTTTATATGGAATTTTATTTAACCCAATTTTTTACTCTTCCGTACAATTTTTCAAACATTTTCTCTCATAAAAAACTTTATCGTGACAATTGTAAATAAACCTAGAAAGATTTAGCGAAATAATTGCAGCCGTTCTGAAATTTTGCGCTTAAATACATTCAGCAATTGATTTTCATTTATATCGATATAGATATGTAGCAGTTAATGAAAAGTTTATCCGCCATTTACAATTACGTATGTAATTGTGTGCAATAATTGGATGGAACAAAGCGACATATGTTTCTTATAATAAAGTAAATATTTATTTGTACAAGATTATGTACAAACAAAAGATTATGCAATAATGAGTTTGTTTATATATTTAAACATATTGTTTTATTTCGAAAATTTGAGTACTAAGTTGTTACTTGATATCCACCTATTTATTGTTTGTTGTTATTCAAATTTTAAGCTTTTTTTTAACTTTAATTACAGATAGGGCTGCTTCTTTTTGCACGATTGGAATGATAGTCAATATTGTAATTTAGATTTACGTTTTGTAGAAACGTAAAGAATGGTACACAGTCAATAAGTACCTTATTCATGTACTTTTAGCAAATTGTATTACTGCGAATCATGTCTCTAATTATTTATATTTTTGAACTTCTATAATTTAACCTAGCCGTAGTAATTTCTCATAGACTTGTTATTCTAAGATCTCAAGTCTAGTAGAATTAGATCTAGATAAAAATATTTTTAGTCATTAATTTCTGTCACTGGGTTATGGATTATGGTATCACCTTCTACGAACTTTTCTCTTACTTTCCAGTACAGTTTAATCTAAAAATTCTAAATACGTTTAACCCATTAAAAATAAATTGAATCCTATTATTTCGTTTTTTGCTTTCTAATTATAAATCTAAATATTTGATTTCCAAAAAAACCATTGTAATTTCTTCCTTTAGTTTACGAGTATAATACTGAACTAACACTCTACACTGTATTTTTATGATTAATTTGAACAGCATTGATGTTTTCAACAAAAGTACAATGTCATCGTATTTCTCATGAGATATTATGCATAACTAACAATGACTTAGGGGATGCTTCATCGATATTCATCCCTGTTCTAGTTTCACTCTTAAATAAATATATACTCTGAATATATTTTATGAATATGAATATAAAATTACTTGGCTATCGTGTATTTTCGCTTTGCTTATTTTTGTTTATATTGTATACTAGCTGACCTGGCGAACTTCGTACCGCCTAACAGTAGATTATTTAATTTTTTTAATACTTATTCTGCTATTCGGGAGCCTATATAATGTTACCGTCGTATAAATATTGATATTAATATTTATACCATACTAACATCACTCAATTGTTTTGCCTTCCCGGAACCTCTCCACTAACATAAACTGTATGGCGTGGTATTAAAGTTTGAATTGACTTTTAAGTATTATTACGAAGCGTTTGTATGGGAGTATAGAAAAGTGTAGTTTTTAGACTTTTTAAGGTAATTTTTAAAAAAATTCTCTCCGTTAGAACCATCCTCGTACTTCAAGGGATATTCTAGAAAAGGAATTAGCGAAATCGATTCCGCTGCTCTCGAGATATGCGCTTAGCAACACATTCAGCGATTCATTTTTTTATTATAGATTTAATGTTATTGTACGGTATTTAAATAAAACTGACATTTAACATAGCTATTTCTATATCTTCTACACACTTAATATTAATCGATTCTTGTCTAATTTTATTATAATAATTATTTTCTAACCAATAGGTTTGTGTGAATGATTGAAAATTTTGTTGTTAAATTTTCATAAGTAATATGAATACCATAGAGTTATTTTCAGGTTATCCTTACGTACTTCCCGTAGTTTTTTCTCAAGATAATTGGAATATTAATAAACGGTTTGAAGAAGATACACAGCTTAAGTTAGAAATTAGAAAGATTAATAAAGTTGTTAAAGAAAATCATGAAAAGGTATGTGGGATATCTGTTCCAGTGTATATGGTGACTATTTTAATTTTAATTATAGTTATATATCATGAAATGAAGTGTTAATTGGCTGTTAATTGATGATTAAAGTTAATCTTTAATAACGCTAATTTTCTTGAAAATTGACGCATGCTTGTCACAGATATTCTACAAATGTAGTAAATTTTTTTATTTTGCGTCTGTGCAATAATTTCTGAAATTAAAATCAGAACAAGACTTTTGGTAATAGGTAATTGGTTAAGAATGACTTAACTTATGATTAGTTATTAATAGAAATATTTTAAATCTTTATTCATTACAGCTTATTCGATACTGCAAAAAGTTTCTTGAAGATAATGTGATTAATCAAGCTTTCGTGCCCGATGATGGGAGCTCGGTGTTTTCAATGATTAAATACAGCACAACGTCTAGATAAGTTTTTTATTCTATGGTATCTTGTGTGTACTATTTAATTTATATATCTCGATATGAATGTCTACATATTTTTGTTACCCTTGATTAATCTTAAATTATTCATAAAATAAATGCGATATATAGACACTTAGTTTATTTACTTAGGGTAAATAAGTCAATTTATTGGTTACAAAATGTTTACTTAAATTTTGAACCTATTTATATAGCACACACCATCACTAAGTTCATAAGGAATTTTTACCATACATTAGGTTTTCGGACTGAATATCTCTACTTAGCGTTCTAATTCTAATAGATCTTAGTACTCATTTTGCATCCTGTTCCCCGGTGTCAGTAAATTACGGACCTAGATTCTATAAACCAGAACCAATATAAGAACAGGTCAAGGTGAGGTTAATCATTTGGACGTCAATAATTATATACATATACAGCAGTAAACATGTATGTTGAGACTAAAAGAGAGAGAAAATTATTTTAAAACTAACACATATTATTATAATTGTACTGGTAGTAAAGTGCCGTATACCGAATCCAATGAAAATATAATTTTTTGTCTGTCAGTGTATTTTATATTTTATAGGTTAGCGTTTGACCGCAATCGCGTGTGGTGTTAAATGATGATGTGGTCTAAGATGGTAGTTACGCAGTGGTGGATTTGCCCTAAGGCCCAGTAGGCCCGGGCCTAAGACAGCCAGATATTAGGGGCGGCCAATCATGACAAAAAATTTACTGATGGTAAAAAAGGAACAAAAATGGAAAAGGAAAGAAAAGGGGTGGCTGGTACTTACTACATGGCCTGGGGCCTAGGGCGGCCAAAACTGCAAATCCGCCACTGTAGTCACGCTAAGCCTAGAGGGGACTGACTCTCAAGTGCAGCTGCCGGAACACACCAACAGGTGTTTGACGACAGATTTTCAACTTGAGAGTTGAAGCTAGCCAGACGGACTTAGAAAAAGCCATGCTTTTTATGCTGTATGACTTAACTAGCTTTTCGCACTAACTAGTAAACTAGTTCACTACTTCACTCGGCTTAATGTAACTTTGAATTATACTGTTGGTACACAATTTTTTTTTCTGGGTGAAAGGTAGGTACTCTATGTCCTTTTTCGTACTTCTGTTAACATATAGGTATGCAACATTTCATGACGATCGGTTCAATAGTTAAGGCGTGAAGGCGAAACAAATATACAAACTCACATTCGCTTATAATATTACTGAAATCCTTACTAATGAAAACAAATAGAGCTAAGAAATTTAATCAACTTAAGTTTTGGATTCTTGAAACATTTCACGAATATGTCATTTCGAAATATCAAACGAAAGGAAAACTATAATGATAACTGCATGTGAAGCTGCCAGTTCAGTCCAAGTTTATGTTCGATAGCATAATATTAGAATTGTGTTAGACATGGTTGTGTACAAAGTCGTATTTACGCAGACATTATGAAATATTGTTTAGAAATGTTATAAATGTATTAGTGTTAGTCGAATTACCGAACTGGCAGGTTGTATTTTTTTTTGCATTATTACTTCTAGGAATAATGCAAGATAATGGAAATGTGTTTTGTCGTTAATTCTAAGACTTCTCAGAGCATTTTTTCATAACTATATTTAATGTACAGATTTCGTCTCTTTGCCCGTTTATAGTAAGTATAGATATATAAATACGAATGTAAGTTTGTTTGTTACGCCTTCGCGCATTAACCACTCAACCGATTATTATGAAATTTTGCATAAACGTTCTCAAAAGCAAAGAAAAGGGTATAGGATACATTTTGTTGAGAAAAAAGTACTCTTCTCAAGGGATCACGAGCAAAGTTGCGGGTAAATCTACAATCTATTATAAAGGTCACGGTAATTTATTTTAATCACGGATTTTTTTTTTGCATTTGCTGATTTAGCTCATAAACAGCCTGTTCTTGTAGAAACACCTTATGTGAGAAATATAGAACTGTGGATTCCATGGAGTTCGAAATTGTCAATTAGTCGTGGGCTGGCGTGATGATTATGCCTATACCCTCCTTCGGGAAGGAGCCTATGACCCTGCAGCGGGTCTCTTACAGAGTGGTGTGATGTATTTGTGGTTGGTTGTATTGTTGAGTCGAGAAGTCCACATACAATGGAATGTTGTGCGATAAACATGAATTATTTCTGCTTAGGCTTTTTATATCGATATTATGATGTATTCTGCTGCAAGAGTATAAGTTATATATAATAAGTATCTAAATCTAGGGGCCGTATATGGTTTTGTTTCGAAACTATTTACTTGCAATAAATGGATGCATAAGTGAGCCTCCTCATATATTGCAGTTCGTTGACGTGTTAAATTTTAACAAATTCTTGTCGCCCATAAGTTGCGTTTTGGGTACATAGCACTCAATAATTTTCCCTATTTAATGAAAAGCGTACTTCACTTAACTCTAAAAATACAACAAAGTTAAAAATATCCATCACTTATTGATGGCATGCATCTGAAACAATTCGGGGAGGAATAATCATATGGGATACCTACTAAGTAAGTCTTGTGATAATTTTAATGTTCTAACAATATGGTGGCTCCCTTGTTAGAACTTTCCATGGAGTTTTGATGGCACCTCAGACTATATGCTCCGTGGTATTATTTTCCATCCACTTCACTTGTGCATAATAAACGAACTATATTACGTAAAACACCACCAATATTACAAAATAAAGAGTCTAATAACACAAGATTATGAATAAAATATAAAACCACTACATGACATACTAAGATCCCGCTAAAAAACCACAATTTGATATTTCAAATAGAATCCATAAAATGTCAAAATCAACCAAGTCTATGTTAACGTAACTTTAACATGGAAGGTCAAAATCAAGGAAAGATATTTAATGTGTTAGATTTTGTACATTAATTCTGATTACTACAGGTTTCTAAATGTTATAGAAATACCAAAACATAAAGCTTTTCATATGGCGCAGTTTTTATTGCTATAAACTATTTAAAATGTAAGAAGTGTCTTTTTTGTGAATGTCGGAATATACTTAAAATAGTATGTTAGTATAGTAATATATTAAATTAAATGATTATCAGATTATTTTAATAATTTTGTGCTAATAGTTTTTGAAAAATATATATATGATTAGCTTTTGCTCGTGGCTTTTTTCACGTTAATGCACAATAAAATAAAATACAGCGCATGCTACTCACAGAGGATGAAGCTTTCTATAGGTGAAATAATTTTTATAATCGGTTAAGTATTTTTTAACCAACTTCAAAAAATGAGGTTCTGTTCTGTTCTGTATGTTTGACAAACATTTTTTAATTGATTTTTTTGTTATTAGTGGTGATACACTTTCATATACAATTAGTAAAAAACTGTTATTTTGATATTGCATACAGACACTTCAGTTTTATTATATGTACAGGTGTAACTGAAAATTGAGAAATTAAATTAAAAAAGCCTACAAAAATAAAGTCAGTTAAAGAGGAAACGAACAAAAATAGCATGAAAAAAAATATTTAAGAAATGAACAATAAATCATTTACTTTAATTTATTTAAAAAAATATATTTTATTTAAGAATATAGAACTTCCGTCAGAAAACCACAAATTTAAAAAATACGTAATACGTGTTATTTGAATTTTATAATTGTATCTTAAATTTTAGTTTTGAAACTGAGACAAATTATTATGTAAAATGACGTTGATGTTTATAATATTTTACACTTTTGAGTCGTGTTTATTGAAGTCGGTTCGTTTTTCTTTAAAAATTGTTGAATTTATCTATAACAACCTAAAAAATTAAATCTTTTCTTCTTATAGTACTGGTGTCGACAAATTATAATACGATAATAACTAAGTGTAGCATTTTAAAACATTGACGTAAGATTGCGGAAAGGAGATAACGAATGGGCATTCCGTACATAGTTTAAAATTTGATGTTTTTGTTGTAGAAGATTTATTATAATTTTCGTTTTTGATAAAAACTAAATATATTGTAGTTCCACAATATTCTGTTAGATGAAGTGAAAAATCTCGGCGTTCTTATTGGCTTGCGCATAGATAAACAAAGCATTTGGCTCCCGTAATGGAAATTACATACCCCCGAGGTTGAAAATCAAATTGACAGAAGAGGTTAAACAAACGATGCGGTCACGAGCCGAGACCGTAGTCCGTCGAATATTAATCGCTTGGTAAATGCGCTTTTATTTGTATTTTCTCTTCTTATAGTCTATAATACTGGACGATTATTATGGATTGCTTAATTTCTTATTTCACTTCACGTTAAATAATGTCTTATGTATCTACAAAAATATTTATCACATTAGATAGATTCATTTTTATTTGCAGTATTTATTACGTATATATTTATACTTGGCTGTATTAGGACCGATGTTGTATTTATATTTTACTAATTGTCCGCTCCGAATTCACACTAACGAAAAAAAATTGACCTTATCTGTCCTTCTGTATCTGTAATACAACTATGCAACGCAATAAAATGGCAACTGAACATCAATCTGTCAATATTTTTGAAGATCTGCCTTCTGTTTCCTTTACTCGTTTATTTTTGAAACGATTTTTTCCTTTTTCATATAATTTATCCTGACAATTATATATACAACAAATAAAAAAATAGACGCTGCCGATTTGAAGTGATATACGTATACGTATACGTTCGGCAATTGATTTTGGTACGAAGTTCATTATCCCACGGTACGCACTTGATGAATGGCGGCCAGGCGAAAACAACTGTGAGATTTTTTCGTCATGACCCTTTCTGCCCACTTCTTGGTTCAAGGCAGCCAATAATTCCGCTCCTAATGCGCAGGTAGGTTTAGTTTGTACACGGCATTCGCACCAGCTATTTCGTAGCACATTGTATGTAGTTGTGTACTTATACTTATGTTAATCTAATGAAGTTTATAATGAATTGAATGATGTACAATAAAATATTTATTTTCACAACTCGAAAAAATATGTTAATTACGAAATTTCCTACTATTTCTTTAATAATTACTTATTTCTGCGTTTCATTTAATTGCCCCCAGACGCTAGTTTTTCATTTATTTGTATTTGTTAGTCAATAATATAATACATTTAGCAATAATTATATATTACGAAAAGAAACTTTGTTCCAAACCGAGTGTTCCGCGACTATAATTTTTTATTTATATATCAAAGGTATACAAGATATTTGCTGAAGTGATATATTAATTTCTGGGATTCGTAAAATGGTTGCTCAAAATACTTTTTCATATTGTAACGTACAATATATACACAATATACAATATTTTAAAGAAATCTTAGATGAACGACTGGATGGATTTAAAACGCATTAAACACTTACCTAAATTGCTCGACGTTTTGGCCTGTATACACAGACTGTGCTCACGAGATATATATAATATACTCTGTGCTGACTGATGTATTGGCCAACCACTTTGGCACACTTAAGCTTGTTGCCAAAAATCGGCTGAGTGCCGTAAACGCTTGCCTTAGTAGTCCGGTGTAGCTGTAAAGGCCCCTCAGGCCAATAACGTAGTCAGTTTGAAAAAAAGAAATCTTATGTATTGCGGCGTCTTCATTAGCGAGGGTAATTTTTAGAATCTACTCTCATGTGATCTTTGTTATTAGGAATGTTCCGACATACTACAATTAATGTACCGATTCAAACGCCCGTCCACCGTATACGATGTTTAATTTTTTTTACCATTAAATTCCATGCGGACGATAGTTCTTGTCCGTCATTCTGATTAAACTTACATAAACCACAGACTGCTTCTACTATACTACGACGCGAGACGGTAAGAGAAGATAGAAATTAAAAAGCATATAACTTGTAGATGTGAGCATAAGCTATATTTATTATATATTTATATAGCTATATTGTTTGTGTATTTTACCCGTGTTCTGACGTATATATTCTATCTCCGAATGTGCAGCTTCCCAGCATAATTATAAAATTAAAAATAACCTATTGGTACAAGTATTTTTTTAAAGAATAATTCTATCAAATAATAAAGGTTCGATGTTTTAACTACTTTTGCTTATTAACATTATGTTGCTGTAGTCTTCAGAGGCCATTCAAACTTGAGAATATTTCCAAGCGCGTCGGGATTGCGAATCAAACTCATCTCATTAGCCAGTAAAGGAAAACTTGGATTAGTTGGTCAACTTCTAGTAGATAGTGAATTGCGCGAATGCGTTCGACGCGGCCTGGGGACAGGCAGTTCGCCACAAGTTCACTCCTTTGGTTAAGACGTTCATAATTATACTAGTTTCCTACGCTTATTAATATTTTTGATATGATTATTTTTAATTGGTTTGTAATTTACTTTATATAATCTTTACATTGCAATCTGAAAATTGGAGGATTACTTTAGCAGCGAGGACATAACAAACAAATATATTCTCATCCTATTTTTTCCATTGCAACTATCATCATTGAAATATATGCACCATTGAATTAAAAATTCAAATTCTCACCAGTACTTGAGATTTCAAACAGTTTTTCATACAAAATTGGCACATGTGCCGTCCGGAATAGATATCCCGGTTTAAACCCACCCCTAGATAACCGGCCGTAAATATGGACTCTAAGGGTTAATTGTAACAAGATATATTATAACGTTTTCTATTTTGGTATTTATTTTGAATACAATAAATTAGGAACTTTAATAGTAATCGAAAACTTTGTTTCTGCGTACATAGTATAAAGTTGTACAGTATTTAATTGTAAGCGTTATTCGAAGAGTGTAAAAAAGCCTACAAACGAGCGTACCTTTCTTTTATATTTGATTTAATATCATATCAAATAGTGCCCAGACTCTTTCATGCATACACGTATCAGTTGTATAACATTTTTGACTGATTTCGTAATTGACAATATTCCAATACAGACTTAGATTCCTTTCCTTTTTTTATCAACAGTGGACTTATAGTCAAAAGTTATAGATTTTATAAGTACACTAGCAGGCCCGGCGGACGTCCTGCCCTGGTAATAAAAAATATATACTTATGTGCATGAAATGCTTAAGATAACTAATGTATTTTATTTGATAAGGATTAATACTGTATCCGTCTAAAATAACCTTCCAATTACCTCATTATATGTGACCATTTTCAGAAAATAGATGGGTGTAGTTAAGCTATCCTAAAAAGATAGGTATATACTATCATAGATTTATTGTAAAATCGTAAAATTGTAGATTTATTGTAAAATGAAAGAGAAATATCTCAGTATGCATTGTTTTCTTATGTTTCAAAGGTATTAATTAGAAAGCTCCCAGGCGTCTTGACTTGTTCGATTCTTTCAACAATTATCATTATATTACAACCAATTTACAAAAAAATCTTGACGAATTATATACCGAAACCTTCCTCGTAAATTACTTTATCTATTAGTGAAAACCGCATTACAATCCGTTCAGTAGTTTTTGAGTTTATCGCAAACATCCAGACAGACAGACAGACGCGATAGACGACTTTGTTTTATAATATGTAATGATTGTCACAAATGTAAACAATTAGAATTATATCAGGAATTACCTATTCTTATATGACTGACTTGGTACATACTTTTGGTACATACATTTACGAGTTTAATGCCACAAGGCATGTTTTTGTAACTAATGAGCGGGATAGTACTGCGTAATATATAATTAGGCAAGTAGTGTAAATATATAAAAAAGAGTTACAGTAGTTTCGACTTTGTTTCTTTTTCTCATTCAGCACATGTCTTTGTATATATGAGGTTTTTGAACAAATATACATTTTTAATTATTCTTTTCCTAAAGAAACAAAGAAATTTTATTACTGGTTGTAATCAAATTAACACAACTTTTTAAATTAGATCAGACTTTGTTACATTAGGTCAGTTAGCTTATTATAATACTGTTGTACCTATTTATAATTTTATTTTGGGTGAAACGACTTTCTATTCCAGGGAGATTTTTACCTAAAACCGGTATGCTTTACTTTTCAGTTTATTGTACATTAAACAACAAAGTTGCTATCTCTACGATTTTCATTTGGTCTGTTCTCATAAAACAAGTATAATTGAAATCAAAAGGGAAGATATATTTAAAACTTTAGCGGCTGTGTTGTTTACCCTCCGAAGTGAAGGGGTTAGAGTCACATTAAAGCAAGCAAGCCCGTGAGATTTTTGCCGAAGCGCCACGCCGCGTCGTGTCTCTCTTAGACATTCTTTATCTGTTCCAACTTGGTTCTTAGATTTATTGACTTTTTTCCCTGCCTTAATTCCCAGAGATTCGGTCGAATGGCCCACGCTAGCACCGGAACGTTAATGTTGCTCTTGGGAAATATGTTTTTTTATTTTCTACTAGTATTTAAAATAAAATCTTACCGTACTGGTGTTTTCAACAATAGATAGATTTTTGTGGAATTTTTTGTGTTATATTAAAGCAAATATTTGATTTTTTCTTTTGAATTGATCTTTTTTATCAACTACGTATGTACCAGAAAAATAATATTGTCTTAGATTCGTAGTTATTAACGAAATATTTATTACTAGCTGTGTTCCGCGGTGTTATCCGCGGTTTATCAGTTACACTAAATGTGTATTATTTAACCGGTGAGTAAAATATTCACATTTTTAGAGTCAAAAAATGTAAATCTGAGCATTGAAAAAATCAGAATGATTGGCAATTTACGAAAACTAAACTTATCGAAGACTGTGAACGGGAGAGCTGGCCAAGCTGACTTATTTTACTTGTCTCGGTCGTAGAGGGCCAGAAATCTTTTTACTGCTCTGACGTTTACTGTGACGCTTATATCTGATATACCTGCATCTCCTACGCATATTTATGATTGCAACTTTACTTACGGTTCCACAAGCATTTGTTATTATATGTTATAGTACATAGTTGAGTTATAACAGAAGCTAATATCCTGTAGTGTAACAAAATTGATAGCATGATTTTTTTCCCATAAAAAATATACTTAGGTTGTACCAAATTTCATGGTGATTAATCAAACGGTCTTGGAGTTTATCAATCTCCAATGAATGTACCAATTTATAACACTGTTGATAAAAGTTAGTAATTTAAAAAGTTAGTAAGTTAGTAAATGTATAAAATAGTATATAAACTTTTATTAATCAATTAAGTAATCGAATTTATATGTAGACAAAACATTGGATTACAAAAATCATGCTCTTCGAGAAGGGTGGCACTCACAACCGATTTTCTCACGGTCATTACTAATTACTTCGATGGATGAATGGTATTTTACATCCTATACGCAGGTAGGAGGAACCTTTACATATACGCGAGAGTATCTGCGAATGATATATTTACAATTTTATTTTATCTATATATTGCTCTGGAAACAGTGTAGATGCAAATTATTCATGGAAGGTTTAATGGTGTAATAACGTTCTAATCCTATAAGGTAAAGTGGGTTCTTGGGCCGAACCGGTGGGTCGAAAAATTTGTTTAAAAATTCAATACCGTCTATAAGAAACTCGTTCTGAGAACGCAACAGCCTGCGAACATTCCCATTTTCCTTTTATAACATGGGAGAAATTGCTCGATTAGTGCTAAAGGGGATACCTTCCCGAAGCTTCGATTGCGATGCGAAAACCGAGATGAAAACGTAAGTAAACCGATATTTTTCTTGATCTAACGATTAGTCTTTTTAAAATTACAGAGATTTCTCTACAGTTTACGGTTTGTATGCCGGAAATTTTTATTTTTATTATTTCTTCCGATATGCATTATTTTTTATGAAAGATCTTTAGACAATTCCACGTTTATTTACTTGGTACGTCTCATTGACTAATTTGTTCTGACTGGCGCCTTTATACTTCTGAAATGGATATATACTAAGAGTTAAACGTGAATATATCAGGATTGTTTTGAATTTTGCTTTTTAATGTTTATTGTAAAAAATATTACAATAATGATATTGTCTGACGCCTTTACATTTATGCGATGGTGGTTTTGTTTACTATTACAATCAATAAACAGAAATGTATTCATACCAGAGTTGAATCACAGATTTATCACTACTGTAGAAGACTAATTTGAAATATGTCGTGTGTATGCTGACAACCACATTCTTTAGATAGTTTAGATTGGAATACAGTAGTACGAGTACTGTACTGTACCTACTATTACGACAGAAAGAAGATGTGCGACTGTATTTCCGCAATAGAATTTCAAGTATTTCGCTTTTCGGTATAAATTATTATTAATAAACTAGGTGTAACAACAAATTGGAGCACACGCGGTACTGAATATTGCTTCTTTAGCTTTTTTTTTTCAAATTTACTCTATTTTTTTCCCAAAAAATGTATCTTAAATTACTCCTTATAGGATCAGCTATCCTGTGAAAGTATCTTCAAAACCGGTCGAATCGGTTCGGAGATTAGCTGTAATAGACAGACAACAATTATAAAAGTGTTTTTTTTTTGTTTATGTACCGTATTTATTTTAATGTACATTTAGTAAAAATTAGTTAGTTATTTTGACATTAAAAATATACACTTCACTTTTATATGTTTGTATATATTGGTTCTACACCATATTCTAATGAAGTAGAAAAAAGTCATTATAGCTGAAGTTAAAACATGGTTTGTAATTAATCAAATACCAACTTTGTTTGCAAAGAAATAAAAGCTTGCGTTTTCTTACAAAACACTATCTCTAGAAAAAAAAAGTGGAAGAATTTGCCGGATTAAAAGCATTCAATTTAAATATCCCAGACCTTTGTCCAGTGAGTTTCCGTAGGCAACCGGCCGTGAAATTTCATTTAATCGCTGGAGAGAAGTGCGTCTCGGCTAATGCAGATTGCGAGGCTCGCCCTCCCGGGCCCGGTTAATTTATAGCCCAACAAATTTTTATTCCTTATTCGACTGCTCAATCGTCATTTTTTTCTAGTAAGTTTATAATCTGCACTCTTTGAAATATTCATTTGTTACCCTAGTATTTTGTTTGTGTAATCTCTCTTTTTATATACATTATAGTATGATTGATAAAATTGTGCTTAGAAATCCATTGTATATTTAGTTATGTTATTAAATTACAGTTATACTCTTCTGCTAAATATTTAAGTCGAGGCCTTTGACAGTCTTTGGGCAAAATGAATACACATTTTAAAGGTAAGGAAAGAGCATTTAGGTGAGATACTCTGGACGGCTGGCATCTTCATTTCGACTTATACAAATCTCGGGGTGAAGTTGTAACGGAGTTGATAGTGATATGTAAAACGGGCTGAAGTAAGAACAGACTCAGTTTATCATCTCACATTTGCTGAATAGTAATGAAAGATTCAAATAAAATATATCTTGGCGTTCTCGTTTTTGTTGTGTATCTGCCTGAGGCAAGTTTAGTTTTCTTGCTGTTTCTAAGTTAAACAATAAAAGATTAGTTTAACCAGTCGTTTCGAAGCACAAACTTTTCGTTATCGTTAAATTAACTGTGAGTTTTTCGGTAAATTTATTAATTTGTGATTAACACAATGTAGCACAATAAATTTGAATAAATACATTTTTTAACGTTGTTAACGATGACGATTCGAATCTTTGCGGTTGAGGCGTAGCTTTCGGTGAAGGAATACATCGTGATGAAACCATAGCATTTTGGTAAGGCGTTTTTTAAGCCCGCCTCGTGGGCTACCATCCTCAAGTTGAAAATTGACCAAGCACTTATGGGGGTGCTCCGGCAACTACGGTTGAGATCCAGTCCCGTTCTAGGTTTAGCGCGTCATTTTACATTAGGTGTGATTGTGATCAAATGCTAAAACATATCAATTATAACAAAAAAGTATTATATATATGAATGTTGATATATCTGAGATTAATAAACTATAACGTTGCTTAACAGGTTACCATTAAACTTAGCACATCTGTATTTTTTCATGGAAAAGGTTATTATGCTATTTATTTTACTCTACCTCGCCATTCGGTGGCGTAGGTTTCATTTTATTCTTATCATGTTACATATTTTATTATATTGCGGATGAAGTTGCGGTTCATAGTTATGATATAATACAAAATCACATAATAGGATCAAATAACAATATGCAATTAATTAACAAGTAACAGTTTCATTTAAAATTCTTTTATTTTATACCGTGAAAAGTTTCCCTCACGGCTTGAATAAATGATTCTTTTTAGGTATAATAATTATTGAAGTGTATTAAACATTACCGATTAATAAATAATTCACAAAAAAAGTTGCTCATGTATGTCATTTGCTTGCGAAACATGAGCTGGTGTTGTTTCCCTGCGGAATTGGGGACCTTTTCCTATTGACATATTTATCGACGATTTTCGAGATTCGGAGGCGTGGAAAAGTTAAATAAATCCAAAGAGCACATTAGATAACGGAATGGCTTTTGTAATGTCTTCGGGACGCCGTAAATGCAACCGATAGGCCATCTTTTCTGATCTGTCCGGGACACATTTCATGTCAAAGTTTGTTTCGTTCAATTTTGAATAATAATTCATTGACATGGTGTTTAATTAATAACATTGTAATAGAACTTAATTACGAGATTATAACAAAAACATTTTACATTCTATTGTCATGAATAAAAGATAATTAAAAGTTTGTCAGGCTTGAGTAGGTAATCTCTATATTTAAAAGAATATTGACGTGCTAAAGTTCGTTACTACTACAAACAAAAGAAATGTAAACTAGAACATAATTATAATGAAAATCATGAATGTTGTAGAAGCGTACGCGGTTAGTTTTACGGCCTATTTCATAAATATGTGCGGACTGCAAGCAGCTCCCACCCCGCACACCTGCACGCGCATCGACACGTGAGGGCACTCCGCAAGCCGTGGACGAGACGACTCACCGCGATCACCTGTATCTTAAGCATCACTCTTGCGCGCCGTCACGCGCAACACACTTTCACTCAGACTTGTAAACTGCTATTACATATTATAAACCATTTACTTTATAAAGCGTTATCATTATTACATATTACGTCTATAATATAAACTAGCGAAGCTGGTAACCTATCGAAGCGCAATCAGTTAGTGTCGTCGATAATAGATTTTTAACGTTTTATGTACAGTGGACAACTACATTGTGCAGTAATCCTACTATAGATGTATTTTCATGCAAGTCACTGAGTATTAAAGCTATTCTTACAAATATTATAAATGTAAATGTGAGTTTATTAATTTCTTTGTTTATTTTTAACGCTTCCACGTCTTTATAGGTAGGTACTTAACCGATTGTAATGAAATTTTGCAGACACGTTGCCAGGAGTAAAGGAGAAGACGTCTAGAATAAAGACACTGTTCCCGAGATAGGTCAAATTTACAATAACGCAAGCGAAGTTAAGAGCAAAAGCTAGTAGCACGATAATTTCTTAAAGATAATTTATGCTATATTGGTAAATGATATAGAGGTATTGAATCTTGGTCTTGGTGAAAATTTTGGTGCATGAACGATTTGGATACAGTTGTTTAGGTTAATACAGTATCGATGGCGGAATTGTGTAATCTTTGATAAGCATATTTAATATACGGATAATAGACTTTTTGAATATTGGGTGATTGATAGGTTTAGGTGACTATTTGTCTCATTTTGTCACATGGTTTATTCGCATGTGTAAATCGGTGTTTCGGGTGTAAACATTGGGATTTTTGTCGCTTATGATATTATGATATTAGTTATTAAAAAACGTAAATTATGAGACGTTTTTTAAATGTATATTATACCTAGCTGATACCCGAGACTTCCTCTGCGTTATTCTTATCTTAACAATATATTTTATGTACTTTTTTTTTTTTTTTTTTTTTTTTTCGAACTGACCTACACTGCCGGCTTATTAGGCCTTCACAGTTCCACCGGACTACTAAGGGGAGCGCTTAGGGCACTCACCCGATTGTTTTTAGTCGAAACATCTCAAGGGCACTCGGTGCACCTCGGCTTGAGCTGTCGCCGAATTCCCGAACTAACTAAGCTAGCTAAGCTATCTATCCATACAATACTCATATATGAATTCGTGAAAAATGCATGTGTGACAATGCATGTTTCACGAATGTATATGTGTATTTAGTATCTGACTACTGTGTTATGTGACCTATTTCAGTCCGAAAAGGGCAAAAAAACAGCCCACCACTGAGTGCCTAGATGTGCAAGAGTGTGGGGTGATCGTGTAAGTGTAGAACATGTGTAAATCACTGTATTCGCGCGAGTAACATACTCGAGGGCTCCACACCGAGGGACTACCTAGGCTCGAGCAGTTACAAGAAAAATCGCGACGAGTGTGCGGGATCGAATCTTCACCCCCCGCTCACGGAGGCGTGAGCAGAGAGAGTCGCGGGCGTGGGCGCAAACACGCATCTTTTGAGAGGGAATCGAGCTAAAAAATAAAGTACAACGGCACGGTGCCGATTTAACTAAATAATTACGTAACAAATCCTAATGTATCGGTCTATTATGTATGAACACGCGGGTTCGATCTGATATTTTGATTTACGCGAATTTATTTATGCGCGGCGCGGGTTAATTGCTGTACCGTGGTCGCGACGGCCGGGAAAGCGGAGATAGCGTTTAAGAGCCCAAGCTCAGACGTACTATTAACTAACGCGTTAAATGCGATTATCTCTTGTACATCGTGTACCAAAAGTAAGCGAGCTATCCAGTCTATACCGGAGGTCGATGCTGAAACCGCGATAGGTGGCGCAGGAGTGGACAGAGCCTTTGGGGCTTGGGGCTTGGCTTTAGTAGCCGAGGGAGCTGGCGGGGAAGGCCTTACGCGCCAGGAGAGCGCGCTCGGCGCAGGAGCGGATGCTGCCGGCGCACTGGAGGTGCCCGGCAGATCGGGGAAAGCCTTCTGGCTTTGTATGGGCGGAGGCGGAGGCCGATTCGTCCGAGTCGGCGGGCCGTGCGCCCTGGACCGGGTCGCACGACCGCCGCGGCGGTGATAGGTCGAACGAGGCGCACGGGGACACCCGCGATAATTCGCGGTATGACCCGTTTGCTCGCAGAGGACGCAGCTCGGAGGCTCGACGGATTCGGGAGTGCGGGGGCACTCCTTAGTGGAATGATCCCCGAGACACTTGACACACCTGGGACGCAGGTGGCAGTGTCGGGCGGAATGACCGTACACCTGGCAGTTGTGACACTGCGAGGGTACCTGGGACTTGCGAGGAAGCTCGACGAAGACAGGGGACAGGCCGCAAACTGAGTTGAGGCTGAAAATGGCCTTGCCTTCCAAGGTGCGGTCCAGAGTGACCAACACCAAGTTGAAGGGGGCCTTCGTACGGGGGTGGCGCATGCGCTGCACGCTCCGGACTGGGAAGTCCTGACCGTTCAGGCAGTCGCAGATGTCGTATTCGGTGAGCTCAGAGGGAACTCCCCGAATGACGACACGGAGGCGGCGCTCTTCCTCGAGCGCGTGGGTGAAGAAAGGGAGCTGACGCTCCCTGAAGTATTTGGTGAGCTTGCGATGCTCATCGGGGGTCGAAACACGAATAGAAATGCCGGCAACAGTGTTGACGGCAGACTTGTAGACGATTTCCTTCGACTTAAGGTCTTCAGAAATCTCTACCCATCGAGCTTTGTCACGGAAGGTGACGGGAGGCGGTAGGCGTGGCTTCTTAGCCGCGACCGCGGGTTCCGCAGCCAAGGCTTTAGCCGAATTCGCGGCAGAGGGCGTGGGAGAGGCTCGGGGCACCCGAGCGCCACCTATATTGGGCTGCTTTGGGGTCGGACGTCCCGCAGCAGAGTCGCTATCGGTCTGAATCGCGGCGCGTGGGCGTTTACCGCGGCGCGTGACGGTTGTGAAACCGTCGTCATCGGCGGGCGTGGTCGCGGGCGCAGGCACGGTCGCGGCCGTGGTTTCCGTCGCGGGCGCGGTCGCGGGGACAGTATCGTAGTCCATATCCGAGTCGTCATCGGAATCGAATTCCGAGAGCCTCGTGAACGGGTCGTCCGGGAGATTCGCGAAAGGGTTCGCGGAGAAACAACGCGGTATCTTACCGGGAGGGTTGCGCGCGTAGACTTTCCGGAGTCTGTTGTATTCCGTGACGAGTTGCGGGTCTTCCTTTTCAACGAACATGTGGAAGCGTAACAGTTCTTCGAGGTGGACGGTATCATCAACGGCCGGAAGGGCCGGATGGGCACGCGGGGTCGCGGGGGTAGACATGACTAACCTCCCTGCCTGAGGGGCAGGGGGGTGCGCCTAATTCGAATCTAACGGACAATCCGTGTCCGGGCCAAAGGGAGACGCGACGCGAAATCTTCTCTCTTCGTATCTGCACACGGCGCGGCGCGAAGAACGACGCTCTGCACGGCACACGACGCACTGCACGACTCTCGAAGCGCAGCACGAAGCACGACGCGTAGCACGGCGAAACAACGCACTGCACAGTGTGTACGGCTTCGCACCGAAAAGTGCGGTTTATGTGGTACACTAAAGGAGGTGCACCGTCGCTCTGAAAAGAGCGTGTTGATTGACAATAGCCGAGTAAACACACTAAAGTGCGGCTTCGCAGCAGATGTTTTCTTTCTTCGAATTTCACAAGCTCGAGTACAATAGCACCGGCGATGACTCACTCGGCAACAATGCGGGTCGGGCAGCGACGAAATCGTTGGAATGCCAACATCTGGTGCGCAGGTAAGCGAGCGCGGCGAACCGAACGGACCGTCAGAGCTGCGAGCGAGCGCACGTGTGCACTCGACCGCTGCTCGAACGAGACTCCATATTTTATGTACATAAGGAAGAATACACTTATATTTTTGCACACTTGGTTTTTACTACATCCCTTGCCCCTCTTTTCCACGGCCGCAAGACTTAAAACGCTGAAAGCGTAGTGCTTATTAAAATTGAAGTTTCTTAAAACTCTAACAACTTTATATTGCATGAAGCTATCGTTATAGGCTGTTTTTAGATAAGTATCCAGTATTTAAAAATCTATGAAGCAATTATTGCGCAATGCTTAAACAACGGCAGACTTTATCATTTATTTATATAAGTGCATTTATTTATTATTTTTTACAATTTTTGACAACTTTAACCAGATATAACATTAGTAACAGATTTAACTGAATTCAATGACTTAAATGATTGATATGCATTACACGCTGGGTCATCGAGTGAGCCAAATGACTGCAGTGGATCCTGAAGCACAATAATCATGGGCTATAAAACAGGACAGCTGAACTGGCAATGTGCATAAATCACGTACATTTGTATCGACGTGTGTGAGAAGAGAGAAGCTCGATGTATTTATGTGTTCAGTGTAATGTTCTCCGAGTTTTTTTATACGATCGAGGGCAAAAATACATGCGATTCTCTTAATGGTAAGTAATCACCATTGCCCAAGGACATCTGCAACACGAAGGGAATCACAGATGCATTGCCAGCCTTTGAGAAAGGAGTAGGCTCGTTTCTTGAAAGTTTGTAAGTTATTTTGGTCAGGAGATGCCACCACTAAAAGTTTATTACAAAGAATCGACGTCCTAAGAAAAAACATACACGAAAACCACATTGTAGTTTGGAATTATATTATTTAAGTCACTATATTTGTACTGGAAAATGAAACTGATCTTAACATCTTTTGTGTGGGCATAATGATTCACTGGTACAAAATATGTTGATGTTTTAAGTACTTATTGTTATACCAATCTAGGAGCATACGAAAACCGAAAAATGTGTGGATCGATTGTGTGAAAAATGATGTGTATAAAAGATATAAATACTAAGATGACATCTGACAAGCGAGAGTGGAAAAGTAAAACATGTTGTGCAGACCCTACTTAGGCGGGATAAGGGTAAGATAAAGATTATGTTATTCCCATCTAAAGAATAGCATACAGGTTACACGTAGTGACCTTAGTAATTTCGGTGATCGTATTTTTGGTGGACTTATTATTCAGTGTATTATATCAATATCATGGTCTTAAGTAAAGTTATGCGTACAAAGAAAAACGAGCGCATAAACTTCACAAATGGTCCAATTTAATTGTATGATCATCTTGCTGGCCATTTCGTTACCGCTCTCAGCCCAATCTCTTCCCCCTTTCTTTAACACGGGCTCTCGCGCACTCACCTAAACCGTTGCTGCCACCTATGAAAATTCGATTACAATTTAAGGAACTATGAACTGGCGGTGCTTTCCCAAGTGCCCTATACACATCCACATCAATTTCTTTTACATTTTTTTATACTTTATAGGTTAGCGTTTGACCACAACTTCATCTAACGCTAAATGATGATGTGGTCTAAGATGGTAGTTACGCTAAACCTAGAAGGGAGACTGGCTCTCAAGTGCGGCTGCCGGAACACACTAACAGGTGCTTGGGGACAGATTTTCAACTTGATGGTAGCTAGTCAGGCGGATTTTGAAAAATCCCTACCACCATGCTATAGTTTCTGTAAGATGTTTTCCTTCACCGAAAACTCCGACTCAGTTGCTCGGATTCGAACCTACGTCCTTCGACGCTGTGTCAAACCACGCTATTAACTAGGCCATCATCTCTTAGTTGGCGAGTAAGTGTGATTATCTAACACATGGCATTAACTATAAATGTCACTACACCGATCATATTAAAAATAGTATCATAATTATTTTTCGTGAAAGTTTTTGGGAATATTTTATTTTATGTTAGACGCTATTAATACTTTCACCCAATAATAAGTACAGTTTGATCTAAAATTTGCGGTGAATGTATACCTAAAGCGATAATGTCGTGGTGGTAGTGAACGCCATGTACTGAATTCTATAATAAACCTGAGATTTCAATGAATTCAGTGATTAGTTTATGGTATCGTTTTAGAACATTTTCTAGTGTCGATACGGTTCCGGCAGTTACAATTGATAGCCACTTTTAGTTCTAGATTTAACATGTTGACATACAATGTATTTTAATATCAAATAAGGTAGCATTTTATCGTTGTCAGAGGCGTTCTGCTGAGAATAACTTGATGCTAATAAAAATAGCTAACTTTTAATACTTATAAAATCTGCAGTTACCGAGTAACAACAAATGTATGTAGATACAAGCACGATGTACAGCTTATCCTTTAATGTTATAAAGGCAGCATCTCTGTGTCTGCCTGTTTGTCTGTAACTGTGAATACCACTGAAACAAATTACCTGAGTGTTTTCAAACCATACATTTTCTCATTACATTTAGGTTTATATTTTGTTAAATTAGATAATATGAAAAACAAATTATGAGTTTAAAAGTAAATTAAGACGACACGAAATATATTCCGTTTCAATACTTTACCTGAAATAAAATATTAATGAAAGTAATGCAGCGGACATTTATTGCAAATAGAAATATCTCAAAAATTAACAATACAAAATCTTTGTTCTTTGAATCTTACAATAATTTTATAGTTTATACAAGCAGAACCGTGAGCGCATCTAGTTAAGGATAATTGTTACATCATCCATTCGATATTTTTAATAGTTTATACAATTTAATTATATAGCTTATTTATAAGTCTTTTAAAAACTTTTTTTTTATTCATAAGCAATGTATAGCAGTAAAAATTAGCTAATGTCTAAGATAATGCTAGATACAATAGAATCCTAATTGAAGGCGTGTTTCCTTTTTCTTACAAGTTCAACCAAAGTCGAACTGTTTCAAAAGGGATCAAGTTAGATCGGTGGCTTTAGTGTGGGCTGGTTGCATTTAGGTCTCGTCATTCTAGGTCTAGCTTATCGAACAGTTCACACACTCGGGTGTCAGTACGTGCGAGTTGAAACTGATTTACTACATCTGGGATGATTAATTCAATAGTGTGGGTATAGTTTATTGAATGTTACATGACTGCATGATGAGTGTTGTCTATCATCGACCTAATAAGCATAGTTATTTATCTTCAGAATGCTGTGATATAGACTCACGAAAGAGTATGCGAGTCCTTTTTTATATATGAGGAATATTTCTTTCTATAAGTACCTTAATATATTTCAAGCTCCTCACTTGAGACCACAGGAAAAAATGCTGTCCTAATGTTTTACATTCGGATTTGAAGTTGTATGTGCTAGCCGAGAACTTAAAAATAATTTCGAAACCTATGTCGTTCGATAATGTTCGATATGACGCTCCGAGATTTATGTTTAACCCTTAATAACCTAGAGTTTCAATTTTGATACCAATCTTTTAAACCGAATGTTCACATTACTATTAGTTTTTTTTATAGGTTGGCTGTACGTATTTTACTGTTGTATAATATTCTTTCCAACGAAATTAATTTGTTTTTCTAAATAAATATGTAAAATAAATATTGTGATTTTTTTAGCTATTTTTCCCTTCATCTAGACCCTCAAGCAAACACAGTAATATTAAAAATAAATCACTTTCGTAAATCAGGCTACTAAGGGTTAAATTTTTTACTGCAATGGTGAAAGTGACCATATATTTAGATCACTGAAAATTTGTTCGTGAAATCAGTTTTACATGTGTTTGTAGAATTTAAAGAATTGTTATAATCTAAATTAAGAATCAGATATCTTGAATCAATTATGGTTCAGTGGTAGCGTGTATGGCCACCGTATCGATCGAAATAGATTTGAGTTCTTACAAAACGTTTGAACTTTTGGTGAAGGAGAATATTGTGATGAAATCATAAACTGATGGTAGAATTTCTGCTAATCTTCAGATGGCTAGCTACTATCCTCAGGTTGAAAGTCTATGTCAAAGCACCTGTATCTATGGACCGTTAGTCTTCAGTCTTGAGAGCCAGTTCTTTCTGGGCTTAGCGTATTGTCATCTTAGGCCTCATCATTTCTTGACAACAGGTCAGATTTTTATAAAACGCCAAAACCAATTTATACAACCAAAATGGGAAAGGTATGCTGTTGTGCGCGCATCACTTAAAAACTACTAAATAAATATCGTTTTTTTTTTTGTTTTTCGCAATACCTTCATCTAACATGAAATTAATTTAAGAAATTAAGACTTTTAGAGGCATTATGCGTTTTGCAATGGGTGATTTCTTGCTACGCAGAAGAGCGCAAACCGTGTCTGGGCAAGCACATGAGAAGAAGTAAACGAATAACATTGTATATAACGAAATTTTGTAAGCAAAGTATATTTTTGCTTTCAATCTTCCTATGTTTTTTTCTTTGTACGTAAAATATTTTGTTAAGTTAATAAATGACGCAGACACAGCCGCCAGTATGAACTAGTATACTCTAAAACTGTGTATTTTTTATAGGTATAAATACATACATGAACCATACATTGAAATTTCAGGTGTGGTTACATCCCTTGTGTTCATTGTACTTCAGTTTTAATACCGTTCGTGTAATTAATTGACCAACACCAAATACGAAATGAGTCGTAGATAAACATTAATTTGACTCTATAATTAAATTTATTTTGTTGTACTGGAAGCAATGTTCGTTAATAACAAACGCGGTGCGTACAAATTATACTGTACATTACTGAACTTGTTTACCATTTTTTACGTATATCATATGCATTTTTACACATAATTTTAGGAACTTACTGTCGATTGGTAATATTTTTGCGCATTACACAAATATTATATTTATTTTCTCTATATATATAATTAAAATACTCGTACAGCTAATTTGACGCTTAATCACGCAAAAATTACTGAACGGTTCGGCATCGGACTATGACCATCCGATTTGGATTTTTTTAGATGGTTCTAGAATATTTTTTGGACTTAATTGACTCTTTACCTTATTTTAATGCCCAACAAACTGGTCGAGAAGCAACTAGTCTATATATAATATAAAAATGAACAGTGAATATATTATTTTATTGATAAACTCAAACACAGGGATTCCCCAAAGTATTTTTCCAAAATGAACTGACGCCTCAGACCCCCACAGCCATATTACTTTTAAATCGCGTATACGCGTTAAATACAGAGCAAGTGTTTATTTAATTCAGTGAAGCTATGAAAGCCAATCAGACCAATAGTGTGTAGTCAGTTCGAAAAAAAACAGTAAGTCGATACGTGCCTGAAAGATTTGTACACATTATCTTGCGCGAATTTGTCCACGATTTATAACTTGCTGAGTTTTTCATGTTGTACGAAGTTGTGCATGATTATCGACTTGAGTTGATTTTTTTTTAACTACAACAATGATACTTCCTACTGAAATATTAGTCGTTCTTATAAAGTACTGGTACACGTAACATAACTTATAGAGAGTATCTTGAAAGTTTCAAATAAGAAATTGTGTTACTTAATATTGGTCAGTTTTAGACCTCGTTGACCCCCAAAATCAGTTTTTGTTTATGTCGACCCCTTTCTTTTTTTTAATGTGGGAAGAAATCCTACATTGGACACCCATAGCCCTGGGGAACTCTGGGGTGTCAGCCTCTTACTGACTAAAAAAAAACCGACGAGATACCGTCTGCGCGCTATGGAGTGGCACAGGATCGAACAAGCAAGCACCATGTCACCCCGGCGACAAGGTCCAGCGCGAACGCTCTGACCGCGATGACAGCCCGGTCAAGCTGCCTACCCGTCTACCGAACCAATGTGCAATGGTAGGTCAGGTCTCCAGCCCCTTCCCTCCTTGCTCCGGCTTGGCAGTCAAGGGGTCACCCCCTCCAACCACCACCACCTGTAACTTTTTTACGTGGTTTTCTACCACGGTGACTTTCTAACGAGGTTTTTTTCCTCTCCCTCCGCCCAAAGGCCACCCCTCTGTCACTTTTTAATGTGGTTTCTTCCCACAGGAACTTTTTAATGAGGTTTTCTCCCTCTCCCTCCACCCGAAGGCCTCCCCTCTATCACTTTTTAACGTGGTTTCCTCCCACGGTAACTTTTTCATGAGGTTTTCTCCCTCTCCCTCCGCCCAAAGGCCGTCCTTCTGTCACTTTTTAACGTGGTTTCCTCTCATGGTAACTTTTTAACGTGGTTTCCTCCCATGGTAACTTTTTAATGAGGTTTCCTCCCTCTCCCTCCACCCAAAGGCCGTCCTTCTGTCACTTTTTAACGTGGTTTCCTCCCACGGTAACTTTTTAACGAGGTTTTCTATCTCCCTCCGCCCGAAAGCCTCCCGTCTGTTTTTTAACGAGGTTGTCTCCTCAACACCTGTAACTTTTTAACGTGGTTTTCCCCGACGGTGACTTTTTACCGCGGTTTCCTCCCTCCCGTCGCCCGAAGGCACACCCCTCCGTAACTTTTTTACGTGGTTTTCTCCCACGGTAACTTTTTAAGGAGGTTTTCTCCCTCCACGCTCTGACGGGCGATCCGAAGCAGGACCGTCGTTACCCCATCCCCTGTCCCCTCTGATAAGCAGAGCGGTACTGCGAGGGGCGCCGTCTGCCAGGGTATACGCCCCGACCCGGTTCTGGAATCGAAACCCAGGAGTGTTTATCGGCTCTCTAGCCTAGATCCGTAGTGTTCTGCTAGACCGGGTCACCTCGTCGGTCACCTGGCTCTTCACCACGCACTGACGGTCTTGGGAGGCAGGTTAAGGCTCTACGAGGGAACTGTATTCGGCTGTGGGTCCACCCCCTGCGGTTTCGAGGTACAAGTATCTCATCCCCACTTGACCCCAACCCCACTTATTAACCCCTTGGATATCGACCACTTTGGAAATCCCTGCTCTGACATATTCTGACCAATCATCTTGAACGTTGTCAAATCAAAGTGTTTTATCACAGATAAAGTTTTTATGTTAACTCGTCCCTAGGCTTACGTAAAATGCTTACAGAGAATATACAGTATCTACTTTGACATGTATTGAATAATTTATCTATGAGTACTTGTTACATTGGTGTCTTACTGCATTACATTACAATATATATATATTATGTACTTCCAATCTGTGTATTCGATATTTAAAACCAATAGAGTAAAAAGGACGGTTAAAAAGGTTTTGTGTAAAGTAATTCCATTAGATGTGAGTGAAATGGTTCGTAGAGGAATATTGCAATGGGGCTTACAAAGGTGTTGTTTACTGTAGCTTGAACTTTAATATAATGAATTTTGAGAATGCTTGTCGTCATTCTGTTTAAAATCTTCCACACTAAAAGTCTTTGGCTAATTTCGTCCTTACAATAGACCGCCAGTCTTCATTTGCGTTTGTTTGCTTTCTTCTGCATTTAATTAAATATTAAACACTCTGTATTTAAATAACATCTTTTTAATGTTATTTGTTCCTTTATAATTTATCCTTAGTAATATAGTTTAAAGTACTTCTGAAGACTACATGAAAATGTTTTATGAGCTAGTGCGTTTTGTAAAACTACACCGTTCAATCTTGAACAGAAATACTCGTGTATAGTTGTTTTGCGGTTAGAATACTTGAACGTTTTAAGAGATAAATTAATAAAATTGAAAATCGATGATTTAACCCTGAACGTGTTGTAAAAGTTTTTACCGTATGTTAATTATGCTCAACCGTCAACTTTACTTCACGTTCTGTAAATATTACTGATTCTTAAGACATAAAGTTGTACACGCAGTCAGTAATTGACTAATTACTTGATTAATTACACGATTGTGTCTCATGCTTTGTGAAATTCTTTGGTCCTTCTTACGCAGCGTAGTATATACGTCTAGCCGTCAATTATGTTTTCACAGTATTAGTTGAGATTCAGTGTATATTTTAATTTTGTTTAACCTATTACTATAATCAATTATACATATAACATCAAAATGTTTTTAATGCCACCCATTCGTCGGCGATTCGATAGAAAAAAAGTATATTTAACTTATAATTTTTGAAGCCAATGCTGTCTATTTCTAGGTATTCAGCATGTTCCCAAAACACAGGTATCTCTGCAGGCCGGCACAACAGCGACGAATGCTGAATATATGTTATTGTTGTTTGTTCTATACTGCACTGTACTTTCCATCAGGCACTGTATAGAGATTTTGTCAAGTTAGTATAAAACAAAACTCTGTTAAGTTACCTTTACGCAAATGTTCTTCTATTTTACTAACCGTTATAGTTTTCCCCACGGAGAGGTATCATTAGATAGCAATATAGCGTTACACTGTCCCGCTAAAGACATCTCCTACCGTAACGAGCTCACATGTTTCGACCTAATTAATATATCGCCCGGGGACAAAGCGGGTACCTTCATGATACCAATTTTGATGAATTTCCGTAAATCCATGAATTAATTTCTTATTAGATTGTATTACTATAGTCCTTTTTTTATCTAAGAATTGAAACGTGAAAAAATTATTACGCACAAAAGTGCGAAGTATTTAGACAATTTTAAAAAATGACGAAAAATAGTTAATTTTCCTCTATATCATCTCTAAATCAAATTTAAAAGTTATAGTATCGTATTGTGTTTAAAGCTTAGTTAATTACAAAATAATTAATTGGGTTCTCCAACACGACAGTACAGTCTTGAAGTAAGAAAAATAAAAGTAGCACAAAGTAAGGCTCCAGTCTTTTCAACAAGGCGTATTTAATTGTTTATTTTCAAGTAACTAAGCGGCTTTTTGTTATTTTGGCAAATAAAAACGAGAGAAGGCGTGTGTATGTGCCGAACATGTCAGTAATCCTATAATTACTTCAGTTGAGAGAGGCTCTGTTTTCATTGGTCGTAAACTCCAATGGTAGTACAACGGCGGACCGAGCTATTACACTATAAAGTGTCGGCTAATAGGGATTACTACATTTTCCTGAGCTAGATTTAGTTAACTTTGATAAACGATTTTGGTATGGAAAATTATAAATTATTTACATTTATGTTTACGGATTACATTAATTTTTAGTGAAATTAATTTGAAGTAGTGCGGTATAAAGATTGCGTTGCGCCAGATACTGAGCACAATCAAACATAATTCAACAACAGAGGTGACCATCTGAGAGTTCGGCAATTCATTGTCGGTCACTCTTGTTATGCCCTCTTGTAAGCTTCTCTACCTGCTCAATGACACAATTGACACCGGATGATCCCAGAGACCGACAAGCCTAAGTGTGCCATTATGATGGATGGTGCTCCTGGTATAATGTGGATAATGTGGTATAAGACTCAGTCGGTCACAATTGTCATATCCTGTCACTCAGCTAAATACTACTTAATAATATTGGGGCGTACTAATTTAAATTAGTAACACTGCATATAATACGAATCTATAATTACTAATTACGCTTTTATTATAGGTCTGTATTTCATTTAAAAAAAAAAGACCGTGTACGGTCAATAGATCCACGTCAGGAACAAAATTGTTTTTTCTTAAACTTCTAATCTTATTCAATTTGACTATTTAGACTGTTTATATTTGTATACTTTTATCACGTAAGAAAAAAGCGTTATGTCCCCTCCATGCGACGTCCTATAGATCTATCTCTCTCTAGTAATATAATTTTTTTTGCATTCTGACTTTCCATGACAATATTCAGCACTTTACCATAACTTAGATAAAAAAGAGAAAATTATATTACATAAAAATGCTAAATAATTATACTAAAAAGCTTTCATGAAATATCCACGCATTCAGTATTGGTATTATACAACCGGTAGCGCACGATGCTGGCCTATTGCAATTTCGTTACTCGCACGCATACACTCATTCGTGTACAACACGACAAAACAAAGAGAGAGAATTTCACATGGAAGAGGGCATAACGGTTTTTCCTTAAGTGACGCTTTCTTTCAGTCAACTCCTATCGTAAGACACGTTAAGAAAATTCCTTGCAAAAACTGTATAAAGTGGTACGTAGGTGAGAATGTGTATGAAAAAGGAAGTTTTAATAGCAAGCTAAAAATCTAATTTGTAACATATTGTCTTAGAATGAGAATTGTTTTTTAATTTAGTGACTTCAATAGCAAAGGTAAATTAAACGAATACAAAATTAGAAACTGAAAAACAAATGAGCATTTTGGCAATATATAAGAGAAGATAATTCGGCTCTTTCATAGCAACTTGTTTATAAAACAGCCACCTTGTGTTATGAGAGCCGGCTCAATATATGAGAGAATTTCAGGTTACAATCAGTCCTAAATAATTGCACAAGTCTGAATAATAAACTCTATAAAAGTAATTTCAAAAGAATAGAACTAACTATGAAATTAGAAACACTTTTGCCAAAACTAATTAGTTACTTTTATTATTTACTCTTGGGTAAATGAAAACAGGTGGTAAAGTACCGCCGGCAGCATTTATATAAAAAAAAGAGTCGTCACAAGTGTGCCACGCTCGGCTGAAGTAACCTGTTCTATTTGTTTTGAACCTTAGTTAACTGTTAGATTTACAAGTGTGTTTAAAGAGCTAATGTTTATTCCATTAAAAAAGCTGACTCTTTCAAAACATTATGCAATAATAAATGTAGCCTAAACATAAAGATATTTCTTGAACAAATGAACATAAATAAACTATCGTAAAAATAAATCAAATGTATGTAAATGACAATAGTATACTTATTTTATTTACCGACTCAACGTCGACAACCTTTTCGACAATTTTTTTTTAACTAAACCAAAATAAATTGCATTTTGACTTGTAAATTTTCTACATGGTATATCTCTGCATTTTATTACATTATAACAGTCAAATATCTGTGGGTACGAGTCATCGAGTGTTACAATATAAGAAAAAATAATACTTTAAGATAGAACGTTTCGAAGTAAGTTAAAATCTCTTTGGCTCTTTCAAAGCCTGGCTCTTTCATACACACTCTCCCCTACATACGTAGATCAGTACAACGTATTACAAGTTATAAGTATCTCATACATGTTATGTTGAATCGATTAATATTCTTTACCTGTTGTTAAGTATTGTAGATGTAATCCTAGCGTCGCATCGTTGGGTTTAACATTACTTTATTGTTGTGAAGAGATCAGCTCGTGAAGGATGAAGGTGCGACGTCAACTTTCACGGAGATAAAACTTGTTTGTTAGTTTATGTCTCCGGTATTAAACAGAGTTTCCTGAAGTTCCGCGCCTGCTCACTTTATCTGATCGTGGAAAAGTCAAGGACTCCGATCAGGAGAATCTTTAAAAAATACTTTTTCTGATTACTTTCCTTGAATGGTTATTGTTTATTTAAGTTTATTAATTATGTTTCTCTATCTCTTTTAGTTTGGTTATTTATTAGACCTCTTCAAATACGCTTTTGTGACATATATTAATTTTCTAATAGCTGTTTGTAGCTTATCCAAATTTTGGCGATTATCCAAAACACATTATCGTTAAAATTAATATGGCTACTGGAATATCCAGCACTCATCAATATTGTTTAATTCAATGTATGTTTTGAAGTGACATTTCTTATGGGAGGGCTTTGAAATTCTTATCGGCAAACTTTTTGTGTGACGAAAAGTGATGAGCGTAAACACTCTGTCTGGTAGACTGTTGAAAACACCGATTCTCGTCCGATCACTGAAGTTAACAACGTCGGAAGCGGTCAGTACTTAGATGGGTGACCACCGGGGAACACCGCGTGACGTTGGCATTTTGTTGTATTTTTTAAATTAAAATGTTTCCCTATAATACAAAAGTTTCACTTTTATCGTGTGTCTTTACGACACCCGGTTTTTTATAAACATGACTTATTAAGGTCTGTGGTAGAATGTTTGTCTACCGGATCCCCTAGTATTGTTATAATATTTTTAAATATCTGTGCGACTGAGTATAGTTCGTGGTATTGCAAAAAAAAGTGTGTCTAGGTTAATTTGGCTGGTTAAACATTTCATATAAATTTCATTCAAATGCTTAAAGTCAGTTCTGAGAAAGCGATTAAATATATCGTTGCGATACTCTAAAGTCTCTCAGCCAGTGTTTCCGCACTTTCCTTAAAACATCAGGTCCAGCAAATATAACGATTAACGAATAACGAACGAAGAGATATTTAAGTAAGACAGTATAACATCAGGGATTGGATATGGATCGGAGATTTCTTGGCAATTGTTGTTGCTTTTGGATTGCACTCTGCCTACCATTAGATATATTTGTTGTTATTTTGTGGAACTACGATAAAGAAAAAAATAAACTTGGGTCGTAATCCATAGTGTGAATCTGTTTGTTTGGTACGCTTTCACGCCTTAACTACACAATCAATCATCATGAAATTTTTCACATATATTGTCAGGGGTAGAAAAAAGGATATAGGCTATCTTTCAGGGTATCATTCAGAAAAAAGTACTGTTCCCGAGGGGTAGGTTTAATCTAGTCCTTTTTTGTAACCCTTACAATATAGACAACAAAAAAATAGATTCAAATTCGCATTTTTAACATTAGTAAGGATGTGCACAAAACGTAATCGACTGTTATTATTATTGGTTATTCAACTCTTGTTTTAATTCATTGTGGTAATTTTGTGGTTTCAGTATACGATACAAAGTGTGAATACAAAATTCGTGGTCAGGCTAAAATTAGCGAACGAGCTTATATGCCTACTGCAGTGTTTAGAATAGGTCAGGACAGGCAACTGACCGCAGTTTGTGTTAGCCGCATCGACTGCAACCAACTGGTTTTCCGCCGGCCTGACACAGGAAATTAATATATATTCCTATCGCATAAACTCGCAACGGGCGTAGCGTACCGCCACGCAGACCGTGATGAGGCCTATTGTGTGAAAGTGATTCAATCGAACCTCACTTCCCTAGTCGATTCACGTCTGTTTGCATCTGAATGTGGTGTTAACAGCTTAACGAATATAAAAATTCTGAGTTGTTTTAATAATTAAATGAAGTGTGACAGAAGAGTTCTATATTACTTAATAGGCGTTAAATGTGGTCTAATTATATAGGAGACATGTAACACTGTAAGAAATTATCTATCTTATATTAATATAGTTAACTACTTTGTAACTAGTTGTGGAACACGTGCGCAATTACTAGCACCAACTTATAAATACGACGTTGATAATTACCTAAGTTTATTTTTCTACAACTTTGTTTCTATCTTCTACGATGAAGCCTTTAATTTTTGGTGGTGGCAAATATTTCATAAATACACCAAAATCGTGTAAAGGTGTGGTTTTCTTAAAAGTATTAGTTGAATGGAATGTTTATAAAATGTACACACTTTATATACAAGCTTTAGGATGTATCGAAATTTGGAATTTCGTATACATTGGAAGTTAATTGGTAATACTATTGCTTAGTAGGTTAGTTGGTTAGTAGGTTGGTAGGTTGGTAGGTTGTTGGTGAATAACTTTTAGAAGCTTGAACAATTAAGAATGTCTTCCTAGTACCACTGTCTAGTGAAAACAATGTTTCGTCATTTGAAAAGGCTGATCCATCGTAAGCTGATGCGTTTTGCTCACCAGTTAGACGTTTACAGATTAGCATTATCGTATGTGTATGTGTAAATACATAACACGCATTAAAACTGAAAATGGCTGGCCTTTTACGTAGACGAAATGGCTCGGCGTCAAGCGAGTTAGGAAGTTAAAATTTTATGTGAAGTCCGGATTAGAATAGTACTCACAATGTTAGGATGGTAATGTGAAAATATTCTCAGTTCAAAATAATTAAAAAAAAACCTTTTGTAATTCGAAACAATCATTAATAATTTCATGAATTATATAATAGTAATGAAACATTAATGGTAATTCATTTATATTATAATATTTGTACACATGGAGTCAGATGAGGCTAAAACGTAATTTGGATAACTATGTCTGATACTGTCCATTAATACATGTCTGATAAATTAGTTATTATTTTCTGAACAGAAATGTTCTTATATTAATCTCAGCAGGGCGCTTGTTCGAATGATACAAAAAATATTTGAATCAATTGTTGGATTGCAATGACATTTTAAATGATTTTCATATATCTTTTATTCGTACAATTCTGTTAAAAATGTATTATGAGTGTGTTATCGAAGTAATAAAATGCTTATTGCATATACGCGTGTGTCTGTAAACGAGCCACTTCCCTTGGTAAATATTTTACATCGCAATTCCGCCTACTTAAAAGCAATACGAACTCACAAAAGGCCGGAATTACTCCCACCTTCGAAATGAAACAGACGCTTTGTCGATTTTGCGGGGTGCCTTGTAACGACACCTTTATTGAAAACGTACTATATGTGATTCGTGACTGTACGAGATAATCGCAATGCGTACGTGTTTCTGTTGTCATTTTTATTGTCTATATTGTTGATTGTATGATCTACACGCTGCAAATTAACCAGAACTATTTTTAAATGTATCACGACAAAGTAATGGAGATATTTCTGATGATATGCAAATTGTAATGAAAAAACAACAGCGACTAACGAGAGTGCGATTATTTTTGCTGTACCTTGAAGCCGTAAATCCCTCTCTTGACCAGTGTATTCTCTCCTTTCTATTTTATTGGTACTTTCAAAAATAATGTGATGAAAATGTGAACAGGTCGACATTAGTAACAACTGGTGATGAATTGACAATTTCTCAAAGTTCGCCGTTGTCTTTGATTGCATTGTGCTTCTCCCTGTTATTTTCCATTCAGAGGTAAACTAATGCTGCGAAACAGTGGAGATTTTTTATATTTGATTGCAGAAAGAAATAGAGGCTTGATACTAAGCCAGCCAATTAAAAACCAGACCACTTATGGATATACACTACAATTATCGTAACGGTGTATTGATCTGCTCCAAGTGTGATCACACGTCTACCGTGAAGGTATGACATGCCGACCATTTACTTGCACAAGTAAGGGCGGAGCAATAGACTGTTAGAATTTAGGCTTTTAGCGGTCGCTGTAATTAGTAATGGTTAGAAGCAGATGATGAATGTGCCTTTTGTTCTCTTAACCACAATGTAGAATTAAAAAAAAAGGTCCATCGCTAGTTGTCGCTCCGTAAATGTTTCTTTTTCGAATTCTTTTTCAAATAAGGGATTCGATGTCATAGGAAAATACATTGGCTAATTAATGTTTCTACAGTTTTACGGCTCTGTAAAGAGCGCGGCCCTTTTTCTTCAAGTCGAAACAAATGTTACAGTAAAACTGGTTTTAAAGTTCAGCGCTTGTCTTTGTATTATGGAGGGAGAGAGAATGATTTTGAACTGCTTTTCAGAATATAGATTGCAGACATACTACACGAGGCTATGCGCTAGTAGGAGCGTATTTATTTTAGGTTAATGGAGCCAAAGCGCGGTGTGGTAAGGTACGAGAGGCGCCTAGCACTTTTCGGTATACCTAGCAGAAAATTAAAATATGTGTGGATCTTTCAGATGGTTGACCTTTTTAGGCTTTTTTGTTGCTGTTAGGTTGTAATAACAACACCTTCTTGTAAACAACACATTCCTGGGTATAGTCTTCTTCTGAGAGGAGGCACGTGCTCAACCACCATCCTAGTCACGAGCAGTCACGACGAATTGACAATTTAAAATGCGATTATATCTGTAAGTATATATTTTCAACCTTAAATGGAGTTATAATGAGTAAAATTGCGTTTAGATTAGAGAATATGTACATTTACATAAGGACTTATGCCACAATCTTCTTGTGAACACATAGAAGTTTTTATAAGATAAAATATTTCATACTTTTTTTAATTGTGCCTATGTACTCGTATGTGATGTGTGTTTTTAAGGTGCGCTTACGATGCCATGTGCACACATTACTTATACTATACTACTACTACTTGGAGTCTCGATTTACTGTTAGTATAACAAGTGTTTTTGCGTTTGACCACGATCTCATGCAATGATGATGTGGTTTAAGACGGTAAACCAGACTATACTTAGAGGAAGACTGGCTCTCGACTGCAACTGCCGGCACAATCCAACAAGTGCTAGGTGAGAGATTTTCAATTTGAGGGTGGTACTTAACCAGTCGAACTTAGAAAAGTCGTATAATGGTATGCTATGGTTTCATCACGACCTTTTCTTTTACCAAAAGTTTCGGACTCAGTTGCAAAGATTCCAACCTACGTCGATCAGAATACGCTAGCCACTAAGCTGTCATCGCTTCAAAAGCCAAAGTTTTGTATGTTTTGTACATACACACTGTTAGTGCTGCAAAAGATGACATAGGTTACCTTTCACCCAGAAAGAAGATACTGTCTTCGAGATGCAAGCCAAAGCTACATTAGCGCGGGTAAAACCACGAGTAAGCTAGTTTAATATGTATGTGTAATGAATTCCATAATGTCAGGCTTCTTTAATTTCCTTCAACCTATTCTCTAAATAAAAGGTGCATATAGTTCTTTTATATTATATGTGTATGAAAAAGAGTAAAAGTATACATAATGTCGTTTCTTATTCAAGGTCAATATGGTGAAGTAAAGAAAAATTTGTGTTATGTATTTATAAAAATTTATTTTAATTTTAGAATAATAAATATAGAATATCTGAAGGACGAACAGACCATCAGCGTATACACAAAAGGTAATCTAAATCTTTTAAATCTTGCCATCAAAAATGTAAGAGCTTAATCGTTGTACATTAGCGTAGTAACGGGTGCCCGTAGGTTGAGACCATCAAACTCGCTTATTGTTACGCCACGACTCTGTAAAAAAGATTAGCACATTTGCCGTTAACGACGCCGAAAACAGGGCCGCATCAGACATCGGGGCCGGCGGAATAAAACGAAATAGCAATAAAAGTAAATCGACGGGCCCGTCCCGGGGCTTCTACGTGCCGGATTAAATCAAACGTTATTCGTCTTAGCAAATTACTGTTCATGTTTTTGTATATTCCCGGGACTTGATGTACGGAAATGTAAGCCGGGTAGAAAGTACATTTAAATACAATTTAGGAAATCCGGTATTAGGACATTTTACCTGTCTTCAGTGAAAATAAATTTTAGTCTCTGAATTCAAGTGACAAGTTTCGAATTAATATGACATTTATTATCTTACTTGTAATGCTTTTTTTATTAATATGATAAATGCTTTTATATATATGCTGCCACCACTCACTGTTTGTACGCGTTAAATAAACATTTAAAAATAAAGTCGCTATTCGCATCTGTGTTTATTAGTTCTTTTAAATTATGCAATGTGTGTTGTTACGGTTACCATTAGGATTTAGAGACTTTCTTCCAGAAGTAATGTACCAAAGAATTGCATAACATAAAAAGGTGTGAAGAAAATAATTATTTTTATGTTATTCATATTATTAAAAGTGATGGCTTTACTCGCGGAATTAATTTGATGATTACGGTATTAATCCTTATTTAATTTATACAGGTAAATAAAGTTGAGAGTCTGTCTGTAATGTCAAAATAACAGGTTTTTATTAAATGTGTATAAAAGTATTCGTATACTTAACTCATAACAAAAAAATATATAATTTTTGTCTGTCGGTCTGTTTGTTCCTTCTAATTTCTGAAATGCTTGGGTTGATTTTGGGCATATAATTCATGTTATAGGGAGTAACTTAGGTTACTTCTTTTTTAGCACAAAATAGGGCTCCGCACAAATATAATCCTTTATGAAGAGACAAACGCAAACGAAATCACCGGCGGTTCCTAGTTAAATACAATTCAATGAAAACCTTACAAATTAACATAAAAGATATAGCCTAAAAAATCAGTTATGTGACGAGAATTATGAAGCCTGTTTGACTCTCATGAATTGTATATGTCAAAGCGCTAAAAACTGGATCGGAGAGTTGTTGATTGGATGTTTCTAAAAAGCTTGAATCTTATGAAGCCACATTAGTACATTGCATTCGTCAGAAACTGGAGCGAGTTTTTACAATATAAAACATAACAATGATAAAATATATTCTATAGTATTTCGGGATTATGTGGCTCCATATTAGTGAAAGAATTTTCAAAATCGGGTCAGTAGGTCGGAAATTATCTACTCCAATCGTATTTACAAAATTTACGAGTACTTCTTTATAATATACTTATATGTTTCCTCTCATGTACTTTTAAGTGGCATTGTTATATTCTTAGCACTACATATTATAAAACAAAGTTGTCCGCCGCGTTTGTCTGTATGTTCGCAATAAACTCGAAAACTACTGAATAAATTGTACTGCGGTCTTCACCAATTGATAGAATAATACATGAGGAAGGTTTACGTATATAATTTATCAAGGTTTTGTATACATTGGTTTAAATATAAGGATAATTGTTGGAAGTGTTGGAAAAAGTCAAGCCGCTTGGGAGCGTTTAACGAAAACGCTGCCTAAATCTTTTAAAATATAACAAAACAATGCATAGTGAGATATTCCTTATTTATAAATCTACAAAACACTATCTATCTTTATACCTGCTACCTATCTTTTAAGGATAGCTTACTATACCTATCTACATTGTGATTAGAAGGCTATTTAGACGAATACAGTATTAATCCTTATCAAATTGAATACATTAGTTATCTTAAGCATTTCATGGACATATTAAGTACATATTTTTTATTATCAGAGCAGGACAACGTCCGCCAGGCCTGCTAGTATAGGATATAACATCTTATACAAATGTTAAACAGTAAGTCAACATAATAAGTAAGTACTTTAATGGCAAGTACTTTAATTTATATGAACAAATAATTTTAACAGAAATTAGTGAATTCTTTACATTACGCAAAAATCCTTTTAGAATATATAGGTATATTTCGATATCAGAGCTATAATTTCACAGTCCTCATGGTGCAGTAGTACGCTACTATTGAGCCAAGTGGTCCCGAGTTCAATCTCCGCACGTGTGTGTATATGGTGTGTGAAAAGTTTAAAGATCGTACAGATTGTCTGATCCAACGCAGTTAAACGTGTCAATTCTAAGATATTTGGAAGATATTACATAAGGTTTTTAATTGAAACCCAAGTTGTTGTACGCGTTACTATAATACTAGCTTTTGCTTGCGGCTTTGCTCGTGTTAATGTAAATTTAACTTATCCCTCTGGAACAGTACTTTTTCCCAGTTGATAGGGACGTACTATATGCCTTTTCTATACTTCTGACAATGTGTACGTAACAATTTTAGGTTGTAGAGTTGAGTAACAAAGGCATCAAAGCGTAATAAATAAGCTCACATTGGCGTTTATAATATTACTAAAGATTAGGAAAGATTGTTTTCCAACGATAATAATAAATTAATTAAAATGAAGTGATAGACAAAATCCAGGTAAACAAATTAAATGTTGATCTATCATTTAGTAAAATAGTATCTGAATTATTCGTAAACATACATAATTTATAAGGAAGTTGACTTGAGCCCGTTGTGTACTCATTTCTAAACACTCCAGGCTAAAGTTTATACGTAGCGTTTAAGTTCTCACGAACGATATTTAAAGCTACGATAAACTTAAAAACAAGTTTAATCCACCTTGCCGCGAACTCCATATATTGGGTGTGCCCAATCTCCTTGAAAATGTTCGTGAATATTATTTACGTTTGTCTGGTTCCGCGATATAAGTGCTACTGAATACTTGGTATATTTCCTATTTGGTTTTTTAAAGTGCTGTTTTCAAAACTGATAATAGTATTTGGAACTATTATTTAAAGTATTATTTTATATGTATTTCGTTATCTTCTTTATCCTTTTTCTTGATCTTCTTTTATTCTTAAAATCGTTATGGTGTTTTTATATTATCATTAATATTTTATATTAATTGTATTGTTCTTTATGTCGCGTTCCAAATGCAATAAGGACGTTAGATATATAGCTGTTACACAGCATAGATGTCAAATAGGGTGGGTGGTAATTACCACATCCACACAGGCCGGGGTATGTGGACTGTATAGATTAAATTGGCTGGAGCTGGATACCCCTTCAAAATATATGACGAAGTATTTCGTTACAACAGGGATAAAGGATCACTTACCTGATAAGTTTTCTCTGCCGCCGTTGCCGATAGTTGGGAGCACCAGGTTTCCAAAAATGCACACACAAAAACACGAAACAGTATTTCGTGCCGCCGCACCAATAAGATTTACAAACGAGTCCGAGTGTGCGAGCGGATTCCGGGCAAGTGACCGATCATCACCGACTTTTCAATTATATAAGTGTCCTAAATAATATTGCCTACCCCCAACTAATTTATGATCGAAAATAGGGTTATACGCAAACAAGGCGCAAGTGTTTTTTTTAATTTTGATTTTAAGAAATGTCTATAATGCTATTAATAATAAACATCAATATTAGTGTTATGATAAATTTAGTTATTAAAAAAATGATATGCGGCATTTTTTCATTTATAAAATACCATAGGATTAATATAAAATATTTTCGAAATAAATAGAACAAAACAATATTTACGAAGAATATTAAATTAAAATTTATTCTTACCATATTATAATTGAACTTTACCAAAATTCTTACTTAAAGGGAAAACTACGAAATGGTTGCTTCACAGATTTCTAATAAACTGTTGAATTAGTTACAAAATAGGATATAAAGGAAATTAATTGATAAAGGGAAAATTGTGACAACGTTTAATTATTACCTTTGGTGTTCCAATAAACAAAGTTAGCAATGTTGTGCCCCTTGAAGTTAATTCGAGTGTTTCTTGGGAGTTTTTGGTTATTCCTTTGTTCCGAGGGCTCGCTACATTAAGGTTACAGGTGATTCTTAGTTAAAGTGTTCCGTGAAGTTTGAAAGTATATGCCGAATCGTAAAGTTTGTCTTGTCCCAGCTTCATTGAGAACTTACACTGATGTTTGCCAGGAGGCGATGAGTTTGTCTTCCGACTTCAATACGCGTCTCAGACAGCGCTTAAAACTATTTTAGTTGTCACCAAAGTTGGCTCCGTACGTAGAATTTTATTAAGTCGACTTACAAACTTTGTATTATGTTGTGTAATTACAATTAGCTTGCCACTACATTATAGTATGATTATGGTTTCTATTTTAAGACCTAAGAGGGTTTTCAACCAGATTTTAATAGAGTCTTAATTTGATCACACTGAAATTTGTTCATGATATTTATCACATTATTTACTATAGATTATAGAGATTGAGTCATGTCTTTTTTGACTTGATAATTGAGGAATTTGTAACAAACCTTATGCTAAATAGTTTATGTAACGATTCTAAATGAGTACGATTGAGTTTGAATCTTAATAATCGGGATAAAATTGGGATGAACATCTCAATAATCTTGAGAGATGATATTGCCCTGAGGCCGATCCCTATTGATACCGTCTCTCTTGATGGTTTATGGAAATACGCCTATTTTGGACAAGTTTTGTAGATTTTCAACTTTGTAAGGAAAGCTGATAGCATTTAGTAAAGTATGTCGTTTTCTTATTGTGCCAATAACTGGTTAAAAAGTTTTTAAATTAACGCGTTTTACCGGTTTTAATTCACAGTACTGAAAGTCACGGTTGATAAAGTTAGTAAACTTAAAAATCATTTAACAGGAAGAATTTAGCTGAATGTTTTTATAAAATAAAACATTGAGAGAAATAAATACATAGAAATAAATTGTTGAATCTAAATCAAAGGACATTACACAACTTGAAATAGACTCATTACATTTGTGAAAGAACGTGTAACGAAGAAGGAAAACACGTAATTGAGTACAGATAATGTGTATGTAAGCATAGGTACGTTTCTATCAAAGACGAAAAATATGTTTTGAAAGTCTGAGTTCAATTTATTTTATATTTATGAAATATTAGTAGGCTGTGGTGTAGAGATTTATAACTCAAAAATGTTTGTAAATGATGATTACAAAATTGAAAAGAATTTAGAGGCATAAAATTCGTATTGGTCTAATTTTTATAGACTTATTTATTATAATGAAACAGGAAACCTTACTTTTACACATGGTGCAAATTCGTCGATACCTACATCACGTTTGCTGAACAAACTGCTTGAAAATTAATATGGTTTTTATGCTATCTATTTTACCATAACTTGCTATTGAGTTACGCTACAGCACAAAATGTTACAAGTGCGTACGTGTAGATAGTAGATATATTTTAATTACTTAATATTTATTACGCTATAATTGAGCTATTTCTATCAACGTACAGTAATTATCACAATTAATAATAACTAGAAATGATAATAAGCGTCAGCGAAGTTCCTGGCACAGTTACTACATTACATTTGTTACATAAAAAAGCTCATAACGTTTGAAGTTATGTAGAAATGTATTTCAGTATGCATTATGAAAATGCAAACAGCGATTTCTTCCATTAGGAATTGAGAATAAAAAGAAAATGCAGTAATATCTTTTGTACATCACAGGACTTTCCATACCCGACCAGATTTTAATGAAAAAAGTTCTCGACAAAGATATTTTAAATGCAAAATATTTGGCGTACCTACCTTCTTCGTTTAAGTACAACCGCTATTTCAGGTAACAAAGGTTATTTCTTTATTTAAATATTATTTAAATAGCAATAATTTATTTCATTAATTATGGATTTAGCATTAAACTTGTTACAATAAGTTAAATTCAACCTATAGTTATATTGTATACGGGGAGGTTCTTTGCCTCTTCGATTGCATTGTAGCTATGGCAGTCGGTAGACATTACTGAAACCATTACCTTATCTAAAGTCCTTCTCGGATTTATTTAGTTTTCCCTCGCCGCAATTTATCGAAAACCGCTCGATAAAGTTGTCAACACGAATGGATCTGGAGTCAATTTAAGACGAGAGAGATTTAAAAAGGGAACAATGTATTTTTTCTACGTGGACATGTTTGGTCAATAATTTTCTAAATATCCTTTTCTGTTGATTTATTACCTGCATAAATAACGTATCAAGGAATAATCCTTAGCATGGAAAAATGAATGTAATTTTAAAAATACAATTATTTTATCCCTTTAATTTAAGTCATACGTACATACGTATCTGCATGTGATTGTTAATTATAACATAAAATAATACACTTTTCATTTTCAACTTGGTATCTGGTAAAACAAAAGAATTACTTACAAAGAAACAATGAATTAATAATAAAGTGGGAATAAGAATGAATTGAAAAAATATAATGAGGTTTATACTAGAAACTAGCAACTGTTATTCTTTCCACTAATTATTTTACTTTTATTATTAAAGAATACGCATGTCTCATTACTAAAACAATTACTATTTCTAATACTAAAACATGATTCATAATCCTTATGCTCTTATGTCCTTATACTTTAAACTTTCCGTGTTCGTTAAAGTCGGTTGAAATTATATAACATTTTATTGATTTGAAATTGTTTTTATACGATTTCTTAAAGTATTATGGTTATTTTTTTAGTATTTGAAAATATATATAACTTTTCATTTTTGACGTAGATGTATTATTGAATTGTTTATTGCCTAATAATTTCTTATGGAAACAGTATAAGTTCCTTGTATGTGAATTACAAAAAAAATCGGTTTAGCTGTTTTTGAAAGAAATCTGAAACATACAACAGACAAAAAAAAAGTTAGACAGATAAACAAAAAAAATCTATTTTTTTCCTCGTATTCGTAACATCGTACTCTTTATAACAGACGTATATCAGAACATTTTCAAAAAAGGAGAAGACAGAATTACATTCACATTATAGTATGGATAATATATGTCGGCGCAAAGATCTCGACTACTGTCAAAAGTGTTTGCGTACCGACAAAAATATTAAGGACTAACCTTCAATACAAAGGAAAGCTAAAAAAGGCGTAATACAAAAGAAGCCGGGTTCGAAGTCCGGTGAAACCTTAGAGGCCTGGCAGGCCAACAGTGTAGTCAGTTCCAAAATAAGAAGGGGGGATCATTCTTGCGCGGATCCTCGGACCGTTTACATCTCAAGATATATTCGTAACTATATACAGTAGTAGATTACTATATCGGCTACTAAAAATGACGTCTACATAGGTGATGCCATGCTTTTATAACTGCTACCATAACGTGGCTCCGACATATACAATAAATAGATATAATATTAAATTGCGGATAATCGTAACTTCAAGTGTTAATTTTCTAGTTTGGCTTGAAAAGTTCTTTTAAAACATTCGTACTAGTTCATTTATACAATATTATTCTGGCGCCTGCCGCAAACTTATCAACTACTTTAATCCTCTTTACGAACTTTGTTTTTGCTTCCCTATACTACCGGAGATTCTTACGAGTAGCACTCTATTATGCTACTATGTCTGACGTCACTTCAATAGATTTACTTTGTGTACTTAAGTGATTTATAGGGAAGCTTAATAAAGTTAATTATTTCTAACGATATTTTCTTGAGATATAAAACTATTTTGTTAATATGTTTACTATTAAATACGTTTTTCAATCACATTCAAATCCTTTTGATAGCTCGGTAGTTAGCGTTAGTGTTTGGACACCGCGTCCATCAACATAGGTTCGAATCCTTGCGAATCAGTCTAAGCTATCCGCGTAGGAAAATATCGTGATAAAACTATAGCATTATGGTGGGGCTTTTTATAAACTCGTCTGGATAACTATCACCCGCCTCACGTTGAAAATCTGTACCTAAGAACCCATGGGTATATTCCGGCGGCTGCATTTGAGAACTAGTCCCTTTAGGCTTAACGCGTTTACCATTTTGGACCACATCGTCACTTAATATAAAGTGAGATTGTATTCGAACACTAAAACCTATAGTAAAGTATTAAAAAAGACGTAAATAAAAATACAGTTCGTTTTGTTTGTACCAATATAAATGGTAAATAATATATAGACACGAATTCCACGTTATTACTATCGTCGGTGTTAAGTATACAAGGAGATTTAAAAAATCCGTTATTTCCATTCGGAAGTGCCCGTATACAAATACCCGTGGGTGTAAAAAACGAAGGTCGGTAAAGCCAAACTTACCGAAACGTTTTTAAGCCCTCTCCCGAAGATATTGGCGGTCGACGAGACTTCACGGGCATTTTTCACCGAGTCCCCGGATATCGGTTTGACTAATAAATAACACCGGACATTCGGGACCTCGACTAAACCTTTCCAATTATACGCAGTAATTTGTTTACGTTTTCTAATGTAATTTATTTTTTAATGTAATAAAGTGTTTATTGTATAGTTAAAAGTGGAACGTAGTATTATATATTTTTTTGTATTAAATCTCAAAATTCTTGTAATTAATGTTTGAGATTAAAATGTATAATTTCTTTTTTTATTTCGAAGAAATCTTAGTTGGAATGACTCTGGATATGGAATGAATATATTAATGTAAAATGATGTATATTTCAATTTCAAATCTATTTACAAAATACTACTAGCTTTTGATCATGTCTTCACTCGCATTAATATAGACCATATGTCGTTTTCTGTACCCGTGACTCTGTGCTTGCAAAATTTCATAATAATCGTTTCAGTAGTGAAGGCTTGAAAGCGTAACAAACAAACAAACTGACTTTCGCATGTATAATATTAGTAAGGACTAATAAAGATAAAAGATGACACTGACATACCCAACAATAATATTATCTTATTGTATTGTTTGTAGGTTGGTTTGAGTTCGATATCTCACGTAACAAACGCGTTACGCGTTACGTTACTTAACCTAATGTTAAGTAAATATATGGCCCAAGATAGTTAAACTCTAATCCTAAAGAACCTCTTATTGCAGCGGCCGGAATACACATACAGGTGCTTGGGGATATGTTTTTAATTCAAGCGTTAGTAGCTAGTCAAGCGGGCAGTAGAAAAAACTCTAAGATAAGTGAAGCTTATGCTTGTTTACCCACATATTGATATTCTTTGATTTGCGATTGTTAATATATAATAATTTGATTTTGCTAGCGGTTTCGCTTGCATTAATGAAGATTATCATCTATCCCTTGGGAACAGATGGCCTTTTCTGTACGACTGAAACTGTTCGGGTTTATGCCTGGGCGTTCGACAACAGATGCTATTTTCGCACTTCGCCAGCTGTGCGAAAAATACAGACGTGTACATAAAAACTTGCATATGGTGTTTGTTGATCTGGAAAAGGCATATGATCGAGTACCTCGGGATGTTCTGTGGTGGGCGCTGAAAGAGAAAAGAGTGCCTGGGAAGTACTTACAACTTGTCCGTTGTATGTATAGTCAAGCTCAAACATATGTTAGGTCCAAGGCTGGAATTACCGACAATTTCCATGTGGCTGTAGGTTTGCATCAGGGATCAGCTTTAAGTCCTTATCTATTCCTTCTTGTCATGGATGCAATAACATCAGACATACAGGAGGAAGCACCTTGGTGTATGCTATTCGCTGATGATATTGTTCTTGTTGGTGAAAATGCTGCCGAGGTCCAGAGTAGGCTGGAGAAATGGCAACAGAAACTGGAGAATTTTGGTTTAAAGATTAGTGGGATGAAAACTGAACATTTGTTCTGTGACTTCGGAGGTCCATCCAGTTTTTGTCATATTACCTTAAACGGTGTATTCTTACCAGCCTGCTCCAATTTTCGGTACCTCGGCTCATTAATCCAAAATGACGGTGGAATAGACAAGGACGTGAGGAATAGGATAAATGCAGGGTGGATGAATTGGCGAAAGGTGTCTGGGGTGGTTTGTGACCCACGAATGCCGTTGAAACTCAAGGGGAAGGTGTATAAAACTATAATAAGACCAGCCGTGTTATATGGATCCGAGTGCTGGGCTACTAAAGAGATGGATGAGAAAAGATTACATGTGGCAGAAATGCGAATGTTAAGATGGATGTGTGGTGTAACAAGGATGGATAAGATTAAGAATGAGTATATCAGAGGAAGTTTGAAAATAGCACCAGTGACAGAGAAGTTGAGGAGTAGTAGGTTAGCATGGTACGGGCATATTATGAGAAGAGATGAAAGTCATGTAACAAGAAAAGTTTTGAGTTTGAAAGTGGACGGATATAGGAGTAGAGGAAGACCGAAAAAGGTATGGATGGATTGTGTGAAAAACGATATGTGTATAAAAAGTGTGAATACTGAGATGACATCTGACAGAGGAGAGTGGAAAAGGAAAACATGTTGTGCCGACCCTACTTAGGTGGGATAAGGGTAAGATGATGATGATGATGATGATGATGACAACGTGTCCGCAAAATTTCATAGTGTTAGCGTAACAAACAAATAAATTCACATTCGCATTTATAATATTAGTATGGATTGCAATGGATTGTTATTTTAGTAACCCACTCGTGCGTAAACATTTTTTCCTAAGAAAACGGCTTATTACAATTTTGTGGTCTTTTGAAAATTACTGTTCCTGTTCATATTCTAAAATACGATATACCCTGTGAAAAAATATACGCAAAGTCATATTTCACAACACAAATATACTTATATTGAATTCAACATTATTAAAGATTTAAGTGTATAGCATTTTTAGCGATTCAGCTGAAACGAATTTAACAATCTCCTTTAGTAGAACTAGCAGGTTTCTTCTACCTACTTACCTTTTTATATATTTATAATAATATAAAAGCATCAAGTACTTTAAGGGAAGCCAAATAAATGCGGTTTGAAAAGGCTCAGAATGTTAGATACAACAATTACTTAAGAAAATTTTGTTGAATACATCAAGGAGTAAATTTGAAGTTAATAAAAGCGAGGCCCGTAAAATGCTCGTGAATTTAGTTAACATCCCCCGGCAAACATGAGCTGGTCCACATTTACTAATTTTCATTGCTATTTGAATATGGGAGCGGCTGTAATGAAGAAGGGCCTAATAATTTATTTAATGGGTGTAAAATGTCTATAATTAAGTCTTAAGGCTTCCATCTCATATTATTATAAATTATATAATTAAAATAATTGTACGACGTTTGTTAATTGAAATTTATTAAAGGTATTTTTGCTTAAAATAGATTAATTTTATGTTTAGTTATATGTGTCTTTGAATTTGTTTTATTTTAAGAATATTGATTTATTAATGTACGCTTTTAGGTGTATGATAATAATGTATGTCTATATCAAAAAAGTAATCCAAAAAGGTTCGATGTTGAGGCAGTGTTATTCTTGCTTTATAAAAAGAATTACATATTACATTTATTATGTCTTTTTCTTTTTCTTTCGTTTACATCAATAAGTAGATTGAAATTTGAATCGCTATTCTTTGTGTACATTTTCACTATTATTTAATCATCTGTTTCTATATTACACTTTACCGTTTTTATTGGCAACATCATTATCTATATTCATTTGTCTATTATGTTATAAGATCGAGTTTAAGTATCATAACCGCATTTGATGACAAGTGGCAGAATATGGTGATATATTAAAACTAAAATAGTTTCAAGTTGTTACCGGTGACTGCTGGTAAATATGGTTAATATACTTTGTTACATATTCTGAACTCGTGAGTGGTGGTAGCTTGCCACTGTATCGGCAAACCGTGGGACTTCATTTTATTACAGTTTTTTTTCGACGATAATTGTTTTAGTAGATTATTGGGCTTGCTTCAGAGTGCAGGCGGGTGGCGGGTGCTTGCGCGGGTATCACTGTAATGCTAGGCGGCGTCTACGTAAATTTGAACTACACGCGCCAGCGCAAACGCTCGTATTCGCCATTACTCTGAAGCAGACCTTAGAACGCCTAAAGCTCTTCGGATAAAGTCTTTCGTGTTGCAAGATTTAATATTTTAGAATTTGTATTACTGCGATATTGTTTGTTGAAAAATAAAGGTGTATATGAAATATATCTTACATCGAATATGTTTGCTTCCTCGAATTTAATTAACGCATGTAACTAACAGTGACGGAAAATATTACAAATAAATCCGAATATTTGAGAAGTAGAGTTTAGATATTAAAAAAAAAAACATGTTTTGGTCACTTAAAATCGCCAGTATGATGTAGACAAATATGGTAATTTCGTCCTATTTTATGTATCTCTTCAGGAAAATACTATGTACTACGTGCGATACAATAAAATAGCCTCTGCTACCAGTTAGTATTATAATAGAGATTATTTTAATAGATAGAGCCCCCCAAATAAAATGTAACTTTTCAATCATTATTACTATAAGCAAGTGGTTTTACATCAATAGCGCAAAGGCATACATAAATATAAGATAAGAGCTGACGAATCCAAGGCAAAACGTTTCAAAGCAGAAAAGTATTGAATAAATAAAGAAATCGACACGTTTTCGCGAACTCTCAATTTATCTAAGAAAATTTTATTCATATCCGGTGAGAGGGAACGGCTTCGCAGCATTTCGACATATGGACACATCTCGAAGACATATTATAAGCTGTTCGTATTATTTTTTCTTATTTTATATGCTCTTTCTTTTGTATCAGTGTCAATTATTACATTTTTACTTCTATATTTACATCGTTATAAATATAATAAAGTTAGGTGAATATAACATATATATTAATTTTATGCATGTGTCCGGTTATATGCGTAAAATAAGTATTGATGTATTCCTTTTTTACGTTTACCTTATATATAATCAAAATAAATTGTTCTGGTTACAATAAACATTACTGATTGTAATATACTTATTCGACCAATGATAAAGGTTACCGAGGTAACAAAGTTAACAGGAGGTAATAGGGCTTGCGATATTTTTCAAAGCGTAGAATTTTCAAAAGCCAGTACAAGAGTCTACTATAGTAGCATTACTGTCGTGTATATAACAGTTCAAGAGTTGCTTTGTTCCAATATGTAGTCGGAAGAATGTCGTATGAGTACGTATCAGGTATCCTCATCTATCTATCTCTGTCTATCGATTTAAGCAATCTATCTATAATTATAGGTATAGTTACAATAGTAGTAATAATTTTAATTTAAATGCATAACAAACCTACTTGCTGCTTTCTTTTAATTAAATAAATTTATTAAAAATAAACATGCTGAAAACGTAATGTAATGTATAGATTATAGAATTTCTTGATTTTCTGTTTCTAAACAAATAATAGACTATACTATGGAGTTTTTGGCGGTATCTTATTTTGTCATGTATGTGGCTTTTAGATTTTATTCATAATCTTGAGTTATTTGGTTCTATATTTTGTAATATTTGTGGTATTTTACATTTGTTGTCCGGTGAAACTGTGGAGGCCTTGCCGGGTTGACAGTGTAGTCAGTTCGGAAAAAAAAATGAATTTTACATAATTCGTTTTTGGTATTATGCCTAAGTGAAGTGAATGGAAAATAATACAACGGAGCATGAAATCTTAGATGACACAGAAACTCTCTGGAAGGTTTACGAGGAATAGGTCAAAATTGTTAAGGGCAGAACAAAGGGGCCGCCATCTTGTCAGAATACTGAAATTATCACAAGACATAGCATTATTACCTACTCGACAATGGCAGTAATAACCTATATATAAGATTGGTTATCCAAAAAAAGAAGTAAAAAACATACTACTATAAAATAAACTATCTTTTGACCACAGCTTTATGTAAATTTGACCTATTCCTCGTAAACCGCTCTTTTCTGTACCCCTGTCAACGTGTATGCAAAATTTCATAACGATCGGTTGAGTAGTTAAGGCTTGAAAGCGTAATAAACAAAAAACTTCTTTGCGTGTTTATGATATTAGTTAAGATGTAACTTAAATGTTACCTAAAACACTCTGGAACTCTAGCAATAATATTTTGCCCTTTGAATTAATTCCTAATTTGAATTTTAGATCAATTTCATGGTGGTAGGGCTGTTTCTAAGTTCGCCTGGCTAACTACCACCCTCAAGTTGGAAATCCGTCGCCAAGCATCTGTTGGTGTGTTCCAGCAGCTGCACTTGAGGGCCAGTCTCACTCTAGGTTTAGTGTGACTACCATCTTAGACCACATCATCATTTAACATCAAATGAGATTGTGGTCAAACGTTAACCTATAAAGTATAAAAAAAACGAAAAAGTACTCCTTTATAAGAAGACTTCAAGCCATAGTACATTGTGATCCTGACAAGAGTACCACTCTATCTAGAGCTGCATGACGTTCTAGGTAGAGCACGTAGCCACAATAGCTACTGCACAATACGATACGATACTCTAACTAGTGCATTCTGAGACTCCCACTATGACAACCAACTAAAGAATTGTATGATGTTATTACAAGAACATTCAGATCTCACAGCATCTACCTAGAGTGACTTCCTCTATTACAACCTACGAGTTACGGGGTATTTAATCTGCAACATTAGTAAATTTCTAAAAACACACAGAAAATAAAATTAAACATTTTATTTCATATTTAAATATATTATTACATAATTATTCAAAGATTGGCAAATGCATTAGAGATATTAAAAACTTTCTCTACGGTTTTCAAAACTGTAAGCTTGCTGTCAAGGTAAGCAAAAGTTCGACTTGGAAAGCGGATCAGGACCGTTAAGTTTGTTGCAAGGTAAAGTAATATTCTTGAAGATAATAAAAAAAAAAAAACAGTCATCGCCTTATTCGCTAACGGTAACTTTGTAAATAAAGCACGACTAATATAGAGTGAGTACAATGTTCATAAAATAATGCAATAATAGATTTTTGGTATTCTTAATAGGATTCTAAATTTCAATTAGTATTCGTTACTCGCATCGTAGATTTTCTTTTTGAACATAACATTTCTTTTTAAATATGGATAATTCATTAGGAAAATCCATTAACCATTTGCAATTTCACTTATATTTTTTACACGTTAACTGTTTCTATTCTTATAAAATACTAGCTGAAATCTTGTGAAAATGGTGTTTTGATATTTCACAAATACAACGGTTTTTATTTTTTTAAATAAATTCTCTTAATTTTTTTGATTACTGCTTAATATTTACGAAAAAATGTAATGTGATATGTAGCGTAGTTTTGAAAAGTTCTGTGCCTGTTAGTTAAAATCTCGTGAAATCAGTTTAGATATTTCGTAGTATAGCTCGGAAAACAATAGACACTTCAATTTCATTTATATTAATATACTAGCTGATGCCCGCAGCTCCGCATGCGTTTTTTATAATTGTAAATTACTTCTTATAAGATCAGTTATCTGATAGTGAAAGTTCCTTGAAAAATGGTTCAAACATATTGGAGGTAGTACTGCAAACGAAGCCACGGGTAAAAGGTAGTCCAAAATAAAAATAAAAACTTTAATTACTTATTATAACGTTAGCTATCTGGCAGTGAATGTCCCGTGAAAATAGGTGCAATCGTTTTGGAGACAGTACTAGAGACAAAGCCACGGATGACATCTAGTCTAAAATAAAGTCTATGTCTATGTCACCCGCTGTAATTTTAACTATCCGTCAGTGAAATTTCTGTCAAAATCGATCCAGCCGTTTCGGAGACAGACAGACAAAAATTAAAAAAAAATTTTTTAGTTATCAGTATCGTGTATACGTTCATATCCAATCAATAAAAAGTCGTTATTTTGATATTACATACAGACACTTCATTTTTATTATATGTATAGATTTACATATATTGGTTATTTATTTAGTACTACATGGTGCCAACGACTTATTTATGTCTTTATTTGGGCTCTCTTTTATTTTTTTATAATTATAACCGTTATTATTATATAACGCTTACACACGGGTTTTAATTTACTTCTCTAAATTTTTATCTTTACTACTTATCTCCTAAGGAAAAGCGTAATGATTTGTAGTTTAAATAATATTCTGAAGATGCCTTTATCTGTTAGTAAAAGTCTGCTCATAAATACTCCTAGGTAAACTGTGACGAACGATAGATACTTTCATTTAATTTATATGTATATAATATGGGTTAATACAAGAATTTCGAGGGACAAAATATTATTACGCAACACCGAAACTATTCGCAACAATGTTCCAATGTAAGCCTTTTTACCCGAGTGGATTCTCTCAGAGGGCACGAGAATCCATGCCCTATTCTTATAATTTCCTTGAATGGTGAACGTTTGATTTAAGTACCGTCCCAGGGTTAACAACGGCTCTCGGGAGACCGCCCCGACTATTTCCTTTTGTTTTTGCTGTCGTTTTTTGACAACTTTTTTGTTGAAAAGAATTCGCTAAGAGGTTCGCAGGAGCACGCGTTTAAAGTAAATCCCATGATTAAATTTATACGATTGACGCTCTCCGTTGGATTACGTCACAAGATTAATGGTAACGATCGAACGGTAATTAAGGAAATGAAATGTGTTACTTATGCAAATCGTAACCAACGTACTCGCAAACTCTATTGTCTACATATAATACGGTAGGTACAGTAAGGAAGTTTATGTTGAATTTATGAAATGTTTAGTTATTGGAATGTAATTATTTAAAAATGAAATGCCATTATATAATTTATAAATTTTATTATTTGTTGTAATACATAGTTGAAAGTAAAACGTATGCTACGCAAAGTTTTCGCCGGTTGATGTGCCTTAGTACCACCTGGTGGCAAGGTGTAGTACAATGCATGAAAACTTTCCTCTTGAAAAAAAAAACACGCTTAGGTATCCACAAAGAGATTCTTCAACCCAAGGATTTCTGTTATTTCTTTTCACAGGGAAAATAAATACGATTATTAACTAAGCAGTCAATGTCATTAATCAACGTTAACTGATTATAGTAGTATAATTAAACACCGAAGTAGCAATATGTATGCATGCCAATATAACAGGTGCTCACGTAAGATCATTGCTGATCAAGTGCACGCGAGTCATTACTCGTGCTCAGCATAACGGTTCACAACAGCGACTTGCTTAGTTTTGTGCATACACAACAACTCGTCTGTTATTAATAGTGCGGTAGCGAGTTTGTGCTGAACGTATATTACCTCATTCGGCGGTGCATTGTTAAAACTCCTATTATGAAAACTGCTACGTATAATTTCCTATTATGAACACGATGTTTTGTATACATGTTGTATTTATTTTAATTGTACTATTTCAGAATATTTCTATTATTTTTAGATGTATTTGGTATATGTAGAACTATTTTTTATGGAGTGCATTTTTGTACTAAAAGATGCCTGTTGATATATATAATAATTTACTTAGGCTAATTGTAAGTTGCCGTGTAGATAAGAGAAAACGTAGACACAGAGTCTTAACACACAGAGAACATAAGACATCTTTATACCACAGAGTATCATAAACAAGTGTTAATATTAAATAATAATAATGAATCTCTAACAGCCAGTATAAATATTAGAAGAATATCTAAAAAAAATTACATGTTGTCATTATGTTAGAGAGATATAGTATAAAAAAATATAGATAAGGCTAATTTAAACTATATTACAATAAAGTTTAATTCAATAATTGAACAAAAACGATACATATCAAAGTATTACCCATAAGTATTGAAAAGATAAATTAATATATACAAAACTATATCCAAGGAAATTAAGATATTAGAATGAAATTAACTATGATTAAAAAAGGAAAGTTTAAAAAACACATGCGTGAGAAAATAATTCAATAGTGATAATAAAAGATAGTACGTATAGTAAAATAGTTACGGACTTTGTGATGTAAGTTTATTTTTGATCAGATGAGAGTGATGATTGATTGATTGAATGGAATATTTATTTTGCTAATTCTACCTCCTTTTGGATTTATAGGTGCAATAATTTTATCACGCAAACGAGTACATAATAGATACATAGATACATACATAGATAAACAAAATTGTAACTAAGCAAAGTTAGAAATATAAATTTAAAAGAATAATCTAGCGTATCGCCGTATAAGTGTATAACAATGAGTGTTAAATATGTTACGATAAATAATAATTTACATATCAAATAAAATTTGTACCAAGTATAAGGAGCTACAGCTTTATTCTATTTAGAGGATGCTTTGAATAGTCGACCAAACCTTTCACGTTTCACACAAAGGTCAGTGATGTTTTCTTTTACCGAGACCAAACATTTTTGACTGACACCTGTCATCCAGTTTTCTTTGCTCATCTGAGGTTTTCTCTATTTCCTGGGTAGAGTTTTTGTATATTAATTTACTTACTATAAATAAAACATTTTTTTGTGTCTTTTAACTTATTCGTATTGATTAGTTTTTGTAGTTTATTCTCTTTCATTTAAAACATTAATCTGATTTTGATTTTATTATTGTTTTTTTCTTTACCTTTATTTATTAATTGAACTTTCTTGTTACAAATAACTGTTACTGTATGTATTCGCATGTTTGTTAGTATTATGAATAAATTTCAATATTTTAATTCTATTATTGTTCCTATATTACAAAACCGCGTCTATGCCTATATTATTGAATCGGTAATAACAAGACGCAGCAGCACATATTAATTTTGGGTAAACATTTGGCTGCTATGCCAAGAGCTCTTCAACGATCCCATGGCAACGCTGTTACATCACGAGTTACTGATATCATATTGCCAAACTGTTTTGCTCTTGTATGCCTAGAATTACGTTGTTATATTGAGATTGCATCTATTCTACCATACAACATACTTATTTAATTTATTTTAATTATTATATTGTAATATTCATGGTTCCCTGTTAGAGTAATTATAATGAACTAAATCTATAATTAGCTTTTAAATTGCATTTATTTCTCTTTTCTATATATTATTATATTCTGTGTGCAAATTTGTTGTTATAAATAAACAACGAATGAATCATCAACCGTGCTAACCAGAAACAATAGGATTCAAAAAATAAACCCATATCGAATCTCTAGAATAATGTTGTCAATCTTCTAGAGATTTTACACCATCCTTTGTAGAATGTCTATAAGCGCAACACAATCCGACAGAGTTGAATTCACCCCTCTAATTTTTTAAATAAAGCGTGCTCGCACCTACACTCACGGAACCACCGTTTGCACTATCTATGGACGGTTAACTTGGCTCCTGCTAACTCGCCGCAGCCCCTCTCAGCAGCGTCTCAAGCCTATGTTCGATTCCCCGAATTCACTAATTAATAACATGTACCACACTGCACCCTATATACATGGACACACACATATACAGTGAGGACATAGGTTCTACATATAAGTAATCTTCTTTGCCAGATTCAAAATACATGCATTCGTTCGTGTGGCACATACGACGGTACGCGAATATGTCTCACCAACGTATAGCTTAGGTCGCATGGATATTTCAGCTATATATATTTTGTTTTTTATTATAACATATTCTAGTATGTACTAAAACTATCGTATTATGATTCATGTTGTTGTAGATTGATTATGATCACTAACTTACCTAAAAGCTAGAATTTTTTAATAATTTTATCTGTTATTGCGACAATGTTTACATATAAATATGTAAGGATGCATACATGATAATTCATAACATATACAACGATTTACATTTTATAATTTGTAACGTCCAAATAGATAAGGTAAAATTTATCCACAATTCGAAGGCCATACATAACTTAATTTTCTTATTTTCAATTTTACATGATTACATACGAGATAGTGAAATAATTTCAATATTACTGATGCTTAGAAGTAAAGATGTAATAATACAATGTATGGAATAATTGCTTAATTGTATTTAGTTAAATGTACATTATTTAAAATTTAATTTCTAACCAAATGTCTTAACGTTTTAACCTATGAAATAAATTTGTGTGTGCTTATCTAATATAATTATATATTGTACACATGTTGTGGCTCACTGTGGTTGACTATGTAGTAATATTGCAAGGTAGCCAAGTAGTGCGTCCGTCTGCATGTACAGAACTGCAGACCAAGTTTATGGTTATTGACATACAGTCTGCTGAACACTACAGAAATGTGCACAGGTTAGTGATTTTTCAAAATTATAATTTAGTTCGAGACGTTTAAGATACGTTAGTTACGTATATATGTATGTACTACATTTAAAAAACTAGCAACATTTTTAATAATACATATGATTTTTTGGAAATAACGGTAACTAAGATTTTTTTTTTTTCGATTGAATTATAAATGTATACTTTTGAAAATATTCTATACCAATTTTTCTTATGACTATGTACTTTCCTATATATTCAGAATAGTCTATTTTGTTCTCCAAATCTCTAGTTTTCTTTATGCTATATTTCATTGCAATCGGTTCAGAGATTTAGTTATAGAAGCTAAACAAACAAATGAACAACGTTACTCTCATTTGTATGTCTCGTTGATTAGTATTTATTATAACAGTACATGCCTATGTACTTCATAGTGGGCCAAAAAAAAACTATTTTGTGTCTTTACTTACCGTGATAATATCGTTGACGGTGATGAAAACAAAAATACAAGAATATGTATTGATTTATACAACGAGCTAATCGGTTAAAATGGAATAAAAATCCAAACGCAATAAATAACACGGAAATTTTGTTATTTATATGGGGAATCAAAAATTACGAAATGACATCTCTTAATATGATATTAAGAGCACAGTGAAGCTGTGAGACATCCCATCAGGCAATTACGTAGTCAGTTTGAAAAAGAAGCTTAAACTGTACACTTTACCAGATATTTTTTCTCATCATCTTAAACGATATTTTCATGGTAACTAAATAAAGAAAAAAGAGTGTGTGTACTTATGTACACGCGTTAGAAGTTATACTTCTTTGGCGTAACAAGATAAAACTCTTTTCAAAAAATTATCTTTCGCCTTATTCTACGTTCGTAGAAGAAACGACACTAACAATAGAAAAAGGTATTTAATTCATTGAAAGTTTTATTATAACGCATTATCTAGTTAGGAAGGTTTTATTTTGGTACAGAAACTCAGATGTCATGTTTGTGACCTTTCTGAATGACGTTTCTGTAAAAGTTCGATGAAAAGAAAAAGAAACAAAAGAAAACTAAAATGTTGACTATAGCTAACTTCAGGGTGTCGGTTTTTCGTGACGGTGTGCGCGCGCATCGTATAATATATAAAAGAAGTTTAACTTCAAAAATAAGTTTTTTTTTCGTCCACCCTAATGTACTTATTTTATATATTACAAATTATAAAATATGTACATAGATGTATACTATTATAATATGTACTAATCCACACTAATATTACACATGCGAGAGTAAATTAAATTATGACCATCTAAGCTCATACTAATCTTTTTTAATAAGCTTTTAGCTTTACTTCGTTAACGAGCGAAAACTAATCAAGTAAAGAGGCGGATAGATGATTTATTTTTTGTAAGCTTCCCGTACGCTGGTATTTGTTTGGTTTTACTGGGTTAAAAGAATTCTCTGCTGTGTCGTGTACAGTTCGGATAGCGTTAGTCGGTGGTCGAATTTACACCGATATTGTAAGCTGGCCTTGTCGTGTGCGGTGTAGGTACACGCACTACTTGTTTATGTCAATCGATACACAGCTTAGTTGTTAAACAGTGTGTACAATTTTTCGGACCAGATGTTAATATAATAACTATTTATTATCAATTGACTTATTCTATGTTTATGTATATTGATAAGATAATAACTCATTTCCAAATATATTATAAGCTTCACGTTGATCTCCACCCTAGGCTCGAGGTCTGTGTTATGGATTTATATTTTAGAGAGGTGTGTCGACTCAGTTAATAGGCTTTTCAGCGTATGTCTGTCTGTTTGCATGTGTTCCTGTGAGTATATGTTGGTCGTATATAATTACTTTTAAGAGCTCTTCAGTGTTATGATAAGTTAAAATTTGAAACCATGAATGGATCTTGTGTTTTGCTTCCCATATATTACGCTTCTTAATATTGCAACATACATATGTCTATTCCGTTGTCTTTTTACATATGACAACCTTACTTTTGTTGGAAACACTTTTAAAACTCTACAATTAATTATGGTTTTGTAGTCGGGAAAGTGTAATATTTTGTAGTGAAATTGTGATAAATTGTACTTTTGTTTGTATATTATGGTTTAAATGTTTTATCGAAGGTTTTGGTGTAGGGGAGACTAAATAAAACTTTGGTAATTTATGAATTATTTATTTATAATAATAGTTGCGTTTAAAGTATGTCACAATTTCAAATTTGCTGGTTTGGTAATCAGTCGCGATGCAGTACTGTTAGTTCGCATGACGGATAGTTTGTTCACAAAGTCTTACTGGTAAATATTGTATTAATTTAGACACTTAAATCAAATCTAAATGTCCCCAGTTACACCCAACTTATAAGTAATCCAGATAAAACTGTCACTTCTTATAAAACAACAAAACAATATAATATGTACAACAACGAAGCACTGGCTGATAATAAATAAATTACGATTGGTGTATTGTAAAACTTTTCCCTATTTCTTATTGTAGCACGAATATTTTATGTCAAAATGGTAATGCTAAACTGATTAAATATGACAATAATAAAAAGCGCATAATAAGCCAACACGTATACAGTAGTATTTGTACGAGTATATATATTATTTGTATTGAGTAGCATATTTGAGATATGATACGGCTCTAAAATTGCGCTTTCTGAAATGCAGTACAAAAGAGCGCCATCCATCGCAATTCTGATAGCTCAAAATTCAGTGCGTTTTGGTCCAGTGAGCCAATCAAAAGCATTCGAGAATCCGTTCACTTCGCTGGTTCTAGTCAATATTCTGCGGCACGTTATGGCTTGATGGCGGCTAATTTATTGCATATAAGTGAATTAAAACCTTTTTTATCGTAGGCGTAAGATAGAAACTATATTCGTATATGTCTATTACAGTCATCACCATAATCATTTTAATGGTTGGCAATAAAAATATTTTTGTTACATTAAAAACTAATATACAATAATAGCTGATTCGAAATATTTAATAAGTATCATAACTTATATTATAATCTAGGGATTAAAAACAGTTCAGATATATCCTAGAATACTATTGTTAGAGAACTTAAACCTGTTTGTACAATTGTAGTTTGTAACTGGGTAGAATAATCGTGATCATAAGCTAATCCGAAGGCTAGATCCGCGCTTGATGAGGACGTGCTTGTACTTTGCTTATTGTTCTATTATTATAAACTATATGTGCCCAGCGATTTCATTCGTGATTCATTTTAAAAATTCCTTTGTTCCTAAATGTCGTAACATAATGTCAGATAACTTCCATAATTAATCGTAACTAATATTGTAAATGTGAATTACACTTTATTTTTTTGTTATACGTTCACGTCTAAATGAGTCATCCAATTATGATGAAATTTTGCATATACTGTATAACGTGTACGGGAAAGGACGTATGAGTACTTTTCATACAAAAATGTACTGTTCCGGAAGAATATATCAAATCCATAAAAACGCAAGCGAAGGTGCGAGAAAAAACCAGAATTGATAGATACTAAGTACACATATAAAAGTACGTAGTCATTTTTTTTTTGGTTTTATTTAGAGAGTCATTTACAAATAAAGAGATAACAAAAATCAAAGTACACAGCGGATTATAAAACATAAACTCTAATTATGTAAATTATTAAAGTGTCCATATGTATTGTTCAATGTTGTATAAAGATTTATCAACACACTGAACTATAATTTTGAAAATTAGATAGATCAAGTAGTTAACTTAACCATAATAATAATAATTTACAAAGCTTACGGAAGTAAAGGAAACATGGGAACAAACAATTCACAACACTCATTAACAATGTATCTTAACGCTCCGGAAGTACAATAAGCCGTTATAAATTATGCAATACCATTTTATCTAGTACAAATTATATTACTAAATTAATGTAAAGTATTTATATCATGTTACTAGAATGAGTGATTATGTATGTATGGACGGATTAACTATATAGTGTAGTTCGAAAAGTACTAGAAAGAGAAGTAGACTAAAATGACGGTGAAAAGACTACATTAAGGAATTATATAACTATTGGAAGCCAACGCGTCAGTCTCAATATCCCAGGCCTACATATTTAGTGTATATTGAAAGGAGAGACGGTTAGCACTCCCCTTGACAAGGATGGAACAAACTAATTGGTTATAGTATAAATTAACCAGTGTTTTTTACGCGGTGAATGCTCCCGTGGTCCCGTGTCGTTCTTATATGGTGAATGGTACACCGTGGGATTTTAGTGAGTAAACCATTTCGCTCCCTCAAACGGGAGGGTACTCTTGATGCATTTTCCCATGTTTAAATAAGGTGTACTTACTTATTTAAGCCGAACTTGACTCCAAGGATTACTTCTGAAATGTCATTTCTGCTATATCTCTAAGACTTGGAAATCTCAACAGGATGCGAGAGTTTTTCACATCTGCTTACATGTTTTAACAAAACACAAATTTGTATTTGTATGGAATGAAATTTTATCTGGAAAGCTGACGTCATTATTCGAACAATTAGACAACGTTCGAGATAATTAATGGATAACCTTGAAATATCTTATAGCAGAACTTATGGCCGTTCAGAAAAAAAAAAAATTTATCCTTGCTAGTTCCCAAGATATGATTTTTTTTGTAATTCCAATTTTTACCTATATCACATTCTTGTACACTGCGACCACAGATGATTGAACTCCATCGATTTTTTGGTGTTCTATTATGATACACTAATTATGTCAATAGATATGCAGTAAATAGTTCGACCAGCTATGGCACTATTAAAAAAAAATATACTTGAATTAATTTTTTTGCGAAAAATTTGCAAAATTAGTTTTTTTGCAAAGTTTTTCTTGTAAAAAAAAATGTATGAAAATATGAGTGACCAATAATTTTAAAATAATGTCAGTTTTGAGTAGATTTTATAATGGTATGGTTTATTATTATATCTTATGTAAATAGTCAATTATTGCTGTTAAATTAGAAAAGGAGCTGATTTGACTAAACAGCAAAATATTAAATATGGGAGCATATATATATATATATACGTTATATATATATATATATATTATATATGAAAAAAGTGACCGTACAGATAGAACTACAGAATTATTAATATAGATATAATACATAAAATTATTATGATACACCTCATTTTAAGGCCATGATATTTTACATTAATTTCATTGAAATATTTACTTTAGACGACGTTACAGTGTTAAATGTAATCAAATTTACTTTTTGTGAATATTCAACATTTTCACACGGGCTGGTATTATTTATCATTATAATCGTTTTGCGTAAATGAATGATGATATTTATTAAGGTTTCCAAGAGTCTGTTTATCTTAACTTACGACCACCTTGAGGGTGAAACATGTTTATGTAACTTTTAATGTGAAAATAATTTAGAAGCATGTATTTTATAAGTTTAAAGTTAGGTGGTATAACATGTTCGGTTAATGAAATGAAATTTAAATACTACAAAAGCCTAAATAAATTATTTTAATTCAACACAGTATGACATAAATAATCGCATATCTCTTAAGTCTTGATGACTATCAGAGGATAATTAAGAAATCCGAAACAAATCTGAAGATTAAGGTATAATTTGATGTATATTTTTTATATCCTTTTCTGGCTTAATGTGTAACTAAGCTATTCAGCGTTGTTCGTTTGAATTGGTCTTATAATTAGTTGCTGTTGTTTTCTATCTCTGAAAATGTTTTTTTTTAATGGGTTGCATTGCATTTTTAAGCCTTTCTTTAAAGTATTTATTGATAGGAAACATCATAAAACGTAATATTCGCTTTTCGAAGATAGAATGTAATATAAAATGTTGTATAATTTCTGTATAAGATTTTTGCTTATAGTAATAACTGTTTATTAATTTAAAAAAAACTATTTATTTATTTAACTTAATTTATATCTAAATATACAAGTTTAAATGAGAAGAATCTGAGGATCTTGACAATTAAAATTATCTTGCATTATTTTGTCTCTATTTATAACTTATAACGCATTTATATTTTATAAAGTTGTAAACGATTTAGAAATAAAACGTCTTTTCCGAACATCGGAACGTTAAGAGAGATATAATTGAATTTTATCTACAAACTAAGACAGGTCTAATAAATTTCATAAAACGAAGAGGCTCTAACTTTTCGGGCTGGTCGGGTTCGGGAATGCTCCTCTATCATAAATCACACGTTTTAATAGTTATTTATTCTGACTGTTCAAATCGAGCGATGGCAATCAGTTGGGAGACTATTTTTATGGCCTGTACCGGATGCGCTATAAAGCGAAACATAAAATCAGTAAGCCTCCGAGGGAGAAATATAAAAGTAAATAACACTTAGATTGGAGATTTAGGCGGCGAGCAGAGGGTGCGACGTCCTCTCGCCGCTTCAATGAGCCGATAACTCAAGGAAGTCTTGTTGACCTGTACTTTTCATAATTCATGTGATTTCTCTGGATATTAAATTAAAAAGTAAATATTGAATGATTACGTCAAAGTGTAAAGATTTTGATTTAATACTCATTTTCTTATAATGTTATATTAGGAATATGTATTATATTAGCAACAGCCCGCTTAAAATTTAATGCCAATAAATTATTATCTAATGGTAACTTCTAGTAAAATTGATTGTATAAAAACTTTTTGATAGAACACTTATATTTGCCTATCTTAATGATAATCGATCACACAGTATTGTAGTTTACAATGGATTCATTTTTTCTCTAGGTTATAGGACTTTAATATAAAAATATTATACAAAACAACTTTCTCAGATAAATGTTCCAAATGATAGTGAAAATTGGAAGAACTAAGCATGCACACAATCAGAATATTTATTGATTATATTACAGTATATGTTGTAACAAACACTAATGTGCTCATCCCAACATATACGCACGATCAAATAATATAGCAAAATCAATTAAAAAAAAGCCGTGTACAAAGTAGTCATGTCTTTGTAGTGTGTTTTTTCAACATTAAATTTATTGATTTATTACATTGTACTATTCACACTCTTATATAGGTAAAGGATTTATTACTATAGATAGGTTCTAATGTTGAGCAAACACAATTTTACGTTTACACAATATTTGTAGTATAAAAGTTATATTGTGTGGGCATTAGTGGCTCAAGTTTTCGGGACCACATGTCAAAGAGGTGTAGATAAAGTCGCCGTATGGATCGCTTGTTGGTACCTACATCAATCACCCCGACATGACTCCAGTTGTTCGCCCAAATGGATTATAGGAAGTCGACGCCCGCCCGAGGTGAATCTCAGATTTGCTTCACGTCACCTACGTTTGAACATTATTTGGTAAAGTGAACCGTGATACGCTAAACTTGGAACCGTGCCTTTATATTACTACTTTACAATATTTAATATACTTTACTAGGTTCTGCCCGTGGCTTCGTTCGAGTGAATCTAGATTTGACCGATCCCTCGGGAACAGTAGTTCTTTCTTGCTTAAAGGTACTCTACGTCCTTTTTTGTACCCCTGACAATGTATATGCATAATTGATCATCAGTAGTTTGGTCGTGAAAGCATAACAAACAAACACGCTTCCTCTTTTATAATATTAGTCAGTGGTGAAAATATGTAAACATAAAATCATAGTTTGTAATTATATTTAGAATGTCAGCTTTCCGTTCCGTTTTAGTGCGAGAGTGGCATCACGTTTTTTTTCTCTATGTCAATAAACAAAATGTTTTATTATCTATGGTATTACTTATCTGTTCTTATAACAACAAAATATATTTTTTCCTTCTTTTGTCTTGGTATAATTTCTACAATTATGATTGTATTAGATTTATTTAGAGATGTTATTACAATAAAGAAAAAACAAATTATTTAGTGTTTTACTTTACTCAATATATTGGAGAAATGTTTATAAAATCTAAAATCTGACCTATATTTTTGTCCGTGACTGATGTGATAATTAGAAAAGATCGTTGTCCATCGAAATGAAATCGAGCCGGAGATAAATGTTTAGTTATCCATTCAGTATAAATTATCTCAATAAGATGTTGACGCTTTTAATATTAACTGAATATAGAATTTTTTATTTTTATTTTAATATATGTACTTACAAAATCGGAGTGTCTGTTATTTGTACGATCTAATCTCCGAAACATCTAAGAACTTTTAATGGTAGATAGAGAGCTTTTAGAGAGTTGTATATAATTACGATGCCATAGTAATGATGATGTTAAATTACAATTTATATATAATAAAAAGCTGCCCACATTGAATCCAAATAAACTGTGTAGTTTTCATAAAATAATAAACTCACTCACAAGCGATGATTGCTTACTGTTTAATATTTTCAGACACCGTGTTGATCGACTGATCGACTTAGATTCAAATCTTTTAGAAAGAGTCGAAGCTTCCGGTGCAGGTTTGTTTTTCGAACTGCCTATATGCTGTTAGTCTGATAGGCATTCACAGCTTCGCCGGACTAATGAGACGAGTGCTTATGGCGCTCAGCCACTTCGCAACAAGCTCAAGGGTGCCAAAGTGGTCAAACTTCGGCTTGGGCTGTTGTCTCGAATGCAACAACACGAATCTTACTAAGCTAAACTAGTTAAGCTAATTATACAAATACGAATCAGTGAGGCACATATTCCCACGGTCAAACCACCAAGACGTTGAATAATTAGGAATAATTACAAAAAAATCCTATAGTTATTTGTATGTGTTATAAACAGTCAGTTGATATATATTCGTTAAGTTCTGAATTAAGAAGCATTCAATTGTTAACGATAATGTGAATTTTGATTTATTGAAATGAAACGAAACGAACCTTTATCTACATTGAAATTATGAATGATTCATGTTATTTACAATATTTATTAACAGACCACTCGGTTTCTCGAATCTTCGTCAAATTTTACGTAGGAATGCGATTAATAAGATATGAAATTTAGATTGAAGATTATCATAATAAGATAGAGTATATTATTTACAACGTAAATTATCTGGGATAAATATAAATGAATACAGTCGCTATTTTAAATATACAAAGATTTTATCTTCTATGGATCATGGACTGATTATCTATTTTTCGTCAATATTGCGGCATTCGGTCATTTAAGAAATAAAAAGAAACGTAACAAAACTATAAAGTGTTACAATAACATTGGTGTGAATAAAATCTTTTGCCATTACAATGTAATACAATGCAAAGAAGGTACATAATACGAATCTTCTGAATATATAGAGTGCATGTTGTTTGTCGTTATTTCGAGTGTATCCAGATGTGTAAAGTAAACTGTGAAAATATGAATGGTAAGCAGTTTTACAACAAGATATCTAATACTCATTCAGTGTTTGAATTTCGACATTAATTCTTTATTTTTAATCTCATTGTTGTTGCGTTTTTTTTTCAAAGAGCTTATAATGATTGCAAATTAGTAGATACGAGGATCATGATATATTAGTGATAACATGATGGCGACAACGACAACGTTCGATAACTCGTCAATGTAATGTAAACAAATTGTTTCTAATCTTAACAATAAAGCTAGTCAAGTCGTTTGCGGCCGATTGAGCGTTTTAAAAATACAATTATTTTGTGAAGAGAGACGTTTATTAGGCACAAAGACTTGCTTAAGACTAACTTATTTCTAACTAACATCTATAAGGTTTTGTACGGGGCCGGAAGGGCTTATCGCTTAGCAAAATCGTTTCTCAGATTTGACCACCATGTAGCCGGATGGCCTTATCGCCTGTGTTACAATGTAATTTATGTTCTTAGAATATGTTATGCTGAGTGGGTAAGTCGCCCGACTTAACTCCTCCCTCCTTAAGTTCGATTTTTTTCGATTCTCTTGTTTAGGGGAATTTCGAGCAACGTATCTGGGAAACCATTTTGGGTAACATTTATACATGGAATAACATAATAATACAAGAAATATAACGTAGATTATTAAAGTCCAAATACTTATACTATGCACTTCAATAATTGCCTTTTCACTTTCACTATTTTCACTTTCACTATAACTGTTTTTCATTGCTATTGATAGGATTTTCAGGTCGTCCAAATCGATTCCTTTTAAGTTTACAGGAGCTGAAGATCTGCCGTCAGCTGATGAATATACTGAAGGTAAGCTTATTATTGGTAACATCGGGTATGTTACATTTTCCGTATATATCTGGTGCATTTTCAATGTAGTGTTTCCAATTTTCACTTCACAGGGATCATCTAAGGTTAATATATAGGTGCCATGTACTTTATAACGAAACAACTCGTTATTACAGGTTTTTGTAAGCAGAGTTTCATCTCTACTGAAAAGAATCCATCTGTTTATTTTCAGGAACTGTATTCTAATTTTCTCTATGGTTACTGGAATTTGCGTGCATGATTTCGTATTGTCAGCATATATCATTAAATCGATGATACATTGATCGTGAGTGAATTGGAGCATTTCCTCGCTTTTACAGAGATAACTGTCTTCGTCTATTTCATTGCATGGATGTGTGAGAAATCTGATTTTTGACACTTTCGCTAATAGGTAAGGATATTTGGATAATATTATAACGGTATCATTATTTTGGGATAATACAGGTAAAGGAATTAATTTATAATATATATAAGCACTATTCTCTATGATGGGTATTTCCAAAAGGTAAGTGATTTGTTTTGCCTTCAAATATGCTTTTAACGTTATCATTCTTTCTATCTTAATTAAGTTATCTAAATTAGGCTTAAAAACTAAGTTTTCTATTCTATTAATATTTTCAAGTAAGAGTAACAATTTATCTGAGTCTATAATTGATTGATGTAATATTCCTAATCTACTGAATGATAAACTAGTTTCTATTTCATTTAACTGAGTATAGATTACCTGAAAATTATGTATTAATAAGTGATAAGTATTTATGAGCGGGATTTCTAAATATTCTAATTCTTCGATTTCATTTCCTATTTCCTGTATTTTACTATTAAGCAAAGCAAGATTACTATCTAATATGAAAGTTGAGTTTGTTAAGAGTTGCACCATTTCAGTGATTATTGTCAATCGATTATTGTTATTTTTCTGTTGCAATTTAATGTCGTTAATTAATTTATCATATTTAATAGCATCATCATTGTCAAGATTTCCTGTAATGATTTTAATAAATGATCCTAACGGATTTATGAGGCCACGTTTTATACGAACAGTTGGAATTATCTGATTAAATTTGTTTATAGTTATATTTTTAATGTACTCTACTTGACTTCTTATATCTACTAATTTAATTGTAAAATTTTTACCATAATTAATCTTAACTAACTTATCTAAATCAAAAAGTCGCTTAATGTTAAAATTTAAGTCTTCTTCTAAAGGCTCAATATGTAACACTTTCGCGATTGTCCATACGTCTCTTCTGATTACGGCGTTACCTTCTTTTACAGGTAATATTCCGGGATTTTTGTCAATCAATTGAAGTTGAAGGGCCTGCAGTTGGTTCACCATAACTATCGCCAGGAGAAGTTGCAGTAGTCTGTGAAGGGCGTTTAACATTCTTTAATGGGACTTTTGTATTACGATTCTTTACTTGAATAGGGACTATGTTTCTAACGATATCGCCTGAAACTATAGCTTTTTCAAAACGTGGTTTTTCTTTACTGAGTCTTTTGTTAACTTGTTTCGCGAATATTGTATCACCGGGTTTTATATTGAATTTTGTTTCGCCGCTTCTTTTCTCTATAACTTTCTCTTTTTGTTTAACTGCCTGTTCTGATATATGTTTATATAGAAATTTTGTTCTTTTTAGATGTTCTTTTATTAAATGTTGCATGTATTGTTTTTCGTAATCTATATTAAATACGTTTTTTGAGTCGGTATGTCCTAATAAGACTTCAAAGGGGGTAAATCCTGTTGTTGAATGTATGGCGTGGTTATATGCCATTATAGCGTACGTCATTACGGAGGCTGCATCCGTGAATTTATGTTCGTATTTAGCTAATCTATATATTTCTATAAGAGTGGAGTGGAATCTCTCTATTAAACCCATAGAATTTGGATTATTTGGTGTACTAATGTGAAGATCTATTTTATATAGAGCTAAGAGTTCTTTCAATAATGCATTATTAAATTCCGTGCCTGCGTCTGAACTAATTTTTGAAGGGATGCCATAAAATGAAAAATATTTTATTAGGGCTCTAACTACTTCAGGGGTTGATCTATTTGATACTTCCAGCGCTTGTCCTACCTTGCTGAAAGCGTCAACTATTGTTAGGTAATAACGTCCTTCAATTATGAATAAATCAATAAAAATTTCTTCTAATGGTTTTGTTTGAGTAGGGGTAAGTTGTAATTTGGGTTTCAAAGGTTTTCGGTCATATTTTATTCTTTTACAAATTTCGCAGGAATTTATGAAGCTTGAAATACTTTGTTCCATATTATGCCAAAAGTATTGGCGTTTTATGTGGGCTAGTGTTTCTTTAATGCCGCGGTGACATGTTTTACCAGTGTGATATTTACTGACAATATCGTTTTGTTCTAATTCGTCTTCTACAAATATTACCCTTTTGGTGCATTCAAAAAATTGTACAGATTCTTTTTTAAACAGATATATTATTATTTGTGCAAATTGTCGCCTATGTTCATCATTTTCGAAATAAATAAAATATTTGGTATTATTTTTTATGTATTCTTTTAAAAACTGTTTTACAAGATCTAATCGATTTAATGGTAAATGTACTTCAAGGATTCGTTGTTTTTCTCGCGATAGATTTTTAACACTTAATTTATCAATAAACCATGAATAAACTAAAATTTGATTGGGTTTCGTGTCTATTGCTTCTTGTAAAATTGGTATACCTTTTGATTCAGTATCTTGTCCTGAGTGTACTGTTTCAGTTTCGGGTGTTCCTTCGGAACATGTTAATGTAGAGCTAGATGGGCTCAGTATAGAGTATGAAGATTTGCATCTTATGGATTTTTCTGAATCTGAAATTTCTATTATTTCGTTTTCGTCGATATTTACGTGTAAAGAACTATTATCGTTTTTATCTAAAGCATTATTTCGAATACGTGATAATGCATCTGCATTACTGTTAAGTTTTCCACTTTTATGTATAATTTCAAAGTCGAATTCAGCTAACCGTAATCTCCATCGAGTTAGTCTACTGTTTGTTTCTTTTAGAGAATTAAGCCAAGCTAATGGTTTATGATCTGTTATGATAGTGAATTTTTTACCATAGAGGTATGGTCGAAAATGTTTTACTGCCCATATTATTGCTAACAATTCTTTTTCAGTAACACTATATCGCGTTTCGGCATCATTCAATGTTCTACTTGCATATGCTATTGGTCTATCGTTTCCTATAGAGCCTTGAGATAACACTGCTCCTAAAGCAAATTCTGAGGCATCAGTTGTTAATACATATGGTTTATCTGGGTCCGGGTACTGTAGTATTGGTGCGTTAATAAGTAATTCTTTACATTTTTGAAAAGCTGCTATATATTTTTCGTCATCTACTGGTACTTTTCGTTTTTGTTTTAGACGAGCTGTCATTGGTTGAGTAATTTTTGCAAAATCTTTAATGAACTTACGGTAATAACCGATGAGACCTAAAAAGCTTTTTATTGCTGTTGTGGTGCGGGGTAATGGATATTTTATTATAGCTTCGATTTTATCATTATTAGGTTTTAAGCCGTCACTAGTTATAGTATGGCCTAGGTACAAAACTTCTTTTCTGAGAAATTCGGATTTATCTAGTTGTACTTTTAGATTTGTTTTACGTAGTCTGTCAAAAACTGTTCTAAGTTTGGAGATATGTTCTTGTAAACTAGCAGAATATATTATAATATCGTCTAAATACACTAAACAATGGATTCCTTGTAGACCACGTAATATATTATTGATAGCTCGCTGAAAAGTTGCTGGTGCCGTTTTTAAACCAAATGGCATACGAGAAAATTCGTAGTGTCCGTTACTTGTGGTAAATGCGGTTTTCTGTCTATCCTCTGGTTCTACTTCTATCTGATGGTAGCCGCTGGCAAGGTCAAGAGTCGTGAAATAAGTACTACGTCCTAATTTATCAAAAAGTTCCGTAATATTAGGCAATGGGTATTTGTCATCAATAGTAATTTCGTTAAGTTTACGATAGTCTACTACGAGTCTGTATTTCTGTTCGTTACTTGCATCGGTCTTTTTTGGTACTAAGTGCACAGGTGCACTCCAAGGTGAGTGTGAATCTTGTATGATTTTATTTTGTAACATTTTATCTACTTGTCGGTTTATTTCGTCGTTTATTGTTTGTGGTTGTCTGTACGGTCTGATATATATAGGGTCTTCGTTACGTGTCCGGATATGATGTTTTATCTCGTTAGTAAATGTCAGGGGTAATTTATCTGTATAAAATATATCTTTATATTCATGACAAAGTTTTTTAATACATTCTCGTTCTTCCGTATTCATATGATTGAGTCTAAGTTTATCGAGATTTTCGGTCAGTATTTGGTCAATTATCACGTCACTTTTGTCATCTATTTTATTCACGTTACATTTTTCCGGGTCATATTCACTAACTGTAAATGGGCTGGTAATAGTCAAAGTCATTTCTTCGTCACGGGTATTTTGTATAATAGTAGTCGCGTATCCATTTTCACATTTTACTAAAGCCGTGGGCATTCTAACGCCAATGCAAAATTGTTTATAATTTAATATAGCGTTTCCACTATGTAAGTCGGTTGGTAAGCTGACCTTTTGTTCGCTACGCGGAGCTAATTTAATCTTATTGCATGGATTATATATTATAGGTATAGATGTTGATTCGGTGTAAAGGATTTCATGTTTCATATCTATTTGTGCTTTTAGTTGTTTTAAAAGATCACTACCTATGAGTCCGTCATAAGAACTGTCTACGTCATATATATAAAACTTGTGTGTGTCGGGGCTATTGAATATAGGAAATAACGGTATTTCTATTACTTCATTATGTCGACTAGAGGCGTGGGTGCTTATTACTTCAAATGGTTCATAATATTTATAGTTTTCAAAATATTCATTTGCTTTTCGGGGACTAATAAAAGATCTTGAACTACCGGTGTCTATCATAAATTTAGAATTAATTTCAGGAATAACAATGTATGGTAATTTTAATGTATTATAATTAAGTCGTATTATTTCGGGGGTTCGTTGGAGGCATCTATTTGAAAATTTCCTACACTATCCATATTTATGTGTTGTTCATTTTGTTCAGTAATATTGTCATAGTTTTCGAAGTAGTCCGGTACTTCGGGACAATTTTCGTGATAATCCTCAAAGTAATTTTTGTCTGGATATTCGTATTCAGTGTCGTCACTTGTTACGGGTTCATTTAATTCGTTTAGTCTAAATCCTTGTGGTTTTACAGGGGCTGCGGTACGCATGCTTACGTCCGTGGACACCTGAGGTTGTGGTTGATGGCGATAACCGAATTGTTGTTGTCCTTGCATGAATGGTGGACGATAACCGAATTGTTGTTGACCTTGATTTAATTGAGGTCGGAAACCAAATTGTGGTGTATTCTGGTAAAATGACGGTTTATAACCGAATTTTTGTTGAGTTTGATTAAATTGTGGTCTATAACCATATTGTTGTTGTTGCAAAGCTGGTAATTTTATTTGTTTACTTGGTGGTATTCCGAATTTAAATTTAGGCTGTGATTGTTGTGAATTAAAGTTGTTAATTCCATTTTGTGTACTAGGTAATTTAAAATTATTTTGAGGTTGATGATTAGAAGTAAAGAAAGGTTTCATTCCGAATTTTTCAATAAACGGATTCTGTGTAAAAGTTTGAGGTTTAGGCTGTAATGAGGTTTGAGTTTTTATCATTTTATTTCGAGAATTGTATTGATACATAAAATTTACTTCCTCAAGTACTATGCTTAAGGCGTTTTCTAAAGTGTCTGGGCTTTTAAGACGCACTATACGCAACATCTCTTCGGGTAAATTGTATAAAAACACATTCATTGACATATTATCGTATATAATAATTTTACTTCGGCGTAAATCGACGTCGGTAATAAGGTTAATTTTGGCAATTAATGTGCTCTTAACATGTTGTATTCTATTACAGAAATCTAGATATGATTCGCCATTATTAATTTTTAATGTTTCTAATTCGATTGCGATACATTCTTCTGAACGTGGATCACCAAAATGTTGCTCGAGAGCTCGTTTTAATTCGGGCCATGTATCTAAATCTTGTCTTTCACTAACGAGAGTAGCAGCTCTACCTATTAATCGTGATGTAATAATATGAAAAATGTATAAATCCTGGTCTCTGTTTCCTTCTACTCTACAACAATTAATAAAATATTCACATTTTCTTATAAATAAATTTAATATTTTTTCGTCACCGTCAAATTTGGGGATGACGTTGGGTAATTCTCGTGGAATTGGTACTAAATTTTCCATTTTTCTTTGTTATCTTTTACTTGAATATATTATTTATATAACTTCACGTAATTTATAGTTTTATCACACAATTATTTTAATACAATTAATTTTTAATATATTTATTTATTTTTTTAATTCATTAACTTTAACACAATTATATTTTAATTAATTTACTTTTATTTATTTATTTCATACAATTATATATTTTTTATTTATTTCATTATATCTAAATAAAAGAACTCGCAAAACACACTTCAATTCTTGGAAATAGCGCTTTATAGAGATTCTAGATACTTATAATTAAATAGTGAAAAGGATTAGGTATAAAACTGGAAATAGCGATTAGGTCTACTCACAGATTTCCCATGTCCTTCGTTGAGTCTCTAAACGTCGTCTCGATCTCTTCTCTGCTCGCTTGGTGCTTGACAAATTTATTTTGGTTCGTAGGTTTCCCGTAAAACGTAAAAACGTACGTTACGCGGTACTGAGGTTTAGTTTCGCAACGCGGAAATCCTACCCGACTGCGCCAGTCAAGTCGTTTGCGGCCGATTGAGCGTTTTAAAAATACAATTATTTTGTGAAGAGAGACGTTTATTAGGCACAAAGACTTGCTTAAGACTAACTTATTTCTAACTAACATCTATAAGGTTTTGTACGGGGCCGGAAGGGCTTATCGCTTAGCAAAATCGTTTCTCAGATTTGACCACCATGTAGCCGGATGGCCTTATCGCCTGTGTTACAATGTAATTTATGTTCTTAGAATATGTTATGCTGAGTGGGTAAGTCGCCCGACTTAACTAGCTTGTCAATAGCTACAAATAATAATAAGGAAATCGGTTGTTAAACAGAGGAAAAAAAGGTACTAAACTGTTTTGTTTTCGGCTATTTATTTATAGAAATTCAGTTGTAAGAAAGGAATCGTATAATAGAACAAAGCTTTACTTTTATGTAGTGAATCCTTATACGAGAAGTTCCAGCCCTTACATCATCAATTATTGATATATCACTATCGATCCTTTAACGAGAAGCGACTAAAACATCTCCTTTTGCTCCAATTTTATTCAAGTACAAAACTAAGAACCTTTATTAACTAATACCTTTATTTTATACTAGATGCCCGCCCGGCTTCGCGCAAGCGTAGTTACGAAGAAAATCAGACCATTTCTTTTCTTTACAGTATGATCATGTAATGGAATAAAATGGCAACGGAACAGCTGCACGTCAGTCTGTGAATATTTTGTAAAAAATATCGCTATTGCCATACCTTCACCAACTTTTCAAAAGAAAATTTTTGAACTGAAATATTTCATTTTTCCGTATGGTTTTGCAAACATCCTTTCAGACAAACTTCGTTCTGACAATTAGAAACACAATTAAAAAGAATTAGCCAAATAAGTGTAGTCGTTCTGAAGTGATACGCTTACATACATTCCACAATTAAAATAATTACCGAATAAGTGCAGTAGTTCTGAAGTGATACACTTATGAGTCTATTACACGTAATGAGTACAGTGGCAAGACAATAAAACGATACTAGGCCGAGAGAGTCGGATGAACGACTAGGTGTTTATACGTATTTTGCTTGTTTGGCGAGTCAGTTTAGTTTCAACGCAGTAACCGATCGACTGAAATGGATCGCAAAAGAGAAGATTTTAAGATAGTTTTCAGCCGGCTCCTACAACTCATCATCGAAGAACTGTGGGAGTAATTGGAAAAAGGGAGTAGAAGTATTTGGAGAAGATATTAGATTTTAAAAAGGCGCGCCCTTGTCGCAACGAATAATCTTTTTAATGAATTACAGAACGAAAATCCTAGAGAATTTAGGGTACTTTTAAGAATGATTGTAGAACGTTTTGCGACATTGTTGGGGTATATGACTCTTCAAATTGCGCACAGAACTGACGAACGAGGAGGCGAGTAACGGCCGAGTGCATGCTCATACGTGTTGACCGGGATAGCGAGTCGCTGCGGGGGCGGAAAAATGAAGTAGGAGGTGGGAACTCGGCTTAGTAAACAAATCGAGATTCTAGTGACTCCCTCGGCACTCTGTTCAGCCTAGTACTCGTCAAATTTTCATATGTACAGAGTACTCGGCCGCAGTGCACTGTCTCGACACTGTACTCGTTACGTGTAATAGACCTATTACATACATTCGCCAATTAATTCTTATTAATATTGATTACGTTGTATGAATTTCTTTTAATCCGACTTCTTAACATAGAACTTTTTTATGGTGGTACATTACACAATTATATTTCTTACTAAATTATATGCTCTATAAGTGTAGTTGATCAGTGTGGAATGTGATACGGGAGCAATAAATCATTTTAATAGATTTCTTCTTGATACTTTTAAAGCATAACATTATTACAGCTATAGCGTATAAGCACGTTACCGATCTGCCGGATACTAATTTCAAGCACCATGTCAAGCAGGTTTTAATATCTAAAGGCTATTACAGGGTGGATCAATATGTGAACGACGGTGACGTCTGGAAATGACGCCCTCTCTGTGCATCCAACAAAACCGAATGTAATTATTTATAACTATGTTTTAAAAATGTGAGTTATAATATGTTAATGAAAAGACAAACCAGATCGAGTTTCTTGCCGGTTTTTCTCGATGACTGGGTTGTTTTCCGAACCGGTGGTAACTTTGACGTTCATAAGCGCCTTCTCAGGGCCTAAACTGAATAAAGTATTTTTGATTTGATTATATATGTAATTATTTACCTTGATTAATTATTATTACGAACTATGACAAAGTGCATTTATAGTAATACGTTTCCAATTCCAAAAAATCGAATACATATATATTGCTAGACTATTTCTATATATTACATGATTAGGTATTGGGGACGTTTTACTTCCGTTTAGCTTCATACAATTTTGTATGATTAATAAAGCAGGTAGGTAACGTTAAATTTAATTCCGCATAAAGCAAGATACTTGCATAGGGACCCGACTACGCGAATCAGCAACACAGCATGATAACTCGCCGACATAGTCATTTACAGTTCGGTTCTTCTCGGCAACGCTCGGCTCTCTTCGCGCTGTCAACATGGCTCCAATACTCTATGCCGTATCATACGGCTCACCTACACTATTACTTCATTTAGTTTTAGCATACCTATTGACGTACATTTTGTATGTTACGAGTATGTCCTTCTTAAATAAACTGTTACTGATATTATAAACGCAAACAAAAGAAGCAATACCGTGAGCATTATTATATCTATATCTTGATATAGATAATGGTAATAAGAAAAACGGAAGTAAACTAAGTTTTCCATACTACTTCTGTTACCTCTTTTACTTTCTATTACTTCTATTTATTTTACTATTCCAGACATGATTACTATGTAACAGATATTTTGGTATAATACAAAGAAATTTCAAAATTATTTCACTAATACTGCTTAAATTAAACAGTAAGTGATAAAAGTGATGAAATTTAAAGGAGTAAAAAATTGTAAAGATCCAATTAATCCCGAACCCTTGAAAGGATTTTGTGGAAATAGAGGAAGCAGCGACTGGAAAGTGTGATGGTAAAAATACGTTTTATTTTAAGATTGAAATTGAATTAACCTATCTGGGTACAGATTGTTCTGAAAAACAATATTTGTCTGACGAAGTCATTTTATTTCAATTGTATGCGATTGTTTCAGTTCAGTACATCCAGTTATGTGTATTTTGTGCGGTGACTACGAAATGGATTTTTTTGTATATACATATAAAACTTTCGTAATTTGTTCCTATTACACCAATTTGTAATTATAAAGTTTGTGTGAAGCATGAAATGCATTGTTACGCTAATAATTATTGCATGTGTATAGACGGAATTCAGACGACGTAAATTTAACTCCTCGGTTGATTTTTTTAAGAACCAGATCTCAAAATGGCGGATTATGTTTTAAATTGTATTTTTAGTTTACGACATCGTATATTGTAAATTTCATGGTTCAGTAAAAAAACAAATCGTACAAAAGAACATATAATTTAAAAGTACAATTTATATAAAAATTGTAATTTTAGAATACATAATTTGTATTTTTCAAAGTTTTGTAATAAATCAGGTTTCTTTTTTAAATGTAAAGTTGTTGGCAACATTACAGACTGTTACAGTAGTAGACAACAGACAACAGACTGTTGGCAGTCTGCTGAACTATGCCTCATGAGATCTACATTCGTTTGTATGGACTTTTATGGTTTTGGAAAGTCCAGGGGTTAAATTACATTACAAATATATCTTAATTTAATTAAAAGATCATATTCGTTAATGGAATGCTAAACGTATTTCTATATTGTATGATTTTTTTAGTTATTACATACCTAACTTTATATTTTCTTGTGTGGAAGAATATGTTTGGTGTAATATACAAATGCTACTATGATAAACAAAATATAGTAGAATTAATATTGTGTATAAAAGTCTTGACAATGAAGATTGATCATATCGTTGGTTTACCTAGATTAAAGGAATGTTCACGCGAACTTTTCAAGAACCGTAACATATTGAAATACAAAATAGATTTTGTACAAAATGTTTACTATAACAGTATTAAAATTTGAATAAACAGTTGTATTTGATTTATTTGCTGCCAAACGACTCCTTGAAATAAAATTGCTTAAATTCGTATAAATTTTATTATTTTATTTATTCTAAATTAATGTATTTAAATCTAGAAATATAAATTTATTTTGGTGGTTTGCATCACTAACCTGTTAATGCACAATGGATATTCGAGAAGGGTCAAGTGGTCGCGAGGGGAAAATTTAATTTACTGTTCGGATCCCTTCTCAGAGTTCTGTAGCTTTCCACTTAATTATTTTCGCATCTATGAATTATAATAAGATATTCTCGTTATTTTTTGAATAGAAATGTATTAAAAGACAGAATAAGTTATAAATTATAGTTATCATATAATATCATAACACATATATACCATATATATATCATAACACTGCGGCCTGTTGATTTTTTTAGGTGCTTTATTTATATTAGTTATACCTATCTCTTTTCCAGAGTGTACGCCTGATGTATGTTATTGAATTTGTTAAAAAAAATCAAATCCGAAGTAATTCTGCTGATAGTGTGTTAGTATTTTGTATTGTTGGAGCTTAGTGAATATTGTGCTTAGAACGGTACATAATAATAGGTAAAATTTCTATAAAAATCAGCGATTATTAATTAATTAATAAACATCAACAGTTACAATAAATTTGCCACGTACGTCGAAGTATAGGAAAAGAGTTATAATAGACCAAATCAAAAAGTTATTGAGTAAAACCGCAAAATATTACTTTTGTGTGCCTTAAGAGATTAGCCTACAAGTGATTTATTCTAATGAGATGTATACAGATAAAATTAGATTTAGTTAGGACAGTAAATGTACATTTTCAATCTTACAAAACAGCTTGAATTGATTCATTCTAGATGCGGAGCCCTTACATTGTATTGCGCTTATACAGCCATAAAACATTGCAAACAGAAACCAAAAAAGGAAAAATAACTAAAAATACAAACTAAAAAAAAGAGTAAAATTATTAATATACCCGAACTCAAAAACATAAAAATGAATAATGAGAAATATAGAAAAATAGCTGCTTAAGACAAAAGAAAACAAATTGAAATGGCTAAAAGGCATAAATCATACGATTATGTAATAATATGGACCTTTCATTATAAAAAACGGATTTGGTTGCGCATACATTGCGCATTGTAAGTTACTTTTTTATTAGTTTTAAAAATATTCCTACAATATTATATTTTGTCATCTTATCGCGATGAAAACAAATGGAATTTCTTTTTACCGTCAATTTTTTACAAGCATCTTGTTTGTTTGCATTAAAACATATTCACAGATTTATTTGCTCAACGCATACTACACGCAAAAGCACTTTCTAGGCTGAGGTGAAGTTTTGTATCCAATTTTTTGTACGAATTTTTTTTTCACAAATTTTGTAATGTTTTAGGGTTAGTTTATTATTAACAAACTCCTGACCGCGGTTTTACTCTTGTTAATATAGATTTGGCCTATCTTTCGAGAATAATAAAAAAAAATCTAGGTTAAAGGTATCCTATGTCCTTTTCTGTGCCCTTGATATTGTGTACCCAAAATTTGATGATGATCAGTTGAGTAGTGAAGGTGTTCATACAGTATTTTTTAGTATAAGTTGTAAGTATAAGTGTATCAGTTCATACTTGTATGAGTTTGAAGTATTTAGTTAGAATTTTATTAAATCCTGAAAAAAGTCGTGTATTTTATTATCTATCAATTGTTAAATTCGGTATGTACTTGTTGTTTATTCAGATATAGTAATTTTATCAGAGTAACAGTTTAGATAGTTTTTAAAGAAGAATCATTTGCATCTATTTACGTTTCTTAGATAAATGTAAACATCGAGCGTGTTCCGTAGTTTATATTAAAATATTATTTATTGTCTCGTGTAAAAACCGTTTATGAAATTTCCCAAGAGGAAAAAAATCGCGTACTCTCGTTATGAAGATAGTTTGACGTCCGTAAAGGATCGTTAAGTATGCAAAGTTGCAATTACAGACTTTTAGAAAAAGGGAGAATTTCTTAAAATACCTTCTCATCGCACGATTAATTAGCTTAAAAAAATGTTCGAATATTTTAATTCCTTCTATTCGATTTCAGGGCTATTTGAAAGTTTTACATACTCCTATCAGTTTGGTTCATATATTAAAAGCATTTCATTGTTCCGTGTGGATCGTAGTTACGTTGGCAAATGCAGTAGTATATTTTACTACCAGCGCTTTGTTTTATAACTTTATCTTCATGTTGGTTTTCACTCGAACTAAACCCACACTATTTTAGTACAATAATACTTTATAAAAATGAATTAAGTGACAAAATTACAAAAAAATAAAATAAAAAATATCACTTAGATTATTATTACTTCAGATAGTAGTATATTATTTAGAAACACAAAAGTTTCAAAAGTCACCGAATACGTTTGCATACAATGTAATTGGCAAGAAAGTTTTATGATTACCGCATTACTTAGAACTTTCACGACTTAATTACTTATATAGCAAATAATAATTATAATACCCCTGAATTAGACGCAATGGTACAACTATATTCGAGAATAAAAAAGTCATTTCTGTGTATTTTGCAGACAAATATCAGGGTAGCATGCATAACATTGATAACTTCTATTATCACTTTATTGACTGACGTTTTAAATTATAAAATGAACTCTATCTAGTTTAAATGACCGAAAAATAAACAAAAATTTGGATCAATCAATGATTTAGATCAATTTATTAAAAGTAAATATATATTAAAAATATATAAGATCCCTTTGAACGGCTTCTTACCCTTCTCGGTAAACAGATTACGCAATGTTAGATATTATTATATAAAAACATTTGAAGTATCCGTGGGCCAACATCAATCACCCAACAAATTCCCGTCCTCACTTGAGAAACATAAATAAAATATTGGAATCATCCCAACGCCTATGTATTGGGTAAAACCTGTTGGGGAAAGTTAAATACCATTACTTATTAGAATTTGATTTTTAAATATTTGGTACTTCGTCGTGGATAAACGGCGTATGAATTAATTTATTGTAAATACTTAGACCGCATTAAAACTTGAACCTGTTAATCTAGAACTTTAGTTCCCAAACTAGTCCAAGTGAACCCCCAGAAGTCCACGGGATACTTGACCGGAGTCTACGATGGCGTGACAAAAAAAAGCGGTTCCCAATTCGTAAGCGAGGATCCAGGGAAATTTATCTGCATTCGATGTTGGCTTGACTTCACCTATCAATGTACTAACTTACTAAATGAACTGACTACACTATTGACCTGACACTTCACGGCTTCACCGGACTACTAAAGTGAGCGCTTAAGGCACTCGGTTTATTGGCAACAGGCTCAAAGGTGCCAAAGAGGCCGAACCTCGGTTTGGGCTGTTGCCTTACATGCAATATCGCGAATCTATCTAAGCTAACTACTATTCATGTATATAAAAGTTTGTGAAACACACATATGTATCAGTATGTGTGGCTCATCAACTTAAATATATAATTTCTGCCTGACAACTAAACTAAATTAAATTAATTTAATGCGAATAAAGAATAAAAAAATCTTTTACACCATATGTTTACTTAATTGTGTGAGTGTGTGCATGCATGTGAGGTGGTCTATATTGTGTTGTTGAACTAGTGATTAAAATTTTTCAGTGGTCACTGTATCTCGCTAGCAGCGTGCTCGAAGCCTCTCTACAATTGTATCTCAAATCTGTGTATACTATAATTAAATATATAAAATACGGCTAGTAGTATTATGTGTATATAATAAATTAATGTGTACAGTGTTATAAAAATAAACATTACGCACACATAGTATCTCAACGGTGTTTTTAATCGTCCTCCCAAAGCATTAAGCAACTCACTCAAATATAATTTAATGAAGTCCTGTGAGAAACCCTTTGTCATACATATTGAGCAAATAACTTTAAAATGTGACTTTCACATTAAGGGTACTTATCCCGAATTTTGTTCACTTCAAATATTTACCAAATTTATTTATTTTGTCATTAGTCGTAAACGCGCACTTGTGGTTCTGATTGCAAGTCTCTATGGATTTATCTTTTGTTACAAACATAAAACGTGTAAATACGAAGCCTTTATGCCTCCAACTCGGTTGCGTAACAATTAAATTGTCACTTTATGAAATAGGCCCGGAGTTGATTAATGAATGGAGTTACAGTAAGGCACCCTGTCCTGTCCGAACCTAGTCGGTTATTTATTCATTTCATACATTGCTATAAGAAGTAGGATTATGATATGTATGTGACAGTTAATTTACTATTGTTAGAAAAAGGAAATAATTAATACACTGTCTGTAATTGTGATGCTATCATTAAATGCTAGTAATCGATATTCTATCGGTATACAAATGCAGTCTAAATTAATCTACGCTACTTCTTATATTTCTCCGTCGTTATTTTATACTATAAAGTTTGTATAAGTTTGTATTTTTAAATAATTATAATTTATGTAATGATTATTAAATGAAGCATCAAATTATTTTCTCAAGCGATTTATAATTTATATAAATCAAATCTTATTGTATCTATTATACTACAATTAAAGTAAATATATCAAATATAATGTATATTTGATTTAAGATAAATATGTGTTTCTGTCAAGATGCCAATTCAAAGTTTCAACATTAGGGAATTACTCAAATCTCGTAACCCACTTTGGGAGATCGCAAGATACGACAGCCGTACTTTGTCGTTGACATGCTTATCTATTGTATAAATACTGAATTGCGACCAATCTTGTATTGACTTAAGGAACGAGGGTATTGTCTGTGGATCCGTAATATATTATAGATAACGATTCCTTCAGCCTTTAGAAATAGATTATTTAATCAAATCTTGATGTAACAGTTTACAATAAATGTCACGGGACATGATAACAATGCTATGGACAGTTTATGAAACGGTTTGATAAACGACGATATCCCGCGGAACTAATTTCGCCTAACGATTTATGCATAGCCGTCACCGGCAGAATTATGCGAGTCGAAATATGTGCCTTATCTATTTTGAAATATTATGTTATATTAAATAGTGTTTTAAAAACGTGATGAAAGGAAACGAGATACAGTAAATCTCACTATATCCTCACTACCTTACTAATATTCATCATCTCATCGTAACTTCTTACCCTTACCCCACCTAAGTAGTGTTGGCACAACATGGTTGTCATGTTGTGATGTAGGATTCGGCTTAAGTTTTACGATCAGCCGCGCGCGCCTAACATCAACCCTCATTGGGATTGTTTTGTAGTACCACTTCAACTTCTTAACTTCGTATGGATGCCAGACGTGTATTTTTGGCTCTTCGATAACAAGTGATAAGGATTCAAATGACGCGCTTGTGTACGATGTATCCATGAATTGCAGCTCTTACAGGCTCTGGTTTCAGATCTTCGTAGCCATGAGGAATTCTTCCTGCAAATCTGATTCAGGAGGTTCACTGGCACTTTTTTCCTTTTCATGTGCATTTTCGCCATTATTATTAAAAATATGTATTATTTTATAAAGCTAAATATCAGTTTTTTCCAATAGTAAATTAAATTGTAAATCAAATGAAATAATTTCGTGTTGTCATTGATATCTCGTTGGCAGATCCTTACTAATATTATAAAACCGAATGTGAGTTTGTTTGTTTGCTACGCTTTCACGACTTAACAAATCTATCGATCAATATGACATCTTGCATACAAGTTGTAAAAAGGAATATGGAACGTTCCCAAGGGATAGGTCTAGTCTACATTAATGTGATAGAAGCCGCGAGCAGAAAATATAAAAGCACATTATTATTAGACTTTCTACGACGGCATAAATGCAAGGTTAATAAAACCGTAGGTTAAATTAAAAATGTTCTGTAAATATTTCCCCGGTTGCTTTGAATGATATTGTATATCGATGCGACGCTGACGGAGCATTGAGAGTGATGTTGAAATAGGCTGCTAATCCCACCAATATTGAAATATCTGCGACAATATTCAGGCGGAAAGCTGTGATCCCTTTTTATTAAAACACCGCTTTATACGGGAGCCACTGCACAAAAATATATATTGTTGGGATGTTTACGAGAACGTATATCAATGTTTTACTTATATTCTTTAGTAACAGGAATTTTAATATTGTGTCTAATTGTACATTTATAGGATAACTTGTGTGATGTATACTATGAACACGCTAGTCTTTTCTGTCGAATAAGGTCAAAAATGACAGACAGTAAACGTGATACAAATATTTACCACTTATTTAATCCGGTTGGAAGGGCCAAATTCAATGTCCGCCTAATAACGACGGTTGAGAAGGGCGCGCCAGGGAAAGAAAAAGATAAAAAATGAAAGACATCAATGTATTGACATAGTGCAACATTCTAACCTCAATATAGCGTGTGACATTATATTTTCTTTGTTTTGTGTTTGTATATTTATTTTATTAGAGAAAACAAGATTTTCATTGAAAAGTAGGCAACTTAAGCTAACAGTTAATATAATATCGGTCTTGCTTCATAAAATAGTCGTGATTTGATATTCGATTATGAAGAAATTTTTATCTATAGTCAAACTCTGTAATTCTATCTCTACATTTTTTACTACATTTTTTTGTCATATTATTAAATATGACATTAAAAATGTCTCTTTGTTTTTAAGCCCGTATTTAAATAGAATTTTGTATGACGGAATTATATGAAAAACATACATAAATGTTAGTAATGCTCTTAAAAAATCGTAGAAACTTCTTAATTCTCAACTGATTTTCATAAGATTTCATACAAAGGAAGTAGTAGTTTATTTCAAAATTAATTGTCTATAATGATTACACGTCAATAATACTTTTAGGAACAATATATATTTTTTTTATATTATAGGGGGCAAACGAACAGGTGGGTCACCTGATGGTAAGTGGTCACAGCCGTCCATAGACAGTAGCAACACCAGAGGAGTTGCAAGTGCGTTGCCTGCCTTTTAATATATGTGGGCCTCCGGCGCTCTCACTGACCGAACGAAACGCAACAGTGCAAGCACTGTTACTTTACGTCGGCTTTGTGTGAGAGGGTGGTACTACCCCGGGCGAGCCGACCAATTTATTCTGAAACCAGTAATAGTTTCAGCGTAGCTCTACCACCTACAAAATATACACATCATCTAATAAATTACAGTAAGATAACATATGGAGAATATTGACTGCATAGAAACGCGTGTTTTGGCTAATTTCATATAAATTACTTACTCCGTACATTAATTAATTTATTCTGTTTTATTTGCAGATGACACCATTCAATTAAAATAAATAGGAAGAAATAGTGTTTTAATACATTCCAGTAAGAACAATATGATTTACATGTTATTTATTATTAAATTCTGAAGAGTGGAACAGTTTGTGTATGTATTTGTAACCGCAAAACAGTAGTGCTCACTCTGCTTTATTCCCGTTCGCAGGATGTGATTGGCAACATATACTAGTACACAAGATATTCTAACTCTGTCCTAGTAGAATCTATCGTGATTGGTCTCCGCGAGCTATCGCGGCTGTCCCCGAGCGCCGCGCACAAAGCGCCCCCGACGTCCTAGGCAGGTCTCTCCTTCCAGGGCGCCCGCCGTCTCCTCCAGCCCGTCACCTCCCCCGCTGACATCAGCAGTGGCCTTCCCGAGTCTGCCGGGCACTTCTCGTGCACCGGCAGCGTCCGCACCTGCACCTTACGTGCCCCCCCGGCCTGCTCGGCCCCCTCAGACCCCTTGGGCTCCTAAACCTAGGTCCCAGATCCAGTCACCGCCCGCTCCTGCGCCCTATGCGCCGCCCCGGCCCTCGCGGGCCCCTCAGGCCCCGTGGGCATCCAAACCTACGTCCCAATCCCATTCCCAGCCTCCAAAGGTCAAGCCCGTCCAGGTTAACCCTTTCACTTTCTCCCTAGCCGGTATAGACTGGTTAACTCAGCTCCTCATCTTCCATGAGATTCAGGAGATCGTCGCCTTTAATGCGATGATCAATAGTAGTCAGAACCTCGGTCTGCTTAACGCCATTTCGAGCTTCCCTGGCATCGCGGCCACTCTTCAGCGCCTCGCGCGCGATTCTGTTAAATAATTTTACTCTAGATACAGATGGAATAAATCCGCGTATTTATGTCTATCTTTCCCTAATAGTTCGAATCGTTTAGGTTGTATACGCAATCCGGTCGATTGCATAGTTAAATAACGGCGCCGTCGCCGTCTTACTTGTAGCTCCGTTCAACTCATAAAAATGCGTGCTTGCGCCCACGCTCGCGACTCTCTCTGCTTGCGTCGACGTAGGCAGGGGTTGAGGATACGATCCCGCACACACGTCGCGTCTCTCTCATAGCATCTCGAGCCTAGGTCGTCCCTCGGAGTGGAGCCCTCGAGGTTGTTTTTGCGTGATACAGTACTCACTTTAGTTCACACTTACACAGATCACCTCACACACGTGCACACATAGGTACACATGGTGGTGGGCTGTTTTTTTGCCCTTTTCGGACTGAATTAGGTCACACAACATAGTAGACAGATACAAAATACACATATAGGTATTCATGAAACATACATGGATTCACATGTATTTTTCATGAACTTATATGTGTATGAAATGGATAGTTAGTTTAGCTAGCTTAGTCAGATCGGGAAAACTCGGCGACAGCTCGAGCCGAGGCACACCGTGTGCCCTTGTGCTGGTTGCCAAAAAAATCGGGTGAGTGCCCTAAGCGCTCCCCTTAGTAGTCCGGTGAAACTGTGAAAGCCTAAAAAGCTGGCAGTGTAGGTCAGTTCGAAAAAAAAAAAAAAAGAAAAAAAAGTGATTGGTCTTAAGATAATAGGACTACCCTATTGAGGTTGGTTATAAATGGCTATGGGTTGCAGTGGTTACTTAATATCGGCTGGACAACAAGTCTATTTACTACTATATAACAACAAATAATACTGCGATGTGTATCAATTTTCTATGCTCAATTAATATATCATATACTCATATAAAAGCAATAAATGAATGTAATCGACTTAATGTAGTTCAAGAAGTTGTACCTTCCAAGAAGCTACCGTGAGGAGTATAAGCTGCGGTCAGCTGTATTGACCTTTATAAATCAGCGGACTAATGATTATCGCAATGGTTTAAGGCTGGTTGATTATGGATACTTTCATAGCTTCTGAAGCACGTAGACTGTTTAATGTTGTTATGATGTAATTCAAATGCTGTCTGCATCAAGAAAATATGGTTTGGTACTCACACTAACGGTAAACAAATAGAGACAGTACCACACAATTACACCTTGTAATTCGGTAGTCGCAGTCCACTTGTGGGTTTGTTCCCTTTGTTTGCTTTCGTATTCGCTCCGATATCTAAAATAGAACTCGACTCAGACACATTGCGGCCCACCGCACACCATTTCAAAAAAGGAGGGTAGAAAACTTTAGAAGGATTGCATCATTACTCGTACAATTCGACAAAGTAAGAGACGGGCTATTTTTAGAGCCCCATTATATTTAATTTCCATGGTCGATGAACTCATCATTCATTCTTTGTTTATCTGTATCTAGTTCGCATACAATATGTTATCATGTGTTCCTGTAAGATTTTTGTAGAATTGTTTAATAGTTACACTATACCGAATTCATCCAATGTATATTAGATAATACGATGTAAAATAACTAAAAAAATAAATATTTGTGAGTATAAAATTATTTGCACCTATTTTAGTACACAAAAAAATGGTTTATTGCGCCTCGGTTTTATATTAATAAATACGTTTTGTAAAGAAGGTAACTGTTCAACGTTTTGCAAGTTACAATTTTAAATTTCAAAATTAAGTGAAACGTAATTAGTGCATATACATGGGTACTATGTCTAGACTAGATACAAATCTTGAATAGTATGTCCCAGACTTTCACTTCTGGGAAAATTGTCAGACATACGATACATACATGAAAACAGAAAAAAAGTAGAGACAGTCATAAGGCCTACCGACAGCAGTGAAGACTCAAAATAATGGAATAGCTGTGATCTTTTTTGAATCATTAAATCAATTCTAGTCTGAATTATTTTAATAGAATAATTTGTAAATTAAAATTATTAACATTAGTCTGTTTTTCACATCTACTGATACTCCGTGCAATATTTATATACATTTTTATACAGTTTACTAATTTATCAAACATATAATGTACTGCATAAGCTCTATACAAAATATCAATATTACATGTACACAGGCTGCTAGACTAAGCGTCACTAGTCAGGTGCACGAGTATGTCGAGGTCATAGATGACGCGAACTCATAAGTTTCTTTTCTACCGAGAAACGCTCAACGCAGTAATAATTTAAATTTAAAACATCTCTTACAATTAACTGGATATATCATTGCACGCGTCATACGCATAACGTGTATCATTGCGTTTCGAATTAGCACAACGAATAAGTTAGCTGAAAAATTGTAATTTGATATAAAATTTCAATTAACGTCATGTTTTATAGTGATTATACTTTGTACGCTTTTGAGTACTGAGTCGAAATATCTGTGTAATTATGTATATCAAATATGATCTTATCTTAGTAATATAACATAAAAAAAGTCGAAAATTAAGTAGCAAACACGTCACCGATACTGATAGATTTGAAGTTTGTAAACGGTAAGTAATATTAAATTCATCATATTAAAATGGTTTTTACACAGTGAAAGCGAATAGCCAACACAGGCCTTTATAAATCGATATAGAAATATACTAAGATTCACATCAGTACGATTTTCTTCTCTGTACCTCAATAGGTTTTCTTTTTTTGTCTAGTACTTATTGGAGAGATTTTGTCTTATCAATATTAAAAAAAATAGTGTGTGTGTATTTATGTACACGCGTTAGAAGTTATACTTCTTTGGCGTAACAAGATAAAAAAATTTCCAAAAATTTTATCTTTCGCCTTATTCTACGTTTGTAGAAAAAACGACACTAACAATGGAAAAAAGGTATTTAATACATACATACTTTTTTTGAATAAAATGTTGACTATAGCTAACTTCAGGGTGTCGGTTTTTCGTCACGGTGTGCGCGCGCATCGTAAATATTTACTCTCATCATTTTTTGCCTAACGCGCCAAAAGAATAGAATTTAATTAATTAATTATTAATTAATTTCCAGCCTTTTTTTATAAGTCTCTATTCCTCATACTACATGCTCTTTACGTCTACAATCCACAATATTTGTACAATATGTAGTACAGCTAATAATATTTACATAAAGTTTGAAGAACAAAGTTTTTCTCCCATATTATAGTCGTATTTCGACCATTGGACGACCACTAGTACATATAATTCTTTCATCTTACATAAGGGTTCAATAAATAAGTCACTTATAGTCTAAATCATAATAAAACTTCATTTATTGGTCTTCGTATAATTGCTACCTCGGGGGAATGCATAATTTCCCGGAAAGACAGGAATGATTCCCTTTATGTTTCCACGTAACGAGAATAAATTGTATCGTTCGAGCCACTTTTCTAAGGTATTGTCATTTATTAGCTTTGCCAATTAGAAGACTAGTTGGTGAAATTAATGTGTAATAATTTTACAAAACTTAATTTTTACTAACTTTCTTTTAAAATTTCAAAGATTTAAAATGAAGCATTTCTTTTTAATATGCACTAGGTATACCCATAACTAAAATAGAAGTATATTTGCTTTGGTCGAGATTATATCCGAAACAGCTTAACCGATTTTGACAAGACTTTTATTGGCAGATAGAGGATTCCTCACAACATTATCTACGTTATATACAACTAGCTTTTGCCAGCGGCATCGTTCGCGTTGCCGTTGATTGGGCCCATCCCTTGGGAACAGTAACTCTTTTCTAGATGACCTTACAATGTAAATGCAATTTTATGATGATCCGTTGAGTAATTAAAACGTGAAAACGTAACAAACAATCTTATTTGCACCTTATTTACCGGTTATTTGTAATAATAGAATTAGTTAGAATATTAGGATTAGCATTTACCGAATGGGCAAAACTAAGTCTGCCGGACCACTTAGTATATTTAGGACGAAATTAAATAAATACGGGAAAACAGTATAACAGTAAAAAATAACTATTTTAAAATACACGTTCAAGACTAGATTACGTTAAAAGTAGTGAATCAACTTTCAAACGTAACTGGAAAAACTAAGAGGAGCTTTCGATTTGTACAAATCTTCTGCAGCAGTACGTTTCGGCTTACCAATTCTCGGTTTGAAGTGTATCCTAAGCCGACCAGGGATGGTAAATGAAAAATAAAACCTAAATGCACCGCGTCTTCGAGTAAGCTTCATTTTTCTCTACCGTGTTATTCTCACAGAGGCTCTTCTTTCAACCACCATTCACCACCAAGATTCTTTTGTTATATTATGCTTTAACAAATTTCGACTTTATCTGGAATTTATAATGTTTTGGTTGGTTTACTTAATTTTTTTATATATTTTGTCCTAATAATATTAGTTTTCAGTTAGAATCATATTTACTACATCGTGTTATGGACTCAAATAAGTGTTTTATTAAATTAGTGTATTTAAGATAAGATACCACAATTAAGTAATGAAGCGTCAAGAATCTGCTAGATTCCTGTTACCATAGGATTTTAAAGTAAAGTCATTATTTGATAAAATGTATAGTATCCAAGTAAATTGAATAAAACCTTTGGTATTGTGTTAGCCTACATAGTCGTATTACACGCATTGAGGGATTTTATGACATTCAAAATATGGTGGAATTAATACTTTGTACGTTGTAGTGCCCTATGAACTACCTCTTGTTAAAGACGGATCATTGTGCGTCGCGTTGGTTGGAGTAATATAACATGTCCCATAAGATGGACTGGTACAACTTTCAGGTGACTAGCTCTTACGACTATGATCTATAGAAAATCACATTTAAGATCTATGCGAAAATTAAAAATATTTTCAATATTTTCTTCCGTGTTGTCTGTTTTAGTACGTATTTAATTTCTGAGAAATGCTATGCACAAGCGGTAAGCATTACAATATTATGTCTGACTCGTTACAAAAAAGCACAACAGAGGGGAAGTTATTATTTTAATGGTACACTGGGATGTTTTAAAATGTTTTTGCTGCTTTTCATCATTAAAGTGATGGACAAAAACTATTTTTTATTACGACGAAATGCTCTTTCGTTTTTAAAGGATGATTTTCACGCTACAAATTTGGTACGACTCTTTGACGCAGTGTATGAATGTAGATATATTTTCTTATGAAAAATATATTACCAAATCTACTCCAACATTCGTGTTTAATTTTCAACATTTTGAATTACATTCAACGTTGTAAGGTAATCTTAAAAAAATCTGTATAATGCAAGACTGTTGCGTAGGGAGCCGTTTACGCGGTTAAAGTTTACGAGTTACCTTTCTTACATAGGCATACACAGTTCGATCCTTCTCGGTAATACTCGGTTCTCATTGGGGGGTTAACGTCTCATCGGCCTCCGATGAATTCTTTTTTTTTTTTTTTTTTTTTTTTTATGTGGGAAGAAATCCTCCATTGGACACCCACAGCCCTGGGGAGCTGTGGGGTGTCAGACTCTTACTGACTAAAAAAACCCACAAGATACCGTCTGCCGCGCTATGGAGTGGCACGGGATCGAACAAGCAAGCACCATGCCACCCCGGCGACAAGGCCCAGCGCGAACGCCCTGACCGCGACGACAGCCCGGTCAAGCTGCCTACCCATCTACCGAACCAATGTGCAATGGAAAGTCAGGTCCCCAGCCCCTTCCCTCCTTGGTCCGGTTTGGCAGTCAAGGGGTCACCCCCTCCAACCACCACCACCTGTAACTTTTTTACGTGGTTTTCTACCACGGTGACTTTTTAACGAGGTTTTCTCCCTCTCCCTCCGCCCGAAGGCCACCCCTCTGTCACTTTTTAATGTGGTTTCCTCCCACAGGAACTTTTTAATGAGGTTTTTCTCCCTCTTCCTCCGCCCGAAGGCCTCCCCTCTGTCACTTTTTAACGTGGTTTCCTCCCACGGTAACTTTTTCTTGAGGTTTTCTCCCTCTCCCTCCGCCCAAAGGCCGTCCCTCTGTCACTTTTTAACGTGGTTTCCTCCCACGGTAACTTTTTCTTGAGGATTTCTCCCTCTCCCTCCGCCCAAAGGCCGTCCCTCTGTCACTTTTTAACGTGGTTTCCTCCCACGGTAACTTTTTCTTGAGGTTTTCTCCCTCTCCCTCCGCCCAAAGGCCGTCCCTCTGTCACTTTTTAACGTGGTTTCCTCCCACGGTAACTTTTTAACGAGGTTTTCTACCTCCCTCCACCCGAAGGCCTCCCGTCTGTTTTTTAACGAGGTTGTCTCCTCAACACCCGTAACTTTTTAACGTGGTTTTCTCCCACGGTGACTTTTTACCGAGGTTTCCTCCCTCCCACCGCCCGAAGGCACACCCGTCTGTAACTTTTTAACGTGGTTTTCTCCCACGGTGACTTTTTACCGAGGTTTCCTCCCTCCCGCCGCCCGAAGGCACTGCCCTCCGTAACTTTTTTACGTGGTTTTCTCCCACGGTAACTTTTTAAGGAGGTTTTCTCCCTCCACCCTCTGACGGGCGAACCGAAGCAGGCCCGTCCTTACCCCATCCCCTGTCCCCTCTGATAAGCAGAGGGGTACTGCGAGGGGCGCCGTCTGCCGGGGTATACGCCCCGACCCGCTCCGATGAATTCTGCCGCAACAAAGGGCTCGCTTGCACTATTACTGATTTCGCTTAGCGCACTTTCTTTCTTACAATTATTCACTGGATATTATTTGGAATATTCAGTATCCATATATTTATATATATATTCCTGTTGTAACACTGCTGAAATAGTAATAATTTTACCGCAATAATATTGTATATACAAAAACAGTCTGATAAGAATATTTGCAAAAAACTTAAATAATAATGCCAAAAGTACAACACTCATCACCCCCATCACCTACTAAACAGAACACTGGTATTCAGGTAGTTCAAGATACAGCTGGAATTCAGTCTCGAAGTAAAAGACTGCGGAATATCATGCTACCTAATAATGATTTACAGCTTTTTAAAGAAGAAATTCTGAATATGCTTTCGACTTGGAAAAAGGAACAGGATATTTTATTGTCTAAAATAACAGCAGACATTAACGAGGTAAAGTCACAAAATCAGCAAATTCAAAAAAGTAACTCTGATATTGAGAAAGCAATTGAGTTTATTAATAATAACTACGAAGATATGAAAATTCAGATTAGGAAATTAGAAACTGAGAAAGTGTTACAACAAAACTGTATAGTAGATTTAGAAAAGAGGATCGCTGACATACATAACCATTCACGATTGTCAAGCATAGAAATTCGAAATATACCCATTAAAGAAAATGAAACCTCAGATGAGCTAATATCACATGTTTTTAAAACGTGTGAGTTCCTAGACATAAAAGTACAAAAAACAGAAATCAGAGACATATATAGAAAACAAGGGAAGGAAAATACAAAAAAGACTATAGTTGTTGAGTTTCATTCAGTTACATTGAAAGATAAAATTATCGAGTCGGTTAAAAAGTTCAATAAACAACGGCCTTCTCACGAAAAGCTTAACACTGAACACCTTAACCTGCCTGGTCTACGTACTCCTGTCTATCTGGCAGAATTTCTACCTGGAAGCCTACGGAAATTGTTCTATGAAGCTCGAGTATTTGCTAAGTCTAATGGTTATAAATATTGTTGGTCAACAAATGGGAAAGTCCTTTTAAAAAAATGTGAGGGTTCAAAAATTGTCGTTATCAGATCAACTGATAGTTTAAACAGCCTTTTGAAAGAAGCATGACTACTTTTTAATCTAGTTAGTCATACAAATCGCTTAGGTTTTATTTTTCGATTTACTTGTTTTACATTAAATTTGATTCGGTGCCCGCTGTATGTATCTGTTATACAATTTAACGCTAACATGTATAATTTGAATAATAGTATCATATGCTTATTTTTCTTATACACACTCACACACACACTGTTTACAAATTTTATTCTACCGTCACACAAGTTATTTATTGTCTATAAAAGGATACGCAATAACCTTAAGGGTTCTATTTGTTATATTAAACTAATTATGTGCTATTTATTTAAAACTTTAACTACATATTTGTGCTATTGGGCTCATAATTACTGGAATAACCCCTGCATGACCTTACTATATCTTTAAATTCGATAACCAGATAAAATATTCAATAGATACCATTGACGAAATCTGTAACTCAAAAGCATATATCTGTGAACCAGAATTATGTCAGAAATATATCAGTGATATTAACTGTTTCAATGTTATTACTCAAAATATCCGTAGCATTAATTGTAACTTAGATAATTTTTTAACACTTCTTCACAGTATACAGGTATCTTGTCAAGTTATTGTGCTGACTGAATGTTGGATTTCTTGTTCCTCAAATGTCCCAAACATAGACGGATACACCAAATGTTTTACAAAAAATAATACACTACAAAATGATGGGGTAGTTTTTTATATAAGAAATGATATAGCCAATATTATCGTAGAGGAACCCAGCGTCATGGACTCGAATTGTATGGTAGTTAAAATTAATCAGGATATTGTAATTGTTGGAATATATCGTTCACCCTCATATTCGAACTGTGCTCAATTTTTAGATTCTATGCACACAATTTTAATTTCTTTGGTAAGCTTTAAAAATATAATTATTGTTGGAGATATTAATATTAATATTGCTCCAGGTTCCTATGATATCAATGAGTTTAGTTACATAAATTTTATGTTTTTTCATGGATTTTTACCAACTCACAATTTACCTACTAGGGATAAGAATTGTCTGGATCATTTCTTAGTCAAAAATAAACTGAAAAATACTACATTGGTGTTGCAATCATCTGTCACCGATCACTGCGCCGTTATACTAAATACTACACATAAAATTAAAACAAAATTCACTACGGGTATTTATAACAAAATGAATGAAAGAGGAATCGATACAGATTTAAAAAAACAATCTTTTAACAGTATATATTACACAAATGATTTAAATGACGCGACAAATATATTAGTGAGTTCTTTAAAAGACATTATAGTAGCTAATTCAATACCTTTGAAGCTGTCTCGGAATAAAAGGATTATTAAGCCCTGGATTACTCCAGGACTTCTTCGTTGCATTAGAAATAGAGATAAATTGCACTTAAACTCTAAAAAAGATCCAAATAATTCGATACTCAAAATTACATACCGTAGATATAGAAATTTTTGTAACAATATTCTAAAAGAGACAAAAAGACGATATGAAAAAGATGAATTAATAAATGCGGGTAGCGATAAAAAACGGTTATGGAAAGTAATTAAACGAATCACGCACACTGATAAACAAATAGAGTCGACTAGAGAATTGTTGTTAGTAGATGCTACACCAGCACAATCTGTCAATGCAATTAATAAATACTTTGCTAGTGTGGGAAGAATTTTAGCAGAAAATATTAATAACACTCATAACTTTGATCCACTTAGTATACCCCGTGTCCCAAACTCATTTGTACTAATCAATACGGATGATGCGGAGATTGAACGTATTATTTTAGCGTCTAGATCTAATTGCGCGATTGGGTGGGATAGAATCCCTATGTCATTAATTAAAAAATATAGACATATCTTAATACCTTATCTGACGTATATCTGTAATAGCTCATTTAAAATTGGAATATTCCCTAACGCCTTTAAAAAGGCTATTATACTCCCAATACATAAAGGTGGTAACAGATATTGTTTTATAAACTTTAGGCCCATTTCAGTTTTGCCATCTATGTCAAAAATTTTAGAACGTTTAATAAATAACAGACTTATATATTTCTTGGAAAACAATAATATCCTTAGTTCCAATCAGTATGGTTTTCGCTCTAATAAATCTACAAGTGACGCAGTTCATTTAGTAACAGACTATATTGTATATAACCTAGACAAGAAGAAGAAATGTTTGGGTATATTTTTAGACTTGGCCAAAGCATTTGATGCGGTCTCTGTTCCCATTTTATTGGAAAAACTAGAAAGATTGAGTATACGGGGAGTACAGTTACAGCTATTGCGTGATTATCTTTCCCACAGGACACATTGTGTTAAAATTGATGAAGTTGTAAGCGAAGACAGCGCTGTAGAATATGGCGTGCCACAAGGCAGTATTTTGGGTCCAACTCTATTCTTGGTATACATTAATGATCTATGTGCAATAAAACTTGAGAATGGTCGCATTGTCTCGTACGCAGATGATACTGTGCTTTTATTTTTTGGTGATACATGGCAGGAAGCCTTTGAAATTGCCCAAGAAGGTTTTAACAGAGTAACACAATGGCTTAATGCAAATTCACTAACTCTTAATGCACATAAAACAAAATATATTACATTCACTCTTAACAACAGACCTTCCACAAGCAGGGATAATTACTCATTAATGGCTCATACCTGTAACAATTTCAATGCCTGCAACAGTTGTCATATTCTTCAACACACTGATACTGTTAAATACCTGGGTGTAGTATTGGACAATAATCTCTCATTTCATAGTCATATTGAAACGTTAACTTCTCGGGTACGTAAACTGATTTATATTTTTAAAAACCTTAGGCATGTGGCAGATTATAAATTGCTAAAAACCATTTATTATGCACTTTGCCAATCAATAGTTACGTACTGTCTTACTTCATGGGGAGGAGCAATCAAATCAAAATTAATAATGCTTGAACGAGCCCAAAGAGCTGTACTAAAGGTAATGTTTTTCTTACCTTACCAATTCCCAACTTTCCATGTATATAAAACCGCCGAAGTCTTATCAGTTCGTCAATTATTTATATTACAATTAGTATTAAAACGACATTCAACACTAACATATGACCACAATATTGATGCAACTCAACGGCGAAAAGATTTGATATGTAATACTAAACTATGTAATACTGCATTCGCACATAGGTTTTATTGTTTCCTTGGGGACCACCTATATAATAAAATAAACCGTGACATTTCTATATATGGAATGACGAGCTATCAATGTAAAAAAGCAATAATAAGGTGGCTTATCATTAAAAACTACGACGAAACAGAACAGCTTTTAAGAACAATTGAATAAAAAAAAAAAAACAATAATAAAAAACCCTTTTAAATTGAATGCACATGCACATACAACACAACACAACTTACGCTTAAACATACATAAACACACACACACACACACACACAAATATGCACGACTACAAACATGATGCCACTCAAAAACGAAATTCCTCAAAATATACATACAAGTACCGACCAACTATTTATTTACTAATTTTGTTTATTTATTAATTATATGTATTTATTTATTCTTTTTAACTCATATTAATACTTTAAGGATTATTTAATTCATATTTGCCACATTTTCATAATAAAGGAAACGACAAACATGAGTAATATTTTCTTCGGAGGTAAACCAACTGCCAAGATACAGGGCAACCTAGTTTGGTAGTTACACGGTCAAAGAGTGTGTATTCTTTTCTATATAGTGAATAGTGAATAGTTTTAATGTATAAACCAAAAATGTGTAAAATTGTAAAAACTATGCGTAGTAAATAAATTATTATTATTATTATTATTATAATTACTTTGCTAATATGTTAACTTTTCGTAATAAATTCTAACTAATATTATAAATGTGAACGTGAGTTTGTTACGTGTTCATGCTCTAACTATCATCATTAAATTTCGCATACACGTTGACGGGAGTACAGAAAAGGACAAGTTAAAGGACATTCAGAAAAAAAGTACTTTTTCCTAGGGTTGGGTAAAATTAATTTAAACGTGAAGCCGCGGGTGGAATCTCTTCTTTACTAATATTATAAATGTAAAAGTGAATTTGTTTGTTACGCTTCCACGCTTTAATTATTTAACCGATCATTATGACATTTTGTACATATATTATCAGATGTACATAAAGGATATAGAGTACCTTTCATCCAGAAAAGAAGTACTGTAGGTAAAATGTTAGAACAAATCTGTATAAAGCTGCGAACAAATATAGTAGGTTATAAAATGGAAAAGGATTTAACTGATTTCAGATCAGCTTCATACAAACAAATAAAAAACAATATCTTTAGCATTAAAATATTAGTATAGACTATAGGTAATAAACTGAAACCTTAAAATTAAATGAATTTAGTGCACGCAACAATGATGTAGATAAAGTGTTTTGATTATTATGTTTTCGATCAAACTTTAAGACCTAACAAAGAAAACTAAAGATATCTAAATTGTGCAATAGTTTTAGTTTTAAAAGTAATAATAGTTTTGAAAAGAATTCTGACTTATGTTCACTGTTTTTTTAATATTATTTTTTTATAAATGCTTTAAAGATAATTACCACGAATACTTTAATAATATTTAAAGACGTTTTAATGATTTGTTTATTAAGGACAGAACATTCCGTTGATCTGTAGATTTAGTTAATTGTAGTTCGTGAGCTTATAATGTCAGTTAACTGGATTAATGAAAGCGTCTACGCTTACCAATATGTCAGCTGAGAAATTCCGATATAACTACTTACAATGGAACGGATGATCTATTTATGGTTTAACAATATCGTTTCCAGTGAAAATCGGTTTGTCAAGAAAATTTATTGACCCAACGGTTAGCGGTATTCGGCTCAAGTGAGTGGCAGATTGACTTCGAAAATGTTTAACTTAGTTCTGCCCTGTTACACTAAAACCACAAGGCTATGTTAGCCACAAATATTTTGTCTATAAATATGTTGTAGTAATTGTGCGAAGAGAGATTTAGTAACTCTATTATATTAAGGTTTAATACTGATACTTTTCAATGAAATTATATAATACTACGCGGGAAGTAAATGCAATTTCAAATATGCTAGCATATTAAAATTAGACTAACTAATGTGATAATAAATGCGAAAGTGAGTGAGATGAGAAAAAATATTACGGTCTAAGTTTTACAGTGAAAAATCCTAAATTATAGTCACATAATGAATAAATATCGGTCAGTTATCTCATTACATGGTGAGAAAATTTGTTATTTCGTGGTTTTTTCCTTTTTATCGTTTCTATTGGAGTTTCTCGTCGAATTGACCAACAGAAATCAGCAAGCATTGCTGCTGACTATTTCCCACTGTAGCGTTTTTCAATCTGCATTATATCCTGATGAAACCTTTTACCATGCTCATTTGATAGGGCTCCAAGATTTTCATGAAAGAAATCTAAATGAGAGCCCAAAAAATGAATCTTAAGTGACATATTGCATCCAAAAGCTTTATAAGCAGAAAGAAGCATAAAATTCATAGCAAAAACTCTAGAGGTGATGGAAAAAATCGGCCAACGTAGATAGATTCAGAACATTAGTATCATCATATTTATGGCAAAAAAATTTAAAGGAGGATTTCATTGCAGACCAGTGTATTTAGTGCATAAAACGCGTATACTAATTGAAACAAGTATAAATATATATTTATATTATATTTATGAGTAACTTTCGCTTGCGTCAATCTAAATTTTATGTATCCCTCAAGAACAGTATTTTTTTTCTGCATATCTCTTTCTATACCCCTGAGAACATGTTTGCAAAATTTTTCTATAATCGGTTAAGTAGTTAAAGTGTGAAAAAGTTACAAACAAACCAACTCGCATTCCGATTTATAATAATAGTTGGGATTACAATTAATGAATATATTTCATATCAGAATTGTCAATGCTGTAGAAGCAGTGTACACAGCAATATACGGTATACGATGCGATGACGATACCGCAAATAAATCCTTGTAAACAAAATTGTAACTGTCATCGATATCGTTCTTTACGATTGGATCGCTGGAAGCGATGTGAAATTCAAATCGTACAAAATTGACCGTTTACCCTTTTCATGTGTCGCATCGCACATATCTACTTATGTATTATAATCGTGAACACCCTAAATCCTCTCAAGCCGTCGGACAATGACTTTTCCGTCGAGTTATTATTGTATTTTATTTTCCCTCATGACTCCTTATTATTTTTATACTTTTCTTTATATGAGGATATGTCGGCTATAAAAACGGAATGTCGCTTTGTTGCCTGATTGAACCTTCACTGCGACGAGTTTTTTTATTTCTTGTCTTACAATAACGTGTAAGTTATAAACGTATAATTCGTTGTAAGCCTCCTTTACTCTCTTGAAGATTATATTTTTTGATCTATTGTTTTTTTTTACATATGGAAACGAATAAGGTCTTCGCTCTAGCTAACATCGTCTAGGGCCTGAAGGGCCTGAAGTGTACGTGGGGCAGGCAACGGTGGCGGACATGACTGACCCCCTGCCTGAAGGGCAGGGGGGCGCGCCTGTTTATAATTGAAAGGACAATTCGTGTCCGGGCCAAAGGGAGCTGTGGGCGATATGTAATAGCTCATAGAGAACCTACGTAGCCTAGGTGGAGGTCCCTAGCACTTCGGTTTCTTCTCTCTTCGTATCTTGCACACGGCACGGCACGAAGAACGACGCGCCGTACGGCACATGACGCGCAGCACGAAGCACGACGCGCTGCACGGCGACTCGACGCACTACACACAGTGTGCTCGGCTCGCACCGAAAAGTGTGGTTTAATTGTCCAACATCGTAAGGAAACCTGAACATGTTCTTGTGGTAACAGTTTATGTGTGAAAACATAGAGCTGTGTGCTACTTCTCGGAGTTTGAAATCGCCAATACGTCGCGGGCTGCGTGGTGATGATTATGTCAATAGCTTCTATCGGGTAGAGGCCTATGGCCTTGCAGTGGGTCTCTTACAGGCTGATGACGTTGAGTGTTATTGGCCTTTAGATATAATATAGCTAAGTCATGAAGTAAAACAATTTCATTTATGTACTTATACCATTATCATTCCAAAAAAAGATTCAAACATTTTCTAGCCCAATAATATAAAACATTTTGAGATAAATTTATATTGTACATGAATATATTGTTGTGTATTTTGCAATCAATGATGTGTAAAGCCACGCGACGTGTTACAACCGAGCCAATTTTCACAGTTTCATGTCGCAAATTTACAACGATCGCCCGATAAGTAGGAACATAAATTGATGGTTTATTTGGTAATAATAAACGTGCAGTGTTGGCAAAATAAGCGAGTTTATGTCTAATATAGTAATATAGTATAGAATGCACGCCATTAGGAAGTCGGTCGTATTTTGCATAAAATCGATATACAGACATTTACTACGCGAAATATTGTTGTACGTACTTCAAGTGAGTTGCGTAACCTTTAGGATTTTAATAAAATGTAATATTTCTCTGTTTGTGTGTCGTTAGTATGCTTAAAACTCAAAGACAGTGAATCGATTTTCACAATTATTCTTAAAATCATATGTGTATTTTCTGATTAAATTATGATATCATTTACGTTAAGTTAATATATGGGACAAGTTATTAACAATAGTAAATAAGTAGTAGTTAACAAGAATTAAGTAGACAACAAATGACTTCCTGCACGTTTTATTGGTACATTTTACTTGAGCTACTATCTATTATATTATCAAATATAATCAAAGTAGTAGACAATTTTTGGGAAAAGAAATTCTTTAAATAAATTAGCAATACCTATAGATCTATTTAAGTAATTCTTAACATTATCATTACCAATAATATAACTTCTAATCTTAGTTTGTTTGTTATGCTTTCACATATTAAGTATTGAACCGAGAAACGCTGATGGCTTAGATGTTAGCGTCCTCGGATGTCGCGTCGAAATAGTTTGAAATCTTTTCGCATTAGCCAGAGATTTTGGTGAAGGAAACATCGTGATGAAAACATTATATGGTAGTAGAGATTTATCTAAGTCCACGTGGCTAGCTACCAGTCCCAAGTTGAAAATCTGTCACCCAACACCTATGGGTGTGTTCTGGTAATTGCTTTTTTTTTTCGAACTGACCTAACTGTTAGCCTGGCAAGGCCACTATAGTTCCACCGGACTACCATTTCTGGTAATTGCACTTGAGAGACGGTCATAGATTTAGCGTGTTTACCATTTTGGACCAGACCGTCATTTAACAACAGGTGATATTATGTTCAAACTTATTAAATATAAAAACACCGATCATTATTAACTTTTGCATACACTTTCTCAGGAGTACACGAAGGGTAATAGGGTATCTTTATCTAGAAAAAAAATACTGTTCTCGAGCGATAGGTTAGATCTACATTAATGCGAGCTAAGCCGCAAACAAGAGATAGTAAATAATATATGTAAAAGGATATTGCAATAAATATTTAGATATATAATAAGATATACATTGTTTAAAAGGCTTTATTGAATAAAACCACCTTAACAATAATTTTGTAGTTTACGCGAGCGCAGCTGTGGGCACTACTAGTATTGTATATGTGAAAGGAATACGCCTGTCGTGTTGATATCATATTTAAATTTACGCTCCGAATTACATTTTAAGCTCAAACTGTTCTGCAGTTTCATTGAAATTGCGATGCACTAATGATATCAATTATTACTTTAATTGTTGACGTGAAATACTGGTTTCATTGCCCAATTATTATATATATAGTATATACGCGTTTTAAAATAACTAATAGTCATTCAGTAGCTTAAATTTGACCACCATCAATTTATTTTGTAAGACTCAACATCATGTGAAAGATGGTGATGTTTGGAATTGACTCCTCTCTGTGCACCCACTAAGAACGATTGTAACGTGTAATGTATTTGAAATATATATGTTAAAAAGATAAACCTGATCGAGTTTCTTGCCGGTTATTCTCGATGACTGGGTTGTTTTTCGAACCGGTGGTAATTTAACGTTCATAAGCGCCTTCTCAGGGCCTGAATTGAATAAAGTATTTTTGATTTTGATTGCGATTTTTTGGCAAAGAATGTATGTACATAGGATATATTGTAGATTAGTAAACGTAAGGATCGATAAGAATGATAAGTAGAAACTTAAAACTATTTTCCAATTTATTCTTATTGATAACACAAAAAGTATCATAAATAGCCATTAAAAAAGAAGTCGGTTAAATAACCCGAGTAAACAAAGTACTTAACTGTTTTACCTATTTATGTGTACATTTGCGTCGTAGTGGGTAATTTTCTTTGAGTTTAATAAAGGAACACCGATTATATCAAAAGTTTATATTTAGGAATATGTTTAATTAAATATTTCTGTATATTTATTTATATGAGTATTTGCAAAATACATATTTTATTGTTTAAATGCTTAGTGCTTGGTGATTTGTTATGTGTCAATGATTAGTACCAATGTTGCAGTGTCATCTAATATATTATAGTATTATACACTTATGGGGGAAAAAAATAACGAATTAAAAGAAATCCGATTTTTTAGGTATAGTAAATTTTAGAATAATGGATAGCGTCAAAACATTTACATTGATAAACCATCTACTTTATGTCAACTTTCCCATTTCGTTTTACTATTTGATATTGTTATAGGTAAACTAGCTTTTGCCCGCGGTTTCGCGCGCGTTAATATTGTTTTGATCTGTCCCTCGGGAACAGTTATTTTGTGTTTTGAATAAAAATAACCTTATGTACATTTATGTTCCTCTTAAAATGTGTATGGAAGATTTAACTATGATCAGTTGAGTAGTTAAACCGAGAAAGCGTAACAAATAAACAAACAAAGACTACGCACGCATTTGTTATATTAGTAAGGATAATAATGGTTGACGAAAAGCGATTTTCTTAAATGTGACCCAATAAATTATACTTACAGTGTTACGTTTTAAAGTGTAAAACAGATCCTCGTTCTTGACCTTTTAGAACGAACACATTGAGAACTTCCTCTGAGTGTATTTCAATGTCAAGGGTGGAAGTTGGCAAAACTTGAATCCGCCTTATATATAAAGGGCGTTTCTATACAATTATCCCTATGTTTCTTATAAATTCTCGGCCATTTTAATCTATATATAAAAATTCATGTCTGTGTCTTCGTGTTCTTCACATTCAGGTGAGAATATATACTCGTACAGCTGTTTTTGGGATTTACATGAATATTTTCCGTAAACTAGTTGGTGTCCATTAGTGTATTTTACACACTAACTAATATTAAAAACACAAAAGCGAGTTTGTTTGGTTAACGCTTTCTAAATTTTACATCCATGTTGTCAGGAGTACTAGGGTCATTACCATCCATAAAAAAATGTAGTGTTCCCGAGAGATATAACAAATCTAGATTAAAGCTAGTGAAGCCGCGAGCATAATCTGGTCAACCATATTTCCAAATCGAATTAAAAAATATAATTTTTCTTTTTTCTGTGTGATATTTTGGGACAAACTGGTTTATTTTAGTTTGTTTTCATCCATTCATGCCTGAAATAGAAAAATCTTCTTTCTCGTCTAATGATGACGTCATTCTCGCGTTGTCATCTCATCCACAGCTGTTGAGAAAGACATGCTATTGCCTCCGCTATGCTATGGTCTCCAACATACCAGTCATATAACTCGTTATAGGCGTATGTTTAGACATGTTTTTTTCTAACTTGCTATACGTTTTTGGTTTGACAGACGTTCACAGCTTCACCGAGCTTTATGGGCGAGCGGTTAGGGTACTCAATTGGAAGAGCAACAAGCATGTCAATGTGGCCGGATATCGGCTTGGGCTGTTGTCTTGCATGGATATCGCGGTTCCAGCTAAACTATCCATGTACAGGGATATGTATAGGGTGGTGCGATACATATGTGTACAATCATATGTGCCCCTCGAATGTGTACATGTATTTCGAATATATCTATGGGTGTCACGATTCGTGTTAAATGTTTAATATTGTAGGCTCAGTTCGAATCCTTGCTTTTTCTAAGTCCGCATAGGTAGCTACCACTCTCAAGTTGAAGATCTGTCGCCAAGCATCTGTTGGCAAGTCCCCTCATGTTTAGCGTATTTATCATCTTAGACAACATTATCATGTAACATTAGATGGAATTATGGTCAAGGGGTAAAACCAATAAAGTATTAAAAAAAAATGGTAGGGATCTGAATCCGATCGTGAACATCATAAGCATTGTGATAAACCGCATCACGAAAAAACTACGGGAAAATTTTTGAACATTTTTTTTAATTATGATGCTTAGTCATTTGGTCTTTACCTAAAAAAAATCACGGTAGCTCCTATTAAGACAAAATTATGAATATGAAAAAAAATACTAATTTTATATGCTCTATGGGTGTAGTAATCTGTGAAATAGGGTTAGCAATCAGTATGGTGCGCATTCATAGGAGAATCGAAGTAAACGGATAACATTGTTTACAAAGAAATTTTCTAAGTTTATATTTGAATTCAGTTTTTTTTTTTTTTTTTTTTGTTTTTCCTCTATACATGGAATATATTCTTAAAGTAATAAACAACACCCAAGAAATTCGAGGTTATCAGCTAATCGATTATAAAATTCTACTCAATGGACAAATTAGAAATCGATTGAATAAAAACGTAGTAAAAAGACACATACATGCTGTAGTTCAAAATGAGTTGTAAATCAAATTATGAAAGCGAGAAATATGTGCACGTTCGTCACTCACAGAGACTTTTGCCAGTAAATGCATTAAAGTCTGCGTCGCGCCTGCGACAACGAGCCACCCAGGTACCACTTCCGTTTTCATTATTTTATGCAAAATAAGCCCGAGTGGTAGTAGTGTAATAATTTTATGAACAATAGACCTTTGTTACTTACCCTTGTTATTTCACACTTAAAATATTTTTATGGGCGATGTCAACAAAATTAGTAATTATAATTGTTGTAAAGCATTTGTCTTAATTAAAAAAAAGAGAATATGGGCTTATGTGGTTTTTGCGTATAATTTTTAGTACAGTAATAAGGGTGTTGAAAGAGTGCGGTACTATAATTTTAAACTACATTTTAAATATTGCTTGTTTCTTAGAAAATAAAGGTAAGGACATATTTTTGCAATCACTACTTATCATTAGTTTTCCGAGCAACTTATGGTGCGTTGTTAATCAATATTAATATTTATTGCCTCTTTAATTGAAAGATATTTTATTAAGCCCTCGACTGATTTTTCAAGACCCAGGTCTGAAAATTACTGATTATGTTTTTATTTTGTTTTATTTCACGACATCGTACATTCTAAATTTCATGGTTTACATTTTACATAAAAATTATAATTTACAATACACAATTTGTTATTTTTCAACTTTGTAATATATCAGGTATTTTTTTTAAAGTTTATGCTGCCAAAAGTGTGTTGAGCTGTGCCTCATGAGGTCTACATTCGTTTGTAACGGAACTTAAACTTTTATGATTTGGGATAGTCCAGGGGTGTATTCCTCCTCGGGCGGAAGTTGTGGAGGTGGTTGAAGGCCCTCCCCATATAACGGAGGAGGAGATGGGGAGGGCAGTTGAACGCCTCCGCAACAGGAGGAGAGCGCCTGGTCCGGATGGGGTCCCAGGCCGGGTGCTCGCGTTCTCTTTGGGCCATATGGGAGGGTGGTTTCGGGGACTGCTCGATCGCTGTCTGGAGGTCGGGCGGTTTCCGAAACCATGGAAGCGAGGGCGGCTATGCCTGCTGGCAAAGGAGGGCCGCCCTCTGGACTGCGCGTCCGCATATCGGCCCTTGGTGCTGCTGGACGACGCCGGGAAGATTCTGGAGCGGGTTATTGCTTCCCGGGTTGTCCAGCACATGGAGGAGATGGGGCCGAACGTGGCGGACGCGCAGTTTGGCTTCCGGGCGGGGCGTTCGACAGTGGACGCCCTGACCCACCTCAAGTCGTTGTCTGTGGAGGCGACCTCCCAAGGGGAGAGACTTCTGGCGGTGTCCTTGGACATCGCCAACGCCTTCAACAGCCTGCCGCATAGTGTGATACGGGAGGCACTCCGATATTTTGGAGTGCCTCTGTATCTGCGGCGGCTGTTGGAGGCGTACTTGATCGATAGGGAGGTCGTCTACATAGACGGCGACGGTCATATGGTCCGGAGAGGCACGCGGCGGGGTGTTCCACAGGGGTCGGCCTTGGGCCCACTCCTGTGGAACATGGGCTACGACTGGGTGCTCCGCGGCGCGCTACCAACTGGTGCGCGCATATTGTGTTACGCGGATGACACCTTAGTCGTAGCCCAGGGGGGGAACTGGGAGGAGGTGGAGCGCCTGGCCACGACGGCCACAAACCTCGTGGTCAGGCGCATAAGGAGGTTGGGCCTCAGGGTGGCTCTCGAGAAGACCGAGGCCGTCTTGTTTCATGGGCCTCGGCGAGGGCCACCACCTGGGGCCCACATAATGGTGGAGGGTGCCCGTATCAGGGTGGGGACCCAGATGAAATATCTGGGCCTCACCCTGGACGGGCGCTGGCGGTTCGAGCCCCATTTTGCGGGGCTCGGACCGCGAATCACAAGAGCGGCGGGGGCACTCGGCCGGTTGCTCCCCAACATTGGGGGACCGAGTGCCGGGTGCCGCCGACTGTATATGGGAGTCGTGCGGGCGATGGCCGTTTATGGGGCTCCGGTGTGGGCCGACGCCCTCGGTGCCGCTAATGTGCGGGCGCTGCGCGCTGCGCAGCGCATTGTGGCACTGAGGGTGGTCAGAGGGTACCGCACCGTGGCCTCAGCGGCGGCCTTTGCGCTCGCCGGCTCCCTACCCTGGGAGCTGGAGGCAGGTGTTCTTTTTTTTTTTTTTTTTTTTTTTTTTTTTTTTTTTTTTTTTTTTTTTTTAATTGGTTCACAAACCAGACATCACACTAATGATAATACATTACACAAACATTCAATATACACGTCAGTGTGTGTCTTAAAATAGTGAACACGACATGCCATTTTTTATAATAGTCTAATACATCACAAATTTATTTATACATCGAAATAGGTTTCTACTTTTAATTTAAACAATCGTAAGGAAGAAGTAAATATATCAACTAATTGGTCTATGCAGTTATATCCAGAAAACATACGATACAGAGGAGCGTGTTGACCAACATTGGTTCTGCAGTATGGTGTCATGAAAGTTTTCCTATTAACTACACGTGTTCCGGGACGTGGTATTACAATTTTAATTTGCTCAAGTAAGTCCTCGCAGTCAACTAAGCCGTGAATCAACTTATACAGAAATATTATATCGGCAGTTTTCCTTCTATTACATAAGGTTTTCATTTTGTAGTGTAATAGTCTATCCTCATAAGATATTAGTGATCCACATTTCTTATCCCAATATGTAAGATGATATACAAAACGCTTTTGTACTCGTTCAATTCTATTTGAGTGTATATCATAGCACGGATTCCACACTTGGCTGCCATATTCCAGAAAACTTCGGATTACGCTATTGTATACGGGTATTGTGACCTGAGGATCTCCAAATGATCTGAGCTGTCTCGATATAAAACCTGATAATCGAGCTGCTTTACGTACTATGTCGTCAATGTGGAAGCGAAAACTTAAATGACTGTCCATAACCACTCCCAAGTCACGAATGCGCGAGACTTTATTTAATGGAACATTCTCAATATAGTAATCAATTTCAAGTGGATTCATTTTTTTTGAAAATTTCATAAAGTAGCATTTCTTACTATTTAGTAACATGTTGTTCTGGTTACACCATTTACTAACGTTACTGATTTGCGTTTGTAATTTTATAGTATCCTCTAGGGACTCTATGATTTGGTATAGTTTTAGGTCATCAGCATACATATGGAATTTACAAGTAATTAAGCTAGCCAAATCATTAATAAAAATCAAAAATAATAGAGGTCCCATGTGTGACCCTTGTGGTACACCCGATGGTATAGTGATCACATGTGACCCATAACCCTGAACCGTAACTAACTGGGAACGATTTCTTAAGTATGACTCACACCAACGAAGTAAAGAACCATGAATACCCATATTCAACATTTTACGCAATAATAAGTCATGGTTTATCAGATCAAAGGCTTTACTAAAATCTGTGTATATTGCATGTACCTCTTTACCTTTATCTAAAGACATTGCAACGTCATTAGTAAAACATAGCAGATTAGACGTTGTTGATTTTTTAGGCAAAAAACCATGCTGCGCAGGGTGGAGTAGCTGTTTAACATGCCAATATAATTTTTTAACTACTAATGATTCAAAAACTTTACCGAAAGCAGAAAGAATAGATATAGGACGATAGTTAGATACCTCGCAGGGGTCACCACTCTTAAGTACGGGGGAAATTCGAGCTAATTTCCACTGTTTTGGGAAAACTCCAAGTGTTAATGATTCATTATAAATTGATGTTAAGGGATAGAGCAATGATTTAGCACATCGTTTTAGAAAAATAGGTGGAATACCATCTGGTCCTGCCCCTTTATTAGCATCTAGATCAGATAATGCTGTGGCTACTTCGGATTCAAATAAAATAATATTATTCAATGACAGATGACTACAAGAACTTTCTAAATTAGGCTGAGGAGTATTGGAATTGTCTATCATTTTATATACAGCACTAAAGTGATCAGAGAAAATGTTACATATCTCTTGACCTCCGCTTGCTGTTCGTTGTCCAAGAAACATTTTATTTGGTAAAGAATTACTATTAGATTTTAGACCATTTATATAAGCCCAGATGTACTTAGGATTAGTTCGAAGAATCCTAGCGGCTGAACATTTAAAATTCTTTAGACAATCTTTTATCATGACTTCACATCTTTTTCGAAGAATTTCAAATGTGAGCTTATCCATCAAATTTCCGTACTTTTTAAATATCTTATGATATTTTGCCTTCTCATTTAAACATTTTATCAAAGATCTGCTAAACCATATCGGGTATCGAAGATTTCGCTTTCTTGTATATGGTGTGTGACTCTTTATAATTTCGTTAAGTTTCAGATAAAAAATGTCCACTCTTGAATCAATATTACTAGTTGTACTCCAAAGTTCTAACCAATTTATATTTTCTAAGTCTTTGATTGCCAAGTCATATTTACATTTATTAAAGTTAAAATGTAGAGTGGGCTTGGGTCTCAGAAAACCTGTATTTTGTGACACGAGTATTAGGATGTCAAGAGCGGGATGGTGTGGGTCTAACTTAGTCAAAGGCACCGCTTTAGAGACTTTAATGTATCGCGAACAGTTAGAGAAAAGCAAATCCAGTGTTCGACCATATTCATTTTGAACGTGATTACATTGATCAAAGTTATGGAAGAACATCTCATCAATAAAGTTGTTCTCTAGAATGCCATGAAATGGTACTGGCGTACAGAAATGGCTAGCAGCGTCCCAAACCCAAGTAATATTGGAAAGGTTAAAATCTCCTATTAGTAATGAAATTGACTTGTCAACGATTTTGTTATGGAAAATATTGCTAAAGTTCTTCAAAAATATGTCAACATACTCGCGATTTAGGGGCGGGGTGATATAAATTACACAGATATTCAAATGTAATGTAGCTTGGTTATGTTTCATACATAGAGTAACCCATAGTTCTTCACATTCGGATTCCCAAGTGGTCATTCGTAAAACTTTAAATTTTTTAACAATAGCAATACAGACACCTCCTCCATCTTTTCGAGAAGCATTAATAGTTGAGCTACGATCTCGTCGAAAAATATCATATCTATCGTCAAATATCTCGTGGTCAAAGATAGTATTATTCAACCATGATTCTGTTAGAACTATTATATCATAACTGTTATTTAGGATATTTATATAAAAGTCTTCTGTTTTAGTCCTCAGACCACGTACATTTTGGTAATAGATAGATATATTGAATTTTGAAATTTGACACATAGTAACAATGCAAATAAGTATAAGTTTAAATGATTTACAGGGATTTTAAAGTTTCGGAGGTAACCCTTATAGATTTCGAATTATTATTTTTTCGTACAAATATTCGACCACCACGAACCCAAACGAACTCATACTTTTTTTCTTTGGCAAGTATTCTAGCAGAAGCATGCAGTTTTTTATTTGCTGGTGATAAGTGTTCCACTGCATAAATTGGTTTGTTTGACCCTGTGAAGCCTAGATTACTAGAATTCAGTTTACTTTCACGATGAGCCTTGTTGTGCCTTCTCACAGATGCTAGGACTCCATCGCGTATTCGAGGACTTGCAAACTTTACTATAATGGATTTCGGGCGACTGGAGTCTTGATTTAGTTTAGGAACTCTGTGAAAGTCTATTACATCACATTCCTTTAGGTCATATGAGATCGTTTTTGCCAATCGATTAATAATTGTCAACAAATTTTCATTACTCTGTTCTGGAACACACTGTAACTCTAAGTTGCATGATCTGGATTGCTGCTCCACGAAATCCAGTTTGGAATTGATTAAATTTAATTCTGAACGTAAGTGCTGATTTTCAGCATTTAATTCATCGGCTATCTTAATTTTATCATTAAACATTTTACTAAGGTCGTCGTATTGAGAGCTCACGAATGAAACGCTGGCTTTCAACTCCTCGATTGTATTACTGATGTTTTTTATTTCAGAGCACAACATTGCTTTTAGATCGGTAACAATCTTAGTTGAGGCATCGTTAATCATCTTATTAAAATAGACTTTAAGCTCTTCAATCGAATCTACATTCAAAGTTGGAAGCATAATAGGAGAATCAGATGACAGTGACAATTTGATTGGTGTGTTGGTGTTATCACCTTTCTTCTCTATGGATTTACAATCCGGACACTTCCAGGTTGACTTCGCATGTTTGGATTCTTTCCCGTAGTTTTCAAAAGTTATACCCAGACATTGATAATGGTAACCACCTGAACAGTCACTGCAGGATTTCAATTCGCTAGCCTTGACGACCTTCTGACAAGCTCTGCACTTCATTATTTGTGTCACGCCTTATAACTTAAATAGCAAAACTGTAGTGAACAAACTCCTTTTAAAAAATAATAGCAAATCGTGAGTTATGCGAAGGAGTGTTGACAAGTGAGCTGCGGGTAATCTTAATTAAAATATATTTAGAGTCTTCGTTGAAGATGTTTCAAATACGATTTTTCGGAGATATCACATATGTAACACTACACAAATATCAAAGTCAGTAATATTACACTTCTGAGCAACGTTTTAAACCAACACTTAACATAACTAAATACTTTTAACACCAAAAAAACAATTATTTATACAGAGCGACTTAAAATCCGTTAGTATTAATTGACAGTTCGAAAACGACTCACGAGTTCGAGTACGAGTACGAGTTCACGGCGGCAAGGAAACGGCTGGGAGAGCCTCAGTCCCAGGGAGGTTGAGGCCAAGAGGAGGGAGGGCCGGGAGGTGGCAATGGAGAGGTGGAGGCAGGACCTGGCGGACGCGCGGTTCGGGCGTTACACTATTGACGCCGTCCGTCCGGTCCTGCCGGAATGGCTTAGTAGGGAGTGGGGCTCCCTGACGTTCCGACTGGTGCAGGTACTCACCGGCCATGGCTGTTTTGGCTGGTACCTGCACCAGATCGCTCGCAGGGAGCCCACCGCCGCATGCCATGAATGCGGTGCTGAGGAGGATACCGCGCAGCACACTCTGTCTGAGTGTGTTGCGTGGGAGGGACAGCGCCGCATTCTGGCTGCGGCGGTAGGGCCGGACTTATCGTTGCCGAGTGTGGTTTCGGCCATGCTCGGCAGCGAAGAGGCATGGCAAGTGATGGTCTCCTTCTGCGAGGACGTCATCTCGCAGAAGGAGGCGGCGGAGAGGGCCCGAGAGCTGGATCCTCTTAGCGGCCCTCTCCGCCAAAGAAGAGCCGGTGGAAGGAGGCGGCGGTTTGCACGCCTCCTTCCACCTCCGTAGCCGAACTAGAGGGGATGGGCCGGGGGGCCCATCTCCTCATTGCACAAGTCTGGCTGACGAGGGGAGGTAGCTGGTTGTATACCCAGTCTACCTCCCTATAAGGACGGAGCCCGGCGGCCAACTTCCGCCGGGCTGACCGCAGGGGCGACATGGTGATAGCTTTGTACGGTCCCATGTCGCCCTAAGCAAAGCGGCGGTCGGTATACCGTGGGGTTTTAGTCCGTGCGAGTCGGACATAACACACTCTCTCCCCCGAGAGGGTGTGTATCCATAAGGGATTTCCCCACAAGGGGTGTATAGGTATTTTAATCGGGTTGGTTAGAAAGCGGATGAAGATTTCTTTTAATTTTACAAGTTGTTAATATTATTTTACTAATTGTTTAGAGAGGAAGTCATTTTCGGATATCCTTATCGTTCTTTTTATACATTTTTGACAATAAAACCTGCTCTTCATACTACTTTAATATATCGTTCTGTAAATAGGTAACGTAGGTAACGTGATTGAGAATACTGACATAAATAAAAGTTCGTTGTACTGAGTTTGGGTGAGGAAGGGATGACTATTCAATGTTTATTTTTGATATTAAAATGGTTATAATAATCTAGTTTATCTAAGTGCCCTTTAGTAATATTATAAAAATCAATATGAGTTTGTTTATTACTCTTTCATGCCTTAATTACTTAATCGATCATCACATTTTTTTAAACACATTGTCGGGGGTACAGTAAGGTATATAGATTACTAAATTTCATCCAGAAAAAAGTATTGTTTCCAAGAGATATGCCAAATCCACAATAACGGGAAGGAACCCGTTGGCAAAAGTTAGTTTTATTACATATTAAATTATTAATGTATTTGGATTTTTAAATGGAATGAATCCGATTACCAACAAATACATAAACCTTTGAACAAGATCTATTCATATAAAATGTTAAATATATATCGTATCTACCTGCCTATTTTATCTTGTAAGGGATATTTTAGGTCGGGAGTTATGTACGTGGTTACATTCAAATCTACAAAGGCGTGCGAACTCCTTTTGCAAAATAATTGCGAAGTCACTCTGCGTCTCACAGAAAACTCGTGATAAAACATAAGATGGAAATACTTTTAAGGGAATAGTGATTCAATATCGTTGTATATTTGTTTTTTTTTTATTATCAGTCTTATTTTCACTTTAATGAGGACAGATAAAATTCAAGCGAACGCTTGATATCGCCGGTGGAAAGGACAATTAATTAAAATATGCTTAATCGTTGGTCAGCGAAGGACCTAGGTTCGAATCCTAGCAACTGAGTCGGGAGTTTTTGACGAAGGAAAACATCGTGATGAAACCATACCATGGTGGTAGGGGTTTTTCTAAGTTCGCCTGGGTAGTTACCACCCTCAAGTTGAAATTCTGTCGTCAGACACTTGAGAGCCAGTCTCCCTTTAGGCTTAGCGTGACACCATCCTAGATCACATCAGATGAGATTGTGGTCAAACGTTAACCTATAAAGTATAAAAATATACGTCTCGTGGATGCCCGACTGATTGGTGAAACATACATGCTTGGTAACCATGTATATTTCACGAACCCATACAGGTATGATACGGATAGGTTTAGCTTCGTTTACCTTAGCTAGTTAGATTCGGGTTCTCGACGACAGCACAAGCCGAGGCGTGCCGTGCGCCCTTGTGCTAGTCGTCTATATAAAATCGGGTGAGTGCCTTAAGCGCTCCCCTTAGTAGTCCGGTGAAACTGTGAAGGCATTATTACTGGCAGTATAGGTCAGTTCGAAAAAAAAAAAAGATGCCCGACTGAAGTGTTAACTTAAACTAATCTACGTCGAGCTATGTAATATTGAAATTGTTGAACTCGAGAAAATCTTAGGTTATAATTTAAATTTTATGTATACTAACATGATAATGTATGGAAAAGTTATTTATTAATAAAATCTTTTATTGATTATAAATTATGTTTTATTCTTAGTAACAATTCTTGAATATATACACCTTACGCTACCGTATGTGGGATAGAAAAGGAAGCCAGACAGACTGACGCCGTAACGCGTTACGTAACTAAGCGGTTTATTCTGGCATAAGAAGTTATCACTTCGAAAAAAAAGTCAATTAGACATTTTATCGTCGAATAGGGGCAAGTTAATCATCGTAATGTGCAAAAACTGTCAGTGGCTCATTAGTCTATTAGATTTTCCATCGCATAGTAAATAGATTAAGAAACCCTTTTCAAAATTCAGAATAGGTACCTTAACATTCAATGAACGTTAAAATTTATTAATGAAATTAATTACTCAGCTTTAGAATATAAATAATTTAATAATACAACAGATTTATAAAATTTCATTTAATCAATAGTATTACATAAACAGCTAACAGCAACGATCTATATACAATTTGTTTAAATACTATTATTTCCAAGGTTAAATAAAATCATAAAACTCTTAGGTGAGAACAATAAAATATTGTAACATGCGAAGACATCATTGCACGTTGTCAGTTTTACGTAATTCTACGGACCATTTCTTAAATCATAAGTAGAAGACATTCACAAACAGCAATACGTTAGTCTTGGGTAAATGGTAAAAGTGTAATTATTGCTTATAACTCATTTAAATAGTAATATTAAAAAACAGTTTATTTAATATTGTCTTTATTTAGTTAATCTGAATAATTTAAATAGTTTCATAATTTTCTTAAAAACAAACTTGAATAGTTTTAATTCTTGATGAATTACATACCTAACAATCATTAAATATTAAATTTTCTAAAAAAAAGAAGTTTTAAATGGTTATGTTTTACTGTCGGGCTCGAAGTTCTTAGTATCGCTTAAATTACGTACATATTACATTTAAATTAATGAATATAAAATAAGAAAAGACAACGTTGAGCGTACTTTAAAAATTCATATTTTAAACTGTCTGGTGAATATTAAATTTTTCATGCTTAAAAATCATTTAGAGTGAGAGAGATGTAATAATAAAAAAGTGGTCGAAATCGTGATCCTGTTTTTGATCATTTGATATTCCTGAGCTATTTCCATATAAATTCAATAGAACTTCTATTGTTTGAGAGAACGTGAAACATCAAAAACTAACATATTTTCAAATGATCATTTTGGCGCCACCATAATAATATCAGAGTGATCATTGAAACTATATTATTGATCAGACGATTTGAAACAATGACCTAGTATTATCAGCTACGTTTGACCTGTACTAAATTACTATTGGCCTAGTGGAAAACCAATCGTAATTAAGTATTAACAATGTAGTCAGTGCTAATTTAATATAGATGAATATTATCTTGTAATATGACGTCATTAGTATAGTTTCGATGATAACTCTGATATATATGATACTAAAGTAACAATAAATTATATAAACACTAAATCCATTTTAATCATAGTCATCGTTAACTATATTTGGATAAAAATATTACATTAAAGCAAAATAATAATAGTCGTTAACGAATTACTGATTTAAATTTCGCCAAAATACAGAATCGTTGAGCAATTTCCTAACAAGTTTTATGATCTACATATACGATAATTTCTTAATGTCTTTACAGAACGACGTGTCGTAGTAATCAAAAATACACTGTAAACTAATCATGGCAATGTAATAACTACGTTTTTAAGCTTTCCACTTTATAATTCTAACATACACGATGCCAATACACTAACTACAAGTATGCAGTTATACATGGCACATTTGTCATACATATCTATCAGTCTTTCAACAATAAATTTATATTATTTTATAATTTAATCAATTTACAGTTAAACAAAAATTACTTACATGAGATATTTAATCTAAAACTTTAATAATTTCATATATGTTTTTTTTTAAATAAGTGTTTATAATTACAAAATTGATTCTAATGACATAGCACAATCGTATATTTGACTATCAATATACTTGACGGGCCTAAACCACAAGTTAAAAGCTAATTATAGTGTTAGGAATCAGGAGACGCTACGCTGCTTAATTAATATTTATCATATCTACACCCTAGAATAATAACGCATAGAAGAGATATTTCATACAGAAATGATTTAAAAATTAAAATATTACAATATTCACAACTTTTATTTTAATGTTATGATAGTTTAATATAATTCTTATATTTTTGGGATGTACCTATGGAACGTCTACAATTGGACATCATAAACAAAATGTAGTGTATACTTATGTACACGCGTTAGAAGTTATACTTCTTTGGCGTAACAAGATAAAAATATTTTCAAAAGTTTTGTCTTTCTCCTTAATGTACGTTTGTAGAATAAAGGACACTAACAATATAAAAAAGGTATTTAATACATACATACTTTTGTTAGATATGACAATACCAGTTGATTGAATAGTAAAATTAAAATTTGACTCAAAATACAACAAACATCGTATTTCCTTAAGTATAAATATTTTTTAATTGTATACAATAAATTAATATCTCAGTGTATATATAATAAAACTATAATTATTTATAGATATTTTTGCAGTACATGAACGGATTAAGATAATCTACAATTAAAAATGTTATCCACGAGTTATCTTTTAACTATACTTATATAGTTTTTCTTGTTTATTAACTAATAACTTGCCTTTTCGCTGTTTAATGTTTACAGATATGTGTCGAATATGACAAAATAATGTTAGAATACAAACTTACCACGTTACCATGGCAACTATTGACATGTTAATGGTTATTATAGTAACGGTAACGCGTAGCGCATAAGTACAAATATAAAATGTTGACTATAGCTAACTTCAGGGTGTAGGTTTTTTCGGATAGCTTCAACCTGTAGATTTCGTGTCACACTGCGTCACGCGCATCATAAAAAATCACTCTCATCATTTTTTCATAACGCGCCTAAAGAAGTATAACTTCAAAAAAAACAGTTTTCCAAATAAAGACTTAAAATTATTCAACTAAGTCATATAGGAAGAATAACCTATTTTCACGTGCGCTGTGTGATTCACTTCTATGCATAACTATTCTAGAGTCTACAAGCCAATTACACAAGGCCTGCAAATCATTTGAGGCACTATTTTATTTGCAGGTCTTACTATATTAGTCATAATCTTACGTATTTTAGCACAATAGTCTTGATTGGCACTATGATATGATACCGTGGAGGATATTAAGCTCGTGTCAGCTACTGATGACTACGCTTAATAAGACGCCGAACCATACTCCCTTGGTGATTGCCGTATGAGAAGTTTGCGTCGACTCGTAATCTGATTCATGAAATGAAAAATTCCGCTATACGTTGTAGAAAAGAATAAAATTACTTTTTTCATATAAATTTAATGTTCACTTACCGACGTCTTTCCATTCTTCCACCTCATAGTCTCCTATTACTCTATTTTCTGCAGAGCTATCGCGCCATCGATTTTTATGTTTGCCTGACAAAGATAAGGAATATAAAATATAGAAAACTCGTGATGGTGGATACTAAGCGGTAAATTACTGTCCGATAACATTTCTTTATATAGTGCTGACTGCTGAGGAAGTACGAAAGTAGATTTTTAACTGTATATAACATAGTAAACAATGTATTATCTAAGAAAAAATCAAAAATAATAAGTAGGTATATTGAATCAAAAGGTAAATGTAAACAAAGACGCCTTTAGCACAATAATATTACTAACGACGCAATTGTACGAAAGCATTGGGTCGTGGTGGCAAAACCAATAAATACAAAATCCACCATTGACCTTTTCACAGTGCCTGCCTCTAGGAGAGGCGGGGTACGTTACGCCACGTGCGGGTTCTGCGGAACTTTCTACTTCGTGATATTATTAAATTTATAATACTAGCAACGTTTACGTGCCAAAATTTATTTCATTTAGCATGTGTTCTGATAGATAATTGCGATTACTTTTAGTAACAAATTAAAAAACTGACTAAATTTCGACAAGTTTAGTTACAAAATTTGATCCATGTATTTAGAAAATTTATGACTTGGCTTTTTGTTTTCGTTTAAATAGTTGGAAAACCGGTTACAATGATATAGTATAATAATAAATAGCCTGTAAGACAAACCTTTTTTCTTTGTAGGGAATGTGGGCACGTGGGTTACTGATGTACTGGTAGTTGAAGGAGCTGGAATTTCTGTGAATTATTTAGGAACTAGTAAGAAATGCAAACAAGATACGTTTTAACTTTCTTCACGTTTGAATAATGTCAGTAAACTTATTTTGATGTTATGTTTGAATCTTTAGAAACTTTGTTTCAAGATGTTTGCAAAGTATTGCGTTAACTATTTTAGAAATATCATGGATCATGCTTAAAGTCATATATTACATTATGATTTAATCGTACAGAAGAATTCAACATGCATAATAAGTCTATAGACGCAAACAACACTATTATTCATACGACTTTATATCTCATTGTTTGTTTTAAATTTTTATAGAGGAATAGATAGGATAAGCTGTTCAGAAATTGCGACGTTCGATGCAGGAGCCGAAGCTTTCGGTAAAAGGAAACACCGTGATGAAGCCATTGTATGGTGGTACGCATTTTTCTAAGTTCGCCGCCAGCTAGCTACCACCCTCTAGTTGAAAATATATTCAGCGTTTTTACCAATTTACACCACATCGTCATTTAACATCAGATTAGATTGTAGTTGAACTCTAACACCTAGAAGATATTAAAAACACACACACAGAGAAACACATACATAAAAATGTTTACCGTCTAATCGTATAAGTCCATCTGTTTCACCAAGTGAGTTCTTGGCAACGCAGCGGTATGATGAAAAATCTCTGGATGAAACTTTACGTATCGTCAGCTTCATCTTCCTGGTATAATTATCGTCACTCAGCGAAGTTACGTATTTGTTACCTGTGATTGAAAGGTGATGAGTTCATAATGGCGTCAGAAATGGTCCGATAGTAAAATGAAGTCTACACGCAGCATATTACATTCCAACTTAGTATACTCTTACTAAATATATTGTGTCGTTTTTTTTAATTTATTGTTAAAACAAAATTAACGGTTCGATTAATATTTTATAGACTTTACAAATTAATGATGCATAATATTGAAAGCATATATATTTTTTAACTTTCATATATTTTGAGTTTTTATTTCATAGACTTTTCAGTCAAATACCCTGTGTACAATAGTAAGTAGTTAATTTTAAAATGAAACGGTAAAGTGATGTTAAGACATATATTATTAGTAAATGTAAAAACGGAAGCATAATTTAAAAGAAATATACAGGAACAAAGGTAATAGGCACATGATAATCAAGGAATATTTTGTAATTGAAGCTTCCGGGTAGATTAATGTAACATGCTATATATTATAATTAAATATATTTTGATAATATTCATCAAAGCATATTTATATATAGTTCATATAAAAGTAATTAAGTACCTGAAATGATCATGTCGCCTCGGTCAGTAGTCCAGTAGTTAATAGATGATGGAAAAGCTTCAGTATTACATTCCAGTGTTACATCTTGACTAATGTATGCCGCTTCCAGCTGATTTGGTATGGATAGCATAGGCGGAACTGCATTAGAAAATAGTGTAAAAATATTAATGTTATAACTATTTTCGTTACTGTTTCGAAGTTATAACAAGGAATTAATTATCAATGAAGAATTACGTTTAAGTTTGTGAATATGTTTGCAAGGGTAGAATAGATTAAGATACATGTAGATTTGTCAGGGTAGAGAGACTGGAACTACATATTAGATTAAACATCCTTTTTCTAAAAGGACGTTACATTATCCATAAGTGTTATAGGTTGTTTTTTGTTGCCGATAACATTTCTATAGAACTCACGAAGCGGGTCAAATGGCATCGATCGAATAGGTGTCCGTTCTATACGAGAATTGAATCTGGGATCACACGGCACAATGGTCACCACCATCAGGTTTGGTTATTTACTGAGAGATAGAGTATATATGTGTTTTATTAAAGAGAAGATTATTCATATAATATTTTAATAATATGTTTCCCAATTATATGTATACTAAAGAATTCACGTATTAAGTTATCTGTTACAAAAATAAATATACATAATTAAAGTAGTCCTTTAAGCGTGAATGATATTATTTTTAAACTAGTCAACAATTTTCTTGGTACGTATATCAAGTTTATATAATCAAACAATAGGCAAAAAGAAAATACCACGCACGAACTGGTACGTTCTTTACGCGAACACGTAAAAGTGAAATATGTGACTGTTCACAAAACTTTGTCTTTATTCATTACATTAATAAACTGCTACGTATTTCTCCACATACAAGCAAAGTAACGTTGAACAAATGTATCAGAAACGTAACACGTATAGTAGTTGAACACGTAAGTACATCATATATTATGAGTTTGAAAACGTTATTACCGAATAAAAACACCGAAAACGGCGAACACTGTGAATAATATCATCGTGAAGGTTTGTCTTCAGCATACATAAGTACAATGAATACTGCCAGTAAAATTCATAAGGAAGTCGCAATGGTTAATCGAGTGAAAGTTACGTGAGCATTTCACGTATCTCGTAAGAAATGGAAACTGCGAACTTGCTGAGACGCGGAATGTGAATTAGGGGAAGAAAACCAACGAGACCGCCCGGTTCGGAGAACAGATAGTATCGCCATTATCGCGTCCGTGCCGTATTCACGTCAGCATAATGCTCTAATTGGCCGCAATTACGGACGATCTGCCGAAGCACCGTCGTCAGGTAGAGACGCCGGTGTCCTCATAAATACTCGTTAACGACACCCGCTCTGAGAAAAATAATATTTCTGCACTGACTACCGTCTACTAAAAACGACGTCATGAAAATGTTCACGCACTTGCGATGGGAATGTGAGGTTAAGTTAACGGGCCGGCACAAAATATGTGCGCAAGTTTCCTTCTCGATGGGGAAACGATATCGAGTGAAAGATATTATTTGTGTCCAGTGTCATACTAAATAATAAATTGAAAACTCGATAGATTTGTTATTCGTTTGATCTGTAAGAGGTGTTTGTACTTCTATATAATCAAACATTTTTTACGCCACTTATCTTTGAATTGTAGAAACATGTTTTGTTTATAGTACTTTTGAATTTATTTTTCTTGCCCTGCTTATTAGAGTAGAATGTAAGTGTATATTGTTTCATTTATTACAACAGATTTTATGAATATATAATAAAAACAGGAGCATAATTTATTACGAAAGTCTTTCGTTGCCGGCAATTTTTTGTATATAGAGTACATAGATGGTTATTGAAATTAGGTTGGTGTTACTAGGTATACGTAACTTTTTACTTAGTAACAATTTCCTTCAAAAGTATTGTTGGGATGTCAATCTGACGACTATATATAAGTTTTGAAAGTAAAAACTTTAATGAGCATTCTGTTCTGTGAATTTCGTAGATCATTTAATAATATTGATAACTCTGCTCGGGATGCCAACAAAAAACAATACAAAGAAATGTAAAAGTTTGTTAAGGGCATATGGGTTTTTTTTTCGAGATTTAAAACATAATAATCAAACGCAAATAAAACATATCAAACAGCTGTATGACATGTATAGATTGTTATTTAATAAGCTTGGAAGTTTCGAAGCCTACGAAATGTAATTTAACAATTTCGTTGTCATAAATTTCTACCTACGTCAATAATTCAGTACAAACTTTTATATATTATTCAATTCACGTAATACTCTTCTACAGAGTATTGATCGTTTGGGAACGTATATGATTAATTAAATGTTATCATATTTTGTAAGCCGATTTTATTAACTGATGTTGGCCATTGCTCATGTTATATTGGAAAGTAAATATTATTATTTATTAATAGCAACTACTCGCGATTCTGTACACAGTATTATATTGTAGTTATTTAATAAAAAAATAACTTTTTTTATTCCTACAATTATCATTGTAGGAGGTTAATAATTTAGGAAGGACGTTTTATATAGTCTTTGTGTTTTTTTTTATATTATAGGGGGCAAACGAACAGGTGGGTCACCTGGTGGTAAGTGATCACCGCCGTCCATAGACACTAGCAACACCAGGGGAGTCGCAAGTGCGTTGCCGGCCTTATAATATATGTGGGCAACATTTCATTCAAATACGGGGCACGTGTTGTTAGCTGTAATAATTGATATTTTTTTTTACAATACCGGTATAATTAATCAATACATGTAATAAAAATGAAGTGTCTCTATGTAATATCAAAATAACGACTTTTTACTGATTGGATATGAACGTATACACGATACTGATAACAAAAATACAATTTTCCAATTTTTGTCTGTCTGTATGTTCCGGGTAATCTCCGAAACGGCTGGACCGATTTTGATGAGATATTTTACTGACGGATAGTTAAAATTACAGCGGGTGTCATAGGCTACTTTATTTTAAAATAACTGTCATTCGTGGCTTCGTCTGTAGTACTATCTCCAAAATGATTGGACCTATTTCCATGGGAATTTTACTGACATATAGCTAACGTTATAAAAAGTAATTAAAGCTTTTTTATTTTGGACTAGCTTTTACCCATGGCTTTGTTTGTAGTACTATCTTCAAAACGTTTGAACCATTTTGAGTCTATAAAAGAGGAATATAACACTATTTATTGTTTTGTTATATCTCAAAAGAATTAGGCAGTTTTCGATGAAAACTCCCAAGCGGCTTGCCTTTTTCCAACATTTCCAACAATTATCGTTATATTTCAACCAATTTACACAAAACCTAGACAAATTATATACGTAGCCTTCCTCGTGTGTTACTCTATCTATTGGTGAAGACCACATTACAATCCGTTCAGTAGTTTTTGAGTTTATTGTGAACAGACAAACAGACAGACAGACGCTACGGACGACTTTGATTTATAATATGTAGTGATATGGTGTTGAATTTTTCTGAAAAGTCAATACATATTTTAACAATAGTGGAATAGTGGTAATAATATTTATCCAAATATGTATCTATCGAAATTAATATAATACAAATTATAATGTATCTATACCCAATACGCCATTCTGAAAGCTACAACATTATCAATTGTAAAAAAGGAATTTTTCAACATCAACAATAAAAAAAATCAACTTTAAAGTTATGAATGATAACACATGTCCTTGCAATAACACATGTGTAATTGAACATTCACATTAAGAATTCCCTAGATTTGATTGGAAGAGATTAGGGCATTTAACACTTTGTAAAAGCCTTCATGTATCTCCCTCTAGATATATCGGGCTATCTAATGGATAAGGAGTTTATACGACAGGCGTAAATAAAATAAAAATTACTAGATTGCATAATAACACCATCATTTTTTTATGATTACTCAGTGGTAAATTAAAAATGAATTGAAATCAATGCCAAGTTATTAGAGTTTATTTTAAAATCAAAAGCTTGCAAAAGTTAACTGTTATTAAAAATAAAAAGAAGTAACCTTTTAAAAATAAACACTGAAGTAAATAAATACACGCGTCTATCAAGGCAAAACAGGATACTGTTTGTGAAAAGACTTTCGGATTTCAGTGCATTTTTATTGTTTCCACTGTTACGTCCATTTATCATCGCTGAATGAAAGATACGCAGATATCATTGTACAATCACAACGAATAATTTCAGTAGCATAACCATAAATATTAAATCACTAGATTTATATGTATATGGATGTATAAATTGCTATACACTACCTATATTTTACTAATGTAAAATTACTGGTGTAAAACTGTTGATGCCTGTCCCGGCTTCACACGAGTGCACTAACGATTATCGCGACCAAATCTTTCCTTTACTATACGATCGTGTTATGAAATAAAATGGCCGCTCAGCAGCTGAACGTCAATCTGTCAATTCTGTAAATATGTTTAAAGATTTCCCTACTGTCTTGTATTGGCCATTTTTATAGCATGACATATATTACAATGAAAAACGTGCTTATTACAATTATTTATAAATGCGTGTCAAAATATAACCAATTTTTTATTTTTATCCAATTTTTTATTACTACAATAGATACAACAGTACTGTAGTAGTAGTACAGTAGCGAGCAATGTTTGTGCTTGTGGAATTATTATTAATAAAGTAGTATTTACTAATTCAATGACTGATTTATGAAATTCAAATTCACATTTAACTACTTTTTTCATATATTTTGTGACTGCGACTGATTTGGTGTGTTATATCTTGGCATTTGATCATTATGTCAAACATGAGCGGCCACTACATCTTTTCAAAGCTAGTTGGACCACAAGATGCTTTCTACATGCTTATACCATGTGAGGCGGTTTCCGGTGATTTTGTTAGTGATTGATGTAACTTTGAAACTCCCACGTATATATGTATGTATTGGGTATTGGGTCTTCGCTTATTTATGTATATAACTTATTATAATACTACTATATACATACATACATACATATATATGTATATACTATTTATATATTCCTCGAGGTTGTGTACAATAATATTTTAAACATTTGTATTATATAAAATTAGGTCACAGTAAATATACTTACACTGAACCATGAGCACAATACGTTTGCTTATTGAAGGTGGTACTCCATTCGACGCTATGCAGAGATACGCCCCCATATGAAGTCTTGATACTTTTGATATTGTTAAATTTTCTCCATCGACCACGTTCACTGTAAACAGTTGTATTTTCAAAAACCACGTCTTTTATATTGTAAGCTCCCACTGACCTTAAAGGCTATTGTTTATTATTCCTATTTCATTTGATTCTAACGAATTTTGATAATTTTATTTTGTGATGACAAGTGTATAGTAATGCTTCCTGTATTTGACATTGTTTCAAATAATTTAAGGATAAATTAAACTAAGAAAAGTTTGTTAATAAACAGATATTATAGTAGGTTTTGATTGTTCTTCCTTCGTTTAGTGACTCGACAACCTAAGAAACTTGGACGATGTGAATTTGTTGGTAAAATTAGAAATCATAATTTTCACACCTTTGTTGCAAAGCCTTCACAGAAATATGAAAACTTCTAATTCCGCGAATTCAACGTTAAACTCCGATTATAATTAATTTACAAGAAATATCAAATATTTATTTTTTGAATGTATCGTTAAATAAAGAACCTATTATTTAATATTCCCTAAAATCGAGTAAATATTATTTAAAATAAATTGTACACTAATTTTATTTCTGTTTAAATAAACAAATGTAATAGGTAATTTGTTGTTATTGTTCACAAGATATTTAAAGTAATTATTAGAGGAACATTTCAACTATGTTCTTGATTGTTCAATTTAACAGTATTGTATTCGGTCTAGGTTGTCCTCGATCCGAGTTCCCCTTTCCGACCGTTGAATCGTAGAATAACCTTTGTCCGATCACGATTAATCAAAATTGATAGATGTTTTGTTTTAAAAACCTACAAGAAAAAGAAACTTCAATTAGGTATTTACGCTTAGCCAATAGAAGTTTCAGTAATGCAAACTCTATTGAACAATAAAAAACAAGTACAAAAATAATATGTAGGTAAATTAATCGCTTAAAAACATCTCTCTCTATAAATATTTGCTTTTAATATCATTTACGTAACATAAGTTTTAGGCTTAGCACTTGAAATATATATTTTGTTTTGGAGAATTAAAAATTATAATAAATAATTAATATTAAAAATATAATAAAAAATATATAAGAAACTACTTGGCATTAAGTAACACGTATAAAGATAAATATATCACTTAAAAACCACTTTCTTTACAGCAATTATCTTTTTAATAAGGATTACTTAATAGCAATCTTTGAGGTTTTACATTTGAATGTATTTAATATATTAAAGAACTAAGAAATATTTTACAAAAAGAAAGCCAATCTGCATATTAGGAAAATAATTATATGTTTTTTACTTCATGCATTTATATTACAAGATCATTATGGGTAGACAACAAGTTCATGAGTAATCAGTTTTCCCCATTCTTAGTATTTTTTAACTGACTATTCGCTATTAATACTTAACGGGCATTCATAACTTCACTGGGCTTTTTGGGCAAACGCTTTAAGCACTTAGCTGAAGTGGAACTAGCGTAGGGATGCCAAAGTGGTCGGACCTCGGCTTGGGTTGTTGGCTTTCATGGAATTTCGCGTATCGGACTAGACTATCCATGCGAGCTAAGCTAACCATATTATGTATACGTGCCCCAAGAAACGCGTATATGTGTTTCGAATCTTCCAACTTTGACAAAGGTTTACAAAATAAATAAGAAAAAAGGTCATTTTCAAATCCTATGTTCCTACTGTATGTATGTGGGCTGCAGTATGATGCGTGTTGTAGCTAGTGATATTCATACCACTGTATTGCGCTAGCAGCATGTTCGAAGGATCCACATCGGGGGATCGAACCAAATACGTAGAATTCAAATGTTCTTGCTTACACAGTTGTTATAAAATGTATGGACGTTTATAGATAGCCATCTTCGATGCCAAGTGCGATTCCAAGTAAGAAATACCATGGGACCAGAATATTGACCTCTTTAGAATTCGATATCAATATTATACCGTCAATACTGGACTTTTATGGATGGAGAGTAGAGCTTAGTAGTTAATAACTCGGTTGTCTACCACCGATATACGGTACGTAATATCAAAGGTTTATTTTTGACGTGTGTAATTATACATATATATATTTTTATTAAGCATACATTATTTACTTGCACACTATTAATGGAAAATCCTAAAGCAGTAAATATCTTTTGTTACAAATATTACATTTTCTATAGTAGTTAGTCTAAGAAAAGGTGCAATACTGAAGATAGGGAATAATTTGACTCTATCAATAATTAAATTTGATGTACTATCAAATACGTTTTATTATTTTTTTAACAATACACCAGACCTGCATTAAAACTACGCATAAATAATCTATAAATCCATTGCTCTTTCAAACCTGCCACAGCAAGTGCTATATGGTAGACATTTTTCAACCTAGGAATTTGCAAGTACAAGATAGAATATAACTAAAATATTATAATAAATTATAACATCATGAGAAACTTAATAAAGAGAAACAAGGAGCGCAAAATCAAAACAAAGATGTAATAAACTTATGAATTATTAAGAATTTAAAATTGGTGTCTCTGAACAACAATAGTATATTTTTCCTGAAAGTGCCCAAAGAGTCACCAAAAATGCCCATCTAAGTTCCTAAATTATTATATCTGTTATGGTCAAAGATTGATATGTAATCTCTGTCCGGAAATACCGGTTTATTCTACGTTTAACCAATGCTTTTGGGTATAGCAGGTTTTCCTTTTTTTCTTGCAGTCCAGGCGTAGAGGCGTGACGCTTACTGACCGTTCCCGTGGCTGGCTCACGCTTTCTTTACATCGCAAGTTTCATCTAACCTACCCGACAACGGAAAATAGAGCACATGGCCCCAAACAAACATTCCCCTTTTTATTATTCCCTATTATTAATACAGACTAGGCCAAACCAAAATGGAATTTATTTTGAGGATTTGTCCAAAGGCTTTGATGAAACCTAGGATAAACCAGTCATTCCGGGATGAGACTTAATATCGACCTTTGAGTATAACATATCGACTATTCTGCCTAAATAAAGGGTATTTAACCCTAAAGACGATAACGGATACGAGATACCAGATCGAGATATGGATGGCGTTTTGAGTAAATTAATAGGATACCTTAGGTATGTATGCGGTGCACCAATAGATAATTTTTGTAAGAAGTGTGAACGTCAGGTCAATTATACCGTGCAGTGTTTTATATAAGAAAACTAGTGCAATCAATTGCCTTCGATTCATTATAAAGTCAATTTAAAAAAAAACTGGACGTTACTTCATTATAATAATTTACGTTTACGTGATGTACAAACCTATAATAAGACCAGCTGTGTTATATGGATCCGAGTGCTGAGCTACGAAAGAGAAGGATGAGAAAAGCTTAAATATAACAGAAATGCGAATGTTTAGATGGATGTGTGGTGGAACCAGAATGGATAAGATTAAGAATGAGTATATCAGAGGAAGTTTGAATATGATATGAACCATTGATAGAGAAGTTGAGGAGTAATAGGTTAGCATGGTACGAGAATATTATGAGAAGAGATGAAAGTCATGTAACAAGAAAAGTTTTGAGTTTGAAAGTGGAAGGTGTAGAGAAATACCGAAAAAGGTGTGGATGGATTGTGTGAAAAATGATATGTGTATAAAAGGTGTGAATACTGACATGACAGGGGAGAGTGGAAAAAGAAAACATGTTGTGACGACTATACTTAGATGGAACAAGGGTAAGATGATGATAATATGATGTACAAACCCCTTCTGTAGTAATTCAGTTCGTAGTTCATGTTCTTTATACAAAGGAGTCCATATTACAAATCAATATTCTAAAAGAATTCTGACTTAGTGTTCAATAATATAATTTTATTACAATGGTTTATGCTTTGTTATTACAAACTCAAATATTCTAGACGCTTTGAAAACCATTCCATTCACGTGGGCTATGAATGTTAATTTGGAATTGAAATACACACTTAAATACTTGATGTAATTGAATTCTTTGAGATCAGTACTATTAACGCTATAGCTGGATTGTATTACCAAACAGATTTTAGTAAATTTATTTCTTGAATTTCAAATGCACTTACCGGACTCTCCGTTACAATTAAATTCTTGTCCATCTTCTCGTCTCCACATAACATATGGTTCCGGATACCCGGTGGCCCGGCAAACCATAGTTACGTTAGTTCCTTCTCGCACTACCATATCAGTTGACGTCATATTGTCTATTATCATAGGAGGTACTGTTGAAAAGTTATATTCGTTAATACAATATAATAACAAATTTTGTCAAGAAAATAAATAATATTGAAAAAAAAAGAACTAAAACTATAACATAACCTGAAAAGAGTGTTTTATACGTCTATATTTTTTATTGTAATATGAAGGGAAATGTCTAAGTAGCGCGATATTGCTAACAAGTTTGGTAGAAATTAAACCCAATCTTGTATTTAAGTATCTGTGTTTAATTATAATATTTGATTCTTTAAATTATGTAGCTGTATTAGCGTAATTTACAGTATACAGTTTCATAGATAATTAATATATTTTATGTATTATAAATAGCGACTAAAGTTTTCAATGTTAATATGAAAATAATACAAACCTACTACTTGAAGGTAGCCTTTTCTAGATCGCATAGGATCGGTATTGACTTGGCACATGTACCAGCCACGATCCACCTCTTGTACATTTTTGATATGTAGATACCAGGACCGATGATCGTTATAAGACAGGCTGATGCGAGGATTCTGAGTTATTATATTATGGTGTATGCTCAGAATTGTTTGAGTATCTACACGGACCCAGGCCACCTATGTAAGGGAAAGAAGAAAAAATATTTGTCTTAATATAAATTTGTAGTGTTCTTAAAAATTAGGGTGGACGTTACTTTGCACTTTCGCTAAGAATTGTTTGGTCGATATCACGTCTTCTTACTGCAACAAAAAACGGTTAAAAGAACTAAAAATAACAAAAAGGCGTGGTTGGTCGGCCGTTAAACTCGATGTTGGCAGGTGGTTGAAACTGTCGTCGATTAACTCTGTGATATCTATCTAAATAATATGTGTATATAAAATGAATAAAAGAACACATACACATATTTTACACATAAACAAAAAAGTACACATATTTTTTAATATTTTTCGGATAGTTATAACAGTGTTAATCAACGACAGGTTCAACCACCTGCCAACATCGAGTTTAACTCCTTTATTAAGGTGAGGCATACTTTAATGTACGCTACTTTCTGCAAATTAATGATATAGTGATGTATCCATTTATTAAGTTTTGTTAATATTATCGATTTGTTGTAAATTGTTTACTATTGTGAGTATACGCATATGTTGAACTACTAGCTTCCACCATCACCTCTAATTCATCGTTATTTATTTTAGTGGCTGATCTTCCTTGTGGTTCATTGTTCAAGTCGAAGTTTGTACTATGAAAGCGCTTAAACGAAAAGCGTACGGTGCGCTCATTACCCGTGTCCTCTCCAAACATCGTGAGTAATGACTTTACGAGCAGTTTCTGCTGCGATATTCCCACGTATTCTAAAATTACTGTGATTTTTGCTGTATCCATCTCCACTTTAAATGTTGAATGTAAAACAATTTAAAGTCGAACAATCAGATGTAGTTATTTTATTATGACTTTTATAGTTTCTGTGTGAAAAAAATAAAATTTAACTCTTATATCTGATACCTTTTATATATTTCATTTGAACTCAAATTGACCGGTGTGTTAAAACCACCATTTCATATTTAAACTTTTATTATTATACATTCATTATGAACTACGGGGGTAATTCTAGAGCTATATATTTTACCAAATCCACATCACACATGATAGCCGAAATAAATTTCAAAGTAGTAAATATAACGTCAGCACTCTAATATCACTAACTAGCCGTCCTGCATGATTAATATCTGGCGAATCGTGCATTCTGAGCGGAGTGATATTAAGTTGGCTTGTTAAAACTTTACCAGTGCACCGCACCACTACTCTAGCATGAAGTTCCTGCGCTACGTATCCGTTTATAGAATAGAGCTATGCCCGTTTATCGTAGAATTTGACAACTACCTAATTGTCTTTGATACTAAGAATTTCTTGATTATTCGTTAAAATATTTATAATAGTGTTCTATAAGGTGACATTATAAACAATATAATCTTATATATATCATTACTTTTTTACCCGACTACGGCGAATGCCAAAAGGAAGGATTATGATTTTAGCAGTCTATTTAAATTGTAATTATATTTGTTCAATATAAAAATTATTATTTGTTGAACAAAACTTAGAATCTTTTTTTTTTTAATTTTAGTACTGACCACAATCTGACCTGATTTGATATGACAATGTGGCTGAAGACAAAACACGCAAGGTCCAGAGGAACTGACATTCAAAGGCACCTCCTGGAATATACCTATAGATGTTTGGCGATAGACATTCAACGTGATAGTATTAATAAATGCACTATCCCTATACTGTGCTTTTCTTATAAAATCCTTCATTAAAAGTTTGGCTCTTTTTAGAATCCGAAAACCATTCTATTGAAGCACTGGTACGCATTAAAAATTGACCATCAACGCTTTAATCACAGCCAATCGAGTATTCTAAACATTTATTAAAGGAAACCAGTAAAAATATTAATTAAGAAAAACAGAAGAATAGCTCCAAATGTAAAAACACTGAAAGTTCTTTACTTTATAAAAAGTTTAAATCACTCCTCCCTTTTTGATACACGAATGTCATACTTAAAAATTGTACGAACTATGTTACTCCCACATTTAATACAATACTCACTACATTAAAGTCCTTCAGACCCTTAAAAAATAGATATATTCACAATAAAATGACATTACTTTCTACGCGGTCGGTTAATAAAAATATAGACTAGATTGTGTCAATTCACTGTATTCGTAAATCAATTCAATATAAACGAACTATTTCGTAGACATTGTGAACATCACGCCCGTAAATTCATATCCTAGAAAACTTCGTAAATGCGTATTTCGTGTAAATATATTTTCAGAATAGAAAATTTACTTTCATAATTCAAAATGTATCTCTCACCTTGTATCCTCTCAAATCTTCGACGACACAAGCAAGAAGCGCGTCTCGGCCCACAGTCACGGTAACATTCGGCACGGGCTCCACGAATCGCGGGAACAAGGATTCTGAAATAAATGGTCCCCTTTAACACGCTTCATGTATTTTTAACACACTATAAATTTATTACGTTCGGTTTACTTATTCCCGGTTTTCCAACAGCTGTGGCTTATTATCAATGAAGTATGTAATTACGTGATCCTAAATAAATTATGTGCGATCGGTGTTTAATTACACAGTAGACATTGTATATCCTTAATATAGTACGCACTATAGAAAAAAAATGCCTGTTTAAACTCTAATATACATTTTATGTTTATAAAAAATTGAACATCTCAGAAAATATGATATTAAAATTAAATAAAAAAAAGTTGTTTGGGTCTAAATTCTTATGTAGCTTCTATGACTTTGTATTATTCATATTGAGTTACATCGTTAAAATACTTATGACTTTACTTTATTACATTACACCCATGCGAAGTCGGGATAAGTTGCTACTTAAATAATATAACGACTAATATAGTTTTACTGCTAAAAAAATTAAATAAATACATTTATGCATGATGAAAATTGACAGCGCTTAATTCAAATATGTATTAAAATTTGTCGAAGGGTTCGCCTGAAAAATATCAATCTTTTTTATAATAGTGACATTATGTATAATGTGGTTCTGGGCTTGACTTTCAAGGGTCGTCTATGAATACAGGTTAAGGTTATCAGTGAATAAGCGAGAATACGTAGGTAGACAAGTTATCAATCAAAGTGTACTGAATCTGTATTCAAGCGTTTCTTTTGTTGGAAAATATCTATTCTTGCTACTTTTGAGTCAAAAATTGCTAGTATTAGCATTAATTGCAAAATTGTATTGTATATAAATTCAGAATCCAAATACATCTACGGCTTGGAGATTCCTTAATATTTGATTATCATCTTGTCGTTCCTCATATTTCGTTTGAAGAAATAAATATTGCCAAGCGTTTTTTTTACTAAAGGGATTAATTACTTTGAATAAGAACAATTAACTAAATGAAGTATGTAAATTTGTACATCAAAATAGTACGTTAAAATGATATATATTAAAGTCTTCCCATAAGTATATTAATTACTTCAGTAACAGAACAATTATATAGTTTTTGAGAAGGTCGCACACATACAATAATATTTAATGAACAAAGAACCTCTTTGTTTTGAAACTGGTTAGAAAAGGAACACATTAAATAGAATGAGATTTCACAACTTTATGTCATATTTATCCAAATTATATAATAATAATATAATTAATTAATTACGTTAGTCTAAAAATATAACGTTCAGGTCTTGTGATTTTACCGAGCTATCACAGTTATACAACATTAATGACTGAAAAGAAATTACACATCCGACCTTCATATTTAAACAAAATAATTTTATTTCACTGGAAACTCTCGTTTGGCTATGGTGTTTCATACGTTCAATATTAGAGTGGACGTTTCTTTGCACATCCGTCTGGAATTGATTGGCCGCTGCCGCGTCTCACTGCACCAACAAACGTTTCATTTTATTTGCGTGACGTGTACCTGAATAAGTTAGGTCTGCAACTAACATCGTTAGTTGTCGGTCGAACCTGTAATCGGATGACACAGCCTGGTTTTTGTTATTTCAATTATAAACATTTCGTTATGTCCATTACTAGTTTCAGGCTTAACTTTTTGAGGTATACGTCGCGCAGATAAATCTAACGTTTTATGTTGCATCATTAAATCTTGCATATACGTTGTCAGGGTTACAGGAAAGCAGACTGGGTAATTTTCATCCAGAAAAATAGTAATTTTCCCGATGGATAGGCCAAACCTACATTAAGGCGAGCGAAGCCGCAGGCAAAAGCTAGTAGTCAATATGGACATAAATAAAATTTACAAACACTATTTTTTGTGATTATACTAGCATACAATCACTATGCATTTCGAGCGCTGGGCTACGAAAGAGACTGATGAGAGAAGACAACATGTGGCAGAGATGCGAATGTTAAGATGGTTCTATGGTGCATAAAGAATCGATAAGATTAAGAATGAGTATATCAGAGGAACTTTGAAAATAATACAAGTAACAGAGACGTTGAGAAGTAATAGGTTAGCATGGTATGGGCATGTCATGAGGAGAGAGTTTCAATTGTGTAGATGGACGGATATAGGAGTAAAAAGAAGACCGAAAAGGATATGGATAGATTGTGTGAAAAACATATAAACACATATTATGTGTATAAAAGGTGTAAATACTGAGATGACATCTGACAGGGAAGACTTATACTTAGCTGGGACTTATCCTTATCTTTAGGTAAGAAGGTGATGATGATGAATTGGAGAATAACATTTCTAGATTTAAAGAAAACTACTAAGATAGTTTCATTATTTGATGCAAAATAAGATTTTGTGCATATTTTGTATAAAACAATCCATCGAAAGAAAGTATTCTGTCGTTGTGTCTTTTATGAAGGATTCAATGGTTCTGAAATTGGAAACCATTTACAGAATATAATTGATCAATACGATATAACTGTCACATTATATTTTAAGAGTTTACAAAAATGTTGTTATGCCCATATAGTGCCAATTTAATACCGTTGTTCAATCCAAGAGTCTAGTTTTTTCTTTTTGTTAATTTTGCAACCGATTGACATATGTACCAATTGTATTTTTTTATCTATCGATACTAAAAATTACTATTTCTATTTATTTTTCATTATTGTGCTGTTGCTTGATTACATTTGACATTTATTGTAAAAAAACAGTATTTTTCTATAAAAGCATTTCAGTTTACAAAAATTCGAAGTAGTAAATCTACTACGGTCGAAACCGCTCCCAATGTAACCAAGCACATGCGGTTTTTAAGGTACATTTATAAATACACCCTAAGTGTATATTCTAGTTACATACATATATTATATGTTATACAGGTGCACCAGCATACCACAAACCACAGCGCAGATCTCTGCGAATACAACCACTAGTACTGCATTACATATTATTTAAGTCTGGGCAGTTCTACCACGACTGTACGATCCAAAACAGGAATATTACGTAGTATATTTTATTTTAACGTTTTGTTCTCCCTGATGGACGCGAGTTTTAGATAATGTAAGCATAAAATGAGCGTAGTATTTAACCTTACACATAATTTTTGCCGCATACTTGTACCATTTTTCAACCTCAATAAAACGAAGCCCTATATAGGACATGACACTGTTTTACCAGTCTAAATAGTTAGATAGCATGACTGTTAAAGTACTCATCGAAAGCGTAGCTTTATTTTTGCATTCCATCTCTTCATAATTATTAAAAAACGGCAGCTTCTTGTTTTGAGCATCGTTTGTGTAGATTCTGGTTTGTACAATATTTTTATTATTTTGAAATGTCTATGAACAGGACTACGCCGCGCAAGCGAAATATTTTGTTTCAAAATAAACAAGTATAATGTATCGAGAGTATAGTTAATGGCAATATTAGCTTAGTAATACAAAAATTATATTCCAGTAAAAAAAAGTTTTTGTTTATTATATCATTATATTATTCCATGTTATAGGTCCACTAGAACCGGTAATAGTGTTAGGTTTTATAACAAAATTCCAAAGCTCATTACCAATTTAACGGATACTAAGTTCAAGCACCATGTCAACCAGGTTTTAATGTCTAAATTTTTTATTACAAGGTGTATCAATATGTGAACGATGCTGACGTCTCGAAATTACACTCCACTTTGTGCATTCACTAAAACCGAATGTAATTATTATCTATGTTTACAACTATAAACATGTTCTTAAAAATATGTGTTATATTATGTTTGATGAAAAGATAAGCCATATCGAGTTTCTTGAAGGTTCTTCTCGATGACTGAGTTGTTTTTCGAACAGGTGGTAACTTTAACGTTCATAAGGGTCTTCTCAGGCCCTAAACTTAATAAAGTATTTTTGATTTTGATTAATTGTATCATACTGTACCTACTATTAATACTACTAATAGATACTAAGTTTGAAATAAATCTGTTTAGGAAAATGTTATTTCGTGTATAAATTTTAGTACTTCCTTACACTTTTTTACGGGATAAATTTCAAGAAATTCATCCTTAAACAATGTTTAAGTTATAAAGTCTACATCATGTAGAATTATTTCTGGACTTAACGATAATGAGTGAGTGTATTGCCTTAAATGCATATAGATTAATTAATTAAATACATCGCTCAAGCACTATTTGTTTGAATTCAAAAAGCATAGAGCCGTTGTACTATTAAGAAGTCCACATAACATGAATTAAGGTAGTAGACAGATGTTACGTATTAGAATTACATACAAAAATGAAGACATCACAATACAAAAGCATGATCATAACGATTAGTCATTTGAAATTGGAAAAAGACAGTGAAAGCATATATATATATATATATATATATTACTTTGCACTGGGCGAAGCTTGACCTCAGTCATACCTGATATAAAGTGAGGACGAGGCCTAGGACGTAGCGCGTTCGCTCAGTAAAATCGCATTCACTCTTCTTTTGAAGAATTATTACATTTTAATTCAACCATAAATAAAATAATTTCTCCATATATATATAATTCGTTTTTTACGTTAGTGTTAATAGTATTCACATTCACATGATCACTAAACTTTTTATACAGTATAGTTATATAGTAGTATACCAAAATGATGACGCTCTGCCTAGTATAATTTGAAAAAAATTGCGACTTTTCAGAGATTCTGAGAGTTCTGGCTTAGCCAGTCATCGTTGACAGTTTCCTAACCTTTCAGCTGTTGGTGTGAATTCCTGAATAAAATATGTATGTATCATTATACTGGCAATACTTTGGCATTTCTTTCTGTTCCGTCTATGACGTATTGTACTGTCGCTTTTATTCATGTATTATGACAATAAAACAACAAATGATGTCGTGGTGGTCTAGCGGCTTGACCACTGAAATATCGATCTGATGTCCAAAGGTCGAACCTCGGCGTGTACTACTTACCATTCCTATATCACCCACAATCAGTTTTTAACAAATATTTCAATGTATAGACATGATGGTTCTACAGTTTTATTACACTATAAATAATAAACATATAAGTGCCTTATCGGAACGGTGTTTTATTATCACTACCTTTTATATATGATCTCTAGTTTAGATCTCTCTACTTTAGATTTTCATACTGAATAAAATAGAAAAAAAAACAATTTTAAGGAATATGGGATTTTGTATTTACCATTAAATATATTGAGTTACTTAGTAGCAAGCATTAAATATCAGAATTCCTGTCGTTTTTGTTGTGTATATTTTTTTTTACGTTTGACAACCTTCATAATAACGGACGAGGGCTTGAAAAGAACAGTTGACGTCATTCTCGTTTACCTTCCGTTTTAAGCTCCACGTTTCTTTGTATTTTAAATTCACCATTGCTTTTTGCCACTGATTTTGTGTTTATACACACACATGTAAAGTTTTAGATATACAATGATATTATGAAGTGGAATTCTTCAGTAAGTGCAAAAATTTGCATAATTCTTTCTGTAAGGTTAAGCGCCCTTATCATCATAGTTCTTGGAAAAGAGGAAATCTAAAGAGCGATCAGCCCATAGATGAAGTTTTTGACCAATAAAAAATACACGTCACTGTTACAAGTTACTGTTACAAGTACATACAAATAATCTAAATATTTAGAAAGAATTAGTCACAAGTACACCGTAAGTACGTTCAATGTTCATGCTCGATTGAACATAAATCCAATATCAATATAAAAGATACTCAAAGGTTGCGACAATCTATTTAAGCTAAACAACACGGGACACGGAAAAATATCCGCAAATGATTGATGAGTAAGAACGCGAATAGAACAAATCCATCCCGCGGTCATCAATCTTGATGCGGAGCGGCACTGCGCGGCGCGGCGGTGTGAGTTCTCCCTGCGAGCGACGACGTCACCGTCTAATGAAAGAAGAGCTTACCGAGCACGTATAAACAATCAGAGAATGTTGCTTCTAATATCAAAAAGATAGATGAACCGTGAAAACAGTTTTTAATTTACGATGGAACGTTATATATTATTACACCGATGACGGTATCCATACCTCTACATATAAGTGTAGAGAAATCCTTTTGTTCCCTTTTACTCTCACATATAACATATTCATAAAGGGAATATTTACACATGTGATGTTTTAGTAATGATTCGTAGTAAACATCCGTATTTGCTTCACTCGAAAAGATTTCGCTTTACACTAAACAAATAATACAAGTGTAGTTATTTACAGAAGGTTATTTATTCTTCGTAATAGTGTGCACTGTTATTATATACAGAAAGGGTGTTTAAATTGAAATTTAAACTAAAACAGTTTAAAATAATTTTAAGATTGGTAGTGGCTTATTCTTGTATGGAATTATTGAAGATTGGTTTTCCGGAAATAAAATATTCATAACCGATAGCCTACATACTAAATTTTGGATTTAATTATAAAACACTGACAGGATTTCTATATAAATGTTCGTACATAATTAAACTTACTAAAAGGTTTCCTTTATTTTAGTATGCTTTTACGTCATAAACGGTGCCCACTTTTTCTGCCATCTATGAATTCTGAAATGTCACGTGTTAAACGGAATCCAATTCCGTTCAAACGTTCCTCTTTTGGTCTGGTCTAATATTTTCAAATTATATATACATTAATTTCCCACAAAACATTAAAATGTTATTTTAATACGTTCTAATACAGTGTAACGTGTTAATAAAGTGACCGCCGTGAACGGGATTACCCATTTGAAATATGATTACGGGCGGCTCATCAGGGTCTAAGTGTTTACGAATGCACGTGACGGGTCACTACGCCCCCCGACCGAGGTAGACTCGTTCGCTGCCTGACTGGCCGCGTATTTACCTAATTGGCACTGTACGTTGTGACAAAACTCCGTGTACCCGAGCAAATTAGATTTCCTTTCCTACCGCCGTCGCCCGGTGTCCGGGACACACGCCGTTCGCACTTTACTTACCTCTTTCACCCTACATTAACTTCCTACTAATTGAAACATGTGTCAAATACCCATTCTGTAACTATTATGTATTCTTATTCTACATCTATGTTCGTGTTGGACTATAAAATATAATACGAAATGGGCGAACTTCCACGATTTGTCGAGTGTTACAACAACAGTAGTTCTTTGAACTTAATATTGGAACTTGGTATGCAAATATTATTAGTGAATCAAACTAATAAGTGGTTATATAGGCTTTCAATATTTATGTTAGAACTAGCTGATACTTCCTACTTCGTCAGCGTCGTTTATTGTCTTAACAATATAATTGTAACGACCCACCCCTTCGCCATACTGAGACAGCTTAGTCGCCACTACACACCTCTCTCACTATCTGCCATATATTAGTTAACCAAAGATATAAAATCCTGGTTTACGCGTTAAATTGATATAATTATTGCCATGATCGTTTAGAAATTAGGACCCTTCTACGTTGTGAATTTAAACAAATTTATAGTAAACAAATTCTTTTAATCTGGTACTCAGAAAACATTACATAGATCAAATCTAGTATAATTAGAACTTTAGCAAACACATGACAATAAGTTATAAATGCAATTATTTCAAAATCAAATAAATAAATTAAAGATAATATCTATATGTAACACTGTATTCATAACATGTTCACTTAATTTCAATATACATCCTACTCTTAGTTATAATAAAATATAATTGTGTCTTAATTATGTGTATGTTGGTTGTGTTAAAATGTTCCCTATTTTCCCCCGGAAGGGAGGGAGGCCCCAATACCGTCCCAAGTCCCGCCTCTTAGAAGCACTATTGACTATAAATTTATAGTGACACCCAATAGTCAACTACCACAAGCATTGCTAGGGAGTTAAGGGCAAAAGACAGGATATAAGGATTCTGGAACTAGCTCCTTAATTGTATAATGTAAAAATATAATGATTCAATCTAATAAGTGATTATAGCTATTCTACTATCAGACATACCATGATCCTCACCGAAGTAGCGAAAGCTCCAAGGTGACAAAGTCAACCGAGGAGAAAATAAGTAACTTGCTTCAATCCAAACCTCCCCGCACAGGAAAGAAGGCCAAAATAGACACTGGGATAAGTAGGAGGGAGACAAAGCTCAGCTCCAATCCACTCGTCTGGCGTCTAACACTGTGTGGATCGACGGATATGGATATAGGGAAGACAAGAAACACCCTAACAAGTATTCAGATTGTTTGGAGGAATCACAGCAGCCTGCATAGAGATTTCGCTAACACACCCATCGGATTAAATTACTGCCTTTTAAATGGTAGACATAACCAGTAATGAATGATTAAATCACACTAGTTCCAGAAGGATAGTGGATAGGTTTTAGTAGCATTATGTGCAGAGTTAAATCAGCACCAGCATTTGTATTACAAAATAATATTGTAGATATTAATTTAGATTGGTAGTTGAACATCTGATTGGTTCCAGTCACCATTAATTTATAATGTGCTAACCGAATCCCACACAGATTATTCATTTTACCAATGTTGTTATTATATAACAATAAATTAATTTAATAATGCTGTGCTAACTCCACTCAACACACATTTCAGCAGTGAATGTGGTAGTTGACTATTTAGGCATAAGGGCTATTTTGTCCCTTTAGCAAATCAACAATACAAAAAGTGTAGTGTGGTGTGGTGTATATTTACATGATTTTGTTGGAAAAATAAACTTAACACTACAATCACTTAAACATAATTCCTTTCTTAGTTATCTATGTATGCTCATATAATCCTAAAATATAGAATTTAGATTATCTTTAATTAAACTTGGCCTACATATATTCTTCATTGAAATTATAAGAATGTTACATGAGTTTTATAGAATTCAAACTTTAATAATTATTTGATATTATATACATATATATATAATTCTATGGTAGGTCTGTACAAGAGTTGAGTGTGAGGTTGTGACATTCATAAAGAGGTTTATTATAACTTTCAGTGTATTCCAGTACACATTCTTTTGTATTATAAACACAAGAGGATGTCGAATGAGTTACGTCAAGGCTAGGGCCGACTAACACCAGGCGGAAGATTCACTAGGTAGATGATGTCGGACAATGAAGGCTACCGGTTCATACTTTGGTAAAGAAGAACTATGCTTCTAAGACCAAACCATTTCCCGGGTCAAGGCAAACGTATCGCCGACAACTACCCAGTTCGTCTTCAGGCATACAGGAACCTCTTCGCTATCCAGCAAACTAGTTTTACTTGACAGAGAGAGAGAATTCAAGAACCGCCGAAGCGTATATGCTTTAGGTGCCAACTCAATTCAACGCCTACTGGGACTTCCTATAATAAAACACTGATGAGTAAAAGCTTGTGTAGTGGAATCACCTCAGTTTAGCAAATGATGTATTAATGAATTACAATATTGTCACGAATCTACCTGAACCAATTTTACCTCATTCTGATAGTATTATCAGAACTACAAAACCTTTAGCTGATGTACAGTAGTGTTATGTATGTATGTGTCTTTGTTTGAATTCTATAGATGATTGTTACAATGTACATATAAACAAAGTATAATATTAAATTACTCACACTCTTGTAGATCTAAAAATATACCTTTTTAAATGGATTGAAATATATTTAGCTTACCTTATATTATATAAAACTAATAATTTGTTGAAATTCTACTACTATGTTATAGAATTCAAACTCTAATAGATATTTGATATTTTTAGCATTAGATGTATATTTACTGAAGTTAGTTGATATGTCTGTAAAGAGTTGTGTGTGGGGTTGTGACATTAACAAAGAGGTTTATTATAACTTTCAGTGTATTCCAGTACACATTCTTTTGTATTATAAACACAAGAGGATGTCGAATGAGTTACGTCAAGGCTAGGGCCGACTAACACCAGGCGGAAGATTCACTAGGTAGATGATGTCGGACAATGAAGGCTACCGGTTCGTACTTTGGTAAAGAAGAACTATGTTTCTAAGACCAAACCATTCCCCGGGTCAAGGCAAACGTATCGCCGACAACTACCCAGTTCGTCTTCAGGCATACAGGAACCTCTTCGCTATCCAGCAAACTAGTTTTACTTGACAGAGAGAGAGAATTCAAGAACCGCCGAAGCGTATATGCTTTAGGTGCCAACTCAATTCAACGCCTACTGGGACTTCCTATAATAAAACACTGATGAGTAAAAGCTTGTGTAGTGGAATCACCTCAGTTTAGGGAATGATGTATTACTGAATTATAACATTGTCACGAATTTATCTGAGCCAGTTTTACCTCATTCTGATAGTATTATCAGAACTACAAAACTATGTACAGTAGTGTTATGTATGTATGTGTGTGTTTTGTTTGAATTCTATAAATAGTAGTTATAGTGTACATATGTAATAATGTATATTTTAAATTACTTACAGTCTCGTAGATTTAATAAATGTACTTTCTAAATACAATTTACCGACTACAATGCTTAACACAACAATACCTCTTCTTTTAGATATTTCAATATTTCTACGACGGAAAATAACTGATATTTCGTTTCTACAACACCTAACAATATTTATAAAACTTTTACTTGAAATTACTGTGGGATCTCCCTGACACTATTAACGAAACTCACGCGCACTATATGAGACTACTATTAACACCCTAACTACTAGTAAATCGAATATTAACTTGGAAGAACATTATTTACTTTTGTTCTATGTGCAAACTATCATTACGACCGCTAAAGCACTCTGATTCTAAAACTCTTTAAACTGCCATTACGACCGCTAAAGCACTGATTCTAAAAACTCTAAACTGCCCTAGACTACCTCTAGACAGTCATTACGACCGCTAAAGCACTTCCCGATTCTATCAACTGTAAACTGCCTCGATTCCCTAGTTGAAACCCCTTTTATCCATGTGCCCCTCTCCTAAATCTCGTCAAACAATCAGTCCTTTCATTCCTCGAATTTACTAATATTTTTCGGGTTTTTTCCGTTCTTAATTTACCACTTATTCCTCTTACTCCTACAATCCATCCTTTGTTTCAAGTATTAAATGTAAACAAATTTCTATAGTTCCCCCTTGTTATATGATTGTTGACCTACTTTTTTTTCATAATCTTAAACAACAGTCCATTCTTTGTTTCAAGTATCGAAAATTAAAAAAAACTTCTATAAAGCCCCTTTGTTAAATAATCGTTGACCTACTTTTCATAATCTTAAACGTAAACAATGATCCCTGATTTGATTCCCCATTGGTCATTTATTATAAACAAAATACAACCAATAGAAATTCTTCACTTTGTCTATGATTTTACAAATGTTCTATATTTACATAAAGATTTTATTCAATCTTTACTTTAATCTAATTCACAATAACTGTTAAAATATATTACATAATTTTACGAATATATTATAATATGTATTTTCCCTTTATTCCTTTTATTTAACCTGTATTATAAAAGTTTCCAAAGTTGGCGCTAGTTACGTTATTGTACTATTATTTTGTTTGTCAAAATTTCGATACACCAATATTGACGAAGTATGGAAAACTCTTTATAATTCTAACTAGATGGAGTTGTTCGTATAAATTTTTTTTTTTTTCTATAAGGGGCCGGTATAGATCCGTTACATAATTCATATACAAAGGAGAAAACCATAAGCATCACACCGCTTGCCCCACTTCTCTATGGCAAGAAAACACACTGCACTGAATTGTGTGCTTATAAAAAAATGTGACTGAAAACTTCTTTAACTTTACATTAAATGAAACTATTGTTATAATTGTTTTATTAGATAAAGACTAAGTAACTAAGAAGTAAACCAAAATAAAATTGAACGAAATCTGTTTAGTAGTTATTGAGTAAATGGCAGACCTCTATTATTTTATTTATATATAAAAGATAGAAAATAAAATGTTTAAAATATTTTAACAAACCTCTTTTGTACTTACATAATAAATTATTGAACATTGTCCAAAGGTATACTGTGATTAAACAAATTTCGACACGTATATGTGAATTGAGAATTAAAAATATAAAATTGTAGCAAACTCGAATAGTCGAGTCTCATGGAGGTTTCGTTGTGGTTGTGAGTATTCATGAGTATCGATTTTATGCAAAATGCAACAAGATTCACTTGAACGTGTTGCCTGTACTGTACCGCACGTATCGGCTAAAAGCTATTTACATCCTCCACAATTACATTGCTATAGAAACGGATGCTTGTGAATGGGGGCCACACAATAGAAAATAAAACTTGTCTGAGCATTGTACATTATTAATTGCTAGGGTTTGATTGAGGACAAAATATAATATAATAAGTAATAAAATGTGTGTTTAATTTCTTCAAATTCAAGCTCAACCTCTATTCCACCTAAGTAGGGTTGGCACCAACATGTTTGTCATATTGTAATGTATGATTTGGCTTAATTTTTACGATAGGTCGCGCGCGCCTTACATCAACCCTCCTTGGAGTTATTTTGTAGTACCACTATAACTTCAACTTCTTAATTTCGTATGGATTGCCAAAAGTGGATATTTGACTCTTCGATACCAGTAAAAGCTTGTGGTAAAGATTCAAACGGCGCGTTTTTGTGTACGATATATTCGTGTATTGCACCTCCACAGGTTCTGATTCCAGGGCTGTCGTAGCCATGAGGATTTCTTCCTACAAATCTGATTCAGGAGGTTCGCTAGCATTTTTTCCTCTTTTCTCGTTCTATTTCAGCATTATTATCCAAAAATAATATTACTATAAAACTGAATATGAATTTTCTTGTCAATTAAACATTATTTTTGTAAATTGTATTAAATAATTTTGTACTGTCATTCACATCTCTTTGACAGATTAGTTTAATTTCTTACAACAAGTAATTTAATATCTTATATTGTATTAACGAGTCATCACAAACAAGCAATTTTGATTATCCAATTTGAAGTTGGTATATACATAGATCATAAGACTCTAATCTAAAGTGAAAGACGAGTTTGTAGAAGTTCATTTAAACAAGCTCGAGTAAATCATTTATTGCAAGTCTAATTTTGTTTGTACACTCCACCGATCGTGTTTGATGGTTACGCTTAACAAATAAGGGCGATAAATTTTACCCAGAATCACTTGTTGAAGAACAACTTTGATATGGCGGATTGTGAAGGGAAAGTTACAAACAAAATATGTGAAGTAGAATTTTATTTATTCCAATTGGAGCAAAATTTTAGGCTATTTTATTATTGACGATTGATTAAAAAATATTAACTAAATAACTGATGAGTAATGTATTGTTTTTTAAGTCATTTATACATTATTCTCTTCTTGAAGTCATTTTGTATAATTTTATGTGTGTTCCGTTTTGAAATTTCGTAGGAATAAATATTATCATCATCTCATCCTACAGACGTCCACTGCTGAATATAGCCATCACCAAACTCTCTCCACAGCGTACGGATTTGTGTCGCTTGTAACCAACGGTTCCCTAAGTTCTTTACAATATTATCCGTCTATCTGGTGGGTGGCCATCCAACACAGTGTTTTACGATACGTGGTCCCCACTCTAGAACTAATTTGCTCCATCGGCCATCCGTTTTTCGAGATATCTGGCCTGGCCGATGCCATTTCAACTATGCTATTCGGTGAGCTATGTCGGCAACTTCTATTCACCCACAGATCTCCTTATTACTGATTTGATTACGAAGGTACACCCTAGTTAGCGGCCATTACTACTTATCCTCGTACTATACCACTACTTCGGATGGAACTGGAAGAAGTAGTAGTAGCTAGGTAAGTCTGAGTAGCATACCCGTGTATCCTGATTTCAGTCTCCGGAGAGGGGGCCGAGAGGAATACCGTTGACTAATTTTGGAAACAAAATACTCGTATATAAAGTAGGGTAAATTAAACTCATCTTTCTGATTACCCTTCAATCTGAAAGAGAGTAATACATTGTCTCCTAGATAACTTCGGAATAATGAGAGTTAAATTACTTCATAATTGTTGTTCATAATCATCATTACTTACACACTTGAGCAAACACGTATTGTACTAATGAGGGTACTAAATGTTAATTCTGACATTTGTAGATCGTAATAACAGACAGAAACGCTTTGTGTGTAATTTACTTAGTTTGTACTTGATATTTCCTTCATTTATAAATAGGACAATCTTGATTTATGAGAACATTATTCAAAGGTTTATTCAATAACGTATATTTCATTCATTTCACTCTTGATAGTAATAGGGAAATTATAGTGCAGTAGCAAAATGAAGAAAGTGTAGTATTTTTTAATATAAAGTAAAAATAAATATATTATGTAATATTAATTATCTATAGGTAATAAATAAAACAGGAATTTAATACCACTTATAAAAATATCGAGAAGGTTACTTTAAATATTTGAAAATTTATTGGTTTTATTTTAAATCTTTCTTCTTATATTATAAGCAAGAATGTAAATTTAACTTGTCTCTAATAGTTAAATTTTTATAAAAAATGTTTTGCAAGTAACTAAGGGAAAGTAATTAAATACATTTAAATCACTTTTAGAATTGCCAGTCTGTCTGTCTATTTGTGCACGCGTCAATAATAAAAAACTCCGTTCTTGATAAAACGTTATTAAGAAAAATATCATAAAGCATATATTTATATCCTCGAGTAACGTATAGTGTTTATTTCATTAAAATTGGTCCACTCTATAAAACGTTATTGTAATTTGAGAGACGGTGCGAGTCAAAGACGAGAGAAGAGTAGTTAAGTAAATGCATTTCAGTCTCATCCAAAACCATGGTATTGTATGACATAAAATGATGAAAGTCTACCGTTGTGCCCGCATCATCCAAATGCTAAATAGATACCGATAAAAAAATTGTTTTACTTTTTGTATTATTTTTAAACATTTGATTCATATCTAAGAAAAAGAAAATCACGATATGATTTTATTAAAGTTTTAAGAAATTTCGATTTTTATAAACATTACTCGTTCAGCGATTTGTATTGTCCTACTGTGGGGAAGTGGCGCAAGTGGTGTCGTACGCATGGGCATAACAGCACAGACGAAGTCGCTGGTATCGGCTAATATAAATAGACAGTATTACATATTAATATATCTTACTCGATAATGTGAATAGTCAATTAGAATGAAGGACTAAAGCTATCTGCGATATCGAAGCTGGTGTTAGAAAACTTAATCGTCGGATGCGATTCAAACATTACTATAAACAATGACCTGATAATGATTATTATTCACTGCACAGTTAATACATCACATAAATCACAAAACGAGTTACCATCAACCACATACCAATTAGTAACGTCGAGCAATATAAAATTAAACGCGCACGCGGTAGACCCCTCTTAACTAAATTTTTATGGTGTCTACAAAACGTTATTGTTTAAAAAATATGAGTAAAGAAGTTTTTCATTGAACTATTGTCTTCTAAACTATGTCAATTATCAAAAATGCGCCATACTATTAAATCTTTCTAAGTTCACTTACATTTGAAAGTTAACAAGACCACCGGTGACTTTTGTTATTTATGTACAACGTTAGAGACAGTATAATAATATAATTGTAATTCAAACAAAAAAAGATAATAAACTACGACACATTTCTTTGACATATTCCCATCGCATTAAATCAATAGAGTGAAATCAGAAAGCAATGTTGCGAAAGAATACCAACTCCATATGAAGGTTATAAAAATATCTGGAGGACAGGTTGGCGGTATATTGCCGTTATAAATCAGTTTTGGTGACAGTGGAGCGTGGTGTAGGCGACTGCTAAGACACGCGCGGTGCGGGCGACGTGCGGCGCTAGGCGGTACCAGCGTCACGCCTCACTACCCAAAGCATAATGTGGCATCGACACGATTTCAATGGGCATTTAGAACACGTGATAATAGTTCTGGTATTTATAGGGATTAAAAAAAGAGTTAAGTGAAGATGTACCAACTTTACAGCAATGTTTTGTTTTCATGTGGCCTTCGAATTAATTATGATTAATATCTGTCTTATTTTGTTTTTAATGCAAGTTTTAAATATTTATTAACAAAAAAAAAATATTTTTAATTGCGTATTGAAGCATTATTTACCCATAATTTAATACACGTTACCGTATTGTATATTATTATGAATTATAACAGTAACGCCCTATTTTTTTATTATTTACTTATTAAATCAGGTTATTGGGATACCTAAATACTTGTGTAATTTGTCTAGTGCCATGTATTAGTTACTACAGTTACAATAGTACGATTACGCGAGATTACATAAATGTACGATACGTTAACTGAATGGTTTCAAACGACAACGTACCTAAAATAAAGTTTAATGGTTTGTTAAAACAGACGCTAGTGTTTCAGTCGTGCGTACATCGCGGACACGAGTACGAGCTGTAATGGTTTCCAGTTCATATCGTTAAAATGGAAACGCTAGCGCCTGACCAGTTTAAATTATGTGAAACGGTGTTTACTGTGACAGTGTGCTGGATTCACTTACACTTGCTTCGTGACTAAACTCTATATTGATGTTGGATTGTAAATAAAAAAAGTACCATAACGGGGAAATCGCACTTCTAAAAACCGGAAAATATCGCGTGAAATGCTACCGGTATGTTAGTTTCGCCGCAAACGTATAGAAAGAAATATGGCGAAACGGTTCGCACATTCGAAATATGTTTACAAATCCGTGTCGTGCAGTGCTAGTAGCACCATAACTCGGTGTTTCCTTGCATATAATAATTATTAATAACAACTGTCATGGAAGTTGTTTTCATAAAATTTAAGTCGCGTTGTTTAGCAAGTTTCTCCTTTGTTTTTGTTTTTTTATAAAATAAAATAATTATTAGAACATTACATCAATTATTGTATACCATAATCTTGTTGATTTGCTACCGATAGATGTGATATAAATGTTTGAATTTTGGATAACATAATTGTTACGAAATTTATTAAAGATACCATTATACAGAGTCATTTAATCAAGTGTATGTATAAAAAGCGATGATGACTTAGTTGATAGAGTGTTCGGAAACAGTATCAATGGACGTAGGTGATCCTAGCAATTGAGTCGGAGCTTTCGGTGAAGGAAAACATGGTGATGTAACCAACATGCTGGCAGGGCTTTTTCAAAATCCACCTACCGCTATCTAGTTGATAATCTGTCGCCAAGCACCTGTTAGTGTGTTCCGGCAGCTGCACTTGAGAGCTAGAGTCCTTTTAGATTTAGCGTGACTACCATCTTAGGCCACATCATTATTTAACATCAGATTAGATTGTAGTACAAACGCTAACCTACAAAGTATAAAATATATAGGTATATATCCTAGAGTTGTTATATTACACCATCTTCATAGAGTTTCTTAATATAATACAGCACCATGATTAATAATGTGTGAGGAAAGTTACAGACGGAAGTGAACCGTAGCGTTCATAAAATGAAAATGTTAATATTATGTAGTTGTTTCAATAATAAATGTTTTATCACAGTAAAATTATGAACTCGGATGAGTAACTTTCAATGAGTGTAGAGTAGAAATGACATTCTACATTTTGTTACAGTCATGTCTGTTCCGTTTCAGCTGACTCGCAAGCAACTAGCAGAAACTTTAGGTAGAGAAAATTTGTCTCGTAATATTTGTAAAGATGAAACATCGTGAACGGCAAATGAGGACGCTTTATGTGAATGCTCAGAAGTTTTATTTAAAAATGTATAACATACTGAAATTCATATTACGATCTGTATATTATACCAGCTGTAGTGTATTGGTTAAGTAGTATGGAAAACAATTTCGTGCAACAAAACATATTGTATGTTTTCTGAAGAAATCGAGGACTAACAACGAGAACTAATTTTTAGCTTGTACTTGTGCAATGATTCCAAAAATAAAATTGTATTTGTTTTTAGTGACTAGACCAATTGAAATACTGATACAGAGTCTGTCATTGGTACAGTTTAAGATCGTACCAATGACAGACACATGGGGTTTTTTGTAATATTTTTTAATTTATACATGATATATAAAAAAAAGCCCTAGGAGTCTGTCATTGGTACGATAGTACTATTTAGCTATAAACGTGCTTAAATGGTATCACTAGTATTTCAATTCGGCTAGTCACTAAAAAGAAGTACAATTTTATTTTTGGAATCATTGCACAAGTACAAGTTAAAAATTAGCCCAGTTAAATCCTCGATTTCTTTAGAAAACACAGCCGTCTTTTTTTTAATATTAGTATCAGTTACATTCCTTTTTCTTTGAGATGTCGTAATATTATTGTTGTTTTTAGTATAAAATAAATCTTTGACATTTAATTTAAACTTAATACTTTTCTTCCCAGACTAAAAGCGCTGTTTGTGTGTCTTATTTGCTCCGCTTGTAGATTTTTTTCCGCTTTAGTTCGTGAAATGATATAGAGAAAAGCATTAAAAAAAACATTTACAAGACCGTGAATGCTTGGTATACTTAAATCCTACCAGTACCACTAGAAGTGGCGGTGGTACCAATTAAATAAAAAGACATTTAATACATATATTCATTTAAAATTTAACTTTGAAACTTAGACGCGTCTCAATAATCTTAGTCGTAACTAGTACTAATGGTATAAGTGCGAATGTGATTTAGTTTGTTTGTTACGCTCTCACGCCTTAACTACTCAACTGACAATCATGAATTTGTATACACGTTGTCAAGAGTACAGAAAAGGACATAGGGGTACCTTTCAACTAGGAAAAGTACTGTTTCCAACTGTACATCAACGGATACGAAGCCGCGGGCAGAATCATGCCAGCTAGTAAGGCCGTTTTAATTTTCTAGTAAAACAATGTAGATTACGTAACTTTAATTAGTCTTTTCATGAAAAGAAAAAAAAAAAACAAAAATTTCGTTCGATTAGACGGTGACGATGACGGTGTGGTCTAAGATGGTAAACACGCTAATTGTAGAGGGAACCAGGCTCTTAAGTACAGGGACACACCAAGAGGTGCTTGACGTCATATTTTCAACTTGAGCGTGGCAGCTAGTTAGGAAGACTTAGCAAAAGCCCTATAGCCCCATGCTATAGTTTGATCACAATGTTTTCCTTCACCAAAGCTCCAACTCAGTTGCAAGGATTCAAATCTACGCCGATAGAAGCGTTTTCCTAACACGCTATCAACTAAGCTACCAATCACTTCAAATTACTTACTATATCTTGCCGCAATATAGCACTGAAGCACATCAACTTTTAGACCGTCAAGCCGTCCACATGACATGTTAATTCAATTGTCTTTTATCGTCATTTACTTGGCTTTACTTGCATTTCCTAATAACACACAGGCTATGTCCCATCTGAAACCGGATAATTTTTAACGTGTTCCGTTATTACCTGGTGATTTTTTGTTACTTTGGAGTAATATACTAAACAAATTTATGTTTTTAATTGAGGCTATATGTATTTTGGTCCCACGTTCTTTTTTATTCTTCTTCTTGTTTTCTTTTATTTCTCTCGAAACAAGTTTCTTCTAAGGTCGAAAACACTAAATTTTTCACACTAATGGATCTGCTTGAACGTTTAATTAGATTCTCATTAAGATTTATTAAATCACTTATCATACAATTGATCTATTCGCAATTCATTAAAGAGTGTTACTTTTTAATTACTTTAGAATATATTTTTTTTAATATCAAATTCTAGTAAAAACAACGTTATTATTAGAATAGACAGTGTTTATTAAATCAATGGTGGTGGAATTTGAAATCAAAAGTAATCTCTCTGCGCGGAAACGCGGAAGGAGATGGATGACAAGGAAAATACGCGAGAAAATTCAAAAGGAAAGCTAGGTGGAGCGGGCGTAGAAAATTGGCTTCATTAGATAGAGGGAGGAGGGCGCCTTATCATTGAACATACGGTCGCTACAGACAGCCAGCCTGTCACAAGTCACGTGTATTTGAAACGTTTTGAATGGATTACGATTTATTTATATCATATGTGAACAATCAATGAAGTGTGCATTCTATTTCACATATTTTCTTCGTCAGACAAGAACTGATATTTTTATATAAATATAATATACATTAATAACTTATGAAGATTCGTAGTAAATTTTGTTTTAAAAAAATGAACATCAATGAGTATATGTAATGTACTCGTATGTACTGAGATAGCTTTTAAATTGTACTATTATATTAGCCAAAGAAACAATGTTAGACTACTTTTTTTTTTGTTTAATCAACTTTACTAGAATATTAACTAAAACTTTTTAGGTAGGGTATGATTGTATAAGAAGAACCAAGAAGAATCATTTAAAAGAATTTTGAAATGGAGGGCTAGACTGGAACTGCCGAGTTCTTACGATCTTCTTTATGCTGGTTCGCGTTAGTTTTGTTCCACCATGAACTGTATATCAATTGTTTTCATATTGCTTAAATTCTCTATATTCTCTTTCTATATTCGTTAAAATTAATAGATTCTACAATGAAATATATGAAGGACGTGCGATGCGTTTGCATTGGCAGTTGATACTAAAAGGAGCGATCGACTGCCGAGGCTATGTTCCGTTCTTAGAAAAAAAAGGAAACGGACAAGGAAGGGGCAGTATAATAAATTACGTAGACTAGATAGAGAACAAAAATTAAAACAAATAAGATTATTGGAATGAAATTTATAAATAATAAATATTTTCCAATATATATAGTGTTATCAGAAGGCATGGTAGGTATGGAAGGTATACTCGTAGTATTAAAGCAGGAACGATGGATTGTGTGAAGAATAAGATATACAAATGTCAATATTAAGATGGGAGCTATTAAACAAGGAAAAAAGTCGTGTTTAACATGATTAGAAAAAGAAAATGATGTTGTCAAGCCAATGAATGTTATATTTAATAGGTTTTATTACCAAAATGTTGTTGATCAAAAATTCACCTGAAATTAAGTGGCGTAATATGGTAAGCAATAAACATTGTCAATTGAAAATATAACAGAAACCATTTAAAAGAATGTAGGTTTGTATTATATTTTTGTATTAAATAACAACAAAGGAACTGTTAAGAATATTTAAAATATCCGTGAAAATATGCGATAGGGAAATAGAGGATTTCGAAACTTCAGTAGTAAGTCGCAATGTGTCTTTGAATAATGAGATTATTTTTTTCATCACTGCTTTTTCACAGGTGATATGTAAAAACCCGCTATAATTTTAGATTATTATAACTTTGTAAAGTACTTAATTTTTCTGAGAGTTTGTTTTGTTAATTTCTCGATATACAGATATAAAAAGTTTCTCTCCCGAGCGAGCTTTCTTTAGCTTCCATGATATAAATGATTTTTCATACCATATTAAATGTAGCAATGTTGCAGATTTATAATTAAATTATTTTGCATTTCACAGCAAATAGTACCAGAAACCAGATAAGTCCAATTTTTAGCATTATTACTATGTTATACTGTATGGGCCTCAAACATTTTCCTTGTGTTAATATTACTCCTTGTTCATGAAGTTTTCATTAAAAACATATAACTAAACTAAGCGTCAAACCAAGAATCTATGCTACATTTGGTCCATCTCCATAAAAATCTTGATAGTTGAGCAGCCACTATCAATGTTTTGATACGTTATTCGTTGTCCAGATCTATGTAATGCCTGTGCAAATGATTTTTTTCGATTTGGTTTGGTTATTGGTATCATTATTATCAATAGTACCGTACCAAAAAGATGACACCGTATCTGATGGCAAGCATAGTATAATTCAGAAATAGCGGCGACCAATGAAGGATCGTTGTTCCATCGCCAGGTATCACTGTAATACTGGTAAGCAAATATTCACATCAGACTTGAAGGAATATATATCATAAGAAAGAGAAACACGCTGACCGAGACATAGTTCTGTAATACCCTAACTGTACGACCAAGATATGGTGTTTGATCTTCTTTTATTATAGAGAGATTATGGTTAACGTAATGCAACGTTGTTACGGAAAACAAAGAGTATTACGTTGAACAGATCTTTAGAATGTTTGCTTTGATACAATAGATAGGAGAAGGCTTGTGTGACAATACTCCTACGTTGCTGCAATAGCCCGATATTCTTAGTAATGACCGTGTTATGCAAAATGATGTTAATCCGTTTGTGTAAACTGTCTAGGGTATCGATGAGGTATTTTACAGAACCATTCCAGAGATGCGAATAGTAATTCATACAAGACTAAAGTTGTTCCTTGATAAGGTAGTACAAGTAAACAGAGCTGTAAAACCATCACATTTTTTATAGGATTATGAATTCCCGATACATCGTAGAGAGGACGTTACCGATGTATTCCAAGAAAAGAAGTAACTATTGCTCAATAAGGTGATAATGAGAGTTGATATTAAAATTAATCAAAACGATATAAACTCGTATTAAAACGTCATAGTAACTGGCTTAGATTTCTAAGAAATCTTTATGATGATAGAACTATTTACAGTAAATAAATATGCGTTCGCCAAACCTTATTCCTCTGAATATTGTATGAAACAATTCACATACCTAACGCAGTAACAGCGCGCTATTCAAATTTCATATTCATATCAAACTCTGATTCTACTGAAATTTGAAGTCTCAATTTCGCAAGCCATTTTTCTGGGGAAATCGCTGAACAATATATTCTATAATATGAGTCATATAGAAGTAAATGGAGCAATATCAACTTTCACTGAATAGGGGGTATATAATAATTTGATTAAAAACGTATGTAGCATTACTAGATATAATAAGTTACAAATATAGATGAACAATAATTTTATTGTCACATATTATAGAATAACATTTCATACTTTTTTAGTCATGAAAATATTATTTGAGTGGCATGACTCTAGTATGTCACTCAGATATCGAAAGTATATGAGGAATAACTTGAATACTGCTTCTTTTGGTTTTTAATGATACAAATGATTATTAAAAACGAATATATAAAATATACGTTACTCCAGTAGAGAAGTAAGAAATATGGTTATTACTTGTAAACAATAGATTGAGCGCTTGGAGCACTCGTTTAATTCCATTCCAGGTAGCTTCCGACACACACTTAACTAATTTGTTAACACATTTGCTTTTAAAGCAGCTTTTATTGCTCTACCATAAGTTTCATAATGTAGCTTATAAAACACGCTTACTAACTAGCGTTTACGTGTAAAAATTAATAAACGATTTTGTGAATAAATAACCATGTTATGGAAACAAATTAATATTTGATTTAAATTCAAAAATATTGAGGGTTAATATATTTTTTAAATAAGGCTGTTGGCAACTTCGTCAGTGACACTCGTTCTACATGCACGTCATATCTAACTCAATCACAGGAACGGCGTACGAAAAATGGACTCTACACGCCATTTTTGACAAATACTTCGAAATATTTGGGTGTCTCTAACAATTACGGAGTTTTCAGACAATAAAATTATTAACAATAATACAAAAGTATTAATACACAACATAATGATAAAAGTGCTTGTGACTTTGTTAACACTTTTTTTAATAGGAGAATTATATGATAATTAAAAATATATACATAAATAAATGTAAAAAATATATATATAAAAAAATTGTTTGTCTGTAAAGTCGGCTTACGGACGATAATTATACCTGATAACGTCATAAGAAAACATGATGAAAAATTATGCGTCACAAGCCGAATGCTTAGACCGATCGCGCCTCTCTATCGCTTGTTCCGCGCTCTCGCTTGCATGCTCGGCTCAAGTGGAACGTGACAATGCGCCATGCTTTTTCGTACATGCAGCCGGCGTTCATAGATTTATAAGCACGCTAAACCGTCAAAAACCACAGAGTGTAAATAAAATTAACGTTAGATATCGTGTTCTGTAATGACCACATGTTATTTTATAAAAATAAATATATAAAACACAACGTACACATTGTTGTATGTAGCATGCATTTCTTATATTTATATATGAGGTATTTAGGACTCCAACTGCAGACATACAAATAAATATAGCGATCCTCTTATGTTGTGTTAGGGAAATAATTTGAAGGCAACAAAACACCCTGTGATTAAAAATGTAATTGCCAGACAATAGGAATGTTACCAAGGTAATGCAATATTATATTAGACAACGGCAAAGTTTTAGCATAGCAGAAGCATGACTTGTTTGTTTGGTTTGTTTACATGGCAATTGATGTTGCAATGAGCTAGTATTTCAGCTCAAAGTAAGTTCAGCTCCGAGCAAAAGCTCTCTCGGCTTCAGTAACAAACTAAAACATTGCGGTATTAACTCGCAAATAATCATACATAAGGTAAGTTGTGAACTTGAAGCGTTGAAAGTTAGTGCAACTTGACCGACAGTATATCTCTTCTTGAATTCTGGTTAAGATACAAGCGAATACGTAAGCATAAATTGGAATTCTTGATCAAAACTTGCTTTCTTAATTTGTTTATTTCTGTGAAGATATTTCTGGAAGTTTAGTAATTGTGGGTTCCTAATCTGTTTACTAGTCACACGTGAACGTTATATGATAAAGTAAAATATTATGAATTATTTAAACCGTACAAATGTATATCAATATTATAAATATGTAAGGTTGGTCACTTTGTGTGTAGAAATAAGCTCCGGTACTACTAAGCCGAAATTAAAAAAAAATCTTCACTAATAGGAAGCTATATTAACACTTCCCTATGATTTATGTATTGTTGTTGTTTTATGTTCTAACTAGCTGATACCTGCAACTTGTCTGTGTTGCTTATAATGTTAACAATGTAATGTATCTACAGAGAAAACACATAAAAAATTAAAAGTAAAAATATACTTTGCTTAGAAAAGTCCTTTGTAAGCAACATTGTCCGTTTACTTTCTCTCTCCTGCGCATGCGCACCATACTATTTGCCCCATTTTACAGTTCCTGAACGCGTAGTTATAAATATAGTGGTTTTCTAAAACTGTCATAATATTACATTAAATGAAGATGTGTTAAAAATGGATCTGAAAATGAATCTTCCAGTAGTTTTTGCGTTTGTAAGTCTATAATTTTATTTAACGCGTATAAAATCACAAGTGGTTGTAGCGGTAGATTCTATTTTTTTTAATACAACTCGTTAAATAGTGTTTTATTTTAGTATTAAATGCTCATTAAGAATAAATGAGTATAAGGTATTAAATACGGTAATGAGAAAACGGCTTATATTTTGCTATTTCACTCGCATATATTAATCGAAAGCCAGTAATTCCCTTTTGAATATTCTATATTTCGTAGTAAAAAGCTAATCCCCTGAATAATAGGACTATAGATATCAACGCCGGAGCAGGCTTCATGGAAAAATATGAAAATGCCTATTATTTGGCGTTGCAAGAGTTTATGGCACGTAACATCGCAGTTCAATATTCAAACGGAATTAATAAAAAAACTGTAGAGATTATAATTACTTTTTATTGTCTGTCTGTAGTAGTAGATTTATAATTGTAAGTGCTAAAACGCAAAAATAACAGTGCATCAGATAAATTTTGGTATTTGTTCGGTAGTTACTCTAAATTATTTTTGACATATTATATAATTGAAAAAATCTGTGGTGAACGGTCACTTGCGCATCACTCGCGTTTGCACTCAGACTTGAACTTGTCATTTGCACTTGCACATTCGAATTGAATGGATACAGCGTCCCTCGAAACTTATCTTGGATTATTGGTGGTATGGTTAAGGTAAGTAAGCCTTTAATACCGATTATAGAAGAATATGTTTGACATCCATTATGTGGGGTATTTACTCCCAGTCAATTTAAAAATACATTCCACTGCCTAGGATAGATAACATTGAATTAAAACAGACATTGATCGATAGAGTGACCGGGATACAAATGTCTTTAATAACCTATATAGTATACTAAACAGTAGACAATACTGTGTATATATGTATCTATACATATAATAAAACTGTAATTAAATAAAATCTGTACATTCAATATTTTATTGAAAACTGTAATTGGGGTGGACTTTGTTATCGATATAGAATACAAAAATATTGTATTTAGATTTTTTGTATGTCTGTCTGCCTGTCTGTCCCAGCGTACGTGTATCACTCTGAAAGTAATGAACGAATTATGACGACACTTGGCTCAGTGATAACTAATATTCTGAAGTAGCATATCATCATAGTTTTATCCCGTAAAACGAGAAAGAGATTCTCCAGGATAACGGGTAAAAGTCAAAAAATTGTAGATAATGAAATTCTTGACGGACTTTGATAAAATTTTCTTTGTGCTATAGCAAACAAATTAGCTAAAAAATTAAGTTATATTTTATCTCTCTATACTTCTTAAAAAAAGCAACTAATAAAAAATAAACCATCGCTAGGTTTCGAATCGATGCCTCTGGGCCGTATAAACGCGTAAAAGTATATTTTATATGCAATCATATTTTTCATGTTGACAAAGTTATTATTTAAAAAAAAATCAAATGTAATAGATTTGATTTCGTTTATGTACTCCCTAATATTCAAGATATTACATTTAGTCGGTTGCTTGAAACGAAATATACAACAGGCTTTGAACTTGATTCAAAGTATGAATGCATAGTGTTTATTTAAACAATGAACAAAGTAAATCATGCTCTAATTATGTAAAAACTCAGCGATAGTAACACAAATACTTTAAGCTTTTGTATTTTATCGATAAATATTAATTGATTCTAAGAAGTAGTTCAGAGTAAAAGGTTCATTACCTTTAAGCCGTAAGCCATAGGTCTTATTTTATCATGGGTCATATCGTATTTGTATGTATGAGTATTTGTGGTCAGTTGGATATTTGAGTACAATTTTATTATCATGAATGACGAGTTATAGTATAATATAAGTTTTTTTTTTTTGTATGTTATAGGAGGCAAACTAACAGGTGGGTCACCTGATGGTAAGTGATCACCGCCGTCCATAGACACTAGCAACACCAGGGGAGTCGCAAGTGCGTTGCCGGCCTTTTAAATACGTGGGCCTCCGGCGCTCTCACTGACCGAACGAAACGCATCAGTGCAAGCACTGTTACTTCACGTCGGTTTTCTGTGAGAGGGTGGTACTACCCCGGGCGAGCCGACCCATTCATGCTGAAACCAGTAATAGCTTCAGCGTAGCTCTACCACCTAGTATAGAAAAACTCTCCAGTATAGCTGTGAAAATACACCAATACGTTTTTGGCAATAGATATCCAATTTGAAGATGGTAGTTAGTCGGGTGAGTTCTAGAAAATCACTTATCGCTATGTGCACTTATATGCTTCAGACTCGTCTACTTCTATATTTGTTTGAAAATAGCAGTTCTCAACTAATACCCTCTCATAGTATATAACTTTCAATAATTAATATTGTGCTTTGCTTTGTATACATGCGTTTCAGTAATTTCACTGGCCAAAACAAAAACAATGTCTGCAGAAAACATGTTTTAAAATTATTTATTAGCTTATAACTCTATTAATTCCTTAATTATAATTTGAATAAGGGAAAGTGTACCAAAAGCGATATATGATGAAATAAATATTATTTATCAATGAGTCTTTTTAATGTTCAGTGCTAGGTATAATATGTCTTTAAATACATACCGATAAAGACATACGTATACAGACATCCTACTAGTTGGCATATTGGTAGTTGATCAATTTATATGTTAGACGCTTGGGAGACCCATCATATTAATTATACAGATTTCGTCTATCTTTTTGGCCGCTCGAATATAGCCGTAAGTTCGATATAATAATAAAATCAAGAGTTTGGCATTTATTTATCCTTAAGTTTTCGCGATGTTAAAAATATAATACATTTATTCATACATTTTTTTTTTATTTATGAAAAAAAAATACATCAATTTACATAGTAGGACTCTTCTCATGAAACCGCTATTGCGGTTTAATCGAATGTGTGTTTTGCGCAACTATCTTCAGAGCGGTCAAAAAAAGTACTATAAATTCAGTTGACATTGCCAGCAGTCAAATATCCTGGTCAACCTAATTTAATATTTCACTTTTGATAAAATAAATGTTATCAAGTCTTATTTAAGTACGCAATATAGGCCCCTCTTATTATTGGAAAAATGGGTAAAAATCTCTTATTGAATTGTAGTTTAGCTTTATAAATAATCTAACGGTAATGTTGTTATAAATGTAATATTACCTGTTATACTACTACATTTAAATAAAGTAAATATATTTCAAATGACAGTTACAAATTTGTCATTCAATTATCTATCAAAATGAAAATATCTACTATAATCTACATTTCGATCGCGGTAAAAAGTTTATAAAACAAACTATACTTTAGAGATAACTGCGAGATGGCTCATAATTCAATCTGTACTAAAAACTTATGTGTTACATCACAGATGTTTGCATAGAAATATTTAGTAATACAAAAAGTTACCCGATACTAGAAAATGTAACAGTAATTACTTAATCAATATACAGAGTACACCGATAATATATATATATATATATGTATCATTGAAAAATTCTTAGTATGTTTCTATAAATTATCATCATACGATTATCTTTGTAAATAAAGCTATTTTTCAAAATTAAGGTAATCTTATTAACTAATTTTGAAGATATATCATTCTTTTATTCGTATTACTTACCGTCTTTTGAAGCCACAGTGTTGTTAACAACAAACAATAAAAGAAGCGATATTGCAACAGCACATGAAGCTGTAAGTCCGATCATGATTAAAGTGTTTTATCCCTGTGACATTATGATAGAACAAAGTTTTAAACTATCCATCGATCAACAAGAACATTGTCATGGTTAAGTGATACAAAGTTAGTTCATTCGTTCGCCGTCACCATCAGTTTGATTAAATATTCATTGGAAGGTAATTCGAGAAGCCGTCGCACAGAGTAACGTACTACTTGGTACGGCGTAGCGCAGCGAGCACGGAGCGCTCTAGCTGCGTACTGTCCGGACAACGCTACGCGCGGCGCTTTGTCTACGAATGCTCTACGCTCGTAGCGCTTGCGTAGCCCCGCCTCATTCTCCGATGAAAGGACGGAACATTACCAGTATTTGTAACAGTTTGCGTCAAATTGATATAAATGGAGACGGTTTTAATAAAGTATAATTGACTTTTGCCGACTTTGCGTCGCATTAATTTCGACCACGCTAAGACGCCTCGGGCAGGTGCGGTGTTAAATACCAGCGGGGTAACTTAGCGCTTTGCTATGAATAATCTCGAATTTAGATTAATGTTAATTATGATGAGTTTTTAATTTGAATTTGATATAGGCGAGATTGATGTTAAGGTATATAAATAATTTTAAATTATTATTTACTTCTCAAATATTTTTATTTTTGTCTATAAATAATCGAAAACAATGCCAAACAGGAGTCGGTTTTACTGCAGAAATAAAATTAACATTCTTAGGAGTTCATTTAATGATTTATTTACAAAACATTAATTTTCTAGAAACTAATTTACTGTCTTTCAAGATTTTACTTTGGAGAAATATTGAACCTAATTAAAAAAAAAGCTCATTTAACTAAACAAAGAGTATAACATAAATTCATAATATCATATATCTATTTGAACTTAGCAAATTATTACCAAGTAGTTAACCCTTAATAACCTAGAGTTTCAATTTTGATACCAACCTTTTAACCCGAATGTTCACATTACTATTAGTTTTTTTTTATAAGTTGGCTGTACGTATTTTACTCTTGTATAATATTCTTTCCAACGAAATTATTTTTTTTTTCTAAATAAATATGTTAAATAAATATTGTGATTTTTTTAGCTATTTTTCCCTTCACCTAGACCCTCAAGCAAACACAGTAATATTAAAAATAAATCACTTTCGTAAATCAGGCTACTAAGGGTTAAAAATAAAATACATATAACATGTAAACTGTAATATTTTACACAATAATTTAAAATTTAGACGTGATTTGAACACGTTTAATTAACAGTATTGTGGCAGATTAACAAGATTCCTGTTAATATTATCACAACATTTCAACTGTCTAGGAATCCAATAAGCGTGAATAATTTAATACTAACGATATATAGCGAGACATCAAGATTTGTTGTAGTGTGTGAGAACTGTGTTTCGTTCTGCTTATTAGCAATTTAAAAATAAATTTTATCATTATAAGCAGCGAGTGGTTCACCTATAAAATGAAAAAGAAAAACCTGAGGAATAAAAAATAAAAAACGGTATATAGAGTTGTGAAGATTATTTCAGTAGAATTAATAATACGATATAATAGCATACGAAATGTATTTCAATTGCATAGCTTGTATATTAACTAAATATGCATACATGTAGATAATTAACACACAGCCAGATCTGATGATTGATTATGTTCATTATATAAAACTCGGTCATGTGTGAAAATCAAATTCGCGACCTATAAGCTCAATAGGTAAAGTTTACTAGTACTGCGCCACGAGTCTATCAGTTATAATAAAACAATAGTGTTAATGTTGTGTCTATAGGTACGTTTATATTCTGTCTATATTAAGTATTAAAACGTTACGTAACTTCAATTCTCCAACAAATTGTATCGGATAAATTAAACTTTAGTTTATTCCCGTTCCTGGCTATAAAAGTTTTGATAGCATATAATATTACATAATTATAAAATGTTTGCGAACGAGATAATTTTAGCAAACATTTTAATAACATTATTTTTTAGGATTATGATTTATTCATCACAGACAAAAATAACGATTTACGTATATAAATATATATACATATAAACATACAAATATATGTTATACGGATATATATATATATATTTATATAATAAATAACTGTTATCACGATAAGCATGGCCAAGAAGGCAGGTTATACGAGGTATCCTTCGCTAAGCCCACGAACCCTTTTTTGTTTTCGCAAATCGTCGAGGATTAAGCCGAAATATCTCGCACCTTTTCACGAATGTTTTTTTGTGATTTAACCGCCTGTAAAACGTTATGATACAAAGTGTTTCCTTCGTGATCAATATCTGTGTTGAAAAGATATAACGATGCGTTAAAATACTTTTATCTGTGTACATCGACAAACGAAAGAATTCGAGGATATCGATAGAATGTTCGCAGCTCGAACAATTTGATTTGCTTTGAAGATGCTGATTTATACTAATTTTGATAGTATAGGAAATAAATTATTTCGATGTTACATGACCATATTTTAGAGTTTACAATTATATTCTAAAACGCTTGGTTACTATTTACTATACATTAGCTTTTGCACATGACTTTGCTTGTATTAATGTAGATTTCTGCTGTCGCGAAACCTGTGCATTTTTTAAATAGAAATATGTCCTACTCTGTACCCCTGATAATGTTAATGCGAAATTCCATGATGATTGGTTGAGGAGTTAGAGTGTAAAATCGTTAAACAAAGGCAAATAACATTCGTATTGATCATATTTTTTTATTATTTATTGTTCCACAAAACTGATTACAATCTAGGTATAACTTAGAAATTAGCAATAATAAGAAATCATGCGATCTTCTAGATGTGAACACAGCATACACATAAAATAAAGAAAAAAAAAAACATTAGGTGGTGCAAAAATTACATGAACTAATCTATCATAAAACTAAAATCTTACAAATTACGTTGTGTTAGTGTTTTAATGTCATATTGTAGTTAGGTTTCAGAACATATTCTAAAATGCTATATTATATTTGTCGTTAATATTATGAGATTGATATAATTTACATTTGTACATAAATAAAAGCTTTACTTTAAAATTACTTGTACATATGTATTAAAGTAATTTATTACATTATTTCGTCCAAAACAGTACTATTGAAATGCACCCTATATCCCTTTCTGTACCACTGGCAACGTGTTTGCTAAACTTCTTGACGACCGATCACGTACTTGAGGCGTGAAAGCGTAACAAACAAACCAGCATTTGCATATTTGTAATACTTATAAAATTGTGCAAAATTGTAATCGCTCTTTTTGTACCATTTAATAATAATTATTTTATTGTAAACATTTTGTGAAAATCTTTTTACTCTCGACAAACGTAAAAGTTTGTTCGCTTCAAATTCAATATATTATGGCGAGCGTGCTCTCGCTCAGCCGACACCGAAACTCACTCGAGCGTAGCTCACAGAAAATTTATTGTTTTTCTAAGAAAATTTTCTTCGCACGACCCTACATCCTTGTTGAGCCCCCGGGGAAGAGTTGCAGAAACTTAATGACGTCTTCGAGTGGTCGGATTGTTTAACCTTATCGTTTACGTTTATGTTTAATTAGTTCTTTTATTTATAAGTTAAATGTTCCGTTTCTTTATGTACCAAGTGTCTAAGATATAAAACTAAAAATTGTATTGAAATTTATCCAATAGTTTTTAAGTGCGGCGCACAATGCGAAAACTCTATCATCTTATCTATATAGAAAATATCACAGGGAAAATATATTTTAAAAATACTTAAATAGGTCTCAAATTTCATTGGATTTTGATATCTACACATTCATTATTAGAAGAGATAGATGGATAATATTACATGTTTTACTAGCAGTAACCTGAATTTTCAATACGTTGATTACAATATTGACTTTAATTACAACAGCCATATTAACCATTTTAACAATTTAATCGTAACTATTATTAGAAAAAAAAACATTAGAATCCAATTTATTTTAGAATCGTAATTAGTACCCTCCATAAGAGTAGCGTAGTTAGATCAAGTGGAAATAAGTATAAAACACAAAGAGCGCAACTTTAAGGTGAAGTGTTATCCGACATACATAATATAATAATGTTCAGTGAGAAATCGTTAGGCCATGCTCACGTCGACGGGACACGTGCGCTTGGGACACTCCCGACTGATCCCTCTTGCTTAGATTAAATTTGTTCTTATAAAAATGTGTCCTCTAGTCGATAACGTCGAAAATGTGCAGATGTTGCCCAGCAATGTATGAAGTCTGCAATAGGGTTTGTAGAACGTGCCGGGCCTACTGACACCGGGTCGTACGATAACATCGAGATGATTTAAAGTTTTTGTAATAAAATTAATATCATATTATAAATTATACATATATATCATTTACTGCGAGTGTTAAATACGAAGTTGAATGAATATGTATGTAGAGCATGACTCAAGAATGTATGGAGGAGCTGTGTGAGGGAATTATATATGTATGAAAGGTGTGAATACTGAGTTGACGTCTGACAGCGAAGAGTGGAAGAGAAAAACCTAGTGGCGCAGAGGGCGACGTTTAGACTGGTGCAGGTGCTGACCGGGCACGGGTGCTTCGGTTGGTAACTGCACCAGATTACACGCAGGGAGCCGACTGCTGCCATGAGTGCGGCGCTGGCACGGACACCACACAGCATACTCTATCTGAGTGTAAGTATGCTTACCAGCGCAGCAAGATAAAACGCAGTGGCCTTCATACACGTCAGATTTACATTCTTATTATATGTATATATGTTTCTTCTAAATTATTGTTTTCCTTAGACGCTGGTCCCGATTAAATTTACTTTATATGTATTTATATGAAAAGTTAAGCCCCGACATACGCGAATTTGACTTACACGGTTATAGCTTATTCTTACTTATCGCTTAACTTCAGGGTATTACTGTATAGCATAAGTTTTTTTAAATATATGAGAAGTAAATAAATAATTATTGTTCTTTGATAAATAAATTACATTAACTCAATAACAAATGAGGCTATTATTATATTATACGTTGACTGGGATAGAAACTAAAAAAGAAAAAGTTTGTTTTATTCGACAAATATTGCTTATGCTTATTGATAAAACTTCAAAATCAAACTACAAGAATTTACATTTATCACGAAGAATCAGCGAAAGTGCCTCGTGAAACTTTCTATTTTGTGATCACGGACTGAAACTTGTACATTTAAGTTTGAAAAAAAAATGCGAATCATTCTAAGTTAGTAATCAATATTTAAAGAAAGGAAAGTTGAAAACAAAATAAATCTTTTTAAAGACGAAGTTCTTTCTACCCTTTTAATGGATATCATGACTGGGTAGTATTTAAGATTTATAATGTGTATAATAAAAATTCACAGGTTGTATTTAAGACATTTGGTATTTAATTAAAAATAATCGTTATTATACAGCTTTTCAACCGTGTAGAGAACAACAATATTATTGTATATGTGTATACATACATACACCGCATACACTTCAGGTACCGACCAATTATTTACTTACTAATAGTGCTTATATATTAATTATATTTATTTATTTATTCTCTTTAACTAATATTTATATTTTAAGGATTATTTAATTAATATTTTATTCCCCTTAAGCCACATTTTCATAATAAAGCAAACGATAAACATGTGTAATATGTCTTCGGAGGTAAACCAACTGCCGAGATACAGGGCAACCTAATTTGGTAGTTAGTTGCTCAAAGAGTGTGTATTCTTGTCGATATAGTGGATAGTTTAAATGTTTAAAATAAAAATGTGTAAAAATATGTGTAATAAAGAAATTATTATATATTATATTATATAATTATTACATTATAGTCATTTTTAGTTATTACTAGCAGGGCTGGCGGACATTGTCCTGCCCTGATAATAAAAAAAAAATATACTTATGTGCAAGAAATCCTTAAAGTAACTAATGTGTTTTATTTGATAAGGATTAATACTGTATCCATCTAAATAGCCTTCCAATTATCTCATTATATGTGACCATTTTTAGAAGATAGATGGGTATAGTAAGCTGTCCTAAAAATATAGGTATATGCTATCGTAAACTTTTTTGTTGACCTATAAAAGAGGAATATCTCATTATGCGTTGTTTTGTTATATCTCAAAGTGATTAGGCAGCGTTTTCGACGGAAGCTCGCAGGCGGCTTGACTTTTTCCGATTCTTTCAACAATTATCATTATATTTCAACCAATATACAAAACAAAACCCTGACAAATTATACATTTAAACCTTCCCCGTGAGTTACTCTATGTATTGGTGAAGACCGCATTAAAATTCGTTCAGTAGTTTTCGAGTTTATAGCGCACATACAGACAGACGCGGCGGACGACTTTGTTTTATAATATATATATATATATATAGTGACAATGATATATATTGTCCTTAATCATTGTGAGTTTATTGTTGATCCTGATGTATTAAATAACCAATTACATATTTGATTATAATACGATAACGTGTAACTATCTAACTTATTGTTCGATTAATAAATACTTACATGTAGGAGTATTAAACCTCAAAACGGCCATATTAAACGAACAGTAAATAACAAATATCCATCTTTTTCGATTATTTGGGGATTATATTAGTATTGATATAATAGCCGAGGCTAATAGGACAGAGGCTATTGTGTATTAGTTTAAGTAAATAAGTGAAGAAAGCGAAGCGAGGGCGAGGGCGAGCGGCGCGAATGCGGACTACAATACCTCCATCCGCCGATAATGCTCACAACCCTGAACGATCAATCTTTGAGCTATTACGATGTTTTAGCGCCTTGATGTATTGTTTCAGCCTCAATAAAGTTTTGATGAATTCTCGTCTTCTCCCGGCCTTTGTTGAAAATAAGGCGTCGAATATTGATGAATAATTTGACGGCTAAGTAACGACGCAACGTGATTATTTAAATGTTGGTATCGTGTTTTGTTCCGGCTTGTTAACATTTTCATTTGTTTATCATTTATAAGTAATTCTTTCGATACTTTAAAATTAATTGAAGAGGATTTACAGATAAGTTATTTTGTACAATAACCATTTGATAACCGCGTCTCCGTCTGCGTTATTTATTATCTTAATAATATACTTCATGTACAGAGAAAATATCATAGAAAAATTTAAAGTAAAACACTCTTGGCATACAAATGTTCTTTAGTCATTTTATAGGTACTATGGTAACATGTGAGGCATTGCGCCGGAACACCTAGGTTTTTAAAACTTTAATTATAAATTTATATTGAATGAAGATATGGTGATATTAAAAAAAAAACAACTAATCAAAGAAGAATTTAAGTTGATTATATAGTATGTTTTATATATTTTAGTTTAAATTAGCTGCTGAGAATTACGCTCTTTTTTGGTTTTATGCTAAGGATACGACAGATGGTATATACAACACATTGAGCCACTACACGAGTAATCAGGCGTAATCATTAGTAATTGGACGCAGTCACTGGTCGATGGACGTATCCACACTTTCATCTATTTACCCTTAGTAATTTGACAGGGAACGCATGAGTATCTTTGTGATTATAAATAGAACCATTCCGGAATGCGTTTCACCAATTACGACGCCTAGTTCAACGTCGGTACTGAGCATATCTAATTTCAACTAATTACAGTAAACATAAATTGACGCTGCTTTTTGTAGAATTGAAATTTCATTCAGATAAATTCTCTGTTTAGCAAAATTTTCTCGGGTGTGGTGAAGTCGATAATACATGACTATAAGTTGTTACGGCTGACCACTCTTGCAGCTTATGACTCAAAAACAGCCACTCGAACGCTTACTTTGTATCGATACCATACAAAATGTTCTTTTGCAACTACTTGTGGAAGACACCAGTGATCTAGTATGGGGGAACTTTTAGCGGTATATCATATTACAATTACATATTGAATAACGCAACCTGTATAAATGATAGTTATGAAAGCTGAACAATGTTTTCAAGCGGCTTCAAGGAAAATTAATGTCGATAGAGATGGGCTGGCGGGACCGTGTAAATAGGTTTTTTTTATATATTATAGGGGGCAAACGAATTGGTCGATCACCTGATGGTAAGTGATCATCGCCGTCTATAGACACTAGCAACACCAGGGTGAGTCGCAAGTGCGTTGCCGGCCTTTTAATATATGTGGGCCTCTGGCGCTCTCACTGACCGAACGAAACGCAACAGTGCAAGCGCTGTTACTTCACGTCGGCTTTCTGTGAGAGGGTGGTACTACCCCGGGCAAGCCGACCCATTCATTCTGAAACCAGTAATAGTTTCAGCGTTGCTCTACTGCCTAGAGGTATCATTAAGTGAGTGCGGTGAAAACAAAAAGGATAATAAAAAGCCGTGAAAGGGTAAAACAAAGCGTGGAGTGGAAGGTGGCCTTGCCTAGAAATAAATAAAACAACAAAGACCTCCAAATAATATGCGTGGATTAACCTGCAATTCAGCACCGAGTACTTTTTTTTCGAACTGACCTACACTGTTAGCCTGGCAGCGCCATTACAGTTACACCGGACTACGCACCTCGTACGGAGCAACGGCGTCTCTAGATTATCACTCGTGAGAAGACCGTTAGCGGTGGTTTATTTAAATCAATATAAGTGTAAAAAGCAATTAATTCTACGTAGCGATTTCTCTTGCGGTTCAAGAGTATTATATGATTTAATGTCAAATTTTATATATATTTATATTCTTTAATATATTTTTTTGTCACAATGACATCCATATAGTTTCCATTAAAAGCGCCTGCATACTCCGTATTTAATCGATGAGATGTAGACGAGAAACATACCTTATTAACTGGAGCGCTGCTATTAAATTAATTTTTAAGGGCTAACCAGATATGATAGCCAAGCAAGTAAAAAGTCATTTAAAGCTATATACAAAGATACGTTAATGACTTGTAGTTTATGAATTGTTGTTAGGACTTTACATACAGACACTTTCAGCGTCAATGTTTTATTGTTATGATGATATTGCAATGTATATTCTTACTAGTATTATTTTATCTTATTATTTATCTTCATATATTGATTCATCGAGATGACAGTATTTGTGTTATTAGTACAATTCATAAATATTATGTTTCTAATAGTACTGACTTTATATTTTGTTTTTGAATGCATTATATAATGTTTCTTATTTGCGAAATTTTTTCTTGGTTAACCACACACGGGAAACTCAAAAGCGATGGCCGTTAGCGATTCACCGTTCTAGTGCGATAAGGAATTCATAAATTGAATATACCAAACGAATTTTCTTTAGTCTCCTAAAATGTTTCTATTCGTATACGTGTGGAACGCAAGAGGCGTCACGACGGTAAATGGCACGGAATTGTTACACCATCCGTCGCTGTAGATACTCCCACTTTCAGAAATGTTCTTTTGTAATCCAATGAATATTCTACGTTTCGCTTGAATATTTAAATTGTGAAATATGTTTTTTCCAAAGCGAAAATAAGTAATGGAATTTATTATTATTATTAGAGTATTATTACAATAGGGTTATAAAAAATCTTAGGGGGATTGTCTGATTATTTTTTATAAGCTTTTCGTCGTGGCTTCCATTTGACCTATATTTCGGGAACAGTACTTCTTTCTGAGTGAAAGGTACCCCTTGTCCTTGTCTGTACCCCTGACGAATAGTATAAAAATTTTTCAAAAAAAATGATCGTTTGAAAAGTTACAGCGTGAAAACGAAACCAACAAACAAACAAACAAACTCACAATCATCTATAATATTAGTTTCGAAAATAAGTGTATATATATGTTTTTATATCTTCTTCTTCTTACCTTTATCTCACCTAAGTAGGGTCGGTACAACATATTTGTCATGTTGTGATGTATGATTTGGATTCGGTTTTTTATGATCGTCCGCGCGCGCCTTATATCGACCCTCCTTGGGATTATTTTGTAGTACCACTATATGTGGGAAAATTATGTAACCGTTGATTTCTCTTCATTCACTGCAGTGACATGGGCCGAAGAGATGATTATGTTAGTCGATTCCTCCAGGCCGAAAGTTTTGCCAAGCAGTAGGGCACATACAGGCTGACATTATGTAATATTTCTATATAGTGTAAGAAGATATTTAATGTTATATTAATGGTTAACGTCGCCTAAATTATCATTGTTACCTAGAGCAAATGATAACAAAATGTCGACATCAATTTCAAGAGAAAGTCAAACATTATAATTCTCCGTCTGTAGTTAGGTTTAGTCTAGTTTAGTAAAATTGTAATGTCACTTTCCGTCTTAAGTGACTGGAGAATGTTGGTTTATATGCTGTATAATAAGCTACATAATAAATGTCGACATAATAAGACGATCCAAGTGGGCGTTTTCGTCAGAGGACATATTCAGTACGAGTAGCAAACAGATATAACGAGTCGTAAGGCAGTTTCTAGACTGGTTGTCCGCGTGGCGGGCAGCAGAGGAGTGCGCTCTATGCGTTCGGCAATCCTGTCCTCGGATCGCGCGAACTTCAGTTTAGACTCTGTCGGAGCGCTGTCGTCGCAACGCTTGCGCCTCGTTGTCAAAGCATGTTCCCGTACTAATGACCTTTTCGATATATATGTATATATATACAATACACGAATCTAATATGCCGAGTTAACAACAAAGAGAACTTCTAACTCTTAGCAAACAATATGTGACTATTAATATCTAAAGTAAACAATGACAATCCTTATATTTCAACTTAAATTATTTTTTATAATCATAGGACGATAAAATAAAAACATATTCTGAACAATATCGCTAAGGTGGGCGAAAATTAAAAAAAAAAAACACGAAGAGTTTTATAACATGTATATTTTTCCGGTAACAGCCCAGTTACAATAGCATACTTATAACATATCACCAAAAGTATGTGAAGTAAATCGAACTATAAAAAGTCGCATTCAACAGCTGTAACTCAACTTAAAAGGCGAAATGAACATATAACAGATTAATTCAATTTATTGTAACTTTCTACAAAATAGGTTGGACATGTATACGTCGTTAAAAACACATAGTCATTCGGAAAGAACAAGCGAATGAGAAATATGAGATTTGGACGTGATAATGTAACAAGAATCGAGAGCACACTGTTACTAAAGAACTCACGAATGGTTCTGACAACTTCTTGTAATTTTGAAAAAGAATGGGTTAGACATGATTTCTTGCTCTTCGTTATTTAATTTTTTTTTGTTGTTGTAGAATTTGATTATACGAAATAATAGTAACCATAAGTAAATGATTACTAGTTGTTAGTAATTAATATTTTGGATGTTTTTTATATCTATTTAAAAAAAAATCTGGCTTAAACCTTGTGTCTTGTTTTATATTACATAGTCTACGATGAAATAAATGCAAACACTAGTCCGTACTGATTTGTTATAATAATAGCCAATAGTACTGTTTAGTCGCTAATTATAAATAATGTTAGTATCTAATAAACGAATGAAGGAAATGACTCCGAATGGAATAATGTGAGATAAGATACAAATTTTATTCAAGCATTATTTAAATTGTTTGCAAAGTAAAGATAAACTCTCTGCGAAATGATTCATTTGAATATAGCATAGCATATTTCTAGTTTGTAACATACATGCTATATGACAGGGTTTCTCAAAGTGGGACACACGAACCCCTAACCCCATTCGACGGTAGGGGGTTCGCGATTAGATATACGTAATGGTGGCTTGATGACTAGCAGGTACGTGCGGCACACATTAGTGAGAATTAAGATTAAAATTGTCAAAATTAGTCCTAAAATTGACTGAATTTGGGACAATAAAACAAGCCCACTCATCACATTAATATTAAAAACATATTTCTTTTAGCACTGCAAATAAAACCATATTTTCTTCAACACTCAATATTATTATTTTCTTTGGGAGAGGGATTTCATTAGTTAGTTAATGGGTTCGCTGTCATCTGGAAACTTTTACAGGGGTTCGTGGAGTCAAAAGTTTGAGAAACCCTGCTATATGAGAATTAAATTACTACATAGAGAGTTTGGTTCACTTTGAAAGCATCTACACAAAGATATTAATCATTTTTACGTAAGGATATTCCAATTACTAGCAAAAGTAAGGAAAAATAAATGTAGATTTTTCAGTATAATATAGTTTTTTAGAAATAATGTTTTATTCAGAATGAATGTGGTGTTAATTAATTACATAACCGGATTTTCTTACTGAATTTACATTTTTAATCATTTCTACTTTTCAATAGTTATACTTAATATGAAACTACATGTAAATACATTGTTAACTGTAAAAATAGAGCGTGTCAATTGTGAGTATATTGTCTTCATATCACATTTTATCTTAAATAACCGTCGTCTAAATATCGGTATGGAAGTAATTCGTAATTTGATAAAAGAAATATATTTTCATAATACTTAGAACAATTCAATAAATTGCGGAAGGTTTTGCACATCAATACGTCTGTTGAAGTACACGCGTTCACCTTTATATTTTAAATATAAGTGAACTTATGAATAAAAGATTTCAAACTATGTAAATACTTTGTTTAGAAACGCAGCTAGCATTAAATTTTCATGTAAGTTACCAATAAAATAATTCAGATTTATTCTTTTGTTCAATATTATCCATTTACAGAAGTATAACCTAAAATACAAATTATTAGAAGAAATTGAACGAAAAGAAAGCTGAGATTTAAGAATCACTTTACTCCGATAATAAAGTAAAAGTTTTCGGTCGTCATGTCCTTGTGACCCTGATTTACAATACAGTGTTGAAACGTGGCATACACGTGTCCTGATAATCCGATTACTTTATAGGTCGCTAAGAGACTGATAGGAAAACTATGTTGGAATATAACGAATAACATTTATGTACTCAAAACAGTTCCGAATAGATTATTTTTAAGCTATCCGATAAACAGTTCATTATCATTTCATGGTATTGAAAAAGTGAGAAAAAAAGTTAAATATTAATTAGTTGTATGCTATCTCAAATAACTAATATCTTCTTCTATATATGAATAGGAAAAGATAAAACAGTTAAGTGCATCTTTCACCTCTGTTTCTCAACCGATTTTTTTTTTTGCTGTTTAGTAGATATTGAGGAGCTTTAGTGTTAGGAATACATTTTTTGGAAAAAGCTCGATTTTTTTTACTTGATATTGACAATTTAAAAATTAATGAAGTATTGTTCAATTTCGGCCACTAACGAGAGTATCACTAGTGAAATTTATATGACCGCTAGCTGTGTTCACAACTACGTCCGCGTGGAATTAAATGTACAAGTGATTGTGTGAAGTGAAGTGAAGTGACAAAAACAGTGATTAACAAAATCACAGGTAAATAAATAGGTGAATTATAATGCCGCTTAGACAATTTCATCTGGACTCATTCTTTCTGAATAATTCGGTTTTCCAGGACATTGCGTGTCTTTACAGCGTCCAGTTGTTGCTCACGGTCTCGGAATAGGGCATAGTATTCAAGACCACAGTTAATCGCGCGTCAAGTATCTACTAATTTTTATATGATCGACATGCAGATTCTAGAAACTGTGAATTAAAACTAATAAATGAGCGAATTTTTATGGCTGTAAATTGTTCTGACGGTCTACAAAGCAAAAGCAAGTTTCACCGAACCATTTTACTATTTATCACCTAATTTTATCTTAGATATACCAAAACAAAATGCAATACAATCCGAATGTTAAAGCTTGAAGGAAAAATTGAAAAAGCTGCTTGTAATATAATTCGTCGAAAGAATAACAAAGTAAAATAATCATATACACTTATCGATATTATGTAGAAAGCTTAATAATAAAAATATAATTGTTCAATAGCGAATATCAAGTTTCATCTAATACACCGAATTGAAAACCCATTGAGGGCAGTCATATTCGATATAATAATTTTATGGCAAATATCAAATACATTCTTTACAATTTAACAACTACAAAAATAATAGTAGAGACCCTAAAATAAATACTGATATTACTTTCATTTAGTTTTATATCGATAACAGAAAACGAACAGGGACAAAATTCATGAAAGTTGTAAATCCAAATAACTACGATAAATATAAAAATATATTTGTACATGTAGCGTTAATATTATCTTTAAACGTCTTTTAATGCTTCAGAATATTTAAAACTATTAAAATAATAGGTTTAGTGCCATCGATGAATTATAAAAGTATATGTTTTTATTTTAATAACACTCCCACTTAACGATAAACTAACATGAATACTTTAATTCAACAAGTTCAGTAAAACCAATATTAAAATTCAAATAACGAATAATTTATGTTTCAACTACACTAAGCTCATTTTTATTATTATATAAATCTTTATGTTATTTTATTTATTCGCTCTATGTACCGCTTTTATTTCTCCACAATACCCCTGGTTAGCTACAAGATAATAAATACCCTGCGGCATTAAGCTCCTCTCAGTGCATATAGTAAAAAGTGCAGTAAAGTATCAGAATCAAGCCAAATTTATAATTGTAAATAAGCCTAATCATATTATATAGGTTACTCCGGTCTATAAACTATTCTACCATACTATACCATACCAAATATTGTCAAATTCTGTCGTAGTACTTTTTATGTGATGCGCGTATGAACGATGTAGTCCGGTGAAGTTGTATAGGCCCGTCAGGTCAATAGCGTAGTCAGTTCGAAAAAAAAGCGTACAAACGACAAACGGACAGAGTAACATACAGAGTATTTTATCTTAAATATGTTCCACGTGCAGATTTCTTCTCAGTACTTCTTTATTATACGTACAGATTAAAATAATATAGTTACAAAGGTATTATCCTACAAAATTATAGGTTCAATAAGTCGTAATATTTTTAACAAAAAAGTAATTAAAAAACATACACACAGTTTAATTCGAACAACGCAATGATACGACGATTAATCGAAGGCAAAGAAAAATTGAGAAAATGCTCATCAATATTTTTTTTTTCGAAATGTCTATACACTGATGTCTTCATAGCTTCACCGGATTTTGGAGATAACTATTATTTTTATTTTCCAACTGATTACGTTACTGGATGACGAGCCTCCAAAACTTCCCCATATTACTAAGGCGAGCGCTTAAGACATTCTGGCTGATTTTTGGCAACAAGTTCAAGCGTGCTAAAGTGGCCGAACTTGGGCTTGAGTTATTATTACCTTGGATGCAACACTGAGAATACGTCTAAGTTAAATTAAGTTAACTATTCTATTCATATATATAAGAATCTGTAAGACACACAGTTGTACAAACATGTGTGCCTTACGAACTCCAAATATGTATTTCCTATCTAAAAACTTTTTTTTTTATTGTGGGAAGTAATCCTGCATTGGACACCCACAGCCCTGGGGAGCCGTGGGGTGGCAGACACTTATTGACTAAAATAATCCACGAGATACCGTCTGCCGCGCTATGGAGTGGCACAGGACCGAACAAGCAAGTACCATGCCACCCCGGCGACAAGGATCAGCGCGAACGCCCTGACCGCGATGACAGCCCGGTCAAGCTGCATACCCGTGTACCAAACCAATGTGCAATGGAAAGTCAGGTCCTCAGCCCCTTCCCTCCTTGGTCCGGCTGGCAGTCAAAGGGTCACCCCCTTCAACCACCACCACCTGTAACATTTTTACATGGTTTTCTACCACGGTGACTTTTTAACAAGGTTTTCTCTGTCTCTCTCCGCCCGAAGGCCACCCCTCTGTTACTTTTTAATGTGGTTTCCTCCCACAGCAACTTTTTAATGTGGTTCCTTCCCACAGGAACTTTTTAATGAGGATTTCTCCCTCTCCCTCCGCCCGAAGGCCTCCCCTCTGTCACTTTTTAACGTGGTTTCCTCCCACGCTTACTTTTTCATATACTTTTTCAAATGAGGTTTTCTCCCTCTCCCTCCGCCCAAAGGTCATCCCTCTGTCACTTTTTAACGTGGTTTTCTCCCACGATAACTTTTTAACGAGATTTTCTACCACCCTCTGCCTGAAGGCCTCCCGTCTGTTTTTTTAAAGAGGTTGTCTCCTCAACACTCGTAACTTTTTAACGTGGTTTTCTCCCACGGTGACTTTTTACCGAGGTTTCCTCCCTCCCACCGCCCGAAGGCACACCCCTCCGTAACTTTTTTACGTAATTTTCTCCCACGGTAATTTTTTAAAGCGGTTTTCTCCCTCAACCCTCTGACGGGCAAACCGAAGCAGACCCGTTCTTACCCCATCCCCTGTCCCCTTTGATATAGCAGAGGGGTACTGCGAGGGGCGCCGTCTGCCGGGGTATACGCCCAGACCCGGTTCTGGAACCGAGCCCCAGGAGTATTTATCGCCTCTCTAGCCTAGAACCGTAGTATTCTGCTAGACAGGGTCACCTCGTGTAGGATGTGGCTCTTCACCACGCACTGACGGTCTTGGGAGGCAGGCTAAGGCTCCAAGAGGGAACTGTATTCGCCAGTGGGTCCACCTCCTGCAGTTCCGAGGTACAAGTATCTCATCTCCACTTGAACCCAACCTGTCTAAAAACTAGATTAATCTAAACTAACCCAGTTCGAGAGATTATTACGTGACACCAGGTGCAAACTGACTTAGCGTCATATTGTCTTGACACTGTAATTTAGAAAATTACGATATATGTTGAGCGTCATCTATTGGCATAAATATATATTAATTAACTACTGAACTTCATTTGTATTAATATTTGTTGTTCTTTGAGTGAAAATAAAATATTAAACATTTTCTTTCTATTACTGTGTCTTAGACATTATTTATATATTATAAAATACCCTGGTTTTTGGATGAGAATGAAATGTATATTTACTTACGTCCTCTTCTATTATATACTTAACTCGCGTCAAAATTAAAAGTTTGATTAAAAGTTTTGCAGTGATGCGTGCACAAGGAAATAGACAGGCAAAGAAATAAACTGATTGTAATGTATTTTAGTACCTATTTTAAGTCACTCGCATCGGTGGTCGCGTTTGTGTGACCCTTCCCTCTGGTGTGAACAACATTTTTATATTCAACTTCAAATTCAAAATTATTATACAACACATAAAAAATTAATTTCTAAAACTATTAAAATTCCTTTACAGAAAGTTAACAGTAAATTAAATATTTTGGCATTTCGTTATGCTTAACGGTCAAAATGTTAATATTTTGGTCATCATAAAGAGAAAACTCTACCCCGTCCCTTGTTACACGATTTCACACCCTGTCAATACATTTACTTAACCTGTGACGTAATTTATAGCCGCTCCTTATACGTTTCCGGTTAAAATATATTTATTAATAGTAAATGTGTGTCACAATATTTTGTTTCGAAGAATGATGAATATTTAATATGAGATAATTAAATTTTAAAAGAGTCTGATAGAATAGTATATTTTAAAACAGATATTTTCTACTTCCAATAAATTGGCAATAAATATTTTATAAGTGTATTTCAATAATAAATAAGTTTCATTTCAACCGAAATTTCCTAAAAGGGAGCGTGACTTTGCTACGGTGACAGCTTTCTGTAATCAAAATATTTACCCGTCCGACATATAAAATTGATTTATAAATTATTGTGAAACGTAATATCTGAACTTTTCTCTATCTGTACAGTGCTGATATGATGCTATGTGCCGTAAGTTAAATATTCTTTAGTTATTTTAAAATTTGAGATAGATATAAGTTAGAAGGAGGTTATGGACAAGTGTAATAGAAAGATATCATCATCGTTGAGTATATTATTATAATTTAAAATAATGTATTTAATAGATTTAATTTCATTTATTGGTACCATAATATTGTAGTCAAGTAGTTACGAAAGTATTGCGAACTGTTCATTCCCGTGGCGCTTGATTTAATGAGTGCGAATATTTCACGTAGGTACTCTCAGCCGGCTTCGGAACCAATCAGGATATTAACGATGTGTGAAATAAATTGAAACGGAAAACAAAATTTAACATATTTGGATTCCATTTTCAGATAAATGCTTTATAGTATCACTAAGAGATTGCAGAATAACACTTTATACATTTATAACATTAAAAAATAGGTTGGACGTTACTTCGCACTTCCGCTTGGAATTGTTTGGCCGCTGTTACATCTTACTACAACAGAAAACGGTTATGAAACAAACTAAAAGTAATTAAAACGCGACATTCACCGGTGAACTCGACGTCAGCAGATTGTTGAACCTGTCGCCGATTAACACTATTGTTATCTATCTGTAAAATATAAAAAATATGTGTATATAAAATCATAAAAATATTATAAAAGATTAAAAGAAAAAAAAGAAGTACATAACATCTGCCAAACGATACCTAGCGGAAGTGCGCAGTAATGTCCACCCTAATTTTTAATAATGGATTTCCGCCAAATACCGCCTTCATCAATCAAACATTCATAACATGTTCAATATAATAACTTGAATTTTAATATTAAAATTATTCCTAATTCCATATTAAAATATCTGTGTTATATAAAATGCCAAATTACAAAAAGACGTCTTATTCGTAAAACATAAAAGTAATCTGTTAATATATAAGTACAATTTATTGAAAAAAAAAAAATCTTTAAGAGATTTGATCAGAAAAGTCTATTAGGATAATGCTTTCTGTAAAAAGTACGTTTTTTTGTGGCTGGCTGTTTTCTTTAGAGAATTGAATGTTCGCAGGTAAGAGTGATTGATGTCTTTATCTCGACATTTGCAAAGTGAACGAGACATTTCGAAACTGGTAGCCGTCGACCTAAAGTATATATTGTATATCCTCATAACACTTTTATTTATGGTAATTACTGACTGCGGCTTATATACAATTATATGAAATCTGATTTTCAGTCTGCACTGAATACTTTTATGTTCATATAAATTATAAATTTGTAAAAGTTTATATTTATATTATATTATGCTTTGACGTTCATAAGCGCCTTCTCAGGGCCTAAACTGGATAAATTAATTTTGATTTACTGGATTTCAACCAACTAGTTTTAATAAGCCATATTTACATGTAATATGGCATAAAATATCTTAAATATACCTATAGTAAGGTAATGATATAATTAATGAGAATGAATACGATGAGTTTATTTCTCATAAACTACTGACGTATATTTAGACCTCTTATTCCGAACATAATACGAGCAGGAGTATGAAAAACTGGTAGTAATGGTAGAACCGGCAAGAATTATTTAAATGTGTCGTGTTATTATTGCTATTGTTAGGCTAAAGTTAATTGGTTTGGTTATGTTCGGCTTAATGGGCGTAGGCTACCATAAAGCAAGTTGTCATTCAGTTTGCAAATATACTCAATTTCTTTTTAAGTATTACCTAATTAGGACTATCATAATTCTTTTTTTTTACGTTAAAGTGTAATTCCAAAATATAATAGACTGTGGTGATGATGTAGAATGTTAATAATAAATAATAGTTTTAAATAAATATTTCTTTACTTAGCCAAATCAAATGAAAAGAAACTCGACATTTTTTTATCAAAGTCGAAATAGTACTATCGATATTGATTTGTTTATTTTTGTCTTCGGTGCTTTCACGTGAATATTTTTCGTTCAGAAACAAAAGGTTCCATTCAAAGTCTATCGCGTGCCCGTCCGCAATGTATTCATGGCATTGTCAGGCGTTCACAACCGCGCAATATGTACCGGGAACTGCGTCCGTAACTATTGAAATGTAATTTTTGGTAAATGATTTTGTATACTCTACACAGGTAACGAAAGTATATTTAATCCTATAACACATAGCCTATAACAATGTGAACCCTAACCTTTGTATCTTTTATTGTATTCTAAAATTTATATAAAGTAGTTTATTCCCAGCGAATTGATAAATGTTTCTTTTACCAAATAACATTGCGACAAAGTTTGTAAATTATTTATTACTGGCCTTCATAAGTCTAAGGTAAATATTCGTCTGTCAATATTTCCTACGGAAGAAAGATTCTTTTATCTGTGTATATCTGTATATTTTATATTTCGTTAGCCACCGTTCAAGTTTATATATTAAGCAGCATTCTTTAAGGTGATATCAAAATAGGAGGTCAAAGAAGAACCTTTACAGGGTTCCATTGCGTGAGCATTATTGTCACAACTATTTTTGCTACGATCAATAAACCGCAGTAAGTTCACGGTGCTGTTTTCCAACTGAAGTGTATAGTTAGTAACATACGCTGGCATATGAGACGTTCCAACTTATTTCTCAAATTTTAATAGGTTATGATTGACTGACCTTTTAGGAATGCGGTCGTTTTGAGGCGTGTCTGTTTAAAATTATAAGCTACATTGACCACTTAACATTATATGCCTATTTCCTAATTAATAATATATAGTGTTAATAGAAGATTTAGTATTCTATTAAATATACGCTAGTGGTCAATACTCTTTCTGTGATACTGAGGAGATTATAGAAATATAGTTATTGAGGTAGAACTTTGAGCGTTGTCGAAAGTTGTTATAAATTATTTAAAACTAGACTATGCTGAAAATAAATTCATACAAAAGAAATTGATAGAATTGATTAACAAACTTGCCGATTATATTTAAATGGAGTTATAATTGTTATATTCAGGAACAGTATAAAGAATAGGCAAAGTAGCAGACTAATTTGTTCTGAAGTCATATTATTCTATCAAAGAAGATCGGGCTCTATTTGTAGCTTCCTGATATACTAATAGACTACAAAGTACACATCCACGCAATTTTTGGAGATGGTGGGATTTATCTATCGAGCATTTTTTATATTCTAAATTAAATATTTTTAAAAAACCTTTTCTTGGTTGATACGATTGACTAAAATGAGATAAGAATGAGAAAAAAATACGTTGAATTTGGAATATTAAATATATTTTTCTTAAAATACCTTGCTTCATCATTTAGTTTTTGAATATATAAGCGATTGTATTTCATGCCACGCATTTATACATCAAGGTGCTCCTACGCGGCAATCTATTTATGTGACGTCATAAATGACCTGATATGCCGTGACGTTTGGACATGTGCACTATCCGATCCATATTTTGGCGCTTCGACATTAACAGTTCTTCAAAGTTAAAGAAGTTTGGGAACTTTGGTTACACAACTTTATTATTGTGCGTAATTTTAAACCTCAAATATATTCTAAGGTATTCATTAAAACGATATAATTTACAGAGTAATTTTGGTTTAAATAATATAACATATAAAACTAAAATAATTTATTTGCTAACTGCAAATAACTAATTATTTTTTAATAACATGTAATAGTTAAAAATGGTCACGTCGGTCATTCTTAGGTGATGGGCATGCGCTGTCGCAAAGTTTTTGTAGACTTTCTTAGGATGTAGAACTCATTATATTACATAAGGTTTAGCCAGCATTAGTAACATAAACCATAAGAAAATATTTGATATAAATTTACTAAATTAAATTCATTTTATTATCGGTAATTTTGAAATGCCAATATTAAAAATACTTATACACCCTCCAGGAGGATATTTCAAATGATATTGAAAAGCGTATTAAAATTGGCTGCGTAGTTTAAAAGAGCCACCTACTAAACTAAGGAAATGAACTCCAAATAGACATAATAGCAATTTTGTTATAACAAATTAAATTATGCATATATTATGTCTGTACTCTTTTTTATTATTTTAATCAAAAATTAGCTTATATTCTAGATAAAATTTGTTAAGTAAACAATATTTCAATACATTTCACGAAACTAAGATCTAAATCGTTCAGATTATTATTCATAGAACATATAATGGGCACCACGATTCCAGTAACGAAGTGACCTGTGAAGAGTCCTGAGATTCCGTGAAGAGGCCATTAAAGCACTCTCTACTGTGCCAATCTCCTTGAGAATCACTCCCAATTCTTACACCGTCAAAGTTTGTCCTTATTTAAAAGTGTAAAGTATCACTATATTGTGTTTAAAAATAAGCTTATATTAAAAAAAAAGGTAATATTACCGGCTGATATACAAAGTTCAGATATATAGTTCTCATTAATTTGCTGCATTATATCCCAGCATTGCTAAACTATTCATTAAATAGAAAATTAATTATATTCGTTTTTAGGACGCAATTAAAATATTGAAATAGAAAAGGATTGCAATGATTTATATAGGCTCTTTGGAATAGTCTTTCTATTTCATTCATCTTTGATTCCGAAGCCTTAACCTAATGGAATAACAATTTGATATAAAACATTGCATATCGTACTCCGAAATTGATTTTAAAGTTAAATAACATGTACATTATTTTATGGTTACTATGATGATCATTGCGTCTTCATGTGATCCTAACATAAGTTATCCGTCTAATAATGTCACGTTACCACGTGGAAAAAAATTCATTTATAGTTCACTAGCGGCCCGTTCCGGCTTCGCACGGGTATTGAATATATAGCCTATGTCATTCACTGAAAAAATGATTAAAATCAATCCAGTAGTTTTGATTTATTCATTATTGCCCGCGACCCCGCACGCGTTAATTTTGGAGTAACCTTAAAAATAACAGTATTTCTCCACTATTTAATTTATGTTATTATACATATAAACCTTCCCCTCTAACCACTCTATCTATTAAAAAAAACCGCATCAAAATCCGTTGCGTAGTTTTAAAGATTTAAGCATACATAGGGATATAGGGACAGAGAAAGCGACTTTGTTTTATACTATGTAGTGATGATGCTTTATTTGTACGCTGTTGTACTATTCTAGTGTCTACGTGAGTTTCATAATGATGACATGTAATAAATTAGTCGGATTATAAGGCCGACTTTTTTTAAATGTAATAATAATAACAGAAATATGTAAATTACTGTTTCCTACGAAATATCTATTCCGACAGAATATGTCACCTTAATAAGTATCAAGGTCTCCAGTCTATAACGCACGCGCAAATTACAAATAACATATAAGTTTGGTTTTGTCACAACACGATTTCTCAAGTCTATGATGTATTTTCCTTCATCGTCAACTGGTGATGTTGTTTATTAGAAATGAAAATACGGTTATTTTCGTTTCCAATAAATATGGGATACTGTTTCCCAGAAATGAAATTAGATCATAATTATATATCAAATATAATATCAGAGGCACTAATACATAACAGAGATAAGAAAAACAAGTGCTAATATATAAAATATTTGAACATGGGTAGGTACATACATAATTTAAAATCTACTTTTACAATGTGTTACGATTATCTACAACAGGTAGAGTTGCTAACTAATTGATGCTAAATATGTGTTAATGTGGATAAAATATACTACTTACTAAGGCTCAAACCAAACGATACGGGATCGAAATTGATTCGAGAAACTATTTTTTTTATTATTCACTTATAGTTAAAGAACATGTTGTGATTATTATACCGTGGTGGTTATGTCGGTCTACTGTCTAAAATATATTTTTGTATTCCTTGGGAATAGTACTTTTATTTGGATAGAAGCATGCTGTGCTCTTTTCTGTACACCTGACAAAGTGTGTGTCGAATGTTACGATGGCCGGCTGAATTGTTAATGTGTGAAAGCTTAACAAATAAACAGACTCACGTTTAAATTTATAATATTAGTTAGGATTTACGTGACGTACATCGATTAGTTAATGGAAAAATTGATTTGAACCCATACGAATGAGCCGGAAATTCGGGTGAAGGATGACATCGTGATGAAACCATAGCACTGTGGCAGAGCTTTTTCTAAACACACCTGGCTAGCAACCACTCTCAAGTTGAAAATTTGTCGCTAACTACCTAAGTGTGTTCCGATAGTTCCATATAAAATCTCCCAATCTCCCACATCTATGTGTAGCGTGCTTACCATCTTAGACCACATTGTTATTTCATATCACTTGATACTGTAGTCAAACGCTAAAAGCTATAATGTATATAAAAAAGATTTATTTCTGTAACATTTTCGAGTGGAAACTTATAAAAAAGCTGAAGCTGTTACATAATCAAATTTGATACAGAATTAGGTTGAGAATGCTCAGATGGCGGCAACGAGTAAGTAAGAAGCGAAGTGATAGGGTCCCGATATACGTGTCCCGGGTACTGACGGCCGCTTTCACATTTTTGATATTCAGATGGAGCGACTCAGAGGAACAAAACCTGAGTTAACTTCACGATATTGAAAGCTTATGGATTTTCGATGTTGTCGGCGAACGTAACTCGGCAATCATTGGCAACGGAGTTGTAACGAGTGTGGGAAATCTTCAACAATAAATTGATTTTCGATTATGGAAGTATTTTTTTAAACCAACAACTTTAATATATTATAGAAATAACCTTAATATATTTTATGAACATTATAAACAAATTGAAATAACTTCTATTTGTCTGGGCTAATCTTCCGAACAGATAGACTCATTTTAACAATACTCTCACATGTAGCTTGAAAACTTTTCAGTGTATTATCTGGACATATTATTACACTCTCCCATAAGGGCTATGTAGTAATCATTGTATTTAATAAAGGTAACTTGAAGTAAATAAAAGGGTTGTAGGAGTTGCGTACTATCGACAGATTATATTAAAAAAGCTAAAAGTTTACGATTAATCCAAACGGAACATGTAATCCCAATGAAACATCGAAACTATTTACACGAGAACGACGTCGCGAGTACCAGTTTCTTATAAATAATGAGTATGATATAAAACTTTATTTCCATTATGCCGAATGAGATAGCATAACGTCCCACGAGAATTTGAGTTTCCAATTATGAAAATTTTCTGTGTAATTTAAATATTATTGTGTAACTATAATATGGTGGAAAGCTTAAAATATGGCGTTAGGCATCTAAAAATGTTACAGGTCCTGGTGATATTACAATAGCGAAGTTACTTTAGTATTGTAACCTACGCGATATGAAATTTGAATTTTAAATAAATTATCAACAAAATTCTACATTTAAATGAAATTGTAAGTCTAAATACTTATTCTGAAATATTCTTAAACTGAGATTTTATTGACGCTATAGAACAATAGAAAATATGGTATTATTAGAGGAACTCTCCTCTTTGTGGTATCGTGTTACAAAACCTTTATTGGATAAATAAGTAAATAAGATTATACTACAATTGTAAATAGGTCTTTATTATAAATAGCAAATAAATTAAAATGTATATTTCGAATAATACTTTGAAGTGTGTGTGGGGTATATGAATGAATATTCAGGCAATTTATTTAGAATCCATACAAAGAACATTGGTATTCAGCTCTACCTTTCAAATGAAAAGGCGACTATTTACATCTGCAACTGAATTGACCTAACCGTTTTGGTTGGTGGCCAATTTTAATTGAATGAAAAAATGATCGTCTACGCATTTTTTCGTTTTGGATGATGGGCTAATGGAAATTGGCAGCAGACTCGGCTGCCACCCGTGCCAACTTTTGCGGAGGCAGCTATCGCTACGGTCCAGTTCAACGGTGCCGCCGAGATATGGATATCGGTTCGATTGAATAATGTTCTCGTGGCAATTGCCTTCCAGTGCGCCACCGATCAACGTAATTTATTATTCCGCTTTTGTCGTAAATTACGCTTTCCAGGTACACGATTACTTAGATTAAAACAGGGGTACACGTTTCGTTGATTTCTAATATTAAAACAAGCATTTCATACATATTCGTATTCTCCGGAATTTTGTATTTCAATGATTTCATTCATCTTTTAAACGTGGAGTCGATCGCGTGTGCTTCAAATGGACGTATTGGCATGCAAAGCCTTCTGCAGTTTCTATTGAATTGTAAATTTGAGCCTTGAGACTCGAACATTGGTTCACGATAAAAATAGGTATTATAAAAATCCTTTTCCGCTTCTTAAATTCTGACTTTAATTTATTTATTCAAATTCTTTCAGAACGGTAAAGAAAGAGTATTCGTATGGTCTTTTATTTAAGAATCGCGTGGATACTTTTACTGATTCAGCTAATGCAGGTATAGGGAGTATTTCATTCGCACTGTATGCTGTAAAAGTGAAATATTTACAGTAAATATGTACACGTATTACTCGATGTCTCGAATCCTCGAATAGACAACCACGTGTTTGTGTATAAGAGCGTTTATAAGGTATCTACTCGTATGGCATAGAATTTAATGAGTAGGAAAATATCATGGGTAAATTTGTTTAAGCTCAGGCAAGTCCGTGTAAGTTTTGCTGTTTGCGTGACTATAGTGACAAATTTTCAAACACTAGTTTTTACAAAACAACACCGATCACCCCACACACGTGCACATACACACATGTAGGTACACGTAGTGGTCGGGTTTGTTTTTTAATCCCTTTTTCGAACGGAGTTAGCTTAGATTAATTTAGTAGTCAGATTCAAGATACATGTACTCGTATAAGTTCGTGAAACATACATGCTTGGTACACGTGTATGTTTTACTAATTGATACATGTATGAAATAATAGTTAGCTCAATTTAGCTTAGCTTAGTTAGACTTGGGATATTTGGTGACAGTCCAAGCCGAGGCGCGCTGTACGCCCTTGTGCTGGTTGCCTATATAAAATCGGGTGAGTGCCTTAAGCGCTCCTCTAAGTAGTCCGGTGAAACTATAGGGACCTAGCCAGTTGAACAGTGTAGTCAGTTCGAAAAAAAAAAAGTTTTGATGTATGCAAATATACCATTATAACAAATATTAATTTCTCTAAATAATATGTTTTCAATATAGGACTAGAAAGCTGAAGTCTAATAACGAGACAGAAGATAGAATAAGGTATAAATATTATTATTAATGATACACGATATTTTAAGACCATGGCTGTCAGGGATTTATAGTATAGCAAAACCAAACTCATATGTACGTGTGAATACTATGCGAAGAAATGGCTGTAGCGGAGATGTAGTGCAATCATGCTATCCATCGTGCTATCACACGTATAATAAAAAGTTCGTGATAATTCCTTGATTACACGTGTGATGGTTCATTATTAGCACTTGTATGTATCGGAATCTGATTCATTTGATTAATTATTAGTTTATAAGGTCATTTTTAATTAACTGTTGTTTCTGGACAATACTTGTGGCCGTTATAATATCTATCCAGTTAAATAGAAATGTAGTATCTGTAGTTTGATCATATCAATCTATGAGAGGGCTGAACAGATTTTTATGAGACTTTTAAAAGCAAACATAAAAGTTTTCAGAGTATCTTTGTAAGAAATTATGAACAAATCAGGCAAAAAACAGGCTCTTAATGTAACCTAGATAAATATACTTGAATAGTATAAATTAATAAATATTACGACGTGATATCGTCTTATAAATCGATGAACGCTGGCTGCACGCACAAAAAAACATGACTCATTGTCATGTTCCGCTTGAGCTAAGCGTGCAAGCGAGAGCGCGGAGCAAGCGACAGAGAGGCGCGATCAGCCTAAGCGTCCTGCTTGTGACACATTTATCTTTCTTTCACTCCATCGGTAGTTTAGTGATAATTATTTAATTAAATTCATAAAATTATGCAATTTTTCATCAATATTTTCTTTTCACATTATCACGTAAAATTATCGTCCGTAAACCGACTTTACAGAAAACCAATTTTATTTTTTGTAATTATTTAGATATACACGAAATAAAGCAGCAATTGAAGTGATATGACATTGTGAATTGTGTAGTCCTGACAGTACAACTGGCAGTAGTAGTACCTACATCCGAATATGCATGCAAATTTAAATTCTCCGATGTCTCTCATAGGAATCTACTTTGGAACTGCTGATATTGTTATATGAAATGCGACGAGCCATTATACAAATTGAGTTAGATTTATGTAAGAGAATGAAAATATAAACTTTTTTTATTATTTTAGATATTGTATGTATTCCAATAATGAATGTATGTAATGTTTTAAAATCAAGATGAAAAAAGTAACTAAATATTGAAAAAGGAATAAGGGAGTAAATCTTTTATAGTAACGTAGGCGAATATTTGTTTATGTCGACCATAAGTAGAACTATTTACAAAGCGAAATCGCAAAGCGTAACCAAACGAACAAGCTTGACGGTCGTTTAGATATGTATTATGTTAACCGCGATAGTTTACGGGCAATGGGTAATTACGATATTGTTCCATTGATAATATTGTCTATAGAGATAATATAGCTTTTAACATTGATTACAGTTGTACACGTATAAAATGTTTAAATTAAGTCCTATAATTTCGAAATTTTAAATATGGACAATGAAAAAACTAATTGACTAATGTCATATGAACAAATAAATACATGCTGTCAATGACTAAAATTAGGCAATGAGCCATCTTAACTCTTTTTTTGTTGACCTACCTAAAACCGTTATAAATCAAAGTTCCCTTTGTTCCCTTAGTTTTTCTAGACCATACAACGGATTTTGATTTGGGTTTTACTATCGTTTAGAGAAATTCTTCTGGAAGATTTATATGTATAATACATATATATAATATTCTTTTGTAAAGAAGATAATCCCCGTAATATTCTAATGCAGCTATAAGCAGGAATTCTCGGGCTCTCACATTGATAACGTTGGCTAAACTCTATGAGATATATAAAATAAATGCACTACAGAATTGTACATCTAAAATGCTTTAAGAAAAGTCTACGACGATATATGTGTATCTCATAAAGATAACCCATAGTAAACAAACATTTATATATTATTAAAAAATAATTGGTTACTTGCAACGCTAATTTGACAAATATAGCATTACTCCTTATTGAATATACGAGTATATGAAAATTTCCTTTTACATTACACCATTTTAATAAATATCTTTGCAGGTTTAAAATTAGGCGGCAGAAAAAAAGTTTGTTTATGTAAAAATTTCTACGTGTCTTGTGTGAATTTGATGAACCAACGCGGTAAACAATGTATGTAAATCGCTTAAGTAAAATCCTTGTCAATCTTTTTGGCCGCTCTGAAAGTAGCCGTACGTTCGGGCTTGCGCGTATGGCAGTCAAGAGTTTAATACAAAACGAAGTTATAATATTATAATAGGAATCTAAAATCGACATTTATTTTTCCTTAAATTGTTTTGATGTTGTTCGTATAATATAATATGTATTTATACCCAAGTTTGTGTTCTGCATAACTATATTAAGAGCGGTCAAAAAGCTTGGCGTGGACTGCACTTATATAATGCCGCCCCCATTAATATATTGCATCGCGAAGCCGGGACGTTATAGCAAATATTTAAGTAGGTATTTATATTTATCCGAGCTTTACAATTTGTATACATTATTATTCATTTCACACGTTTTGTGCTAAATTGAATACTTTGAATTAATAATATATGTTTGTGTATCACGATAAATTATTAGGTTCGATGAGTGTACATAAACCGCTCAACTAATAAACAATATCGGGACTTATCAACCGTTGTTTGAGGATATTAATTTCATTTAGGTTCTATGTAAACATATAACGTTAGTGTATGGGCGTCGAAACTCTGCAGATAAGCATTTGTGTGGTTTCAACCTATCTCAATTTCTTAAACTGTTTATCTTTAAACATAGTATAAATTAAAATTGAATAAGTTTGTATCTCTAGAACAACAAAACTTGTGATTAATTGTTTTAAATTGTATTATTGACATAAATTATTAAAGACTTGTATAAAGTAATTACCACACATAACATTTTTTTTATTTATTAAGGCCACTGGATAAAAGTCCTTTAATCCTAAATTAGTACTACTACGAGACGAGTGTACTAAACGAATAATCAACTGTTTATACTTATTCTCATTAAATTAACAATTGCTTTGTACGCGATAATTTACGAAATAATCGCATCCTTACTAATATTATAATTGCAAATGTGAATTTGTCTGTTACGCAATCGCACCTGCACAACTCGTCCGATCATTATGAAATTTTTCATTCACGAGGTACAGAAAAAGACATTGGGTTTATTTGACCCAAAAACATTAAAGTCCACTACTTCTTTTTTAATAAGGTAGTATTCACTTCCAGTCTGAGTGAAGTTGTTAAAAAAAAAACAAAATTTACGAATTGTAGTTAACACAATTTGACATAAAGTAATTGATGAGTATTTGTAAAATTTAAATAAGAATATGTGAAGTGTTATTTTCTTTATGTTTGACTTAACTGCCGGCATTATTGTTACTATCAGTAGATACATCTGCATTCAAACTTGTGTCTGCAGAAAGTTGGTCTTTCAAAACAGTCTAGAACTCCCACTCTTATCTCTGATACGTTGGAACTACTCGGAGCTTGAAATATCTGGGTGTTTTCATTTTCTACATAAAATATTTCAAACTCATCTCATGTATCATGAAACTTTAGCAAACAAATAATCAGTAAATACACCTCCTTGTAATAATGTTTATAGGAGTAAGTACACATTCTAGAACAATAACTACAGTGTAAACTTAAACTTTTAATGAGGAGCGTTTTCATATCGATTTCTTTGTTCAAAGTTCGATATTCGGATATATAAACGTTGTTATTAACAGGTTTTTATTTAGCTTCAATACTGATCTGTAGTTCTATATAATGGTTTCCGTTATTTTTTTTATAAAGCTGTGATATTATTACATTAAATACTCGTATGTCGAAAAAGAATTCCCTGAAAGTTACAGCAGTATTAATTTTAAGTACTTTGGCAGGACATTGACGTGTAAAGATGTTCCATCTGAATACACTTTTTTTTTAATTCTATAACTCTACGGCACCGTACGATATCTATTGTTTTGTTCGCGATTCATTAACGTGTCCTATCAATAACTCCCAGCGTTTGATTCTATAAACGATAACAATTTGATATTACTCATAAATTAATGTTTAATATCTTAAGAAATATTAATCTGAGCAGTTGGATATATGGGACCTTTTCTGTAGGAAAATATTTTTTTAAATAAATTTACATTTTTTCAGTAAAGTTAATCGTTTCGAAGATAACAGTAAAAATTGGGAACTTTTTGAAAAATTCTACTTCTTTGGCCCGTATCAACTCAACAGTATAAGTTATAATGTCGTCGCAATGGGCACGTTTGTAGATTGTTTTATTCTAAGAAAAGCGCGACCAAGATCAATGTAATACAGCATTAAATGCGGCCGAGTTATAGAATTTTGTAATAATGTATTTACTACTTTCTCATTAATTAATTTGTAACAATTATTTAGAATTCAAAAGATTTCATAAATTATGAACATTTTATGTTACATTAGTTTTATAAATTAGACATTCAGTACACCATATCATATACTTATTGATTAACTCCTGGACTGTCGAAAACTATAAAGGTTTACGCTCCATAGAAACGAATGTAGACCTTATGATGCATTGATTAACAGACAAATTGGCACGATATTTAAAGTCATGGTCTGCCGCTTTGGGATCTGGGTGTTAAAAACAGCCGAGGGGTTAATTGATGTAATTATTTGAACAAACAGAAATAAATCTTTATAATAAGTATATAAGTAATCTAAAGTGAGTATTTATTACGTTGTGTTTAAAAGAATGGTTCTTATTATTATACATATTATGGAAGTACACTAACCTATTAAGCTATTTTACTATCGTTTATTTATATTTTAATTGAATTGGTATCCTTGTCGTGTGGTATAACTTCCATCAATCTCCACTATAGCTCTTACTCAACTTTTATTAATTGGTAATAGTGTGATCTAAACCCAAATGAAATAAAGTAATAACTTTTCAAAGGTGAATATTTTAATTTCTATGTTTATGTTCTCAAAAAAAGAACCTATTGTTAAACCTATGTTGTACTCGAAGTATAATTTGAAACATAACAGGCACTCGATGACAGTTTTCGTATAATAATTATGTCGGATATCTTAAGAAATAATAAAAATACTAAATGATTTTTTAACAATTAACGAGTGTTTGTAACAGTAATATTCCTTTTTCTGTTGTAAATTATCGTACATACAAGCATAGTTATAAATTTCGCATAACTATAGAGAAAGTCGTAAAATAAAAGAAAAATAAAAATAAAAAATATGATGGCGGGAAGGACCTTGAACTAAATCAGTGAAAAAACTTATTTTTTGTTAAATCAATAACACAAATAGATTGTCAGGTGTTATAGAAACACAAATAGATTGTTTGGTAGTATGAAATATTCAGTGATGAGCTTACTTGGTGCTTATGCATTTTTTTTTTGTTTTTGAGCACTAATATTATTGTCATTTAAAAAACTAGTGTAGTTACAGACAACCTTTATTTTATTAGGGGTTTTTATTCAATCCATACTATCTGAGACCGAATAATTTATTTTTGCGCATAACTACAGTTTTCAACAGTCAAAGGTTATAGCCCAAACGCTGTACAAATAATGTACGCGCAATACATTTTACATAACAAGTGATATCAAATACCCGCATTCAAAGTGTATACACGAGGGACACGTTAAATCGCGTTATCATGAAATAATTAGAACATCACAAACGTTCCGACACCGAATGGTTTTCATGTACACAAAAGTAGTGATTCAATGTAAATTGCCCGGTAAATGGGTGCTCGCATCTCAATAGCCCATAAACAACGCGACCGTGAATACAAATCGAATATTAGAGGGAAGCCCACACGCCACGCGACATTATCAGTCTGTAGCATACGTTATGAGCGATTATTGCTAACGGATCACATGTATTGTGCTGTGACATTTGTGTACCTTAGCGTGTGTGCCAACGTGAGCCGCTCGTACCGAGTAAACACTAATGTTAATTACGTATTTGTCACATGAGTAAAGAGATATTGCTTGTCCATATACAGGTGTAAATATACAGGCCAATATTCAATTTATTCTGGAACTGAACTGTTATTCAATGTAATGCACTTTCTCTATTATCAATTCCCAATTTGCCAAGTATATAATAACGCTGAGTTCTTGTTGGTTTGCTAATTATTTTGTGTTGTAATTAGCATTAAATATTCAACGTTGATATAAAACCCCAACATTAATGCAACTCAACGACATATGTATTTTATATGTATAATGAAACAATTTTAATACTATATTTTCGGTATAGGTCTTACTGTTTCCTTGAGGACCACTTATATAAAAAATCCCTATCTATGGAATAACAACTTATGAACTTTAATAAACATTTCAGATTTTTGTAATACAGCTAACGATACATTTGATCATTTTTTTTTTCGGAGATTAACCATGAACTAAGCTACAGTGAACCCTGGTTAGGCAGGTACAAGCTTATAAATTGTGTGCGGTTTTCATATTGTGTATACCTACTTTAAAATGTAAATAAGATGTACAAAAAAAAATTGTATGAATAAACTATTTTGTTTGAATGTTGTCTTAATATCACTCTTGTTATAACAAAATAAAAATCTGAAAAATATATAAAAAAAGATATTTCGCGATTGAAATTTATGTCCACATTATGGAATACTTGGAGTTGAATCTCCTAAATACCATAAAAGGTCAGATATTGATATCGTTTCTATCATAAGAGTTCCAAACGTTTTCGTTCGTTAGCATGGATTTGCTAATATATAGACATTCGGTTAGATTACAATTGCAGTTTATATTGAACAGCATTGCGATTGCAGTAACTAAATTCTAATCATATTTTATGTTCGTAGTTTTGTTGTTATTATAGTTTGCAGTTTTGCCAGCTGATTTACATTTTAAAATAGTTCTGTTGGCTATGTTGTGTAATATTCAACTTTTAGTTAACTGATCTTGTACTTTTTTATGGTATGACATGGAGTAACATTTTCAAAAATTTCTTATTATAATAATATGTGGTGCTCTTAAAATTCTATTACCTTAATAATTAAATATTCGCCCGTATGCAGTTACAGTCGCCATAGTATAATTATTTAATATATTTTGCTTTAAAAAAAAACATTTTAATTACATAATATACAATCGGTATGTAAATAATAATAACTAAATATAAATAATGAATACAGATATACCTAACGCAATTACACGTAATTAAAATGATGATGTTTCTTTATATTCAAGCACAAAATTATCTGTGACAAACGGAAAATGTTTACACTAATTTAATTAAGTGCGTTTTGTTAAATATTTTCTTAGTCATAATAGCAATTATTTTAATCGAAATATAAATAAAGCAGACGCAGATCGTACATCACATTACTGTCGGAGTGAAAACAGATGTCTGGATTTCATTATAATATTTCAACGGAGTCGAGCGGTGCGGAAGGCGAATCGCAGCCGAGACTTGTAATGTTCTTAGATTATACAAGACGTATGGATTACTCTCGGATTTGATAATGTAGACCGGGACAGAAGTTTATCTAATCATCAAAATTTCTTTCCTTATATGGATTATAAATTTTCCCACGTGGAATTAAAAACGGAAAACGGAATAAACATAACCATTCTACTAGATGATATATTTTAGGAATCATGTTTTAATTACAATGCAAAATTGCTGTGACAATTTCAAGAAACATTTATTTGATACAAGCTTTTTCACACGGGTACATTTTAGCGGTTTAGTCGTAAATAGGTAACAAACAAACAGCAGTTTTAGTAGTTATTATTGTGGGTTTTGTTCTAATATCTGCTTAGTAAATTGATGTATTTATAAAATTAGTATTTTTTTTATACGATGAATTTAAAAAAAAAATCGAGATAATTAAAACTACTTTTAAACACATTCTACATGGTTTCTCAAAATAATATTTGACGAATACCTTTTAAAAATGGAATTTATTTTAATAGGTACGCACAAACACGATTTTAGCTCCACATTTTAAATTGAATAGAAGTAAGTGACCGGTGAATAGGTAAGTATTTATCCATAAGAGTTACATTCAGTGTTTTGTAATATTTCTTACGTGTTTTAATTCATAGTTTTACGATTATACTGTATTCTATTAATCTTTAGTAATTTTATAAATGTGAATATTTGTTTGTTACGTTTTCTCACATTTATCTACTATTTAATGGGTCACCTCGAAATGTTACATACGGAAAAAATAGAGTACTATTCTATTATTATTTATAATTTCAGTTGTGCCTGTTGAAATTTCCAATTTCAAATGTAAAAATATAAAAACCTAAATTTCTATATTTACCGTTTACATGAAGAGATGAATTTAAGCGAGGGATTAACGTATCTCTAGACTAAAAGGTAGTGCAGCGACATGTAATAGTCAAATATAGTAGGATTTGCCAATGCTAACTTTACCATTCCACTTGCCTAGTCACTACATAGTATAAAACAAAGTCGCTTTCTCTGTCCCTATATCGCTATGTATGCTTAAATCTTTAAAACTACGAAATGGATTTTGATGCGTTTTTTTTAATAGAGTGATTGAAGAGGAAGGTTTATATGTATAATAACATAAATTAAATAGTGGAGAAATATTGTTATTGTTGAGGTTACTCCAAATTTAACGCGTGCGGGCCACGGGCAGTAATGAATAAATCAAAACTACAGGATCGGTTTTAATCCTTTTTTCAGCGAATGACATACGCTATATATTTTACACCCGTGCGAAGCCGGAGCGGGCCGCTAGTTTTAAATAAGTTATGAAGTGTATAATAGTTAGAAATGGTTATATTTTTTATTTTTAGTAAATAATATTTCAACAAACAGTTTAGTTAGTTAACGTTTTGTAATAAAATCGGAATTAATTTACTTTTATCAAATATTACACTTCATTTTTCCACTGAATATTTATTAGAATAGAATTTCCTTATTTGGAACAACTATACAATAGATTTTAAAATTTAAAGGTTACATCTAAAATATAAAAATATAAATCAAGAACAAATTTCAAGGGTTAGTTATTTTTTCTGGTAAAATTAATGTGATATATAATACTTACTAACACACCGCATGAACCATTGTACTTCATTATATCCATAATTGAGAAAGGATACAATTATTGGTATACAATTAGATTCACTAATAAGTTCCAACAAACACAACTTATTAAAATAAATATTAAGGAACCTTTAATAGTTTCTTTCAGTTTTTTGTTATTGCAATAAATAACTTTTATTTTTCACACTGCGCAATTACGACACTCATAGATTATGTTTTATATTAGTCATAATATTCGCCTTCTATATATTGCCATTATTGTTATTTTATAATATTTTTTTTATTCTATATTATTTTATTTAACAATAATGGCGAAAAAATACAAGAAAAGGCAAAAAACTTACAATTGAGCTTCGTGAATCAGATTTGCGCGAGGAAATCTTCATGACTACGACTGACCTGAAACCAAAGCCCGTGGAGGTGGATTTCATGGATACGACGTACACAAACGCGTCATTTGATTTCTTACCACCTGTTATCGATGAGTCAAATATCCACGTTTGGCATCCACACGTAGTTAAGAAGTTGAAGTTATAGTAGTACTACAAAATAACCCTAAGGAGGGCAAATGTCAGGCGCACGCGGCCGATCGTAAAAATGAAGCCAAATCATACATCACAACACTTCAAAATCAGCTTGATCGGCTTAGTACCTACACTGCTTCAACAGAACCATCGATATTAGAGTCAATCGCATAATAAGAGAAACTGACTTAACTATCGTCTGAATACATATAGAAATTAACTGTGATTATTGTTGTGAAGGTTATTTTTTTCGAAAATGAATAAATATAATATTATATTTCGTTTTTTCAAGATATTACATAATTATGACATTCCTTAATTTACGTCGTTATTTCTAAAATGGCTCACGTTTCTTAATTAGAATTCATTTTGGTGTACGAAAATTTACCTTTCAAGAACAAACAAAGCCGCTTGTCCGTCATTATTATTAAGTTTAAATTATAGTCATTAACTGACGAGAAAACGAGCGGAACTCTCAACTTCTTAAATACAACGTTTTGCGTTACAATACTCTTTTTCTAAAATTCAAAATCTCACAACAAATTTCTTTAAGTAAATTTATTAAAACAATACTTGTATTAAGGACTTTTTAAAGATAGATTGTACTAAATGACAGTATTAATAAAACTAAATTACATCATTATAATTACCATAAATAAGATATAAAAAGGAATAGTGTGTCAGTGGATAGAAACTTGTAATAATGTAGTGAATCGTATGAACTAAAATGATGACGTAATGCGGTCGTGATTTTTAAAAATAATTACTGTAGTTATACGGTTTCAATAAGGGTAAGATAATATATATTTCTCTCTCTATCTTGATATTTTATGTCCCCAAACAGTCGGGGCAGAGGGCAGACATGATGCTTTTCCATTTCGTTCTGTCGATGACCTTATGCTTAAATATAACATGTACATATTTTAAAAATAGATTTCTACAGCGACTGCTTATTATAAAGTCATCTAAAGGACATTGAAATAATGAAGGTGTAACTTACAATATAAATTCATTCATTACAGTATATCGTGGCAACATATATGGTTTTCTTCATTAGTTTAGTTTAGTTATTAAAGTGAATTATATTGTAAATAGGGTATTATTCTTAGTCCCTTATCTCAAATGAATCCTTACTAATATATAAATATGAATGTAAGGTTGTTTGTTTGTTACGCTTTAACGCTTTTACTGGTTAACCGATCATTATAAAATTTTGCATACACATAGTAAGGGGTACGATAAAGAGCACAGAGGACTTTTACCCAGAAAAAAAGTACACTACACGAGGTTTATGTTAAATCTAAATTACAGCGAGTTAAACTATGAGCAAAGTCTCGTGTTATATATTTCGATCGTTGTACAAATGCATTACAAAATAATTAAAAAAAAAAAAACGTTTTTATCGTTCTTTAAACTTTGAACTTAGATTATATCCGATTGAGTAATGTTTAATGAACTACTGAAGGACCTAAGAGAAACTGAATCCGTAAATCTATTTAAAGTCAAACTAAAAATGTACATAAAAGATAAATATTTTCATAAATAGTTTTTTTTTTCTTTGCTTTATTAACATTGTAATATTTGTTAATAATGTAACTTGTAACCGATCACTGGATTATGCTAAAGATTGTTTAGTCATAATTAATAATTTACACTATTACACACATTAAGTGAAACATGTTCTTTTGAGAAATAAATTTCTTTAAACCGAATATAGTACAAAAGGGTTCCATAAGAAAATTGCTATCACTAATACATCTCAATAGGTAAGCAGCAACTTTATCGACTTGATTCACTAAAACTTGAAACTACTATTCATTTATTATTTAGCAGAACACGTATAGACTATGGTGTACAAACTTCAGGTTGCTGTAAAATTTCATTCGAAAAGCTATTTCATTTCAAATTATTGGCACCTACACGGAAATTAACAACTGAACAGTTTTTACCGGTCTCACATTTACACATTAGCATTTCCAACGACACGAATATGAGGGCGCGAGGCCAGGCGCTCTTAAAACGCACGGCAATACCCACGATATTTATGTAAACTCGGAAATGTAAATTAATATCGTCGTTTATCAAACGGGACTTTTTGGCAGTAATTCGTGAAATTACATCGCGGTAAACGGGAAGCTAGATTTAGCGTGATAATACTAATTCGCGCTTAGCCGCCGTGCAAACGATTTTATTTAATTTCCTTGCATTTCTCGGTGATCATGGCAACAGTTGTTGGGTAAAAAAGTATTTATTAAATTCTAGCATTAATTCTGTTACACTTTGTCTTTAAAATAGGACGGCAAAGTAACTGTGCCTTATACAATGGCAATACAATTCAAAATTAATGGCGACTCTCAAGAGATATACACTTTCTTACTACCAATGAATAATAAAAATTTCTTCACGTCACACTTGAAATTGAGAGATTTTTATCGTGTTTTATTCATAGAAAGGTTTCTTTTTATTTGTAATACGGTGTAAGAATGTTGAAAGAAGACTCACCCCCGACTGGACAGTTATCGTAATAGAGATTGATTCGGTTACTTATAATGTGCTAAAACAGTGCACAACGATTACAGTGTATTATTTGATTTACAACAAGCAGAGCCGGCGGACATTGTCCTGCCCTGACAAGAAAAATATATACTTATATGCATCAAATTCTTAAGGCAACTAATGTATTCAATTTGATAAGGATTAATGCTATGTCCGTATAAATAGTGGTCTAATTACCTCATTATATGTGACCATGTTTTTAAAAAAACTTTCACAGATTCATGTATTACTGTATCTATTAGTGAAAACCGCATTACAATCCGTTCAGTAGTTGTCGAGTTTATTGCGAACATAAAGACAGACAGACACGACGGATGAATTTGTTTTGTAATGTGTAGTGATGAAATGTATGGAACCGGTTAAATTTTAATATATAAAATAAAATGTATCCTAGATTTCATTTATAATGTTAGTAAATGTATATGGACGCAAAAGAGACATCAACTCCAGATTCATATAAATATGGCTCAAACCCATATGTTTTTATTAATAACAATATTATCATTAATTATTTTATTCTTGTGTTTTGATAATAGCCAAGAGAAATATTGTAAATAGAGTTTTAAAGTAATATCTCAGTTTTTAATCAAACTGTTTATGAGCGCTTCAAATTTATTTATAAGTATAAAAGTCCAACATTTTATTAAATAAAAGTGGAATATGAATACTAAAGTGGATAAAGTAATTAATTATTTGATTAATCAGTCATTCTGAAGGGGTCCTTAAAAATGAATCGAGTGACATGAAACGGCCATTCTGAAACTTTGCTAATATGTGGCCCCAACCTCTGTCATCTCATGAAATAATGTTGGTAATATTTGAAAAGTTTCCCGAGGTAGAGGAGGACCCATTGTAATAACGCAAAGAATTTTGCTTACAGCAATAACCGCAAAGACTTCAAAAGTTACGGAATCACAATCGCCTCATTTACCAGTAAATTACGTACCCATTGTTTTTCACTTATCTTGTACAGTTTTACAGAATTATAATTTTGCAGACTCTCTCACATTGAATAAATAATTACTTCGGGGATTTAGTAAATTTAAGTCGATGTTTATTAGCAAATAATAATTTATTTTAGCTAAAGCAATTATGCTACGAACTAGTTATTATTCATAATGTATATTCAATAGATCGCTACAGAAACTGTTTCGTCTAACACTTTCGCGTCATTGGCAAAACGTAATATAGTTGAGTTCCGCCGGTTGTGTTAATAAGTGAGATCATTTTTTATCAAGCTTCCGAGTGAGGTTTCGCAAAGCCAAAACAATAAATCACTAGTGCGGCGGGTTGCGGCTTATTATTTCGAGCCATACACCAGTCGCCTTTCTGCTAACTAACCAACGCTCAGCGAAATGTTTTTTCTTCCCTTCGTTGGTTTATACCCTGTCCTTTTGGCATGTTATTAATTAACTCAGACGGACGCGCAGCCTGTGACACATTATATTATGTATAATAACATTAGCCAGTATAGACAGTATGTAACATACTTGGAGAAATCATCAGATTACGCAATATTGAACGTCCTCATATTGAGTCTTACGTAAAGAGAATAAAAATAATTGGAATCCTTTGTTTATTACTATTTGGATAATTGTATAATATTCTGTAATCAATATAAAGTATATTTTCGTATTATCAAGAAAATACGACTTAAATCTGTTCTTTTTTTGACGTGATAACGTCTTATAAATCGATTAACGCATGCTGTACGTACGAAAAAGCATGGCTCATTGTCACGTTCCGCCTTAGCTGAGCGAGAACGCGGAACAAGCGATAGAGAGGCGCAATCGGCCTAAGCGACCCGCTTGGGACGCATCTATCTCTCTTCCGCTCCATCGGTAATTAAGTGATAATAATTCAATTCAATTCATAAAAGTATGCAATTTTTCATCAATCTTTTCTTATGACATTATCACATAAAATTATCGTCCGTAAACCGACTTTACAGACAACCATTTATTTTTCTTTAATTCTGTTTGATGAAATTCTGCAAATTTCAGAAGTATAATTTGAGTACACTGGACGTTAAAGGACATGTTTTAAACAATATTATTTATTTACAAACCTAACGCATAAGTTTTATTATAAAATAATTCAGAGTTAGATGATTACCGTAAAAAAAATAACTTAATTAATGAATTGTAATACTACATTTGTTAATCCGTAAAAGGTTCTAAATATAGATTTGTTTCTGTAGGTCTCATTTAAAATTGATTATTCGCCCGGAAATCGATTCTCTGGATAGTTAGGACCGAGACAAACAAAACCAATATATTTTCCCACACTTGAGCTCTCAGGTAATTGTGGCAGAAAGTTTTCGAACGTGCGCGCAATATTGATGAGAGGTAGCGTTCGTGCTTTGTGATCTTACATTTTAAGTATTGGAATATAAAAAGTCCGTAATTCAGGTTAAAAAATAATTGGTTAACGTTTTATTTTATATTTTCAATATTCTCTACTTAATAGCCCCTGTATTCATTCTATTTTTATAAACTATATTACTAGTTATAGTCCTTTATATACTTTAATATTATGTCATAATATTCGTTGGCCTTGTTTAATTAGTAGTTAAATTAAGTTAAATTACTAATATTCATTTGTTTATGTTTCTTGCTGTTGGAAGCATTTTTTTAAATCGTTTGTACGTTTCTTTACGGTCAGATCTGTTGTCATACCATTATTAAGTACATAATTATGTTATCAACAAATTTACTTTTAACGCCATCTATATTTTCAATCTCATTAAAAAAATATATATTTGTTAATTCTGAGAAGAACTTTATTCTACGACTTTTTGGCCACGTACGGTTTTAAAACCAATTAACTAACCTGAATCGGTTTGTGGATACGGAATTGACAATTACTGTAATATACAGAATATTAAAAATTATATAAAATACACTCGATATCAAATTGTCTAAGCTATTATATAGAAATGAAGAAATCAGACTTTAATATAACCGTTTATAAAATACATTTATTTATTTATATTGTACGCCGCGGCATGATGATGCTTTACGTAGTAAATTTTTTTCATACAATATGCAGTGATAGAGGCACAACTTCCCAAATAAATTTTGTTTTCGTACGTGTTTTACTGCAAATATTTTCAACATAAAATTTTGTTACTCTTATATGTTTATGGGTCTTTTGTTTTGGAAAATTGGTTTTTCATACTTTTTATGAAAGAAATTGCTAAAAATTTGTACACGCGTAAAATGTAAATATTACTTTTATATTTAAGAATTGTGTTGTCTGTCGATCTGCTGTTAAAAATCAAAATCAAAAACACTTTATTCAGTTTAGGGCCCGAGAAGATGCTTATGAACGTCAAAGCGACAATAAATTTGATCTGGTTTGTCTTTTCACCAAACATAATATAAGAGATATTTTTAAAGATAGTTTATAGATATTATAGATTACATTCTTTTTTGGTGGATGCACAGAGAGGGGCATCATTTCTATACGTCACCATCGTTCACCTATTGATCCACCCTATAATAGCCTATAGACATTAAAACCCGCTTGTCATGGTCCTTGAACTTAGTAATCGGCAAATCGGTCGTGATGTTGACCTATTCTTAATTAGATATCGATATATTATTTACTAACAAGAGGATTCCAAATTACTAAGAAATATTTTGGTAAGTTGTAGAAATCGAGCGCGTCCTGTTATTCGTGTTTATTGAAAACTACCTCTCCACCCCGACTTCACAAGGATATACTAACAAAGAAAATGAGTCCAAGTCTTCTCATTACAGTGGGACCTTTAATTGAAATAAAATGACAACTGAACAACTGTACATCAGTTCATCAAATCTGTTAATATTCTTGAAGATCTTCCGATTGTTTTCTGTCTCATTCACTTTTTTACGTGGAGATTATGTATTCCAAATTTGTCACTTTTCTACATCATTTTAAAATATTTTCATTCATACAAACTCGGTCCTACAACTTACGAATACAACAATTAAACGATTAATCACATAGGTGCGGGTTACAGGAATTGACGCGTTTAGGCATTAGGCAATCGATTTTTATTTCTATAGATAAAGGATTTAAACATTAAACTGTCAAGAAGGAAACACTTATTTCTATTTAATCCTAATACAAAATCAATAAGTTTTTGGTGAAAACAAAGGGTATAAAGCAATTCCGAAATTTATAACAAACGTAATCCGGTGGGGTCGGCTGGAAAATTTTATTATTCTGCATACAATTCCATTTTCCTATCGCAAATTATTCGCAAGGCAACGGTTTAGGTTTCGCATAACGTGCAAAAATTGTGCTTTCCGTAAATTTATGCCCGTTCACAACGCCTTCCGCTAACACACCTCGGTTCAGTTGAACGTGAATAACAAAATTGACAAATGAAAACATTTTCTAATTTCTCAAAATATAATTTTCAAGGAAATTCATTTTCTGTTACTTTCGTTAAGCCAAGTTTCAATTTATTTACTGGGAAATATAATAGAATAATGCTCATTTGTAAATTTATTTTCACATTGGTAAAGAGTACAATAAAAACTCTTGTGCTTACCTGTTTGTTGCTTTCATGGCATAGTGGATGTACTCTAGTGGTCTTACTTATCTGATCTCAATGTGAAGTATTGTCGTAATTATTTAGCGTAAGACACGAGGTTAACCGTATACTATTTCTTATTATTATGACAAAAAAAATTATGTGTGCCTACGAAGTCCTGTCTCACTCATTGCCGCATAGTTGATACTATTGAAGCTATAACAATGTAATATTTGAATTAGAAGCATTTTTCTAATAGTTTAATAATGTAATTTTTATCATGTAGTGTGCTGTATAGATATTTGAATATTTTACATCATACTGGTGAAAATAATGAAATGTATAATCGATATTTTTGAAATAAATACAATATTTTAAATGTGCACAATATAAAATAATAGTTGTTCAATATTTAAAAGGCTGATGCAAATGAAGAAAATTTGTTAGAAAGATATTCGTTTCTTTTTAAAGTTACAAATACATAATTTGGTATTCAGGTCAAAATTAATAATAAACGAGGAGTTTTTTTTTAGAAATCAACACTTAGAGGGATAAGGAAGCGTAAAATTTTGTTTGTATAGAAATTTTAAATTTTTACAGGTATGATGTTTATTACAAACATTTTTTTGAAATTGACTGTTAAAATTATTTCATTACGTGTTATAAAAACCCTAATTACAAACAGGCGAATCTACTAAATGCAAGATAACTTGAATATGTTACAAATGTTCATTGCGATATATCATACTAGTTTTGCTCGCGGGTTCATTCGCGTTACTGTAAATCTGACGTATCTTGGCCGGGAGGAGGCATTAGGGAGATGGAGGCAGGACCTGACGGACGCGTGGTTCGGGCGTTACACTATTGAAGCCGTCCGTCCAGTCCTACCGGAATGGATAGATAAAGTTGGGGCCCTCTGTCGTTCCGACTGGTGCAGGATCTCACTGGACATGGTTGTTTCGGGTGGTACCTGCATCAGATCGTTCGTAGGGAGCCCACCGCCGCATGCCATGAGTGTGGCACTGAGGAGGACACCGTGCAGCACACTCTCTGTGAGTGTGCTGCGTGGGAGGGAGAGCGCTGCATTCTGGCTGCGGCGGTAGGAGGTGATTTATCGCTGCCGAACATGTTTGCGGCCATGATCGGTAGCGAACAAGCATGGAGTGGGATGACCTCGTTCTGCGAGCAGGTTATCACGCAAAAGGAGGCGGTGGAGAGGGCCCGAGAGATGACCCTCTTAGCGGCCGTCTCCGCTAAAGGAGGACTGGTGGAAGGAGACAGCGCTTTGCCTGCCGGGCTGGGGGCCCATCTCCTCATTGCACAGGTTCGGCTGATGAGAGGAGGTAGCTGGTTGTGTACCCAGTTTACCTCCCTATAATTACGGAGCCCGGCGGCCACCTTGCTCAGCTGACCGCTGGGGCGACACGGTGATAGCTTTGCACGGTCCCATGTCGCCCTAACCAAAGCGACGGTCGGTATACCGTGGGGCTTAATTTCCGTGCGAGTCGGACATAACCCACTTTCTCCCCCGAGAGAGTGGGTATCCATAAAGGATTTCCCCACGTTAATAAAAAAAAAATTGACCTACCTTTCCGGAGTAGTATTTTTTTTTATCGCATATCGCATTACAGCCGACCGCAGACTAAGCATGACAGAGCAGCCAAAGCCAATATGGCGGCGCTCATGGTCCAAATCAAAATTATTCAATGACTTAAATCAATATTGTGCTAAGTTTTTAAAAAGATTAAAACCTCGATTTTAATACTCTAAATCGAATAATTCTCCTCATTTTTATAGATAAAAAAGTTTCACTTGCATCGTGATTTCATAGAACCACACAAATTTATCTTGATGAATTATCCTATGTCCTTTTTTGTACCCCTGAAAACGTATATACAAGATTCCACGGTCGGTTGAATATTAATCCGTAAACGCATTACAAACAAACTCACAATTGCATTTACAATATCACTAAAGAAGTAAGAATTATAATAACGTTAATCAAATAAACAGTCCAAATATTGACTATTTAAATAACACAACGTCAGAAATTAGGTAACAGCAAACGAATAAGGAAGTTTTATTTATTCGTGTGCCATGAAATTCCGTAAAGCGAGGAATTCAAATAAAGCTTATTTACATTTTTAACAATAGTACTGAGGTACACAGTATATTGTTTCTTTGAAAGTGAGTTATTTTGTATAAAACATTGCTTGATTGATATTTATTACTATTCTAAGTGAAAAAAAAATCAATATTTTGTCAAAGTGAGTAATAAGTTCTGAAGTAAATAACATAATCTTTGTAAACTTATTTCTCAAGAAATTCCTCACGATACTGTATAAAAGCGAGGGATGACTGAAAACAGTGTTATTTTGATTCTCTGGCATAGATAAGATTGGTCTGGCGGAAGTAAGATGTTGAGTTTTCACGTGGGTCTAGGGTTTTAATAGAAATACTCTAAGAACAAAACAGAACAGGTAATCCAACCAGTTTGTTATCCAACGTATCTCTTTTTTACTTATTTTATGGCTACATTGCGGATTATAGTGGTAATTAAGGTTGTTAGTGTTCTGGAGAAGAGGTTTTTATCCAACAGTGAAACAATTACGAAATAATACTGAATCCGGTCTATTTTTTTTTGTGAGACATCTTAACGTCACGTATTTCAAATTTCTATGCAATCAATATTTAAAGCATTTCTAGGCCTCTAAGCATTGATTTGCAAAATAAAAAATATTTATGTTCCATACAAACAAATGTAAGCCTGATGAGGTACAGGTCAAAAGACTGTTGGCAGCATAAGCATAAAAAATACCTTATTCATAACAAAACTTTGAAAAAAAACAAAATATTAAATGTCAAATTATGTTTTGTATGTAAAATATAATTAAATTAAGATAATGTATCTTTTAAATTATTTTTCATTTGTATGATTTTTTTTTAATAAACTGTGAAAGTTACAATGCTTAAATTTACAATTTCAAAAATATTACAACATAATCCGCTATTTTGAGATTTAGGTCTTAAAAAATCGAGGGGTTAGCTTAAAAATATCGAATATCCTTCTAAGAAATTTTCGTCCGCTGATTCATTCTTTTAAATGATGAAAAAAAAATATTTCTTATATATATACATTTCATATATTGTATTTATTTCAAATATTTCGATTTTACATATAATAGTTTTTCCCAGCATGATGTAAAAATTTCAAAATTCCAGGCCTAATACCACACGTTAAATAATGAAATTACATTATAAAACCGATTACCCTATCTACTAAACATTACCTCTTATCCAATTCTTCTTTCAATAAATACGATAATTTTTACTCAGCAATAAAATTGTAACAAGAAAAACCAACAATTTGTGTAACAATATTTTTCGCGCTTCCAATATCCGAACGGAATAATTTTGCCTAAATACAAGTTGTTTTCGGTAGACAAGGGAAAGCACATGTCAGATCAAACATCGCCCGAGGGCGCCACAAATCATGCAGCAAAAACCTGTTGTAGGTAATTCTGGACGATCTTGCTGATACTCGAGATAACCGAGCTTACAAATTTCGTTTAACCTGAAACGGCCGTATTTTATCTGATTATTTATTGCTAATATATATTTCGACATGAATTACTCTGTAACGCTATTGATGTGAATACTGTTTATGAAATATTAAGAATATTAGTATTTTTTTTGATACGTATGGAGTTTTGATATATCTGAGGTAATAACGAATATATTGTCGTTGTTTTGAAATGTATTCTTCAGATACATTGTAATATGGCCTACTATTGTAAGGCCTGCACCGTATTTTTTACACGAATCGATATTCCACCGAGGTTTTTAGATTCGTATACTGTTTTAATGTCATCCTTCTGATTTTCTTACTGTGTTTTTTTTTTATTATTTAGTTAGCACGAATTTTATTAATATTGTCGTAGGCTTTTTAGGCATAACGAGGGATGATGTCAGAAGGCGGCAGATCGAAAAAAATTAGCCTAATCACATATCACAACATGATAAACATGTTGTGCCGACCCTACTTAGGTAGGATAAGGATAAGATGACGATTAGTATTTTTTTTTGTATTAGTCGATTCTATGACGTAACGAACGTATGACATAAGACTCTAAATACTATTGTTGTTGCCGTGTTTTATTAGTGTTTTTTAAACTATAATTTATAGGTGTAGCACACATAATTATATCGAATTTATATTTAATTATTTGATAATTAACTTAAATAATAATATATATGGAGGGGTTGTGTTGAAATAATCGCAAAATTAAAATGAATAAATGTACCATTTTATATTTTAGTTGATACATGGAACGAGAGCAATTAACGTTGCTAAGAACACCTTTATTACAGAAATGGTTGAAGCAAATAAAGCTGCTTACACACGACGCGTTATGGCAGAAGCTTAAACGTTTTATCTTGGGATTAGTATACATCGTAGCTAATTTACGCGACTTCGCATTACATTATGGGACCTTGTTTGTAAGACCAGGTGTGAAGGAATTTAAGTTAGAACATAATACATCTTTTATACATAAAACTTAACAAGAGAAATTAAAACGGAGAAAACTATTTTGAAATATATAAAGGGATTCAAAAACATTGTTATAATAATAATGTGATCTTGAATTTATTGTAATTCGACATAAATGTATAATAAACATTATCATCATCGGCCTGTAAGAGACCTACTATAGGACCATAGGCCTCTTCCCGAAGGAAGGTATGGGCATAACCACCACGGCTGCCCACGACGTATTGGCGATTTCAAACTCTGAGAAATATAACTCTTTATTTTGCCATATTTATTTCCTTTTAACTAAATGCATAATATCTCAAGAATGTTATGTCGAAATTTCGAGTAGATTGGAGCAAAATTTACAAATTATTAGTATAATATAAGCCCAAGCGGTGTGGATTCCTGGTGCGAATGGCAAAAAGCTGCAACTGCTAATGCATTGGATTCGTTCAAACCTACGTACATTGCTCTTCCCGAGGATGTTTTGGGTGCCATCAAGCCCGTCTTGAAGATCTGAGCAAAGATACCCTCCTGGAGCGATGTGTCGGAGGCTTCACGCAGAACAACATTGAGAGTTTGAACCAACTTATTTGGAAAATCTCATCAAAGCACTTGAGTGGAATCTTTGTCATCGTTGAAATTGCGGCTTATGTGGCAGCCAGTGTATTGAATCAAGATTATTTTGCTTCCTTCATGCAAAATATGGGAATCAGTAGCGCATCAAGCGCTCACAACTGGGCGCCATCAACTGACTCTATACATATAAGCCGAGCAGAGAAAGAAGCTGAAAGATAAACTAAAGAAGGCAGGGTTCGTCGTAGACAGGAGCAAAAAGGTGCTTTAGACATCATGGATGATACCATAATCCTTTATGAACCTGGAATTGATGACTCAGTGTGAGGTAAGCCGATAAAATTCGCTTATGAACGTTTTATATCAGAATATTTAGTGTTCAAAACTTTAAAGCGTTTTCCCCATTACTCACGTTTTCAAAGTCGGTGTCTCTCATATTATCGTATTTTTTAAATATTTCTTCGTGAAAATTTTACATACTATTCTTCGAATGTCATACTTTAATGTACAATTGGTTTTAATAAAGAGATTTGAATTGTGTCGTCATAAAAAAATAACAAAAATATTCTTTTTTTTTGTACGAAGTAACCTTACATCTCCTTAAACTTCATCTAATTGAGTGTTGACCCCGAAAGTTGTCACACCACATATAAACGTTTTTATGGAGATTTTATGTTGTACATTTTACTACAACTCACCACCAGGTGATAACTAGGCTATATCTTATTGTTAAGTTCTAAATAATAATTTAACACGGACAGTCTCCAGTAATTCTTATATAAAATATTTTACTAAAAACCCTATTTAGAATGAGAACAATTTTATACCGCCACTCGTTTAAGTTATACGTACAGTTCATACTGTATTGTAAAGGTTCTGAATACATAAACATCAAGAAATATTAACAAAAACATGGCCGCTCACAACGGACTCGCGCCAAAAAGCCTTTTGTTTTGTTTCTGACATTAGGTGTCAGATTCACCACAGTCATGTTTTGCGGTATATCTATCGGAGTGAAGATTCCGCCTACCTCACTGTCGAGCTCCACGTATGTTAAATAAATTGCTCTGGGGTTACCTTTTTTATAAGCAAATATCGGTCTGAACACTTATACAGATACAGAGGGCGCGAGTGCGTTAATACGTGAAGCGCACAACCTGATAAAGAAAGATATTCGACAAAAGATCGCCTCTAGTTTATGTTAACTTTCACTTTATATAGTTGATAGATGATAATCCTAAATATATTATAGTAACTTTTTTTATATCACACCTTATTTGACCTTTTCAATATGATTCTGATATTAGATAAATAATATGCATAAAATGGTTGCAAATACTATTGCAAGTACATGTTATTGTCTTGAGTATTTTTTAAATTTTATAAGTAATACTAAATTAAAACTTGTTTATGGAACGATATATCTTTACTACACTCGTGCCTCTACAATATTTTACACTGTATTTCACCTTGCATATCGTCCAGTGTCTTACTGACGACGCGCACTTTAGAAGGAATACCGGTACTGGTATAATTTCCGGTAGTATTGTTTGAACTCTTGGTATTTTTAGCAGTAGTAGTACAAATACACGTATATGCTCTCTTTTAGTATCTATACTTGAGTAGAGTCTCCATAAACTTTGTTAATCATCATATCCCGTTTTGCAAAAGGAACAATACATATGACAATTTATCTTTTTATTGACTTTTTCTTTATTAAAACGCCATTGACTGATTTAAAGAAACCGATTTTTACAGTCTCTACATGAGTTGTTTTGTAAAAGTGTAATGTAAAAAAATGCAGCACATGATGACGGCGCTCTTTAGTTTTGTTCGAATTGCAATTAGTGAAGAGTTTGCGAGTCCTCGGGCGTTGTGTCAGAGATTGATGACAATGGAAATTTTATACATCGTTAGTCACAACCGCGTTAGGTGAGCTCGCTGTTTTTTCAGTAATCCAACTCGAGGCTTGTACCGTCAATTATTTCTCGTGAGAGAAGGTTAATCTCGTAAAACTCTCATATTTACCTCGTTATAACTGTGACGAAGTACGGTAAGCATAAAGTATTCGGTATACGCTTGCTTTTACCCATATACTTATCTTCACTGACTATAACGAATATTGTTCTTGACAACATTTCATAAATTTCAGTACTCATATGCATTATTCACACTCAATAAATAACGAACTATAGAAGACATCATTATTCGGTTATTGACTATCCGTTATCTGTTATTTTTATTGTCAGAGACAATGATAGCCCGGTGTTATTACAACGTGCCAACAAGCAAGCATTATGCAAAAACAAAAAGGTGTGAAACGCTCAAAGACACGAGAAGAACAATAAAAATAATTTAATTTTAGTAATTACAATTTATAATTGGATACAAAACAGCAAATAACAAAAAAATAACCCAACAGAACAATTATTAACAACAGGTTATTTAGACATTTTGTTTCGATGATTTCACATCAAATTGCTAGATAATTGTTATTGCCATTTAACTAGACATCTGATGATAATAACTAGTCAGAAAGAATTAAGTTACAAAATAGAGTCTACGTTTTTATATTTTGAAGTGACAGTTTTTGTAGAGGGGTTTGAAACTCTGAACGGCAACGCATTTTTGTGAGACATAAAGTGGTGGGGGTAAACACTATCGGGTAAAGTGTTCAAAACCTCAATTCTCATTCGATCGCAGAAGTTAAACAACGTCGGACGCGCTCAGTACTAGGATGGGTGACACCGCACACCGAACACCGCGTGACGGTGACTTTTTGCTGTATTTTTTTAATTAAAAAATTTCACTTCTGTCGTGTGTCTTTACGACACACACTGTTTGTTTTCATTTACTTTTAACAATGAAATGTACGTTCTTTAAACTACATAGTTTTTTGGATATTCTTTCTATATTCTAGACCGGTTGCGTTATAATAATTGAACATTATTGAGTAATAATAACTCAATTTATCACATTACTACAGGAATAAAAAATAAAAATGTAAAACGATTACATATTGATGTATGTATGTCTATATCCGATAGCTAAGGCGACATCGTCTGCGTTGGTATTTTTATGACTGGCATCATATTGGTGTAAACTCTTAACACAATTGACAGGATTCTTCCAACTTAGTTGACACTTATCGTTATATTTTGGCCCACTTAAACTATGCCTTTCTAAATAATAGCCTATATGTTATTACGATGTATGAGCTTAATGTGAACTTTAATTAAAATCTGTACAGTAGTTTTTGCATTCACCGACAAACTTTCTCGCTTATTAATAGGACTACGTTTTGCTCACGGCTTCGCTCGTACTAATGTACATCTGATCTATCCCTCGGGAACTGGATTTATTTATAGTAGTTAAAGCATGGAAACGTATCAAACAAATTCACATTCGCATTTTTAGTATTTATATGACTTTTATTTCCGTGTTTTCTGATAAAATAATAATTATTTTCACTGTATTCCTTAAGAAGATTTATTAGTTCTTGTCTGTTGGATTACGATACCTGGAATTGCTAAACGGCTGAAAAATTGGTGTTCAAATTTAAACCAAAACAATTATTCTATTTTATTCGTTGGGGTGGAACATTTTTATATCACTTGTATTATCGAGCCGGCGATAGAACTCATTCGTTTGTGTTTATATCAGGCAAACCGATAATTCTCATTCCGCTCGACGTGACGCAATGCAGAGATTATAGGATTACACTCGTAGCGCCCTGGATGTGGATATGGAACCGTTAGATCCAATATGAGTCCAGTCTGACATGCATCTGACATTCTCATATTAATAACACGCAGAGATCCATTTCCCTTATGTTTACGAAAGTTAATGAAAAATCTATATAAACAATATGATAGAGATCTGCCGTTGTGTGTACATCACGCAAAAATTACTGGATAGTTTACGTACGATGAAATATTGTTAGTTTTGCCTCTTAGACACTTGTTCCTTGTCAGAAAATTATCACGATCTCTTCATTTAATATAAAGTTATTAACGTTTTAAGAAACATCGATTTTTATAAGCAGTGCGCTTTCAGCGATTTATGTGCGTAATGTGCACGCGCAGAAGAGTGGAAGTAAACAATGTTATCAAAGTTTCTTTACGTGTGTTTTCCTCTGTGTATAAATGTATTTTTAAAGTAAAATAAATGATGATTTTTTTTAACATTGCACTGGGCGAAGCTTGACCTTTGTCACACCTGATATAAAGCGTGGACGAGGCCTAGGATGTAGCACGTTCGCTCAGTAAAACCGCATTCACTCTTCTTTTGATTTATAATATACTGTAGGTTTGTTTATTGAATTTAGTAACATAACTCGTTGTTTATCTTTCACGTATAATAATAAAGTTCTTTAAAAGAAAACAATAATATAATAAACTACTTATTATTTTTGTCAATAAATATTAATCAACCAATATCAATAATATTTGTTTTTAAACATCTAAACATATCGCAAAAATATTTGAATGTTTTAATGACGATCATTTAAACATTATAGAAGTTTACTTGCTCCAGCGCCACCTAGTGGTAAGTTAAATGAATTGCACAAAACTTTCTTCTTGAAAATACAGGTAATAGTAAAAAGTTTCACTATAATTGGTACATGAAGTCATTTTAAGTCATCTTTTTTCTGTCACTTCACAGTAATTCTTTTAATTAGTTCTGGTTTGTTCTAAAACATTACGCAAAAATCCAAGGTGATTTGCAAAATGAATAAAAACTGTTTAATATAAATTAAAAATAAATGTGTAAATCTTGGCCGGACGGCGGACTGACATACTGTTACAGGCAGTTAATCCGGTGATCCGGGTCGCGAGCAGAAGCCTCGGCTGACATCGGAGAACACCGTAGCTGCTTTGCAAGTAACCGCCTTAAATCGCCACGTCACTTGAATTTTTTTATTGTATTTTTGCGAAACAGTGTAGGCGAGTTTAGTGGTCAGATATTTTTTTTTGTAAAATAATTTTTATAAAATTTTAATAAATATTGGTATCATTTTTTAATTACATATATATTGTAACTAACTGATACCCGCCACTTTGTCTATGTTTTGTATTATCTTAAAAATATATTTTTTGTTCAGACGAAAAACATATAAACAATTAAAGTAAAAATATACTTTGCTTAAACAATGTTATCCGTTTACTTCGCCTCTTCTGCGCATGCGCACCATACAGGTGGAACTGGGCTGGATCAAAGGAAACGCAAACTAAAATCAATATAATTAAATCATAACTAATATTATAAATACGAATATGAATCTGTTTATGTTTTTTTTACGCTTTCAGGCCTTAACTACTCAATCGATTATCACAAAACGTTGTGTACAAATCATTAGGGGTACAGAAAAGGACAGTGTACAATATTCGGTTCTTATTCGGACCAATTTAGACCAACCCGTCTCGATACACCGCAGGGCGCAACAAGATTGAACCACAGTTTGTTCTCACTTAGTATATTTTCTGATCTACACGTAGTATGATAAATAAAGGTCATACCGTGATGATAATCGCCTATAACTATTCCCAATAAATAGGCAATAAAACGCAGAACGATATCTTTTTTTAATCTGACTATTAGTGTCATAGATTAGCGTTGTGAAACAAATAGAAAAGTAAACGATATATCGAGTTTTATAATAACATTGTATCAGTAAATAATATGGTTGTATCAGTAACTTATAATTTGAATCATGATTTATTCAATTGAGTTTTGTTTTCTTTAGAGTACCAAGCAAAGTTATTCATTTTATTATTCAAAAATAGAACAATAATTCATTGTTTATTGTTTTCTTCGTAATATTGTAAATGTATCATGACCTCAGTATTAAAACATCAAAATAAAGTTGTTATTTTACATCACGTTTACGTCTAATTTCAGACAACATTTTTCCATTGTGCGAGCTAAGAAAAGATTTAATTAGTTGTGTAAGCAGTATAAATTAAACCATCCTAAAATAAGGGTTTTTATTCGTCTAAAGGGTACTTAAGTATCGATTTTTAAATTAGGTATGTGTAAGGTGTATTTTGTACAGAATTATGTATTCACTATTTCTGGTAGAAATAACAGAAATACTGAAATTCCATCGGGCACTGTATCATTTTTATCTGGAAAGTGTAAATTTAACCATCCTAAAATAATGGTTTTTATTCATCTAAAGGGTACATAAGTATTGATTTTTAAATTAGGTATGTGTAAGGTGTATTTTGTATAGAATGATGTATTCACTATTTCTGGTAGAAATAACAGAAGTACTGAAATTCCATCGGGCACAGTACCGTCATTTTTGCCTGGAAAGTGCTCTCAAGTCTTGGTTTTTTTTTAATAAGTTTGGAAAGCATATGTTTGTTTAGTTAATTTTTGTTATATTTCTGATAATAGTGGTTGCTCAGCACTTTTAGTATCCACATTCTTTTATAATTGAAAAGAGTAATATACGTTCTATTTTTTTTTATTAGTACATATTTAAGTCGTGCATTTGTATAAATAAATAATAATAACATTCCAAACATTCCAAATGTTGTATACTTTGGGCGAGTATCATTAACAGTAACTTTGCTAATCGCTGTGCAGTAAGGCGTGGAAGGGTTGCGACATTACCTGCTTATATTATCAACACAGACACCCGTAAATTTAACGAGCTTGACATTGTTACGGTTTAGATATACTCGTGATAAGTTAAATCGTCTGTAAAGAGACGGTAACATTGAAATTATAAAATTAGTTAATTTCCTGTGATTTTGTTTTTTCTTTTGGAATAAAAACAATCTGAGTAAGATTTCATCTAAGTAATTACATTTTTAAAAGGCAGCCAATGTCCACTCGAATGTAAATTAACGATAAAAATCACAGGGACAAGGAAAATGTGAAGCGTTTCAAACGTTTCTGTAAGTGCACGAACAATCTTTTAATTTAGTTAATTGCTAGTCACTGTGAAGAGGTTCAAGATGTTCTTGAGAGATCACGAACGTCTTTATCCAATTTATTTAACGATGAAGTCGCTCTCATTAGAGACCGTAGTGGACGAGTCGAAGTCCCTCCGGGCCGGCGACTGCTGGTTACCTTTCTCCTGCATCTCGTTCGTTAGTAGAGGCGACTCAACAACACTACAGACCGGCATTGTACAATGGTGACGGTGGACGGGCTTTTGAGAAATTCCGTAGTTATATGTGGACTATAAACATTTGAAATCTATTGTAAATTTATCATTAAATTAATATCGTTTTAATTTAATGAAATATAATTATTATAGTTTGTAGAATGTGATATCAACTAATTAAGATATTATGATCTTTTTTTTTTAAGTTTGAGCTTTGGATCTAACTTTTAACAATAATGGTATAAGCATTATATATAGGTGCTCAACGACAGATTTTCATCTTAAGAGTGGTAAATCAAGTATTAGAAAAAGTCCTACCAGCATGCTATGGTTCCGTTACAATGTTTTCCTTACCCAAATACTCCGACACATGGCGGGATTCGAACGTAAGTTTATAGACATGCTACCATTGCGTCATATTTATTTCAGTAGTATAAATAAGATATTTAGCAATAAAATATTATGAAACAATACCTTTATTTTTAAATATGACAACAAAAAAACGTTTTATTCTATCGCTTAAATCGTACCCTAATAAACTTTTAATTTAAAATATGCCATGATAGAAGGAATTTTACGAGAAATTGCTTACCGCTTGCTTGCTTTAATGAGAAACAGTAATTTAATACTTTTAAATGCTGTTTTTAAATAAACTAGATTATAAAATATTACTAACAAGGGATCGATAATATACTAATATATAGCTATAAACAAATCATTCGTGTATATTAACGAAATATTATACATAATATAACGATATAACTCTTAGAAAAATATTACAAGAATTAAGTTATATCTCAACGAATACCCTGTCGCCGCGTGCTCGTGACAATGTGATATAGACAATGCTTAAGAAAAGGGTGATGCCTCGTTCACACTGAACTAGAAAAGTAAATCACTAACCAAAGGGTTGTTCAACTTTCAGATTTTTGAACTATAGAATCGTTCTAACTACTTGCCTGCCTTGTATGAAAATCTAAACGAGCTTTATACAGACAATGCTTTAGAAAAAGGTAAGGTACCTCGTTCTCACGTTTCTGAAATATGATTCCGATAAGTTGGGTGTTATTGGACAGTGTTCTTCTTTTCATAAAATAGTTTATAGAACATTAGCTTTAGTGTCGTTTTTTATGGTAGTCGGCGTTCATATTATAATTTCAAGAATGGTGATAATTATAATATTATGTATTAAAAAAAACATTAGATGTTTCGCCGGTTCCAGAAGCGTTGATTTCTTCTCGTAATTTAATTTTTATCTATTTTTTATTCTTTATATATATATTATTTTTTGGGGTAAATGTGGCATAGTTACCCTAGGAATATAGATTTCTCATATTCTATACTGAAACGTACAAATATAGTTCAATCATAGCTAACACTTGTAAGAAAAGTAAAGCCCCTGTCTCAGAAATATGTCAGCGCTCCCAAGGCTGAAAGGAATTTGTTTTGATTAATCAATAAAATTCATTCACTTTTCTTTCGAACACCACAAATTAGGAATAAAAATGGTTTGACTTATGCATTAAACTATTTATTTACTAAGGGAAATAATTTAGTTTTATTTTGTTGTTATTTAAAAGGGTACGGTTTCAATAATACTCATCAATAAAGATTTAAAATTTTTATTTAATGTGTTTCGTTCTTATGAAGGAGGTTAAGGCAAAACATGATATACCAGCAAGACGGATGCTCTGCACATTTTGGTGTTAATTTTAGGCGATGGCTCGATAGCCATTTTCCTAATCGTTGGATAAGGCAAGGAGGGCCCATTCCGTGACCTGCGAGGAGACCGAAGTTAACGCCGGTTGAAATCTATATCTCGAGTCACACGAAATCCCTAATATACAACGTCTGGCTTGCGTCATCCGTGGAAGAACTCAAAATAAGAATTATAAACGCAGCAAATGCGATGCGGGATAATTTGACTACTTCGGTAGTTAAGTCAAAACTTAGAAAAAGAATGCGACTTTGCGTACGCAATTAGGATAGTCACTTCGAGCAAAAATGTAATTAGGCTAAATTAGAACATGTCTTAATTGTTACTTATTATTAGTTGTTATTAATACTAAACTGTTACTGATTCTAAATTTTATTTTAAATTTGTATTTTTTGTTTTATTTAGATTGGGCATTGTTTTTAAATAATTTTATCGAAATTTCAAAGAACTATCTAAGTTTAGATCGGAGACGAATTTCCGCCTGCTTCTTTTGTGATTTCTTTTTCAGTTCCTTTGAAATAAGTTCCTAGGTGTTATGCATTGTTGGAGAGCTAAGAAAACAGTTGTTTTTAAAATGATCTGCAAGCCAAGTTTCATGACGTTTTTTTTGTTTTAAGGCATTTTAGTGGAAATTAATCAAAAAAATATATTGAAATAATATCGCTTTTCGTCTCGCATTTTTAAATTTAGACCGATAATTGTTGTTTTAATATTGATAAATAACCAGTGGTTAATCATTTTTATAATTCAGAAGGAAAAATTAGATTTATATTGATACTTTATTTTTTGATACATTTTTTACTTATTTCGACTTTTACATAATGCATATGGAGTTAAAATTATCGCAAATATTTACCCCTATCACTTCCTAAGGGGAATACGTCGAATTATTAATAACCCTGTATATAAGTATTATTACGCGTACGAAATCGCCAACGAATACTAGCACTGTATAAAGATATCGAACGCTGTCATTATGGGAACGGGAATAACGTTATTAATCACTCGATATGATGCTTAGAAAAATAATACCGTCACATGTTCTCGACACCGTGAGATTAACACGTCTATCCGTTAATATCTGTCCGCTGGCAAAACATTCGTATCTAACAAATCCAATAAAGTATAATAATATGGGAAAAGTTGGGAACTGTTTTTTAGATTTCATACAGTAGGGAAAACTAACTTTTTGTTTTGAAATTTTTTTTGTTTAGTATGAGTATCTTGGAAATGTCATAAGTTAACACGAAGAGAAGATAAAGCTGAATTGGGTTATTTTTTATATTTGTTTCTACAAAAGCTAATAAATCGTTCCATACGGTTTTATAGAAAAATATAGATATTATCAGGGATAATCTATATCAGACTTCAAACACAGAAAATAGATAAGAACTTACCTACTATATTAGCGGGTAGGCCGGTACATCTTATACCGTATCCACACGGCACTCCGTGTCCCTACCACTGTAAGGCATCGATACCCGACTCGATTTCTATCGCCTTACGCCTGGTGATAAACCCATTCACAGTGACTCTTTTTTTTTACAATATAGCGTACTCATATTGTCGTAATCGGATATAAGAAAACTGTGCTGGCTAGGTAAATTTTGGCAAATATTTCAACTGATGATATCACGACAAACTTAGAGATACCACGTAACTTTGTAACTTTCAACGGATGGACGGATACATGACAACATTTGGCAGTTGACGGCAGTCTTTTAATTTTATGATAGTACTAACTGACCCGGCGAACTTCGTACCGCCTAACACTAGGTTCTTTAAATTTTTTTTTAATACTTATTCTGCTATTCGGGACCATCGTATAAATATATTGACATTAATATTTATACGATACTAACGTCACTCAATTGTTTTGCCTTCCCGGAACCTCTCCACTAACACTTAAACTTTATGCTATAGTATTAAAGTTCAAATTGAGTTTTAAGTATTATTACGAACCGTTTGTATGGGAGTATAGAAAAGTGTTGTTTTTAGACTTTCTCAGGCATTTTTTTAAATTGTTCTCTCCGTAAGATCCATCCTCGTACTTCAAGGAATATTCTAAAAAAATAATTAGCGAAATCGGTTCAGCTGTTCTCGAGATTTGCGCTAAGCAACACATTTAGCGATTCATTTTTATATTATAGATTAGTCAGATGTGTATTAAGAATCAAACAAGTGGCGAGAATAATTCACGCCGTGAAGGTTTTTGTTTAATATTCTCCAACGTTTCGGAACGCTCGGTAGCACGTGTATAAGTTACAAACGTTTATTTTGTGAGTTTAATAGAATTTAAAATATGTTATTTTAGGATTTATTTCATAATTTGTTAGAAAGTAAAAGACTTTCTTTTGTGCAAAATTTCAAGGCTTTATTTCATCGAAAGTACTCTATGGGTTTTTATAATCGGTCACTGAGTACAACCATTAGTAAGAACAGCTTTTATTACTTTGTTACGTCAAGCTATGTGATTTATTAAAACAATAGGACAGTTAGTCCTGTAGAGGTAATTGATATTAGTTTCAACAGTATACCTTAAGCAGATTTCATAGAAGTGGCCTTAATGGAAGGCTGTCAATGAGGTCCTAGAAGGGACCGTATTTTTTCAATGAAATAAAACTCAAAAATTATCTCCCTCTATTCTGAAATAATATAAGAACATATAAGTATAGCATGTCTGAAACGAGTTATCTATACAAATTGAACATACTCGTAAGCGTGCGAACAGCTAGTATCGTTAAAGCACATATATTCCAATCCACACATTTGTATTCCAGTATGACAATTTTTAGTATGTCCTACTTTTTTTTTATCAAAGAATTGTACGCATAAATACAACATTTAGAACGCAGTTACACAATACTGTTTTCTTTAACCCTGTCGTTATGTTCGGGAAACTAGCACAAACCACTTTTTAGTGACTTAGAGAAATATACCAAAAAGACAAACAAAATTATGCACAAATAATTTAAGTATTGCAAGTCATTTTCAAAGTTCGCGCAAATACAGCCATTGGCTTGACGTGACGTCACCTCAAGTCAACTTTTTATGAGTGTGGGTATTATTTACCTGCAATAGAAACAATATATTTTCAATTTTGTTTCATAAAATACACAACAATGGGTAAATTTCCAGTAAGTGAAAATATATCTTATAGAAACATCGTATTAACCTATTCTTTTATACCTAAGCGTTCTATCAACTGTCTTGAGCTTTGTGATAAATTGTTAATAACCTTGCCCCAGAATCTTCTTTATGTTATTTGTGTGAAAAACTATATTTACAGTATTGTTTTTCAATTTATATGTTTTGTATTCAACTTGCTTTCATTAGAATTACCGATGTTACAATCTTTTTTGATAACGTAAACAAATTTATAAGTTTCTTACCCTGTGGTTACCGTCAATAGATTCTTAACAAATACAGAATATGTGTGTATATTTCTCATTAGTACATGGAGAGTGTGACTTACTAGTTATAGAGTTATACATTTTTAAAATGGTTTTTTTTTTAATATATTTTTAATTGAACTAAATCGAAAGTAAAAGTAATTAACTTACCACAGCCACTTTTTTTATTACGAATGTGAAGAAACGCATGAAATGTATGAAAACTTGTTAGATTTATAATTAATTGGGTAGATTTTGTTAATCTTAGTCTGACCATCTTAACCCTTTGATAACAGCTTTTAATACACTTCGATGTACACCATACACACAGACATACCAGAACTACATTTTTAATTTATATTGTCAAATTCGCTCCTTGTATTTTAATTATATTCACTCTGTTACAATATTTTAACAAAGATGTTACACAATGATAATTGTCTGGTCCGATATATCTATTACAAGTCTAAGATTGAATAACCATTAAAACTGTTGACGATTACCTGATACCAGATTAAGTGACTAATTAGTCAACGTAATACGGTTTCTAATAACAAATTTTAATGTAAACACAATATTACGAGCCAACTTTAAGACCTCGGGCTTTTGATAAAACTATTGAAATAGACTTTACATCGTTATGCATATTTATGAACGTTCGGATATTGTTACGCGGTAAAACTTCACTGCGCGCGGCCGTCCAATGCAGTGGATGGCTTTAGTCTATTGTATGTGTATTCCAGCTAAAAGTGGCAAAATACGCCGAGTTCCTTCAACAACTTTGAAGACTTACATATTTATGAGTGTACTTTCAAAGACTTGAGTGATGAGGGAATAATGTAAACAGATATTTTCAAACTTGTATATATTTTGAAATAAGTATAATAAATAGATACGGTATGATTTTGTGGATATATTGTATTGTAGTTAATAAATTTTATTTTGTAATCGTAATTTAAATCAAACAGTAAAAATTATACTATATTTTTTTTTATTTACTATTCTAATTCACGATAAGCTGAGTCCGCTGTTTCGCATGCGTTTATTACTGTTTATTGTAATTATAAGCACAACATCGCTTGCCCCAGTTCATGGCAAGAAAAGACACATTATTAAACGAGTAGCGATTATATAAAATCGTATTTTCTTAAAACTTTAATAACTTTATATAGAGAAAGCTATCGTGATAACTATTTTTCATATGTGTATAAGCAGTAATACTAAAATAAAATTGAACAAAATCTAAATAGTTATTTTTGAATGATGAGCAGGTAGGTGGTAGAGCTACGCTGAAGCTATTACTGGTTTCAGCATGAATGGGTCGGCTCGCCCGGGGTAGTACCACCCTCTCACAGAAAACCGACGTGAAGTAACAGTGCTTGCACTGTTGCGTTTCGTTCGGTCAGTGAGAGCGCCGGAGGCCCACATATTTAAAAGGCCGGCAACGCACTTGCGACTCCCCTGGTGTTGCTAGTGTCTGTGGACGGCGGTGATCACTTACCATCAGGTGACCCACCTGTTCGTTTGCCCCCTATCATATAAAAAAAAAACACTACAGCAATTATTTAATTTATATATAAGATCTTCTTAAGAAGATATAGGATGACTGGTTAATACGTACCGTGCTTATCCATTATTGCCTGACATGTCGTTCAGTCCATTTGTTATTATAACTATAGGCTAATGTATGATTATACAATTTTTTATTACAAACATCAATATATAAGTAATTCTTTCTTTTTAAGTAGTTATCACATTATGTACCACATTTCGACGTGTCCTGAAGATTAAATTTAACATGTACCACCGGTGGTTCACGTGGCACGGAAATTGTTAATTGGCACAAAAGTTGATGTTCTGTGGCGTTAACTTGTGGTGTGTTATAGAAAAAATATTCTCCAACAAAAATGATTATGTCTGCTCAATTTGGTGATTAACCATCATACAATTTTCAAGTTTATTTATCACAAATATACTTACTCTATACTCTACTAGGTGGTAGAGCTACGCTGAAACTATTACTGGTTTCAGAATAAATGGGTCGGCTCGCCCGGGGTAGTACCACCCTCTTACAGAAAGCCGATGTGAAGTAACAGTGCTTGCACTGTTGCGTTTCGTTCGGCCAGTGAGAGTGCCGGAGGCCCACGTCTATTAAAAGGCCGGCAACGCACTTGCGACTCCCTTGGTGTTGCTAGTGTCTATGGACGGCGGTGATCACTTACCATCAAGTGACCCACCTGTTCGTTTAATAACCCTATAATATATAAAAAAAAAATCAAAATCCAATTTTAAGCCGGTGACAGCAACCATTAGTAATGTAGATCTCTCGGGGATGGCTAGTTTTAAGATTACACTGTAGCTACTATAATATGCAGTAAAGTCACTATTATCAAGATAGGTTTAAAAAAAAATTTTGATACAATGTGCAACTGTTTATTGGATATTTAATAGGATAATTAGTAACAGGGTCTTCTATCGTTTGTCAAAGGGAAAATTATATCCTTATTTTACTTCTTTTTTATGAAAAGTCTATTCTAATCAATATATCATGTATAAGAATGTGAGTTTGTTTATTACGCTTTCACACCTTAATTACATAATGGATTGTTATGAAATTTTGAATACACTTTATCAGGGATACAGAAAAAGGCATTTGATACAAATCATAGAGGAAATATGTACTGTTCCCGAGGGATGATTCGTATCTACATTAAAACGAGCGAGGCCGCGTACAATGCCTAGTAATTTGTAATTAAAAACTAGACACTATAGAGGTGTCTGCGATTCGTTTTTGTGTAAGTAATTGGCAGGCACTCGTTTAATTCCGTTACGGTGTATTTACATATAAAATTCATTTTAATAAGTTTATAATTTTTTTTTCCTTTTAGTTTATCTTGTTTTTCCTCTAGATCCTTGGTTCGCACCATTTCTCTGAAATAGTTTTGAATACAGATCATTTTAATCTAGTCCAGCTTGAATAAATATTCAAGTCAACAAGACAAGATGTTATTTTTAAACTCAACTTGTTACAGATAATTTACATACACAAATATTATAATTTTTTAAATCTATGTTAGTAATTCTGGATTTTTACTGAGATTATAACATTTATGAAGGTTTCATTTTTTTTTAGTTTTTATTGACGTCGCAATTTGTGCTTCATACATTTTTATCATGTCTGCAAATGTTACTTTCTGTATATTAAAATAATGCTTATGCACTTTACTTATGTTTACATTACTTATTTTCCCTATATATAGTTTACTTAACAGTTTTTATTGATATCTCGTTTGTTACGTACCGTGACTTGCACTAAGTTGCAACTGTAAATCAGTGCCGAGTGATTCTTTGACATTTTAGCATATAGCGAGCTAGTCACCCTTCCACAATGTTAGTATAAATTCTGGTCACAACGAGTGAAAATATATAAAAACAAGAAGCGGATAACTTACTTGACTCTATGACACCATAGGTGGGTATCGATCTACTTCGCAATTATCATTAAAAACTTTCTTAGAATCTATTACTCAAGTATAGCTAAATCGTTGTAATTTATTATGGCAAATTTACAAACAATAATTATCAACGATCGCTATATTGGATGAACTATGAACACTGATGTTTGCCTTATAGATTTCGAAGATAAAGCACGTACAGACAATCAGAGGTCATTGACCCTCTTCTAGTAACGATGGGATCGTTTGACTAACTTCTAAATTCACGACGCGTCTTTAACTCTGAAACTTTTTACGATTATTACTACGATTTTTGATCCCCCTTGTCGTCGAGCCACCTTCGACTTTCGCCCTCACATTTATTAACCGCTAAATGATAATGGGTGCTCATGATGGAGAATTTATTCCGAGGTCGCTATTATTAGGTAAATTGCGATTACACTTACTAAAACAGTTAGTATGTCATGCATAAAACAAACATATAATTTACTCTTTGTCAAAATAACCACATTGTTTGTATAACCGAGATTGTTTTGTCTGTGCGAATTTGAAATGTCTAGTTAGAACGCTGTTTTAGTGAATGTATTGTGAAATTTGTTGTTTGCATTTTAGTACATAAATGTGTTTTTTTTATAGTCTCTTAGGTTGAATGACCTCAGTATAGACCGCAAATATATTATAATGGTAACTAAACAGCTGGTATAGTTTCAAATATATATATAGATATTTTGGAGAACTAAGGGGAGCGCTTAGAGCACTCACCCGATTGAGCAACGAGCACAAGGGCCAGCAGGATCTGGGCTGTTGCTGTATATTGCAACATACGCGCAGTTATCCTCACGGTCACTCATTATGCGCATCACCATGGAACTGGGCGAGAAAATGAATAGTTTCTAGATTAGAATAAATTATTATCGGGAATCACAATAGGTAGGTACTATTTATTTAGTAGGCATATCAAATACACAGTACAGTTCCTAGGCAAGTAACACTTCAAAGTGTTCAGAAGGATATGGGAAACTGATAAAAAAAAAACTCCTTTTTATACACGTCATCCCACCCAATCTAGGCTCTGTACACGTCACTTTGACGTTTGTGTGTTGTTGACGTCCCCTACTAATAACCCGAATGCGATAGATATTTAACACCCAGGTACAGAGCTAATCATTTGTAAGTCATCTTCAGAGATCGATTCCGTGACCTCTCGGCTGAATAGAGTGGCTTACTGTAACCGCGTCAGGAAGCCTGTAAAAATATAGCTCATACAACCAAATATATTATTGAAATCCTAATCTCAACTAATATTATAAATGATTATGTGAGTTTGTTTGAATGCACGTTGTTATCACCCAGAAAAAAATTACTGTTGTAACTAACGAACAGATCAAATATACATTAACTCGAGCGAAACCGTGAACAAAAGCTATTTTACTAATTAGGAATCGCAGCAAAAAATATGCTATCACTTAATATATAATACTAAGAAAATACTTCAAGAAAAAGGTGTTATTAAAACTTTATATACGAGTGGTTTCGCTGTAATAGATGTAATTTGATATCTTGGGAAATAATAGTAGAGAACAAAGTTTTTCCGTAGTACTCAGTTTATCGTGGGTTCGTAACTAGACGAGGACTCCGAGACCACAATCGTTCTCCAACTTTTACGGACCGAGTTCAATATTATATTCTTATTGAGTTCAATACATACATCATTATATTAAGAACATTTGATGATTTGATATGGCGAGTGAATTATAAGAAATTGATTGGAATTTAGATACTATAGACCAGTTGGACCACCAGGGGTCCACGAGAGACTCGATGGGGGTGTACGTGGGCGTGATAAAGAAATGGTGGTGCACAATTAGTAAGCGGGGGTCTATGAAAATTGGTCTATTTTCGATAGTGCGAAGAATTAATAATGTTGGCTTGACTTCATATGGTAGTATTGAGCCTGCAGGGGGTCCACCGGAAGCAGTAAAATTTTGAAAGGGGTCTATGAGAAAAAAAAGTTTGGGAACCTCTGATATAGACAGTTATATTAAACATCTAACAACAGTAAGTAAACTCACTGTTTAAGACAACTTCTGGTTTTATGATATACGGACAAAATAATGCTATTTTGATGTATGTGGCGTGTTTCTAACGTGAACGTTAACATAACAGATCTAGTTTCCAAACTTGTACAATCTTTGCCAAACTTTTTGACCGCTCTGAATGTAGATGCGAAGGACACACATTCACATATAAATATGTATATCATAGAAGGAACTTAAAGATAAATAAATAATAATTTTAAATTCCTATAATAATATTTTATGTTTGTTTTGTATTAAACTCTTCATTTCAGTATGCGCAAGCATTACTGTACTGTATTTGTTAACTAAATTTTCTATAATTATTTCCTTTTTTATTGTTTATTATCTGCGGAAAGAACAAATTATTCATTTTACATATAAGACAATTGAGTTTTATATTTAGTACCTGCGTATATAATCTTGTTATATTTTATAATTCGTTGGAATCTAGATTGTAATAACCCGACAATGGAGCCCAAATACAAAACATAATAAAAATGTGCGTGTATGAACTAATTTGACAGAATTCGTAATAAAAATTTACATAATGTGAGAAAAGACCACCCCGCAAGAAAACACAAACGGCGAGAATTTTATTTTCATGCTCACATTTGCGCAATTTGTATACAGAATGTAAATTAGAAAGAGCCTTATACTCTCCGACGATGGCGTCAGGTTATTTGGCTCAGTGTCGCATCGCTTGACGAATAAAAATACAGATACAAAGAAAAAGCTCTTTAGTCGTATCACATTCCGAATTACAAAGCTTTAATTAAATTAAATAAAAAAGTTTTAAGAGTTTTGGTTAGTTTCAAGTGTTCAATGTCGCTTAATATGTGTTTGTTTGATATTTAAATGTTTCAGCATATTGTTTGTAATATATAACTAATATAGTAAACAGATTCAGAAATTCAAAATTTAGTAAACTATTTTTTTTATTTTAAATAAGACAAACTGTGTTACTTTTAAAGACTTTGACATTTCATTTATTAGTGTAAATTTTCATAACAAAAATGTGTGGTAAGTCCACAATGTTTTATACGAAAAAAAATGAACCAGGCGTAGTTGAGGTCCAGTCGTGGATATTCCGTAAAAATGTCAAGATACTATCATGACAAGTATTCGCCTAAATATAAGCAATAGCTTTGCACTGTTTTTTCATTTCCTTTTGGATGCTGCCGTAGCTCTCACATTTGCACGGCACTAAATTTTTAGGTTTTTTAAATTCCTTTTGATGCGTGTTTTCCTCTTATTTGCATTTTCTATTAATCCGTGCATATTTATATACTCGTACTTATATGATACGACATCTTTAATAGCTTGCAATTTACAATACGTGGGGCGCAAAAAATAATCCGGAATGAAAAAGAGATCTTACTATGACTGGTCAAAAGTGAATAGATTGTTTCTAAAACTTTTTTCGTTTGGAATTAAAGTACTTTTCCATAGAAATAAATCGATTTAAAAAAAACATACGACTCCACTGTGGTGACCTCGGAAACATGTTTTAAAAACTCTTCAATATCGTATTTTGGTGTTGAAAATCATTGACTGCATAAATAATTCTTAATTTTTTTTTTATATATTATAGGGGCAAATGAACAAGTGGGTTACCTGATGGTAAGTGATCACCGCCGTCCATAGACACTAGCAACACCAGGGGAGTCGCAAGTGCGTTGCCGGCCTTTTAATATATGTGGGCCTCCGGCGCTTTCACTGACCGAACGAAACGCAACAGTGCAAGCACTGTTACTTCACGTCGGTTTTCTGTGAGAGGGTGGTACTACCCCGGGCGAGCCGACCCATTCATGCTGAAACCAGTAATAGCTTCAGCGTAGCTCTACCATCTACAAAAAATTTAAAAACTGGAATAAGTCGTATGGTGTCAGATCGAAACTACGTGCATGATGACCTATATTATCTAAGTTTTCTCCTTTCAAAAATTCGTTTGTCTGTTTGGCCACGTGGGCGCTGACATTGTCATAGACCAATATAATACGGCGTTTGTGGTTACTTTTAAGCAATGACTTCCGGCAAACAAATGGTCATGTATCAAATAATTTTCATTGTACGACGATCCTCTAAAGAGAGAGAAGTATGAGTACGATTATCTGCTTAATGGCAGACTGCACACTCGTTACTTTGATTCATTTTGGCTTATTTGAAAAGAACCAAACAGCCGACCATTATTTTGTTTTGTGATCAATCCCTATAAATTGTTAGAGGTCCAACAGGTACACGGTTTTGCCACACCCAAATGCTTTTGCAGAATTAATTGTATCTGCCTAAAGATACTCGAATCTCATGGTAGGGCACAAGCCTGTCTGTTTCGATCATACGGTGTACAAAATGGATATTTTCGTTTTTCAGAGAGATAGACGAACGGCCATTACGAAATTCGTCACTATGACTGATACGATCCAATTGGAGTTCTGCAGAGCAGTTGTATTCGATTTGTGTGGTGCTTTATTGGAAAAAGCAGAAATTAGAATCGTAGCAAATCATTTTTGTGATCGAAAATTTTGATAAATGTACAGTAATGCAAGCACGCAATATTTAAAAAGCAACCAAATTGTAAAAATAAGTGACAAGTAGCTGAAACTAATTGAATTTTAAAGCCAATAAGTTCCATTTTGAAATGTATAATTAGTTTTTAAATACTCTTTAGTGGCCTTAAGTGGCCAGTACTATTTCTTTTGTGTGCCAAATTTTACATATATTTCGGCAAATATTATGTCCTAGGTGTGCTTTTCAAACTCTTTACAATGGTAATCAACGTCCTAGCTAATCGCATTTATAATATACAATATACACAGTCTATCCATTGTAAACTCAACCATCATTATCGGATTATAAACCTAGTAGATATTAACATTTGAAATCTCACGCTATTTTATAATACATGAAAGTTTGACCAACTATCACTGTTCTTAACCAGCGAATAAACGGTTTAGCGTAAAAACATGAATTTACTTATAAAATGACAATATTCTCATAGAAATTAGGAACGAGGTTTCGTCCAATCCAAAAGAAAAAAGACGTTTCTAGGTTAATAATAATAGATTGTAGATTTAGTGATAATATTTTTTTTATCGCTCATGCAGAAATCCAATTTACAAAGTCTTAAGCAGATAAGACTACAAACTTGTTACCGAATTAAAGGCTTTTGTGATAGTTTAATTGAATCCTCACTATTATCAGAAAGCTAATTTTAATATAAAACAATATTACCTTTGAAGATGTAATTATATTTTCTCATTTTAAGTAGTTGTTGTCATATCGTTATTATTATTATTGTCATAGGTTATGTTTTTTTTGTTTTTAATCATTAATATAGATCTTAGTTCCTTTATAAAACACAAGCATTATGATTAATAAATTGATAATACCTGAATGTAATACGATTGCTTCAACTTTATTCTGCAAATTCATTGTATAAAATGATAAAAATTGTGTAATATTTTCCAGACAACAAATGTAAGTTTGATTAAATTTTACGGGTTTATGCACTTGAGTCGATTTCGGCTCTTTAATACTCCTTCTCTCTCTTTCTGCTTGTAATAAAATTTGTGTATTCGTACAACACAATTTGTTTTATTATTTTTGTATAAATTCATAAGTATCTATTCTTAGAATTGTTTTGTTTATTCTCTTGATTTACTTTGATACACTTTTGACAAATATTGCCATCGGATACAATTTATATTACCCAATTACAATACTAATTGGTTCAGTGATCATTCCTTTTTACCGTATTTGAAATCTATAAGCTCCAATACCATTTGCTTAATCGCCGTGAAAGTCAGTAATTCCAAGGTTTATTTTGGTGACAGAGACTCTCCAGCCGGAGATAATTGAGAGGGTCGTGGGAGAATTGTTCCCCGACCCTCCGGAGCTCCTTCCTCCTTCCATGCCTCTTCCCCTCGTAATTACAGTGGAGGTGTTCGGCATCCCTCCTCCGGTGACGGAGGAGGAAATGGGGAGGGCGGTCGTGCGCCTCTGCAGCAGGCGGAAGGCGCCCGGCCCCGACGGGGCCCCGGGCCGGGTGCTGTCCATTTCCATGAACCACCTCAGGGGGTGGCTTCAGGAGCTGTTAGATCACTGTTTTGCGGTCCGTCAGTTCCCGAAGCCCTGGAAGACGGGGACGGCTCTGCCTTATAGCAAAGGAGGGCCGCCCTCCAGACTGCGCGTCCGCGTACCGGCCTATTGTCTTGCTGGACGACGCCGGAAAGTTGCTCGAAAGAGTAATTGCCTCCCGGGTCGTCCAGCACCTGGAGGAAGTAGGGCCGGACCTTTGGGACGCGCAGTTCGGCTTCCGGTCAGGGCGTTCGACCATTGGCGCCCTGAGCCCCCTGAGGACGCTCTCTAAGAAGGCGACTTCCCAAGGTGAGAGGTTATTGGCGGTGTCCTTGGACATCGCCAACGCCTTCAACAGCTTGCCGCACGGAGTCATACGGGAGGCGGTCCGGTTTTTCGGAGTGTCCCCGTACCTTTTTTTTTTTTTTTTTTTTTTTATCGTGGGGAAATCCTTCATGGACACGCCACCCTCCCGGGGGAGAGGGTGGGTAGTGTGAGACTCCTACTCACTAAAACCCCACGGTGTACTTCCGCCGCTTTTCTTGGGGCGGTACGAGTTCTCTAGAGCACTCATCGTACCGCCCCAGCGGTTGGTCCGGTGTCAAAACCACCACCGGGCCCACACCCTGTCAGGAGATGACCGTGTACACAGCGGTCGCCTCCTCCGTCCGCCGGACCTGTGCAATGGGAAGATGGGCCCCCGACCCACCCCCCCAGGTCCGGCTAAGATGGTGGAAGGAGGCGAGCAAAACGTCTCCTCCTCCCACCGGCTCTCTGTTGGCGGAGACGGCCACTACAAGGGTCCAGCTCGCGAGCCCTCTCCGCCGCCTCCTTCTGCGAGACGACTTCCTCGCAGAAGGAGGCTATTGCATTCCAAATAGCCTCGCTGCCGAGCATGGCTCTTACCACGCTCGGCAGCGAGAAATCTCGACCTACCGCCGCAGCCAGACCACGGCGCCGCTCCTCCCACGCAACACACTCAGATAGAGTGTGCTGCGCGGTGTCGGGCTCGACGCCGCACTCGTGGCATACGGCGGTCGGCTCCCTGCGCGCGATCCGGTGCAGGTACCAACCGAAGCACCCATGCCCGGTCAGCACCTGCACCAACCGAAACGACAGAGAGCCCCATCGTCTTCTGCACCATTCCGGCAGGACCGGGAGGACGGCGTCGATAGTATATCTACCGTAACGCGCGTCCTCCAGGTCCCGCCTCCATCTCTCCCACATCTCCTCCCGAGACTGCTCTCTTACACCTTCTACTTCCCTGGGAGCTAGAGGCTCCCCCCTCTGTTTCTTGGCCGCCTTATAGGTCAAATTATTCGGCGCGGGACTCCCTGTGGAATCCCGCAGGGATCGGCACTGGGGCCATTACTGTAGAATCTGGGCTACGACTGGGTGCTCCCTGGCGCGTTTCCATTTGGAGCGCGCCTCATCTGCTATGCGGATGACACCCTAGTCGTAGCCCAGGGGGGAAATTGGGGGGACTTGATGCGCCTGGCCACGGAGGCTACAACCCTCGTGGTTGGGCGCATCCGACGGTTGGGCCTCAGGGTGGCTCTCAACAAAACCGAGGCCTTAGTTTTTCATGGGCCTCGGCGGGGGCCACCTCCTGGGGCCCATATATACATAGAAAGCGTCCGGGTCAGGGTTGGGGCCCAGATGAAATATCTGGACGGACGCTGGCAGTTCGAGCCCCACTTTAAGGGGCTCGGACCGCGTGTAACTGGGGTGGCAGCGGCACTTAGCCGTCTGCTCTCCAACAAAGGTGGTCCGGGTGCCAGCTAACGCCGTCTATACATGGGAGTCGTGCGATCGATGGCCGCCTACGGGGCACCGTTATAGGCGGACGCCCTCTGCGCCGCCAATGTTCACGCGTTACGCGGTGCTCAGCGCATTGTGGCGCAGAGGGCGATACGAGGGTACCGGACGGTGTCCTCGGCGGCGGCTTTCGTGCTCGCCGGCTCCCTTCCCTGGGAGCTGGAGGTGGAAGTTCTTGCCGCCGTATATCGATATACGGCGGCTAAGAAACACCAGAGGGAGCCTCCAGCTCCCAGGGAAATAGAAGAAATGAGGGCGAGGGCCCAGAGGGACGAAGTGGAAAGATGGAGGCAGAACCTGGTGGACGCACGTTATGGTAAATATACCATTAACGCCGTCCGCCCAGTCCTGTCAGAATGGATGAATAGGAAGTGGGGCTCCCTGACGTTTCGTCTGGTGCAGGTACTCACCGGACACAGAAGTTTTGGGTGGTACCTGTACCGGATTGCGCGCAAGGAGCCCACCGCCGCATGCCACGAGTGCGGCGCTTTGATGGATACCGCGTAGCACACCCATCCGAGTGTACTGCGTGGGATGGGCAGCGCCGCACTCTGGTTGCGGCGGTTGGTAGAGATTTATCGCTGTCGAGCGTGATGCGAGCCATGCTCGGCAGCGAAGCAGCATAGAGAGCGATGGCCTCCTTCTGCGTGGATGTTATCTCGCAGAAGGAGGTGGCGGAGAGGGCCCGTGAGGTAGACCCTCAAAGCGGTTCTCTCCGCCAGCGGAGGACTGGCAGAAGGAGGGGGGTGCGCCTGGCCCCCATCCTTCCACCACCGTAGCCGAGCCAGGGGGGATGGGCGGGGCCCATCTCCCCATTGCACTGGTTCGGTTGACGAGGGGAGGCTGCTGGTTGTGTACCCAGCTTGCCTCCCTATAAGGACGACGCCCAGCGAACACCTTTCGCTGGGCTGACCGCTGGGGCGACATGGTGATAGCACTGCACGATCCCTTGTCACCCCAACCATTGCGGCAGCCGGTACACCGTGGGGTTTTAGTGAGTAAGAGTCTCACACTACCCACTCTCCCCCCCGAGAGGGTGGCGTGTCCATGATGGATTTCCCCACGCTAATACGCTAATAAAAAAAAGGTATTTATAGTATCCATCTTATTATAACTTGCTACTAGGTGGCGCTAGGTTGTATTTTAATCAGGTTATAGTTGCGTTTAAATATAAAAAAAATAACCAATAATTTCCATTAAAGTCTTTTTATCAGCCCGTCTGCTATAGTTTTTGTATCAATTTTGTAGCAATTTGTATCAAAGTATCTAACGTGTTAAAACGTGGCATATTTTGATACAAAATTGAAAAAAAAATTTGCGTTCTAGGATACTATTCCTACTACAGAAAAAATATGACTAAAACTCAGTGAGTGATTTTCACAAGGTAATGTTATGTTAATAAAAGACAGTCAATTTAATTTTATTTTCGTGTTCTCTCACAACGAAACTAGGACTGCAACAGGCATTTTCTCTCATAATCATAGATTAGCAATTAAATGTAAGTAAATAGTTACTTGGTAAATTATTGTCAATATTATCTTTTATTAATATCTCGAATAAGCTATTATCTCAGCATCTTAACACCCACAGTTAATTATACATTATCAATTAAACATTAAAAAAAGGTTTCACTTTCACATTTAACATAATTATATAGTGTTTGTGTCATTATCCCATGTTCTGTTGTATAAACGTATAGTTATTTTATGTTATCCATATATATTGTGGCCATTTATAGCTCAACAGCTCAACAAAAGCCATAGCTCAACGGCTCTTTAAGAAATAATTTAAATAGATATGTTTTATTTATACATGTATTATTTATCAAACCTCATTTTATTGTATGACGTTAATATACACTAAAGCACTTAATTGACAAAAAGTATAATAGTAAGTTCTTCATAAATTAAATTGTCTATGGGTATCAGCTGCAAAAAGCACTAAATATATTAAAAAAATAAAAAATAAATACTAAGAATCAAATATGAACGTAACTTATCCTAAAGTATAAAATAAACTATTATCTAATTGCATATTAAACTCTTTTTAATTAGTTTTTGGAAAATTTATCCGTCTAGTAAGCAAAGTAAACTGAAATATAAAAAAATAAGACGGATTGTTTACAGCCAGAATATTTCTCGCGTTCTTTCTGTAATGTTATTTATATCATAGCTAATTGGTTCAATATAGACATTTCAAATATTTATAACAAACAAAATTAAACTCTACAGACATTTTTGGTAATCAGAATCCTGCTTATCCACTTATTGTTATAATACATATACTTAAACACTACAAATAACAATTCGGTCAAGAGAAATCACAATGTAATCTTCAGAATTCATAGCTTAATATAAATACAGTAAATCTCTTCGATCAGCCCTAGTGTAACAAAAACGTTAGATAATAAATATAGGCAGCAACACAAAACAGTAATGGAAGGTTGTAAATCTTTCCGCGGACAGCACGTCGCGACACCGCGTTCATTCGCAACAAAACATTTTTTCCATTCATCCCACTGGGACGCGGATTCGATTTGGTACATTCGATGTGATGTCGCTGACTTCCATTTTTAGAATACAGACAGTAACTGTAAAACAAAACATTCGGCTTTTCAGGTGTACCTACCATTTACAATCACAGTTCATAGATACCAGTTTACAATGTATGTTTAGTGTTACTCGATTGTATTCTTTTGTGAAATTATACTTCATTTACCACGTTATGAGAGTTTAATGTAACACACTACGAAGTTAGTTTTAGCCTAAAACATTTTTTTAATATAAATATTATTTTGTATAATTGCTTTATGTACAATCAATTATGCTGATGTTTGTTTATAATATACAACTTCGTCTTTTGACTCTGTTCAAAACGGTGTTATCAAGTGCGTGCCCAAATACACATACTCTTTTTTATAATATTAAGCAGCAAACTGGCCAGATGTTATGTGGTCACTTCAGCTTACGACTATTTATAATTGATCTCAAAAGAACCACCGTTTCCAACCACACCAAGACGGCGGTGATCACTTACCATCAGGTGACCCACCTGTTCGTTTGCCCCCTATAATATAAAAAAAAAAAACATCTATTTCAAACTGGAACACAGAGACGTGAACATTGTCACTTTAGGGACAAACAGGTGTGGCGGTAATGCTACCGACATCAGATCCTGTACGGGCTGTACCATTATTCTCACATTTTCTATTATTTTATTTAAACGAATCCACCGTACGCATATTCATTATATACATAGATAATACAAGTAATTATGATTTAAATATATTATGAATGGATAATAGATTAAATAAGAAGTATACCATACAAGGATTCAAAATTAATTAATTCATTGGTAAAGAAAGAAGGAACAGAACAAAGACAGTTAAAATAATGAAACAACGGAATTAGAATAAAATTAATTTGAAACCAGACAGTTTATTAGATAAATACACACAAAGAAAAAAGCATAACTTTTAACGGGATTTTCTACGTGAACTCAACGAAATGTTAGGACTTCTGCACTTCACCTGATAGTAATAAAATGCAGTGTACGAGCAATAAGAACTATCGAAAGACAAGAATCGTTTAGCAGTCACCAACATAAAGCTTACAAGATTGTCGTAGAACCTTAGACGCGCTATCTCTCCTTTTTTTAGGATATATCACGTGTAGGTGATATCGCCTTGGACGCCTCAGATATTATTCGATATCTCTCTATCGTTTTGATCATATCTAAATTGTACAATGTAAAAAATTTTGCAGGTGTAACGTGTTCAAGTAAGTTGTATTCAAGCAACCGTGATATCTGGAAAGTAATCAGTAAATAAATAGATTGCTACCCTGATGCACATGGTGGTAAAACTATTATAATGAGTTTCTTTTGGTTTCGGGATCACCTGATCCTCTGAATATTCGACTGGTGAGAAGCTTGCATGACGACATAAAGGCAACAACTGATGATTTTAGATCTTTAGATAGTCGCCATCGTTTTTGGATTGTACTATTCTTAACATCATATCGTGTTGGCGAAAAAAAAACTGTTGTACGTTGAATTAAATAATAAATTATTATTGATAATAATATAGAAATTATATTTATATTGGTGTCTAAACAATGAAGTTAGGTACGTGTAAAATAATATAAATGGCTTTATTTCAAAACAGGGAACTAAAATTGAACAGGACAAATACGACGGCACCGTCTCAACAATATGATGGATAGTAAACAAGAAATGCACTGAACGAAAATAAACTTAGCTAACTTTAGTGTATACGGGAAACGCTTGGAAATATAAGCTGAAATATGAATGCTGAAACTCTTGAGTGTTAGTTCGAAATAGCCTAAAAAGCTGTTCGCTAGAATGGACGTATTCATAACGGTTTAGAAATACATAAATTATTTTAGCAGTCATTGTTCGATGTATATGTTTGAATTTTTCTGGTAGTAATCATTCGATTTATGTATAATACATAACACAGTCAGAAGTGTCTGAATAGATGATAAAATTAAACAAATCAAATTAACATGAGTTTTATGACAGATAAAAGTGGTGGAACTTCCTAAATGTTGCAAAACGTACACCTTTTCATTGTAAAAAGAACAACAAACAGATTTAGTAGGCCACTCACGCGCCGGACTCGTTTGTGAAGGTAACAATGTTGAGTGGAAAAAGAGTTAACAGGCTGCTGACCCTGTTCGCGACCGACACCGGTCTCAAGTCGTGGTTCGCATTTTCTGATGTGACGAACGGATTTTTAAATCGAAGAAAAAGTTACTTTTTGACAAATCACTGAGACCATTTGTTAATTGTAAAAAGCAGTTATTAGCAAAATTTACGATTTCCATTTACAAGTTTCAAAAGCATCAAAAATAGAAATTAGCTATTGGCTAGTACTTATATAAGATAGAAATAAGTATTTATGACTAAAATTACTGTTATGTAATAAAAAAAAATGTAAATTACGTAAGATATGTTTTAAGAATGGAACTTTTTTGTTTAAATACTTTATTTTATATCAATGTGAACTAAACACAAAATAGAGAGGCAGTGATATTATTTTTACATATTAACTGGGTCGCTAATAGTAGAGTGGGTACTCCGGCTTCGCGCTTCTCCTTGATAACGAAGGAATTGAGACCAAATCTTTCTTTTACAGTACGACCATGCAATTAAATAACATGGCAACAGAACAATTGAAAGTCCATCTGTCAATATCTTTAAAGGTCCTACTATCCTATTCACTTACTTTCTATATGGACACCGAAGACAAAATTTTTACTTTTCCGTACAATTTTTAAAATGTTTCTTTTATTAAAGATCTTCAGTAAGACACAAAGAGAATCAGCCAAATAGGTACAACCGTTCTAAAGTGATGCGTTTACATACCTGCGGTAATATATAGATACGTGAATTTGTATGCTTCTGTTCTGTTGTTAAAAAAACGCTTATGTGTAAGAATTTACATGAAGGACAAGAAACAAACAAAGAAAACTGGCCTATTATTACTACCGACGGTATCATTTTCAATGTATAAACTTTAAAAGTAAACTATACGTTGCAGTGAATGTACCAAATAGTTCAAGGCAAAATAAACAATCAAATTCCAAATGTCAACTTATTCATTCAACTCTCGTCGGTGGAAGATAAACACAAATGGTAATGGCCGCAACTAAATCGGATTCAGGTATACATGGACACAAACAATTGAAGCTTATGGAAATCAGGGTCCCGTAGTATTTTACCGGATTAAATATACTAGCAATTAGTGACGTTCCGGACTCGGCAGGCTAGTTATTTATCGCGAGGTCTAAGACTTAATTAAAACGTCTTACTTTGAGCTACCAGTTATTATTTATACAACATAATATAGCTTTGAAGGAAAATTAAATTAGTTTAGACTTCCATCGTTGCGGCTACCTATTTATGAAGTATCGGATAAGTGGATTTAATTACTGACACTACTTTTTAAAATTATATTTTGAATATAATCAAATTTGAATTTAAAAAATTAATATCAGAGTGCTTGTGTTCGTGATGCATCGTGGTAAAGAAGGTATTAATAACTCTTGAGTTATCTGCTAACGTTAAAAGCTAATACTTAAACATTGGCTACATATGCACAATAATATTTAACATTTATTAGTCAAAATCTGTAGAACATTTTATTTTGTATAAAAGAACTATGAGAAAATACTTCGATTAAATTATAAATATTATCTTACTTAGATAGTATTAATACCAATTTTTCACAAAGTTTTAAGCGTATGTACTTTACTTTTTATAAAATTATTTTATATATTTACCTGCTGATACTGACGACTTTGTCTGTGTCGTATACAATCGTAATAATAAATTTTATTTAAATGGGGAAAAAGCATAAGCACCACAACGCTTACATCATTTCTTCACGGCAAGAAAACACATATTATTGAACGTGCAATGTGTATAAAAACTGGTATTTCTTAAAACTTTCATAATCATGTATATTAAATGTAGCTGTCATGCTATACTATAGAATACCTTTCTGGATTAATCCGCATTAGTGGTTTCCCGAGGAAAGTCCTACTATGTAATTTTTTTTTGACATAAATAAATTAAAAAATAATACATATATATTTATATAATATACACCTCAGACATAAGAAGAACTTAGATAACTGTACGCCCACATAAATGTAATTATTATGTGACGTGATATTAATTACAAGGATAAAAAATACGCTTAGATATCAGGATATATTTATTTTCATAACATTCTTTATTTATTAGAGTATTTCTAGAGGACTATAGCTACATTTATATAATTTCACGACGTCGCAATTTATTATTTTTTGTAATAATCTAGTATCATTTAATTTAACCTGAACATGTCATAGTAACATTATATCCTAATTTTTAAATACAGGTTAACGACAATGTAGAGCGAGTTTAATAAAAATTAAAAGTCTAAAGTTAGGTACATTGGCATAAAGTTAATTAATATCTGGGAGGAGGGGACATCGCGGCTTTTGAATTTAAAGTCCAAATCTATTTGAAACTCAGTATGAACAGAGATTCGAATTAAAATTCTGCTTTTAAAGACCAACCCTTATACGATTAGGCCTGTGGTTCTCAAAATGTTTACATAACGACTCCCTGAAGGCGTGAGCGGAATTAGAACGGAACACAAAAAAAATCAACGAAGTTGTTACAAATATACAAATAGGTTCTTTAGTCTCTCCGGAAAAGGAAAAATGGTGGACGGATACGGTAAGTCCTTTAATTTTTGCTGGATACTCTATCAACGATAAACCATTTTCATATTATAAATGTGAACGTCAGTATGTTCGCTTGTTACGTTTTGACACCTTAACTACTCAACCGACCATCGTGACATGTTGCATAGACGTTTTCAGGCGTACAGAAAAGAACATAAGGGTATATTTTATCCCTAAAAATGTACTGTTCCCGAGGGACAGATCAAATTTACATTAACACGACCAAATGCTAGTTATAAAATTGCAATTTCGTGTCTTATTCACATGAACGTTAAGATGATTTAACATGATTTTGTATGTGCCAACTCACAATACTCTTATATAGATAAACTGATGCATATTTCTACCTAATACCTTTATTGCTTATAAATAATAGCCCGCAAATCCGTCCGCGTTAGAATAAAATTTCACTCAATCACAAACCGGTAAACAATTATAGTGAAATGGGTAGTATAATAAATGAAAAATAATAAACCTTCTCTATGAAAAACCATAAGAGTGCTGTGTTTCATGGTAACTGGTTGAACAGGTAAGTATAATACTGTTAGATTTTACAACAAAGTCCCAAGGCACTATACCGATGTACCGGATAGTAAGATCCAGGATCACGTCAAGCTGGTTTTGATCTCAAAATACTATTATATATGGATCAATATGTGAACAATGGTGATGTCTGAAAATTACCCCCTTTTCTGTGATCAGCCAAAAACGAATGTTACTTTAATGTATTTTTTTGTGTGATTAAAAGATAACCTAAAAGTTTCTTACCGGTTTTTCTACCTCACTGAGTAGTTTTCAGAACCGGTAGTAGTTTTGATGTTCATAAGCGTCTTCTCAGGGCCTAAATTGTATAAAGTATTTTTTATTTTGATGTTGAACAGTTTTGAAGTTTATTGACCTTCGATCGAATCGAAAAAACTTCTCCATGATAACCGGTTTTCACCATGACCGTTCAAATGGTGTTGGACTTTACCGATCTTAGATATACAAACATTCATTTTTTTTTAATATAGATTAATTTAAATAAAAACTTACAATATATTCTTATTATTTCCCTTGGTTTCATGTAATAAAACAGTCCTTTAAATTGAGTACGCGTTAAAACATAATTTTCTCCCATAGGTTTCTTAATTTACTATAATTTAATTTTCATGCCTTTTCATCCACCTTACCGAAGTTATCGAATCATTGGAATCTGGATTCGAGGACCTTTTTAGTGAGTTTCTCATTTCTCATTAATTAAACTAATTTTACGCTTGATGTAATAGTTAATATCTTTCTGTCTCGTTGAATTTGAAGGATTAAATTTTGTTTGTTAATCACCCACCTCCTTTCAAGTAAAGATTATTACGAATGGTTATATTTAGATTTGTTGTATTTATTCTATACGAATGAATAATCCTAATTACATTAAATCTCTTGTCTATTTCACATAGAAGTTTGGATAGAAATCTGAATTTAAAGTGATAAGGTTTAAAATTTCGTGTTTTTAAAAAAGAAAACAAGATGGAATTGAATAATTATTTGTGGTTCACATTAATATATCTTTTATATTCTATCTAATAGTAATAAATTACAGCAGTCATATTTACATTTAAAACAAATTACGAATGCATTTATTACGAATAATCTATTTATACGGCAATTTGAGTTTGTTAAAATATATTTTTATAGATTTTCTAGGAAAAATATAAATTTTGAACAACTAACCGATATAACCGCTAAAATATTATAGTACTAAATTGAAGTTTTTAGTGAAAATGGATACATTATAGATGTGTATATTCAACTAGTTGTGCCGTACAGATGAACTCGCATTTAACATTTTTAAATTTTCGATACTAACCATCAAATCGGATCTTAAATAACGATATATTTTACAATGTTAGCTACTCTAAAACTAGAATAGGACTAGCTCTCAAATGCAGCTGCCAGAACATACCTATAAGCAAGTGGCAACAGATTTTTAGCTTGAAGGTTGTAGCTAGCCAGGCAAGTATTATATAAAACCCTATATATATGTAGTAACTGTAGTTTTAACACAATGTTTTCCTTTCTCGAAATCTCTGACTATTTGAGAGATTAAAACTTACGTTTATCGTCTCCACATCCGAACATTATAATATCACATTGTATGGTCAGCTCAAGAGATCATTTCTTTTTGTGTGTTTGAAGGATGTAATCAATATTTCTATTTTGTAGCTAATTTATTGATAAAGACTCCTTTATTTTACCTACCTATATTTTGTATCAAAAATGTTTCTATACTAAGTAGTGCATATCTTCTTATTATAGAAACAATTTTGATACAAAGTATAGGTTACATAGTACGCTAAATGCGAACGTAGTAATAGTGCAGGCGGGTGGTGTAGCGCGGTACAGATTAACGGAAACGAAAAGCAGATTGGTCTCCGATAAAAATGGTCGAGAAGGACCGAACTGTTGTGAATGCGTGGTTGAATTACCTAAGTAGGTACGCTAACAGTAATTCAAAATGTCATGTTAAGGTTTAAATCGTAGTTTGCGGTTACTTATAAGATATAATATAACAGCAAGGTTAATATCTACCTATTAGTTTAAAAAAAAAATTGTATATCGTAAGATGAGATAATGAGGTGAGCCTCCAACGTCGTATAAAATTAAAAAGAAAAATAAGGTAATATATAATTTATTTAATGTTTTATAAAAAAAACAAGTTTCATAAATATAATTAGATAAAGTGTAAGTACAAAGAGCCATAGTACAAAAGGATAATGATGTTTCATATTGCAAAAAGATTTAACACCTCTAACTTTGACATTAAAGGTCAATGTTTCTATGACAACGATGTTTCGTATAATTCGATATCGAGCCTAATTTTCGCCTTCAAAACCGTCACGAACTACTAATTACGGACAAATCTGTCTGTTCTAACAACAAGAAAGTCGTGTACGCGACAAGTTATAATACTGTAAACGTTTTATTTTTTTATCGTGACAAAAAAAACACTTAATATTTCAATTTTCCTGGTAAAAATGTTTTGTATACTTATTATTTTTTCTTTTTTATATATTATAGGGGGCACACGAACAAGTGGGTCACCTGATGGTAAGTGATCACCGCCGTCCATAGACACTAGCAACACCATGGGACTCGCAAGTGCGTTGCCAGCCTTTTAATATATGTGGGCCTCCAGCGCTCTCACTGACCGAACGAAACGCAACAGTGCAGGCACTGTTACTTCACGTCGGCCATCTGTGAGAGGGTGGTACTACCCCGGGCGAGCCGACCCATTCATACTGAAACCAGTAATAGTTTCAGCGTAGCTCTACCACCTACAAAGGTGATCTTTAATGAGTATCTCTTTACACTAATAAAAATGAGTGTCGGTGTATATGAGATGAACAAACTTCAACACTGTGTTTGAAAGTTAGTACATTCCTGTATCTTTTCTTGGAGAAAGTAAGAAGGTATTTATGTAATACATTTTACTATAACTCGCTATTAGGTGGTGCTAGGATGTTTTTATTGTGATTAACTTTTATATAAGTTATAGGTGGTTGTTAGTATATTTATATATTACGATAACGTCTCATTGGTACATTGATTCCTATTTTGTTTCTGGTTCCTAGGATACAGTTGAAACGTCCTATGTGCTTGTAAGAGTTGTCAACTACCTTCGAACCGGAATACTTATATTAGTGATGACGACGGACAACACATGGTGTTTAAATATTGATAGATAGATAGAAAACAATGGCAATGGTTGCAAAACAATAAACGTTATGTTAGGCGGTGTTCAAAATATGGCGATTAATTAAAGAAGTTTCTGTAAAAGTATCAACCGCTTTGGTTAATTGTAATAAAATGGGTGGTTGATGTATCAAAAAAAAAAGTTGTCAATAACATTTCGATCATGAAACATGTGAAGATTTTAATACGAAGTGAGAGATTATTTATTTTAAACGGATTCTAATAACATTTTTGCCCATTTTGCCTTGTGAAAATTAAAGAGGATGTATTTTTAATATAGAGGAAAATTATTTAAATCTAGCTAATACCTACGATTTCATCTACTTTGTCTATTATCTTAACAGTATATTTTATGTACAGAGAAAAATACATATACATCACACAACTTTACCTCAATTTTCAATGGTAAGAAAACGCATCGTTGAACTCGTAGTGCTTGTAAAAATTGGAGGTTATAAAAATATAATAACTTAATCGTTAAATTTGGATATCGTAACAATTTTTTTTAAGTAAGAACCAAGGGTTTTTAGAAATAAATTAAAAAAAAAACTCATCAAAATTTTGCTTCGTGTGATGTGCACACAATGCCCGACGTCTATCTTTTTATTTATAAAAAATTATAAAGCATATAAAGAAAGAAAACCATGAACTGACAATGGCATGTCCAAAGTTCCAAATGTCAATAGTGGAAAACTCTGTTCGCCAGTAAAGTAGCAGGATATATTTGGGTTCAGTTCAAAGAGTGTGGTTAATAAACGTAGCGTTCCAAATGAGGCCTCCGATCGTAGGAATCTATAATTAACTGATTTTAGAAATGTATTGCCTTTACAATTGGATTATAGACTGTGATGGTCACTTAATATGGAATAAATAGAATGCCTATTTTCTTTGTTTTCTATTAAAAAAAATATATAGACTCGTACATGGCGTTAGGGTAGTTGTAATTATGTTGCTGTACGTCGTAGAAGATTGGGCTTGTAAGAGGAAGTATGAAAGTAAAATGAATGTATTAAAATGCGTTTTATTCGTAAGGTTTACAGTTACCTAAGTAACTTACATTAGGATTAGTGATGGAGGCATTAGAAATTTGGAAGGACTTTGAAAAAACAAAGAAATCTGGAATTGTTACTAGTGAATATTAATATATATATATGTATATATATATATATATAATTTTTTGTGCTTAAACAATTTATATTTTAAAACAGGTTTTCTTAATATCTTCTTAGTTACATATAAATAGTCTACTGAAGGTTATATAGATACCTACATAATCAAAATAATTTCGTTATCCAAAGAAGTAATTGAAAAAAATGTACTTAGATTTTTAATGTAAAGAAAAAAAAACAATGTTTTTGTTGAAAGAAAGTAACAATGGTGATCTGGCATTCAGCCAAAGCTAAATTAGATAATGGAGTTCGCGTGCAAAAATATAGGAAACCGAGAACAAAGACAAATGGGGGCCGACTCTGACTCAGAAACGGTGAAATAAAATAATACAGGGAAGATTGAGTTGGCCCCTGCCACCCTGCCGCGCCACCTTTGTACCGACAAAACCTTATGTCGTCACGTGCTTTAAATGTGGTTACACTACGTGCAAAACCAATATTAACTTCTTAAAGGAAATATTTCTTTCACTCTTTTTTACAAATTGTACTTTTTGTAATGCAGATTTTATTATTTTGAAATTTCATATACACACTTACACACGTACATAGAATAACATCTATTTTACTAAGATTCAAATTGTTCAATTACAACACTTCAGAGTATAAAAAAGGTTAATACGAACATTGAAATCTGTGTTGATAGAAATAAAGTCGTGATTCATTTTTTTTATCAATCTTCATTACAATAAAATAAGTAATGAGCGAATTCATAGAGGTTTTGTTATTTTCAAATCTGGAATCATAAAAAGGCATTAAACTACAAATAAAGAATTGTAAGTATGTATTTGAATGACCGTTAAGAATGTAGTTACAATAAAGGGTGTCCTATTTATAAAACTCCGCGTAATTATACTAATTATAGACTTAGTAGAAAGAATTTATATAATGAATAATGGTGTTATATAATTTTTGGAAAATAAACAAAGGAAGAGTGAAAGATTAACAAGGCTTAAAATTATTGTATTACAAAATATGTCAAGATAAAATATAATCTTTTTTCTTATTTTTTCTAAGTGAAAAGTACTCTATGTACTTTACTATACTCTCGAGAATATCTATGCAGTATTTCTTCGTTTTTTTTTGAACTGACATACTCTGTTGGCTCTTTTCGCCTCTACAGATTCACCGGACTACACTCAGTATTTAATGATATACGGTTTAGTAGTTAAGGCGTAAAAGCGTAACAAACAAACATACACACTCAAATCCCTACATATAATAATATCAGTAAGGATTGACTGCGTAGTCAGTAATTTCACATAGGCAAATAACCCAAGGTACAGACATAGGTAAACACAACCCAAGTATTAAAAACGTCTTCTATAATGAATAGAATGTGATAGGGTATTTCTACTCGACAGGATTGGGATCACCAGAGACATGATTTCACATTGATTTAACTTCTTGCGTATTATTTCTAGTGCTATGTGGTAAATTCTAGTACTATGTTATTATAGTGTTCACAGGACAATGTGACAACGGCGACTATCGATAACATTTGTTCCTTGACAAAATTACCCGTATACTTGGATATTGTTGGTATCATTCCACCATACGGTCCAATATAATAATTTTATCGGGACATTAAAGAAACGGAAGGATGATTTTGATGAAATTGTTCAATGTAAAATTCATATTTATCTGTAATTTAGGCTGCAATCGTAGCGTAAGATTTCCTCGACGTGCACGGATAAACCGAGCGGACTAAATAATAACGTCGTGATGCTGGCAACGATGATTTATTATATCGCTCTCGTCGACCATCAGCCCGAGCGAACCACATGAAAAATGATCTCGGTTATTGCGAACAGCATCTCTGCTGTTGACGCTTTGTTTAAGCACAAATGACTCGCGCTATGGACTTGTTTAGGCTGACTTATGTTTTCATTGGATTATTAAGACGACCGATCGTGAAGTCGGAGGATGGCTTTTATACTACCACTTGGCCTATGTAAATATAAGATTTCTATACTTGATTTTAATAGTTATTCATATAAAAATCATGTTGACATTATTTGTTTAACCGCGTAAAAACTGCAGCTATCAGTCATATTTATTAAAAAATGTTATACATTATCCTACGCACTTTTGGAGCGGAGCGGTTACCATACAGAGTGCTGATCAGAAATAACACTAAGCGGGAACGAAGTAATAGTGTTGGGACGCGTGAGACGTGGCTTGGAATATCAGGGGTCGGAAGATTCTCTGTCACCAAGAATGGTCGAGCTGTAAATACCTATGCCAGCGAAGTAACATGCCACACGGCTCAGTCACGTGGTCTCTATGCATCAGTCGTTTTTCGTACGGATTAGTTTAAGTACACACGTCTAAAAGTAAACACGGATGAAACCACGGAGCATTGCTAGTGTTATATAATATTGTAACATGAAATCTTAATTTTCATAAAAAAATGTATGTACTATAAATCTTTAATTTTTAGATGTATTATCTACGCGGAGATTATACTCCATAATGAATTTGAAGTTCAAATATAAAATAAGTAAATTTTCGAATATACAAGAAATTTAAAACAGATAAAATACAATTATAAAACGTAAGATCTCTTTATTTGCCTCATCGTTAGTGTGGTCATAATCGCTTAATCGAATTTCGTGATATTTCTAATCAGTATATGGATGCCCACGCTTTCGGATATACTTTAACAAATAATATTGCTAACACTTGTGAAGTGACTGCCTATAATTACGGTTCTGTTCACACATGGATTTCATATTTATATATTCACATACGTTATGTAAATCTTAGAGGAAAAATAATTTATTATCTCTAAAATTGATAGAACAGGGACACTGTGAAGGGAATAAACTTACTTAAGTACTTTCTATAATAGAATTATTTATGGGAACAAGTAAAAGTTAATATCAAAGATGGTAAAAGAAATCGAACTGCATTTAACTGAATAATTGTAATTAGTACTTCTTTCAATAAATCATTCCATCATAATAAGTATTTAAGAAATACTTAAGAATAATACTTTAAGAAAATGTTTGAAGCGATGATGGCTCAGTTGATAGTGTGTTCGGACACAGTGTCAAAGGACGTAGGTTAGAATCCTAGTAACTGAGTCGGAGCTTTCGGTGAAGGAAAACATCGTGATGCAACCATAGCATGGGGGTAGAGCTCTTTCAAGTCCGTCTGGCTAGCTATCACCCTCAAGTTGAAAATCTGTCGCCAAGCACCTGTCGGTGTGTTCCGGCAGCTGCACTTGAGAGCCAGTCTCCCTCTAGGTTTAGCGTGACTACCAACTTAGACCACATCATCATTTAACATCAGATGAGATTGTGGTCAAACGTAACCTAACCTAACCTATAAAGTGTAAAAAATAAAAGAAAGTTGATGTCCTACATAATATCTCTGTGGTACAATTAACTTTAGAGATAATAAATTATTATTCTTTTAAGATTCACATAAACTATCTTTATATATAAATCTGAAATACATGTGAACAGAACAGAAATGTAGTTATTTTACAAGTGTTAATATTATAAGGATAAATATTAATGTAAGGACACAATTTCACATATGACCTTTTAATTCTAAATTAAGCATAGCTTATATTATAGAACTATACGGTCGATACGCATACACGTATAACTATTTAATATCCAGGCATACACATAACAGTCATGCTCATTTCACAAAAGCCAGTCGAGGGCGGTTATAGAACCCACGACCTCTCGGCTTAGTATCTCTAGTAGTAGGACTTAATACAGCTGCGACACGAGATCCTGAATATTTATTCAAACCGCAGCAAAATTAGAAAGTAATAGATAAAGAGCGTATATTTTCAATTTTCCTCTGAATTTAATAAGGTTGTACTACGTATCTAATACTATATTTCAAGTACCTGCTGGGCTATATTTTATTATAATGACGTAATCTATATTGTGATTTTTTTAGTCATTAGAAGTGTCTGAAAGTCTGTCGTTTTTTTGCGGTCAAACCGTTCTAATTGTGACTTGTCTAAACGAAAAGTGCGAAACGGTTGTGATAAGGGTTTCTTTTCTACTCGGTGCCGGAAATTAATTGTCACCGAACGGAAAATAGGGCGAAAGTCCAATTAATTATTAGTCACTTCATTTATTTAACCCGGCTGCTGGCTGCTTCTTTCTTATATTAATGCCCAAAGTGCTGGACTAATCAGGAATCTGTACAAAAGATGATTCATTTAACCCTTACCATGGAACTTTTAACTACGTAAACAGAATGTTTAGTGAAAATAATTTACAGAAAAGTAAGAAGTATAAAAAATGTATATTCAATGAAAGACAATATTAATGTAATTAAAGACAATTTGAAGTAATGATTATTTTATTGTAAGTCAAACATGAAAGAAGATTATCATTAACCGCAATTATATAGAACCATTACAAACAAAAAGGACTTAACACACCAACTTCTGTATCTAAACAAAAGTTCCGCTTAAAATTGGCAAAAGTTTGAATTAAGTGACTTAGGTAACTCGGAGCGTTTCACGCCGTCAGCTGCGGTGATCCCATCGCCTCTTTAATGTTACAGAATAAAAAAAATATTGTATAATATTTATTTATAGATAGCCGTTATAGATAAAAAGGTTTCAAGTGTTGAAACTTTTTAAAATGTGAATAAGCATTACTAAAGTATAATCTTTAAAGTGAATGTTTTTATATAATTTCATTTATCTACATATCAATAAGAGAAGACAAAACAGTTCAGTATCTTTACCCCTTTATTTGTGAACCAATTTTGTTCTTTTTTATTTGATGACCAGCGACGAGTGTTGTCATTAAAAAAAAAATTGTAAACGGTTCGTTTTTATTTCTATACCGCTTATTTCGTACTCCCTTACGACTACAATACTCAGTACAAATAATTAACACCTGAAGAAAAAGTTTGTATCTCATATTATGGTCGAATTTCGACCGTTTTAAGAAAATACAGACTGTATAAAATTATAAGGTATATAAATAAAGCGAGCATTGTAACATTTTCATTTTAGTATGTTTACTTCTCCCTTTCTTCTTGCTCATCTCATTGAAAATTTGAACGACATACATGAAAGAACTTTTTTTGGTTCTTGTTTACTCATGAGTTCATAAAACGAGTGTTATGTTTCTTAAAAAATTTTGTGTATTCAAAAATGCAAAATTTGCGTAAATAATTTATTGATATTATCTAAACATATTAAGAAGTGTGTAATTCTGTCTTTTACATTTTTTTTTTCTATCATACGTCTATTATACAGGCTACTGACCACGAATGTGACGTAATATTTTCTTTCAGTTGTTTGTCTGTTTCTATCTCCGCATTTAACATAAAGGTCTTAGAATTGTTGACAAAAATCCACTTATAAATTATATTTAAAAAAATGGCATAATGGAAAGATTAAGGAATATTTTATAAATTATTAACAACAAGTATGCTGTAGTTTGTACAAATATATAAGAAAAAAAAATGAAATAACTCTTACCATTGAATTTATTTCAGCCTTTAATAACAGTCCCAATACACATCCGAAATACTGTTCAGTACTTAACTGTTTACGCAATATTTGAATTTAATTATAAAATGATAATTAGGAGGAATGTAACGATAAGATAAGAGAACTTGTTTGTTAGCATTATGTTTAATACTTATTTGCGGAGACGACAATCACCTGTATCGAAATACAGAGTAGTCTACGAAGCCGCCAAACAAAATAAAATAACATTAGCATTGTTTTAATCGATACCACGAGGACTACACGAAATGGCAGTGTGTCGGTCTCGCTCGGAAGCAATTTTCTTGTTTTGACAATTCTACACAATTTAAATGGGAGCATCAGTATTCAGTGCTCGGTACGAGTGATTATTTAAATTTTGTACCTCAATACAAACACAAAGCTAATCTCTTTTGTTTGTCAATCTGACAACTCGTTTCATTATGCCCATAAATAGGTTTGGTATGAAATTATAAATAATAAAAAAAAAACAATTATTCTGTTCTCATTTTACATTTATATGAAGCTCTTAGTGTTTGGAGTACATATTCTGATGTAATCTTTTTTTTGTGTAGTTATATTTAAATGTTTCGTCTTATAATTTTATAAATAAATAATTAGGTGTATCATTGTATGAAACGTATTTTTTAAAATTGTTTTTAAGCGGATTCGATAAAGCCATCATCGATCAGTATAAATTCACTATAGTACTCTCTGAGAACGCACATACGTATTCTGTCATGTCTAGGTAATTCAAACTCAACTGTATTACGTAGATTGTCAATCCATTTAACACAGGGATACACTTCATTATGTTCACTTAAGTGTAATATTTATAAGGCAAATGGTTTGTCTAGTTAATTTTCGGTTCCTAAACTGATATGAACTATATAGCCTAACTTTTAAAATTACGTCGATGTTACCATAGATTTCTGAGCAGTCTTTAAGATATCGACTTATCGTTATCAGTGGTCACTTATTAACCTTTCCGTATGCTAGGTTTATATTGTAATACTGTTGAAATGTAAGTTAAATAATAAATGTATCAACTAGTTTAGTGTGATAATTAAATATTCTGAGACATTACTTACATTTTAGATTTGTTGCTATATACGATTGGAAGATGGACTTTGAGTATAGAAATTAGATAGATTATTATCAGAACGTCAAATAATCAGTTCAAAGTAAATTAATTTTGATTCTTTCAATGAGATCTTTCTAATAATATTAACAACAAAATGAAGCGTAAAAGTAGTATTGTCTCTACTTAATTTTGGCAATCGAAGCAAGAAGCAATACGTAGTCAGCGAGTAGGTAATTTAATTCTACAACACGGGTCGTTTTAAATGAAGGCAATGAGACCGCAGCCACATTACAGGCTGCATTCGAGGTACAGTTTATTGAGGGAACGGACACATTTATTACATGTTAAGAACCTCTTTATGTCTACGTTTGCCAAGTACCTTACACTTTTAAACATACCTACTTTACTCAATACTATATTACAATTTAAATAAGTGCTTAGAGTGTTTCCTTTTTTTCTTGAATATTATGCGTTTACATTTTGCATGATATTTGATCATCCTAATCCTAACTAGTATTATAAATGCGAATATGAGTTGCTTCAACCGAACAATTCTTTCTCGGAAAACATTCTTGTAGGTGGTAGAGCTACGCTGAAGCTATTACTGGTTTCAGCATGAATGGGTCGGCTCGCCCGGGGTAGTACAACCCTCTCACAGAAAACCGACGTGAAGTAACAGTGCTTCCACTGTTGCGTTTCGTTCGGTCAGTGAGAGCGCCGGAGGCCCACATATATTAAAAGGCCGGCAACACACTTGCGACTCCCCTGGTGTTGCTAGTGTCTATGAACGGCGGTGATCACTTACCATCAGGTGACCCACCTGTTCGCTTGCCCCCTATAACATAAAAAAAAAACCATGATAGTTTATATATACGTTATAAAAAGTCCAGAAATGGACACTTTCATTTCTTTCGTCCAGAATAAAGTACTGGTTTCGTAGCATAGGCCAATTTTATAGTATATTATCGAGCGCAGTCACGAGCAAAAGTTACACTTACATATAACCAATAACTATAGTGACTGTGAAAATTTTGATTAGTTCATAAATATTTAAAGTTGTTTATTAGAATATAGAAAGTATTGATAAAGCATTAAATATACAATTAATTAAGTTATCCCGAAAATAATATTTATATTCAAACGTGTTCATGTAATGATGTAATTTTTTTACTGTCAATTTAAGTTTTAAGTAGAAAAAATGTTTATGTAATTCTTTATCAATACTTCACGAACTATATCCCACTTAATGCTAACTTTGAGCAGCCCATTTTATTAAGAAATGTAGAACGAGTGACTTTTAACCTTCCCAGTTCGATTTATTTTCAGGAAATCACGGAAATGGTCAACTTTACTGGTTATAAAATATCACATCTCTCTGAAGATAAGTGTGTATAGGCAAAGGAACGGCCCCCAATGTTTGGAAAACGGCAATATCGATGAATTTTACATTTTGTGACTTTAGTGTTGCCTTCTAATACTTCGGGGAAATTTGTCCCCTTCAGGGTTGCGCTCTACAGTTCCCTTACTATTATTGGATTTCGCCATCTGTGCATATAAACTTTGTTTACATCGGACAGGTTAGACTGATGGAATTTCGTAATCTCGACATTGTTTACCGCATTTTCTACGGCTTGTACAGATTTTTCATTACTTTATCTCACATAGAGATGATTTTTTGGGACAGTTATAGAAAATATAAATTTCAATTACAATGCAAATACAATATACATAATTTTTAGTTTTAAATTATTTTCATAGTAAAAAAAAGGTAATACTAAATCCTTGGAACTATCACGCAGTAAATTAAGTAATTTGGAACTTTAATCTAGAGAATTAGTATCCAGCTTTCTACCCTACCGATAACGAAATATTTTTTATTTAAGTCGTGTTTTGCACGAAAACGTTTTTTTTACTAATGTTTCTAAGAAGAAATCACAATTTACTCTCAGGTAAATGATTTTCTAAATATACAGAAACAAAACATTTCAAATCTGACTGAGAGATCCAGAGATGAGTGCTTTCATTCATTCATTCATTCATTTCAGATTTCATGATGATCGATTGAATAGTTAAAGCCCAAAGGAGTGAAAGCGTAACAAACAAACTCACATTCGTAACTATAATATTAATTAGGATTTATAGTCGATATAAATTTAAAAGGATATTATAATATCAGACAGTTATGCAGATGACTGATACTTACAAAGTAAGTTGTATGTTTTACCTAAACTATGAACAATTTATTATCATGACTTAAATTCTTCTTATATAACCTTGTGTATAAATTAAATTGATATTATACAAAAGGTCGAGTTCAGGAAACAATAATTAACTATGCAAGTGAGAGATCATTATATATGTATTGACTTGTACCTTAGTAAGTAGCTTAGTAGTGGTCTCCGGTTGGGGCTTAGTGCTGACTATAAATAAGGCTCTACTGTCCAAATATCCGGCAACGAACTAATTGCCACAACTTAATCCACTAAAATAAAACCAGGCCGGAATTAAACACCCGCCTTATTTATACCTGTAAGTGATTTAAATAATCTCTTTTGTTCATTGGAAACCCTGAGGAAATAGCGATAAACTTAAGTGAAAGACTGAAACAAATGTTTAAAATTAAACACAATTAGGTTACACCTTAATTTGCTTTTATGAAGTCAGAGTTCCTGTTTAAACATAATTGGAAGGCTTGTTAATTACAGAATACGTTTATTAAAAATGTAAAAAATTCTATAAAGGTTTTATTCGAAATGAATTATGTTTGTGGAAAGGCCGACATGATAGCGGCGCTGTTGACAAATCTTCATCTCTCCACAGTCGCCGCTTGTACTTTGTTTAATATTTTGTGAAAAATACCTACCCATTTTGTAAGGTTTACACAAAAAAAAAGTCAAACGAGTACAATGTAAAGATTTTATAATTAATTTTAAGTAATTTAAATGTTTTTTATTACAAAGATGTTTCGATGTCACTTTCTTTTTTCCCTTTTCTATTGCACGTATGAAACTTTTTTGTCATCAAATAACACATTTTTAGTTACTAGCCATGTTAACTATTTCAAAATTGTTCTACAACTGATAAGATAACTGCCTGATAGGTGTTTAATAACTGACACCAAAATTTCCTAAAGATACAGTAATGACTGTAATTACAAGAATATAATAATTGACACACGTGTTCTTGGCAATTGTTAATAGTAGATGCAAACATTTAGTCGAAGCTTTTTATAAACTGACTAGTTTTTCCCCGGCTTTGTTAGTGTTAATATAAGTTGGACTTAACATTATTAAGTAATGGACTTTGATTTCTTTATATACCTAATTTCTTTTTTGCGTTATACTTCTATTTTAAAAGTTTTGACACATTGATCTATAGAATTTGAATCTCTTACCTACAATGAGATAATTTATGATTGTATATCTTTTGTCCGCAGCTTATGTATATTTGACGGATCCCTTGGAAACAGTACTTTATTCCTGGATGAGAGGTACCGTGTGTCCTTTTATGTGCCCCTTTTTATACCGAAAGCACCCTAAAGGATAGCCATCCCGCGAGGCAGTTAAGGGTGGGTTCGCATGCTAGGTATGTATGATTCGCGAGGACTAAAACTCCATGTAACTTTCTAACACATTTTGGTCGGAGGAGCAGAGGCTGCCTTACATGCACTACGTCTACGTACGTTTTGGAGATAGTACTACAGACGAAGCCACGGATGGCAGTTAGTCTAAAATAAAGTAGCCTGTGTTACCCGCTGTAATTTTAACTATCCATCAGTGAAATTTCTGTCAAAATCGGTCCAGCCGTTTCGGAGATTACTCGGAACATACAGACAGACAAAAATTTTAAAAATTGTATTTTTGTTATCAATATCATGTATACGTTCATATCCAATCAGTAAAAAGTCGTTATTTTGATGTTACAAACAGACACTCCAATTTTATTTATATGTATAGATGTAAGGGTAACATAAACAATAATACTGATGACACGTACTGTAAACATATACTGATGTCTAAATTATGAACGTATTTCTTCGTAAATCAGAACTACTGATGTGCTATAAAGCACGTATTAATGTATATCTTCCAATGGATTCCAAAGTAAACCAACCTATTTATACGTTTATGGAGTTTTTCGATATAGCGAATGACGGTGTAAGGAGGTTACACTGCAAATACTTTTCTGTGTCTAACATATTTAAAAATGGTTATTAATATATCTAAACTATCAGGACGATTACACTGAAAATTAGCATACTGAAGTATTTTTTCATTGATAAAGTATTTATGCTGTTTATGATATTTTAAAATAGCTCAGCACTAGGTGGCACGGAGCAATATTTTATTTTTACCTTTTGTTCACGGTTTCCCTTGAAAACAGTACCTATTTTTTCTGGATGAGAGGCACCTTCTGTCCTTTTCCCCCTGACAACGTGTATAAAAAACTTCATGATCGCTTGAGTAATTAAAGCGTGAAAGTGTTACAAATGAATAAACTCACTTTGTTATATATAATATAAGTAAATATAGAAAAGATTATTAAATTAGGACTATTATTTTAATGTAATGCGGATGAAGTTGCAGTTATTTTTCATTGCGATCTTTATACTGTCCATTTAATACAAATCCCCAGTAAGTTTTAGTTATTAGTTCTTTATAAAATTACTCCTTCATGCGTAATTATAAATTTAACTTACTTTGTTTACCAAAATATCACGCAGATTCATACAATTCATACGCATTCACGGAAGTTATCTCTGTACAAGGAAAATAAACACAAAATATATCATTCCCATACAATGTGTATTAAACGAGATAATTCAGAAATAGGGAAATCGTTGTTCCCTCTAGTCAGTTAGACGTGCACCCCCGGCGTAAGTGCAAAACATTTCAGACACGCTATAAATAGGGGCTTTCACGTTCCGATTAATCACGGTAGCCACCTGTGTCTGCCGGGAGGTCACAGTTCACCTGAGAGTGGCCACTGAACCAATGCAAACAGAAGATTGTCAGATCAAGTATACTTACGTTAGAAAACTAAAGATTTCTGTCTTTCACATTTATATCGTGAGCTTTGTTGAATAAGATGCTACGTCCCTCGAGTCCCGCTTAAATTCGCATCTAATCTTATGTCTGTTTTATTTTTGTTATGTAAGCAGAGGAGCAGTGTTCCAACGATGTTTGAAATAAATGTTGGTGTATACTGTTGTGTTGTTTAAAATTTGTTTCTAGAACAATTACTTACTATTGGACTCTTGAATGAATAATGAATTAGAGGAAATCAAGATAAAAAGAAGTAATATCAGGAAATCGTATATGCTTGTTTCATATAAGTAGTTATTATGTTTATACCTTTATTTATACAATCGATTTTTGGGTAAACATGCTAGTATATGCTCAGAAAATATTTTAAAGAAAACTTTTATTTCGAAATTCAGTTGTTACCTTATTCTATAGCTGTTTTTTGGGTGTTCCAATACTCTGTTATATATCATCATATCTGTAATAAAATGTTATGTTATTTTATGTTTAGTTACTTAGATTGCATATTAGTCTTTTCGGTTATGATCTTGTTCGTCTATATATTATCATTTTGTTGGACGGCAATTAGTAGTATCAAAATTCTTTATACATTTTAATTAACTAAATTCTAATACACATTCATTCATCAATCCTTGCATCTATATACTTATCGAAATACCGAAAGTAGAATATTAAGGACCTACACTCATGTAATTAAATTTAAAATATATGTTTAGATGTAAGTACCGCGCACTAAGTTGCATATATTAGTTGATTATTATAAATAAGTTAAGTTGAGGTAATAGAAAAGGTCATTAAATGGGATTAGAGCTAGTATATATGCATCCAGTGCATCTATGAATACCAAAATGTTTGTAGATGAAGGATAATTAATATACCAATTTTTTTTTTCATTCGGCCCGTTTTATTGTGGTCGCATTAATTTAATCTCGGAGTTCAGTATTTTTTTTCAACTTACCAATGCCTCTTCCTATATATTCAGAAAAACAAACATCATTTTAATATAAATCCATGATGTATTATGATATTTTAATTTCTTATGTAAAGAATAAAAACTAGGCTAGCGCTGCTAATAATTGGAATTAATAAACATATTTAGATATTTATTTGCTGTTTCAATAACGCTTAATTAAGCTTACCAGGCGCTTTAGCATGCAAACCATAATGAGTTCACAGCACAATATTTATAAATCCTTACATTAACAAGATAATGAAACAAGTAATATTTTTAAGGTATATTTATAAGAAATTCGGTAGTACTTGATGGGCACTTAATTATTCCTGCAATGAGTAAGTTCTTTGAAATAAATGTATTTTGTATATTCTGTAATACAAAGGTAAAAGCAGAAGCAGTTTTCATACTAACTCGATACTACTTAATTAATTACGTTCACAATGACTAATGGTTCTGTGATATAAATCTTGATTATTCAATAGCGTAATGCTCATTTATTGTCACGTTAACATTATCAAGAAACAGTAACAGAAAAAAGGAATTGAGAGAAGTACATGTACTGGTCCAACAACACCGAATAAGTAGTTTTAGGTCTTTAGTCGTACAAAGGTTTCACAACGTTATTTCTATGCTTTTAATCTACACAATGCTAGCTAGCTTTAGCGATTAAAAAAATGCAAGTTTTTAATACAATATTAAAATTAAATTTGCTTCTTGTTAACATTATACTTACATAAAATGTATTACTACTACAATCTACATTATATGTACCTTGTCTATGTGTTGTAGACGTGTTGTATAACGTTGTGCAGCCTTTGTACGAATCAAAGCGTAAAACTACTTATTCAGTGTTGCTGGACCAGTATTTAAACTTCTATCAATTACCTTTTTACATTACTATTTCTCGATAATACTAGCGTGACAAATAACGAGTATTTAACGTTTTATACATTACACATATAATGTATAAAACGTATTTACGTATTACCAGTTACACAATATGTAGGCAAGGCACATATAATGTAGATTGTAGTAGTAATACATTTTAGTAAGTGCTTATTTCGCATAAGACCAGCATTCATAGTAAAATCAGAAAAATCAGGGGATTTTTAGTAAATTATAATCTTAATTAGAAGCAAATTAAATTATATTACATTTTATGTTTTATACAGATTTGCAAAACAAAAGAAATTCTTCCCTATATTTTGGTAATGGTGTAAGAGACTGTATGCTTTCGTGTCGGTCTGCATCCCTGCAGCAGCGGCATTGGCGCAGATGCTCGTAAATAATCCTTTGGATCTGAAAAACGTTTCAGTGAATCCAATAAAATACGTATCCGCAGAGTCTACGCCGCAGTGAGCTCGTTACCACGCCTAGACGATTTATTGAGATTTGAAGCCTGAAATATTGTAGTTATTCCTTTTTAAAACACCTTCTTAAACCTACTAATGCGAGATATGAAACTTATACCGGGACTGTTTAATGGTATTTATTATACGGTACATTCGTTTAGAAGTTATACTTCTTTTGGCGCGTTATGAGAAATAATTGAGAGAGAATTATTGACTTGAAAGGGAAAGGAAATGTTTATGCATAATTTACAGGTTATTCGTATGTCTTTTATAATGTTAGTTTGTCATAATTTGTTTTTGGTATAAACTTTACTTAATTATTAATTGACTACGCTCGTTAGTACACTTTATATAGAAAATTAAACAAATCTTATAGCATACATATAAATCTTTTTGAAGTAATCGTGTCTTTGAGATCACACCATAATATATAAGAAAGTTTTCTACAAAATAAAAATGGTTGGAACAGCGCGCATAACTTCAAAAGTTCTCAGGTCACGCTATAAAAGTAAATTGCAGTTTTTTCTTGTTCCAATGACAACGGGGACGAGTCGGTCTAATTTGACAGCTTAACGATTATCGAAACATAGTCAGTGAGCCTGAAAATGTAACGAATATGCCACGTAAATACGTTTCCATTGAACACAGTGAGAGCTAACTCTAACTCTTTTAGACTATGTATTTGACTGTAAATTTAAGTACGCTCTAATTATGTTACACACAGTCAGTACTGATAAACATATTCTGCTTAATCTTCATTATGTATGTGAAATTCGTTCATGGCCTCGGGCACTCGCGTTTCATGTGACACGGGACACAATGTAGTAAAGATAAGGTGTCCCCTTCCAAACCACTGAGTCTATTGTCAATCTCTTACGCAGCTCGACATGTTAAAAGGAGCGAACCGATATCTGAAGCGTTACATAGTTCACGAATCTCTACATAAAATATAATTTTATAAAGACTCTACTTTCTACATTATGTTTTTATTTTGTGAATGAATAAATATAGCAAGAACTGTATTACATGTATGGTAACCATTAGTTTTAGAAACTTCTGGTAAATTTGTAATGGCCAAATTGTTAGATAAGAGGAATGTCGGCTTCGAATATCGTAATACCGTGAAAAATTCGCATAATTTTCGGAATTGTTATTTTGAATTGAAGTACAAAATCCTCAGGCTTGAAATCATCAATACGTCCTGTATTGTTATGGTGGGTTCCGGTGGTAGGCTTGATAGCCAGTCCCCTTCTCTAGGTTTAAGGTCGTTACCATCTTAGACCAGATCATCATTTAACATGAGATGAGATTGTGCTCAAACACTAACCTATAAACTAAAAAAAAAATTTTTTTATAATTGCATAACTTTCGCAATAATTTGTAACAATCAGCGTATATGTAACTAGTCATGGTAAACTTAAAAATGATTTATTGTGAATGACTGATGGGAACAGTTAAGTTGAAGTTTATAAAGTTACCTGAAAATAAATGAAATAATTTCTAGAAAAAGAAAACCGAAATACAGACGTCAAATGAATGGTAAAATTTTACGAGCAAGCTGTAACAATATCGTAAGGTAAAGATTTTTTCTTAGGCAATAAAAATGATAAGCGAAATAAAAATTAGACAGCATAGTTCTTCTTTAGTGTGAAAATGGCTTCTTTTAGATAGAGAAAACGTATAATGGAATGCAATAAGTCTTGACCGGGTGTGCGAAGAAATAACACTGTGTCATATTTCACAACCCTCCAACATTTTTATAAAAGCGGACCATCTGCTTTTGACCCCTCATTCTTTTTGTTTCACGAATTATATCTGTATAAGTGAAATATTTTTGATATCACCGGATATATAAGGTTATGAAAACTTGAAAAGTCGATGAAAGCTGAAATTGTTTTTTATGTACGTTCCATCAAATAGGGTGTTTAGTATTCAAGGATAGGGGGAATAGACAAAAAATCAATTTTTTTTCCTTTCCATTAACACTGTTCAATGAAATTATTCTCGTATAATAACGTTATTATTAATAGTAAAGTTTTTTCTAAATACAATTATTACTATATCATAGTGAGTAGCTAGGTGCAGTCCTTGTCAATGTTTTTGGCCGCTCTGAATATATAAGCTCGAGCTTACGCGTAATATAGTCAAGGGTTTAGTACAAAACGAAGTTAAAATATTATTGTAGAACTCTAAAGTAAAAAGCATTTATTTATGCTGAAGTTATTTCTATATTAGATATATAGTATAATACGTATTTATATCAACACTTGTGTTCTACATAACTATGTTCAGAGAGGTCAAAAAGTTTGCCGAGGTATGTACAAAGAATGATATTTTTTTTAAAGTTACTTTTTAACCTCGACTTTTACTTTTACTTTTTAATATTGGTTCTTATTATCATTATTACTATAAAACATATAAATAGTCTAGTAATAAAAAATAATAATCCTCGATCACTGTATTTTATATAAGTAAGTTATTTTAGTCTCGGACATTGGTAGCTGACCTCACTTTTCTCGTCTCATACAATTTTCTGTAATCTGCATACATATGTACAAGCTTATCTTTACCGTCCAGTTCCCATTTAGCCACAACTGACCGCCAAGTTATTACTTTTCTTGTTAATTTTGTTATATTTCGTTATAAAAATTCTATTATTATACTCATAAATTTTATTATTATATAGATTCACATTTTATTAACATTTGGTTAACATAATTTTTTCAGTAAAAACATAGTTAACAAAACTTTAAGGCGCTAAAAAAATTAGAGATAACTTGATGTTATGCACCTGAATTAGTAAAAAAATACATTTTTTTTAACCCGGTATACTTATACTGTCACATTTTGATTTTAGTCCGGAGAAAAATCTTAATAGAGGATTGAGTGTTCCTTACGTCTATAAAAACTTCTGTGGAGTAAACGTGTAAGGAATAACCGTCACAGGAACCGGGGTGACTGCGGTCATTTCGCTAAACGAAGATCAGAATCGCAAGCTGTTAGCATAGAGATTGCGATCGAATGAAAGCCGTCCCAAGTATTCCATCCCGAAATCGAGGGGCTCCGAATATTGCGGCCGTCCGATACAGCCATTCCTTACTCTGCTAACTTTCTGCCGCGGCTCGAAGTCCTATTTTGATTTTCTTTATATTCGAGGAGCTGGAACGTCGTAAACTTCCTTTCATATTTAGCTTTGTATTTCAGCTAACCGATGTTTTCATTTGTTTAAGTAAGCATATGGGGAAAATCCAAAGTAATGAAATTCTTTAAGTTGTAAATGTTTTACATATCAAAAAATGATATGTTGATTTCGGAATGGCTAAAAATTATACTAGTAAGTATATGTTGGAAAAGTAGTACACCTCTTTCTTGACTTATCGCATTTATTTTATTATATTATACATATTTAATATTATGGTGTTTGTTGCCAGTTACTTTATACTACTTCCTCAAAGGGTTTATAAATTTAAATAGTATTTCTGAAGTACCATGTTTACAAAGTAAAAACCACAAAATGTATACTTTTTTTTAAATACAAAATTAAATGCAACCATTGTAGCACGTAAATATCGAGTTCGTTAATTAATCAAAGTTCAAGAAAGATTAAGAAATTTTGTTGGAAAAATAAAACCACCGAAGCGATCAATCGATTGTTTTGTACGAAGAGAAGTTTCTTTGAAATTTGATCGACGGCCTCTTGTCCATTAGGGACCTTAAAAAGTTGTCATTTGATTTCATTGTGTACCTCGACAATAATCACAAAGTTCTTTGTCGGAAAACTTTCAATGTTCAAAGTAAAATAAATAACCATTAATCATGCAAAATCTTTGTTTCGGGGTTTCGAGGCCTTGAATAGTAAAATTTGAGAAAATGATTATGTTTTAAATTTGTAGTTCACGGAAGGATATTAATGTTTGTAAATTAATTAATGGCTAACATGAAAATAAATTATTTAACTTATATAATTTGAATTTAAACTGTACTAATATTACTGTTGAGATTGTGTATTTTTTTTTGCATGTTTTAGCCATTAATGGTTATCATCTCTGGAATGTACGAGTAAGTTTATGGTCGGCAATTCGCATGTGATACCTCCGGTGTTGCATGGTAGCATCAGGCGACACGCACGCTTGTTTGCTACCAATGTAGTATAGAAAAGTTAGATATGTTTTTTTTCTTTAATTATAGCCGATATATGAAGGTTTATAACCTCTTTAACTTCACACTACGACCCTTTAGCTCGGAGTAAATACCGAATAAAATCTAGGCCAGAAAGTACGCTAAGCAATAACGAAGTTATAGTGTAGGCAGGTCGTGTGGTCTGGCGTGGGGGGTAACGGGAGCCGAGGGCAGATTAGCCGCCCGATGAGCACCGAGCATTACCGAGAAGTATCGAGCTGTGATTTACGCTGAGGTACCGGGTTTCGTGGCACTCTACGCATTAGTTGTGCCTCATACGTTTTATTAAGCTTAACGAATTGTGTTGAAAGTAATTCATTTTTTTAAATTATATACTAGAGAAAATGTCGCCGCGGGTCTCAGCTAGTTCGGTTATAACAGTGAAAATCCCAGTAAAATTCTATTTATACCACAATGAACACAACAGTAACATATAAATTAATATTTTGAGATGTGATTTTAAACTAGTTCTAGGGGGAATTTTAATATGCAGTTTTAATATTTCAAATGTACGTAATTATGTTACGTCAGAAAAGGTCTAATACAATTATCATAGACAGTGCTTTTCTTTATATAATCTCTCAAGGAAAAACTGAAAGAGGAATACTTCTGGCGGCGTAGCAATTATCCGGATTTTCTGTAGTCTGTATTTTATTTATTATTATCGCGTTCTTTCTATGTTTTTTTAAATTGAGTTTATGGAAATAATCAATATTGATGTGCACTAATAATTATTTCAGCAATATATCATATCTCTACTGTGATAGGCAAAAATGTTGATTGGCAATTCTTTTGGTTTGGAGTCTGTATCCATTCTTTTTTATATTTAGCAATAACTTCGCTTATGTGCCAAATTCATATACTTCTTCATTTTCTTGCAGAGGATATAGTTTTTTGCTCAGGCTAAAGTAATTTGGTCCAAACTTTTACCTCACTTGTAAATCTTTCATGCATGTGATAACAATTTGTATCTAAATTTATGATTTTGTAATACTTACTCAATCTTTTATATAAAGCTAGTACTTAATCTTTTATTAACAAAAGCCCCATCAGTATTATACACCCTTGTTTATGGCTTGATTTGATAGATGCTGTTATTCACTCATCACGAGGTTCTAGTATTGATTGATACAATTTATTCCCAATAACTTCATCAAAAGATAAGCACAGAAAATAATATAAATTACTAGCTGACCCAGCGAACTTTGTACCGCCTAACAGCCGATTCTTTAATTTTCTTTTTTAATACTTTTTCTGCTATTAGGGGCGCTATATGATGTTAAATGATGTCAATATTTATACGATACTAACGTCACTCAATTGTTTTGCCTTCCCGGAACCTCTCCACTAACACTTAAACTTTATGGTATGGTATTAAAGTTGAAATTGATTTTTAAGTATCATTACGAATCGTTTGTATGGGAGTATAGAAAAGTGTCGTTTTTAGACATTTTCAGGCATTTTTTGAATTTTTCGCTCCGTAAGATCCACCCTGGTACTTCAAGGAATATTCTAAAAAAAGAATTAGCGAAATCGGTTCAACCGTTCTCGAGATTTGCGTTTAGCAACACATTCAGCGATTCATTTTTATATTATAGATAACCAAACAAATATTTACAACGTCGTTGGGTGTAAAAATCTGATGCATTACATCTTTTGAATCTAAATCCGTTGGAGACCTTCCATAAGAAGAGCCTTGTAATCACTTACATAATACTCGTATGTATCTTCATACATACTTGAATAGATAAGCTGACTAAAATGATTTGTCTAGGTCTGAGAAATAACATCTCATTTTGAGTACAAATAAGACGACTTTAAAAAGTTTTTATTTGGGATGTTTGAATTACCCTTTACATTATGTTCTTGAGTGAGTACAAGAAAATGTAACTCCTGAATTATAGGAAACTGAAGCATGCAATATTATAAAACGTCGACATCTTTCCAATATTTCTAATATTTTTTTATAGCAATCATAATCTAATAGCAAATCAGAGATTGGTACGAGCTGCCGTAGCTTGGCGTGGCGCGATCGCGAAAGCCGTGAGGCAACAGAATGTGCCAATATATTTTCTGACGGTTGAACGGTCAGGTAATTGTGGTTGAAACTTATCTCAAGGCCTGTACGTGTTCGGAATACTAAACGGGATGTCTGTCTGTTGCAAATTACGAATGTTGCTTGTAGTATTTCGCAGCATATCTGTTTGTACACAGATTGTACTCATGATAGTATAAATCAGTTATGAGATGTAATAATACATTTGACACAGAAACGTCACTTAGTATTTTTATTTCTTACTAAATAATGTATATTATGTTACACTTCTGAAAACGTATATTACAATATGTATAGTATACAACATTTTATTATATCATTAAAAACTTACTTAATATTGAATAAAAAAAATTGCCCGTCACGGGACGCCCAACAGATGTGGAACACTTAAGTTAATAGTAGAATTTAATTATAATTAAATATGTATATAGTATACTAGAGTCAGATAGCAATAGTACGCAACTCCACAGTAAAGCAGCGAAGTGTATATAGTATTCACGCCGACACACATAAGGGAGTCGGGTGCCACCGGTTTCTCGCTCTCACCTTGTAGCGAAGGCATGACGACATAAAAGAGCGTCATACCGTTTACCATGACGGCACACAGGTCGATATTACTGTCAAGGCGCACCAATTGTATTCGCATCCAAACAATAAGAGCGGTTATAAATGTTAATCATTTCGAGCATAAACTCTTTTACGCTTATTTTCTTTCCTCACTTTTTTCTTAAAAAAAGAATCAAATCTTACCAGAATAACTTGGAACAAACAAGAAAGATTTTAACGAAAGGGTTTATTTAATAACTGTAATTCTCAAAACAGACTACCTTTTTCTAAGACGACTCATTACGTTATTTCCAAGTTCTGTAAAGGATCTCTACTGTGAAAAAATAGCAAGGTAATGTAATATTTCTTATTTAATTAAGAAGTCGCGGCAACTTGCAGTCCACTTTTGAATCAAAGGGTTCCTTGAATCTTACTGAAAACGGAGAAATTTTGAAAACAGTTCTTTGAATCTTACTGACGTAGCTTTGCTTGAAGTTGTTTTCTTTGAGAGTATGCTTATTAACTAATAAGATCTGAGTTTATTGGAAGAGTAATGAAACTCGAGAAAAACACGTACATTCTTTCTGCAACATTTTGAAATTTTTCAAGTAAGAATACGTTTTTTTTTTGCATAGAAAGTGACTTGAGAAATATACCAATATACTTTTGAAGATTTCACTATAGGTAGGTAGCCCTTAGTGTGTTACCCGTCTTTTGACGCACTATCAGTTAATAACGCACGCCACACATGCAAAACAAAAATTGGTTTATTTTTTAATTGATTAGTTGGAGGTAAAGGCTATTTGTTGTATATAATATTTTTAACTTTCCTCTATTATTACCTCATAATGTAACATCAAAAACTATTTCCATTACGTGTACGTTTGTCATATGCCTGTTCTGTTCAGTCTGTTCAAACTTTTGAATATTTAGGTTTTTATAACGCGCTAGTTCTAAACACAGTTTACAATTATTAATAATATGACGACACAATTGCATCACACAACTTTTGAATATTAATCTAAGCATAACTTGTATTATGGTAACTAAACAGCTGATATATGGTATATACATATAGTATATACCTAGGCATAGAGAGGATAGTTATTTATTTTACTTTTTATTATAACAACATCATATTACAATCGTGGTAAGTTAAAAAACATTTACATATAATAATAAAGTAACAATTACAAAGTAATACTTGTTATCTTTACTAATATTATTAATGTCAATGGGAGTTTGTTTGTTATGCTTTCACGCTTTAACTACTGAATTGATTAGTATGGAATTTCGCATAAATATTCTCAGACAAAAAAAAAAGTACTGTTACTGAGGGATAGATCAAATCAGGATAGGTAAAAAAATGTATATACGGATAGATTAAGTGAGAACTTGCTTCTGGTTGCAGTTTCGCTCGAGTTAATGTAGATCTGATCCATTCCTTGGAAATAATACTATTATCTCGATGAGAGGTACATTATGTCTTTTCTGTACCCCTGATATATACAATAACAACCGTTATTATTACCAGAAAACCAAACACAAACGCACATGCCCTCATGTACGCACGCATTTATTCCTTGTTTGTTTGTTTATTTGCTTGTTATGTTTTTACGCTTGAACTACTCAACTGATAATTATGTACTTGTGTATATATATTGTCAGGGTTACAGAAAAGGACATAGGGTAGCTATTACACAGAAAAAATATCGTTGCCGAGGGATAGGTTAAATCTACATAAAAGCGAGCGAACCCGCGGGCAAAAGCTGGTATTGTATAAATAGGTATACCGTAATAATAATATTACAATTCACACAAGCGAAGCTGTGGGAACAGCTAGTACATAAATAAATAAAGTTAAAACGTCAGTTAGGTGACATTTTGTAAGTTTAGAAAGAGGATGTGTTTGTTTGTGGTTCAGGGACAGAGATTCAACATGAGGGCGACAGCAACTATTCAGCCAAGCCAATATTAGAAAGTATACTGACAGAAAGGTTTCATTCTTTTTCACTTATTTGAAACTACGTTCTATGATGCGGTTTTATCACTTCTATATAAATATATGAATTGGCGAATGTATGTAGCCACATCACTTTAGAACAGCTGCACCTATTCGACTAATTTTTTGTTACGTTTGTATGAATAAGAACAAGGCTCGTATAAAGGAACATGGTTGAAAAATCGTAGGGGAAAAGTAAAATATTTCGGTTAAAAAATCTCCTTATAAAAGAGCGAAAAAGAAGTAAAAATATCGACAAAATTTTTGTTGGATTGTCCAGTTGTCATTTTTATTTAATTACTTGGTCGTACTGTAAAGGTAATATGGTCTCATTTTCTTTGTTAGTAGTAGCAGTTAGTTAATAGCATGTTAATAAAATGTTTATGAAGTACCTGTATATGGTAATATTAATTATAATAATATCCGTCTCGAAGGAACAATGTTGGCTTCGTTTATAGTGGACCGTATATTTTAAATTGATAAAGTAAACAGAAAACGTCCTTTCACGTTCGTTTATTCTTGGCAAGTCATTTTTAATAGATAAAAAATACTATAATTGATGTTGCCATAGATACCTTATATCAGAATTCGTTCTGTAGTAATAAGATCTATGTATAGAAATGATGTAATGCAGGGCAGGGTGCGCGGGGACGCAGTGGAAACAAAACCGATATACGGTTATTCCCTGACAGCTGAGCTCTTAGGTGATTGTGGCGGAAACTTTTATCGGATGTCGAACGTGAGCAAAATAGCGATTCCCACGAGCACACCTGCTTACATCGATGTAAAAACACTTTCTGGAAGCGACTTACAGGTGTTATATAAACATTGAAGTGTCTGTGTGTAATGTTAACACAACAGCTTTTTATAAATGGATATGAAATTATAGATAGTGATGATTGTTCCAACCGATTTTGTCCATGGCGGCTACTTTGACCCCTAGAATGAGATTTTTGCTTACTCGGAGTCCAATAGTGAAAGCGGTCAGATGCGCAGGATATTTCAATATGCACGCACAATACACAGGTGCACATACTCATTCATGTTTTTCTGGACCTAGTGGAACGGGGACAGTTACGACCGGAGAAGGACTCAAACAGATGGTACAGTATCACGGTGAGAACGTTACAGTGAGTCACTACTATAGTCACACTCCCTTAATCGCCTTTTACGATACCCACAGAAAGATATGGGTGGTGCTATTTCTCTGCTGCCACTACACGGTACAATACGTTACTTATAATAGAAAAGCAATTTTTATTATTTTTTACTACCTGTCTATTTATTCCGGCTAATCTCCGAAACGATTTCACAACTTTTAACGGAACTTTCACTGCCAAATAACTAATATTATAAGCTGTAACGAAGACTACTGTAATTTTAGAAAAAAAAACGGGTAAATATTATAAGTTAAATGAGCAGTGGCCAGTAAAGGGTGCGTCTCTCGTATACCTTTACTCTGAACAAAATTTTTGTTGTAAATTCGACGCGACAGAAGTAACAGTTACGCACTACAGAAGTAACAGTTATACAGGTAACAACTAAAGTATATAAATAAAAAGGTTCAGTCACATGTCTCTAAAATAATGTAACCCAGACTTATGGCATGTATAGAAAAAATAAATTTCTTACAAAATCACTTGCTGATTAGATTATAGACATCGATTATGAAAAAAAAAAACAAATAAATGATAGTTAATTAGCTTTTCCACTATCGATGTAGACAAAAGTTTTTAAAATTGTAACTGACTATACTTATTGGAAATATTGTAAATTTATGACGAAGATGAGGACATTATTTATCGAAGACATTTAATATAAAATTTGGAAAGTCTCAATTTATTGAAAATGGAACGTCATCTCCTTATTCAATACTAGCAGGCCCGTTGGACGTTGTCCTGCCTGATAACAAAAAAACAGACCGCACCGCCATCTACCAGATCCAATTGTGAATCTAAGCAATTCTTGAATCTGCCTGCAAGACCACTCTTTGTCCTAAAAATCTATGCGCTATTGTATTCAATCCACTACGGATTTTATTGTCAAGTATTTAAGCCTAATTTACCAATCCCAATTAAGAGTTTAAGCTATCACCTAAATGAGAATACAATTTGTCTTTGATTGCTTAATAGCCTGAAAGATAAAATATAAATTAATTTGTTTTAAACCTAAGAAATAACAATTAATACTGCAAAAGTGTTAATCAAGGTTTGGTAAACTGAAAGAAAAATCAGTTGTTTATTCTTTGCAATCTATTTTAATTATATTTGGTAATAAGTTTGCTACTATGCATATATCTTTTTTCACCTAGTATGGCATCTGCCTACGTAGGCAATTTCGCTAATGTCAAGTGTGGCAAACACACTTTTTAAACTTAATTGCTAAATATTCAGTATAAGGTAGAATAATTTAAAATAGTACGACACAGAGATAATATACAATGATATGTCGGAAATATAAATACAAATACATAGATAGCTATATAGTTATATAGAATATAAAGTATAAAAAATATATAGGTACAAACAAAGATTACATTACAAGCATTTACCTATATTAGGCAAAATGTATGTCAGTTGTGTTAATTCTCCTTGATTTTTTTTTTCCCACCATAAAAAATTCAATGTAATAAAATCTAGTTATAATATTAAAACATGAAAAAAAAACGTGAAATATTTATCTTAGAGTAAACGAAATCATTATATTTTTGTAGCTTTTACGTTTTCTTTATATCCGTTGCAGCTTTTAGTTCCCTACAGCCAAACATGCCGGTTTACTATCAATAACGCGTCATTTTATCCCATAAAGTGTTAGCGTCATGAACTATAAACCTGAACAATTGAATTATTATTTCAACATAAATAGCATAACAAAGCCATGGAGTATGTATATACATAAGGGATATAAGAGTACTTTATTGTTAACACAATTTGTATGGACGATTATCTCGTTTAAATATTATAGAGTAGTTCACTCTTTTTCGTTAATTGATTAAAATCATAATGATTTCAAATATTATTTCAAGACAATTAAGTTTCCAAAGAGTTTGTTCAATAAACTTAACCATCTTCAGAAACGATTATATAATAGTATTATGCGTCATATAAAAGGATAATAAATTGTATTGTATCGTATTCAAGTAAACATATAAATAAGTTATACGAATTATTCATACCGATATAATAACAAATGAAATGAATGTTCGTTTGTTTAAAAAATTAATAAATAGGTTTCTAGAAAATACTTAGAAATTTTAGATATATTTGTTTCAACAAGAAATCGTTCGCTTTCTTTGAAAACTGTAGGTTACCGTGAACTTCTAAAATCAGAAAATATTATTGACAGGAATACAAGCTATCTTGGAGAAGATTGCATACCGTTTTATATTCCGACATCTTTTTCATATAAATGCAATACATAACGTTATACCAATTTTAAGGGTTATTTATAAAATAATTACATTCATTTAAAACTACAAAATATGTTGTAAAGATTTAGTAGTATAAGTTTATTGTAGTACAGATTTATTTTATCTAAAACTTCAATAGATTTGAACTTTAACAATAGAATTTGGGATTAAAAATATGAGTGATTATTACAATAACAATACACAACTATTATATCTCATTTATGAAATTTATTTAATATTCAAATTTTTGTTTATCTTAATACATTTTGTTTTGAAATATGTTTTCTTGTTATGCAATTTTTTTATTTCATTATATCATCAATGTTACAGAAAAGAGATTAATTCAAAATATATACTGTTGTACTGATTCTCATCAAGAACTATTATTCAGTTCACACATATCAAAAAGCAAACCAAAGGGAGCAATATTTGTTCTTGAATATTGTAAGATAAGTGACGGCGCGGCGTGCACGCTAGAGCGAATACTGAAATGCGACGGCAGCGGCCACGCCACGCGCCAGTCAGGTGAGGTGAGAGCGGGTATGGGTACTCTTTCGGTCTCGGGAGCACACGATATCTGTAATGGCCACTCGAGCTATCTGCTCAACCGTTATTCTCAACAAATCTTCCATATTACAGTCATCCGGGCTCAATCAATACTGTGCAACGTATATCTAGTGTTTTATATTTGAAACATACGTTTTCATTGTCTCTGGACTGGAACCGTTGAAATTGCATTAATAATTATGAGTATACAATAACAATGAAATGTAAAATATTGTTCTTGATTTTCGACTCCTCTGCGCAAAATAAAGAAGTATATAAAAGATGATAATACTTTTTAAATCTGTTTTTAATTCTTGTGTAACCTACATATATTAATATTAACTTTAGCTCCCGACTTCGTTCACGTTAATGTAGATTTAAACTATCCCATGATGATCAGTTTAGTGATTAAGGTTTGAAAACGTAACAAACAATCTCAAATTGTAACATATAATACTAGTTAGAAACAAAAATACAAAGTTCAAGAGATTGTTTGCTTAATTTTTATTTCTTTCAATGCCCAAATCTCTGGAACTAATAGCTAGATTTATAAAAAGCATTTTATAGCAAGTTTTTAGGCTATTTTCAAAGGTTCTATGACCTTAAGGAACGCGCCAATTTCTATATAAAGTGTAGGTCACAAAGTACGCTAAGCAAGAACAAATTAAATATGTGGGAGTGGGTATCGGATTTCGAGGACAGGTTGGCTCCCCGAGAAGAACCGAACATTACCGAGAAGGAACGAACTGTGAATGTCCATGGCAATAAGTTACTATGCCGTACAGCTCAGTCATGTGGTGGTTTTTTTTTCGCACTGACTACATTGTTGTCCTCAAGGCCTCTAGAGTTTCACCGGACTACTCAAGTTGTCGTTTGCTGCATAAGTTAAACTTTATACGGGATTTGTTTGGGCTTATATAACTACGTTTACAGTACCTCATACAAATTAAATAAAAGCGCGAGAGGAACCACGCGCACAACTAGTCATTTAGTAACATTACTGAAGATTATTTTCTGTATGATATGCCCCATATAGTTCATATATAATATCCGACCTAACGATATAAATTGAAATTATGTGGTAATGGTTAATGTTAAATGAAGTTATTATAACCTCGAGCACATTCGTTCTTATGAAAGGAGCCTGCGTTATTTCACAATCTTCGCCTTACGTTGTTCATTTTACCTGAAATTTTTAATTTATATATTGCTTCTTTTTTGTATGTAGCCACAAAAAAAAACATGGCAATATTGTTCTACAACACGTAGAATTTTTATCACAATTATGTTAGAAAGAAAATTGTACAATTGAAAATAAGATGTTTATTGTTTTCAACAGAACAGATGAGCGTTCCACTTTTATAGAATTTGCTTATCCAATTCCCGAGAAAATTTTAACAGGATTGTTTGAGTATTTATAATATCCATATGTGACAAAACATTATTTTATACATAGATTATAAATAAAAATCTGAGGCGGTGATACGCAAACGGGAGTTCCTGCGACTGTAAATCTAACATTGACTATTTATATAAACGCATTGGTTAGATTCAGTATTAAAGTAATTCTTTTCTACTCCCCATGTATAGAATAACATAGAGTTAAAATGATCCCAATTTAAAAAAAATATAAATACTGTGTTTCGCCACACCGAGATTGAAGGCACTATTTATATCGGGCTTTAGACACAGCTGTTATATGACTAGGGTGCAGCGTGCGACAGCGTCTTGTATGGGGAGACTACGAAGTGAATAATTGCCGCAATCAAGTCCTCGACGACGATCGAGAACTCTAACCATTATGGGTTTACTGGAATTATTTTATGTCATAATAGATATGTCTGAGATTAACTATGTATAATAACATATAATTTTAAATAACAAAATAACATTACAATGTTATTCGATACAGTTACTGTACAGTAAAAACTGTATTCTACAAATACTACACACCTTCTGAAATATTACAGTACTGTTATTGTTAAATAAACATAGCGTTTTGCGAGACATATTTCATTTCTCAGAATTGGTCTGAAAATTTCTGCACATATAACAGTGTACAATATCGCTGTGTATGAACACTTTTGTGTAAATATAAAATAAAAACATTTCTTTTGTTTTTTTTCTGTATATTTATATTTTTTCCAATTACTATAAATAAATGAAATTGAGCAACATAATCACTTTAAAATTTTAATGACATTTAAAATTGTATTTACACGTTTAACTGTATATGCAATCTGCCTCGTGACAACCATTTGAGTATGAATGCTGACAAACACTAACAGAAATCAAATACTTAATTTTAATATAATTGACATTTAAACTCATTAAAGTTATTTTAAAATATTTAATATTTGAATCAGGTAAATATGTATTTATCATAAATTTACCTACTTCACGTGTTTATTTACTCTATTGTGTGGCGGTAATAATGAACCAGATTTCAACTTACGGACAGTTAAGGAATTCTTAATCAGTTACTCTACAATATAATCTACTCCGAGAAAAGCCGCGTCGTCAGACGTTTTTTTTTTCGAACTGACTACGCTATTGGCTTCTTAGGGCCGCTACAGTTTCACCGGACTATACGTTTTATTTTGTAATAAGTAAATTAGTTATGTTAGCGCTGCACAAGCAGCCTACATATTTCCACATCGACTTGCTACTAAACCCTATTTCAATATAACCTCTGAAACTGGAAAGTGTAATTATGCCTTATATCATTTTGGTATAAATTAGACTAATATCTAAAGTACTTGAGATGCGTTTTATACTTTTATTACTTAATGATTCTTCAACCTTTATAGAAATAAATAATACAGTATTCCTTAAAATATCCTTAAAATACACATTAATACCATAACCAATGTTTGCAAGATGACGATTTAAATATTTATTTAAGTAACCCATCGGTTATTTGAATATTATAAAAGAAATAAAAGCGCTTGATGCTTATGACCAAATCAAAGCAAGATTATATAATACAAGTCTTAATGTTAATAGTGCCATTACATCGTAAAAAGTATTCCAGGGCTTTCAAAGTAAAATTAGCCTATTAAACGTGGTTTAATGTATTCTAAAATAAAGAGCGCATATTCGCTTTACGGGTACCGAGTCAGGAAAGTTGGAAAGTAAATGGTATTAGCATCGTCTAATCACTCGCAGGGGAGCACTCCGTCTAGCGCTCTGAACCTGGCACCGTAGCTCGGAACCGTTCCCGTACACTTGCTGCCCATTCTGGGAGCCTTCTTGAATGCAAATAAGCATTAGGAACGCCTTTACAACATTGAGACGCTCTTTATTGAGCCTGCTCAAGCATACAAACCGACGCGGCGCGGCGGTTCTGCAAACATTCGCTTTGTACGCATCTCCCCTAATATGCACACCCGTTACACTGTCTCTTAGGTACACGGTTCTAATGAAAATTTAAACCCAAAACCATTACTTAATGAACACAATCTTATCAGTGTCCGACTACAAAAATCATGAACAAATGCAAATTCTACAGGAAAAGCAAAATTAAACGGAGCTGTAAATGTAATTAGATTTTCAAGTTTACAAAGACAAGGCGCTCAGGTTGGTAGATTTACTGCCGGCTGACCCACCTCCCCGAGGAGAACGATAAATGAGACGCCGTGAGGAAGCGATACTAATTATCCTATAGGTAGATACGTTACGTCGCGCCGCGCTGCCACGGCGCCGGCCGAGTCGTCTCTAAATCTTGTTAGTGGTTGGAGGTGCAACTCTGATGAATGCATCTTACCTACTGCGAGAATTTATTGCAAAATTATTTAACATTAGTTGTTACGTTTTCTCAGTAAGGTTACTTCTTATTGTTGGTTTGCATTTACGTTGTTAGTATGAGTAGTAAATACGTATGATCAAAACTTATTAAATTATGACTACAATATTAATCAGACCTGTTCCGAACGCTTGAGCAAACTAATAACAGTGAATAGATTATGCCACTATGTACTGGCAGAGTTTGATGATTTTCAAGTAACATATTTTAGGCATACAGATATATTTTATATAAGATTCTGCTAGAGGCTTCCCCCGCGTTGATGTAGATTTTGCTTATCCCTTGAGAACAGTATTTTTTTTCTGGACGAAAGGTACACTCTATCTCCTTTTCTTTACTACGGAGAATGTATATGCAAAGTTGCATGATGGTTGGGTGAATAGTAAAGAAGTCAAAGCGTAACAAACTCACAATAGCATTTATAATGCTAATAAGGGCTAGGATTACTTTGTATTCTATTCTCAACTACTTTGATGTCGAGATAATTAGTATTATCAGTTATTTATTATTATATTTTTAATTACTTAAGTCAAAATAAAACAAATAAATAAGGTACATTGAACACTGGGTATTCTTAATAAACTTTTTGATAACGGAAAATACCAAATGCAAGAACCAAGTACATACTAAAATATACATAGGTAACCAATAATCTGAGTAAGATACGCTGAGACGGAGAAAGGTGGACATGTATTTTTGTTTTTGTAATCCACAAATTTAGACATTGTTATTTAAATTGGTACAATTTGATACAAGGAAATAAATATATACTGCTTTTATTTTTCATACTGTGAACAGTTGTTGCTCGAAAACTTTTAAAGGCCTATATTTTGATCAGATTATAGTGAACATGTGTATAGATGAATATAGTAAAAATGTAAGATTTACGTTTAATAGTAATTATGGCATTACATAGGCAATTGAAATAATTAAATCTATGACAGTTTACGTACTTGTATTCATTGCGATAAGTAATTGTTCAAATTATACACATGTAATATATTGTATAATAAGTATATCATTGGGAATGTTTAAATATACGATGTATTCGATAACGGTACGGGGCCTTAAAATAGATAAATTGAACACAAAATAGTTAGCGGTAAAACGGATACAGTTCTCGCATGAAATAAACAGTCGAGGTTTATGCAAATTGGGCTCTTTTGTCAGATTAAAATATAGTGGCAATTAGTTCCGTGTCTGATATCCGACCGACGGCCGACACCGGTCTACTTGATTTCATCGGAAGATACCTTTATTCAAACGATCAGATATATGAAGCCATTTTTAAAATTATTCCTATGGTAGAAAACTGTTGCAATTTTTTTTCTACATTTTATTGTGTTATAAGTACGTATTTTCACAAAATAAGCGTAATTTGGACAATAAAACACTACTCCAGCTCATTAGGTATTGTTCAATGTATAATATATAACAGGTATACAGATTGTTCTTAAAATCAGTAGTCCGGTGAAACTGTAGAGGCCTTGCCAGACCAACAGTGTAGACAGATCGAAAAAAAAAATGTTCTCAAAATCTGCTGGAATATATAGATTCTACAAATATCTGACACAATAGAAACATATTAATACCTAGCTGATACCCGCGACTTTGTCTGCGTTGTTTATTACCTTAACAATATATTTTACGTAAACGGCAAAACATACATCGCTTGCCCCAATTCGCCAGGGCAAGAAAATACACATCGTTGAGCCTACGCGTTCAAAAAAATCGTGGTTTTATAAAACTTGAATAACTCTTTATTAAATGAATAAAGAATGAATAATTAATAAAGTTTTTAAACATAAAGACCAAGTGCTTAAAAAGGAAAACTAAAAAAATGGATATATACTCGTATCTAGTGGTTTATGAGTTATGCGCTCATAACAGCAGACTTGTACCATTTTAGTTATATATATAAAACTACATATTTTTAGTAGAGAAAATAAATATCTTATACTTGGTTTGTAGTAAGTAGGGTAGTAGTAATTTTCGCGAATTTTCTTTTATTCATAATATCCCTGACTAAAATTAAAGTCGTGTTATCCATCAGAAACTTTGACGACCAGACCAAATGTATAGATATATTTTTCGAATCAATTTGAAGTTTTTCGAATATTTATAGCTTCTGCTCGCGGCATCGCTCGCGTTTATGTAGATTTATTCTATTTCTAGATCAGAGTACGTTTTTCTGCATCTGAAATACAGAAATTCTGAAAGTAATACTTTGTCCTTCTTTGTGCTCCTAGTTTTTCGAATATTTATAACTTCTGCTCGCGGCATCGCTCGCGTTTATGTAGATTAATTCTATTTCTAGATCAGAGTACGTTTTTCTGCATCTGAAATACAGAAATTCTGAAAGTAATACTTTGTCCTTCTTTGTGCTCCTAGTTTTTCGAATATTTATAGCTTCTGCTCGCGGCATCGCTCGCGTTTATGTAGATTTATTCTATTTCTAGATCAGAGTACGTTTTTCTGCATCTGAAATACAGAAATTCTGAAAGTAATACTTTGTCCTTCTTTGTGCTCCTAGTTTTTCGAATATTTATAGCTTCTGCTCGCGGCATCGCTCGCGTTTATGCAGATTTATTCTATTTCTAGATCAGAGTACGTTTTTCTGCATCTGATATACAAAAATTCTGAAAGTAATACTTTCTCCTTCTTTGTGCTCTTGAGTATATGTATGCAAAATTTAATGATGATCTATTAAGACGTGATATGACAAACATACTCACTTTCACATGAATGATATTAGTTAGGATGCGCAACATTATTCCTACTTTATAAATGACCTTTAGACATTTCGTCTATCGCATTACTTTTATGAGTATCAAAAAGCCTATTCAGGGTCGACTCTTATTTTGCAGTCTAATGATGTTGAATGATGAGACAGTCTCTGCATATTCAAGATAGACCGGCCGCGGCCCATCATTTAAAAAAATGGTTTTCCTTTCAGGTCCTCCATTCACATAAAAGAAAGAACCCTTTCGTTATTCAGAGAGACCTTTAGTGTTGGTCGACTACGCGACGACGTTATTGAAACCGCGCCAGTCTATTAGAATTATCTCTCTTCTATATTTTCACTTCCATTTAATATTTTTTAATGTAATGCTTTAGCTTTCTACAGAAATATAATTAAAAGTACTCTGCGTTTAATTAAATATTATTACTTACCTGCGATGTATACGTAATTTTCCTAGATGTGATTTTAAAAACATCGGGATAATTCAATTATTGTTCATCGTAGTTTGTACGTCACAAGCAGGCCCGGAGGACGTTGTCCTGCCCTTCTAATAAAAAAATATATACTTATGTGAATGAAACGCTTAAAGAGGCTTGACTTTTTCGATTCTTTCAACAATTATCATTATATACCAACCAATTTACAAAAAAAACTTGACAAATTATATACCTAAACCTTTCCCGTAAAATACGCTATCTATTGGTGAACACGTAATTACCATCCGTTCAGTAGTTTTTGAGTTTATCGCAAACATCCAGACAGACAGACAGACGCGGCGGACGACTTTGTTTTATAATATGTTGTGATATTACCAACTGTTGTCGTACATATGTTACTGACATGCATTTGTTTATTAGTGTAAAAGGATAAGCTTTATTTCTATTAACTGAAAATAACTTTTGGCAGTTTATTGATCATTTGTGTATTCTTTTTTAACACTCCTATGTTTCTTGTTAAATCAAAACTTTGTTTACTTTAACCGAATGTTTCACTTAACAATAGTCAAAAAAAACTTAGTTTAGATGTCCTTATTGCCTTAATAAAGTTTCTCCGTCTACAGTCACAGAAATTTTTCATTAAACATGGTAGAAACTCTACATTTTCGTTCGTGATCGTGAACAGAATTCGGGCGACATTGTACTCTATGTGTAAAATGTCTGCGCATTCTTCAACAGAATGAGTTAAAACTTGTATAGTTGTTGTTGCCATTTGTTTCATTTTTCGAAATGACCTGCACTGTTATCCTGGCAAGGCCATTACAGTTCCACCGGACTAATAAGTGGAGCGCTTAAGGCACTCACTCGATTATTATAGGCAACCAACACAAGGGCACACGGTGTGCCTCGGCTCGAGCTGTCGCCGAGTTTCCCGATCTAATTGTTGCCATTTATGTAGATGTTTCTAATATAGCACCAACAAAAGAATAACAATCAAAGAAAAGAAACGCATACCTTTGAACCAGACAAGCACGTTGTTGTTACAAGATACCAAAAACACACCAATAATAAATCGTCGCATACTGGCATCGACTAGTTCCTAATATAAAAAATCGAAAACCACACAAATCAATTGTCGCATATTGGCATCGATTAATTCTTAATTTAAAGAATCGATATTAGTTTACAATTTTTTTCGTTTTTAATTATATTCAACTTAATAAAAACAGAACACCGAAATATCGAAGTTAGGTTATTCGGACAAAGAAATTTATTTCTACATTATCCCACAATAAAATCAAAACATATAAACAAAATTGATGTGTCTGTAGTTTGTTCGAAACCGTTAAAATAGTTTTCACAAGTTTTACTAGCAGATATAGATAAAGACAATAATAATAAGTTCTTAGAATTTTATCTAGCCTACGTAATTTTCCAGAAGGACTAAGGAATACTAATAATCAATTTTAGTAGAAGTATTATTAATCCCATTAAATAGAATATAGATATTAAAATCCTTACAAAATTATATGAACATGTCAACAAATTACAAAACCTTTATCATACTTCCTTAGGAAAAAAGGAAAAACCATTTATAAATATTTATTATGAATAAATATTATAAAACCGTTTATTCTAGTAGAATTTGAGTGGTAATAGAACAAACCTAGCGTGGCCAAAAGTTTGCGACAAAGTTACGCCAAGTTTTCTGAATAGTACCATGAATATTCATAAACGCTTGGGGACTATTTACGTACGAAGATAGCTTTTAATAGCATGCAAGTTTAGTGTCGGTAAACTATATTTACTTGTTTTCAAGATTTCATAATGGGAAAAACTGAACCCTTATAGGATCCCTTGATTGTCTGTCCGTCCATTTGTCATCAGATTGTCCGAGGATCACGATCCTTTTCATAAAAACGTACCAAGGCTTATAGCCTTATAGTTTGTAAACATTCATATTCCTAACAGTTATATATCAATGTTTTCTGAAATTACGTTCAGAAAGATATCACTTTATCAAATTTAATTCACATTAACTTAAAAAAAATGTAAATTTTATTCCATATCATTTTATATCAAACAAGAAATAACACGTTCAAGAATCGAAAGACAGAAATTAAAATGTTATTTATGCTTTTAATAATTTGGTAATACCGTGTTTCGTAAGTTCCTATAGAAAGATATTATACATACTCGTAGAAGTAGCTAATTTGAATTACTTAATTAACTATTGATGATTGTCACTTGTTCACTTTTTAGTGCTTTCATTGAAACGTAGGTATGTATGGCAATATATTATAGCATTATCAAGATACATTTTCCGCTTATAAGTTCTTTATTAACATTAACAACTTTACATAATGTACGTTTTGTAAATTGATTGTTTTTAATTGTATAAAACAGATGTACATTATTTGGTGCTTACTGTTTTGTGTGTGGCAGAATGTATTAAAAACGATTAGAAATTTTAGAAGCATTAATTTTACGTGAAACTGCGTATTACTACTGTCTATAAATCACAGTTGTGCAACATCACGGTCACTCAAGTTATCAAGTGTTGTTATTATTTATCTAATGTATTATTTATATTTTGAAAATATTTGTAATAAAAAAAGAAAGAGACGGGTATGAAAATATTAGATGTGGCAGAGATGCAAATCCTAAGATAAATGTGTGGTGTAACTAAAATGGATAAAATTAAGAATGAGTATAGATGACGTTTGAAAATAGCACCAGTGACAGAGAAGTTGAGGAGTAATAGGTTAGTATGGTACGGGCATATAATAAGAAGGGATGAAAGTCATGTAACAAGTAAAGTTTTGAGTTTAAAAGTGGATGAATATAGGGGTACAGGAAGACCGGAAAAGGTGTGGATGGATTGTGTGAAACATGACATGTGTATAAAAAGTGTGAATACTGAGATGACATCTGACAGTGGTGAATGGAAAAGGACAACATGTTGTGCCGACCCTAGTTAGGTGGGATAAGAGTAAGATGATGATGATGATGATTTGTAATATACAAATAATAATCATTCATTTATATTATTACTGTTAAATTTATTTGCAATCCTTTCCCGCGTTACTTTCTTCACGTCCATCAGGTTTGAAGTAAATATTTACTTAACAAAATTAACTTGACACATCTTTAGTGAAACCCTCATTTTCCTTCCGTTTTGACAGAGATCATTAAATGAATATTAATAGAAAAAGGTCCTGTACTTTTATTTTTAAAACTTTTATATATAGCAAATTCCAGTCGGTATTTACCGAATGTTATATAATTCCACAAATTTGAATTTTACATAAATAATTGTTATAGAATTTTATGGTGACGAACCGACATTTGGGAATTTAAATTCAATTCTAACCTATTCATCGATAGTGTAAAAAATATCGTTACATTATATTTCTTAATTTATAATTATTAAAATATTCCATTTAGAATTAAAATAGGTAATTATGAATAGCTTCAGTGAATAAATATTAATATTTCAATATATTATATTCAATAAAAACATTGTTGTATTTTCAAAGTGAACAGCCCTACTAAGGTTTATACGTGCAGGAGTCAGGCTGTTTTTATGAGCCAAACTTATCGGTACAGTACCTTGGAATGTGCGAAGCAAACACTTAGTTTACTACACTACAGGTTTACTTGTCGTAATGCGGTGCAAGTTTCACCACACATTCAACCTCAGAGTCTCGCTTGTTCTGAAGTTTTATGGTTGCAGTTTTAATGTGAATTAAGGCTCGGAGACTCTGGATGAGTAATACTTAGATAAAATGTTCAGTATATAATAATTGTAATGTACATAACTGCATTAATGAGTTACCATGTACAATACCTGTTTCAACCACAGCTCCACCCCTGTGTATTGTAAAGAATGCTTCCCCATATCGAAATTATGCATACAATGAATAAAACTATTTAGAAAGAACGTACACTCATTTGCGAATCGGACTGCTGGTGGCAGCATGCAGGGTTGCTAGTTATTTGGATATTAGTATTTTCCAATTTTTAATCAAGATAAAATTAGTAAATGTAATAACTCTTTGAATAATTGAATAAAAAAACTACTAATTAAATTCTATTAATTATCAGATTTCGTATAATGCAATAAATAATGTAAAAATATTTTAATATTTCAAAAAATGTACTAGATAAATTTATGTGTAACTGACTGAACACATTAAAGTATGCACATGTTATAACACAAACTTAATCTTCCTTTAAGTATATTACTCGATAAATTGTATCTCATTTTATCAGCGAGTTTAAGAGAGTCTTCTGAAAAATGTATTTGCTACTAAGCTCGAGAATAAAATTCGCAAACGTTAAGGCAACAAGTAATATAAAGTTATTGCTACATTTTTGACAAAGCATTAAAATTTACGACTCCACCAAATACATTTATTTGTAAGACGTTAACAGCCCAACCGGCGATTGATTTAAATGGTTTAAAATAAAATTCTACCAAAGAGCAGTGGTAAATTCATAATAGTTGAGACTCTTTGAATTTGTAATAATTACAAAGTATCATAGAAAAGAGTATCTATCATAAATAACAAGTAATAAAAATATAATTTACCGAATCAATATTTTTGTAAGCTTTATTTCTTTTTATAAATGTTATATTCTCTTTTTTATTAGTAACTATTTGGTGCCTGAGCTTACGGCTTCATGAAAACTGCATGTTTTGTCTTGATTAATTATAATACCCTGTTTAACATTTTTTAAATCTACTCATACCTAACTACTTAACCACAGACCTTGTAACCTTTTTACTGATTTTAGGACAACATTTCCTATACATTCTTAAACTTCTCTTTCCCTATGAAAATCGTCATGATATTTTTAATAATGATAGAAAAAGTACTTTATCTGCCAGTAAACGTCTCATGAAAATTGGTTTAACCATTTTGGAGTTTAGGTCGAAAAACAACAGATACTTCATTTTATGCATGAAATATTGCTGCTAATAGTTTTGGTTACAAAATAAAAACTTTCAGTACTTTTGAAAAATCTATTTGGGGAATAGAATAGTATAACTAGCATGCCATGATAACAAAGAAAACGCTACCTTTTATTACTCTCATCTTCGCTCTCAGGAAGGGAAGTTTGTCCTATTCCACGGACAGAGTAATTTTATTTTAGGTGTAAAATCTTCTCTATGTTTTTTTCTGTACCCCAAATAACGTCTACGTACAATTTCATGATGATCGGTTAAGTAATTAAGGCGTGAAAGCGTAACAAACAAACAAACTCGTATTCGCATTTATAATATATATATATATATATATATATATATATAATATATTTTGTATTTAAGTCATCACGAACTGTTTATTGACGCTATTTACTTATACAGAAAAACGAAAGAAACTGGTTTCAAGCAAGTTATTCTTATTTTTAGCCAGGTTATTGTCAGTTCAAGTCTTTTACATAAAATACACGAAGGACATCGTATCAATTATTATTAAGGTGAATAGAATTTAATTTTGTACATCGGTATTTTATAAATTTTTGAATCGGCATGTAACTATTAAAAAAAAAGTTACATAAGATAGACAAAGTAAAATATGTAAAATAACTTAATTTTTTTTCGCAACTGGAAACGGTAAATATATTCCGAAGAAAATAAGATTACATTTAAAACTCAAATCCGAAGAGGTATGGGCAAGATTAAAATAGTTTTTCGTAGATTTGTGAACGTCGACGAAATATTTCACGTCGCAGAGACTGTAATACCATTGGAATGTTCCCTGCATATCGATAAAAGTAAATGCAAACCGCATGCATCACGTCGTTTCACATATAATTATTATTACATTGTCAATATAAATATGCTTATGTGCATTTTATTATAGTTGTGATTCATTAATATCATTGATTATCTTTATATTCATTTACTATCTACAATTCAGTACATTTAATTAATTCTTGTTAGTTGCAACATCGCACTCAGTTAAATGCCGTAATACTATTCTAACATTATTAATAAACATATGTTTTCCTAAATTATTAAAAACTTTATAACCAACAAGCGAGTTACTAAACATTTGTAGGATAAGCTACAAGCTCCTCGTACTTAAATAGTCGACGTAAAAATTGATTTATTAAAAATATTTCAGTGTGATCTTGTCTAATATTAATAATAATAATGAAGCCATTATCAGTGTTGTTAGTAAATTCGCTTAAAATTATATTTTATTATTACAAAAATGTTAAACACGGACCCCTGTTTGGGCAAAGGCCTCCTCCATCATTGACGAATATTACAAATGCGTTTTGTTTGTTACGCATTCACACGCCTTAATAATTCAACCTATCATCATAAAATATTGCATACACGTTATCAGATGTACAGAAAAGTATATAGAATACCTTTCATTCAGACAAAAAAGTGGGGTTAAGTCAAATCTACAATAATGCGAGCGAAGGCACAGATAAAAGTTAGTTTTTTAATAAAAATTAGCAAGCAACATCAATTTAATACTTTCCTTAAATTTATATTCCTAAAATAATATATTACACATATAATGTTCTATCTTGTATAAAATGTGAAGTATTAATGCTAGTGATTATGCTTGAATAAACCTTACCAGTCTATATTCATTATTACACAACCCACGTCTCGCGCACTATTAAAGCGAATCATACATAGATTATATTACATTATTACATTACATCATACATATATAAGTAAAAAAAAGATAGTGTGTACTTATGTACACGCGTTAGAAGTTATACTTATTTGGCGTAACAAGATAAAAATCTTTTCAAAAATTTTATCTTTCGCCTTATTTTACGTTTGTAGAAAAAACGAAACTAACAATAGAAAAGAGGTATTAAATATATAGATACTTTAATAAAATGTTGACTATAGCTAACGTCAGGGTGTCGGTTTTTCATGACGGTGTGCGCGCGCATCGTAAAAATTTACTCTCATCATTTTTCTCTAAGGCGCCAAAAGAAGTACAACTTCAAAAACATTACGCTGATTGCTTTTGTCTAAAAAGTGATTGAAATTGTAGGAACAATATTATTATGAGAAGAAATGGGGTAATTTCAATAAAACAGACGTACTTCTAAATTACATATTACGTGGTTTATTAAAATTAAACTGTTATCGACATTGCCGGCTTAAAGTCGAGTTCAGGGCATCGTATCAATAAAAGCGATTGTGTTTCAAAATCCGATTAACCGCGTCGGTTCAAATGACTGTTTGTTCACGTTGCATCGATTCCTATTTGCTATTTGCATTGAATGTATAAATAATCGAGTGGTACAGTTTTATTATGTTTTTATCGGTTTTGGGATTATGTATAAAAGAGACAAAAGCGAAATTATATCTGTAATAAATTGTTATATACGGGAAATAAATGATGAATGATTATAGACATTTAGTGAGTCATTTGATGAATATGCACCACAACAAAAGTAGGAATCATTCTATAATTATTTACCCAGGAATTAATTCTTCTGAATATATAAGTAGTTGTAGTGTTTAATGAGAAGTACCTTATTGGGGTTATATGTTGGCTAACGTTTATTTTTTTTTGTTATATTTTCTCATTACTAATTTAATTCCTAATACCCTTTTATCGAGTTTAGCCTACCTCTATTAAATGTTACCAGTACTGCTTAGACATCATGAGATAACATATACGAGTAGCCTAGATAATAATGCCTGAATGTGTCGTCCAAATTGATTCAGCCGTTTTGGAAATAACAACGGACACTTCAACGTTATTTATATGTATAAGATTATCTCTACTTTCATGTATATAAACTCCTAGTCCTCTAATACTCAATATATAGGTATAAAGTTTTTTATGTTATCAGTTCTACGTATAAGTACTTACCTACAATACTCAAAAATATTTGTCCAACTTATTCGATAACAACATTAAAATCCAATCAACATGTAAAATGAATGTATGTGAGGAGCTATAATCTATTATGATACTTGTTGAAAATAATATTTAAAAGTTGATAAGTCTGCAAGGAGTGCAGATTGAAAGAAAGCAATTTCCAGTAAAACTATCCGCAGCGGCTTCAGATTAGTTCCTTATATCCCATTGCTGCCTGGACAATGCTACTGTAAAACCCAAGTTTACTATCCCTTTTTGTAACACGCTTGTATTAGTTTCACCTGTACGTTTGTAACTGAGTCTTTATCCTCGAATTTGCCGTGCTTTAAGCAATCAGATTTTAATGAAACATGGCACTCATATTAAACAAATTGAACTAACTACCAGATTTATTGGTTACGAAACGCAGAGTTAGTTTAAAAATGTCATACAAAGTACCCTACGCTTTTATAATGGTGACATTAATTTAATTGATTATCTCTAAAACGGTGTTTTTTTAGTTTTTTAAAACTATAATTTAATCCATATTTAAAAGTTCGATTCCAATATTATGTTTTAAGATAATTGTATGCACGAAAATATTTATTTTAATTAGTATCAATTTTTTTAAATCATCGTCCTATATGTTTGTACAAAACAATGCCGCTTCGGTATCAGCACACATAATGGTATAAAAGGCAGAGTACGCTTTTGTTGTGAGTACAATGGATTTAACATCACATGTAGCACTGTATCAGATTATACGTAACTTTTTAACTCATAATCATAAAAATAAAGACGGGGCAAACTATCTTTATGAATAATACGTTTCTTTATTGGCATTTCTTTAGTTTATTTTAATGTACTATATATGGGTCGGCACAACATGTTTGTTATGTTGTGATGTACGATTTGGCTTAATTTTTATGTTTGCCCGCCTGCCTGGCATAAACCCTCCTTGAGATTATTTTGTAGTACCATTTTCAACTTGTTTATCTAAGTTGGATCAATGTGGCTTGCTCGTAAATTTGGTACGGTTTCTGTCATAAGTCGTGAACACGAACTGATGTTGTTGGAGAGGCCTATTCACGTATTACCATACTTTGGATGAATTTACAATACATGGTACTATGAAATCATACGAATTAACTATTCGTGACGAATGATGTAGTAAATATAGTAATTAATTTAAAAAGAAATTTACATAGATGTTGACTTATTTATCAAGTTACTTCTACAATTCCCCTGTATTGTATAACGAAATATCTAATCGAATTAACGTGTGTATCGCATTATAAATATTATAATTCTTCTTATAAAAACGTAGCAACTAAGAAATAGACAAGACACCTACAATGAATAAAGATAAAGCGTAATATTAACCTCTCTGTAAATCGTAAACTGTTTGAATAGTAAATTCTAAATAATATAGTGAAAATATGTCATGAATAATTGTACGAATTTACAGATAGTTTATTTAAAAGAAAGACATATATTCATTTCAAACTAATAGTGAAGTGAAACAATAATAAAGCATTCAATCTCAGTTATTTATTTTTCCTTGCAATAGATAAAAATCTTATATTACGTCAATAATATTTTTCAGGTTGTCAATAGCATACAAGACGGTAGCACAGATGGATCAGAGATATAACTCGGGCATCTAAATATGCTTACACTGAAAATGCTTATTTTAACTAATGCCTTCCTTTACATATTCATTGATTTAGATTATAAGAACTGAAAATTTATAATAGCGTACTGGCAGTATGTTCGTTGATTTTGTTGTTTATTTAAAAAAGAAAACATATTTGGTCAGAACATTTTAATGTATTTAAATAAAGTTGAGTTAGCATTATGTTAGTCGTCAATATATGTAGTTGTCCTTATAAGATAGTTTGTTATATTTGTTCTCGCCTTTAAATATTTGATAATTCTTATATAAATACAGAATTATATTAATGTCTTTATTATTTTGTAGAGTACTAACTGTTTGTCTACGCTATTACAGCATGCGCGTAGTATGAAATCTTGCGTCGTAAAACAAAAACAGTGATTTACTTTTCACTGATTTACTATAAATATTTAAGATTTACTGTGGTTATAGATAAACTAAATAATATAATGACAAAATTGATGTCACTGTCTTTTTCCTATTTAAAGAAATATAACGGGAAAGTGATAGGGAAGAGGAGAGTTTTTTAAATCAAAATCATAAGTTCACATTTCAATCAGCATTTCTTAACAGTGATCTTCGGACGCTTCATAAAAAAATTCACGAAGAAAAAAGAATGAAAGGAGACAATCGTAAAAGGGGAATGGAGTCATTTAATATTCCTCGATCGCCATCATGAATTTTATTGCTCCCATCAATCCGGTACTAATTCCGTATATTTCTTCAAACATAAGTGTTCATTAAAAGAGTGGAACAGACAGAACGTCGCCGCAATTTTGCGTAACAGACAATGCTCCACATAAACATATTACTTATATAGGATATAGTAGGAAATACGAGTTTAAGCGATATACAACTGTAAGAACTTACTTACACTACGCTTATAAAATGTAACAGTGACTTGATTTAATTTGCTTATTTTAGGGTTCTCAGTACTAATAGTTGACTTTAATATCCTTACTAATATTATAAGTACGATTGTGAGTTTCTATGCTTGTTACGCTTTCGCGCCTTAACTGTTCAACCGATCATCATTAAAATATAGCATAAACATTGTAAGAGATACAAGAAAGGACATAGAGTACTTTTTGTCCAGAAATGAAATACTTTTTTAAGATATAGTTCAAATTAACATTAAAGCGAACGACGCCGTCAGCAAAAGTTCAACTGATGAACAGTTTTCTGAAATGTCAAATGGAAAGATAATGTAGATGAGATTAGCATTGTGTTTGTCTTTTTGTGTATTTATTGCGTATTTACGAGATGCCATTATTAATAAGTTGAAGTTGAATTTGAGCTTGGCATTTTTACAGTTAGGCTAGTAATGCTACAAGCTTAGGATGGTTATTGTTATACCGCCTTAGAATAGAAGCGGTTCGTATACTTGAGTTACTATAATGCAACTATTTAAGGGCAGTGGAAATTGGGTTGGGATCGATTGCACTGGTGTCATCATTTCACCTACTTCTATCGCAAATATATAGTGTTTGGTCTGCTATTTTCATGTCCGACAGTAATTCATTTATCAATAGTAGCTTTTTATCAATTGGTTTCTCTTTTATTTATTTCTTTTGTACTTATATAATAAACTATATCAATAAATTGGCTTTGTTTTGCAATGCCATAATTTCTTCTTTTTTTTCTTAAGTTTGGTTACCGCAGGTGACAGACTTTTGGCAATGGAGAGGTGGAGGCAGGACCTGGCGGACGCGCGGTACGGGCGTTACACTATTGACGCCGTCCGTCAGGTCCTGCCGGAATGGCTTAGTAGGGAGTGGGGCTCCCTGACGTTCCGACTGGTGCAGGTACTCACCGGCCATGGCTGTTTTGGCTGGTACCTGCACCAGATCGCTCGCAGGGAGCCCACCGCCGTATGCCATGAATGCGGTGCTGAGGAGGATACCGCGCAGCACACTCTGTTTGAGTGTGTTGCGTGGGAGGGACAGCGCCGCATTCTGGCTGCGGCGGTAGGGCCGGACTTATCGTTGCCGAGTGTGGTTTCGGCCATGCTCGGCAGCGAAGAGGCATGGCAAGTGATGGTCTCCTTCTGCGAGGACGTCATCTCGCAGAAGGAGGCGGCGGAGAGGGCCCGAGAGCTGGATCCTCTTAGCGGCCCTCTCCGCCAAAGAAGAGCCGGTGCAAGGAGGCGGCGGTTTGCACGCCTCCTTCCACCTCAGTAGCCGAACTAGAGGGGATGGGCTGGGGGCCCATCTCCTCATTGCACAAGTCTGGCTGACGAGGGGAGGTAGCTGGTTGTATACCCAGTCTACCTCCCTATAAGGACGGAGCCCGGCGGCCAACTTCCGCCGGGCTGACCGCAGGGGCGACATGGTGATAGCTTGTACGGTCCCATGTCGCCCTAAGCAAAGCGGCGGTCGGTATACCGTGAGGTTTTAGTCCGTGCGAGTCGGACATAACACACTCTCTCCCCCGAGAGGGTGTGTATCCATAAGGGATTTCCCCACGTTAATAAAAAAAAAAAAAAAAAAAAGGTGACAGACTTTTGTGTATTGGGTATAATTGCCAATTCTTTGTCTTGTTATTCAATTGTACATATGTACGTATATCGTCTATTTATTTACAACGATATAAGCTTTGCTTACTTTGAAGTAAAAAACTTGAAAAAAATAAATTGAAATATCATTTTTATAATATTCAAATTATTTAATATATACAGAACTATATTATATGAGTAGTATATAATTAAATGAAAATATAGATACCAAAGTGTCTAAAATAAATACTGAATACTATCTAGATGCTATTAAAGTAATGTTATAATTAATTTACTTTGGATTCCGAAGGTTATTTGAGTTTATATTTCATTTAGGTAACCGGCCTTTAATTTTGTCTTGTAAATGAGTCACGGTTAAATTTAATACCCGAACCTTTTAGTTTTACATCAAACAGATAATTTATTCAAATATCGTACGTTCCTAGAAATACAAAGATTTTATCCACTTACAATTTAATTTAAATAAAACGAAAAATTAATTCCACCAAATGGCTTGAAGATTAACAGTCTTGTTAAATCTTTGCAATTATAACTTAGATCTTAATTTAAAAAATTGTTAATCTATACATATTATATAACACAAAGTCGTTCGCCGCGTCTGTCTGTCTGTCTGGATGTTCACGATAAACTCAAAAACTACTAATCGGATTGTAATGGGGTCTTCACCAATAGTTAGAGTAATTCACGGGGAAGGTATGGGTATATAATTTGTTAAGGTTTTTTGTATATTGGTTGAAATATAATGATAATTATTGACAGAATCGGAAAATTTCAAGCCGCTTGGGAGTTTTCATCGAAAACGCTGCCTTATCCCTTTGAGATATAACAAAACAATCCATACTAAGATATTCCTCTTTTATAATTCTACAAAAATGTCTACGATTGCATATACCTATCATTTAAGGTTAGCTTGCTATAGCCATCTACCTTATAAAAATGATCACATATAATGAGGTAATTGGAAGGCTATTTAGTTGGATACAGTATTAATCCTTATGAAATAAAATACATTAGTTACCTTAAGCATTTCATGCACATAAGTATATATTTTTATTAGGACTGTTTATTAGGCCTGTTAGTAAGATATAAAAAAAAGATTTAAGCATAATTATCTATACACGCACATAAAATTGAAGCTTATAAACAGACGTTTGTATTGTGAAAATAACAGCTTGTTACTAAATGGATATGAAAACATATACAGTACTTATAATAAAAATACAATTTTTTTAACAATTTGGTTGTCTGTTTGTTCCTCTTAATATCCGAAACGGTTGGAGCGATTTTAACGGGGCTATAACCGGCAGATAGCTGATGTTGTGAGGAGTAACTTAAGGTATTTTTATTTTTGAAAAAGATAATAGGCGTCCGTGCAAATATAATAAACTAAAGAAGCAGTGTATAGAACAGCGCGCGACTCTTGCGACCCTTTTACACTGAACAACAATTTTTTCGATGAATTCTACGGTATCGAAGTCACGGGTGACAGATTATACTAAATAATATAGGTTATATTGAATTGAAGAAAGACTTTGTAAGGTTCGACTGTCATACCCATATCTGTCGCAAAGTAGCAGTGTTCGCGATGCAATGTTGTCATCATAAAAATGTGATTAATAAGACATAATGGTATCCGAAGCATTATAGCTCAGTCCTTAGAAGCAGCAAACTGTTATGATTGCCAACATAAGTACGGTGTTAATGTGGTTGTTTGTATGTGGGCTTTAGTATTTCATTATATATATGCCCAATCAGAAGCTTTAATGATCATTTAACATCACATATTGCATGTAGTTTTTCTTTTTTAGCGAAAACAAAAATTACATCGTTACTGTTGACAGAGAGCCATGACTGCTCAATTATTTTAATGATCAAATGTATGTGATCAGTCACGAAGGTCATCATTATTCAGCTTAGGTACTACTATTTTCACGTCAAAATATTTTTTATATATCAGTATATGAAAAAATTCTGTGCCTGAATGTAAATTAAAAAGGCTTTTAAAGTAGAATAAAAATATATAAGCAGAAAAGAACTTACTATCCTTTTTATCATTGAATACATTCGTTTTCTTATTTTATAATACGACTAAATGGAACCCATTAGGACTTCGTATCAAAAACATATCAATAATCGTACTGTTTTTAATTCACTATTTAAACTCATAAAAGTGATCCTTTTAAAACCATCTCTTAATGCTAACCTACATTTTATAAGGAGAATATGTACAAAACGACGGTTTAAGTAGCGCGTTATTTCTTAATAAGTTTTATGAATGTTATGTAGTAGAAGGTGTGTGTATATAAAAATGTATACAGGTATACATATCACAGATTAATAAAATTCAACATCATTTGACCGTTCAATATTAGACCTGAGAGGCCTTTTAAGTTTTAAAAATATGCTTTATTATAAGTCGGTCAGTAAGGGACGCTAGACTATTATATATTATTATTATAATTTTTATATTATAAATTAACGTGGATTCCATAGCAGGTAGCTGTTTGAAAAATATTCTATTATGTTTATTATGTGTAAGCTTTGTATCTATTCCGACTAATAACACCAATATGTTTTAAATTCTGATCACAAAGTCAATTTGTTTTTTTCCTTAGAGAAAATAAAACAAGAAACGGCAGAAATCATAACGAAGGAGGCTCTTCGTCGGGCGTTCACTGGCCGACGCTATCTTGGCCGACATCCAGTGTCTTGATTTAAATGCGCTATTTATTGAGACTGCTGAAACATAATATACTTAAATCTTATAGACTACAATTTGTATATACGTTTTGACTAAAATAATGAATATCACATTTATATGCGTCAAAATTAAAAATATTGCATGATTTTGCACGTAACTAAAAATTTATATACAACCGTACTGTACTGAAAAAGTACTCATTTTACTTGAACTGGATCAATGTCACACATTATTAGAATATATTTGTTTTCATTTATAAAAAACAACTCCCCCATTAGGGTTAAAGTGTTGTGTCATGTAACGATCAGCGCGGCAAAGCCAAATTTTAACCATTGCACTATCCGTGTAGGTAGTCATTTTGATAAGACTGTTAAACCAGTCTATGTTAACATAGGCACCTGAATGTACGTAAAAAAAAATATAATACACAACTCAAGACCTAAAAACATCAATTTTAATGTTCGTTCATAATATTAAATTAAGGGAAATCTGATATTATATTAACTGCTTTCATTATTCACAGCACATTATTAAACCGAACCATAGTCGTAGATAAAGCCGATAAGGTTATTACAAGGCACCGATCGCGCCCTCCGAATCCAGTTAACTTCGGCAAGCGTCAATAACGTCCCTTGTTAAACTTTATGGAATCCTTAAATCATTTTAACACCGTTATGTTAACAACACTAACAAATTTCTTTATAAGGAAAATCGTTTGCGGTTCTCCGGTCTAACAACTTCGATCGTAATATCTTATGTTTCAATATTTTACAAGTATACATAGGTAGGTATACTTTATCGAAAAAAATGAATACCTACATTTAAATTAACTACTCTACAATTGATCCATATATATATATACCCTTGAGTATTTCCTTACGAATACTTTAGGAATATTTAGTACTGTCTGTATAACTAGCTGACCCCGCGAACTTCGTAACGCCTAACAGTCGATTTTTTAATACTTATTCTGCTATTCGGGACCATCGTATAAATATTGACATTCATATTTTTACGATACTAACGTCACTCAATTGTTTTGCCTTCCCGGAACCTCTCCACTAACACTTAAACTTTATAGTATGGTATTAAAGTTCAAATTGACTTTTAAGTATTATTACGAATCATTTGTATGGGAGTATAGAAAAGTGTCGTTTTAAGACTTTTCCAGGTAATTTTTTTAATTTTTCTCTCCGTAAGGTCCAACCTCGTACTTCAAGGAATATTCTAAAAAAAGAATTAGTGAAATCGGTTCAGTTGTTCTCGAGATTTGCGCTTAGCAACACATTCAGCGATTCATTTTTATATTATAGATGATATACGTCTTCTATAAGGAAAATCAAGGGATGATTGTTCTAATTTGTATATCATAAGTCATGTGTTGAACAGGGGGTGACATTTGTCACATTAGACTTATGTGCACTTTTTTCGCAATGCAATACCACCGCTAGATGTTTTTTATATAACCCACTTTTGGATTTATTTATGAAACCATTTCCACGTCTCTCGCAGCAAAATAAACTCTGTGTTAAATGAGTGAACGATCAAGTGGTCACCAACCATCAAAACACTCGTAGGACGATCGAGGATAAGCAGCCGCATCCAGGGACGACTCGGACGACTTATTTATCCTAACGTTAACATAATCTCACATTCCCAAATACTAGACACAGTTAGGCTGACACGCATCCCCGTATTCCGTTATAAAAGTTCTCAAGCTGTTGAGTGAGCACGGCTATTTACACGTCCGCCTCACCATAGATACAATATAATATTTAACACAAATTATAATGAATAAACGAAACCGTGTGAATTGTGGTATTGATGATATATGATATGATGCTTGTATATGTACATGTATAAAAATATGCAATACGAAGCAATTCACCAAATATATACGAGTATGACATAAATTTGTAAAGGTTATATATATATAAAATGTTATAAATTTATTTTAACTTATAAGTACTAAAGAAACAATTGTTTTCTTTTTTTGACATTGTTGTTTGTTGATAGTATTTATTTCGTATTATTTGTTTGAGATAATGGTTCACTCAAACCTAAGGCGAGTTGCACAAGTTTTTCTCGTAAGATTCTATTATATTTGCTTAAGACATTCTATTTGTGTTTTTTTTTAATTGCTAAATAGGAAATCAATCACCACAACATAAACAAATTCATATAAAAACGTGTACGGTCTCTTACAAATATATTTAATTTATTAACTGCAAAATAGTAATTTCTCACAGACGAAGCTGTTTAATTAACCTAGTTGTTAATAAATATGAATCGTAATCACATTCATAACGTCGTTTTTACGGTTGTTTGTGACTACCTGAAATGAACTAACAATAGTAATAGAAAACGTTCCATACATTTTCATTATTATATGAAAGTAGATATTGTGGTGTATTTAGGTCATAATCTTATTTAGTTGTCAAATAATTGAAAGAGTTTATTATCCGTGTCGATGTGTGTGTATGGTATGTACTTATGCATAAACTTCCCTCGCATTTTTCGAACTAAATCCAAACAACGTCGGACACGCAGTTAGTGTCCGTGACGAGAGCGATGAATGGTGTCGCATTTTTCTCGCTAACTCCGCGTCGCCTCCGCAATAAAACATTCATGAATCCAGAATGTTACTACTCAGTACCACGAACGTAGAGGGGTGCCGGAATTTCGAAGAGATTGTGTTGGAATTTTATAGAGTTTTAAAGAAAATGAAATGGAAATGAACAGGTATATAGGTACTTACAGATAAATTTGTACAATATTATGCTTTATGTTACAAGATATGTATACACTATGTAAATATAGAGAGCCAATTATTATTGACTAATGGTCAATGGTGAATCCGGAGCTCATTCACTAGACGAGAATATGTACTGAGAGTTGTGGATGAGTTATCGATCAGACTACCGACAGATTACAATAGTTGTTTCTCGTGTTGTATCGGAATTAGAATGTCTGCATCAGGAGATAGATAGTTTCGTAAATATTATTATACCGTCGACACATTATATAATGTCGGTATTGTAAGATTGTGATTTTTTTTTAAAATTATTACAATATAATCTAACGCCAATTTCTATTGAAATATTTGTTATTTACTTATTTGGAATTAGCAAATTATGTATTACTTTATTTTGTGTTTCTCAGAAAGTCAAATTTAAGAATACAAAAATACTTGACTTTAATTAAAGAGAATTAAAGTATTAATTAATTATAACATCAACGAAACTTTCATACTTATTTCCCTTAGGATACCTTAATAAATTTTGTGTCTATAAAATATAATTATACCTAGAAAACGGATGACATTTAGCTCACTGGCAGAAGTAAACGAAGATATTTAGCGAAATGAACAAATTAACCCTTGGTAAAGAATTAATACTAATATATTTTTAATACTTTACCTATATGTTGAAATAATGATGCCCTACGAACGTAAAAATTATTCAAGCTGTAAGAACATAGTCTGAACATCAAATTGGATACGATGACTAGAATATAAATCCGATTCCGAAGTGAACCAATAAAATAAGTAGAAAAATAGATGCATACTTATGTTTCTAACGTCTATGCGGGGATTGCTCCATCGCCGCCGGCGGAAGTGCGGCGAAGTATGCGCGTCGCGGGGACGGAATGCGGACAATTTCACAAAAGCCCACCGACTGCGCGCCTCCCTTGATAACCCGTGAAACCTAATAAATTTATATGCCAGAGAGGTGACGACGCCAATTATGTTCCCTTGCCGTTGATATTATTTGTTCATTTTAATATTTTCTCAAAATACTAACGGGTTTATTTATTTAATATTGAGATATTGCAAAATATTGTAACGATAAAAATATTGTACGTGTTTTGCTTTCAAATTGATCGTCACTTTCATGCTTTTTTTTATTGTGATGACAAAGATTTTATATTAAAAAAACTGTAATTATATTATCATATACAAAATATTCTACACTCTTAAGATATTCTAAAAATATTATTTGTATTCTATTGACGAAAGTAGATACATCCCGCAGTTGGAAAAGGATTAGAGAAAACTTGTTATACATCAGATTTACGTTTCTGATACATGTACTGTGGCGTCTCGCGTAATATTGCGCACATACTTGGCAAATAAAACTTCGGATTCACGAAAAGAGCTACCTTTAGGAATTTGCTTGTTTATACCAGTTTATATTTGCTAACTTTTATTCGAGAAAACTTACATATTTTAGAAAAGCCTTGAGTGACCAAACATTTTACACAAAATTATTAGAAATTTTGAACTATTTAACGTGAAAATAATGCTCATTATTGTGTAATGATTGTGTAATTTTATATAGACAAATAAAATAAGCGTAAAAAATATTGATTTTATTTCAAAACAACAAAATTGATAGATAGACCACACATTTACTTTTTTTTATATTAAATCTATGTTCAATAAAATTACGAAGCCTTCATTTATCAAATACGTTTCTGTCTTGAAATCTAGCCATTAAATATATAAAAGTCATAATGTATTCAATGGTTACATTGTTTTAAACTATTTTAACATTCTTAGTACAAACATAAATAGGGCAGTGAAATTTACAAGATCTGACTAGAAGACACGAGCATTATTTCAAATAAATTGCAAGTGATAATTATCTACAGCAATCATAAATATATTTAACACATGTAACTAAATAAAAAAATAAATTGTAATATTGGTGTGAGTTACGAAAAATATAAGCTTAAAACAAAACTCAACGAAGATTAAAACCGAACATTTAACAAAACAAAAAGTGAAATGGAATAATAAAACTTAGTTTTAGCGTAGCGAGTTTCTCCGGCCAACAGAGCGGCAAGAGGAACCAATTTCTGAGCCGATGCGGACCGTTTTGTTGGAAATAGCTTTCCTTCAATCTGCATTTTCTTGCTGATTTACCAACTTTCATATAGAACGGGAACTTTCCGAGAGATACATAGCGAACCAAATATCACTTTATATTTTATGATACATTAATATACCTTTTATTCACTTCAGGTCTTCATTAGTTTGAAATATATCAAGGTTTTCATTTTCTTCAATGAGATTCATTGAAATAATTTACAATTATATTCACATAACTAGCAAACAGATATCAGGCTTCTCGTGGTTGTAAATTACTAATTTGGGGGCCTCATAAGTATCCAAATGATTTAGATCCCATTTTCGCAGCTTTAGTATTTTTACAAGTAATTAAAGTCAGAAGCTAAGTAAGAATTTTGATACAAAAACTTTATTTGATGGAAATAATATACTGTAAAGGGTAATTTTGATCTAAGTTAAATGCTCAAGGGTAAAAGTATTTAATTGTATAAGAATATTGGTCAAAATAACGTCGAAAATAAACAATAATTTTTAATAGTATCTAAAAGATAAAAATTATTACAGTATGTTACATGAGAGATATTCATACACCATCTAGAACATTTTTGTAGGCCTACTGAAGATGTACAATTCTGTATAAAATATATTGTAAATGCCAAAGGACATATGGTACTTTTTATCCAGGAAATGTTACTGTTCCCGAGGGATAGATGAAACCTACATAAATGCGAGCGAAGTCATGAGCAAAAACTAGTAAATATATATATATATATATATATGTGTTCTACATATAACTTTCAAGAAGACATTTTCTAAACCTTCGTGAAAACGTCGTAAAATCCGTTGCGTATTTTAACAGAATTACGGGAAGAAGAAGGAGAAAGGCTATTTTTTTTATAAATTTCATTATTTATAACATTATAGAGTACAACTAATTTCTTTATTGTTTTGAGTATTTTAAAAGCTGTTACATTACTTGTAGGAATTACAACCTTATTCATAAACGTTGATTAGTATTTAATACTCAAATATGATACAGATAATACCGATAAAAGTAAGAGACTTTTAAAGATTAGCGTAAAAGAAACTTACCTATTTACTGCAGTATTTCTAATGTCACCTAATTTGTTGTTTAATTATGGATATAAGTATTAAAAAAATGAAACACAATAATATATCTTGAATACCAAATGACGCGTGTTATTATATATTAGTGTATATATATATGTGAGTATATAGAGGACGTAAATCGGAAAAACGTTTCTACTCAAGATAACTTGCTTAGACTGATCATAAGAAACGGTCGCACGTCGGACACAAATTGAACCGAACAGTATACTTGTGTACTCGTACAGACTCCAGTTCGATTACACACACGAGCGGCTCGCACAGAATTAACTACAAACGGACCCGCACTCACGTGACAAGAATATTTTTCTAAAGTACTCCTCCCGGCTACCAGTTCTTTTGAGGGAACAAAGAGACTAACGTTTTGTCATCCAAAATATTATATTACCAAAGTACTCTTAAATACAGTACAGTCACTGTATTATTAAGGTACATAATTATACACTCAAATAATTAAAAAAGACAAGATTTTCCTAGCGGGTTCGCTCGCATCAATATCAATTTGACCTACCTCTCGAGAACAGTACATTTTTACGCGATGAAAAGTACCCTATGTCCTTTTCCGTACTTCCGCAAATGTGTATACAATATTTCATAATAATTGGTTGAGCATTTAAGGTATAAAAGGGTAACTACGAAGTTCACTTATCTATACGACATAGGTTAGGATTCTTTCTGTATGTACTAAGGAAAACTACGTACTAACTATTAGGAGAAGGATAAAATATTTTCTTTTTTATTTCAAGTTGTCTCAATGTACAACAAATAAAAAGCATTCATTAAATAATTCAGATCATTCCAGGAAACTTTGCATCATATCAGGAGCTACAAAATTAAGGAAGGCAAACAATTTTTGGATAATAATAATGCAAATATGTACAAAGTTAATAAGGACATTTATACAAATGTTACATTACTGAGCTCGTTTTCCTATATCACGAAACATCAGATCTGATTAAAGCCAAGCGTGAATAATAACAAATTAGATTGATATAAAAAATAAAGTATATTTTTTAGGGAAAAGATTCATTCTCCAGTTACCGCTTCCCATGGTAAATCAGCTAATGGAATGAACGTGACACGAATCGGCTTCGATTCCCAAAGGAAACACCAATAAGTATTAAAATTAAGTTTGCCGCGTAGAATCATTTCTTGTTGGTGCTCAACAAGTATCAACTTTGTCTTAAGTGTTCAATATTTAAAATCGAGATGTTATCATATCATCACTTATGTATATGATAGTTAATCACTGCATTTAATAAAAAAAAATATGGAAAAAATTTGTCGAAAAGACTGTGTTCGGTTGAATCTGTACACTTTACCTTCACTGTGAAGGTGTGTTTATTATACATCGGACAGTTTTTAATGTTAGAATTGAGAATAAATAATAAGTCTCCTGAAACAATAATTTTCACAAAGCTTGAAGCTATAATTTAAATTGGTAACACTGTCGGCTGACGGTAAAGTAAAATATCATGAGGAAACCTGATCCTGAGAAATCTTCTTGTAATATCACCGCATATCTTAAAATAGAAATATAGATTTCTCTGTATTTCAAATTGCCAATAGGTTCTGTGTTGGCGTAGTGATAGTATCCGTGCCTTCCCACGGGAATAACCCTTTGGCCCAGCATTGGGAATCTTATAGGCTGGCATTATCATTATTATTTTAATTATAAATGCACGGTATATATGGAAATTGATACTGATACATTTGAAGGAAGTGAGACTCGATGGTACTTTTGTACGACAAATGATCGTCCAATGGTCGAAATTCGATCATATTTAATTAAGTTTTCAAATTTCAATATTAAGGAATAAAATGACGTTTTTTTATATTTTTTATTGATAACACTACTGCTCGTGAATATTTACTAAATATAATTTAAAAAAAAGTATATCGTTTGAGAAACAGATAAGGAAGATATACGTAACTGTTTGTCTATGCTTATTTACATATAGAAGAAGATGATGACTCAGTTTGTAATATCAAAAGGGGCTTGACTTTCGGTAGACAAATATTAAAAAGACTACACTTATTCCTAATTTTCGGAAAGCTTTTTTTTAATGTTTGTCTGCCGAGATTGCGATTTTTTCAGCACTATATCATCGAACTTAAAATAACCTCCTGTAAGAAAATAGATTCGATGCGGAAGTATTGTACCCAATTTACTAATTATCGAATGTACAAGACAGCGTTAAAATATAACTCCGACTGGTTGTAACAAACGTCGTTATCCTAGATTTTGGGGTGAACAAACTTCGAGACGACGGCGCGACTCCGTGACGGCGACGCGCTGGCTGACCTCCTCACATTACTTGATCAGAACAAGCACATTTGGAAACAACAAGTAGAGTTACTCATAAATTTTCATGTCTATCCGCCTACTTGGCTTGGTAAGTAATATATACTATGACAATACTATAAGCTATATACTTTTTTATATTTGGACTCTTTCTTAAATATGTTTTGATGCTGCCTCTGTTACCAAATTATGACTATTATTAATTTGGTATATTTGAATATCTATATATATGCATAGGTATATAAACGATTATTAGCATGTCTGTTATAAGTACACTCCAACACTATTTTCTGACATTATATTGGTATAAGTATATCAGTGTTATTTCGTGGAAACCTAACTAATATTACAAATTACAAAATGAGTTTGTTCGTTAGGTTTTCACGCCATAACAACTCAACTGTACATGATTAGATTTTCCACAAATATTGCTAAATGTACAATAAAGGACGTAAAGTATCTTTCGTCGAAAAAAAAAATGTACTACTCCCGAGGGATACATGATATTCACATCAACGCTAGCGCAGCTATGAGTAAAAGCTAGTTTACTATAAATTGTTGCTAGGTGGCGTTGAAGCATTTGCTTCATGTAAGCTTTAACTCGTAAAATATTCACACAATCTATAAATAACAATAACAACAAATGATATGGAAAACGCATTACCGCGGATACAGGCCATTAGTACATAAATATTAAACACTATAGTTTTTAATAAAACAATGATAGATATAAATATGACTTTATAGATTTATCATAACAATATGAAATATGTATTAAAACACAATATTAAAATTAAATGTGCTAAATACATCCCCAAAAAACCCCCAACAAACGGCAGTTTTTTGCAGTTTACGCCTTAGACAAATTGTTTCTACAGAGATGAAATTGCCGTGTTCTTCAAGATGTTCTCTTGTGATAGAAACACCAAATCAAATATAATAAGTCAATATGTACCAAGAATAACATTAAGCCCCAGAAATATTTTATTTGAAAATTTGCTTCACTCAAAGCACACTTTTTTGTATTAAATGCAGTTTAAAAATCGTGTAGTCTATAAAACTTTAAAAATCTAGGTTTGTATGGAAATGTATGGAAAAAACTCATCAAAGAGTCATACATTACATATTCATGCTCCGTCAGCTAATAGAAGAGGTATATATTGAAGCCTTACTTGCTGAACCCGTACTGTGTTCTTTTCGAACGGCTACTGACTTATCATTTCATCCGCTCAACTCATCAACATCGCCACCATAAGGCATTCGGGAACTGAAAAATTCGTAAATACGAGGACTGGCTCTATAATTCTTATCTTGTGCCTCGCACTGTAATACTAATTAGTACCTGAATTCACAAAAAGAAATTCAGTATTCATATGCAATTGTATCTCAATTCATCAGCACAGCTGTCGAAGATATGATGCTTTGTATTTAGAGACCTATGTCGAATAAGTTGTAAGATTCAGTTTGTGTTTGAAGAACTGTAAAATATATTTTTAATTGTTCTTATTGTATTACATGTTTAGTTTATTATAGAGTATTATTCTTTATAGAGTAATGAGGAATAAATAAAGTAAAGTAATATAAACATTGGAAAAACTGTCAACGAATATTTTGGTTCTTTTTTTTTGTATTCCTTCCTTTTTTATGCTTTGTAGGTTAGCGTTTGACCACAATCTCATCTAATGTTAAATTATGATGTGGTCTAAGATGGCAGTCACGATAAACTTAGAGGGAGACTGGCTCTCAAGTGAGGCTGCCGGAACACACCGACAGGTGCTTGCCGACAGATTTTCAACTTGAGGGTGGTACCTAGACAGGCGGACTTAGGAAATGGCCTACCACTATGCTATGGTACCATCACGATGTTTTCCTTCATCGAAAGCTCCGAATCAGTTGCTAAAATTCGATCTTACCCACGTCCTTCCACGCTGTGTCCGAACACACTACCAACTGAGCTATTTTATATTTATATTATACTAAACTGTATTTTAGTCAATTATATTTTTTTATATATTCTATTATATAATTTACTAGAATTATCATAGATAATTTTTCAATATACTGAATATTTAAATTACTTGAGTAAAACAACATAAACGCTGTATAAATAAAAAAATATATTTAAGTATAAAAGTACTCAACAACAACTGCAATTATTGAAAATTACAGCTTTTAGCTGTTTTATGATGGTTATGTAATGGCAGTGATTCGATAACAAACATTTAATCTTCCAAACTATTATTATAATGAGGTTTTTTAACTATTTCAAAATTTAAGTATGTTAACCGATCGTATTTAATATAACTGTAAAATTGAGATAGATACTACCAAATAAAAAAAACGACCGAACCTGACAATAGTCGTATGTGATGTGTACCATCTGACATATTTCCCTACTATGAAATTGAAATGAAATAATATATGTGAAGTCAATTTATTCGACATATTATTTGGTTGAATATATTCTAAGCATGAAAATATATGTAACTCTAATTCATGCATACGCTTGCTCGCGCAAGTTTAATTGTAGTCTCCATTCCAAAATCACTCCCTCAAAAAATATCCAGCAATCGAGAGGAAAGATGTAGCACATAAAAAATGTTTTTTTTTTGTCTTTTATCTAAATAAAACGATAGAGGTACGCCGTTGTGAGTGCATCACTTAAAAACTACTAGATAGATTTTGATTAATTTTACTTTTGCTCGTTAGACATTCGGTCCTTGTACATAAATAATATAACGACAGCTTCTTTTAATATAGAGTTATTAAAGTTTTACGAAACTACGGTTTTTATAACTACTACGCGCGCTCAATGTCTTTTCTTGCCACGGCGAAGTATGACAACCGATGTGATGCTTATGTTTTTTCCTCTGTAAATAAAATATATGATTAAGGTAATAAACGAAACACGTCGATATATAAACTTTTTTTTTTATTGTTAACTAGCTGATACCCGTAACTTTAACAATAAAAAAAACAGTTTATGTACCAACGTGTTTAAATGCAAACAAAGGCATCGTAATAAATTCCTTGTGAGAAAGTTTCTGGAAATATATTTCCTTCAACTTGTTTCTTTTAGCTTTTGTATCTATCGAATTATTATCAATACATTTTGGTAAAAAAGTGTTTCTTAAGTTTTGCTTTTGATCGATAATATCACTAGAGAAGAAGCTGAAATGGTGTCATATAAATATCACATAAGGTTAACGATATTAGGCACTTATGTTTGTATACATCTTCACCCACGTTACTCAACGTTCATGTAACTGTAATGTAACATGATTCCTACACGGTTAATACATTTTGGTAGATTAATTTGAATAATTTTGTAGGAAATTTAACGTCGACGTATATGCATGATATCCCTAGATATCTTATAACATAATGTAGTTGTTGAACTCATGAAATATAAAACGTTTTCGTTATTTCTTATTAGCACTTTAATTTATAATTTTCGTAGCTAACTCACTCTGTGTTTTATTCTGAATTCATATAGTAACTAGGCTAAGATATTAATTTCTAACAGCCTATACTATTATTATTGCTAGGGTTGTATTAACTACCTCGTTTAACTATGTAGTCATCCTAAGTGGGGCTTATAAAATAAAATAAAAATTAAGTAATAAGTGTTACTGTCATTTGTTATAAAAATCGAAATAATCTCGAAAGTTACACGTAGAATTATGATCGACTATTGAATGACCAGTAGTAGTTATAATATTATTGAGACCATTTACAAATGTTACACATTGTTTTTATAGTTATGAAAAAGTGAATTTAATATATAAATAATCACAAATAAGCTGCAGTATAAAAAATAACTTATATTCTGAAACATATTCATCTAAACAGCATACGTAAACACAACAGAAAATAGTTATGTATATATATTTTTAGTACTATGTATACAATATTTAAAAAATAAGCCTCTTAGGGCAATAAATATTTAAAGTCGCATTTTTCATTAATATTTTCTGTTTATTACAATTTTGTTTGTGAAAATGTCACGTGCTATGTTCGTCCTCTTTCACTTCACTTCACTAATCACTTGCATTATCATGAAAACTCGGACTGTTTAAAATTTCAAGTTTTGAATACATCACCAAAATCCTAATTAATACGAGTATTATAAATACGAGAGTAAGTTTGTTAGTTTGTTACGTATTCACGCCTTACCTGGACTAACCAAAACCATAAAGATTTAAGTTCTATACAAACGAATGTAGACCTCATGAGGTACAGGTCAACAGACTGTTAGCAGCATAAGCTTAAAAAATACTTGATTAAAATAGATTAAAATTTTCATACAAAAATGTATGCTTGGATTATTTTTTTATTTGTACGATTTTATTTTTATTTGACTAAACTATGAAATTCACAACGTACGATGATGTGAAATTAAAATATATATATATATATTAAAAGCATAATTCGCTATTCTGAGATCTGGGTATTAAAAAATCAGCTGAGGGGTTAACTATTCAACCGATCATCATAAAATTTTGCTTACACATTGATAGAAAAAAAGAATAACGAGACAGAAAAACTGTACTGTTCTCGAAGGATAGGTAAAATCTATATTAACGTAAGCAATACCCTGACTAACAGCATGTTACTTATAAATCAAACATAACTTTCAACCTTTAACAGATATACAAGAATAAAATAATAATAATAACATGATGTCATAATGAAGATATAAAGCTTGTAGCAAAACATTGCGTGAAATATATTCGTGGTGTAGCCTCTATCCGCCTGAACAAGAAGTATTCTCAAGCGTACCAAAGTGGCCGGTTACATTTGAGGACAACATCATTGCGATACAGTGATCTGAAGTGTCTAGTGTCTCGACACCATTATGCATGATACAACAATAATACTGCACACTTCGGACTCGTAGCATTGTTATTGTAGTAATACTGTGTTCATTTGCTTTAAGTGCACCGTAAGGATTTACTGTTCACTAAGTACTGTCCATTAAATACAATACTAGAGTTTCTAGTATGAATCTATACCGAAATTGAAAAATATTTTATATTATTCCATAAATTATACATTTATCTAAATGAACAACCAATATGTTACTGATATATTTTTACGAGTTAAAAGAAAAACCATATTTGTGTACAATAACATTGCATGATCGATTTGGTAAAACTTTTCTTCGTAAAAATGTACAGTAAAATCGAAAACTAGATCGAGAAAATGCTTAGAAACCAAAATATAATGTAAATACAAATGTATATTATATACAGGAAATTAGAAACAAACAAATTTCAAGTTCTAAAGATAGAGAAAATATACAAAGTTTTTCGTTATGCCATTCTTGAAGATGAATCTTTTGTAAACTTGAGAAAGCGGCGATCACGGTGTGAAAAATCCAGCAACGAAGTTCGACGGAATAATTGAGTGAATTTTTAATTTACCCCTATAAGTAATTTCATTTTTATTTGGAGTTTTTTAAACACGTAATATTTAAGATTTTATTTCTAAACGATACATTAGTTCTACGATTGTTCACTGATGGCAGCACTAATTCATCCTTCTGAGGTGATTACGCAGAGAAAGAAAAATACATTTTATTTTTATAAAAGTGTTGCAACATTCAAACGACCTACATATATAAAATATACTTCACAAAATAATGGAATGTGAGATAAACCAAACGCTCGCTTTTCTCCTTTCTTATTACGTATATTTAATTTATAACATTATAAAGTTTTCGTTCTAGTACATTATTACAAAGAACTTACAAAAGTTAAATCAAGTGCCCGAGTTTTACATTTATAAGTTACAAGCTTAATTTAATCATTCATATCCAATTGAAAGCCGCGCCAGAGTTGTTCTTTCGTTATTCGTCTTTTGTCTTATTTTATTATGCCGCTATACGGCCCCGGCGATAAAAGCTAGCGAGACGGCTTGTCTGCCTGTTCCCGGTTTTCTCGCCCTTGTTTATCTGGCTGGGGGTAGTTAGAGCGGAGTGGCGGCACCCCGCGCCAGTGACTGTGCAGCCCGCCCAGAGATGGGACGCTCGGCCGCCGCCCTAGCGTATCCTTCGCGCGTCTTACAACAACACAGGTGAAGCACGCGGACGTTTTAAAGAAAACATCTGTAATACGTCAGAAGTGAATGTGACAAAATGACTCTTTTTGTACGTTTATATTGTGTTATATGGATAGCGTTACTAACAGGCTGCTCCACTACGACTGGTGAGTTGATATTTATTATTCGAATTAGCATTTTTATTAAGTCGTTCGTCTAAAAGTTTTATAGAGTATTTAGTTTAGAGTTACAGATAGATTTTTTATAAAATCAATATATTTTTTTAAATATTTTCAAAATATTTTTTATTAGAATTTTTAACAATGGCTTAGAATATTATTTACGATATTATTTCCTACTCTAATAAAATAGAATATACATTTTTAAATTGCCGAGAAATAAAAGCCTTAGCTTATAAAAATAATTAATAATGGATTAGCATCGTATTTCGTGAATAATACCTAAAAGTTATAATTTAAGTAATAGCTCAAAATTGTAACCCACATTTTCAGAAGCAAATTATTTTAAACATAATTATACGTTTTATTTTAGGGCCTAAGTGATAATAGGAAATATTATATAATATATACTGGCAGGGCATGTTTTAAAAAAAGTGTATCGTTACATAAAACATAATAGGAGTAGATTAAGAAATTATAGAAATTAAGACTGATGATTTAATACAAAATAGTAAGTAAACCTAGCGAAAAAAAGAAGTTTTAATTACAGTTAACCAGATCTTTTGATTCATATATATAGTATAGTGGAAATTAATTATTTTATTACCACGGCTCAATGGTGGACGATTTTTTGGTGCTTACCTGGTTAGCTAACAATATTAAATGTTAATTTTACTGGAAGCATTGTAATATTTAAAATTAAATGTATCTATCATACAATTCAATATGTTTTCATAATTAATTATAATTATTAAAAAAAATACGCTCACTAATTCATCTTTTATATACCTATTATATTTTCCACAAAAAAAAACATTTTATAAAAAAATATGTCATATTTTATTTACAAAATTTTTACTTCTTTAGTTGTAAATACATTAGAAATGGTGCATTGATGAATGTATTATTTTGTTCACAGTTATAATTGTTATTTCTATAATATATAATACTAAACATGCACTAAGGAATATTAAGCTCTTAGGAGTACGTGATTTATTCAAAGGGTCGCCGTTTTCCCGACGAGAAACCCATGTTTCTATAACATAATTCACTTAGGAGAAAAATCACAAACAACAGCTCCGGAGCCGGTGACGCATCGGCGGATATCCGCGGCCATGTTCCGAGCAATCGTGACAGTTATCGATGTATTTTGTCTTCGCTATTACAATGAAGATGAGTAATGTACGGTTCTGGATACCTACGTTATCCATCAATGTGGAATTGTTTTAAATTTATCGATTTCGGGTACCGACTTTCAATGTATATTTATATAAACTCTTAGACTTGGTAATTACGAATATTCTACATTGTAAATTTGTTTGCTTGAATAAAGAAAGTGAATACAATACATTTATTGCCGAATGTATTTACGCGCATCACTTCAGAACAGCTGCCTATTTGTCTAATTATTTTTTTGTTGTGTTTTAATTAATTATGTCAGGTTTGTATTAAAGAAAATGTTCGAAAAATCGTACGGAAAAGTATAAAAATGGGGATAAAAAATCTCCATATAGAAAAAGGAAGTAAGAAACTGACAGAAGGCGGTAATTTTCAAAAATTGTTAGGGTGACCTTCAGTTGCCATTTCATTTCATATATGGTCGTGCTATAAATACTAAATCTGGTCTAATTTTGTCAGAGTGGGGTAGCTAGTATACATACAAATATGAATGTTCGTATATAAATATATCTGCGATTGATAAACTCCTAAAGAGTTTGACCGATCACCAAGAGAATTTATCAACTTAAGAGTTTCCGTGTAATTGTAATTCGATATTAGTTGGCGCTAGGCTACAAACTATTTTACTGTACTAAAGTATGTTATTTCATAGGAGAATTGGAATATACTAAATTGCTTAATTATCTTTTGACATCATTTTAAAAATACAAAAATAAATTACAACAGAAAATGCGAGTACCTATTGTTTGATATAGCAATCCCATGAGATATTCATACTTGTTAGGTAGAACTAATCCTAGTTAATATTGTATATGCGAAAATGAGTATATTTGTTAGTTTGTCACACGTTCACTTCTTAACTACTAAACTGTTCACATTATATTTTGCATTCACGTTGTCAGGGATATAGAAAAGTATACAGGATCATCCAGAAAACAATGTGCCATTTTCGATGAATAGATCATATCTACATTAGAGTGTACGAAGCCACGAGCACAGACAAAACTATTCAAATTGGTTGCTTTACGCATATCTTTATCACTACGAAACTAATTATTACGTAATTAGAGTTATACAAATAAACGTAATGCCTTCTATTTCGCAATTTCCAGGTAAAATTTCAATCGAGCTAAATGCCAGTTATATAACGCTATGTTTAAGACGACATGATGGCATTTTATTCTTTTCAAGAGGTTGCCTAATATTTTTAACTTAATCTTTTCTATAAATAATGATTTTACTAAGAATAATTACATGATAAGCCTAGAAATGATATTAGTTTCTTTTAAAACACTCATCGGAATTCAATGGCATGTGCTTGGTGACAGATTTTTAAATTCTAAGTGGTAGTTATTTAGGTAAACGTTAGAATGTGACAAACTGCATTACTCTTTTTGGAATGAAGTTGTTTAACGGGGCTTGCGGCAGGAGTTAAAAGGTCCGCTTCCCACGTCCGCCCTTAAGCAGGACCAAGGGGAGATTAGTCGGGGGCCCGTCTCTCCATTGCAATGGTTCGGCCGTCTGAAAGACAGTCGGGGTGTACTAGGCTGTCTCTCTTTTAGTGCGGGAGGTCCGTCACTAGGCTGGGCCGGCTGTCGAAGCATCATAGTGCTAGCTAGCACGAGCCCGTGACGTCTTGTTATGGCAGTAGAGAGTACATCGTGTGGTTTTAGTGAGTATGAGTCTCACACTACTCACTCTCCCTCATAGGAGGGTGGTGTATTCGTGATGGATTTCGCCACGTTAATAAAAAAAAAGGAGATAAATGGTAGAAATCGTCACGTAATCAAAAAGCGTTATGCTCTTCTGTGTATCCTCTTCCTCTTTGCATCTGCATGCGCTTAGGTCAACGAAATTGGCTGACACATAAATACAATAATCAAAACTTAAGTTCATAAATTGAATACCTTCTTTTTCCGCATCGTGAAAACAACAAAATAAATCGATATACACACTAAAGTTATAAAAAAAACGCCATTTATCGGGTTATGGCGTGAACAGTTACATAATATCAAAACTGCAAGCATGGACATTTCAATGAAACTTTTTATTTGTTTTTTATTTAGCATTATTGTGTATAACTTATAATTTACTATTACATATCTGTTTTTTATTAAATTAATGTTATTCGTAAAATATTTAATAAAACTTTTACATTTGATTACTTACTTTTTTACGTTACTTGCACTGAAAAATTAATAGAAAATAAAAATACACAGATTACACAGAGAATGAGTGCAGAGTCGCATGGAAAAAGCATATCGTTCAATCCTTACATGACGAAAATATAATAAATCTAAATATCTGTAACGAATTACATTCGAAATTGAAGAAAAAGCACAAGGAACTTCATTACTGAAGTTCCGTTCTTTCCGTTTTTTATTTTTGTCTTATTATAAGCACGACAAAGTGGCGGTAATGTAGGTATCTGATAGTAAGCATAATTTTATCCAAAAACATCGGTGACTATAGAGATATGTTATAATTCGTTGGCAATCGTCGCTCTCCTTTCGCCGTCAAGACTTCGGTTGCTCAGTAGCTCGGTGCTGGTCGATATGAAAAGGCGACAAACTAAACAGAGCTATTGTAATGGGCTTATCACCATGTGTGTGCTTGTCACGATCCAGTCGGGATGCGAAAAGTGTAAGCGTCATTAAGCTATTCGTTTATTCGAGGTCATTATGTCTGAGTGATTTATGCGCTTGCCCAAAAAGCCTGGTGAAGCTGTAAAGGCTCGTCAAACAGCAACAGTTAAGTCGAAGAAAAGAAAACGTCACAATCCAACTAGATACAATTGCCGTGTTCTCCCACTCGGCGAGTTCTATGTTACCTGAAAACACCACCCTCGAAACATTATTATTCCCTAATGAATTATAATTATTGTAGGTTATTTTAATATGGCATCGTTCCACATACGAATATATATATACAAATATAAAAAATATATATTACCATATGTTTGTCTATCAGAGTATGATGAAATCGTGGCCATAAGCTAAAGTCACTCTTACAAAAGATATATCGCAAAATGTTATTAGAGGGATGACTTACAATGAACTGTATATGAATGTAAGGGTTACAGGCGGAAAACACTGTTGATTTTGGACTGAATTGTACTTATCATCCTCCATTTGTAATTTTCTCATGAAAATACACGTGAATTATTATAAAAGCTTAGAGAGTTACGAGTACGTATATCAATAAAATGGTAGGTCTGCTGCGGTTGTGTGCGCATCACACAAAAACTCCCGAATAATTTTAATATTACTTCTTAGACACAACAATTTCGAGACCTGTACTATTCGATCTGTCTGCAATATTTCAATATTGCGTAGTTTTTAAAACCGAATACAACGCGCTGTTCATCTCCTTTTTGTATGAGGAAGCTACTCTATATCAGTAAACACTTTGCTTTGTATTGTGGGACAACAGAGGACAAACTTTTGATACCCTTTCTAGATAAGATCGCCTAATTCAAAGTGGAAGTAATCTAACCCCTTGCTTTTAGCTATACACTGGTTGTTAAGGTATGATGAAGATTTTACAATATTTAACTACTTAAGTAAGCACAGATTTGTATAAATAATTGTATGTACATTCTTGTGTTTATATTAGCAACCGCTTGTGACTTTATCCGTGTTAATTACACAATACAAAACTTACTAACAATAATATACAGCTTAATATCAAGGTTTATCAAAACCAGATATACCAATATCCATTTTTAAACTAAAATTCATCTTCAAGTTGCAACATATATCTCTAAATTTCTTACAATATTTTAAAATTGATATCTTAAGTATTCTGGACGTTTACTTCGTGTCGGATCTATAATTCAATAAAATCATAAAAAAAAAACGAAAATTTGTCTTTTTCATCGTCAAATAAAACAAAAAAGTTTTCGTAAATTGGTTATAAGGTTGTAGAACTTTTTTCATAAATCAGTTTACCGCAATGGCTGGGCAGGTTCATATTTTTTTAATTCTCCTCTTTTAACAATTTTTTTCTCAGTTACAAGCTTTAAATAGCGGTTGGTTAATTTACAAAATAAATTATAAATACTTAAAGTACAATTAATTAAAAATTATCTGTTATAACAGATAAATATTTTATTAAGATATGAGTGTAGTATATTTTCACGAACTATACATTACACAAGGAAAGATAGGGTGACTTCTGCATTTTGCCTGAATCCAATCCACTTATAAGTTAGCAATTGGGTTGGAAGTGGCATGTTTACCCTAGCCATGACCCCGTGTCAACGCGGCTTGAGAACTTACGAGTGTCCATACTCCAGGATCAACGAAATTAATATACGTTTCCTTTTTTTATCACGTTATAAATAGGACTAGTGTTTATAATTCATGAATTAATTAAATTAATACAAAAAATTAATTTTTTTTTTAAATACTACTAAATAAATAATACATAGTTATTCGATGACATTTGTTTGGTTACAATTTCCTTTCAGTACATTACAATATTCTCCTAAAAGTCTTAATATAGTATATATTAAACAATTATTTTGTTTTTACTTAGCCTTTGTAATTAATTTGGACTTATTTTAAAAAACATTAAAATCGTGATGGTCTAGTGGGTTGACCGGTGGAATATCAATTTGATGTCCGTAAGTCCGAACCCTGATATGTACATAGGAATTTTTCGGAATTCGCGTATATTTACTAAGTTTAATTAGTAACACTATTGGATGCAGGTGAAAGAAAATGTCGTAAGGACACTTGAACCTGAGAAATGTTCTTGTTGTACCAATGTATGTGCGAAAACAGAACTGTGTATTTTCAGAGTTTGAAATCGACAATGTGTCGTGCGCTGCCGTAGTGATTATGCCCATACTTACGTTCCTTGGGAAGAGGCCTATGGCCCTGCAGTGGGTCTCATACAGGCTGATGATGATAGTGATTAAGCGAGTAAATAGCAATTGTACTGTTATTAAAATATATCAAAAATTTATTGTTTATAAAATCGACCAGAAAAAAAAATAGAAATGTTTGGTTTTATATATTAACGGTAAAGCACAAAAGCCATAATCTAGGTAAGTCATAGATTTATTTCGTTAACGTACGGAATCTAGAAGTTCAGCGGACTAAAGTTTATTTTGTCTTAACTCCAACCTATTCTATCCTATAACGATAGGAATTATAGGATTTAACAATCACCGATGTATATCCATACCATCGAAATGAGAAATAGCCAATCAGTTTGTACATTATCTAGATAATCTGTGTAATAGCTGAATTTCGCAATTTAGTGTACATAGTCTTTTGTACATTACAATAGAAAATCTTATTCAGAAAATCGCTTGTTTGTGTATTTGAATATACAATAAATTTCATTTTTTATCTTATTAGAAGTTTCTTATAGCTTAATAAAATAGAAACATGATATTATATATATCTCATCACCGCATCCACTGAGCGCAGTCGAGAATGTCAATTATTCATCTCTTCGTCGATAATGGAACAATCCTGTCGCCGTCGCAGAGTGCGGCTGTCAACGCTAGATGTAATGGCATATAGTAACCCTCCGACAAAAACCTATCATGGTCCACCGTACTGTAGAAAATGAATTCGAACAGAGTTCAATATTATTTTCAATTTTTTTATACATACATTTAATAAAACAGTAACAGTGCACTGTAATATTATGGCTGCACTTTTAGATTTCGATTTAAAGATATGTTCTATATATATATTAGAGTGGTCCTTATTTTGGGTATTTCGAAAAAAAATTTCATGCTACTGCTAAAGTTACAGCTCTTCATTTTAATATTAGCCCGGCCCTCACGGCATCCATACTTTTAAAGGTAAAATAACATGTGAAAAGTTCATTTTGTTCTTTGTAATTTTGTAAGTTGCTTGTACGTACAACTACAAAACATATGTTTTATATGATATTCAACGCTCTATAACAAGCTAACTTATCAGTTCGAAAGATATTGGAGGTCAAAGTTTATGGTAACGTCAATTGCGCAGTTTTACTTGATCTGTTGAAATTTAAATATCGGTCTTGTTTTTATGACGCAAATTTATATATTTATACGTATACGAATATTTAGCGATGTTTCAACGCAGGTCATTAAATTGTGGTGAAAAATTTGTTTTTTAAGAGATATAAGGTAGAGCTGTATGCTTATACCAGATGCGCCTGATTGCAAATAACTTGGATTATATATTGTTACATTAGCGCTTGTGATAGCATTTTGACAGGATTTTGGCAATATGATAGTAAGCTGTTTTATGATCAAGCAGTGCTATCTCATCGAAGACTCTTCTGACGTGATCCTAGAAAGTATATGGTACCACTGACTGACAAATTTGTCTCAATAAAAGTCCTGAAAAAGCTAGTGTTAATAATACTTCTGTTTTCTAACTAATTTGTCTCACATAAGATCAATTACTTTCTACGACTAAATAAATGATTAACTTAATATTTAATATTCCTACAAACGCTTTAGTATAGAAACTGTGTACCATTTCATTAAATGCTATACCTTAATCTTATTACTAAATACTTATATTTAATATTTATATAGTACGACTGTCCGTTATTTATACAAAATTAATCTATACAGAGGTAATTTGTAATCATTCTCAAAAAGAGTTAAAATACGAGTTAAATTATACGTCCTGAATATTGAATAACAAAATGTACTGATTTATTGATAAAATTTAAATTATCTTACTATGGAAACCAGTTATGAATAGTATAATATTCATAATTTACCCGTAATATTTTACATTGCTCTCCATTTTGCTTTAAGTTTCTATTTCAAGTTATACTTATTTTAGTTCAAGTTAATTGCAGTATATAATGTAATAATGAAACAGCCTGTATACCACTCAAGGAGTCGATATGTAACTTTTTATGAGTAAAGTATTTTTTAGCATCGGATCAGTAGTTCCAGAGATTGTCTCCATATTCACAAACTGCCTCTTTATAATGCGATGAGTCAATAAATGAATACATGTATGGCAATTTAATTGGTTACAAGACCTTTTTTATTTTAAAATTATGCAAGTAATCATTGTGCGCACTAATCATTATACATTAGGTATAATACGTATACATGCATTAATGATATTAAAATCGACAATACATAATAAATATAACGTAGAAAATCACTTGTAACCAACTAAAATCTAAAACGATCTTTTTATTAAGTAATGAAAGCAATTCGTTGAAATCAGTTTTAACTAAGAAGAGACTATAAAAGATATGACAACATTTCTTAGACGTATAACATTTACAGGTCGTGAATTACCTACCGGGCAAAATGTTGTGTCAGTGGCACCTATTGAAGTTCCTCACGGTGAGTACCTTTCACGTAAACTCTTGTACGAGTATATTCAATATATCGAGTACAAGAAACAAATTGTTTACTTTATTTCATTATGTTGACGATGGTTTCATAAGCTCAGTTACGTCCGTCTCACAGATTCGTTGCTGTGTAGATTTGAACAGCATGATATCTGTCTATCATAGGCATTCACAATTTGATCCTTCCAGATAATGCTCAGTTCTAGGTAAGCGTCTAGCCCGCTCTTTGAATCTCGATATCTGCACTATTACTTAATTCTCATTTACCGTATTTTCTCACCTACATTTTTAAATGGTAACTATTTTGTTCCTACATAGAAGTCATTACATAATTTTAGCCTATAGTTTTAGTTAGCAAATTGGCTATAAGGTGCAAAAAGATTTTTCGAATCTTACTTACTGGTACTAGAACTACTGTTCCAGGGATTGATATGTTCAAACAAACAAAAACTATACGATCTCTTGAGTTTTATCACATTAGTATAGATTTAAAAACCATTGTTTTATTCAAAAAATACACTTGAATTTACAGACATCAATATTTCAATAGGAGATTAAATATTTTTCTTCATTCTCTACCCATGTGACCGAAGTTATAATATAACGGTTACAGTTTTATAAAAATAAGTAAAATTTAAATCCCAACGTTGTTTTATTACTAAAACTTTTGCACGTTACTTCGCCAATGCAGGCGACACCACGACAAATCGTTATTTGTTGTCGGTGAGCCCAGAATAAATCACGTAACTCCACGGGGAGGGTTACCAGGCGTCTTGTGGCCTATCTATGATACATTTACTACATACGCTTTTATTCAAGATGAGCATCTGTTTTTTTTTATACTTGTATCATTTTATTTAAGTATATATATTTAAAAGGTTTTCTTTAGTGGGTAAAGCCGTCAAAATTATGAATTTTGCCTGGAGCAAATAATATCAAAATGTCAACATCAATTTCAAGAAAAACTCAAACAATATAACTCACCTGATGGCTGAAATCTGCGAAGTGATAAATTAACTAGTTTTTGCAAATCGTAAATTGTACTTAACTAGTTTATTCAATAGAAATATAAACTGAAATGTTGCTTAAGATTCCTTACTTTAGGCTAAAATATAGCGTCGTTTATAACATAAAATATCATGTAAAATAAAATATTACATTTTTTTAGTGTGATAAATATAACGTTACAAACACATTCAATATAAGGTAATTAACCTCAATTACAAGTAATTAGTCGCGAAAATATTAAAACTTACAAGTTTTATATAGAGCAAACTTTACAAAAAAATTGGGTTACTTTTGTGTTACATTGATGTTATCGTAATATAAAAAGTTATGTGATGTTTGTGTTAACAGTAGGAATTTTGACGGCTTTACACTAATATGTTAATAAGTAGTATTACATGACATATATATACAACAATACAATGTAAATCAAATTGAAGTGTCTATTGTTCGTCTAGGATTATTTTCAAAGCAGCTAAACCGATTAAATTGCTGCCACTTAGTTTGCTAGCACTGCTTACCAGCAGAAATTACAAAGTATAATCTAGGCTACATATCATTACGCTTTCTAATAGTAATTAAGCAGTAATTATAATTACTACTTAAATATTTTATAAAATTAGTACCTTAAATTCAATACAATTATTCTAGAGACTAAGTAGTAACGACAGTTATAATTTAAAAATAAGACAAATAACAAAAAGATTTTAATTTATAATATACTACTATACTAATATACTAGAAGTTTTGCGTAACTTACATTAAATGTAAAAGGTATAGTTTATATAATGAAGGCAATTAGTATAAGTAGATAAATTATTTAGTAGTCACCCTGGCGCGTAGTACGATGTTCGCATCAGACACGGGGGGCGCCATACGACGCGTTTGTGAAAATTCACACAATTTAAAACTTTCATGACAGATGTGTCATGTTACTGTCCTATAGAATATTTATTGTATCATTTATTTCAGAATCAATGTATCCAATATTTGCTGAACATATACCAAATGTGACGGTCACAGTCGGCAGAGACGCATTATTGGCATGCGTAGTAGATAATTTGAGAGGATTTAAGGTAAGTAAATTTTAATAGTACTTTATATTTTTTTCGTATTGACATTTTAATGAATTCTCTTCCGTAAATCCCACAATGTTACAATAACGTAAGTTAGAATTCTACAACGAGCCTTAGCTTTCCGCCAATGAAAATAATTATGATGTTCCTATAGCATATTGAAATTCTTCTCCAAATACCTATCGATATATTCCGGCAGATCAAAACAAAAGTATGATGAAAGATACGGAACCCAAATAAAAGTTTTTTGAACAAAGATAGTTTTTAACTGTTAAGTCAAAACATTTAATTTTTTAGGTTGCATGGGTGCGTATGGACACCCAAACAATCTTGAGTATCCATCACAACATAATTACACAAAACCCTCGTATAAGTCTATCATACAATGACCATCGTTCTTGGTATTTACACATTAAGAACGTACAAGAGGTGGACCGCGGCTGGTACATGTGCCAAGTAAACACTGACCCTATGCGCTCGAGACGGGGTTATCTCCAAGTGGTAGGTCAGTAAACTTTACCATAAATCAGGTTTTTTTTTAATAAACATAAATAGCCAAAATATCGTTTGGATTGCAAATTATCATATAAGTTTATAAGTTTATTTAATTACGAAAAAAACAGTAGTGAATTTTTATTTAAAAGTGAAATGTAATTAGAAGTCTTCAGTTTAGATGGGTACTTTTCTGTTAGCTGGGAGCAAGCGAAAAATCGCTAAATAATGTAGAATTCCGCCAAACTTCTTACAGATCTAAAGGGGATGTTTTTTTCGGGCCATGTACTCTATTCTCCGTTTTCGGTTATGTTAGACTTGCGTTGAAAAAAAAGCGCGAGTCGGCCGCGGCTGCGATCGGTAAGCGTCCCGCTTCTGCGCCTGATGTGCAAGAAAATAAGGAAAACATGCTTTGTTTTGAATGAATTTGTATAACGTTTCTAACGGAAGAGTACCGTTAAATGTGTTACTTTTTAATTATATATCTTTTTTTTTTGTTTTTATTTGTATATCTATTCAATTGTTCCATTATTAATTACTGTATATATCTTATTATTACACACATAATTTTTCTTATTTCTCTATTTATGTTTAGTGTTTTTTTTTTTAATTTATACTGTTAATATAATTATTCTGTGGCTATATGTGTTACTCTCATTGATGAGTATGAACTAATAGTAGGAAAGTATATAGTTTATGGATGATCAAGAGTCACCAGCTAATACGATACCTAAGTAACGTGAACCAATAAAACCTATGTATGACATTCAACTTCCTTCATATATCTGCTTATATCCCTTAATAGTTCCATTAATTGATTACTACTCAGATTAATGCTGTGTTTACAATTCGTACCGGGAATTGGTACTTGTTGTACATTACACAATTGTTCCTTAAAAATAATTACTGATGCTTTCCTTTGAAATCTTATTAATATTTGGTTCATAGTAATACATATCTATTGGTTAAAGTATCACTTTCGGTGGTTCATGAAAAAAAGCAGATTCCAAAGACTAGACCAATTAAAAATAAAATTTAATAATATACTATTTAATTGAATCATTACATTTATTTCAAGTACATTAATAGTTGTTTGAAAGTTTTACGGATCAATTTTATAGCTTCGTTTTCAATTATTTGTTAGGTACCTATGTTTATTGAGTAGTTAAATTTTCATTAAAACTGTTCTAAAAACTGTATAACTTGTAGTGTTTAAAAGTTTTCTCATTTAAATATTGTAATAATATTCTCTAATTTAATTTAATTATACATTTAAATTCTTATGAATTATTTAGTATTATTATCTCTCTATTATTATTATTATTTATCTATTATCTAAATGCTATTATACTATAACAATTTGATCAATCTTTGTATTTAGTTCCACCATCAATCATCGATAATATGACATCAACGGACATGGTGGTGCGGGAAGGTTCCGATGTAACCCTTGTATGTCGGGCATCTGGGTATCCGGAACCTTATGTCATCTGGAAACGGGAAGATGCTCAGGATTTTAATTATAACGGAGAATCAGGTTAGACAACAACCTTTAACTTAAAATATTTCTTTCTATTATCTAGTAAGAGCTTATATTTTTATTAAAAATCATAATCGTGTTGGCAAGTTAAATACTATCTAGTTATAAGTTATTTTGCTTCATACTCATTAATATATTTAACTAACTTTGTATTATTTAGGTTTCGTATGTTTTTTTGGAATAAAGTTTTTTAGCACGGTTTGCGGTAGGAATTGATTGATAAATATCGTCACGTAAGGAAAAAGCGTTGTACTCCCACCATATGATTTTTTTTCTATTTGTGTGTCTCGTTCTGTTGTATATGAGTTACGTGGGTTGCTGCCACGGTTGTTGCTGTGAGTTATGCTGCTATCGAAGTTCGACTAGACGAGTATCGTTCGCTACCGGTTGTATAACCTCAATTCTTAACACGTGGAAATTTCATACAAACTTATTTTTATTTAGCATTTTTTCTGTAGTATATATATTTTATATCTATTTTTTTATAAAAGCCTATTTATTCCTAAAATATTATATAATTTTTTTTATTTGATTCCTTACTTTACGTTAAGAAATTTTGTTGTTTACGAATGTCCACTGATCGTTCCCCTTTTTCTTAAATAACGCGTGCTTTAAAAGCCCTCCTGTAAACGAAGTGTTTCAAGCTTCTGTAATATCCTACACATGACAAAAGATAAAACTTATACATGTAATCGCGTTAATGGCCGACCCTCTAGGTACGTAAATTGCAAAAGCAAAACGTGTTACGTTGTAATTAAATAACACCTTCAAAAAAGCAAATACGTTATATGCAACAATCATAATCACGCCATAGCGAAGCGACGAAGTTGCTACCTCGTTATACGTAATACCATACGTCTTTCTATGGGTAAATCTATAAAATAAAAATGCATATTTTGGTTTACATTCTGGTTAGTACATAATAACAAGAAATATAAACTAGATATTTGCTATTTTCAAGCTTTATCTACTAGCTATTTCTATCGGCGATTTGCTCTTATGAGAAATGTAATTAGGGATTATTATCTACTTCTGTTCCCGAATAATATTTACATAATCAAGAGTTTTTTTTAGTATAAATCATTAAATAAAAAATATGTTTCTATACAATGACATAGTGTAATAAATCACAAAAGTGTGAAAAACAAATAGAATAGTCTACTCAATTTTAAATATTTAATGGAGAAAGTTTAACAAACTAATGTTTCGGATTCATAAATTGCCGTGAAGTTCGTGCAGTAATTTTGTTGACCGAACTAAATCTACTTGATATACAACCTCACAATAGATAATAGCGTACAACTCCATTCTCGGGGAAATAAAGTCATATATTCAGTAACAAAATAATGAGGCCACATTTCAGTCAATTTACTTTTGGTTTACTTCTAAAGTAGACAAATGCATTTAGGTAAACTTAACTTTTCCATCTTGTGTAATTTACGTGAACGATAGTATATTTTATCGTGTTCTTTATTTTCTAGTTTATATTTCTTGTTATTTTTAACAAATCTAAGCGAAAATTATTATATATATGAACACCATTCATGTTTGCATACCATTATTATAAATTTCGTAGGTGTTTGTTTAAATGAATCTCTAAATATAAATAAAAGAAGATAAAACAGTTCAGTATCTTTTCCTCCTCCGTTTAACAATGAATTTTCGTGATATATATTTTTGACATGATAACGTTTTATAATGCACGAAAAAGTATGACTCATTGTCACGTTCCGCCTGAACCGAGCGTGCAAGCGAGAGCACGGAAAAAGCGATAGAGAGGCCCGGTCGGCCCAAGCGTTCGGCTTGTGATGCATAATTTTTCGGCAATGTTTTCTTATGACGTTATCACGTAAAATTATCTTCCATAAACCGACGTTACAGACAAACAATTTTTTACTTATTTCGTAGTTACGAACGAACAATATGTTATGAATAAAAAAATATTGGAAATAGTTTTTTTCCATACCAGCGATGAGTCGAATCATTTATTTATAACCCTCTATTTGTCATACTTTACTTTCCTTACGCCTACAATACCACAATATTTTTGGACAATACCCAAATAGATAATATAAAAAAAAAACTATGTACCGTGTATTATTGTCAAATTTCGACCACTGGAAGACCACTAGTATACATAAAACGATATGTGATCTCTTCAACAGTAAACGTGGTAGACGGGGAGACGTTGACAATAACAAAGGTATCACGATTACACATGGGAGCTTATCTCTGCATAGCTTCTAATGGAGTGCCACCGTCAATTAGTAAGCGGATCATGCTTATGGTACAATGTAAGTATATAATTCAACTTTGAACATACAAATACGCCTAATTAAACATTCTATGTCACTATTAACGTATATTAATTCATAATTCAAGCATTAGTTTGTAATCAAGTTACTTATTATATATGACATAATTTAATATGTAATCTAATACATATGTTTAGTTATGTATTCATAACTTTAGGAAACACAAGAGTCAATAGTTAGTTATAGGTAAAGAATAATAATAGAAAATATTTTTGACTTAAGCTCAAATGCGTATATACACATTGATAAAGCTTATACTACTCATTATATTAACAAAATTTATACATCATTTTAAATTGAATATTTAAATTATAAATTAAACAATAATAAGTAAAAACGTGAAAATTAATTCAATATTAAATACATAAAATAAACCTTGAAAAAGAAAACAAATACTGAGATGTGTTTCGATGCGAGCTCGTTGTACAAACGAGTTATATGTATAACAGGATTGAAGTACGAGGTATTATTCTTATAAGTAAGTATATTTTAACTGTGACAGTGTTTATTTTGACGTTTATACATTGATCATGCTTGAACTGTTGGACGGATTCTAATGACTTTTTTGTTACAAGCCGATTATGTCTTGAAATGGAGGTTATTTTATTTTTGTTCTACGAAGCCGACAGGTAACGGATGACATTAATATATTTCTGATAGTTATATACCTACTTCGTATTAAATTTTATATGATTAATTTCTTAAATATTCAGGGCGCCTTGCAACGAAACCTTAATTTAAATTTCTATACCAGATCTAAGACTTATGGTACCATATATTGACACGATTAAACCGAATTTAAAGCTGAAACGAGATAATTTGTTTTACTGTTAGTATTTAAATTTATATATACACTAGCAGGCCCGGCGGACGTTGACCTGCCCTGATAATAAAAAAATATATAGTTATGTCCATGAAATGCTTAAGGTAACTAATATATTTTATTTGATAAAGATTAATACCGTATCCATCTAAATAGCCTTCCAATTAACTCATTATATATGACCATTTTTAGAAGATAGATAGGTATAGTAAGCTATCCTTAAAATACAGGTATATACCATCGTAGACATTTCTAGAGATCTATAAAAGAGGAATATCTCAATATGCATTGTTTTGTTATATCTCAAAGGAAATACGCAGCGTTACTGACGAAAGCTCCAAGGCGTCTTGACTTTTTCCGATTCTTTCAACAATTATCATAATAGTTCAACCAAATTAAACCTTGATAAATTATATACCCAAAACCTTCCCCGTACTCTATCTATTGGTGAAGACCGCATTACAATCCGTTCAGTAGTTTTTCAGTTTATTGCGAACATCCAGATAGACAGACGCAGCGGACGACTGTATTTTATAATCATAATAAAATATATATATATATATGTAGTGATTAGTCTTATATCAAAATCTTGAATCCAGATTTAAATCTTTGTGTGTGACAGTTCCATATGTTATGTAACAATTAAAGAGATCGAGATTTTGATAAAAGTTTCCCTTTGTTCACTTTTAACAGTTTTCATAAAGCCTATTTTTGTGGAACATTTTATGTAATCCGACAACCAGACGCCTACACGAGATTTAATAGCGCAAAGTGACAAACAGATAAGTCTAGACAAGACAGAATGGCCTTCGCTCTATATTTTATTGGCGATATAACACAGTGTCTGGTAACTGTGCCAGGTCTATCGATTACCAACGAGCCTTCACTGCATGTCGGGAATGAAACATGAAATGTAGAAAATTTGTTTCCCCCATATGATAAATTTTACTCTTATTTGAGTATCTTCTTATAGTTTGTCATTCATATTATTTACTGTAGGGATTTGTTATTAGGGTTAATAAATAATAAATATTGGACAATATTCACGAATTCACGGGCTGAATTATCTATACATATAAATAAAATTGGAGTGTCTGTTTGTAATATCAAAATAACGACTTTTTACTGATTGGATATGGACGTATACAGGATAACAAAAATACAATTTTTTAAATTTTTGTCTGTCTGTCTGTCTGTATGTTCCTGGTAATCTCCGAAACGGCTAGACCAATTTTGACAGAAACTTCACTGATGGATAGTTAAAATTACAGCGGGTAACATAGGCTACTTTATTTTAGACTAGCTGTCATCTGTGGCTTCGTCTGTAGTACTATCTCCAAAACGATTGGGCCTATTTTCATGGGACTTTCACTGACAGATAGCTGATCTTATAAGAAGTAATTTACAATTATAAAAAAATGCATGCGGAGCTGCGGACAACAGCTAGTATACCATATAATTAAAATTTTAAAATACTAATATCGTGATTATAAAGTATAACAATTATATTTCAAAATTACTGTTACTAATTAAATATTTATTGTTTTAAATTTCTCAGGAATGCTCTTCGTTATTTCTTACATACAATGTCGTAAAACAATTGATTTAAATACCTTCATCTATGGAACACATAAAACATGTTATTATAATATACTGAAATGAACTTTAAGTGAAAAAAAAAATTTATATAATGTTTATTTTATGTATGAAAATAATGCTATGAAAAAACGTTATTTATCTACAATGAATAAAAACAGCGTTGATAAATATTATACAACTTTTGACACTGTTCTTTGTTTATTTAAAATAATACAATGTATTAGTCGCCGCAGTTGGACTACAGATAAATAGATCTAAGTTACTAATATTGACGACTCCATTACAGTTCCACCAATGCTATCGATCCCTAATCAATTGGAGGCTGCATATATCGGGCAAGATGTTACTTTGGAATGCCACACCGAAGCGTATCCCTCGTCTATCAACTACTGGACTACGGACCGCGGGGATATGATAATTTCCGGTGAGATTTATACTAAGGTTAATAATATAATTTTGTCTCAACGAATGGTGATACAAAAGTGAAATCTCATTTTCAGGTTGTTTATATAATGCTATTTAATTTATATATTGTTCATTTAAATTACCACCAAAACAGTATTCATCTATGTCCAGTAAACAGTTTCGACGTATTTTTATATGCAAATTAATTGTATCTTAAGTAAAAAAGCCGAATGTTTTATTTGACAAGTACATTTATCGCAAGTCATTATATCCAAAAATTAAATAGAGATTACAATTTTTATTTATAATTAAAACAAACCTTTACCGACGAAGACTGTACCCGACAAAATAAGAGATGAAATTTAATATTCTGAGACATTGAAGTATCGTTATCGCATCGTATCTTGTTATTAATAAATAAATAAAGTATTTATACTTTCGCTGTAAATGTTTACTAAAAATTCATCGATAGTATGAACATTCATTTATTACAAACAACACTATATCATCATCATCTTACACTTATCCCACCCAAGTAGGGTCGGCATAACATGTTTTCCTTTTCCATTCTCCCCTGTCTGATGTCATCTCTGTATTCACACCTTTTATACACAATTTATCCACACCTTTTTCGGTCTTCATCTACTCCTATAAGCGTCCACCTTCATACTTAAATATTTTCTAGTTACATGGTTTTCATCTCTCTTCATGACATGCCCATACCATGCTAACCTATTACTACTCCTCAACTTCTCGATCACTGGTGCTATTTTAAAATTTCCTCTGATCTTAACATTCGTATCATACTATATATTGTCGTTTATTGTCGATATAAAATAACAAAAAGACATTATAACTAAAGTATAATTGTTACATCTCACTGTCATAAATTATAATAAATTTCGAAACAGAATATCGAAACAAACACATTTATCACATTCGCATAAATAACATGTGTTCCCGTCAAGGCATCGTTCGATTGTATCATTGATTTATGATTTAATAATGAAAATAGTTTCTCTTATGTTCGAACATACAAAAGTTGAATACGATTCAAATGTATTTGCCAACTGATGCGTGAATGTAGAATAGTCGTAAAATGAAATAAATACCTATCATTTCTTCGGAAAACACCGATAAATGAGTAAAATTCCATCTTTGACTTGTATAAAACATTTGCTACTTTCAATATGAGAGTTATGATTTACCTTTTACCTTTTATTGTGTAGCATTTTTATTTGATGTCCATGTTGTGAAATGTACAGGTTTTATATTTAAGTAGAAATGGAAATTGTAGGTGGAAAATATGAAGCGTTCCCAATGGACAGTGGTTACAATAAATTTATGATGTTGAAGATACGAAACATTACGAAGGACGATTTTGGTTTTTACAAATGCATCGCGAAGAATTCTTTGGGCGAGACTGACGGGATCATTAAACTTGAGGGTAAAATTTGCAAACAATGACTAGTATTATAATCCTTATTCATGCTTTTTGACTCAGTAAGACAACTAAGTATTTCCTAGACAACAGTGTTTGGTTCTATAATAAAGTTTGAAAGCGTACTACTACTTTGCCTAATAATAATTTGAAATACCATGACAAGCAGGTTTTACTACCAAAATAATATCCAATTATGAATCGATATGTGAACAATGGTGATGTCACGAAATAATCTTCGGTTTGTACATCCGCTAATATAGTAAGAAACAACAGTGAACCATGTGCACCTATAACTATTTTAATAAAAAGTATATATAAGGCAAAACTAGGCCTGATCAAGTTTCTTATTGGCTCTTCCTAATACGTAAGTTTCTGAACCGGTGATATTATGTTAACGTTCATAAATGCCTTCTTAGGACCAATTTACAATTTCCATTTTATTATTACAAATAATAATCGAAATAGGTACTTTAGAGGAAGTCTGTCCCAACTTCCTTTAGCGTTTTATTTGCTATTGGATTCTCTCTGCACCTGTAATAGAGTAGGTAAAGAAAATATTGGTATTTCGCTTTCGCTTTGTAGGTTTGTCACAGTGTCTTTCACACAACATCTATTTCGGGCTCGTCCATTGTGGACCATTGTAATCGTTTTCGGTTATATTAATTCAAAATCTTGCTTATGTTAGCCAGGCACACACGTATCATATATCTGAATAAATAAAAACATAACTTTTTTAATAATTGAATTTTAATTTTTAGAAATACCAGCTCCACCATCAGCGTTTACCACTACACAAAAAAGTGTTATGGACAATCAAACAATCAGAAAGAAAGGTAAATTTTAATGATACCGTAGTATGCACTAATTTGAATACTGTATTAATCGGAATATGTTTTTATCAAACAGGTCAAGCACAGATCGTACAAGGTAATGATGCGGTCAGCTCTAATTTCCTAGGCGAAGCTTTCGGTGAACAAATTAGGGAGTTTGGTAAAAGATTTTTTTTTATTGTACTGTAGGATATCGACAAATTACTGTTAATGAAGTAATAGTAAATAGATGTTCATTGGTGCGCTATAGTTTACACTACAACTTATAGAGATAAATTTAAATTCCCATAGAGTATTTTAAACTATTATAACAGTAGAATAGAATTGTTCGTAGCCTGTTTCCTTTATGTGTATAACAATAATTTTGTCCATGGATCAAAGATTTTGCCTATTTAATTTGAAATAATTAAACGCTTGCGACATACATACATTACGAACATTGAAATTGTGCAACTTGTGTAATCCGTATAAATAGATAATAGTCAGTGCGACTCCACCTACTTGATTAATTCCTTTTTGCCGAATTTTGTAATTATTAACCGAAGGTTTGTTTAAAAGAAATTATTTGAAAAATTTTGGATTTAAAAATCTTAATTTAAAAAATGAAGTGACTGACACAGGATACATTAGTGAAATTTTTAAAAATATTGACAGATTGACGTTCAGTGATTTAGTTGCCATTTTTTGTCTTTGCATTGCCGTACTATAAAGGGATAATTTGTTTTCCTGTTGTTCATTAATACACCCGTGCAAAACCGAAGCAGGCAGCTAGTTTAAAGTAAATTACAAAATATAGATAAAAAATACAAAGTGATTGCCGTAGGTACAGAACACTTGTCATAAAATAAACGCTTGTATACCTTTTACACATATAGTATATAACGAGCCTGTAAAATTAGCCTTAGTATTCAGTCAAAGGACTTTACTCGAAGGAAAATATATGTTAAATCAACACACCAACCCACGACCAATTAGCGTTTTCGAACATCGAGAATTTTACAATTCCATATTTTTTTCCATATACAATGTAGTAACTACAAGAATATTTCTCAGGGGTATTTTCATGATATTTTCCATCACTTTTAATTTATCACTAGTAAGAACTAACATAGGCCAGCACTGTCCTGTATATAGCATGCTTTTTTTTAATGATAATTTAAGTTTCGAATTCGATATACTCTTTTGTGTTTCTTTGGCCTCCACTAGAAAAGAAAAATATATGAATGTTTAATGTATTTTAATTTAATTTTTTCTTTGTTTTTATACTATGGTAATGGATATCTCTTATTTTATACATATTGTGTTCACACCGAGCAGGGTTCATGTCAATTTTTGATCATCGAACTAACTTTTGTGGACATCAAATAAATGAATAAATAAATCACTGCGTCAGTGCGTCGCAAATGCGCGCGAATTACGAAAATTTCTTTACTACATACACATCAAGGTTTCACACCTGCCGACATCAAATCGATCTTCTGTCAAACCAATTCATCATTATGACTATTTACATATATGTATTTTTTGTCTTTGAGTAATTACAATTTCCCATAAACAATATAATATTTAATGGTAAAATATATAACTTATAGTAAACATCTTTCTTTTCAGATTTTGATGATGAAGAAAACTCAGCACAGTCTCTCATATTTCAAAATATGTTTTTTTTTATATCACTATGTCAATTATTAACGATTTATCAATCTCTGCTATCTTGATGGCGTAGTTCTTAACGTGTTAATATTTATTGTTTTTTTTTTATTACTGTACTTATTATTTATATATATATATATATATCACTTATAAAGCTGATCGGACAATAATTGTCATATTATAGTTACTTTATAAATATTTATTTTATTTTGTATTCAAACACACATTTACATATTCATTGCATTGGTCAGCCGATGATTGATTTATAAAAAAAATGTCTTGTATTGATAAAGTCATATATAATGTTTGATTAAATTGATAACGTTTTTGTACACTTTTTACATGTCATCGATTTTTTAATAATGCCTAATTAGAGATACGTATTAGATATAGACGTGCTGTCCAATACAAATTGGTACGTAGATGATATGTCATTTTCTATGGTATTAATTTTAATTCATTCATAATAGATACCTAAATTACCGATGCTTTTGTAGATATTGACTTGATGAGACTCAATTTTTAAATGTATTTATAATGCGTTACGTAATATGTAGATATATGTATATTAAAAACCTATAAGATGTGTTTTTTTTGTATCATAAAATATACTGTAAAAATATAGGAAATAAATTCTACCTTTATAATAAACACTAGAACATTTTATAAATTTAATTTTATTGTAATCGCTACACAATAAAACTGCCAAACCAATGTGAAAACAACAGAAATAAAAGAATGCTTCAAATATGTTTCATTTCGATATTAATACCCATGTGCTTTAAAAACTTTGTTACCGTGGATTGTATTTTTAATTATGACTAAAATTCCCGACATAAACTGTCATTTTGGTTTTAAAGGAACTCTGCAATTTCCAACAACAAACAGTTAATATGAACATTTCTAGGCTTCTCCTAAAACAGATATCTACCTCACCTACGTTCCCATTGCTTTGTACGGTTATACAATTTGAACACAGCTTTGAACGCTTTCAGTAAACTCAAAAACTATTTGGTAAACTTTAACTGTACAGTTAGAATTGAGTTTAACGATAACGCAATAATGTAGATCAGACAAATATAAAAACTGCTGATCAAATTCTGACACCTAAATTCAAAGGTTCTACCAAATATGTTATAGAATAAATTAAATATCCATCAGTAATTTTTAAAACGTCCATCGACATTATAATATCTTATAATATGTGAACTTTAAAAATATACATAATTAACTTCTGCCAGCGGCTTCACTTGTATAATTAAACTTTTTTATTCTGGATGTATTTCCCTTTCCGTACCCCTGACAACGTCAAGCACAACGACAATAGGCAAAATTTCATGATAATTGATTATGTACTTAAGGATATAAGCGTAAATAACAAAAAAAAACTTATACATTAAAATTTATAATATTAGTAAATATTATGATTTTTACGATAGTTGCTTTGTAAACACTTCACTCTTAGAATGTTAATAACATGCAAACAAAATGATTTATCTATAAATAATGTCATACTTGTTATCAAGTATGGTTAAAGGTATCAAGTATAACAAGTGTCAAGTATATCAAGGCTTATCTTATCATAGAAGTATCAAGAACGTTGAACTTTCAACCTCTGCTAATCTTCTGTGATAATGCAATCAAATTTGATACTAATGTATCAGTCGCAGTATGGTCCGGATGCATGAGTCTGCACAAGTACACAAATGAGTCCATGTCTCATCGATGGATGCTGCACAAAATATGTTTTTTTTTTACTTTCATAGTCAATACAGTAAAATATGGTATTATTATAGACATCAGGTAATGTAGTAACGTTATTTAATCTTTTTCTTTTAAATTTCTGTACTACTCATGAAATATAAATAGTCTATATAAATTGGTCTACATAATAAATTATTCAAAAGTTTTGTAATATACGTAGGATTTCAGAGTAATTTCAAAACAAACAGGTCGTTAAATTGTAAATTTTATTTTATAAAGTAAAGGTAACAAAAGAACAAATATGGAAGTAATACCGTAACTATAGTCATTTAAAAATTCCCAAAGAGATAAAATTATATAATAACATGAAATGAGTTAGTAGAAGAATTATTTACAAAAAAAAAAACAATGGTCATAACTTTCTTAAGTTTGAGATACGCCGTATGAAAGAGGTCTATATGAAAGATTATCAAGGCGCTTTTAATTTATATGCTAGCTCTAATTAAGAATGATTTATTTCGATAGCACGTTTAAAACAACTGCAGATACTCAGGATAGTGATAATATAGTATACGATAACACCCGTATAATATTTTTTATACATTCGGGCAGAGTTTCCCCATACGTCTGTACTTGTTCGGTGATTATGAAACAATTAATCCCAAATAATCTGACACACCGGCTTTTACAGACTAATCATGTAACAAACTATTTAATAAATTGTACTGAACATAAATATTATTATACTGACAACTAATTAATTGTAATTATCAGTAATCCTAATGATCAAAGATCATTTCTAAATACTATTTTTAATTGGTACTTTTTACGCTGTAAGCCGACAAGCGGAAAGAGAAATAATTATATTAATTTTAAGGGGGTGGCTTAATCAAATTACAAATATGACCAATGTGTAATTATGTAATTTTATTATGAAGTCGAGTTAGTGTATGCTAGGCCGGATGTCTGTCAGGGAGGATATCAACGCGTCTGCTGCCCGCCTCCGTGATGCTCTTACGGAGGTATGCGACGCGTCGATGCCGCGGAGCGTACACCGCTCTAACAAAAGGGCGGTGTACTGGTGGTCGCACGAAATCGCAGAAATACGTGCGGCCTGCTCCGCGGCCCGGCGGCTGTTCGGGCACAGCCGTCGGAGAAGTCATAGGGACCTCGAAGAGGAGGTCCGGCTGTATGGCGAATACAGGCAAAAGAAGAAGACTTTGCAAATCGCCATCAGCCGGGCCAAGGAAGAGGCGTGGGAGGAGCTCCTCCATACGCTGGAGAGTGATCCATGGGGGCGCCCATACCGGATGGTGCGGAAGAAGTTCAGCGGCCGGGCGCCCCCGGTGACGGAGACTCTCCAGCCGGAGATAATTGAGAGGGTCGTGGGAGAATTGTTCCCCGACCCTCCGGAGCTCCTTCCTCCTTCCATGCCTCCTCCCCTCGCAATTACAGTGGAGGTGATCGGCATCCCTCCTCCGGTGACGGAGGAGGAAATGAGGAGGGCGGTCGAGCGCCTCTGCAGCAGGCGGACGGCGCCCGGCCCCGACGGGGTCCCAGGCCGGGTGCTGTCTATGTTCATGGACCATCTCGGGGGGTGGCTTCGGGAGCTGTTCGATCACTGTTTTGCGGTCGGTCAGTTCCCGAAGCCCTGGAAGACGGGGCGACTCTGCCTTATGGCAAAGGAGGGCCGCCCTCCGGACTGCGCGTCCGCGTATCGGCCTCTTGTGTTGCTGGACGACGCCGGAAAGTTGCTCGAAAGAGTAATTGCCTCCCGAGTCGTCCAGCACCTAGAGGAAGTAGGGCCGGACCTATCGGACGCGCAGTTCGGTTTCCGGTCAGGGCGTTCGACCATTGACGCCCTGAGCCTCCTGAAGACGCTCTCTACGGAGGCGACTTCCCAAGGTGAGAGGTTATTGGCGGTGTCCTTGGACATCGCCAACGCCTTCAACAGCTTGCCGCACGGAGTCATACGGGAGGCGCTCCGGTTTTTCGGAGTGCCCCCGTACCTGCGGCAGCTGTTGGAAGCGTACCTGGAGGGGCGGGAGGTCGCCTTCGTAGACGGCAGAGGTCAAATGGTTCGGCGCGGGACTCCCTGTGGAATCCCGCAGGGATCGGCACTGGGGCCATTATTGTGGAATCTGGGCTACGACTGGGTGCTCCGAGGCGCGCTTCCATTTGGAGCGCGCCTCATCTGCTATGCGGATGACACTCTAGTCGTAGCCCAGGGGGGAAATTGGGGGGACTTGATGCGCCTGGCCACGGAGGCTACAACCCTCGTGGTTGGGCGCATCCGACGGTTGGGCCTCAGGGTGGCCCTCAACAAAACCGAGGCCTTAGTTTTTCATGGGCCTCGGCGGGGGCCACCTCCTGGGGCCCATATATACATAGAGAGCGTCCGGGTCAGGGTTGGGGCCCAGATGAAATATCTGGGCCTCACCCTAGACGGACGCTGGCGGTTCGAGCCCCACTTTAAGGGGCTCGGACCGCGTATAACTGGGGCGGCAGCGCCACTTAGCCGTCTGCTCCCCAACAAAGGGAGTCCGGGTGCCGGCTGCCGCCGTCTATACATGGGAGTCGTGCGATCGATGGCCGCCTACGGGGCACCGTTATGGGCGGACGCCCTCTGCGCCGCCAATGTTCGCGCGTTACGCGGTGCGCAGCGCGTTGTGGCGCAGAGGGCGATACGAGGGTACCGGACGGTGTCCTCAGCGGCGGCTTTCGTGCTCGCCGGCTCCCTTCCCTGGGAGCTGGAGGCGGAAGTTCTTGCCGCCGTATATCGATATACGGCGGCTAAGAAACGCCGGAGGGAGCCTCCAGCTCCCAGGGAAATAGAAGAATTGAGGACGAGGGTCCAGAGGGACGAAGTGGAAAGATGGAGGCAGGACCTGGTGGACGCGCGTTATGGTAAATATACCATTGACGCCGTCCGCCCGGTCCTGCCGGAATGGATGAATAGGAAGTGGGGCTCCCTGACGTTTCGTCTGGTGCAGGTACTCACCGGACACGGATGTTTTGGGTGGTACCTGCACCGGATTGCGCGCAGGGAGCCCACCGCCGCATGCCACGAGTGCGGCGCTTTGATGGATACCGCGCAGTACACCCTTTCCGAGTGTACTGCGTGGGATGGACAGCGCCGCACTCTGGTTGCGGCGGTTGGTAGAGATTTATCGCTGCCGAGCGTGGTACGAGCCATGCTCGGCAGCGAAGCAGCATGGAGAGCGATGGCCTCCTTCTGCGAGGATGTTATCTCGCAGAAGGAGGTGGCGGAGAGGGCCCGTGAGGCAGACCCTCTAAGCGGTCCTCTCCGCCAGCGGAGGGCTGGCAGAAGGAGGGGGTGCGCCTAGCCCCCATCCTTCCACCACCGTAGCCGAGCCAGGGGGGATGGGCGGGGGCCCATCTCCCCATTGCACTGGTTCGGTTGACGAGGGGAGGCGGCTGGTTGTGTACCCAGCTTGCCTCCCTATAAGGACGACGCCCGGCGAACGCCTTTCGCTGGGCTGACCGCTGGGGCGACATGGTGACAGCACTGTACGATCCCTTGTCGCCCCAACCATTGCGGCGGCCGGTACACCGTGGGGTTTTAGTGAGTAAGAGTCTCACACTACCCACTCTCCCCCCCGAGAGGGTGGCGTGTCCATGATGGATTTCCCCAAGCTAATAAAAAAAAAAAAAAAGGCCGGATGTCTGTAACACATGATTTCACTAACGGTACATTTAGATGATATTTATTTTTAGTAGTAGTAAATACTATATCAGCATAAAACATCATCTTTTGTTGAAAGTCAATATGAATCGTTCTTCTTTTATTTCAATAAAAGGTCACATGTTACAAAATAATTAACTTAGTCCTGACACATACAATCTACGAAACTAATAAGTACATATATTAACTTAAATAATCCACATTCCCCATATATATTTTATTATTCGTAAATACATTACTCTGACTTTTACTCGCAGTTTCATTTTAATGTAGATTTGTATCGTCCCTCGGGAATAGTACTTTTTGCTGGATGAAAACAACTTTATGTCCTCATTTGTAAATTTCATGACGATTGGTTAAGTAGTTAAAGCGTGAAAGCTTGTTAACAGACAAACAAACTCAAATTCGCGTTTAGTATAGGTAATACAAGGCAATTTCGATGTACTGTTTTATCGCACCCGAAATAATTAATACCGTCTATATTCATTTACTGCTATAGAGATTCATTAATAATGCATATTAGTACAAGTTCTAGATACCAACACAGTATATTTTTAATTTTAAACACTTGTAACTGAAAAACAAAGAAACAACAATAGTTCAGATATGAGAGCTGAAACAATACCTGCTCGCCACTCATATATGAAAGTTTTGTTTAGAATAATTGTTCTGTAAATTATGTTACATCGTTTTTCACCAACTTCAATAAAAGGAGGTTCTGCAATCGGCCCATATATATGTGTGTTTGTATGTCCGCAATTTTCTCAGAAAATCTACTGATCCAATTAGTACGGAGTTTTCGGTATTGAATGCGGATTTTTTCAGAAAGCGGTTTAGTTTATTAGGATCCGATGAAGATCTTCGGAGATGGACAATAAAACTCTTCAATAACTCACAGCAAATGACCCGCGATTGCTGGAATCACATTTCTATGTATTGTTTTCATCATTCCATAATATAACATCATGCATGTTTGGTATTAGGGGGTAAAGAGATGTATATAGTTCTCTCTCATTTTTAGTCCGTTATATTAAATCTGCATAGTATTTATCCATATTAAATTGTTGTATCCAACTATATCTTTCAAAGAACCACGAACTCAAAAGTTGAAGATAATATTGTATTCATTTATTTTACATAACATTTTGTCTTAATTTTAAAAATAATATTTAGTATGAAATTAGACAACTCAAATACTACTTTTTTGTTTTGGAGTTGGTGCCTATTCCCTATTTCCTTATGCCAAAAAAGACAGTTAAAGAGTATTTCAGATTTTCGACTTTATGGCTGACATAAAATTAAAATTGACTTAGTAAAAATAATGAGTATTAATATTTAAGTTTTGTAATTGAATTCTAGATATAAAAAAATTAGACACGATGTTAAATGTAAAATGAAATAAATAAAATATTGTCTTACACTTTTGAATTCATCTTTTATTTGAAGACGGTTCTTTTTTCATTGATTTTTTTTACGTCAGTGTTTTATGTAACAGACATTTATTACATTAACTAGATGACCCGGCGAACTTCGTAATGCCTAACAGTCGATTTTTTAATACTTATTCTGCTATTCGGGACCATCGTATAAATATTGACATTCATATTTTTACGATACTAACGTCACTCAATTGTTTTGCCTTCCCGGAACCTCTCCACTAACACTTAAACTTTATAGTATGGTATTAAAGTTCAAATTGACTTTTAAGTATTATTACGAATCATTTGTATGGGAGTATAGAAAAGTGTCGTTTTAAGACTTTTCCAGGTATTTTTTTTATTTTTCTCTCCGTAAGATCCATCCTCGTACTTCAAGCAATATTCTAAAAAAAGAATTAGCGAAATCGGTTGAGCTGTTCTCGAGATTTGCGCTTAGCAACACGTTCAGCGATACATTTTTATATTATAGATTTCAATAAAAATCAGATCACCACCCTTTTTTATTCAGATAAACATGTCACGCATTGGACGATATAATTATACAATGATAATAATAAAATTGAAATAAATTGTTATTAATAATTATTTTTTCCAATTAAAAGTTCAATTCCCTTACGATCGCATTAATTGATTTAATAATATTCCGCTATCTGCATTAATAACAACAGTCACGTTACAATAAATAATAACGCCTCGTTCAAATACGTACGAAATTATTACCATCATCATAATTGGTGTTTATCCATACATTTCCAAACACAGTCCCTTCAAATCTACGTTTAAACATTAGTTACTATAACTTAACGTTTCCAGCTAGTATATTTTCGTTATATATAATCAGAGACGGTAAACGAAATTTTTAAAGCAGAGGAAAATATCTGTCTCAGAAAAAAAGAGAGGTTTTAAATCCCCCACACTTTAGATTTAAAAGCAAGACGTTCAGCTTACAAAATTCCTGCAGAATTGTTCAACGAGGAATTCGCATAGCAAATTTACAAAGAAATAGTGAAAAACCTGGTAAGCATCAAAATTGGGTGAGGCATGTGATCAATTAGAAGGTATTTAATTACCAAGTAGTGATTAGTGCAAATTTGACAGATTGCTTAAACGACAAGGATGGTGTGCTGAATTTAGATGTCGGTGGGAATGGGTCGATTCACTGTGTTGCGAATGCATGGCGGAAACGCAATTAATTCAACACATCATAGAGATATGCCTACTAAGAAGATATAACGGCTCCCCTAATAACCTGATAACTCTTACCGACAACGCCTTAAAATTGTTGGAGGAATTATATATTGAATTGTAATTATTATATATTCAATACTAATTAAATTAATTATATTTTATTTAGCCTTACGATTAAATAAAGAAACGGATTCCCAACAGTCGTTGTTAGAGACACAAGTAGCAACTTAAGATTCTGAATTCAGCTATCTAGTTACGAGTTTTCAAAATACACCAAATATAGATAGCTTAGTGAATTCCAGCATCAGAACTCGGTCATCTCGGTATCGTACGTCATATTATGGCGAACGCACCGAAAGTTTTTCATCTATAATCAACTTGGAATTGGCAACGATCGTACCACCTTGAGGTTTTCTAAATGTAAGTGTATTGACTACGAATATCATATTTCAATAACCCTTGATCACGATTTTAATCCTACCAGAATCTGTTGAAAAGTGTACAGATTTATTTAAATGCAACAATTATACTATTAAGTGTTTCTTTTAGGATTTCTTACGATTCAGGTATAATAACGATTTCATCAGCAAAACCAATTAACGAGATACCTCTTATTTTTTCTATACTTCGCTATATTATATTAGGGTATTGTTTATATAAAAGGATACTGTATGCAATATTATAAACAGAATAAGTATATATCCATTATTGTAACCCAACAGTTGCAGACTCAGCTTGGCTACCAGTGTTGCCCAAAAATCCACTAATATTTAGCGCCCATGTGGAAGAAGCATTATTTTCCGTTATGCACGTCTATAAAGGTATCTACAATCGTACAGATATTTTATTACTTTCTGTAGATTTATACATTCTTACAAATATATCTGTGGTAATATTTTCTCTTGCTAATAAATAAACATGATGCAGAAGAAAGAATTATATGTGCACAGTGACAGAGCTGTTAATGTACCGGCGCATTTAAATTTCGGAAAATATATTTTCGATAAATTACGAATCAAGAAAAATGAAATAGCTTTGGTAAGTTTATTTCTAAATTTTAAATCACAGACATTCAATTGATATGGCTCCATATCATTTATCATTAAAGTAAGGCTTAAAAGTGAATTATCAAAGTAACAAATGTACAGGAAAACAGTGAAACAAGACAAAAATTAACATATGCAGAACTGACTCAACATGCCGTAAACCTATCTACATCGCTGAAACAGTTAGGGATCGGGAGAGGTGACACAGTTGCAATAGGATCGGAAAAACGTAATGAATTTTTGCCAACACTTCTCGCTATCGTATTTACTGGAGCGGCGTATACTCCGTTTGATATAAATAATGGTAGAGGTGAGATGATTCATCTTGCTTTATATACATCACACATCCGTTTTGTTATAAAAGTAATATGGAAACTTTATTTAATCAATATAAATACGAAAGGTAATTAATAGCTATGGATACACCGTGTTAATGATCATGCTTAAATTTGTATTTCGATATAAATCTTATTTGTAGCAAAGTTGACTGGATATATCCTAACTAATATTATAAATGCAAATGTGAGGTTTTTTGTTATACTTCCTTTCCTTAACTGCTCAATTCACCGTCTTGAAATTTGCAAAAATTTTGTCAGATGTACAAAAAAGGTAATTTTCATCCAGACAAAAAACTACTGGTCTCAAGGTATGGCCAAATCAATATAAACACGAACGAAGCCGCGGGTGAAAGTTAGTACACATACAATACGGTATTATACTATATTTAATGGCACTAAGTTTCGAGACACTTATTTTATCTAATGTCGAAATTTTCATATGAAAACCAAATTCATTATTTTATGTTGTAGAAGGTACATATGTTATGTTCAATGTACACTGTACTAAGCTCATTAAATTGAAATACTCATTATTTTTCAGTTGCAATAAAACATAAAATAAAATTAACAAAACCAAATTACTTAATTTGCTCGAAACTATTTTGGCAAATGTACAGAAACGAGATAGATGATGATCACATCAAACATATATTTACTTTGGATGATGAGATAGAGTCAGCAATTCCTGTAAAGAGCTTGATAACTGATAATGTAGATATAAATCAATTTGAACCAGCACCAGTACAAGGACAGACGGATACAGCGATAATATTGTATTCATCTGGTACTACCGGCTTGCCAAAAGGAGTACAGTTAACACATTTGAACTGTATCGTAAGTAGTCTGTGTGAAGAGTAAGTATTACGAATATATTTTTGTCTAAATTACGTCTTACAAGATTATATTTATATATATATGTATATATATATACTGTACAATTCCGTACTCAGTTTTAGTGATCCGATGATAAAAACAGCATTCATATACGGAGAATGGTACCATAACTATGATACATTTATGACGTATAAATTTCTATCAACCGGAAGGAAAATTGTTTACGTAAATGATATGAGTCTTCAAACATTTTTGAAAAGTGTTGAAGTTTTTCAGGTATGTGTCTTCAGAAAAATATCGTAGCTTTTTATGAAATGTAACTCAATAAAACAGAACTTTGATGATCGTATCATAATTATTCCTAATAAAAGAATATATTTAATTTGAACTGCTGTATGAATTAAAGGCGCTTATTGTTTCTTGTAATTAATATTTTTTGCAAAAAAACTATGTAACTATGCACAGGGAAATAGATATTCTGGAGCTCTCCGTATTCAAGCTCCTGGTATATACATCTATATGTACCGATTGTCATGACAGTCGGATGAACGCTACAGAAGTTGATATACTGCAGGCTTACCTATTAGTGAGTTATAAGGCAATGGATAGCATAAAAGCCTTTTTCATAAATAAGTAGTTAGTATTAGGTTGTTACCAGCTTATACCCTCGTCTTTGCTTGCGTTAACGTAAATTGTCTATTCCTCGGAAACAGTAATATTGACATGCTTTTATTAGTTTCACCTGTATGTTTGTATTTTGGTTGTTTGTATGTTCGTAACTGACTCTTTAGTCTCGATTTTGCCCTCCTTTAAGCGATTAGATTTAAATGAAACTTTGCACTCATGTAAAGCAAATCGAACTAAAAAGTGAAATATAAATTATACTTTAAAAAACTAAAAAATACGCATTTGGGATGCTTTGTGTGACATTTTTAAATTAACTCTGCGTTTCAAAACCAATACATCTGATAGTTAGTTTAAAAATGTCACATAAAGCACACCACGCTTTTATAATAATGACATTAATTTTTTCATCAATAATTTTATTCTTATGCTAAGAACTACTTTTACTTTTTAGTTTGATTATTTCTAAAAACATGTTTTTTTTTTAATTTTTTTAACAATACTTTTTGGGATAATACCTACATGTCCTATTCGAGACCCCTGATAACATCCAAAATTTCAAGACGGTCTGTTGAGTACTTAAGTCGTGAAAGGATAACGATCGAACAAACATTGATTTTTCTATACTAAATATATATTTAGATATTCTTCATATCGGTATGTGAATGGCATCACAACAAATTATTTTTTGTTCTAATGTAATAAAAATCCATTACAGATTGATATAGCTTTTATTTTGCCATCTGTCATAGAACACTTATCGAAATCAAATGATATATCAAGGTATAACCTGGATTCACTCAAAGTTATATATTCGCGATCGGCACCTCTTCATAGGAGGATCATTGAAAAAGTTAAAGAAAGGTAAGAATATTTTCGCATTATTATGCAAATACGTATATTAGTACGTAATTAGCCAATGTTGAGTATATACCAAACCAACAATATTTTGACTATATACACATATCTGGAAGGAACTCCTCGTATGTTGAATATTATCGTACATACAAGTACGCTATTATATATGGGATTATTAAGCAGAGCCTAATCGTTCTAAATTCTAAATCGTTTTAAAAATTACTCAAATCTTACCTCAGTGACCTCTTAGCTAAGTAATAGCTTGTTCAGACATTAAGACCATGAAAACTGAAGTTCGAATTTTACAATTAAGTCAAGACATTGGTTAAGGAAAACATTATAAAGACATTATAATAACAGGGAATTCTCCAAAGGTCTTGTTTTAGCTACCAAGCATTAAGTCAAATATCTGCCTAACACATATTAGATTTCTTTTAATATCTTCTACCATCTTCAACCGCGTCATCAGTTAAAATTATTTCTGATTGTGGTCAAATACTAAACTTATTGTATACATAAAAATACGAATTTAATAATAGATAATGTAATGTACATTTTCAATTTATTATAACTTACATACTATTGTCAGAGTATTCATTCTGGATGTCTATTCACATAAGTTTTTTTTAATATTTTTTGTAATAATAGATTTTAGTTAGAGTTTCTTGTAATACTCTCGATGCAATACACTATTGAATTTATATAATTATTTATCGTAATAAGTAATAATGTTGTCAAATTATGATTAAGTAATACGCAATATTAATAAAATATTGTAGATTGCCTAAACTGAAAAGTATTTTGCAAGGCTATGGTATGACGGAAGCAGGCGAGTTAACCTCAGAAGTTTGGGCAAACAAAGGTCCCAAAGCAGGTAGTGTCGGCCAAGCGATTCCAGGAAATGTTATGAAGGTAACAAGAAAAAAATGTAGATTTCGAAATAGTAAAACCAGTTTAGAATGTCATTTCTACATCATAACTGATTCATCACACCCAAATTTGACGTGCTAATGTGAATCACCGTGACAGACATTAATTCTCTAGTCACAATAAAATCTTAGTTACCAATATAATATTAAATGTACTATGTCTTTAACTGTTTATAGTTATTATTACTGAATAACTATAAATTAACTTTGAACGATGTATAACTATTTTTGTAAATAAAAGAAAATTACTTTTAATTAATAGATTCGTTAAAATAAGTATTTAATTTAGATTTATCGCGAGTCTGTCTAGGGAGCCAGTCGCTGTCGCCCGCCCTCAGCCCTCGCCTCTGACGTCTATAGAAGCATACTCCACCCTATTGAGCACTTCTCATGCTCCGATTGCATTCGCACCCACGCTATGAGTGGTTCGTAACTTGCGCGAGACTCCACGCATTCAACGCGATGATTATTAGCAAGAAGGACCTCGTCCTCCTCGATGGTGTCATTAATTTCCCAGGCGTTACCACTACAATTCAATATCTCGCCTGTGTTTCTGTTAATTAATTTTAATACTAGAAGTGTATAAAATAAAACCATGTAGTTTATATTTATCTTTATTTAATATCAGCAATATTAAACCTCATCGAGATTTGGCAATTGCTTTTAAACTCGTAAAATCCTAAATACTCAATCCCATACTGTCCCATCCAATAATATATTGCATTATATTCCTTCTCCTCCTACTCCTAATTGTATGAGAAACATAGACTGTGTAATTCATAATATTGAAATATATCTGTGAATCAAAAAGAGAAGACATTTATAAAAACGTATTTTACCTACCGTACCTATAATCATGCAATACTATTAAAAAATTTGGTGTTTTATAATTGGATTCTTTATTGTTATATTTATTATATCCTACATGTTATTATCAATAAGTTCTTTGAGTTATATTCTTTTAACCTTAATATATTGATTTATTCTCAACCGAGGACGTCGTCGCCTCTCTAAAGGCACAAGATTTCTCTGTCCGTATGATGTACGGTGTACTAAGTGTAGTTCTGTTTTCAGGTTATTGATACGCATACTCAAGAAGTTCTTGGTCCGAATAAGCATGGAGAAATTCATTTGCAAAGTCCCGCGTTAATGAAAGCTTACATAGGCCTTGATTCCTCAGCATATTTAGACGATGAAGGTTTTTTTAAAACTGGTGATTTAGGCTACTATGACGATGATAAATATTTTTTTATAGTCGATAGGCTTAAAGATGTAATTGCATACGATGGAAATAAGGTATGTTAAGTTAATTAAAATTAATATTTTATTATGTAACGTATAATGATCTAGTTCAAACCATTTTTTTTATTTATGATTTAAAATTTAATTGGGCTTAACATAAATGTAGGTATATAATATAGGTAGGTATATAGGTATTAATAAATCTATAGCAGTGTCATGGATTTTTTTTTGTTATAAAAAAATTGTATTAGATGTCTGTTATAAACGCGAGGTACCACGAATATGATATTTAAAAAATATATGATTGTTTGTATGTTAATATATCCGGATTTAACTTAAAAACGACTTCTGATTCATTTGGAATAAAAAGGTCACATCATATACCCAAATTCAATTATGTAATTTTTCATAAATACTTTAAACTAATTTCTCTATCACACACAATCAACACAATAATTTGTCGAATATAATTTCCCGAAGTTTTTTTTTAATATTACATTACATTGCAGTTTAGTCCATTGGAAATAGAGACAGTTCTTCTGCTACATCCGGGTGTTCGTGAAGTAGGAGTAGTTGGAAAATCAGTACTAATTTATGGCGAAGAACCAGTCGCGTTTGTCGTCAGGAATCCAGATACAGCGGTTACGGAGAAAGAATTAGTCGATTACGTTTCTTCTGAGGTTGTTATAAGTCATTTTTATTTATGACATTGTTTAACATAATTAAATTTAACATTAATTCACTTATATGAATCTACATACAGACTAATTTATACAATTCTTTATATATTGTTTGAACGGATTTAACCTAACCACTATTTGACATATTTTGATAAAATTTTTAAAAGAATATTCCATACGATTACAAAAGTTTTATATACCATATTTAGTTTTATTACATTTTTATGGGCTAATTAGTAATTCCAATCTACTATTTAAACTATCTCTGAGACTCGCCATTGAATCGAAATTTTGAAAGCGGTAGTGCGAAGTAACTTCCACCGTAATGTTTAAAACGATTAAGGAAAAAACAAGTAACAGCGAGTATTTTTAGTAGTTCAATTTTTTATGCGATTAGACAAATACACGGGTTACCCGATGGTAAGTAACCACCGCCGCCCGTGGACACCTGCGACACGAGGGGCATCACAGATGCGTTACCGGCCTTTAAATAGTTAGAGATATAGTTTAACGATGCTACTATTATTATATATATATATTTTTTTATAGTATAGGGGGCAAACGAACAGGTGGGTCACCTGATCGTAAGTGATCACCACCGTCCATAGACACTAGCAACACCAGGGGAGTTGCAAGTGCGTTGCCGGCCTTTTAATATTTGTGGGCCTCCGGCACTCTCACTGACTGTACGAAACGCAACAGTGCAAACACTGTTACTTTACGTCAGTTTTCTGTGAGAGGGTGGTACTACCCCGGGCAAGCCGACCCATTCATGCTGAAACCAGTAATAGCTTTTGTGTAGCTCTACCACCTACTAAAATTCCATTTATGGCCTTTAAATAGGTAAATCTTAAAGTTACACGATGCTACTATTATTTCATATGTAACAAGCATTAATTTTCATATTCGTGTGGCCAAACAATTCTTATTGAACTCCGAGTTGAAGCATCCGCGAACGGCATTTATTTCTTAGGTACTTAAAATATTTACACCGACACTTAGATGATATCCGGCAATGGAATGAATATGCATGATTATAATTTTTTTTCTAGGTTTCTCCGTATATGCAACTTAGAGGGGGTGTGAAATTCATTGAACAATTACCACGGAATTCGAGAGGAAAAATTTTACGGCGAGAGCTAAGAGATATGTTAAATAATCAATAATTTCGAAAACAGAAATAATCGTATTATTATGTAAAATAATGTAAAGAAAATATAAAATTTGTTTTTAACTTTGTGTTCTCTGAAGTCTATATTTATCAATATAGGTACATAAATTTAAGTAACACTTACAAAAATTACGCAGTATTTCCAATAAAATAAAACCAAAACCCAAATTTCTTATACAATATAAAATGAACGATATCAGCTACATTCGTGGAATTGGGTCGCAAATAATAGCGCTCACCTCTATTGCAACATCTTGCGTTCCGCAAAGAAAGTAAACAACCATGCGGTTTTTTCTACTGCGTGTGCGTGTGCGTGTGCGTGTGCGTGTGCGTGTGCGTGTGCGTGTGCGTGTGCGTGTGCGTGTGCGTGTGCGTGTGCGTGTGCGTGTGCGTGTGCGTGTGCGTGTGCGTGTGCGTGTGCGTGTGCGTGTGCGTGTGCGTGTGCGTGTGCGTGTGCGTGTGCGTGTGCGTGTGCGTGTGCGTGTGCGTGTGCGTGTGCGTGTGCGTGTGCGTGTGCGTGTGCGTGTGCGTGTGCGTGTGCGTGTGCGTGTGCGTGTGCGTGTGCGTGTGCGTGTGCGTGTGCGCTTGCGTGTGCGTGTGCGTGTGCGTGTATGTGCAAATACAAGAATCAATATTTCATAGACACAATAAAAATGGGTGAATACTGTCAAGAGGAAATGTTTTCTAGCCTGTAACAATGTTGTCAGTTTTCTCATAGTTAAGTGTAAGGAATCAAGTTCTTACACGTTTTTTGGATTATCTATAAGTTAGAGAGAAAATGATAAATTCTTTTTTGAGGCCCTGTTATACAGAACTGGACTCAGAAAGTAAAATCTAGTCACAGCGAGGTAGACTTCAACGTATACTCTGCCAAAGTTTATATGTTTTTGAATCAAAAGTAAGGTTTGAATGTTGATATAGAACAGCGTGTACAAGAAAATATTGTCTGACTGTGGGAATTTCTATAGAGCATATAATTCACTAATTGGGAATCTCACTGATATGTATGATATAACTTTTAATATACCTCTCTAAGCTCTCCTTAGTCGAAGTGGTTATTCCACTTTCCTGCTCCACCTCAAATCGGCTTGCCATAGAATTGAGTGGGTTAGGACGTAGAATATTGTTTTAGAAATATCACAGTACGCAGTGCTCTTAAAAGTTCTGAAGACAAAATATTACTTTTCTAACCCTAGTTAGTCCTTCTTAGTCTAAATCCTAGTCTACGCACCAAGTTAGTTGATGGTGTGTAAACGTTTAATGGTAGAGCAGTTATATAGATATCTACATAAATATTGTGTTAACATAATATTGGTATATCTCATCCGATATGCTCAGGTGTACCACAGGGCATGCTCGTCTTCTTCTTCTCGTCATCTTCTTCGCTCATATGTCATGACTTCGTTGCCTTAACACGGAAGGCGATCGGTGTTTCTTGATATATTTGGAAGATTAATGTGCATATGAACTTGGGAATTTCTGTCGATTTAGACGAACGTAAAGTCTCTTACGACCAGTTATAAAACCGAGGTATAAAAGACGGCCACGAATCATTTTTCCGATCCTCCAAAAAACAACGACATCGAACGATTAGTATGATTGTGTATGTGTTTATGTGTATGATTAGCTTAGCTAATTTACCTTAGTAAGATTAAGGTGTTGCATCTAAAACGACAACCCAAACCGAAGCTTGGTGACTATGGTATCTTTAAGCATCTTCAGTGCCTTCACGAAAAACCTGATAAAACTGTTAAGGCCCATCATATGTATATACTATACATTTATATATTTATATTGGCATTTATTTAAAATAAGAATAATTGACCTACATTAATGTCAAACGTGTTATTGCTATAAATAGAGCTGTATAATGTTTATTTCTAAACATTATCTACCAACCATTGAAATTACTAAAGCGTGACGAAAACTTGTTTTTATATTGCCTTTATCATTATACACATATTTTATTAGGCAAAGAGGTGAACCCACTGCGATGTTCACTATCTTAAGAGTATAATTTATATAGAGGAGAAAGATATCAAAATGAAAGCAAAAATATATCTTGACACAATGACGAACACGTAATACTGGCAAAAAATGTTTTTTGCTAAAACTAATAATTTTATATTAAAAGATATAATAAGATATTGTAGTAAGGAGCATAAAAAATTTGATCAAAATCTATCTAGTAGTTTTTGTGTGATACCCGCACAACGGCAGACTTCTAAATTAATATAAATTGATTAATAAGTATAGAGAAGACAGATTATTTGTTGCTGTATCAAAATTTAAGATTTAAAAAAAAAACAATAGTCCATTAGTTGCATGTAGGAACTCCATTGCCATATTTATGTACTAGCAACCTTTTCACTGCAACAACGCACCGCACGCCGTAAAAATATTAAAAACGTCAAGAGTTTGAAATTCACGAACTAAGAATCTGACATTTCTTTAATATGTAAGTCGTCGTGGACATTACGAGCGGCAGTTATATAAGTGTGCATGTCAATCATCGCTGAATCCTTGGAGACCAATCAAGTATTAAAAGTAAAGAAGATATAGTAATACATTAGAGAACACACTTAAGTATTATACTCAGAGATGCGAACTGGCTAGCGCTCCGTTCAAGAGTGTGTCACCTTTCTTTTTTTTCTAATGGAGCTACGCTGGTGAAACCTTAGATGGCTTCACAGCTTCACCGAACTACTAAGGGGGTGCGCTTAGGGTACTCACTCGATTGAGCAACGAGCACAAGGGTCAGCGGGACTACGGCTTTGGCAGTTGCTGTACATTGCAACATTCCCCACATCGATAGGTGGTAGAGCTACGCTGAAACTATTACTGGTTTCAGAATGAATGGGTCGGCTCGCCCGGGGTAGTACCACCCTCTCACAGAAAGCCGACGTGAAGTAACAGTGCTTGCACTGTTGCGTTTCGTTCTGTCAGTGAGAGCGCCGGAGGCCCACATATATTAAAAGGCCGGCAACGCACTTGCGACTCCCCTGATGTTGCTAGTGTCTATGGACGGCGGTGATCACTTACCATCAGGTGACCCACCTGTTCGTTTTCCCCCTATGATATAAAAAAAAAAAAAAAAAAAAACGATATAAACTTACCAACCTAGCTAAGTATTCATACGTATATTCGTTCATGGGACATACATTTTCATGCATGTCTCACCAACACATCATTCATCAGTATCATTTATTAAGATACAAATGCAAAACGAAGTTGCGGGTGGCTGCTTGTTAATTATAAATAATCATTAATTCTTTAAAACTGTTAATGTGTCTTTCTAGTCAATTATTTTATCACTATTTCTACAGAGGTGTTTACTTATCTGTCGCCATAAAAGACGAATATAATTAATTCGTGTCATAAGTGTCTGATATTCAGTTCTTCTAGTAAAGCGCTACACAATGCACGTTAATGGAGAAAAACGCACGAGCAATATACCTCTGCATATGAACTTTGGAAAATATCTATTGGATAGCCTTCGACTCAAAAATCATGAGATTGCACTTGTAAGTTGGAAAAGTTATCAAATTTATAATTTGCTAATTCAATACTAAAATGTTATAATACGTACTTAGCATCTGCCTGCGGATTCGCACGCATTTTTAAAAGCGGTAATGATCATCGTCTTCTTATTTTATTAATATATGTTATTAAAATAAGAGTTTATATAATAATATCTATAATTATTTACTGATAGTTTTTATAAGCTATACATTTTGGAATAAAATAGTCCTCTTACACAAAACGTCATGTAAATTGATTGAGATAAATTATGTTGTACCATTTTTAAATGAATTTTTGTATTATTGACAGTTTTTATAACATATCAATTTTTATTAAATTCCGTTGGAACTCAATTTTTTGGTATTTTTTGGGTGTAATCCGGTGGAATTGTAGTAGCCCTGCCGGGCTAATAGTGTAGGTCAGTTCGAAAAAAAAAAGTATTTGTTGGATTCTGTTACGAAGAATTATAGAATACGTTTTTAATTGAAAACAACCATTTTATGAAACATTTTTTTATCTAAAAGTAATATAGAAATGTTTATAATGTATCATTATTTCAAGGGCACATATTATGTGTACAAAATATTATCAAAATCGCCTATATTAAAATTGTTAGGGAGTCAAGTGTATATTTAAATTTTACTAACCATTTTTTTAGAACATTAAGGCTGAGTTGCACCAGTCAATGTTAAAGTTAAAAATTCAGTTAAAGTTATTGTTAGGCAAAAAATAGGTTGCACCAAATGACAATGGTTAAAATGACGTCACGATTTAACGTTAACTATTACTGCTCCATGTTGGCCGGTTAACGTTATTGTTAATGTCAATGTTTGAATCGGTTGTCAAGTTCACTAGTTCACTTCATTTTAGCTGAAGATAATGCTTCTTTGTCTAAATAACAAACACAGAATTAGAAAATGCCCACAGGACGTTTTGTCGTTACAGGATCGAATGCTTGTATAACACTTTTATTATATAGTGCATACAAAAACATTTTATATGAAATTTTCAAATATTATTGTAGATTTTAATAAATTGAATACTTCTTACTTTATACTGTTCTCGAATGCGGTAACCAATGTGGTATTAATTTTCTCGGAATTAGACATTGATAATAATATATTAATAAAAAAAATCCCATATATAACTTTACAGAAAAAGACAAAGAAAATAACAGAGCAAAATAACTGTAACAAGTTGAGATTTGCGTGCTGGTGACAGTCACAGAATAATTATAGTGACAGTTATAACTAAGTCCTGCCAAGTAAAAAATGTTAACCTTTTCGATTTTAGGGACTAATTGGTTTATTGAAGTGGCAACTCCAATATCTTTAACAATTACAAAATGTTTGATGGTGCAACTCGTTTTGACAAATGTAACTGTTAGCAACTCTTGTCACTGTTAAAGTTAACTTTAAAAATTACAATAACCACGATTTTGGTGCAACTCGGCCTTAAAAGTAATATTGAAATATTTATACTGCGCCATTATTTCAATGGCACCTATTACCTGTGTATAAAATGTAATCAAAATTTATTTTATTTATTTAATTATCAAAATTATGTATATTAAAATCATTTAATTTAAATTACATTACATACCTACATCAAATTAAATTTCAAATTAGCAAGATCTCTTTAAATCAGTGAATTATTAACTCTTGGATATGGATAAACATAACAAAATATGGTATAGAAGTTTAGGACTTTAATTTTGCCATTATTATATGCATGATTAGCTTACCTAGTTTAGCTTATTAAAATTTGTAACATCAAAGGCAAAACAGCCCAAACCGAGATTCGGCCACTGTGGCACCCTTGAGTTCTTTACCAAGCGGTTGAGCTCCATCATCGCTCGCTCCATAAGTCCGGTGTAGTTGTGAGGTCCAATCAAACCAATAGCGTTAGTCCAACAAAAAAACCTGTGTATTTTTTTCCTTTGTACAAGAACAACTTAACCCTATAGCAAAAACTATGAATAAAATAGTCTTACACTTTACCTAATACTTTATTGTTACACAGGAAAATAACGAAACGAATGAAAAACTATCGTACAAGACTTTAACTCAAAATGCTGTTAACTATTCCACATACCTAAGAAGGTTAGGTATTGGTAAAGGTGACACGGTCGCAATAGGGTCTGAAAAACGTATTGAAATTGTTCAAACAATCATTTCCGTCTTATTTACGGGAGCAACCTGCACTACTTTTTACTCTACAGGTGGTCGAGGTAAGAATATTATATTAGGCTATACGCTTGCATTTAATACTTTTCGATTATCACTACATAGTATAAAACAAAGTCGCTTTCTCTGTCCCTATATCCCTATGTATGCTTAAATCTTTAAAACTACGAAACGGATTTTGATGCGGTTTTTTTAATAGATAGAGTGATTGAAGAGGAAGGTTTATATGTATAATAACATAAATTAAATAGTGGAGAAATACTGTTATTTTTGAGGTTACTACAAATTTAACGCGTGCGGGCCACGGGCAGTAATGAATAAATCAAAACTATTGGATCGATTTTAATATTTTTTTCAGTGAATGATATAAGCTATATATTTTATACCCGTGAGAAGCCGGAGCGGGACACTAGTATGATATATAATTCATTATTTTGTATGTAGCGGATTTCAGACACAAAATGACTGTAGCAGAACCAAAATATTTCATTTGTTCTAAATTATTTTGGATAACCTACGAAGATATACTAAAAAGCTTTAAATGTATTAAAAGTATAATAACGTTTGACGAAGAATTTGAATCAGTAGTTTCAATTAAAAGTATGGTAACGATAGACGAAGATGTAAATAACTTTGAGCCTAGCGACGTTCATGGCCGTATAGATACAGCTCTCATCCTCTATTCATCTGGAACAACTGGAATGCCAAAAGGAGTACAATTGACGCATTTCAACTGTATTATTAATAGCTTACCAGACGAGTAAGTTATATTTTTTTTTTCATTGACACTCATAGCTTTATACCGAAAGAATGTTTTTAACTAAATTCCGTATGAATTACACAAAAAATATAGGTTAATTAAATTTAATATGCATAGCGTCTTGCAATCGTGGTGGTCCAGTGGTTAGACGGTGGAATATCAATCCGACGTACGCAGGTCCGAACCCCTACATGTACTAACGAATTTTTCGGAATTCGCGTACATTTGCTAATTTAACACTATCGGCTGACAGTGAAGGAAAGCATCGTGAGGTAACCTGAACCTAAGAAATATTCTTGTAGTACCACCGAATGTGGGAAAATATAGAACTGTGGATTTCTCAGGGTTTGAAAGCGCCAATACGTCGTGGGTCTCTTACAGGCAGATAATGATTATTGTGTCTCTGTTGTACAATAAAAAAAAACTTGCAGTTATTGTATACTCCACAAAGTGGTTTGTTTAAAGTGAACTATATAACAAACTTTTTATTACACAATGACTAAATTGAAAATCTGTCAATTTTATAAAACTGTAAATTTTTATATCAATCAGGTACAACGAACCAACTTTACAAACGGGATTCATCTTTGGAGAATGGTATCACAATTATGATATATTTATGACATTCAAATTTCTATTTGCTGGAAAGAAAATTGTATATGTAACAAGAGTTACCCCTGAATCATTTTTACAATGTGTCGAAAATTGTCAAGTAAGTAAAGTACATTAAATCAAAGTTAACTCAGTCAAAATGTAGCAGAAACTTTTACTAACACATAACTAGAACTATTATCAATCAAATAATTAACGGGTAGTTAACATTTCTTAACTAATATTACGCATATTATAAGTTGTATGAAATAGTTTGAGAAAGAGGTCAGCTATATTATCATTAAAGCTGATCGTGGAAGCGGATCCATCGCAAACAACGCTGCAGAGTCAACGGCAGGCTTCAGTATGAGTGATAAAATAAATTTAATTCACTTGAAACTGAAAAGCTCAAGAAATGTGTACCGCATTAGCAGGTTAACACACACACTGATTGCTTCGTTACATTACTCAACTGTCAGAATAGCAAAGGAATTTTCAATTATTCTAGTGATAAAAAATGACAATTTAATTGACTTGAATAGATTTAAGAATTATGGGTATTTTGAGTCCCAGATATTATTTGTTACTGCTCGGTAATTTGGCAAATAAGTAAGAATTAAATAATAATTATGCGATATAAATAAGTTTCCCACAGTAACAAAATAATGTTAAAATTTAATGTATAATAAAGTCAAACATATCCAAGAGTTATAAACGAGACGTTATTTGTACGACAACTATCTGATGTCATATATCTGTCGGAAATCTGAACTTTATGTAGATTACACGATTTTAATTTTTTTAAATATTTTGTCAATTTCTTTTCCTAATCTTGTAATACTTTTATACAAAAGACATTGGCAGTGGTTTTTATCTATGAATATGATTTACACCTCTCATTTATTTATTTTATTAATACAATAATTCGATTAAACCAGTAAAGCGATAAAATTACCTAATGATTATTGACGAATGCTTTAATACGGATTATGCATTGCGTATTGTAATTAACAATATGTGTTTTGTAACGTTTTTTTTTTATTTTGGTAATAACCATTACTAATTTAATACAGGCATTAATTAAAATAATACAAATAAAAATACAAAAATATGTTCAACAGTAATTTATTCATACATGTGGGTTAAGCATTATAAAGCTTCAGATACTAATACCAATTCTAAAAACATTCCAGTTACAGAGAAAGAGCTGGCAAGGTGTTTTTTTGTATATATATATTTTTTTGATTAAAATAACATCAGTACATACTGTTCGCAATCCTGTATTATTATTTTAGAGAATATAGAGAAGAACATAGAGAAAGGACATTTCCAGATATCTCTATCGTTCACATGAAGATCTACTCCATAATAATATTTTCTTAGTGAAATCTGCTTGATATAGTGATTGAAATCGGTAATTTGCTTTGGGACTGATAAAACCGTAAAATATTATAAGCTATAGTAAATAGGTATAGGATAAAGATATTTAATAAGAGGAACAATATTTTCAGGTTGATATAGCATTTTTAGTACCTTCATTTATAACGAAGATGACAAAGCTAAACAATAACAAAAATTATAATACCGACACACTCAAAATAATGTACTCGCGATCAAACCCTTTAAGTAGTAAAATTATCGATAAAATTAAAGAAAGGTGAGTTTTGTTTCGAATATATAATACTATACTATATATAATTGTTTTAAAATAAATACAAACACAATTAAAATATTTGCCAAAAACTAATAATTCCTTTAACATAAAAATGTAGTGATTACTTTTTTTTTAATAAAGGTTACAAAGAAATATATTTAAATTTGACAATAGAAGAAAATGATCTAGCTAATCTATATATAAAATATGCGAAGATTGTACAGTTTTACAATTTTTTAATCCGAAAACGGGCCTATGTTTCCGCAAATATTTATGACTATAGTCAAAGACAACATCTGCTAGGCTGAGAGATTTTTTGAATAAAAACATTATATAGTAGTATATATTGATACACCATTCGATACCTTGTTTAACAACGTGGGGGGTATTATCAGTAAAATTATTGAAAATGGTTATTTTTATGGTATCTTCGACGAGTGAAGCCTTTATTTATTATAAGTGTTTATTCGTCATATTAGGAGAAAAAAATTAGAGTAATATTGTTAGCTCCTTATATATTGAACTAGCATTTTATTTGGAACAAGTAAAACGAATAAAATATTATGGAGTCATACATTTAATCAATAGATATCTATGCAATTTCGCCATTTTATAAGTAATTCACAGATTTCATGGCTAACAAAATTATGGGAGCGAGAATCAATAAAATCTTTGATGGCTGTTTGGACTGCCTAATCGGAATTATATTTTTTTCCTTGTAAGATATTTTCCAAATTCCAAAAAAAAAGTTATAGTCTGTTGAAGCAAGGTCCGGAGAGTATGGTGGGTATCTAAAACGTTGTAACCACAGTTCCTCTAATTTAGCGATCGACTTTTGTGAAGCATGAGGTTTAGCGTTATCCTGAAGTAGCAGACGGCTGGACAGATTGACCACTCTCGGTTGTTTAATACCTAGCTTTTCCGTCATCGTTTGTAATTGTTGATTATACAGATCTGCCGAAATCATCTGGCCAGATCTTCGGAAGATATAGTGTATAACACCAGTACTGGTCTGACGAACACTCATCAGTACCTTTTTCGAAGACGGCTACAGCAGCATATATGGGACAGCATTTGATTTGTTGTCCTGTATTTAACCGCTGTGATGAACGTTTCCTATTGTCGTAAAGGATCCATTTTTCGTCACAAATAACGATACGATTGAAAATTTCTTTGTTATTCTTTCTTTTATTACAGTTGAGCAATGTAATGCGGCACTCAATGTGTGTTTATTGGTATGCTTCAACCAAATCATGCGATACACATTTCGAGAGCTTTTTCACTTTTCCAGTTTGTTTCAAGTGAATTAAATTTATTTTGTCACTCACTCTGAAGCCTGTGTTAACTCTGACGTTGTTTCCGATGGAACCGCTTACATGATCACCTTTAATTCTTCATTGTTAAGTAGGATCTGCGGCCACCCAGGGGTCTTGTCATGTAGGTTAAAATATCCAGATCGAAAACGTTGGAACCAAAAACGTACCTTGCTTTCTTTTACGATAACTTCCCCACATGCATCATTAATCCTTTGAGCTTTTTCTGCAGTGGGGTGGAACTCATATTTGTAAATAACGCAATGTTTTAAGGTTTCCATTGTGTGAAAAGAACGATGTCAAAGAAAAGTCCAATGGTGTGAATACAAATGAATCACTAAGTTCGATACATAACTAATAATAATAATACTTATATTTGAAATACATTTTAATTCCTAACCAAGCGCCAAATATTTGAGATCAAAGTTGCCAGTTCGACAAAACGTCAATTTCATATGTAAGGAACTTATGTATTTACATGCGAAGAGAAATTGTTGTATCCCATATTATATTCAATAATGTTATTAAATAATATATAAATGAGGAATAAATATATAAATCACGACGTATTAAAAAACAAAGTTGTCCGCCGCGTCTGTCTGTCTGTCTGGATGTTCCCAATAAACTCAAAAACTACTGAACGGATTGTAATGCGGTCTTCACCAATAGATAGAGTAGTTCACGGGGAAGGTTTAAGTATATAATTTGTCAAGGTGTTTTGAAATATAATGATAATTGTTGAAAGAATCAGAAAAAGTCAAACCGCCTGGGAGCTATCGTCGAAAACGCTGCTTAATCCCTTTGAGATATAACAAAACAATGCATACTGAGATATTCCTCTTTTATAGATCTACAAAAATGCCTACGATTGCATATAACTATCTATAACTATCTCTATAACTATCTTCTAAAAATGGTCACATATAATGAGGTAATTGGAAGGCTATTTAGACGGATACAGTATTAGTCCTTATCAAATAAAATACATTAGTTACCTTAAGCATTGTATGCACATAAGTATATATTTTTTATTATCAGGGCAGGACAACGTCCACCGGGCCTGCTAATGAATAATATTTTGAAAATGTCTTTTAGATTCCCAAATTTACAAAATATCCTACAAGGTTACGGTATGACTGAAGCCGGTGAACTGACCTCAGGAATTTGGCAAAAACATGATTATAAAGTGGGTAGTGTCGGCGTAGTATCCCCAGGATATACGTTGAAGGTAAATAAATATAGTAAATATTATATCATTGTAACCAAATCTTCTAGATCCAGGTTGATAACAGTCTGATAAAGTATATTTAATCATTTATAAATATTTTATGTCTCTTTAGATTTAATTACTTTTTTTTTATTAGATTTAATTAATTAATTTAATCTACTACTACTATACCTTATTTTATAAATTTTACGTCAAAAAATTGTTATCTGGTATCTTACCTTTAGGTGGTGGACGTAGATACACGAAAAATATTAGGTACAAATGAACGTGGTGAAATTTGTGTGAAAGGTCCTGCATTCATGAAAGGTTACATAGGAGTTGAATCATCAGTTTACTTGGACGAGGAAGGATTCTTCAAAACTGGCGACTTAGGTTATTATGATGAAGATAAATATTTCTATATTGTCGACAGGCTCAAAGAACTGATCGTGTATGATGGGCAAAAGGTATGGTATTAAAAAAATTATACATTGGTTAGATTTCAGATTACTGTATACGTAACTTTAAAAGCATATGATTATAATGAGCAGAATAAACTTAATTAACAATAAATTTAACAATCTTATTTTGTAGGTAATAGAGTCGGCTATCGCATCAGTCGAGTTTAACTTCTATAATAAATCTTGTTATTTCCAGTTCCCTCCAATACAACTGGAAACACTACTCCTGCTACATCCAGCAGTTTGTGATGCAGGTGTTGTTGGTAAGCCAGTTTCCGATTATAGCGAAGAACCAACAGCTTTCATTGTGAAGCAACATGGATCAGACGTTACTGAATTGGATTTACTTGATTATGTTACGGCAGAAGTAAGTATTGTCATACCAATTTATGATTAATATTCTCCGGTTCTTAACAGAAATAAAATATTTCTTGTAAAAAAAAAAGATCATAAATCTCGAATTGATTTACACAATCCCTACTCTTCACACCTAAAATCCTAGGAAATGATTTTTTTCTCCTAACATTATTATTACTATCAGAAAAAATTAAGTTATATTTAAAAACAATTCCATTATCACCGACATAAAATTCCAGGCCCCTGAATACATGCAATTACGAGGTGGAATAATATTTATTGATGAAATACCTAGAAGTCCGAGAGGAAAAATTTTACGCCAGAACTTACGCAATATGCTGCAAGAATTATACAAATAATAAACAGAATAACTATAATAGTATAATATTTATTGTGGTAAATAGATATAATGTTCGTTTAGATATATATTAACTATATTGTAAAAGCGACAAAACATTTCCAAAGATTTAAGCGTCATTGTTATATTTAAGATTCTAACTAACAAGTCATATTTTTTTCAGTTGGTTCTGGTACCGAATGTAAGCATACTTATCATATTGACTACACCACAGATCATAATTTATCATTCGGCTAATAAATTTAATACAAAACTTGCCATGCCTCGTTCAAACTAGACATATGAAAAAATCATTAACCCTAGAATGAATAGATTATGTTTCCGCGCTGGTTTGTCACAATTATTCAATCAAATATATCCAAATGTATCTAAAATCATTCCCACATAACGTGATGACACTTTTACGTAGTCCAAAATGACATCAACGACTGGCGATGGATTGTTAATGCTTCGGTGATTACTCTTGTTTTTGAATTGTTCTGCCATCATTAGATATAGTACCTCGTAGGGCAGCTAAACATTCAATTTTAGTTGAATTCAATGATATATTTGCCGAACAAAAAAAAATTCTTTTTACATAGTGTAGCGACTGATCGACATCTATTCCTCTATCCTCAATTATGGTTCACCTGAAACCTTTTAATACTCGTGCGAAATCAAAATTGTTGGTTTTTCAGTGCCTGGATACTATGGTTACCTTCAACTACTATAGTTTACAAATAAGCGAAATTGTTTATAAACACACGTTACTATTAAATAAATAAATAGTATCTTATTATTTAAAATTAAAATTAGTAAAATACACTTGAAACTATTTTAGAAATGCTACTAGTTCTTGATTTGTACTTATAAATTCAGGAGTTGTTTTTTTATTAGTAATCTAGCTTCTTAATTACAATGAAGTCTTCATACATTTGGTTTATGTAATAATGCATTTAAGTGACACACCAGATAATTGATTCATCAAACATTCTCCATTGTATAATTTAAATAGAACATGTTCACAAATATTTACAATGACATAAAAGCATCAGTTATTTAGTATTTGAAATGTTTTGGATTATATAAATATTAAATTTTATAGAATATTATTATTGTACACCAATAAATATGCCAATCATATCTGTACCATAATAAAGCTCAAGATATTGCTTTAGTTTTATTTATTTAATTTATTAATGTATATTTTTAAATTATATAGTATGCTTATTGGTTTTCTAACATCACGTTTACGACCGTATGAAGCCGATCAATTACCATACAAAGTATAGTCCAGAACAGTACAGCGCAGCGCGGTTTGTAGAGGGCCAATTAAATGCGAATAAAACCGCAAAGCAGTGTTACTTAAATCCTAAAAAACATAAATAGTACAACGTAATTAAATATACAGATAACTGGTTCGTTCAGTAACATACTTTTAACCTTGTGCAATTCAACTACGGACCTATTCTCAGTTATTGAAAAGTCTTTATTAATGAAAGGTAATTATCAGAGGTCTATTATTCTTTCTTAATATCTATTAGTGATTATTCATTACAGAGTAGACATAAATTTTCTTCACATATTTAGAATTCATTAAGAGCTTATCTACCTATCGTATTACCTATTGTAGAAATAAATACTTAAATAACAGCTAAAATAAATATATGTATATATATAGAACTTAAAATATTGTTAATTGCATATATTATAAAAAATCACTTATCTATGAAATCCTTTAACGATATTTATAGTAAATTTTTTATATAAACTCTTTTACCATTTAAATTGGCTGATCTCACCTCGGAGCAATTTAGCTCGTAGACTTTTCCTGAGAACGGTCCCTGCGGGCTGAAATAGGTTTCTTAAAAGAAAATCGAGTTAACCAAGCGTGATTGACTTAATTGTGAAGAGATTTATTTTACGAGATTACAGACTTTTTTTTAGTGTAGTATATAAATGGAGTACGCAGTCCCGATAGAAACCCTAAACGTGTAACTAAAATTGATTGTGTCAATAAACTATTCATATTTATTATTCTTAAGTTACTTTTAAAACTAGGACAACGAATTATAGAATACTATTTATTGAAATATTTAATACTAAGAATCACCAGTTCTGGTATGGCACGGGTTCAGTATATTACATATACAGAGACAAATATTATATTTTGCCTGACTTTTTTGTAGGCATTTTTAATATATGTAATTCAGCAGTACACTATTTTCATATATCTCGAAAGAATAAGTCAACATTAACATAAAAAAATGAATTTCTTTTAAAAACTACCAACTTATTTTACTTACCGAAAAACGCCCACGAGATAGATTTAAAAAAAATTACAAAAATCCGACCTGTTATCTAATTTCTGATATTCGCGGTAGACCTCAAAAAACTCGGGTCGGTCTAGCTACAATTTAACCTCTTAAAACAAACTAATTTGATACATTTGCATACTTTATGTAACATATTTTAGACTAAGAAATAGTCGAATTTTGCATTACCATAATATGTACTATAATTATTACCGAAATGATTATAGTGTAATTCCATCATCGTCATTCGCTTCAAATTTTCTAACGACATATACTCATTTCAAGGGTTTCCATAAAAATCTATCCTTAGCAATTTTTATCCAGGTTCCTTTATATCGTCCAAATAATAAATACTACTTAATAAAAAAATTATTAACATCAATATTTATTTTTAATTTACATGATTTTTTCACTGCTTAATAATGCCTGGCATTAAATATGCGTCGATTTATTTCCAATTGAGTCATACCACTTTGAAAATTGTATCGTTTAATCGTATCCGAGCGATATAGACGAGAACGCATTGGCGAGAAACATGTAATTGAGTCGGAGTACCTTTGATGCTGCATGGAATTAGAGCAATTAAATCCCTTGAGGTGGAAAATATACTCACATTTATATATACTTTTACACGATATTCTAATTTCGTTCGCAGATACAGTGAGTGTTAAGCGTAACTCGCATCCTTTTACTGACACCTTGAAACTGGATAGAAATTATATAGAATGAAAAATATAAAAATAACGACACGGAAAGAATGGTACTCCTTTGATTCTCCAAGCAGAGAGTGCTCACACCCACGCTCGCGTAATAACAGGTCACGCGGTTGTGGTCTGGCTGTCAATTTCGTTTCAACACACTCGTCGCGGGCCTCCCCCCCACATTTCTTATGCCTATTTCCAATCACCCAGAGTGAAGTCCTCGAGCACGCTACTAGCGATAGAGTGACATTGTTTGTATACACTATCTCATGGCACACACCATATATCACTCTACACATGGTAAATACACATGTTATTTAAGCGTTTTTACTATTTTCCTTTATCTTTTTTTATATTCGGTTAGTTACATTTTGCCAAATGGTCAGACTCAGAATACATATATGCGCTCTTGTGGCACGTATGAATGTACGCATATGAGACCCAACAACGCATACGAATATAGTTACCTTAGCTTACATAAATAGTTTAATATTAGATCGATACGCGATATTGCATGCAAGGCAACAGTCCAAGCTGAGACTAGTCCGTACACCCTTGAGTTCCTTGCCATACTGCTGAATGTTTTAAATGCTCGCTCGAAAAGTCCTGTGAAATTATAAAGGCGTGTTAGGAGCATAGCACTTAGCAAGGTCATTATTTTTGTTTTTATAGTACAGATCTTCTTATTAATTATTATAAAATCAAACATATCTTCCTAAGAAAATAAGTTGCAAGATATTAAATATTGAGTCCTAATAAATTTCTAAGCTAAACATATAAGCAATTTGATGTTAAGCGTCATTTAATCATACGTTATACTTTCCCGGCCATTGGCGATGCAATTTAATTAACTAAGTAGTCACTAAACGTGGCCGTACGATCATCACACCCTCCGATGTAAACGCTGAATAAGTAAATGTAATAAAATAAATCCTCTGAGCCGCTATAACGCCTCGGATTTAACAAAGCTTACAGGCGCTTACAAAGGCTGCTAAAGGCCTGTCCATAGCTATATATGCTTTCGCATACAAACATAATATACAAAAATGTCGTACTAAAATAATTATATTTTTACTGTATCCCAAAGCCTTTTTTTATACTTTCTAGATACCTTTGCTCTCGAAATCTAGTGAGGAAGAGAAAACTTGGCAACAAATGATCAACTTGCAGGAGATTGTTGACTAGGACTGCAGCAAAAAAGTCCTAACACTTTGCTACGATATCATCACGACGTATTCCATCATTCAAAGCTTTGGTTCATTACCTGAATTCGCACCTACGCTACGAGGATTAGAGCGATGTTCGAATACGCTACCGGAAAACCCGCTACGCTATTAGAGCGCACTTATTTGATTATAGGAAGCAAGAATTCAAACTTACGCTACGCTAATCAGAGCGGTGTCCGACTACGCTACCGGAAAGCCCGCTACGCTATTAGAGCGCACTCTTTTGATAATGAGAAGCAGACCCTGATACTGCAGAACGATAAAAAGTTTGAGAAAATAATACATATGGTCTAATTACCTAAACCCAAATTGGTTTGCTCCTATTATAAAGAAGTTATATACATTAATTTACGAAGTAAGGAAACGTTATTAAAAAATTTAGTAAATATGTTATAGTAGTCATATAATATTGTACATTTAAGATGAAATACGAATAAGCGCGGTGCCAGGTGCCGCGGAAATGTAAATTTAGCTGAAAACTCCATCACTCATTCCTGACTTTCTGTGTGGATTATTTGTAAAATATATTACGATACAATGAAATAGAATACGTAGGTATGTATAATTTTGACGACATTATTGGTTATAGTGACTATTCAAACTTATTTTTATGGTTAGGAGTTTAACTAAAATTTCACTCGATATTTAGTGACAATAATGTTAAGTACACTAAATCTAGATTAGAAAATAATATCTTCCATCATGAGAGAGACCATGATTGATATTATTATTTTTACTTTTGGTGATATACACTTATTTGCAAACACAAGCCGGTTTAAATATTTTTTTATCTATAACAAATTATAATTAATTTATTTAAATATGTTACTGGCATGTTAGAGAAGTAGTATGGTGTTTAAAAAGAGTTCGTGAAAGTTTGAAATTTAAAATTTGGATGGATTTATAGACGAGTTAATTAAACTATTGTTCTTTATATGTTATGGTGCAAGTTGTTGAAAGCTCTTGTTAATCCTAGATCACTTCTTAACAATATCTATCTAACTTACTTAATTAAAATAAAATTGATACCGTTATTCAATGACGACAACAGCTAGCAAAATTATAGCGCTACTTAGGAGTGTTTTCGTAAATTTACGTCTCCTAGAGACTAAATGTAGGTCGTTCGATAACCGTTTCTCTATGAAAAGCATGCACCGAACCAAGTGACGACAGTTTCCTGGTGAGTCAAACGTTGAGAAATCCCATCTATTCATGTGCCGATACAAAGAAAAATCTATAAAAGAGATGTTAACCTATGGACGGTCAGAGGGAGACCACTTACTACCTATATACGTAGTCACTGCTCATATCGTGACTCTAAATAATTTCGTGAGAGTAGAATTACCAGACTTAGTTTCACTCGAAATTATCCCACATTTATCATAATTAACTAGTTTTTTCTCATATAAAGCTTCGATATTTTATAAGTAAAAAGGATAGACGTTGATGTTTACTACGAAAACCATAGGAATGCTTTGCACAGGTAAGTTTTGAACCCCCCTTGATCCCTTATACTGTTGGGCTCTTATATTTTTGGGAGAGATTAATTAATTACACCGCATGGAGTTAATCTTCATAGAAAAATGATATATTGAATTCACCCCAATACATATCGAAGGTTTTAATTCTTCACATACAATTTAAGGTAACTGCTATGGAGATAATTCGATTTTAATGGAGTACAATAATCTCTTGTGAGCGTGAACGGTGACGTTCTGACGATGTGGAAACGTGTGCTCAAGAAATCGGGATTTGTCATTTAGTTCGGCCCAAGTTGTTTGGTTAGCAGGCTGAATTCCTGAATTGTATTCAATAGAGTAAGACTAGGATTTCTAAAGGGATAAATAAGTAAAATTTTAAAAATTAAATTTAAATTGTTTTATTGTGAAGGTATAGGAATGTATTTCATAAGAAATCATTAGAAGTATCCTCGTTAGCATGCTCAAATAAATACAAACTATCACTTTAATCAGAAGAGCCACATTATTAAAGGTTTTTTATTTCGTTTTTATCTTATTCAAGAATAAATTCCTTGCCTAATTTTCACTTAATGAGCAATTAAGTAAGTTTTTGTTAATTTTGACTTTAACATAACTTTTCATTAATTTATTCGAAATTTAACAACCAAATCAACATAACCTATTGTCTGCTTATTAATTACAATATTTATAGAATTCAAGCTACTTAGAATAAACAAATGATCTGATCATGCCAATAAACTTAATTTGCTTTAGTGTCCGTTTTTTGCAAAACTGTTTAGTGTTCACTAATTGCCCTCGAAATACGCACATGATTTGAATACGTTCACCCGTTGGCATATATTTTAAATCACCTTACTAAAAACATTAATAATTTACCAGAAAACCCTAGTAGTACGATCATAAAATGTTAAAAACCTAGAAGTTGTGTAAATGTTATATAAAGTTGTGTTAAAGTTTACAATTGGCAATTAACTTGAAATTTTCTTCAAAAAGGTTTATGGGAGGCTTCATTTTGTTGAGTTACATCTTGTTTGTTGTTCAAGTTTTTAAAGATATAAACGTACGTTTGGAAATGTTTCTAAATATAAAGCGATATTGTTTTGTAACTCTTTTTTATTTTTAACCAATGTGAATGTTTTCACTAACTTGATTTTTCTTTGCTGAGCTAAAATAAACCGTAAATATAATATAATTTTGGTACATCTAATTTATAAATATATGTAAAAGAAAATTTCCTGACTGATTTATTATTGTAGACATTGGATTTAGAGTATGTTGATGATGATATTTTAGGTCTCAGTTAAAAAGGAATCTCTCGAAACTCAACTCCCGAGTCTTTTCGAATTGACTACACTGTTGACCTAACAAGGCCTCTACAGTTTCACCAGACTACAGCTCCCGAGTCGATAAGAAGTGGTAGTAAAGTTTATATAGGAGTTATCATTATTTGATTTAGATTTATTTTAAATTAGTTATTCATACTCTTCGACACAATTAACGTAATTCGTAATATTGAATTTTTGTTAATTCCTCGATTACAAAAATGACCGTATGAAGAGGGGAGGTAGAGCTTGTATAGGATATTTTATTTTTCGGGTTAGATTTACTTAAAATTCAGCTTTAGTACTCTTGTATACAATTAAAAAACAAACATTTCAACGTTTTCGAAAATGTAACTTCCAAGAGGATAACCAAATTTGTAACAGACATAATATTATTTATAGTCACACATATTCACACTGTATGGCCTCTTCTAGTATAGGTTCCAATGATTTCAGAGCCATATAGTAAAATCATCAACATAGTATATAAAGGACTATGCTTTATTAGTTTAATGTATCCCTATCTATTTATTTAATAATATTTAACATAAATGATTATTAGAGCTTATATATGCTTAAACAGAATAATTAATGTTGATATTCAACATCATCATCATGGACAGCTCTTCTCAACTTACTGCAGGGCGGCATAAGCCTCACCCATTTTACGTCATTCTTTTCTATTCTGGGCCAGTTCTTTTCTTGTTCAGGTTTTTCCCATAAAATGTATCCCTATCTATTTATTTAATAATATTTAACATAAATGATTATTAGAGCTTATATATGCTTAAACAGAATAATTAATGTTGATATTCAACATCATCATCATGGACAGCTCTTCTCAACTTACTGCAGGGCGGCATAAGCCTCACCCATTTTACGTCATTCTTTTCTATTCTGGGCCAGTTCTTTTCTTGTTCAGGTTTTTCCCATAAAATGTATGATGTATGATGTTGTTGACCCATCTTGTCATTGGTCTTGCCACACTGCGCCTGCCCTCTCTCGGTCACCACTCGGTCAGGAACGTACTCCACCTACCATCGCCACATCTGACCAAATTGGCCTGCCCAACGCCATTTGAGTTGTGCAATATGTATACCAATGTCCTGTACTTTAGTATTGTTACTGATATCCGTATTTTGTTTTTATTGACACTCAAGTTGTTCATGTTGATAATATTGATATTGAAGTGTTTTAATGCAATATCTGGCTACCCAGCCAACCAAGGCAAGCGCCAGACAACATGCTGTGTACGATGTACATGTACACTAAATTTGATATCTTCTTAAGTAATGCAGATGCAATTTTAAAATATCTAGTTTATTGTAAGTGTACTAACTTGTAACAAAAACATAAGGAAGTCGTCAATATTTATATATCTTTTACTTCAGGTTTTTTTGTTGTTGTAAACTTGTGTGTTTACATACATACCTACTACATGTACAACTAGACCGAATAAAAACGAATTTCCGAACTTCATTTAGTTTGCTTTTCATTTTACTTGAAACGTCCCTGTTTTTTTTTATTTGTTTATGTATACGTGAACAACAAACACAACAACACAAAAATTCAAAAACAATAAAAGCAACTGTACAAATTTTGTAATCTACCCGAGCGACGTGTTGGATGCAAAGCTGATATTTATACAAACAGTGCTATTACAGAAGAAATAAACTGTGGTGTCTAAAATATTCATTTACGTCATAGCATTGATTAGTGGATACAGCGACACACTAAGTGATAGTAGGCCAGTGAACCATATTATTTTGTATCGTACTTCAATCAGAATGAACCTATAATGATTTACGAGTAACAAAAAAATGTAACCGGCGCAGTTTCGAATTCAACAACTCACAATAGTCTTTAAAGTAAAACATTATTATGTTTTCATTTTGTTTGACGAAAAATCTAGCCTGTTCCTCAAGCGTGTTACATGAGAACAATATTTTACCCCAGAGTATATTTTCTGTAATACCTGACTTCAAATTTTTCACTGTAGTCATGAGAAAATAATTGTACTAGGATATCTAAACCAGAAAGAAGGGATATTATGCAATGGGCATGTAGTTCCATCTCGCCTCTAATTAATTGGATTACACATCCACTCGCCATTATACGAGATAGAGCTATTTAGCGAATGGATTTTGTACGCGTGAAGGCGTAAATTTAGTTTAGTTAATAAACGTGATTAAAGTGGAGCTGGCATATATGTATCGGAAACAATCGTTAACCCTAATTTAAGTTAAAGTTAACTATAGTAATTTAATTAACGACTCTATTTGACAATATCGTATTTCAGATTTAAAGGAAATGAAGCAATCAGTCAAATTAACTTAGAATCTAAATGAAAATATTGCTTGAGCATATAGCAACTAAAACTATGTGAGGTTCTAATATAAAATCTTCTAAGGAAATTTCTAGTGTTATGCTTACAATTGCAAAATAGTATAATACTAGGTGTGCACGCGAATTCGTACGTTTTATTTGTATAAAAGGTTTGAAGTATTATAATGGTGAATAACAACAAAGAGATAATTTGTTTCAGTAACATGGGAAAGTACTACATAGAGCTGGCCGTGCAAAAAGCAAATGACTTCATAGTCCATACCCAATATGCATTCTCTGGATTTTTTTATATTATTTGTTTGTGCGTTTGACCACAATCTCACTTAACGTTAAATGATGACGTAGTCTAATAGCTCCCAAGTACAGCTCTCAGAACACACCTATAGCTACTTGACGACAGATTTTCAACTTGAAGGTGGTAGCTAGCTAAGTGAACTGGGAAACAGGCTAAAAACCCCAACTAATGAAGTGCCATCATTTGACTTTACTACAAACTGTACTAACCTGAACAGATTCTATAACACTGAGATATATTTTCCATTTGTCGATTTTAATGAAATAGTGCTTATATGTTGCCCAAGTTACGATCAAGTGAGTTTTGAAAACCACAAAATAATTAGTCTAATAGTTCTGAATATTAGCGTTTGCAAATACAGACACAAACGTTCTAACAATAATCATATTTTATTCTGCTGCATTTCTTATATCACTCGCAATTGTTTTTGGCAATTATTTTCAATATACATATACGACGATTCTACATTCTTATTATAGATATAAATATTTTTGTCATTTTCAGTTGGTAGTGTGTTCGGACACAGCGTCGAAGGACGTAGGTTCGAATCCAAGCAACTAAGTCGGAGCTTTCGGTGAAGGAAAACATCGTGATGAATCCATAGCATGGTGGTAGGGCTTTTTCTAAGTCCGTCTGGCTAGCTACCACTCGCAAGTTGAAAATCTGCCCCCAAGCACCTGTTAGTGTGCTCCGGCAGCTGCACTTGAGAGCCAGTCTCCCTCTAGGTTAAGCGTGACTTACCATCTTAGACTATATCATCATTTAATATCAGATGAGATTGTGGTCAAAACGTTTATGTATAAACGAATGATCTGTGAATTTGTTAAGTACTGACAGTAGCAACGGTCGAAGTATGAGAATCTATCGATACTCTACATTGACGCTTATGATGGGTAATCCCTAGCAATCGCGTATTTATGTCAATCATGATGACAAAATCTTCATAATATAAATGATAGCAATTGTAATCCATCAAACTTGCAGCAAACAAATTTATTCCCGAAGAAATATGTAAGAAATTGACAATAGCAATAACAACTAATATAAATGATAATAATAACAATTAACTAATAACACCACTGCTAACAAAACATATACTACCTTCTAATACCGTCATAAACACCTCAAAAATAAACCCCAGACGTGGCGAAGGCCCTCGAAATGAACGCAATATTGAGACCATTATTTCATTCAGTGTAATGGTGTGGCAGTGAAATAGGGCAAAGGACGAATAAGCGCGGACCCTGGAAATGAAGACGCCGTTTGTTCATAACCAGCTCGTTAATTCCATTATTACAAGTCAGAGGAGCGAACGAACCGGTAACAGATGTGCCACTTGACGGTTCAGACTCCGTCTAAGACTTTTAACGGATTTCAACGTCATTAAATTTTTTCAGTAGCTCAATTAGAGATAACAATAGTTCTTGGTGTCGAGTAAAAGCGTTGAAAGTACGAGATAATGCTCTAAGATATAAAAAATAATAGGGAAGATAGAACATTTGCTCTCTAATTAAAATTGAAGGTAAAGCTTTTAGGAGCAGATTTTTGATTCTGTTAAAGATAAGGCACATAATTCAAATACTCTAGATCGTAGTACCCAATCAACAAGGCCAATTTATGCACCGAAATAATTATGTATATAGCAAATATTATCTATGAGAACATAGTGCGTTTTTAAATTGTTATCCCTACTCAGATATAACACTTACTTGAAAATAAAGAAAAGGCTTATTAATTATGTGTCGTTAGGAATATCACGAAGAAAATTTTAATTTTAATTCATTTCTTTATAATCAATTAAATTATGATTTCGAGTATATATAATGTTGAAAATTAATTAATGTGACAGAAATTATTGATACAGGTTTTTCTTTATCAAAAATATAGAATAATTTCGCATAATGCTAAACAACCTTGTAACTATTTAGTAATTCCCCGAATTCTTATCCCGCGTTGGGTAGCTTTTTATGTAACAGACACGATTGTTACTATCGAATCTAGGTACATTGTATGCATCTAATCAAAGACAAGCGATATCAAGTTTGATATAAAAAAAACGACGTATCAGTGTTATTATTAAAGTTTTATATAGACATAAATAATTAAAACTTATTAATAACAGTAAATTATTGATAAAAATGAATCGCAATAAATTTAGTAAGAGAGAGCAACGTTCAGTATGGCGTCATATCGCCATATTTTTAATAGCAGACATTAGCTATATTCAACTGACAGCGTTTACATAAAACTGATTTCCGAGTGACTACTACAAACTTTAACGTTCCATAATGAAGACTGTTGATGCAATTTTTCTGCATATAGCATATCATATTTCTACTATACATAGTGTTACGATTGTACATTACTGAACATAACATACAGAGTTAACACTGCTACTATACAGTACAATAATCTGTGGTACTTATGTTTCTGTCTTCTTTCCCTGCACAAATTATAAACCTATACCAAACAATTCGTAAATATAGGCTAATCAGATAGGTGTCAATTAAAGCTTCGCTGTCTTTTGGATGAAAACCAAGGACTTTCACGAGTACATATTATGTTATTATCAATAATGTCAAAACTATAATAAAACAAGTTACAAATTAAACATGTGTAAAGCAAAGTTATGTTTTAAAAAAAATTGAAACTAGTAGAATAGTTTAGTTTATTACAAAAGATCATTTTCAATAAATTTAAATGAATTGTACAAAAATAAAACTTTTAAATAAAGTATTAAGCAGCTCTCTTCTCTCGATCGTTTAAAAACGAACACGTTGGAAGTTCGTGAAATGCCGACAAACGAGGGAAAGGTGAGTGATGGAAAACGGACGATAACATCAGGACTAATTGTTTGACAAAAGAGCTGTTTGACCCAACTATAATTAAGGGGTTCGCTTGATTTTATGGGCGATTTGTATTGTTAATTCTATCAACATTTACAACATGGTGTGTATCTAAATGTTACGTATTATGTCCATGGATAATTAACTTTAATCTCTTTTTATATCGTACCAGCAACCGTTCATGATATAAATCTTAACAACAACAAGATATAGCCTACGTCATTCAAAGCGAACGTAGTTTTCTATCAGTAAAATAATTTTTAGAATCGAATCAATAATTCTAAAGATTTACAATCAACCCCATAGATGATTAAATATACTTTACTTATTTTCCATAATAGTGATAGCCATTAGATAATGATTATAATTATTCCAAATTTAAATATTTTCATTCTATTGTCATGTGTAAAAATATTTCACACAGCATAAACAACTAATCTTAAATTCAAAATATAAAAAATTAAAAGTATAATACGCTACTCTACACAATCTGGATCACTTTTCTCCTAGACCCCTAGAAACTGGTACAAAATACTATTCAACTTTGTACTTTCCTGTTCTATAATTGTGGATTAATATTTAACATACTATTATAATAGCCGATTACCTATAACTTAGTGTAATTATTTTATTATCAAAGACAGTAGAGGTCTGTCCGGCTAACAGTTTAATCAGTTCGTAAAAAAAATTATTCATACTGATAAATGACTCATTCTTCACTCAAAATCATTATTAATTAAAAAGACTCGAATAAAAAAGTTAAACGCATAAGAGTTTTTATAGTGTGTACTATTTTTTCTTCAAATGTATTTGTATCTTTTCAAGTCTACTTATAATCTATACAAATTTGTTTTCACAAAAAAGTACATACAAATAAAAGTGACAAACGTGAAATAGAAAGTTTATTGTATAGATTATTACTATATGAAGTATTGCTTAAAATAAAAGATCCGTTAACAGTCCGACGCTGATAGTTGCATGTAATATTGAATTCTAGAATGTTGAACAACGATCGATCGATAGGTATTGATTTCCGTCTATTTATAGATACCTAATATTACTTACCTTTATAACTTCTTTGTGAATGGGTACAAAGCAATTTTATTACACGCTTAGTCTATGTCGATATTGAACTGTTCCCCGTTGACTGAAATATATAAAGTTTGTCGTTTTTAAAATAATTATTATATTGATTCGTTAGTATCATTACTAATTAAGCCAAATTTGCCAAGATTTTTGTAGTGTTTTATAAGAAAAAATGCGTACTTTGACGTTAGTTTACTACTGTGATTGGTTAAATTTCTAACGTTTTTGCGTCACGCACGCTCCTTTTACAAAGTTTTCGTCATTTTTATTTTTCTTATCCATATTTACCGTCTTCTAAAATTCATCCCCGTTTTCCTTTTATTGTTGTGTGATTATTATTTTTATCCAATTCACCCTACTTCCTGTTGTCATATGTCCTGTCTACCTGTCTAACTATATTATGTTTTACAGTAAGTCTTTTACTTTAGTTATGAACCTCATTTATTTTGCTCTTCTTCGGTTTTTAGTGTATAATTCCTCATAGGCAGTATGTTGTCTATTTCTTTTCGACAAGACTAATAAGATATGTTAGTGATAAGTAAATACGTTTGACATCCATTAAAAAGCAATGGTTCTAAAGGATATAGTTGTAGGTGGTAGAGCTACGCTGAAGCTATTACTGGTTTCAGCATGAATGGGTCGGCTCGTCCGGGGAAGTACCACCCTCTCACAGAAAGCCGACGTGAAGTAACAGTGCTCGCACTGTTGCGTTTCGTTCGGTCAGTGAGAGCGCCGAAGGACCACATATTTAAAAGGCCGGCAACGCACTTGCGACTCCCCTGGTGTTGCTAGTGTCTATGGACGGCGGTGATCACTTACCATCAGGTGACCCACTTGTTCGGTTGCCCCCTATAACATAAAAAAATATATAGGAATTGAAAACTTTTTCCTTAATGTAATCAGGCAGTTCTTCATTATTTACATGGCATTTCCATTACATTATATTTTTATCTTAAACAGAAATAAATTTGATGTTTAAAAGACTTTATTTTCATGAATATTATACCGAATATTCGACATTTTCTTTGTCTATTATCTATTACTATCTCGTCCTTATTTTCCGTGATTTTTTTATTCGACGTAATCGTAACGATTTCTATATGTTTTTTATTAGCTGCATAAGAACTGTTTGAATAGGCTTACCATTTTGTAATAGTAGGCATTTAGATACAATAAAAAATAAACAAAATTAAAGTGTCAACTTTTTAATTTTAGAAAGCAAGCTTTAGGAATGTCTTTTAAAGCGTCCCGAACGTAAAACGGGGCAAGAAGACCACTTAATGTACACAAAACAAAGGTTAATTTTCTAGGAAATTTTCCTTTACTTATGATTATTGTGGAAAGGCATTTATATAATTTCAAGTGAAAAGACTGTTTTATAATTGTTATATAATATTACCAACAGATCACAAAATATTAACTTGAATATTGTTTGTGTCTCTCGGCTAGTCATAAATCTTAAGAGATGAGAGCTCTTAGCTAAAACAATATCTGGATGAGCCAATTAATTCTGATCTAGGGGTCCGGCCTTAATCTGATGGTCAGTCGCGCCCAAAACTTATAATTGAATTTCAGTTTAGGAATATTCAGTAACTTTACTACTCTCAAGGATTTCTACCAACTGTCAAGAAATACTCATAACATAATAATAATATTATTATATAGATATCAGCTAAATATTGAAATAATATTGGATTGACATAATAGATTCATTGAGTAACTTCATAGCGATGTTTATAATATTACTACCATGCGCGACGGACGTTGTCCTGCCATTCTTTCAACAATTACCAATTTACAAAAAGCCTTGACAAATTAAATACCTAAACCTTTCCCGTGAATTACTCTCTATATTGGTGAAGACCGTATTACAATCCGTTCAACAGTTTTTGAGTTTTTCGCGAACATCCAAACAGACAGACAGACGCGGCGGACGACTTTGTTCTATAATAATTTATACAATTTCAACAGATTTATTATCACAAAATCAAAAGGAAGGTAATTTTTCTTACATAATAATAAAATGAAAACATATTATATGGACTCTTCTCAGGCAGGGTAAGTGTAAAAAGAAGAAAAACAACAGAGTTGTCTGAAAATAGTTTGGTATTACTAAAACAGATAGTGATTTGAAATCACAGCGCTACGTAAATGTCACAGTTGTGGTTTCAGATACTAATTTTTTTTTTATAAGATTTTATAGCACTACGTAAATCTCACAGTTGTGGTTTCAGATACAAAATTTTTTTTTATAAGATTTTATAGCACTACGTAAATCTCACAGTTGTGGTTTCAGATACTAAATTTTTTTATAGGATTTTATAGCACTACGTAAATCCCACAGTTGTGGTTTCAGATACTAAATTTTTTTTATAAGATTTTATAGCACTACGTAAATCTCACAGTTGTGGTTTCAGAAACAAAAATTTTTTTATAAGTTTTTATAGCACTACGTCACTCAGATCGTGATCATAAACGTCGAACAATTAAAAGTAAGTAAAGACGCCTTCTAGACCCGCATAATCATATATTGGTACACCAAATATAAAATAAACATTTTTTACAGTTTTGAATCACATTGCACTCGTCCAATGTAAAATACTTATTCCTCTAGCACGAAGTAGCATCGTAACCAGTGCGATATACATAGGTATATCTATTTTTTTTATTTGAAATGTATTGAAGCAGTTAAGACTATTAGCGTAAGTCCCAAAGTAACCACGATTACTATTGTATATTATATTGTTCTGACTCATCTTACTCGTAAGTAATCAGTAGGTTACATAAAAAAATGAAAAGAAATCCTTATAAAAAAGTTATCGTAAACAAAATAATCAAAGTCCAACGCTGACATTCTTGTGTTTGTTGCCATTTCAAGTGGATATCTTCTAACTGGTAAAACTTTTAGAGCCCTTCAGGTTAATAGTACATAAAAAGTCAATGATACCAATGACCAAAAATAATCAAAGTCATACTTTGTAGTAGATTAATTGGCTTACCATTCAAATGGTTTAGCTGTAGTCTAGATGACAGATATATCTATTTATAGCAATATGAATAACTGATTGTTATTTCTGTTGTTACATATAATGAACCATTCACCATATATGATCATTATCGGCCTATAAGAGATAGACCTTTTGCGGAAGGAAGGTATGGCATAATCACCACACCAGCTCACGACGTATTGGCAATTTCAAACTATTAGAAATCCACAGTTCTATATTTTTCCCACATACCGTGCTACTGCAAGAACACTTTTCAGGTTCAGGTTTTGTCACGATGTTTACCTTCACTGTTAGCCGATAGTGTTACGAATTTAAATTAGTACCTAAATGTACGCGATTTCCAAAACAAATCGCCGGTATATACATGCCGGGGTTTGATCCTGTGGATATCCGATCGATATACCATCAGTCAAACCCCTAGACCACTACGACATTTTATAATAATATAATATATATAACACTTTCCTGGTACTGTAAATGAATTTATAAACATCAGTTGTAAATTCATGTTCCTTATTGAATGTAATGATAAAATACTGAATGTATAAAATATTTATTGAGGTAAAATCCAATTTTACCGTAATTTGCCTAACCATATCCATCTAATATTAAAAAGAATAACAAAGCTATGAAATAAATGAATAAGATCTGATGAAATAAAGAATAGCATAGGGATTATTTCTGAAATTAAATTAGGAACGATATGTATTTTTTGTCGGTCACGTCTACCGTTTATGCGAAATCGATTCCATCGCTTTATATCACGATTTCATCGAATTTAATAGCTAAGTTGATGACGGGACGAACTCCAATAAACTTGAATAAGTATTCCTGCATATTGGCCGATAAAACTTTATTCCCTAACTACTCGTACAAGACGTGTTCTTTAACTCGGTGTTATTATGCCTTTAACTTACCTTACGAAGGAACTTATAATCACACAATTTTCTACACATAATTGGATTTCATATAGTATACGTAAATTCTTTCATTCTATAAAACTTTTGTTATATAAATGGCTATGTAGTTAATTTATACGCAGTGAAAATTGAAGCGAAGGGTACCTACAACAGTTATATTTAAAAAATAATCTTTCAGTAGGTCCTTATTGGGACAGTATACGAATTGCCTTAGTAGAATCTTATCAAATTTGAGTAGACAGAGGAAAGCGTGCGGGCATTACAGAAGAACGTTGATGCACAACAGTAATGGTACCTTAAACTTAAATTTGGGTGACAAATTGGGTTACACTGACCTGAATTTCTCACTCTGTAATACGATGGATCTCGCCATCCATACGTTGAATCCATAAAATGCCAATCAACCAAGCCTTCACCATACGTATTGATAATTGACTACCAATAATATTAGCTCATTTTCCAAGTATATATCTCAGCAATAAAATTGGTCCTTTCATATTGACTTATTTGTCCTTATAATGGTATTACTCGTTGAGTAAATCGCATGGCAACGATATTTCAATCCAATAAGGTGGATAGTTTCATAAATAATTCAGAATGTTGTAACAGCTAAGTGGCATTCGCGCGTTACGGTCGCTTGGAGAGTCGGCGAGAAATCCGCTTCCACCACTCCGGTGGGTGGAATCACGTGGCAATTTTATTTCCCGAAATTAATTTTTAATCTGTACGTGACTTAAGAAATCACTGTTAAGGATATGACATTATAGTGTACGTACCAATAACAGAGTGTATCAAGATTAAAACATATCACAATACATTATCTAAAGAACTTGAAAAAGGAGGTCGTTTCATACTTTAGAATTCATTATTAATTTAGTCAGTATTTGAAATGATTTCTTATTATCAATACCATTACGATAAAGAATACTTGCTATTTTATTTCTTTTTATCTTTTATTCTACAATCTTAAGGTCACTTTAAATAATAATAGTGAGTTATACAGTAAATTCAAAAATATACCAAACTAAATTCAAATTTAATGTACTTATATTCTTTAGTTTTACGTTTATTTTTCTGTTAATATATTTAGAAATAAGCTGATATATTCAAGTAACTCACATAAAATTTACTGTTTGTAAAACGCAATCAGTGCTTGTAACCTTTCTCTTATTATGGAGTATCCTCTGTGCTCTTTTGTGTTTGTAAAGGCATATTTTATGTCATTTTGATAAGCAGTATCGGCCGCTTTATATGAAAAGGGTTCATTGAAGTCATTTATTAAAATAATTTTGAATTAATGTCTTCTATACGTAATTAAAATAATCAAGCTAGTGTTTGGCTATTAATTATATGTCCATTTATTGGTATAAAGTTATTGAGAAAACATGAAGAATTTGGTATAACCGTTTTATATGAAATAATTTTGTACAAGTAATATGCATAAAAGAACAGATTACGACAAGAACTAAATATAGCATAATGTAAAATTAAAATATTGCACATTCTTTCTCAGAAAATGAGTGTCTATGTAAGAGACATTTATTTTAATTAAATACAAAATTTTTATTCAAATTGTGACAACTCAGTTCATGTCGCCACACCGTATATACTACTACATATAGACTGTATATATGGCGACGCATCGCCACGGCATGCGTTAGAGTATATGAGGCGACAAGTCGCCACGTCAGTAATCGGTTTTACGTGCGGCTATAGATGTTTCACATCAAAAGGTCTGTGTTTTTAATTGTACATAAGTGGGTTATATGCATTTAGAATATTTACTTATTTATATAACATATTAACAAAAATAAACATATTCACCTAATTTAGGTCTTAGTAAGTAATACTAATAATTAAACAATAATGTTCAATTGGTTTCATTTGCAGATTCGAGCTCGATAAAAAGAAAGTAATTCCATCAATCTTCTTAAGTGGGTTCATATAATTGATTATATCCTAAATTATTTTAGACATAACATGCCACAATTAAAGAGCCTTATTTTAGAACATCGTACGTCTTAAACCTAAGTGTAGTTTAATTATTATATGTGAACATTATCTCTATCTAAAAATAATATAAAACAAAGTTGCTTTTCACGTCTTTCAGTATGTACTAAGCCGCGTAACAAATTTTGGTATGGTTTTTCACTAACGTTCAAAGAATTAATCCATAAAGGTTTGTATGTATAACAATATATGTGTATTATATTCACATAAAGTACAAAAAAGTCATAAGACGGTTTAAACCGTATGAGGTACATAAAAATAATGTACTACGGAATTACAAACCTTAAAAATGCCTACAAAAACCCAATAGTAATAATTTTTATCCTTTACATATTATTGAAAAATATTTTTATATTTGCGACGCTATCTCGGCCAATATATTGTTAATCCCTACTCAATTAAATGTTTTAGTTACTTTGGGCACTTCATCTGTAGCATCTCTATTTTATTTTTATAAGCACTATTAACCTTTTTAGTGAGTTTTTTTGGCGGGATCTTAGTCTGTCATATAGTGGTTTTTATATTTTATTCATAATCTTGTGTTATTAAACTGTATATATTGTAATATTGGTGGTGTTTTACGTAATATAGTTCGGTTATTACGCACAAGTGAAGTGGATGGGAAATAATACCACGGAGCATGCATTCTGAGATGCCACCAAAACTCCATGGAAAGTTCTAAAAAGGGAGTCACCATCTTGTTAGAATATTAAAATTATCACAAGACTCTTACTTGGCAAAATCTTGTTACTTGACGCTGGCTAGTGCACAAACTGTGCCGGAGCCAAAAAATAAAGAAGAAGAAGAACCTTTTTAGTGGAACACGCGCTGGCACGTTACGAAAGATAGAAAATCAATGAAAAAAAGAATAGATTTCAGTTGGCGATGTCATAAGCTAGAAATATATTATTATATATATTATTTCAAATATCTATATTAAATTCACTCTTTACAGCATAACATTTCAAGGAATATATTAGAACATATCACAGATTACAAAAATTACGTGCAGCAATAAAATGTTATTTGAGTAGATTCTATAACTTTCATGGAAAGTAATATCAAAGCGCTAAAAATTTATCGTTCAGATATTTATTGTAAGCAGGCATATCTAGGGCGGGTCACTAGTGTTAAATAAAACAATGACCAAAAAATAATTTAGTGCACATTATTATATGTTATACTTCAATTTTTGAAATTCATATTTTCGCTGTTTGCATTAAAATAAAATGTTATGTTAACGTTATATATGTATTGTTATATAAATCTTTTCAATATTAGTAAAATCCTTTAAATTTGTCTACTACGCATATACGACCCTCGGGATCATGATCCGTGACTGTCGACTATGAATCCTCTATTGTTCTATGTACGTGAAATATTGATTTATTAGCAACAGTTATTCCTAGTATTGTATTTTGTTTTATTAAATTATAATCGTCCGGGGCTTCTTATACGTTATAATTAGCTTTTCAGATAGATTATCGATCAGCTTTATATCGATTAAAGAATTTACAGAATCAGATTTTTTTTTAATCTTTATTATAACAATGTTAAAATATAATAAAATTATTCATAGAACACTATGTTATACAATTAAATGTTAATATAATATTTTACAACTAATCACCGTCAGCCAACATTATTGACACAATGTATTGATTTGATGTGAACTTAAATGGGACGTAAACCGAAAGTTATCAAGACATAAGATATTAAATATATTAGATATTCATAATTACAATGTTTGCTTATTTTAAAAGTGCTATAGTACAGACGTAATAGGCCTACGTTACCACTTGTATCTAACATGTTTATCTGAAAAAAAAAATAAGCTAAAGAGTAATTTTAATGTGTCAATTAAAAAAAAACTAGTCTGATTTCAGTAATTCTGTTTGCATTAGATTAATTTTGGAATATTCAAATTTATAAGCCTCTAAAAGAATGCAAAAATATCAAGTCTGATGTTATAAATAACTATAATTTAATAATATGTTTGTACATTTTATTATAAAAATTATTATAATTAATTGTTGTAGAAAAATTATATAATTTCATTGTGGAACAGAATCAGTGAGCCTAGTTAATTTGCTGCAGTTATTGAGGGTTACCCGGTCTCTTCAATGTAATTCAACTTAGTTGGGATTATCCCGTGTTCCGATACGTAATTTAGTGGAAAAGGTTGCGACCCTGCTAGTTTGTATTACCCCGACAGTGATATAGGGTATTAAGTTCCCTTGCCTGTCTCCCTAACACGTAAACAAGACGGTACCTTTCTGCGTATCACCCTCGGAAAGGTTAATAATTTAAGAGACTAAGCGGGAGGAGCTCTCTGGCTGTTTTCTACTTAAACTAAAATTGTTTTGTTTCCATCAACACTGCAATCCTTTTGAATTATTTATATAAATGGAACGGTCGCACGGAATCTGTGTTTATAGAATCGTGTATTGTGTATTCGCACATACAAAACAGATTCGATTTTATTTTGCTTAATCATGTATTGGTGCCTTCAATATTATAACAGTATACCTATATTATTAGAATATGTTATCATAACGAAAATAATTCAGAAATATCAAATATACAAAAGAGTATACGGGCCCAACGATAAAGTATGTTCGCAATTAGAAGAAGGCAAGAGTATTGTTTGACGAGATTTGCCAAGAGGGGAGACATTTACAGCTCATTAATTTTATTTTCATTTCTCCTCAATTTATTGATTGTTCCATTCGTTCATTCGCCGGTCAAAACATAGCAACGTGGTACAGTACTTATATTGATTTACTCGTTCGTATTGCTGTATATTTTAAGCGTAATGCCATAGATGTTATCTAAACTCAGTGTTCTCTATCGGTTCATAATAAATTGGTAAATAGAATATTAGTATAATATGGTCTGTGTAATATATATTTAATAAAACATTACTGTGGACATTTAAAAATATGCAACCATATCAAACAGATACGGCAATTTGCCGTTCAAAATAAATTTCGACTTCAGAATAAAGGTGGTATACAGAATTTTGTAGGTGGTAGAGCTACGCTGAAACTATTACTGGTTTCAGAATGAATGGGTCGGCTCGCTCGGGGTAGTACCACCCTCTCACAGAAAGCCGACGTGACGTACACTGTTGCGTTTCGTTCGGTCAGTGAGAGCGCCGGAGGCCCACATATTTAAAAGGCCGGCAACGCACTTGCGTCTCCCCTGATGTTGCTAGTGTCTATGGACGGCGGTGATCACTTACCATCAGGTGACCCACCTGTTCATTTGCCCCCTATGATATAAAAAAAACATAGGGAATGAAAGTGCCGACAAAGAAATGCATATAAAGAAAAAATATTTGTTTGTGAGCATTTCAAAAATATTTGAACTTAATTTACTGACGAATAGGTTTATTTGTATGCTATTTTAACTTATAAAAAGTCTATAGAAGAAGACAGCTTTTATAACGTTACATTTGTTAGAAGATTGCAGAAAATATGACGTGGCATTATAAAGAAGAGGAAAGAACGACAACAGTTTGCGTGGCGTACTTTATGAAAAGCCCGTAAGATGATGATCGTACGAACTAAACAAATTTATTTAAAGCAAATACAGCAGAAAAGAACAGATAGTCAGATTAAGCAATAAATAATGCTGTTTGAAAAAAAAGACATTTAATTTATGTTTGAAATAGAAGTTAACACATGCTTAATTAAATATTTTTTGTTACAAATAAAGCTTCATGCCCATAGAATATACCTAACGAAGTGTAAGCCGATTTGTAAATTCGTCAAGTTAGGTGAAAGCGCGTGGACACATCCCAAATAAAGCCGCTTGATCCTATTAACGCACGGCTAACAGGCGAAATCTTCGAACATTGCTGAATGAACCTTATGAAAGATTTACCTTAACCCGTCGATACATATTTTTATTACTAGCAATCAGAGTACGCATTGCTTGTTAATGGGGGTTATTCGTATACTATAAATTGTATAATTTTTTTTTGTCCTTAGATTATGAAACCCCAAAAGTTGTGGGATAGAAACAAAATGAGTTTACTTGTATTTTATTATTTGCTATTGACTTCTGATATGTTAAATAATGTTATTAGTGTTTAAAATCCATGTATATACTTTATAAAGATTCTGAAGTATAAGAGGATGACTACTTTTAAAGATAATTCATTATAATAATACACATAAAGCTATTAATTTAAAATAATACAAAAACTGAGCATACCCAAATTATGTGGATTATAAAAAAATGACTTTCTCTCTCTAATTATTAAATACTTATGAGGATATACCCATCAATTCAAATTTTAATTATGTATAGTACAGTACCTTACAACCAACTTTGCTGCGCTTTACCTGGTTTGACAAATTCAAAATCAGTTGTCTTGAATAAGGTACTGTCTTTCGACTCCGTTCAGGGCAATTATTCCATTGGATATTTTTTTGTATTTAATAAAAGGGAAGTCGTCACCAAATTGTGACATATGCAATAGTGTAGAAGATGTTTACCATATAATGATAGAATGTGTACGTAACCAAGCTCCAAGATTAGCACTCGAAAATAAAATTAATGACTCATTACAATCCGTGGGTTTATGTAATAGCATCCTTGCTTTCCCTACAACGGAGGAAGCAAGTATGCTTTATTAATTGGTTATATCTAGTGTGAAGAACCGTTAGAATTTGTTAGTATTTATTATGAACAGTACATAATTCATTTTGTTGGTAATCACTGGAGTGACATGGTCAATTTGTGACCAAACCCTAATTAGAAATAAAGAGAAAAAGAAAATTATCTACAGATTTTTTTTTTGTAAATCGGGTAAATTTTAACATATTACAAGTAACTTACACACCAAATGAGTTATTTCTTACAGACGGTCTGAAAATTTTTTTCGTCATAGGTACCTCATTCCGTAATAAATTTGTTGTTTTCTTAGTACACTTTAAAATATAACTTTACAATACAGTGTTTCATAGTAATAAACTCTCTATCAGATGATTAATTCCATGCAACAATTAGTATTTCAATGAATAGCTCTTTTCATTAAACACAAAGGTGCTTGTTATTTCCACTAAATAGAATAATATTATAATATTTACAAAGTGACCCTTATTAAATTAAAAATCATATTTATACTATTTTCAGTTTTCGTTTTTTTAGATATTATTTTATATTATCTATAATTTGTTTATCCAGCTCTCAGCAATCATAGAGTTTTTTATTATTTGTGGTGAGGCAGGAGTGTAAATAGCCGTGCTCACTCGACGGCTTGAACACAGGGGTGCGTATCAGTCTAACTATGTCTATATTTGGAAATCAGAGATTATGTGAACGATAGGGTGTTTATAAGAAACACTTAATCGCTTTCAGAGTCGCCCCTGAATGCAACTTCCAACTCTCGAACGTTCCACGAGTGTCTTGATGGTGGTGGCCACTAAATCGTTCACTCGTTTAATACAAAGTTACATAAATAAAATAAATACAAAGTTTTGCGGCGAGAGACGCGGATAAGGGTTCTTAATGAACCAAAAAGCGGGTTTTTTTATATAACATAACGGTGCTGTTGCGTTGCGGAAAAAGTGCACATAAGTCAAAAATGACAGACGTTACCCTCATATCGACATATGAAATGAATTAAACTAAGCAAACTAGTTGGAGGCGCATTCGCCTCACCAATTTATATTAGGGAATATGTAATGTTACAAATTTAAAATATTATTAAAATGTTACATGATCATAGTACCTACTGGTAAATAATGTCCATTTGTAAATACAGAACTTATTATTTCACTTTTACATTTCTAATCATATATATATATTATTATATTGATGAGAACTCTTACCACTGAAGTTAAATTCAATGTGTTAATTTAGCTCGTTCGATAGGCGCGTAAATAAACTTTGGCTATTAACACGTCAAAATTGCTGTTTAACGAGAAGGGAGAGCAATGAATGGAGATTAAACAAGACGATACGCAAACCATCTAACCTTCTCAATTACTTTATGAAATTAGTTTCAAGAGAATTCGCAAACATCAAATATTCGAAATTGTCTTCGATAGTCATAGTTCTACTTTATTTTCATGAGTGTCTTTTATTTTTACCGATTAACTATTACTTTTGATACTCAACATCAAATATTCGGAATTGTCTTCGATAGTCACAGTTCTATTTTATTTACACGAGTGTCTTTTACTTGTACTGATTAATATGTAACCTTAATATATTAAGGTTAATTTTAACACTAATATATCTTGCTGGTTGCGCTAATGTCACGGCGCTGAGTATTGTGTGTTGGAATCGCACAAAGAAAAACGATATGTGTAATCCAATAATGATTATTCTAAGTCTAACTTTATACTATGTGCTCGTTAATTTTATGTTTCTAGAGTCCCATGTTTAGCCCTTAACACGTTCCATGAGGACCACCGGTGGTACACTTTAAGCTTGATACCGCGTGTCAAGGAATATGTTAATGCAGGAACTGTGACGTAGAATCCAAAATTCACAGCAACCGTCAGCCGATAGACTTCATTGTTAGTCGTTATTGACATGATGATTTACAAATTTTATAAAAAGATCGGTTTTATCGATCCGAGCGAAAAAAAATATTATCTAATTTTTATTTTTCTCGACAATGAATAGAGGTAGATTGATACTTTCAAAATGTTATTATTTTAATAGTACATATAGTTATAGCCCTTGGGCCTTTATTTTACCATTATTAATAAAGATATGAACTTGTTAATTAGAAATTTGTTTTAGTATAATACTTACTAAAGCAGATAATAAGGCCTTGTGAAGTGATAATAAGCTATACTATTGAAGTTAAAGGTTGAGGTATGATTTCTGTAAATATATATAATATAATAATAAATAATATATAATAATAAATAATATATATAATAAATATATATTTATATTTAATACCCACAAATAAATGACCATTATGCTTATCACGCAATAATAATTTACAGAAATCATACCTCGACCTTTAACTTCAATAGTATGGCTATATATATATATATATATATAAGTATACCAGCTGCTTAATTATCAGAATACAAGCTAGGTTTTGGACTATAATGGTCATGTGTAAAATTCTTAAAAAATCTTAGTTTTTCCTGAAAAGACTAAGCTGGCAACATATTAGATCAATATTTCTGATTTCAATGAATATATATGTGACATCATATTTATTTAGAGCAATAATCAAACCCCTTTCCTATTTCCGTACATTGTATTCGTTTATCAAAGTGCGCATCACACGAAGCAATACAATAGAAATCACAAACAATGTTACAATACCAATCCACTTCAAATTATTAGTATAGTTACATACTGGGGTGGATATGTATGAGTACGCGTCTTGTGGAGGCTACAAAACAATCTACCTAATCGATTTACAGACACTTACATGTATTAACATGTCCTTAGTAAGATATAGAGGGTACTGTTATTGTCGAGTGCCTTTGTATTTATTTAATTAATTTCCTTTGAGGCATATATTCAACCAAACTGTAAAGACCTGGGTGTTTCTTTTTTAATTATTAAGTTACTTTTTCGACACATCCGTATCTGTATAAATAATTTCATAATGTAATTGAAGATAGTTCTACATAGTTATTATAGTTGGTCGCTTTCGATACACACTATAATTAGTTGTTGAATGTCTCGGCCGTTTTTTTAAAATAAAGTGAACATAATTGTACTTGTTAAATAGTGTGATAATTATCTATCTATGAGCGATCCCTTAAACTGCTTTGTCAAATAATTACGCACGTTTTTAATAAACGGGAGGTATATAAATTACATGATAGAATTTAAGTAGAAAAAGAATACCTTTAATTTACATTTGACACTACAGGATTCATTAAGCCAATCTAAGCATATCAATAATTATTATCAAACTGTTAAAATGCTATCAAAATGTTATCAATCGTTTTTGCGTTTACCTGTGTTATATTTATTATTTTAAACTACGCAAAAGACCTCAATGCAGTTTTCAACATTATTTGGAGATTATCTTCCGCGAGGTTCTGTGTGTAATACGCGCATATTATATTAAAACTAAAGAAAAGTCGATATATTGTAATTAAATCGAAAAAATCTTTTTCGAACACTTACATTGCAAATCATTATCTAGAATTCAGAGTAAGCATTTTTTAAATGTGTTAATACTTTGAATTTTTTTTTAATTAAAATAATAGTATAAGATGTTTGATTGATGAAGGCGTTACTTGGCGGAAATCCATCATTAAAAGTAGGGTGGACGTTACTTCGCACTTCCGCTTGGAATTGCTTGGCCGCTGTTACGTCCTACCACAACAGAAACCGGTTGTGAAACAAACTAAAGTAATTAAAAGGCGTCGTTCGGCGATTGAATCCAGCGTTGGTGGGTGGTTGAACCTGTCGTTGGTTAACACTATTGGTATCTATTCATAAAATATAAAACAAATATATGTAATATGATAAAGATAAAAAAAGTACATAATTAATAAATTAAAAAGTGATTAACATAAATTGAGAATTACGCAAAGAAAATAAAAGTTGTTTAAAAGACAAGACTTATGAAGCTTGCTTGACTTTGATTAACTGTAAATATCAAAGCGCCAAAAAAATTAGTATGATAATATATAAATCACTGGACACTTATGATGCAGATTTAATAAGTTTATTGGAATCGTCTGAAGTCGATGCAACTAATTAGTATCTTTTAAACGATCGATAAATAGAAAGAGTAAGAGGCTTCATGCCTTGGGTCACATCTAAGCGGATCGGGTGAGGCGAGGTAAGCTCATGTTCCATTCTGAAACAGAAACTCCTATACCACAGAAAGTCGCGAATGATATGAACTAACCTATCGCTAATGCGTAACTGACGCGCAGTAGCCTATACGCATTAGCTGTGGGGTAGAGCCACAATAGAATTCGATGTCTGTATGGCGTCAGCAGACGTCGGTTCTATGAAATGATGAGTGTGGCCGCTCTTCGTGATTTTAATCCTCGCTCGTTTTTCGCTACGTCTTTTATAGGCTTGCTTCGTATTAGATGCTTAATATTTCCGTCGACACACATACTTTTAAACGGTAGATTGAACCTTTGCGCCGATATATATGTACTATTTTATATGTAGGAATACGATTATAAACACATTACAATATTATATAAGTTACATAAAAAGAAAATACTTCACAGAGTCCATTGTAATACATTTACAAAAAGGCTATTCTAAGAAAAGTGTACAAAACTGTACCTGCAGCTATTAAGCAGTCTAATTATATAGGAGGTCGTGGCTTCGCCTCATCCCTTATGCATTCAGCTCGCCTTAGTGCCTTCATTACCAGTTTAAAGTATTAAGCAAACTTGGAAGCAGGAAGACAGCTCACTGAGATTTTAATAGAGCGGTTAAGAACTTTAACATACTAATAATATAACATAATCGAAAGCAATTTCCTTTTTGTGTTAAAGCACCATTGTATTTCATATAATTGGTCTTACCTTTATGCCTAGATAAAACGTAAAATTTTGGTTATTTAAGGTAAAACCATTTATAATAATCTGTAACAATAAAAAACAATTGCCAAACGTATGTAAGAACATCACTTTAGAACGGCTACACCTATTTGGCTAATTCTTTTTAGTTGTATTTCTAATTTTAAGGACAGGGGTTGTATGAAAGAAATTGTTTGAGAAATTGTACGGAAATGTGAAATATTTTGGTTAAAATGTCTCCACATAAATGAGTGATTGGGAGAGAAGAAAGTAAGGTAAATCTTTAAAAATATTGATAGAATTAACAAATTGATGTTCAGTTATACAGTTGCCATTTCATTTCATTAAATGGTCGTATAGTAAAAGAAGAATTGTTCTCGTTTTCGTCGCTAGTACACCCGTACAAATCCGGGGCGGGTAGCTAGTAATGGACAGGCGATGGATACGGACACGTTCGTCACCCTGCCGACTCTTACACAGGCCCATGTGGTTAAGGCGCCTTAATGTTCATTGCACCTCCCATCAGTTCGTCAGGGAGGATGCAATACCAGGTCTTCCCTCTTAGACCACAAGTCGGGTCACCTGTCACCTGCTGAGGGGTTAACATCTGAAGGATCGAATAGAATTATTGCAGAGGCAGTTCTTGCCCACCCGGCTAAATGGTGTGAGAATAACATCGAGGGGGCTTAGTCAGTACAAATCTGATACTCCCATCTACGCTGCCTGGTGAGATAGGAAAACTATGAAGATACAAGAAAACAAAAGAAGGTAGCTAGTAATAGATAATTATTAGATACATTAAAAACAAATCCAAATGGAAATTACTTAAATAGTTAAGGTAGATATATATTTTTGCTCTAAACAAGTTACTTCGAGTATTAACAGAGGACTATTAAAATATTAGCGACAGGTGTACCCTAAACCTGGATAACAATTCAATCCTTATTTATTCTGGTTTCAAAGTTTTAGATGACCTTGACACCAAAAATTTGTTTTATTTCAGACTTTAATTTTGTCAATAATAAACTTTACTTCATCGTATATCTGTGATACATCATTGCTATGTATTTATTTAATTACTAGATTTTGCTCGCGACTTCGCTTGAGTTAATGTAAATTTGATCAATCCATCGAGTAATGTATTTTTTCTGGGTAAAAAATACCATATACCCTTTTCTGTACCCTTGTCAACGTGTATACAAAATTATATAAAAATATAAAACAAACAGACAAACTCACTGCAACATTCGTCTTTATAATATTAATAAGACTGGATTGATCAATAAACAGGACAAATTTTCTTTTCATGTAATAATACGTTAACAGAATAATTATCTTAGTAATAAAATAAATGTATTATGTGTACTAATAATAATTGGGAAGTGTTAATGTACTTATTAAGACCATGTTATAAGTTTCATTAGTACTTAAGCCATAAACGATTCATTGTAAGGACGTGACTTTATTATAATCGACGTGATTATTTTGTAAATTGCTCACAACCTAACCACGAGGTGTTAGGTACTGAACTTACTGAAATATTATTTGGTTTCTACACATCATTTTGTAGTAGTATTCTTAACATACAAAGGTTTATTTTTTTTTCAGCTCGTTCCAATACAGCCTTTAGCTATTTCTTGATTTATATCAGTATAAAGAGTATCCTTGTTGAAAGACAAAAATAACATAAGACACCATTAATTGATTTTATTATTACCGATAAAATTAAAAAGTGATCTTATCAAACTTTTTGGCCGATCTAAATATAGTCGTAAGTTTATACTTCCGCATAATATAGTCAAGAGACTAATCCAAAACTACCTGAAATATTGATATTATATGAATGTAAAATTGGCATTTATTTTTCGTTTAAATTGTCTCGATGTTATATATATAATACATATTTATATCTAAAATTCTGTTCTGCGCAACTATACTCGGAGCAGTTAAAAAGTTTAGCGATAAACAGACATGCTTTAATGCAAATGTGCAGACATTTTAGTATATATATTGATATAACAACAAAAGCCAAACTTAGTTGAATGTACAGCGTTTTCCCGAAGTACATTCTAATATCATAACACTACAGTTGATTCTGCCGAGGATTTAAATTCGTATTAATTGACTAAAGCTGCTTTATGTCTAATAGATATAATCGGATTTGCAACAATTGTGTATAAGTATTGCGGTTATGCAAACTGATAAACTTGCCAATTAACCCGCTCTTGTACTTTACATTTATATTGTACTAGCTTTTGCTCGTGGCTTCGCTCGTGTTAATTCAGAATTGACTTATCCCTCGGGATTAATGTTGCTTCTAAATGAAAGATAACCTATGCCCTTTTCTGTATCCCTGAGTATGTATGTACGAGAGAGTGTACCCTTAGTTAGTTAAAACCTAAGAGCGTAACAAATACACTGACATTCACATTTATATTAACTACCTTCTGAGCGCTGCGTTCGCGTTAATTAGCTTTGACTTATCCCTTGGGAACAATGTTTTTATCTGCATGAAAAATGTGATGTGCTTTTTCTCTATATTCCAAACAACCTATATGCAAAATTTTACCTTGAGCGGCTTATTAGTTAGGGCGTCAAAGCGTAACAAAGATACTCACATTCATATTTGTAAAATTGGTAACGATTTCTATTAAGTCAAGAGCGAACATTACACGAGAGTGTAAAATAAGTGGCAGCAGCCGGTTTTTTACATAACATAGTTGGTCGACGACCCGACAGCGCACCGCGTCTAAAGATGAACCCATAAATCTATCAGGTTTCTAACATAGTGGATTAACCACATAAATTCTGTTTGTAAGAATAGCTTCTTTATCCGTCCTAAAACGCTTACCCGGACACGTCAATTTCTGGTGTTCATTACAATTAACATAAGTTAGATTTGTGTATATAATGTAAAAAAGCGAATGCTCAAGAACTTGGTTTTCTGTGCGCTCTCGCGTAATTTATGTATGACGGCGTAAATGCCAATTTATTGCTGAGTAATGGTACCGTTTGGAGATCTGCAAATGGGCTAGTCGAGTAAGAAGAGAAATGGTTCGAAACGTGCGCCGCTAAATGTATTTATAATTTATTTATCGGCCATGTTACAAATCCGAATTGTTATCGCAAGAAATATACGTTTTCATACCAAACCAGAGTTTGCATTTGAATAATGGGCCGAGAGGAATACATAAGTACATATCTAGAAAGGGAGTATGGAGTAAAAAAAGGTTGTGTTGTTTAATTTATTATAGAATAACGGATTTGTAATTATACATTACATACATATAGGTACAGTTCATACAGCTTCTATACTAATATGATAAAGCTCAAAAGTTTGTATGTTTGAACGAAGTAATCTGAGGAACTAGGTACCTACTAATTTGAATTGAAATGTTATTTTACTTTCGACATTGTATTTATTGGGGTCACTGTATGCTAGGCTATATAACATAATAATAGACTGGATAATAATATATAATAATAATAATTCAACTCGCGGTCCATCCATATAAAAAATTATTTTATATATTAAAAAAAAACACAGCAGATCATTTCAACTTTCCATAACCACTTGGACCTACAAATGTGACCGTAAGGCGCTATATAAATTGAAAAATATTAACTGTACTCGTAAATCTTCATACGGTATTGAAATGAATGAAGCATTTCTAAAAACAGGTTTTTATTTCATTCAAAAGAAAACTATATTAACAATTTTGCTATTTTATCAAACACATTATTTACAAATTTCACAGTTTATCATAACATTAAAAAGTAATGATAACAATCAATTAAATAGTGTGACTAAAATGACTTTTATGGAAAAATCTCTGAAGGAATTTCATTAAAAACTCTTCAAGAGATAAATGCGTTAATTGTCAATTTAATAGTAGAGTACTTATACATTTTAAGTCTAGTAAATATTTTAAAGTACCTTGTTACCATCTAAAACAATGTATAAGTATTATTTAAGATATACTCATGTCTCAATTTTACAATTAGATTGTCCTACAGCCGGATTACGCTTGTTACTGAAACTGTTTTAAGTGCGGATATATTAATGTATTGTAAATTTGATTTAGCATTATTATATCACTACATATTATAAAACAAAGTCATCCGCTGCGTTTGTCTCTCTGTCTGGATGTTCGTGATAAACTCAAAAACTACTGAACGGATTGTAATGCGGTCTTCACCAATAGATAGAGTAATTAACGGGGAAGATATATAATTTGTCAAGGTTTTTCGTTGTAAATTGATTGAAATATAATGATTATTGTTGAAAGAATCGGAAAAAGTCAAGCTCTCTGGGAGCTTTCGTCGAAAACGTTGCCTAATCACTTTGATATACCTATAAGAGAACAATGAGCATACTGAGATATTCCTGTTTTATACATCTACAAAAATGTCTATGATGGCATATAACTGTCTTTTATACCCATCTATGTTCTAAAAATTGTCACATATAATGAGGTAATTGGAAGGCTATTTAGACGGATACAGTATTAATCCTTATCAAATTGAATACATTAGTTACCTTAAGCATTTCATGCATATAAGTGTATACTTTTTATTATAAGGGCAAGACAATGTCCGCCGGACCTGCTAGTTGTTAATAATTTGATGGTAGTCTTAGTATATTAGTTGAAACTCTGTCTAAAATATAACATTTACCTACGTATTTGTATATATGTATTTATACAAGTGTAACAATTATTTAAAGTATGACATTTATATAAAATAAAACAGTTATAGTTTTATACATATTATGTCCTTTGTCCTTAATTATTCTTTTTAAATCATCATTAAAACTCAATTACAATTTATCATGACATTTAAAATTAAAAAAAAAGTTGTGTATTAAAGCTTCCATTTCGGCAACATGTTTTATCATTATTACACCATACACAATATACAATATACAAAATATTTGAATAATATTGATAATTTTATTAGCATGATTTAAAAATGTTGTTAGTATACAATTAGACGTCAAAATAATATTTCAAATCTTAAACATTTACAAAACGAAACTTCAATGTAACAAATCATCTATATAACTACCATAAAATCATTTATCAAGAATAGTTTATGTTCATATGATTCTCAAACATGTAATTATAGATTCTTTCCGGAGGCGACATAATTATTTTTTTTCATCTTTGTGTAGTACTATAATTTAAAAAAAATTGCTTCAAACGTGTACTGTAATAAAAATAGAACTAAAACTATATTAAATTTCTATTACTATAGATGTATAAAATAATACCAGAATCTCACTTCCAAACACGAAAATAAAATGTACGGATAAACAAAAAAAATTGAAGACGAAAAACGAACAGGTAAAAAACCTTTCATGAAAAATGTATTTATTTACATCCCTCAAGATTGCTCGCTGTATTTATCTCAAACATAGTCAAAGTCAAAATGTAAATTTACTGCCGAAATGATGGTTGAAATTTTAAAAGCAATTTCTTAGTACCAACGGAATTCAATGTTAAATTACTTTTCTGTAGTTATTTATTAATTTGTATCATGTAAACACTATATGTCAGATTAATTATATAATTGATAATATATAATAATTCAGATTATATTACTTGAATAAGGAAAGATTTAGATAATTTGTAACAATGACAAAATATAATAATATATTTATCCGTGTGGATATATCTCAATGCTTTATAAATCAACTGCGGTGGCATTTTCGACATAACAAAATCCCTTATTTGTTACACCTGATTTATTGAACAAAAATGTCTAAGGATTAGATATAGCAAAGGGAGGAAATAATGTGGTCGAAGTTAAAATTAGGTACGTTGACTTGAAAAGTTTTAAGAAACTATGATTTTTATAAACACTACGCGTTCAACGATTTTGTAGTGGGGCAAGCGGTATGGATCACATACGCAAGATATATTTTGTACAAAGATAGACCATATCTAAATAAGAAACTCAAGCTGCAGTTATGTGAGCCCATTATCCTATCAAAATTAAATTATTGTTATGTGGTTTATGGCCCGTGTCTTCTTGTTCGAACACAGAAATTGATACAGTGTGTACAAAACACCTGCGTGCGTTTTTGTATTATGACTCACCGCGTTCACACATCACTCCTTTTTTTTTATTAACGTGGGGCAATCCATCATGGACACACCACCTTCCCGGGGGAGAGAGTGGGTAGTGTGAGACTCTTACTCACTAAAGCCCCACGGTGTACCGACCGCCGCTAAGTTGGGGCGGCATGGGATCGTGCAATGTTATCACCATGCCGCCCCAGCGGCCAGCCCAGCAGAAAGAGTCTGTCGGGCGTCGTCCTAATATAGAGGGCAAGCTGGGCACACACCAGCCGCCCCCTTCTCGTCATCCGAACCTGTGCAATGGGGAGATGGGCCCCCCGCCATCACTTCTATCGTTATTAAATTTAAACTTCTGCAAATCAAAGCAAGTCAGAAGCTCTTCAGCATAACATCAATCAAGACACCTAGTTACCTTTATAATAAATTTGTGTTAACTCGAGATTATAATAAACACAATAAAAAGACTTGCTCGCATGTATTTCTTCTCCCGCGACATAGAACAGTGTCTTTTCGCGGTTCTTTTAGATATGCGGCCACTAAATGTTGGAACGACAAATCTCCTCCTATTCGTAAACTTACACGAGATCATCGTTCTCGTTTCAAAACACAATTAAAAAGCTATTTATTTACATGGCAAGCTTCGCACGAGACTTTGCAAATTAATAAATTGAACAAACTGGTTTCATCAATGTGATCTTTGAACTAAGGCGCAGTCTTTTAAAAGTTATATCTAATTTCGCATCATCATCATCTTACCCTTATCCCACTTAAGTAGGGTCGGCACAACATGTTTTCCTTTTCCACTCTCCTCTGTCAGATGTCATCTCAGTATTCACACTTTTTATACACATATCGTTTTTCACACAATCCATCCACACCTTTTTCGGTCTTCCTCTACTCCTATATCCGTCCACTTTCAAACTCAAAACTTTCCTTGTTACATGACTTTCATCTCTGCTCATAATATGCCCGTACCATGCTAACCTACTACTTCTCAACTTCTCTGTCACTGGTGCTATTTTCAAACTTCCTCTGATACACTCATTCTTAATCTTATCAATCCTTGTTACACCACACATCCATCTTAACATTCGCATTTCTGCTACATGTAATCTTTTCTCATCCGTCTCTTTCGTAGCCCAGCACTCGGATTCATATAACACGGCTGGTCTTATTATAGTTTTATACACCTTCCCCTTGAGTTTCAACGGCATTCGTGGGTAACAAACCACCCCAGACACCTTTCGCCATTGCATCCGGTAGGTAGCGCTGCAATCGGTTTCTAAGAGTTTTTTTTTTTTCTCATTTGGAAATACAGTTAGAACCGGTAATAACAGATCTGGCGCAGACGAAATTACGCGGGTCAGCTAGTTCATATATAATTTTCTTGTTTTTATTTTATGTTTAAAACTTGTGACATACGTGTCATTTGCGAGTTACATATCTATAGGTGTACCTGTTCAACTGTGTAAGTAAATAAATCTTATCTCAAAAAACTGTCTTTATAATGAGCTATGACTTCGTATTATACCCTATTTATTAACGTACACAATAATCTTATGTCATATCAAGAGCTATAGGTGTGTGCTTAACTAACGTCCACAATCGGGTATAATTTCTTTTGTGCCGATGTGATCGCTGGTGGTGGTAGACGGTTACTTATTACAATGTTCGGACAATGAGTCGCATTTAATCTAACTTTCTTTCACTTAGTCGGCAAACAGGAAGAATAGCCACGCCTACACAAGGAAAACACGGCTGGCGATAATTAATTAGTGAGTATTTCATTATTGCTATTCTGACGAATTTCTTTCGAACTTCCTTTGGACATAATTTCAACACATTTTTGCTGATGACTTTTGTGTGATTTTCTATTAATTAATAATTGAAAGAAAAGTTGATACCGATTTATTTTAATCCTGTGCTACATGAATTCCTAAATTCTCAGTGTGTATTAATAAATATATTAGCAAAAATAATTCCTATTTATATTTTTCTTATTAAATATATAAAAAAAAATAACTAGACAATAAATATTTATTGGAATAATTCAATATTGGAGAAATAACCATAATGAGTAACATTAATTTAATTCTAAAAAGTTTCTAAATCTTTTCAGTAAATTTATATTCTTTTCTGAAAACTTTTCTTCGAGAGTTGTATTGAAATGCTTTAAAATATATATTTAAAGCTATATACGATGTTAGTTAATAGTCATTTATATTTCAATTAATCAAATTCAATTAATAATAAATGAAACATTTGAAAATTGCATATTTAATTTTGATAACCACTTCTTCAAAGAGATAAATTGGCGACATACTCATATCTTATGGGGCCTAGGGTAACATCAAACATAAATTAAATCTAATTACTGCTATAAGTTTTACTCGAGTTTAGATATACTATTTATGCTTTTCTAATGTAAGAGTTCTATTATACAGACCAGTAATTATGACAGCGTGATTAAAAAACTAACCCCGACAATGTTTTCATTACAATTTACATTAAAATCCAAGTTGAAAGAGTCTGTTACAGAACCTTACAGAACCTAATGCAAAAATATTGAAATATAAGTACTATTATTTCTATTCTAGCTATTTCCTGAGGCTTCGATCGCATTAATGTAGATTTACAAGTACAATATTTTTTTTCTTGATGAAATCTTATGTCCTTTTCGGTATCTACTCCTAACAGCGAGTAAGCAATATTTTATGATGATTGGTTGAGTAATTAAGGCGTGAAAGCGTAACAAACAAACCAACTTAAAATTATGTAAAATATAGCTATCGGTTAAAGCATGACAACACGACTGAGACTGTAGTACAACTTTTATATACATATAGAAAAAGTTAACAACAAAAGTAAATTACAAATCAATTGACCAATTTAGTTGAATTCAACTTGAGTAATAAGTGATTGTCCATACTTTCCTTCGGAAAGAGGCCTATGCCCTTGCCCCACCACAGTGACACTGAATTAATTTTCAAACACTAGTTTTTACAACACAACACCAATCACCTCATACACGTGCATATACAACATGTAGGTACTCATAGTGGCTGGGTTTGTTTTCTTTAATCCCTTTTTAGAACGGAGTTACCTTTTTTTTATATATTGTAGGGAGCAAACGAACAGGTGGGTCACCTGATGGTAAGTGAATACCGCCGTCCATAGACACTAGCAACACCAGGGGAGTCGCAAGTGCGTTGCCGGCCTTTTAAATACGTGGGTCTCCGGCACTCCCACTGACCGAACGAAACGCAACAGTGCAACCACTGTTACTTCACGTCGGTTTTCTGTGAGAGGGTGGTTCTACCCCGGGCGAGCCGACCCATTCATGCTGAAACCAGTAATAGCTTCAGCGTAGCTCTACCACCTACAGTGAGATTCAAGATACATGTATAAGTTCGTGAAACATACATGCTTGGTACATGTGTATGTTTCACGAATTTATATGTATGAAATAATAGTTAACTTAGTTTAGCTTAGCTTAGTTAGACTCGGGATATTTGGTGACAGTCCAATCCGAGGCGTGCCGTGTGCCGTGTGCCCTTGTGCTGGTTGCTTATATAAAATCGGGTGAGTGCCTTAAGCGCTCCCCTTAATAGTCCGGTTAAACTTTTAGAGGCCTTGCCAGGTCAACAGTGTGATCAGTTCGAAAAAAAAAGAGGCCTATGACACTGCAGTAGGTCTCTTACAGGCTGATGATGAATGGGTGATTAATATATAATTTCATTTCGAATAATTAACAATAGGTATTTGTCTCATACAAAAGTTGTCAAAAATGTTTCATATTAAAATATAAATGTAATCAAACAATTACAAAGTCTATACCAAATTTCATGCCCTATGATATTATAATTTACACCTTATTACTTCATTGACGTATATCACCGCTTATGATTTATACACTTTATGTATTTCAAATTATTATTTATCTTATTTGAAATTTGATGCACAATTGATGGGCAAACATTCAAACGAGTTTAATTTTATTACATTACATTTAGATTAATATTTACAAGTTACCTTCGTAATGAACCAAATCTTAACTTTTATATAGACTACTTGTCATGTGGTCTACGAAAATGATAGTAATAGTTTTTGAATAATCGTTATTTAAAAGATCGTTAACCAAAAACAACTGTATATATATCTTCGACAAGAGATTAAAAACAAATACATTGTTGATATCTACGACTCCAGCTTGGATCGAAACGCTACCGCGGCCGGTTCAAAGCTGCAAATATTTGCTTCTATAAAGAGCCTTCGCTCTTTACTCAAAAATAGGGTTCCATTACGAATATCATTATTTTATTATTTACACAATATAACCATAATACATTTCTACTTCACACTTTAATTGTGTATATCAGTACACTATGACACATATGAGATAAGTTTATTATATTCCAAGTCGGGCAAGACCATAATGAAGACAAGAATGTAGTGACCGACGTCCATAACTTTTATACGACTATTTTAACCACATCTGCAAGAAAACAACAACAAATTAATTATTTTCGCGCGTCTGCCTGTGGTTATTCTGACTACCCATATGCAAGTGGAAGGACTGCCAAACAGCCTAATATTAAGCTAGAGGCATATACTCAATATTTATGCGTTAATCCCAAGGACGGTTGATATTAGGCAGACGGCCAATAATAAAAATTAAGGCATATCAATATTCACAATATGACAAGAATAAGAAAAGGAGGGATGAGAAACAAAAACATGTAGTACCGACTATACTTAGGTGGGATAAGGGTAAGAATAAGAAGAAGTACAAAAATAATAATTTGATGATATAAAAGATGTCACGACACGAAAGATTTATTTGTCGTATTTTTTATACAGTCTATTTATCAACAAAAACATTTATGGTTTTGAAACATAACAACTGTTTACTGAGATTTGAGAGTAATCAAAAACGTAAAAATCTGAATTTGGACGGGATCTGAGTCTGTCGTGTAGTGGTTTTTTTACATCTAATCTTACGTTATTTGGCCATACAATGTGCAATAACGTCAAAACATTTTTAGCTTTGAAACATAAAAACCTTTTGCTGAGATTTGAGAGTAATCAATAACGTAAAAAACACGAATTTGGACGGGATCTGAGTCTGTCGTGTAGTGGATTTTTTACATGTAATCTTACGTTATTCGGCCTTACGGTGTGTAATAACGTCGTCTTATTTAAAATAATTTTATTGCGCACGTGAACAAATAATAAAAGAGAACAGGCAACATGAATTAAAAGATTCTTAGAAAATTCTAACACGGGTCTACAATATTTGCAGAATACTCAAAGCATCACAAGACACATTGCAATAATTACCGATTTGATCATGAATAGTCAGGATTGATTATCAAAATAGGAAGAATAAAAAAGAACGTGTTTTTTTATTTATTTATATTATTATGAAACTAAAAGCGGTGCAATAAGTGTCAATTTAGAAAAACAAGTTTGCTAAAAATACATACATGGTAACCTTACATGAAATGTTATATCTTCAACGGTACTTAATATGACGCTGGAAAGCCCGATAAAGTCAAGTTAGTGCGAAAAAATCTTACATTTTCATTTACTCACCTTTGCTTATTAAAAACATTGTGATACTCATTGCCGATCCGAATATTTTATTTCAATTTCTTTTTGTCTGTTGTTATTTCAATTGAATAAAAAGTTCTGTCTTTGGAATATGGTTTTCTTAAGTGCTAGAATTACATAGAACAAAGTAGGTTAAATGAAATACATAAAATAAATAATTAATTATTTGTATTTGTTAACTCGAATCACTATTTAGTCATACGCCTCAATGCAATAATCCTCAATTTCTTTGTGAAATTTCTTAATATCATTTTTTATTACTATGGTGAAGTAATATTTTTATAAGTAATTATTTATTAAAATTCTTGAGACGGTAATAGGTATAATTAATAGACAACGTTTACATAATATATTATTTGATTGATGAAGGCGTGATACTTCGTGAAGGAGCGAAACACGAGTAATAATTGTAGTCCTTACACGTCAATCTGCAACATATTTTTTATTAATTATTTACTTCGTTTTTGTATTATTTAGAACTTTTATTTCTTTTTTCATTTTATATACATATTTTTTTTGATATTCTTTAGATAGATATCACAGTGTTAATCGACGAAAAGTCCAACCGTCTGCCAACATCGGGTTTATTTTTTTTAAACTTTATAGGTTAGCATTTAACCACAATCTAATCTGATGCTAAATGATGATGTAGTCTAAGATGGTAGTCACGCTAAACCTACAGAGAGACTGGCTCTTCAGTGCAGCTGCCGAAACACACCAACAGGTGCTAGAGGGTGGTAGCTACCCAGGCGGACTTAGAAAAAGCCCTACCACCATGCTATGGTTTCATCACGATGTTTTCCTTCACTGAAAGGTTCGAATCAATTCCTAGGATTCGAACGTTCGTCCTTCGACGCTGTGTCCGAACACACTAACAACTGAGTCATCATCGCTTTTAAAAAAAAAATTTTTTTCTTTAACCGCCGACCAACCACGCCTTTGCATTATTTTTAGTTGTTTCACAACCGTTTTTAGTTGCAGTAAGACGTGACAACAACAAAACAATTCTTAGCGTAAGTGCGAAGTAACATCCACCCTAATTTTTAATAATAAACTATCACGAAAATTCAAGCTTTTCAACAATTTATCATCTAATTTTAATACAGTTATATATACATATATATTATGTATATACTTAAAACTACTTATATAAAACAGAAATGTTTTCTATGTGTGCAATGATTAAAATTATAAAAAAAAATTATATAAGCATTTGAAGTTTATTAAACTATGATCAATTTGTTGGTACAAAAGTTAAAACATTGCAATACTGCAATATCTACACCCGTGCGTGATCAGCGCATGATTCAGGTCACTTATTTCATTACGAGTATCAACAACAAGTTTATTGAAGCGGATTCGTAGCCGTAAAGCTCACGACTACAGTCGACTAGCGCATTATAATATCATGGAATCTGTACATTAATCATATCGTCTATGAATTCGAACAACAAAAGCTGATGCGTTTTGTAAGGAAATAAAAGGAAACGGAAAATATTTAGGTCAGTTATTAGTAAAGTGATTTGGACGTACATTTGTATGTTTTGGTCTGGTTCGCTCAAAATCTTTGTTTAAATATACGATGTATGAATGGTGATGTGGTCTAAAATAGCAAACACGCTAAAACTATAGGAAGACTGGGTCTCAAGTTCAGCTGCCGAAACACATCAATACATGCTCGGTGATAGATTCTCATCTTGAGGCTGGTATGAAACCAGATGTGTTTAGAAAAAGCCCTACCATCATTCTAGAGTCTCATTACTGTATTTCCCTTCACCTAAAACTGTGACTTACTGCAAGAATTCGAACCTACGTCGATCACACTCGGAACACATGCGACTGAACCTTGGTAGCTTTTATTGATTTTATGTTATATTTATAAGTATAACATGATATTAGCGCAAAGTATTAAAAGAAGAGAAGTTTGATAAATCATTGTTGTAATTACACTATTGGTCGATTCCATTAATACCGCCTGGGTCATTAATACTTTACTAGTTCCACTTTGCACCCATGTTAACTTTTGTTCTATAGAACTACACTTAATGACGCAAATAATGTCGGTACAGCATTTAAAAATATTATTAAATCTTTTGTCTATATTTTCTAAATTTATATAAATATGTACTTTTACGATGATGTAAATAATTGTCAACAAAATAAATGAAAATATCAAGTCCTGTAAATCAATAAAATATGACCTTTTCCAATGTAATTCAACACTTAACGCAAAGAACATTAAAGTATTTCTAGAATAATTATTTATAATTGCTTTAGTTACATACTTAAGGAATCTCTCACTTCAATAAGTTTTATTTCTTTTAAGATGAGTAAAATTGTAGTACTTTTTTAATGTATTCACTTAATTATCTAACACAACGTTTACATTGAAAAGACATTAAAAACACGTGTTAAAGATATACAACAAAATATGTGAATAATGTGCAACGAAATATTTAGTTTTCTCTTACATTCTACGTGTAATCATTGTGTACCATGTCACGCTAGACGAATAACTCGTGTGCAAGACGTTCAGGCATGTGTTTAAAATTAAAAATTTAAAGTGGAGTTCCCGTTGGCATATATCGCGAGGCTTCCCGATAAACATCCCCGGGCGTGAGGTCAGACGGCGTTGTGTTTTGTTTACGTTCTACGCCCTGCTAAGTGATGTATTATACTAGAATGTAATCTAAGTATTTATCCGTTATATATTATATGTAGCAGTGCTTGCAACTCTTGAGTGATTCTTAAAAATAAGTGAAGAAAATAATCAATTTCAATTAATTCGGAAGAAGATTTCATTTGACTTTTACCTACTTATAATAAAGGTGATATTCTATAATAACAGTAAAATTTGAAATTTTCCGTGTTAATATATTGATGATATTAGAAGGGAAATGAATTGCGTATAATTAAATTCATATAAATATATATTCTGTCTTTTTACTTTTCCAACCTATCTAAAAATAACCGCAACCTTCTAACCAATATGAAAGCTTTTGTTATATAAAGAAATATTAAAGAAACTATTTACAGCGACCTCCGTCAGTCAAATAACTTAGGTATTATATTATTATACATTAGGAATTATGACATACAAATTATACACTGAGTTAAGAATATAAGACATTTATAAACATCATGTGGCGCGTTTGAATCTTGATGTCCAATTATAATAAGGTTCGTCTTGAGACAACGATTCAACTATATAATTAGGTTTCTTCTTATTATAATTATTGTGTGGTAATGAATTTTAAACACTCTTAGTGCAAAGTATGTATATTACACGCATTTCTGTTACAAATAACCAATTGTAACCAGTACAAAGTTTTCATTAAATGCTAACTTGATATGGCATTAGCTCCTTACTAATACACATATCATATGTTACACAATTTACCAAAAGCAGTAAACATTGTATATATGTTCATTTAATACTTTTATTATATGCCCAAAGAAGGATCAAGTAGTGTTACTAAGCTATATAAATCCTTATACTACGCTTTATATCTATATAGTATTTTATACTATCGAATCCGGTTTCAGATTTTCTCTTCAATTATAAACATCTTTTACCTATTGTTTCTATAAAAAAGCTAACCGCTAACGTATTTTCTTTATCAAAATAATAAAACCTTACGTTTTGGGTAGACTAAAAAGTTCAGAAAAACATTATTAAGGTTTCCTCTATTTTACTGCAAATATGATAACAATAAATAGATTTGTTTTCTTTTGACTTAAAAGTAAAACTTTAAAAAGGTTGATATAGATAATTTTCAGGAATAATACGTCACTGAAGGTGTCTGATTCTCTAGGATTACTAGATACGTAGATGTAAAGCGATGATAGCCTCGTGGGTAGCAAATTCAGACACCGCGTCGATCGACGTAGGTACGATTTCTTGCGAATGAGCCGATGCTCTCGGTGAAAAAATATATTATCATAAAACCATAGTATGGTGGTAAGGCATTCTTTAAACCCATCTGGCTAACTACCACCCTTAATTTGGGAATCTATCGCCAAGTCACTATAGATGTGTTCCGGCAGCTGCACTTTAGACGCAGGCTCCCTCTATTTAGCGGTTTACCATCTTAGCCCACACGTCATTTAACATCTCCGATGACCTCTTCCGATGACGATTTTTATTAGTGTGTAGTTAGAAAAAGATACTTTTCGTGAACTATAACCAAATTTACTTCAACAATTGGTTGATGAAAGATGTTTTACTTTAAGATAATGCCTAGTTAAACGGCCATTGAAAACTTTAGCACCGTATTATAGTTTCACCACGATGTTTCTTTCACCAACCGTTCACGCTTATTTGTTTATATCAATCCTCTACCTTACTATACATAAACATAAATATACGAAAATTCATATAAATTTAGGTAAGTACACTTCTTGCCTTTTAAACCGTAATGAATAACAAGGTCTGGCGATTCTAACTGCGACTACTAGCGGAGTAATTTGGCGTAATATCCTTAATTAAAGCCTAGGTTTTACTTTGCAACCTGGGATTTCAAATAGCGTAGTGTTAAAAGCAAAATTTACTTTAGCTAAAATAATTAAACATGGTGTACAATTTTAAATTGAAAACAGATAGTATAATTGATCATTAATTTAAATATTTTTAAATTTAGTCCTCGTTACAAAATTGTTATAACTCGTATTTTATCAAAAACTAGTTACTTTCACCCGACTTCGTGTCTACGTGTCATAGCATTTTTTTAAACAATCATTTCTTCTAAATTTTGACATTTACTACTTATCAAAGTCATAGAAGCTTCATAACCCTCCTAACACAAACTCTTTTTTGTGTTACGCGTTATTTTAAAACTATTGTATCTTCTAAGATATTTATAAAAATGATATGCAGTTAAGGACAATTTTAATGTATATTAGACAAAGATTATCAACCAAAACAGCTGGTATACTATAATCGAAACAGATTGGCATATAAACCATATTTTTTCAACAACACATCAAAAATAATAGTAGTCACTGTGAAACTTGGAAAACAGACCGACCACCGAAAGAGGGAAACCAGACGATCGAATATTTTACTGTGAGCTTTTTAAAATATACAATTCCTTACTACCTTGTTTTGATGTACGTCTTAAGGTTTAACCACTGGTTACACAGTAAGCACCCGAAACATATTTTTACGATTTTACGTACATCGATTATTAAATGATATTAAAAACCGTCCCAAAATCGATGTGTCATTTAGAAGAAATAAGAAACACATAGCGATTCAAAAAGCTTCTTTATTTTATAATATTGTTATCATTAACAATATGAATCTTTGTATTGGTTTAAACATTTAATCACAGTCTCATCTAATGTTCTAAGGCGACAAGGTCTGATATGTTAACACGCGAAATACAAAGAGAAGTAACTGTAATGTGTTTTACGAGTATTGACATATTGAGTTTCATGAGTATTGTGGACAATCCTATTGTCAACCGGGCACAAAGTGGCATTTATCCTGTATACAAAATTTCATAAAAATCAGTTGAATTGAAAGATTTCGATAATATTCATAAATGACTTAATTATTATTATCATTAGGATAGATTGGGATTTTTCTTTCTTTTAATATTGTCCACAAAATGTAAAATTATAATTGTTAATTTTTATTCCCTGTCAATTTTGCAATGACCTTATACTTCACATGTACAACATTTCATCAAAATCAATAATATTAAAATAATATGAAAATTAAAAACCTTTTAAAATCTTCGGTTTCATGTGTACCTTAAAAAAATAAATCTGAAACTAATATAGGTGTAGTAATAAAAATAGTGTGTGTTGTAAAGATACACGACAGAAGTGATTTTTTTTAAACGAGAAAACATTTCAATTTTAATTAATTTAAGTTTCAACAAAAAGGCAACGTCACGCGGTTTTCGTGTACTCCATCAATCATTTCTTTATTTCTTTAGTATGAATATCAACATAAAGCGTGGACTGTGAGTTAAAGTGTCGATATTTATATATATATATATATATATATATTTATCTTATTGGTAGGTACCTAAAGTGTAGCTCTTTGCTGAACTATGTATGTAAAGTGGCAGCACTGTATTCATGGTATACAAAGCAAGGATTAAAAAGCTTGTATCCAGTGGCCATAGTAAATTAAAAGAAAAAGTATACAAAACAAGTCAAAAATATTTTGTGCTAGAATATTTCGATTATTTTATATTAGATCAGAGAATGTTTCAATCAGTAGGTTGTATAATATTTCTGTAATATACGTTTTTAAGGTAATTAGCATGCCTTTTTACCCGTATTAACCAACTATAAATATTATAGGATTTTTTGTATATTTTAAACTGACTACACTGTTGGCTTGTTAAGGCCGCTACAGTTTCAACCAACTACAAGTATAGTATTATAGGAAATTAATTTTTGTATTATACTTAATTATTTAAGAAGTGTAGAGTTCAATTTGCTGTGTGTTCTTCTTATTTATTATTTGTCCACGTAAAGAGTTTCCATTATACGAGTATGTGATGCTAATATTTCTTTCACAGAAAAAGGGAATTTATGAATAAACCGTCTTTTCTTTTTTAGCAGCAATAAAATGTCGGATGTAGAAATATTTGTTGAGCCAACTGATGATTTATTACTGTCTGCAGCTAAGAGAACCACAGCTGAAAATATCTGCACAAAAGAAGAAATACTAACAAATATATTAAACAAATGTAGATTAGAAGCTGATAATGATGATTTAGAGATTCCTGTAACAAGAGTTGTTGAAAGAGTTTCTAATTATACTGGGCTCTCAATAGACACTGTAAATAAAATGTACAATAATGAAAATTTCACCTATCAGACAAATTTAATGGAACTCTCAAATAGAATAGAAATTTATAAATGTTTGAAAGATCTCTATAAAACCAAAATTCCACCAACCTACGATAACATTTACAATGTAGTGAAAAAACTTATTGAATCACTAACATTAACAGAACTTAAAGAGAATATGACATTAATGGGTTATAGTTTTTGTAATATGGGCTCAAATATTCAGATGCTTCTAGAAGATCCTAAAATTACATTTGAACGCTATTTTTATCTTAAAAAAATTAGTAAAATACGTAACATTAAAGGACATACAGTTTATTACATTGATGAAAGAGTCATAGACACAAGATTAACTTTTCAAAAACCATGGATGGACAATATTGATTATACATCTCCTTCTTGGCAAGGATACATAATACTACATATAATTTCTGGAAAGCAATATGTCAATAGTTTATACTGCAATAGTGTAACTGAACAAGATTTCAAAAAATGGATTTGTGATATAGTTTTAAAAAAACTGAATCCTCATAGTGTTATTGTAATGGATAACAATAAACTCCATGGCACATTTGATCAAAAGTCGTTGACAAAATATGATTCAAAAGAGGTCATGTTAAACTGGTTGAAAATGAACAAGATTCCATGCAACAGTAATATGCACAAAGCAGAATTATATCAGTTATATAGAAAGATTCCAAAAAGCTACAAAGACTATGATATTGATAGTATTTTAAAAGCTCATGGGCATGATGTGTTGCGTTTACCATCCTCCTTGCATGACCTATCACCTACACAACTATTTTGGGATTGTATTAGATGCAGTTATGTAACGAGTAAAAATACTATTCCATCAATGTCCGTAGATGAATTATATACAGTGAAATCTAGAATCAATTCCTTTGTAAAAAAATATAATGAAACTAGTTGGATTAAATTTGAAAAGAGAATAATTGCCATGGAAAAGCAGCTTTATGACCTTGACGAAGACATAGATAAAGTTATAGATGATTTTTTAATTCAGAAATAAATACTGTCTTTAAATTATTGCAATTTTATTATCACTTAATGTACACTTATTGATATAATTTTTTTTTACAAAATACAATAGTCCATGGAATATATAATCAAAATCATTTTTTTTATTCAGTTATGAAAGGGACAATACTTTTAAGGGTTTTTGGAAACAAATTTGATTTGCCAGTTATTAAAATGAACTGCACTCTACTTCATAGACATTTGTAAAGAACTTAAAAAGTAATATGCAACCTATTATACTTTTTATTTACGTTGTGGGGAAATCAATCATGGACACGCCATCCTCTCGGGGGAGAGAGTGGATAGTGTGAAACTCTTACTCACTAAAACCTCACGGTGTACCGGCCGTCGCTTTGGTTGGGGCGACATGGGACCGTGCAGTGTTATCACCATTCCACCCCAGTGGTCAGCCCAGCGGAAGGTGTCCGTCAGGCGTCGTCCTAACAATGGGGGTCAAACTGGGTATACGCCAGCCACCCCCTACTCGTCAGCCGAACCTGTGTAATGGGGAAATGGGCCCCTCGGCCCATCCCCCCAGGTTCGGCTACGGAGGTGGAAGGAGACGGATAAAACGCCACCCCCTCCCACCGACTCTGCGTTGACGGAGAGGGTCACTCAGAGGATTCTCCTTGCGAACCCTTTCCGCCGCCTCCTTCTGCGAGATGACCTCCTGCGCAAGATGAGCATGGCCGTGACCACGCTCGGCAGCGACAAATCATTCCCCATCGCCGCTGCCAGAGTACGACGCTGAGACTCCCACGCAGCACACTCAGAAAGAGTATGCTGCGTAGTGTCCGTCTCAGCGCCACCCTCATGACATGCGGCGGTCGGCTCCCTGCGTGTTATCTGGTGGAGGTACCAACCGAAGCCCCAGGCCCGGTCAGCAACTGCACCAATCTGAACGTCAGGGAGCCCCACTCTCTGTTACACCATTCCGACAGGACTGGGCAGACGGCGTCGATAGTACGTACGTCCGCCAGGTCCTGCCGCCACCTCTCCATCATGTCCCTCCGGACCCTTTCCCTCATTATCTCAATTTCCTTAGGAGCTGGAGGTTCCCCCCGGCGTTTCTTAGCCGCCGTATAAAAGTATACGGCGAAGAGAACCTCGCCGAGGCCCGTGAAAAAGTAGGGCCTCAGTTTTTTCGAGGACCACCCTGAGGCCTAACCGTCGTATACGTCGGTCGGACGTGGTCACGAGGGTTGCAGCCTCCGTGGCCAGGCGCATCAATTTTCCCCATTACCCCCCTGGGCTACGACTAAGGTGTCATCCGCAAAGCAGATGAAGCGCACTTCTGATGAAAGCGCGCCGTGGAGCACCCAGTAGTAGCCCAGAGACCTATTATACTTGCCACAACCTCTTTGCAGTAAGTAATATTTTGTTATATTTATGCATTTATGGGGTATATTTCTCAGTTATATATCAAATTAAAACTAATTTTAATCCGTACACGATAAACTATCTCTGCCTATGTTTATATATGCCACTTCTACAGTGACATTGAATTAATTTTCAAACACTAGTTTTTACAACACAACACCGATCACCCCACACACGTGCACATACATACATGTAGGTACACATAGTGTTTGAGTTTATTTTTTTTATCCCTTTTTCGAACGGAGTTAACTTAGATTAACTTAGTAGTCCGGGTGTGCCTTCGGGCGGAGGGAGGTAGAAAACCTCGTTAAAAAGTTACCGTGGGCGGAAACCACGTTAAAAAGTGACAGAGGGACGGCTTTTGGGCGAAGAGGGAGAAAACCTCATGAAAAAGTTACCGTGGGAGGAAACAACGTTAAAAAGTGACAGAGGGGAGGCCTTCGGGCGGAGGGAGAGGGAGAAAACCTCATTAAAATGTTCCTGTGTGAGGAAACGACATTAAAAAGTGACAGAGGAGTGGCCTTCGGGCGGAGGGAGAGGGAGAAAACCTCGTTAAAAAGTCACCGTGATAGAAAACCACGTAAAAAAGTTACAGGTGGTGGTGGTTGGAGGGGGTGACCCCTTGATTGCCAAATCGGACCAAGGAGGGAAGGGGTTGGGGACCTGACTTTCCATTGCACATTGATTCGGTAGACGGATAGGCAGCGTGACCGGGCTGTCGTCGCGGTTAGGGCGTTCGCGCTGGGCCTTGTCGCCGGGGTGGCATGGTGCTTGCTTGTTCAATCCTGTGCCACTCCATAGCGCGGCAGACGGTATCTCGTGGGTTTTTTTTGTCAGTAAGAGTCTGACACCACACAGCTCCCCAGGGCTGTGGGTGTCCAATGAAGGATTTCTTCCCACATTAAAAAAGAAAAAAAAAAGACTCGGGATGTTTGGTGACAGTCCAAACCGAGGCGCGCCGTAAATAGGGGTTGCTAGCTGTTAAACTTCAGTATATTGCAAGTCGAAAAAAAATGTAGGTATGATGTTTAAAAATACTTCATTTTATTTAAAAGTTTTATTATAGATTACATATTAACTAATTATTCAGTAAACAAGACAGTTTTTGAGATATGAAAATGAAATGAAACATTAAATATTTATTTTAAATTACAATTTGTACCGTTTATTCAAAAACAAATTCGTCACTGCTCTCACTTTCATTGCTGCTATTATTTGCGTCGTCACAAATACGAGTATCTGAATCATCATCATTATCAGAACGATTGTTTATAAAATTATATAGCACACATTCAACTTGCGTGGGCGTTGGATGTCCTAAAATCACGTTGGTTTCAGATATCCATCTGCGCAATCACTTCAAAAACTTTAGCAGCTGACTATTGCTATCCTGCCTATAATGTTTAACGCATTAACTCCCTTTCACTCTAAATTATCTTTAACAGCTAGCAACCCCTATTTGCGGCCACTTTCATATAGGCAGAGGTAGTTTCCCGTTTATAGAAAACTACGTGTGTACTACGTGTAGGTATAATTAGATATTTACCTCAATATCACTGTTCATATTGTATGTGGCAATATGGGGTATATATCTATTTATACTGCAGGACATATACCGTGTTTTAAATTAACGAAATCTAATAAACCGTAAATAATAGTTGAAGATGTTTTTGTCCTAAATAAATATTTTACTTTCATACATTTCAAGTTCTTTATTGGTGAATGATGTAGTAAGTTTGCATTGCAATTTTTGAATTGTCATAGCAATGGGGAACCTTTTAGAAAAGTGTTACACAGAAGGCACAACCTTGACACCAATGACAATTTCATATATAGATGAATTAATATAACTTGTTTCTTACTTTTTGTTTGTTTTTCAATTATTTATTTAATATATATTAGTCACAATTTTTATGCCATTATTTTTGTTGACAACCAGTCGTCTATATTCTTTGCTGCCATTGTTCAGTAAGCAATAATAACAAGTGTTTTGGAATAATTTCAATGTATTAACAAGATTGTGGCTCCCTAGTTTAAAACTTTCCATGCAGTTTTTGTGGTACCTCAGAATTCATATTCCGTGATATTATTTCTCATCTACTACAGTTGCGCACAATAATCGAACTATATTACGTAAAACGCTACCAATATTAGAAAATATATGGTCAAATAACATAAAATTATGAACAAAATATAAGATGCACAACAAGACAAAGATCCCGTTAAAAACTTTCATCCAATTAACTACATAGTTCTGAAATGTCATTTGGAAAGAAATCGGGTGAGTGCCTTAAGCGCTCCCCTTAGTAGTCTAGTAAAACTGTAGAGGCCTTGCGAGGTTAACAGTGTAGTCAGTTCGAAAAAAAAAAACATTTGGATATGGAGCTACACTGCCGCTAAAGTGTTTTTTTTTTTTCAGAAAAATTATGGGTAATATCACTCGAGATGATGATTTCCTACGATAACCCATACACCAACATCTATTTAGACAATTAAAAGTAATGGTGAAATAAAAAAAACTTAAATACATACATGAACACCAAAAACATTACACTCCTTCTTTAGGCAATCTTCTAATAGAAATGGTAGAATTAGGATGTTTGTAGATGGTGAACTCTGCAACTATTGAAACAATTTTAAACATCACTTATTGAGAGTTACATTCAAGAAGATTAAAGTTATAAACTGTTTTATTACCGATAAATTTTACTTTGTAACTAACTGTTGCCCGTCTGCTTTACGGTATGTAATTAAATCCTAATATCAATATAAAAAATATACTATATCATTCTGCAGGCTTCCTATATATCATTCCAATCGGTTCAGATGTATTAACAAATGCAAAGTTATTAGTTAATTATTTTATACTATCATTCTCCTTACACTTGTTACATTAAGTAACATTAGGAATGCCTTTAACCTGGTACACATCAGTTAATTCATCCTTACTAATATTATAAAAGTAAAAATTATTATAAAATATATAAGTCGTGGTGGTCCAGCGGTTTGACCGGTACAATCAATTAATCCGATGTCCGCAGGTTCGAATCCCGGCATGTACCAACGAATTTTTCGGAATTCGCGTACATTTACTAATTTACATTGGTAACACTATCGGCTGACGGTGAAGAAAAATATCGTGAGGAAACCTGAACCTGAGAAATGTTCTTGTAATACCACCGTATGTAAGAAAAATATAGAACTGTGGATTTCTCAGAGTTTGAATTCGCCAATACGTTGTGGGCTGGCGTGGTGATTATGCCATATACCTTCATTTGGGAAGAGGCCTATGACCCTGCAGTGTGTCTCTTAGAGGCTGATGATGATGATGAATATTATAAATGTGAATGTGAGCTTGATTACCTGTTTGTTTGTTACAATTTCACGCCTTAACTACTCAATTGATCATCATTCAATTTTGCATGGGCGTGCTTAGAAGTAGAGAAAGGACAGAGTACCTTTCGTCCATCAAAAGTATTATTCCCGAGGGCAAGCTTTACATGCACGCAAGCAAAGGCTTGTTAATCATAATCTTGAAAATGAGCAATTAGCACATACATTTTATTCCGTTAAAGTGTTATAAGAACAACTATGTCAATGCACGCAAAACTGTCCTGTGAAATTAATATCTCTATTACGACATATAGGTCCAATTTAAATTTGAACATGATTCCGTATCGAATCCTTAAACAGTACGAAATAAACCCATGGGTCTAATTCGACGATCAACTTTTCTGCCATAATTGCTTTCGAGTAAATTAAATAATGGAATATAACGGACAGATTCTCGACGTGTGGTTAATTGTTAAAAAATGTGTTTAAATTTCATTTACTGCTGGCATTGTCAGTGAAACGGTGCGTAGCTGAAATTACAACAAAGTTTATTCAATTTTAAAGAGACTTTTAAAGTATTGTATACGAAGAGGTCATTTAACATTCAACCAAAAATATCTTAGCAGAGAAGTGATTCCGGGCGTTAGAACCAAGAAAAAAATTGAGTATAGATTACAGATTTAATATTCTGAAAGTAGGTAAGAGATAAGTTTCTATCAGGTCTATTAAAATATGAATAAAAATAATCCCCTTGAATAAAGAATTTGAAACAGATATTTAAGCCATCGGGTAAGCTCTTACTGGGTAAAGGGCGTAAAAGTAACGGTAAACTTGTACAAACGTAGTTAAAACTACTGGCTTTGCAGTAACCCTTTATTTTCTTGTATGTTATGTGTTGGTTACTGCAATCAAGTTCTATTTCTAGCCAATCTCAAAAGAGCCGCAGTCCTGAGGCCAATCAAAATATATTGCTACTCTTGAGAAATGAGTCGGAAGGTCTCGTGTACCAAATAGTGTAACCAACCACACCCCTTGAACAAGAACGCAGCGGTGCGAGTACTACTACTGCTCATTGGAATCTTACAGTAATTCTATATCTCTTATCACCAATCAATCAAACAAATCTTCGGATTTACTTTAGGTAATAATTAATTACTTGTAGGTGCTATTGAAGAAAAAAATATATGTTTTTCATGTTATATCAATAAAAAACTTGAAATGTATAAAAGTAAAATATTTATTTAGGATAAGAACATCCTCAACTATTATTTACGGTTAATTAAATTTCGTTAATTTAAAACACGGTATATGTCCTGCAGTATAAATATATATATACACCATTTTGCCACATACAATATGAACAGTGATATTGAGGTAAGTATCTTGTTATACCTACACGTAGTAGGTGCATACAAATATCTCAAAAATATCATGGCATGACGATGTTTACAGATGCGAATGAAGTTCGTTACGACACTATTTTTTTGTGAAATCATGTTATGCAACTCTATTTAATGCGATATTGTATTATCTCCCGCATTTTTGTCAGCTTTAAATTAGAAAACTTAAGAACAATATAATATAGATTAGCGCAATTCGTTAATGTTATAATATTAAACTGGATAACATAACAATCTAACAAAAACGTGCCATTTTATATGGTGATCGGTATTGAAGTTTATCTATGTCAGACATACAAACATATATTTTTATATATCAAGTCCCAAATGCAAAAAATTACATAGTTTTTAAATTATCAGCCGAGTGGTACATACTAACTAAACATAAAATTAAAAAATATATTATGCGTCTTTTGGCATAATTATCTAATATTATCAAACTTCTGCGATATACCCTTTTCGCATTTGTCATACAGTATGTATATAATAGAATATATCTATAGATTACATACATATAGAGAATATATATAGAGAACATATATATAGAACATATATGTATATATATAGAGTAGCAATAGATAACGCATTCTTGGCCTATCTCAATCACTACCTACAATACAAAATGTCGCCCGTGCTATACTGGTAAACTTTCATAAAACGTATAAAATTTCGTATATCCTTAAATCATCTATACAGGTATGGAAACCTGCAACGTTATGTAAGTTACATACGCAGGTATACCTATATTTGGAGTCCAAATGAACAGGTGAATCTAACAGGTATACTCTATCGTATAACCAACATCTAATATAATTTCATCGTTTAGGAAATAAATGTATTGTATACACTTACAATATTTACGATTTGTTACGATGTTTTATAAGTACAATGTATTCTTCTATACGCTGTTATTTTAATTTAGATGCCTTACCACTATACTATTACAAATCACACAATTTTAATATCATATTTCGCTTGAAATTTTATAAGCAATAAAGTTATTATACGTATTATGTTGCTATGTCAGCATATTTAATATTGATTGGAAATACATAACGACTGTTTCAATTTTGTATATCGTCGGGGATATAGCTCAGTGGCAGAGCAATCGACTGCAGATCGATAGGTCCCCGGTTCAAATCCGGGTGTCCCCTTTATTTACGTGATCTTTTTATTATTTAATTTTGTATACAATATCTTTCAGCAAACTGAATAAATTAACTTCTAACTAACTTGACTTCTAATTCTAAAATTTATTAATTTGATGTGACACAATCATCTTCTTCTTACCCTCATCCCACCTAAGGAGGGTTGGCACAACATGTTTGTCATGTTGTGATGTATTATTTGGCTTAATTTTTACAATCGGCCGCTTGCCTGACATCAACCCTCCTTGGGTGGGACCACTATAACATCAACTTCCTAACTTCGTATTGGTCGCCAAACGTGGATATTTGACATTTCGATAACAGGTGGTAACGATTCAAATGACACGATTTATCCGTGAATTGCACCTCCATAAACTCTGATTCGAATTATGTCGTAACCATGACTATTTCTTCCTACACATGTGATTCAGGAGGTACACTGGCGTTTTTTTTTCCTTTCTTATCCGTTTTCGCTATTATTATTAAAAAATATATTACTATAAAACTAAATATAAGTTTTTTTTTTTCAATTATAGGTACATTAATTTATAAATTGTATTAAATAATTTAGTGTTGTCAACAATAATAATAATGATGTGCAACAATGTGAAATTAAATTATCTTTAAACATAATTATTATTTCCTTGATAATATAAGGGTGTATAACGTGTCAGATGCAATCCCGATCAACCAAGGCAGTGTGAGCTACACGTGGTGTACGCTGCTATACAACAATCCGGTAATCGGTTTTACGGTTGCATAGTAAGATTATATTGTATAAGCAATAACTTTATTCATTATGATGTATAATACCACTTAGACTTAGTGTCTTTATAAGGATGATATAAAGAGACAATTTCCACATTGCGTACTTAAGACCAAAACTTCTGATAAGAGGAAAGAGAGAACCTCCCAAGTCCTTATGGAGATTAATCTTCAGAACGTACCATGGGGCACTAACCGCCTTCCTTAAGAAGCGAACTTGTAAAATCTGCGGCTTACGAAATCGGAGTTCTAGCATATAAGCGAAAACGGAAGAACTATATGTCAGAATGGGGTCGACGCATGTCCTGTAAAACGTGAGCTTACGACTGATGGACATTTTGCTCTTCATGCATATCACTAGATGCTAGCGACCCATGACCATAGTGATATTATTGCGGGTCCTAATATCACGATAAAAAATTAATGCATGTCGAAATTTTAAAATGTTAATACTGTCAGCTCAATAAAGGCGTTTCTCGATATGTCGCACGACGGCGCAGAAGAAGCTTGGCCCGGTACTGCAAATGAACCACATTCTTTGTATGTACCTACTCATAGTTATAAAGAAAGCATCATATGAGCTACAATTTTAGAAAATAAAAGTTTCCCAAGAAAAACTTATATCTACTAAAACATTCATGGTTATATAACTTTATGATCTAAGGGAGTCAGGCGATAGTTTCATCTATAATAAATTCGTGTGTGTGTAGTGTCACGCAATCTATAAATGATTACGCCGCATACACATTCTTATTGATATATGCTACTATATATATAAACACACACACACATATATATAAAATCACTGCAACCTTTGCAACACATTGATTAATACAATATACAGATTAATGTGCGTTAGCTCGAACATTATATGTGATATATGCGTCTCAGTAAATCAAATGAATTATTAGGTGTAGGTGCGTTATAATGTAGGTGTTTATTCAATTCCATTTAACACAAGTATTTGTTTCTCTTAGTATATTCTAATTAACAGTTACTTGTTTCGTTTTCTCTACTTTTTATCACATGATTCCATTTTGTAAAATGTTGTACCTAATATCGTGTACACTTTCAATATATAGTATAAACACAGTCTAAATAAACATAGCTTGTACATTATTGTATTTAGATGCGTGACCTGTTGACCTTATGTTAGGTTAAAAATCGATAATTTGTACTACGCAAATTTATGTTAGTGTACCTTTTCTTGAATTATAATTTGATACATGATGAATCATGAACGATTTATGGGTCATTGATAATTATTAAGAAATACCTGATACTTTGTAATCCATGATCATAAAAAATAAGAAAGAAAACGGAAAAGTATCATTACTTTGTTTATACCACTGGCGTAAATTTATATAAAAACTAGCGACCCGCTCCGGCTTCGCACGGGTATAAAATATATAGCCCATGTCATTCACTGAAAAAAGGATTAAAATCGATCCAGTAGTTTTGATTTATTCATTACTGCCCGTGGCCCGCACACGTTATTTTGATAAATCTCGTAGGGTTCAGCCTGCGTTTGTTGCAATGTAAGCGGAAAAAATGTAATTATTTACGACATCACATAAGAAACCTCAAAAATAACAGTATTTCTCCACTATTTAATAGATGTTATTATACATGTAAAGCTTCCTCTTCAATCCTCTATCTATTAAAAAAACCGCATCAAAATCCGTTACGTACTCGTAGTTTTAAAGATTTAAGCATACATAGGGATATAGGGACAGAGAAAGCGAATTTGTTTTATACTATGTAGTGAAGATGTTAATGTACCAAGAAGTGTATAAATTCCAATACCGTTTGACTGATCAATGAAATGAAATTAAAGTTGACACGTCTGAGTATTTTCGCATTCCGTTGTTGTATTATCCGTTTAGCATAATTCGACACTAAATGCAGTACATCTACTTCCATACCACAGAACGAATCACGATGAATATTGTTTCATGTATAAATTTACTATTATAGATAATTACATATACATTTTACATTTCATTACATATACATTTTGCTATAGCTCAACTATCTGTTACAATGAATTATAGTACCAACAAATAATAACAAACAAGGATTAGTTGATGGAGTGTTACGAGGAGTTGTTTGGACTGATACCCGCTCCTGCATTCCACTATAACACAACCCGCCTGAAACTTAAATTTCATTCACACCACCTCGATGAGTGGAGATCTTCTACGGTGAGGTTTTCAAGATCATTTCTGCCTCGACGGTGTATCCAAAACATCACGAGTTACAAACCTTTAAGAGCGTATACTTCTTTAAAAGGCCAGCAACGCACTTGCGACTCCCCTGGTGTTGCTAGTGTCTATGGACGGCGGTGATCACTTACCATCAGATGACCCAAAAAGAATAAAAAGCGAGTTCAGACACCGCATCGAACAACGTAGGTTTGAATCCTTGCTACTGAGTTGGAGCTTTCGGTGAAGGAACCCATTATGATGAAACCATAGCATGGTGGCAAAGTTTTTTGTAAGTTCGCCTGTTTAATCATCGCTTACAAGTTGAAAATCTGTAGCCAAGCATCTGTTGGTGTGTTCCAGCAGGTACACTTGAGAGCCAGTCCTCTCAAGATTTAGCATGTCTTAGACCACAACATCATTTAACATAAGATGAGATTGTGGTTACAGTCTAGAACCTATAAAAAAGAACACAGCCTGGTGTAACAAATGAATAATGCCTATATAACAACTATGAACATTGTTTGCTTTTATATAAACCTAATCTTGTACTATAAGCTAGAGCTAATAATGAATCCTCAATGAAAAAAATAAATCATGAGACATTTTCATTGTTTACATCAGTGATCTTAGATATAGCTTTAATTCCAATAACCAAAACACAAAAAAATATTACTTTCGAATCTATATTTTTATCCGATAAACCTTGAAACCAATTTTTAAATAAGGTGTGAGCAGTTAAAGCTCAAGGTAAAACACGTTCTCAGCGCGTAGCCCGCCACAATATTAAGCCACGTACTTTTCATGTAAATTTTAAGCTATCGGTTTTGCGAGGATTTTGGCAAAATTCAAATTGTCGAGATTACTTTCCGAGTTAACTGCGGTCAGTCACGTAAGCAAATTATAATTTTAACCTTTACTGTTAACGTAATGTACATTTCATAATTATTATGAATAATAACACCAAATGACTCTTAACCAATACGAAAAGTTATCAAGTGAATCTTAAAAAAAGGAGTTTGTAGTCAAAACTTTAAGCCCAAATATAATCAATCGTCCGTGAAGGAACTCAAACATTTGAAATATAAATCTTTTTATTTAATCACGGTCTGTTGACAATACGTATAATCAGTCCCTTAATAAATTAGTTGAAAAATAATGTAATCGCAAATTAAAAATTATTTGTGCTCATCAACCTCTGCCTAATATTAATCATATTCAAACTTCGTTAATAATATTTTCCACGGAAATTTTCACCGTTAAACATTCCACATAAAAAGGCTGTTCAACAGAAAAACTTGGCAAATTTGCCTCGCCCGAGGCACACATTATCTCCGCCCATATTACGTTATAAATGGTTGTAATTTAATAGAAGCTTCTACGACTGTTTAGTGGAGAACATCTTTGTTAGCTTTTTTATGACGCGAAAAATGTCATAAATAAAATATATTTTAACTGACGATTTCTAAAGACCTTTACAACATAAAAATATATTGTACATAGCACATATTATGAGTATAGCGCAAATTTTGATTAAACTTTGAACAAGCAGGTACCATAAGATTTATTTTATTCATTTTGTGCTTGGTAAGTCGGCAAAACTCTCTTCTGTCTGATATCGAACTTGAAGTCGATATTTTCTAATTTTAGGAAGAATATAGCTTTGCAGTATTAAATATTGAACCACTACAATTGAATAAAAGGGTTAAAGCAAATGTAAAATTTAATTTAGGTATTGCATGCTTTTTAATTATCTCGAATGAAATCTAACAAAACAACAATAAAGAAGGTAGAAACATGTTAAAAAATTAAATTAAAATCAAAGCATGTCAAATTTAATCGCTAGTCGTTGTAATGTAGAACATGACGTGATAGTTATTTCCAGTTTACTGCATCATGTTTCTACCAAAATGTCTACACAACCTTGTTAAGTATATTTTAAATTTCCTGTATATTAATTTATATTATGGATATATTTCAAGTATATTAAATATAAACTTATATATTTTAGGTTTTATTATTGTGGATATCTACGTTCGCTGATGCATCAAAAGATAAAACATGTGCGTATGTAAAAAAAATAAACTTCGTGCAATTATGAATTTTATCGTTCTAAGATTAAAGTGTTATTTTAGTGAATCTCAAAATCGGATTCGATTTAACGCAAGGAGAAAATGGCGCACCTTTACTGCGTATACGAGAATTTGATGGTAAATAGACATTTTTTGTATTATTTTATATAATTTATTTTTCGCTAAATACTTTATATTACAATATAATTTCTGTGGATAAATATTTCAACTAATACTTCCACAGTAATTAACAATGTCAATACTTTTAAGATAATTATGTAACAAGGTATATACATTTTCCTCGCAATTAGATATTAAGTATATTTATAGAATCCTCAGAAAATAAACGCAGAGCATTTGACAATGACGCCAAAGAAATAAAAAATTATAACCATGCCGTAAGAGCGGACTCCCTTAGCGACAGTGATGAAACCAGAGACAACGTCGACAATATTAGCAAAGATACAGGACGTGATCTCGGTAACTCTGATGATGATGACGACTGTAAGTTTTACCTTTAATGAATCATCAAATTAATCATTTAAATTTTATAGTATTTTCACTGTGTATACGTATCTATTTTATTTACAAATAATCGTTCCAGGAATATATGCATAAACAATACATATTGGCCCCTGTTTATTAAAATGGCATTTGTAAAATATTCATAACTTTACAAATTTTCGTTAAAACAGGTTGTAAAATTACTGTTTTCATTAACAAAAATATGAAAAAAATATATAACAGTAAGACGTAAACAACATAAATCAATAGGAAGTACATAGTTGATAATACATGGCATACACCTATTTGCTTCAATATTATTTATATTCTAAAATGAGATAAAAAATATATGTTAAAATATTATATCACAATAATTTCATATTCCTATTTATTCCGTGTAAATTTCATACATATTTTTCACGATATTATTATTAAATTTCATTTAAATATCTTTACTCAGAACTCTGGGTTAACCTTAAATTGTAGAATGCATAAACACAAGATTAAAATTTAATCATTGAATGTTAACAATATCATATAGGTACTTAGCAAAAATGAATATATACAAATATTTGAATTGAATTTTTAGACAATGATGATAACGGTAACCGAATAAGGAGCACAAAGGGACTTAATCCTGGCGAATATGAACCTGAAGGTAACGTACAAATTGCATTGAAAAATAAACATTTAAAAAAATATTTAAATGTATACCACACTATACTATGTAAACAGTGTGATACTGTGATATTAAACACTGAAAACAGAATTTATTATCATTTTCATAATGAAGAAAATATAAGAATACGAGTCGGTGACTGTTCTTGCGGAAATTACAAATAGTTCTGTCAACGTTTTATTATGTTAATTGTCCAAACTTTTGTAGACTGATATTCTAATTCTGATGGGTAAAAAATAGGCCCTATCCTGTATTATATTTTAGTCCCAAAACGGAATAATCATGCTTAATAACAGAAAAAATGTGTTAAAGAAATATTAAAATATCCGTTTAACGTTTAGAGAATATATTTATTATATAGAAAAAATCAAATATAATATAAATATACCTTACTAAGCCTATCAGTATTATTTATGTGTTTGCTACACCGTCGTAATGCAAGGAGGAAACAGCCAAATTGCATCATTACTTACCATAGCAACACGCCACACCGACCCCCAACAGCGCAAGATACTCATTCGCCAAGAAAAAATCGGGTTTGTCGGAACCGCATCATCGTCATGATCGGTTTACATACCGAATTCCATTCGGGCTCTTTCTTATAATTAATAGGTTTAGATCTTACTAGTTTTGACCACAATCACACCTGATGTTAAGTGAGGATCTAATTTAAGATGGCAAACCCGCTAAACCTAGACGGAAACTGGCTCTCAGGTGTAGCTTGCAGAATACACTGATATGTGCTTCGCAACAGATTTTCAACTTGATTTCGGTAGCTAGCCAAGTAAGCTTAGAAATTGCCCTAAAACCATACTATGGTTTCGTCATGATACCGAAACCTCTGGCTCATTCGTAAGAAATAGAACCTATGTCGACCAATGTGGTGTACGAACACGCTTACAACTAAGGCATCATCGCTTCAAATCGCGGTCCTTCTGAAATGTGAAATTCTATTCGGAGCACTTCGTTTACACTTCAAACAGTAATGGTTAGGTTACCGCGAATGGTATCGTAGGTGGTAGTTTGAAGTCAACCCTGATAAGAGTTCCACGATACATTTTTTATCCCTTTAGAAACCCTTATAAACTTAAGCCCTCAACCTATACAGACTTTCTATTACTTAAATCTCCTAGGTCAATTACTAGGAGTTACCCTCGATAAGGAACTGACGTTCATACCACATGCCGATAGAGTGCAGAACAAGACCACCATGGTTATGGGTCACTAGCATTCACTGGTATGCTCGAAGAACAAAATGCCCCACACACATAAGCTCCCGCTTTATAAGACATGCGTCCGCCCCATTCTAACCTACAGCTGTTGTCTTCGCTCATATGTCAGAATTCCGCTTTCATAAGATGCAAGCCCCTTCAGTAGGCTAGTTTTGATCCCCGGAGTGGAACCCTCGAGCATGCTGCTAGCGGGATACAGTGGCACTGAACGTGTTCACCCATTAGCTTAACACACACAACGCTGATCACCCCTACATACGTGCACACACACACACAGGTAGGTAGGCATATGGTGGAAGGGTTTTTTTTTTGAATTGGTTAGTGTAGTTTAGCCGGGTTGATGGATTCAAAATATATGTTTGAGTTCCTGAGCTATTCATGTGCACCTCACTAATAATATTAATTTCAATAAATGTTACATATAAATATGCATTTTTTTACATCTCGCGGATGTGCCTCGCATAATTGGATAGGCGAATAGTTCGATTCGTTTTTTTGTTGTGCATATAAATTATATGTGTTTGAAAATCCCAGCTAAATACCGAAATAAATTGTTGTAGTGTAGCCTTAACAAAGTAATTGTCTGGTCAATAATCTATCTATACAAATATTGTGGTATTGTCGCTTTGGGGTGTTTATGGTATTTAGCGATACGGTCGCGATATGACAATGCTATTTTATCTTTGACATAGTGTTGTGTTATTCTGGTTCTTGTGCAACCTAATGGGACAACTTCGTGCTTAAATTTCGTTGGTGGTAATTCAACATTTCTCTAAAAGTTTCAATATTAATGCTTGGAAGGCCTGGAAGATTTATTATAACCATGGTTTATATGGATAAATTATATTTACTGTTTTTCTATGACATACTTTTTAAATTAGTCGCTCTTTTGATAAAAGTTCCAAACACGTTTCGGAAAACATTATCACGTTATCTAGATATTGAGTACGTAAAATTCGTTATTATAAAATAAGATTTTATTAATGTAAAATTATTATATTGTGTCCAGACATAACGATATATCTAGTATATAAAAAAAAAATAAGAAGCCTATTTTTTTCAGATAATCCGATTATACATGAAAGTTATAGAGGACATGCCGCTTCAGACACGGAAGGTATTTGCTTTTATAATTATTTAAGCTTTTTTGCATTTTATAATAAGTCTTGAGATTTATCAAAACAAATCAAAGAAATTTCGCAAGTAAACGTAAATGATGAAAACGAGATATTGAAAAATATAGGGAAATAGAACAAAGAAGTTTGTTGTATTTACAGACTCTTACTACAAAAAATTTTTGTTAAATCTACCACGTACACCAAAACCGTTGTTTTTTTTTTAAAGTGGAACTGTTCATAAAATTAAAGAAAAGTTACTTTTCAGGTGAAAACGTTCGTAGCGCTCGGAAGCAAGGAGTATCCTGGTATTAAAGCGCATCAGAGACTTACAACATGGCAATAAACATTAGCAAATCAACATTGTTTTGTTTTTAAACACGGAAAGTAAAACCCTACCGGCAGTATATTGAATGAGTTTTTATTTACAACAGTTACATACTCGTATAATACGTAAAAATATGAGTTTTTACGTATACAATCTGTCATATTTTTATTCTTGTACTTAATGTTTTGTAAATCAAATCTCTTTGTTATCTTTATGTTATTCTTATATTATTTCCATATTTTTTATATATGACGTAACAACAAAACAGTAATTTTACGCCCTCTTTATTTAATCTATTATATTACTAAAACGATTGGTAAATTCATAATAAAAGGCATCATTAAACAGTAAATACAAAAATGCAACTCTGAAAATAGTTACGGAATATCTGCAGATATGTAAAAACGTTCTAATAATTCAAACGAGTTTGCCGTTTTAAGGCCACCAACAAATAACAGATAGCGAATAGTAATCAAGTACTCTTAATATTGGTTATCCATTACGCGCCGATAGCAATTTAGTGCGGGAAAATTATAGTTAGTTTATAGAAGGTCATTTATATTAAACACTAGGTCATTAGTACAAAACACTGGATCATTATTACGCTCGTCTGTTAAACGAGCTATTAAGCCATATATTATGTCTCCGCTTTTTACAGGAATCAACGCAACTTTAAAATATCTAAAAGTAAACAAATTTTCTTGCCATTGATTTTTTTCTGTACTAATTTGTTCTTTTAGAAACAAAATTACGACATTTTGTTGTGTGAGCTAAGTTTTAATTAGCATACCTAAAGTACCATTAAGCTGCTTTTTACTAAAGTCAGAGTAGACATGTTGTTTTCTGGTCCGTCGCTAAACACAAATTCAAGATACTTGCTCTGGTTGTTTAAAAAGAGGTCTATATGTAATTTAATCAAATGAAATGTACCTTCTAGATGCTAGGTACAGGTAAATCTAAAACGATTAATTTAATATACAAGCAGTTCAATTTTAATATTTTAAATTATGTAGTATTTTTTTAGTTTTGGATTTATATTAATAATTGATAATACTTCATATCGAGAGATTACAAAGTCATAACCTTTGCATCTCACAAGCAAAATAAACTGTGAAACGATACTCTTTTATAAAATTTGTATTCTTTTCTAATTTTATATATTTAATAACTTGAATTCCATAAAAGATATTTATATATAACATACAGATTCCAAGAAACAAGGGTTAAATATACATATATTTATGTAGACAAAATTGCGGTTACCAGTAAGTATTTAGAGTGTATAAAACTGTCATTTGGTACTGAAACAATTTTTTTGTAAGGTACTATTTGTAATTGTACTGCTTCATGGGAAGAAAATTTTTCTACGTGCAAATTGTTGTTTTGCAAAATTGAAATCTCTTGGAGCGAGGTCCGATTTGTGCGAGTGCTGACGGGTGGTTTCTAACTACAGATATTGTAATGTCGAATGATTTGTCAAGCATTGTGAAGTCTTACGTCATAGAGAAATAATGGTGAAGATGGATTGAAGACTCGGGTCAGGTTTTGCCGCGAATTTCGCTCTCATTGTTCAGAGTTCTGCACTGTAGACAACTACTGTTATTATTTGACCTGATCTAATTAAGGTGTAGGAAATTACACCATGAGGTACCTACCACAAAGTTACCATTACCTTTTTAGCGGACGTGGTAGTGTGGATACCACTTGCTAACTTCAGAAGGTTGAAATAAAATAACTGACTCCGTTTGTGCAGACTAGTAATCGCTTTGGCAGCTGGATTACGAATCTCCTTTATTGAAGGCGAAGAGGCATATTTAAATGGGATAGAAACAGAACACGTGCAAGAATTACAGAGAAAACAATATACAGACATAAATATGCAAACAATACCGAAGTCATAAAACTAAAGTAAAAACTAAGAATTAACAATAAAATCTGGGTAATAAAATAATATAAACAATAACTTGGGATTATAAAAATTCGCCGCATTGTCTGTAGAGTTTGTCGGTCAAATTATAATTGCACCCAGGTAGCATGTGGTCGCCACCTGGGCGGCAAGTCTTAATTAGACGCGTTGTTAAGCTAACTAATTTCAGACTTTGTAGTGCCGCTGGTTTTTCGCCTGCATTGTTGTAGTACACACATACCACGTTTGCTGTAAGTATGTGTGTCGCTACAGTGCTCCCCCTTAAGCGAAGCGTACTGGTAGACGAAAGGTGTGTCTCGATCGGCTGATCGGTGCGGGCGGCGTTTGGCGATATGCAAAAATTGCTGGTTGATGTTCGGCGGTAATGTCTTATCACGTGTGGGTGAATCAGGTTCCGTGTTGTTGTCACTGGTTGTGTAGGCAGCTTAAGACGTGTGATGCGAGGCGTGTATGTTGACGATCGCGTAACTGGATGGCGGCGGATTTGTCGTATTGGTTGCTGATGTTGAAATGTTCTTCTGATGGTCGAGGAAATTTGCTCGCATGGTTTGAACAGACAAGTCTGCGGTGTCCTTTATGTAGCTTGATCTTGAACTCGTTTGGTGGTGGTTTCAAGTTTCGTTTATTTAGCTTTGTAGGCATGCGACGTTGTATATTGCACCGTTGATAATGTGTGCATGGCCTCGCCCTAGTGGAAACGTCGGTGTTTATAGATGATCGAGAGACTAGGTGCGATATTGTTACACCTGTTGCTTGGCTGCCATGGTGGCTCATGTTCCGTGAGGCGTCGAGAGTGTTACGACGGATTTTTTCTGGCAGGTTTTGTCTTGGGGCCGTGAAAGTTGTAAATGACGGATCAGTAATCTTCTTTGGCTGAAGATTATCTTGATTAACCACCTGATGAGTGCTGTTATCTTGTTCTTGCTTTTGAGGAACAGCTTTGTAGTCTGTCGTAGAAGGGCTTGTGATTACTTCAACTCGGCTGAGTGTGTCTGCAACAGCGGCTTCTTTTAGGCTTCTACTAAAAACTGCTGTTTTGGGTGTCGCGTCTTGTAGCGATAGAGACGGTGGTTTTGTCTTGCGGTAAATAGTTTGGTTATAGTTGCACGGTAATATGCAGTTACGTGCGTTTGCACCAAAACGACCGTGGTAATAACAATAACCGTTGTATGGTCTATTGTCGTACGATGGTGTTTGTGGGCGCTGGCTTCCTGAGCGACGTCTGGAGTCGTATGTGGCTTTAAGCTCAGCTAATTGGTCTTTTAGTCTTCGCACTTCGTTGTTGAGAGCATGTACGTGTTTGGTGCAGCTTGTATAGTTGTTTGACGCGGTGTTTACAACAGCTGGCTCTTCAAACGTAGACACTGCTTGTGCCTGGTCCATAATTTTGTCAGCTAGGACGGCGAGTTCGTCTAGCTCTGTGTGCGTACTGATGACAGTGAGTATGGATCTTATGTAAGATGGCAGATGGTTCATCCAAATGAGTTGGAGAGTTGTCTCTGGAAACAAATTACGCGCTAATGTTCGCATTCGGCGAAGTAAGTGGGATGGCCGTTGGTTGCCAAGTTTCGTTTCTGACAGAAGCTTATGAAGTCGACGGCTGTCGGATTCTTCATATGTATCGATGAGGCGTTTCTTCAGAATAGTGTACTGATTTGTTTTCGGCATGTTGTAGAGTAGGTCTTCGATTTGCTCGATGTCTTGTTTTTCAAGGCGCGTTATTAGAATTTGTGCAAGTCGTGCTTCGTCTCTTCCGAGTTCGCTGGTTGCTGCCTCGAACGAGAAAAACCAGAGTTGTGGTTGGTCACGCCAAAATGGCGGAATGCGCATGGAGAGTGCCATAGTGAGTTTCTATGTAGTGTGGTCTATGCTGATTATTTGTGGCTTGCGCTCGTCATGTTGATGATATCTGGCTTCGGTGTGCAGCGTTTTCTATGCGTGTTATTGCGGGTATGCTTCAGCGTCTCATTGCGAGTTCTTCCGGGGTGTAGTTCAGCACCTCTTTGCGTGTTCTTGCGGGAGTTGTTTCAGCGTTTTGCGCGTTCTTTGGGGTCACCACTTTAGCGGAAGTGGTAGCGTGATTACCACTTGCTAACTTCAGAAGGTTGAAATAAAATAACTGACTCCGTTTGTGCAGACTAGTAATCGCTTTGGCAGCTGGATTACGAATCTCCTTTATTGAAGGCGAAGAGGCATATTTAAATGGGATAGAAACAGAACACGTGCAAGAATTACAGAGAAAACAATATACAGACATAAATATGCAAACAATACCGAAGTCATAAAACTAAAGTAAAAACTAAGAATTAACAATAAAATCTGGGTAATAAAATAATATAAACAATAACTTGGGATTATAAAAATTCGCCGCATTGTCTGTAGAGTTTGTCGGTCAAATTATAATTGCACCCAGGTAGCATGTGGTCGCCACCTGGGCGGCAAGTCTTAATTAGACGCGTTGTTAAGCTAACTAATTTCAGACTTTGTAGTGCCGCTGGTTTTTCGCCTGCATTGTTGTAGTACACACATACCACGTTTGCTGTAAGTATGTGTGTCGCTACACCTTTCTACAAGTAAGTTTGACTTTAGAACATTGTTATGGCATTTGACCTGGGGTCAGCCATTATGTTGTTCGTTTGTGATTTCGTAAAGAATCTATTTTTCGTTTCACGTTACAATTTTGAGTAAAACCCTTGAATTCTTTGTAGTCAATTCTCCTTTGTAATGATTTAACAAGGTAAGTCAAGGTTCAACGCGCGCTGCTCTGTATCAATCAAACAAATGATGAGGCACTCAAGTTTCAAATTTCTTTTTGTGTTTTACCGATTGGTTGTAAATGGGTCAATATTCTGTATATGCTAACATAAAACTACGTTGCTAATTCCTTGATAATTTGTTATGATTTCTTTCCACCATCACCTTCAACACCTACCACCATTCATCCTTATTTACCTTAATGGCTGGTCTTTATCGTGGTTCATTATTTAAGTCGAAGTTTCAACTCCGAAATTGGGTAAAGGAAAAACCCATAATGCGTTCCTTAGACGTTTCTCCTCCAAACACAGCATTAACATTACGACCAGATTCTTCTGTGTTGGTCACACGTAAGAACTAACATTGGAAACTACTTTATTTTTCTTTGCGTCCATTATCACTTTAAAAACGGAATGTAAAAACAATTGAAGGTCGGATAATTAAATGACATTTTTTTAAATCCAGAATATGTGAATTAAAAATGTCAGTCTTAAAACTAACAACAAACAAATTTAATTTTAAACGAAATGCGTGCTAAAACGGCAATTTCAAAGTTAAACCCATATTTTGAAATTAAAATGTAATATTTAACTTGCACTTAGCTCGTTGCCAGTTCTTCTCTACATAGTTTCCGGAACTTGTGATAAATTTGTAAAAAGTATAGAACTTCATTTCATATATATATTTATTTAACGATTTTTATAAGCTCTATACCTTCAGTGGCGTATGTTATATTGCCCTGGAGAAGTCGGGCAAGCAGTGTAGTATACATAAGAGGGGAGGTAAAGGGATAATAACGAAATTGTTTAAGCCCAATATATTTTTGCTTTAATGTTTTTCCTATGTAGCCATTAAATATACATTTTAAAAATAATAAACAATGCTGATGAAGTCGCAGTATCAATTCGTTAAAAATTAAGAAACATACGAGAAATAAGATCTCCTGAACTAATATAGAATACTCGGTCCTTTTGTTAAATAAATAGCGCAATAATCGATGGAGTAATAAAATACAATATAATTTATAACAGCGATTTTTTAAAACACTTTGGATCCATTACTATTATTAACAATTTCCCCGAAACGTTAATTTTGTAATTTATTTTCCTTTTGGTAAGTTCAGTTTTTATGCAACACATAACTCATATCATACAATTTTTTAATATGGAAAACAATCAAATTACAGTACTTTTCATTACATTTTCCGCAATACAATTAGGAATATAGATTACGTATTAAACATAAATAACGCGACTAGAAAATAGAAATTTGTATTAACTCATACTACGATACTTATACTACTCACATCCTTAATAATCTTTTTATAAAGGTGTATTGCAATAGTCGATGTTTTGTATGTTTATTACCGAATCATGGTGAAAATTGGTTTTCAAGCATACTTTTAAGATTTAAAAAGTTAAAAACTGAAAAAAGTGTATCGAATTACTTATACTCATATACTCATCTTAGAATAAAAGTCATGGCAGTGGCAGATACTTCAGCGTTACTCAATGAAAAAAAAGTACTGTCATTTGTCAATGTCAAATTGATATTTTGAGTAACTAGATATCGTTGAAGAAACTTTGAAATTAACTTGTACACCTTATAATTAATTCCTTTTTAACAAACATATGATATTTGTACGCTGTGGTATAATTAATTTACTAATTTAGTAGTACTGCTTTTTGTCTTATTTAATCTTTCAAATTATCATCATGTTATCTGTTTGTTTTGATCTAAAATTATTTTATTAGTGTTGATATTGTATTAGTTAATGATTTACTATCTAAAATGGATAGTGGACAGTGGAGAAACAAAATCGTCAACCAGCTTCAAACACGAAACAAATATGAAACAGCAGCATTTCAAGACATAATAGCTTTTCGTAAGTAACTTAACCTAGTGAGTCTTTGTTTTTATTGAGTTTTAAAAGAAATATAAATCATAAAATTTATGTCAAACATAATAATCTATTGTTTTTAATTAATAGTCTCCTTCACCTCTATTCTATTATCACAATATTATAGAGAGAGTATCATTTTAAGTGCATAGATAATGACAAAAAATAATATTGTGTAAATATTATCTGTCATGAATACTAAGAATATGATTTGATATAATTGTGTTTACTTTGAGCACATATGCTAATTAAGTATAGTATAAATTATGTAAATATGAGTAACTTGCTCACATATATAAATGTCATAGTGTATTAAAATAGTTGTCATAAATAATCTTATAAGAGTTAAGGCTTCCTTAATATAATAATAATAATGTAACTATAATATAACATAGTAGTTTATAAGTAGCTCACCATTGGGTAGAGGTCTTTCCCATAAAGAATTGGACTTAGTTATCTCATTATGATTGGTTGATAATTTTAAGTGCCTATAAACTCTTTAGTTTTGTATATTTGGTACTGGAACTATAAAGGATGTTATTAAATGTATCAGTTACCTCATGGTCTCCTCATCCTTTTTTATACAAAATGAATTGATTACAATTGAGTTAATGTTGATTAAATGTATTATTTCTATTAACTTTCTTAACGGGTAATAATATAATATACAGTAGTTATAAAATGTAAATTATTACTTATTTTAACATTTTTTTTTAATTGAACTACCTAACTAAGATTATAAGAATATTTTAGCAATCACATCAACTACTTAATTCTATAAGAAAAGGCTTTTGTTATATTCAGTTGAAAGTACATTCTATGTTATCTAAATTTCAGTGATACAATAAGTGATCTGGTGTGCATTTAAATGTCTATGAAAATAAATTGATATACTGTAATTATATTTCTATGATAAAATAAATGTATTTCTTATTACTGTGTTTTTCAGAAAGCAGATTATTTGATAATGTAAACACCCTAAAAAATGAAAATCTTCAGCTGACATTGGTTAATGAACGAATCCGTTTCTCTGGTGCTGAAAATGTTACAACTGCGGGGGGTGAGTTTGAGAAGATATGATAAGATTTCTATTACCATTGAATATTAGAAATTACATGTAATTCATAGTAAACATTGTGTACCATAATTTGATGTTATGTTTCACATTATTGGATTTTCTTTGTTATAATATTTGCAGCTTACTAACTTGTGTATGATATGATGGAGGCACACTATGATGGCCTTTTTGACACATTGTAATAGTGATGTTTAATGTCAATTTATTTTTGACCAAAATATAATCAAATATTGCTTTGTTTTGTATTACACATTAATACAAGTTTGCTGGAGATGGAAGTTGTGCTGGCCAGTGCCCCTATATGTGATCATATATGTATAATTTCGAATTGTAGAAAATATAAATACCAAGTTGTGTTGTAAATAAATATACTAATAATTATAATCTTTCTCAAAGAGCTCCGTTTTTTTTGTTAGTAAAACATGAAAGATTTGTTCGTGGGACTATATTAAATTGATACATTTAGTATAGTAGTTAGATATATAATATATATATACATATTATATGTAATTTAGAAATCAGTGTACTAAACTCATTCTGTGACCTATTTAAAATTTGATAAATTGTAGAAGTAACTGCATGTCAATATTGACAATAAAGAACAGTTATTTGCTTCTTTAAACATATTTATTGATTTATACGAAACTTCATGAGTGGACAATCGTCAAAACGGCCATCATAGGGTGCCACTATTATATGCAACAGTATGAGATCACTTTGTCACAATTAATATTGTTAGAAACCAATAGTCATATATTATTCACCATACCTTATTTGAATATTATAATGTAATATATTTTTCTGAAATAATCTACAGGAGGTAGTAATAATGAGAGAGTACAAGCTTTAGAACAAAAAATATTAATACAACAAGAAGAACTCACATCCTTACATAGACGACGTGGTGAAAATGCTCAACAAATCATGAGTCTTAATGAGAAAGTTCATGACTTAGAAAAACAACTTCAAAGTAAAGATGTTGTGTAAGTAAATTTTACATTATCTAAGTAACTTTTGTAACCATAAAATTAAGTTAGAATTTCATTTACTGCATAGCTTGATTCTGTTATAGTTAAGTAATTCTTTTTATTTATCCTTATACTATGATAAAATAGCTGCATTGTACTTGACACGAAACACATCACAATCCAAGAATAAAATAATAAACAAAGCACAATAATAATATCTAAACACTGTGACCACAGGAGGCATGTTTGTAAATACAAACCACAACAAAATACTAATGGATAGGTATATGATATTGGTTGACTGTTCTTAAATAGTGATTTATTCAATAATATGATAGACTTCTCATTGATAATAAAACTGGGATGTGATTCGTACCAATTGATGTTTTAAAGTTTTTTAGTTACTTGATGATTAAATATAGAATATGTTTAATATTTTGCCATGAATGATATGCAACTTTGTTGTGAGCTATTTTTTGTCATTGTCTCACTCAAAAAGTTTATTTATCTTTTAACTATAAGATTAATAATCAACTTATATTTTTGTAGTTTTATTTTTCCATATTATGTTATAAAAAATTATTATAAAAATATGTGCTATGGTGATTATGACCCTCAGTATTTGTAGTATAATCTCCACAGCAAACAAGCTGCATAGAGCAAAAATACAATAATATAATCATGCATTCAAAACTGATATTGCTGATGAAAAACTCGTTTAATTATGTATAGAGTTAGGAAAAATAAAATGGCGTATTCTAATGTTATGCTAAATAAGAGCATTTAGTGACACTGAAACCAATGGTGGATGACAGGTTTTTTTCTATTAATGCGACATACCATCTCAAATTTGCATTAATTTCTTGACAAAAAGATCTTCAATAATAATATGTATTAATGTCAAAGGTTAGCATTTATTAGGTTTAAGTTAAATAGAACAACATCTGTATAATTTTAAAAATATAACCCAATGCTGATATTGAAAATTATTACAATAATAATGTTATTCAAATATGACCTCTGGATTTATCTTATTATTTACATATTACTTGTACAAAAATTTGCGCTAACAATGATTGTGTTATATATCTTATGAATCCTTAATTCACGGTTATTTTAAACACAAAAGAAGACATTCCTTCATGTCGAAATGAATTGTATAAATTAATTACTTTATTTTTTCACGAAATAATTTTCAGAATATCAGAGAATGCTGCATTAATAGCATCACTTCGAGCTGAAATACAAATGTATGAGAGTAATATGAGTGAACTGCAAGGCTTAAATCAAGTGCTTAGGGATGAACATCAGGCTTTACAAATAGCTTTTGCGGCTATCGAAGATAAATTAAGAAAAGCGCAGGTATTGTATACTGATTAATTATATTGCAACATAGTTCCTTATATATAGCAATAAATACAATCATAATATTTCTGTGAAACATTTACCACTGCACAGTTAAAGATTCTGTTTCTGAGGTACAGATTCAGGTCTGTTAATCCATCATCTACATATACATTTATTGATTTACATAAATCAAATTTACCATAAATTTTTTAAAAGAGTTGCCCAAAGTGATTTAATTATAAGGCACTAACAGGCCCTGCGGACGTTGTCCTGCCCTGATAATAAAAAATATATACTTATGTGCATAAAATGCTTAAGGTAAGTAATGTATTTAATTTGTTAAGGATTAATACTATATCCCTTTAAATAGCCTTCCAATTACCTCATTTTCTATAACAATTTTTAGAAGATAGATGGGTATAGTAAGATATCCTTAAAAGATTGTTATATGCCATTGTAGCCTTTTTTGTAGATCTATAAAAGAGGAATATTTCACTATGTATTGTTTTGTTATATCTCAAAAGAATTAGGCAGTGTTTTCTATGAAAGCTCCCAAGCGGTTTTGCTTTTTCCAACAATTATCGTTATATTTCAAACAATTTACACAAAACCTTGACAAATTATATATCTAAACCTTCCTTATGTATTACTCTATCTATTGGTGAAGAGAGCATTACAATCCCTTCAGTAGTTTTAGAGTTTATCGCGAACAGACAGACAGACGCGGCCGACGACTTTGTTTTATAATATGTAGTGATAATTGATTGCATAAATATTACAACTATAATTAAAACATTTATAACGATAATATCGAATGAACTAAAATTCGAAGGTATCATTTATATACGAATTTATGAATTTATATCTACCGTAGACGCCACGCTTGGTAAAATGATCCTGAGATCGACAGATATCTGAGAAAATAAATTTGATAATTTGTGTAAACGCAATTTGTTTTGAGTATTATTACAAAAAATAGGAATATCGTAATTTCATTTATACGTATAAATAACAAGAAAATTTCAAAAAGTAATTAAAACCGACTTAAAAAAAATGCACCAAAACGTCTTTTACCATAGTTAGGTCCCATATAGTCTTGGTTTATCATAAAACTACTAATTTTTCAACCATTATACATTTCCTATTCGATTTTGAAGAGTTCCATGGTGTAGCTTCTAAATCACATGTTCAATGGTAATTAAATAAGACCCACTTGAAAATATCCTCTTTACAATAAAAAAAAATCCAAATTCGTTTATAAATGGACAAGTTCTGAGGTAATCATTTAATCTGAGGTGCAATTGAGGACCTCCTTCTGTTTTGAAGTCGTTAGAAATGTATTTTGCTATATCTAAGTTCGATAAACTCTAACAGCGGTTGACATATCATCAAGACAGTTGGCACACTTAAATGTATTTTTCATAGAGAAAGTATTTTGGCTACCCAAAGGCAAGCCTACCTACCTACCTAAGTAGGGTTGGCACAACATGTTTTTCGGTCTTCCTCAACTCTTATATCCGTTCGCATATTATTCTTATTAATTTTTATATCATAATTTAACGCGGACGAAATTCCGGTTATAATAATATTCTATAATTATATCTAGCAACTCCGTAGAAAAAGGGTGAGAGTCATCAAATTGTCGGTCGAACATTTCTTGTTTAATTTATTTCGTGTCCGAAATATTTTCGTCATTTATTAAGTCGACATTTTTTTACATCGTCTCATTTTTTTTGTCCATATATCGCATGTCGCATTAGTATGTAGCAGTAAAGTGAAAGACCCTCGACAGAGCAGCCAAGGCCAATATGGCGGCAGCCATGGCTCAATTCCAAATGATTTAATTAAATATTATGCTCAGTTTTTAAAACAATTAAATACGCCATTTTAATACCCTAAATCGAATAATTTTCAGTTAAATGCCTGCGATTCGAAAAAAGTTTCACTTGCATTATGGTTTCATAAAACAACACAATTTTATTGCTTTTTATAATTTTTTCTTTAGTTTCTATTTTTCTATCCATAATTGTATATAATATATGTTATATATAATTCAGGTTTTTCACTCCTTGATCTTTAGGTTGAAGGAACATCCGTCGTTTTAGGTTTTCCACAAAAAATGATAATTGTACTTCTTTTACGCTTAAGTGGTTGGTTGACCCTTCCTAAATTTAGCTGGCCATTAATTATGTATATTCGTGATTTTAATCTAATGCCTTACATTTACATTTTTAAACTATAAGTTATAGCTTACCGTCGTTAATTGTCGTTGGTCTTGAATCATGTTTCTGATTCTCCACTGGAGGACTGATAGCATTCCATATAAATTTATTGTTACTGTAAAATCTTTAACTTATATAATAAATACTATTGTTGAAAATAGTAATATTCCAATTTCTTGAAACCAACAAATTGTAATTCTCATTGTTCAATCTAACAAGGATGCTTTAGATGCAAAAACTTTTATGCCTATAGGAATAAAGCTATTTATCACCCGTATTAGTAGTCATTCTATTTTTTCAACAAAAATTCAAATTGCTTAACTATAAATTAATTAGTGATGGCTGCATTATCAAGAGACATTGAAACTGTTTATGATATTGTTGATTTGGTAATATTCAAAAACAAATTGGAGAATCTTAATGTTTCTTTAAAATGTATAGATTTCATTTTTAATCATTAAATGTAAACTGAGGAAGTGGTATCTTATAATAAATTGGAAAAATTGGCTGCTTTTCAAGGTGCTTCTGTCAATATTTTGTATAGTCATGATTCATTCATTCAGTCATGATTTAGTTTTTTTTTCTACCTCGTGAAAGACGCATCAATTTTAATAAAGGTCCACATATCATACATCATCTTCCCTCAAAACCAAAAATACAATTTTTGTTGCTAAAAAGTCAAGCGTTTTAGCTTTTTTCTGGTAAAATAGAATTAAGTTTAGTATGCCTGAAAGATCAGATAGGTTCGTTCGTTGCTGCAACGTTCGTTTCCCTTAAATTGTTTCCTCGATTTCCCAAACCCAAGTTCCATTCAGTACTGTTTGTATTTCGTGTTTAAAAAAACATTAACAATTTAATGTTGAATAACAATGAAATCCCATCTCGTTGTATTCACAAATGTAATAATTTCCTTTGAACAATATATTTTCGGAAAATTTTAGGAGAGTTTTTAACAAAAGGAATGAATAAATCATAACGTTGTAATCATAACTGAATGCTTGTTTGTCTGTGTTCTTTTCCAAAAGGTCCGACCAATAAAGTTTAATTCCACTATGTTTGATGCTCCGGTGCCATTGTTTATGCAGAGTAAAATATTTTTGGCATAGTAATGGCAGTTGTTATTACGAACAATTTATTCCAGTGGAACTTTAGATTTTTATAGCATCATTTAATATTTGGCAAATTTCCAGACTGGATCGAGGTTGTCTTTTACATATCTAGTATGATATATATTTTTTCATATTCACCTATTATAAATATTTACATTTTTATATCTTATCACGGGAATCCTAAGTCGACTTTCGGAATGAAAAGATCTTTGGAAAATTTTAATTTTGTTAAATTCTGTAATTAAGTAATATATTAGCTAATTCGGACGTTCCATTTATTGATTTTGAATTAAAGTATTGTTACTCGGTGTAGTGAATTGGTAATGTTGTATCGTAAAATGGAACACCCTGTGTTTTTACGATGCTCACGTTAGTAAAGTTTTGTATACGAAACGCATATAGCTATGTCTCATGTAACATCACTTACGTTCAGTTGGACAGAATGTTTCGTGCCAGTGTGTCAGTTGTGTGATACTACTAACACTGTGTTTCGGAAAGGTCAATATTGTGTTTTGCTATCGCTCTAAATATCGTTAAAAATGCGAAAAGTTTTCAGACGGGTAATTAGATTTAACATGTGTATATCCATTCGTATATCTGTTCACTTTTTGAAATGCATAATAAGATCTTGATTTTCATATGTTTTAGGATGAAAACCGTTCTTTAGTGGACAGACTGATAAAGTACAAAGCCAAAGATGCGGATAAAATGAATGAAGAAAACGAACATTTTCTCAAGTAAGTTGAACATTTTGGTATACATAGGTAGATAGAGGTATTTTGATTAATGATTAGATTAAAAGCATGTTGTTCGTAGTTAATAAGATACATTATGTTAATACTCATGCCCTATGTATTGTACTGCACCAAACATGATCACGGCTATCTAGCTTCATTGAAGAGCAAATGAGACAAATTATAGTTTTGTTTCACTTCACATGATATTCTTTAGGTATTTGCGTATATGCAGTTTGGCATATTTGGCAAGGGCTCTCTTAGTACTAGCATAAATGTTTGCCTGTAAGTATGTTAACTGTTATGAGACATCTTAGTGAATGTTGCTGCTATTATATTTTATGTGCACCCTACGTGAAGTAGAAATAGTATTTGTCATGTATAAAACACCTAATGACTATGAAATAAATGGAATAAGTTTAATGTATCTTTGACTTAATAAAAATCTAATTCGATAACGAGTTGTGAGTAAAAAGTTGATTTGGAAATCGCTCTGCGTATTTTGACATGATTGGATTAGCTACGATTTTGTATAATACTTGTGCGTGTTTTTTAGTAACTTTAATTTTTGACGGCAGAATGACTAATTGACTAACTGACATTAAATACGATGTATTATGTGCAATACCAGTAGGTATACTTCTTTAACGATTATGACTTAAATATTAAAATTCTAATACGTGGATCACTCTGAAGATAAAAATGACCACAGTAGTACAGTTAATTTAAGTTGGTACTTATATTTTAAATTGATATCTATAAAATATTAACATTGCATAATCTGTCGATATATTTTTATTTTTTGTTATCTATAATAAATTAGTTATTTTGAATTATACACAAGTGAGTAAAGTAAATTTGATAAATACCTTTTAATTCCTGATAAACGCCTTAATGCCCTATAAATTGCAGCGTTATAGAATAATTTTGATCGCAAGTCCAGATACATATAGGAAAACTAGATAATTCCATGCTCACAACTTGTGACAGTAACTATGCCTCAGTATGTAACGCTTTGAATTCTACGATAGACCGTCTTCTACTATAATCTCATGAAATTATAAATACATTATTTATATATAATGTTTATTTATATGATGTTTTCTATTTATACGTGACAAATAACTCTAGAATATGCACATTTGTTAATTGTGTGTGTTTAGAATGTGTATCTTATTTGTGATTAGTGAGCGGGTGCAGTGCGTGTGTGCGACACGGCTTAGAGAGCTTGCATAAGTATCCATAATATTTGTTTTGCTTCTTTTTGTTTAATTTCTTCAACAGGTCAGGCAACCCTACCGCGTTTTTCATCAACACGTTCGGTAGAGTTAGTTTCGGGTGAGTTTGACATAACGTGAATGATGATGTGGTTGGTGGTTTGATGGCATTGTGGCGTTCACTTTTGAACAAATGATACTCTCTTCTTCATGAACGTGGATCATTTTTTTATGTCTTAACTGCACTCTGAAACTGACTCATATTGATTATATATAAATGTATTCTCATTGATTTTTATATATTATTAAAATTTAATTATTCTGTTCGTTACATTATCTTAATGTATTGAAATTTACACACATGCGCTCATTCTTGGTTTTACCTGTTAAAAACGACCATAAAGTATGTTCATTCTTTTTTTTAATATTACCTTTTAGCATTTAAGAGTTTGCCTTCTTTTCTTACAAATTATCATTTTTATTGTGTGTGCATGTTTTTTGATTCCTATTAAACTCATATAATATTGATTATTATATTTATCATTTACGTTTATAAAGGTTATTGTTTTCGAACCATAAGTAAACGTTTCATTATCAACGCAAATCGTTTTGCGTCACAAACACTGTAAGAATAGAAACGTGAATGAATAAACGTTTCTAAAAGTATATTTACATTCATTCATCATTATAATTAGCGAGCTCGTGGGATTCGGTTTTTTTTAATATTTCGCTGGTGAAAAAATAAAAGCTAATGTGTGCGTTCGAGTGTCAAAGCTTATTATTAACTAACACTATTTCAGTTTGCATTAGGCGAAAGTGCATCTATGCTACTATTATAGAAAGGTACACGTTGTCTGTTTGTAAGAAATTACCTATACAATTAGTGATTAAGTTCTACAAATTCTTTCACTGATCCGCGTGAAGTCACAGGCGGTTTCTAGTTGTGAATAAAATTGTTTTCTTTTTCATTATTTGTTTCGATAATGTATATTCTTAATCGTTTTCTCTAATTGAGCTGATATTCGAGTCCGATGATACAGCGAGCCAGCGATTACGCGAACCTTTTCCGAATCGAATTGATTATGATCGGTGATTATTTGAAAAATCTAATCATTTTGAATAATCACTAATAAATAAATCATAATAATAACCCCTTAATTTTTTTAAGTCATTTTATGATATGTAATATATAATTATACGTATTTGTGGGTCATTTTCTAATTATTTATTGGTTTTCACAAATGTACACATTAAGCCTTCGGTTGTTTTTTTGAGAACCAGATCTCAAAATGGCGGACCGTGTTTTTAAATTTGGAGCCAATTTATCTGTTGACTAGTACATCATAAGGTCTATATTCGATTGTATGGAGCTTTAACCCTTATAGGCTTCGACAGTCCAGGGGTTAAAGGTACTACTAGTTTTTGTTTTAATATTCTAAAGGAGTACATAATTAATAGTCAACTGATTTTACTTCACAACTTTTGGATTTAAAATTTGTCAGAGTATTAAATATAGTAATAGTATGGTGTTTCAATTCAATTTAAAAATGGTTGAACTTTCACGTAAATACTACGCGCGGGAATTAATTCACACGTTTCATTCAAAATAATCGAGTGGTAGTTGTCGGTCAATAAATGAAATTGAAACGAATTCCACTCTCGACTTCGTGTAGCAATGCCAAATCGGTTCACTCAGTCACAACAAAAACATGTTCGCAACTTCGTCCGAAAGACGGGAAAACGTTAAATGGATATTGTGCGATGATTTCGTCCCAAAGTAGAAAATCGTTCAATATAATCGTTGGACGGAATGAAAATATTGACATCGAATCACCTCACCTCGGAATCAGCCATTGAAATGAAAATAAATTAACGTTAAAGGTCATTGTTTCCGAATTTATCTCTAACACTAGGTCAATTGGTTTTTGTAACGCTTATTTGATTATGATTTTTGGGTAATCTGGTACGGTGGAGTAAAGTGTAAATAATGTTAAGGTGGTACGTATGTTCAAATAAGGGGTAACTAGAGAATAAATGGCAACTTTATAAATAAATATATATGTTGCATTATTTTTTCCATAATAATTATAGTGATATTATGTAAATGACTACCACTACTAAATAATATGAGTCGTTTATCCAAAATGACTGATAATGTTGTTTTAACAACTCTGAAAATGTTACGTAATACAATGTGAAGAAATCCATTTAATGAATATGTACTGTATTAACTTTTTACCATAAATTTGTGCATATTTATATTTATAGATTTTCTATTACATAATTAATGTCACTATTAATATAACGTCTTTAAAGGTTTCCAATGTAAGTACTGTTTTATCTAAAATGTATTATATATAAAAACTTACTGTAGCATTAATTCTAAAAATTTTATGTTTTTACACTATGTTTCATGTTAAAAGAAGCAAAGTATAAAATTGTATATATTTTTTTTCAATTACGGAAAACGCATGACGTGAATAGTGGTAGGCTGTAATATGTTGACGCGAATCACAGTTGAAGTTGATTTACTGATTTTAGATACAAAGTTGTGCATGCATATTTTATATGAACACATAATTTTTTTTTCTAATATAGTAGTTATTTTTGTCTTCGGCCTCAAAATAGAATAAACATGTGAAAGTCATACTCGGTCAAAAAAAAAACATTGTACTAATATATAAGCCTGGGTTTCTCTGGGGTAATAAGGAAATATTTAAATTTTCATTACAGATATATACGACTCAGGAATAAATTATTTTTTGCTGTAAAAAGCTATAAAGCTAAATTGAATAAATATTTTAACTTAAAGCTTACAGTTACTTAAAAAAAGAAATGTCGCAATGCAATAATGGTATGCATGAGCTTATTATCAAATAATTTTTCAAATAGTAGCTGATATTGAAATTGATTACAGAAAGAAAAGTGACAAACTCCGGAAAGAATTAGAAGAGGCGGCACGCGAAGGCGGCAGTAGGAATAGTGGTGGCTCTGGAGGTAGTTCAGATGACAAGATAATGGATTCTATGCCGTATTATGCAACCGCATTGCCTTCAAAGGTTGCATTAAGATTTGTGAGTGTATTTTCTGAGTAATTATTTATATCTTATCTAGGGTAAAAATACCTTCTAATTTTTATTGAATTTAGCGAATGTCAGCTACCCCCGCATTAACCAAATTAAACTAATTTCTATGTGACGTTTCTGTGTAGTAAGTGATCCATTTTATGAACTTTGTCGTGGATAGACTTTTTTGGATAATTCCCATTATTTCGAATAAGCTTAAAAATAAATATAATAAGCTTAGTTACAAGATATCATTTCTTAATAACTTTTACTTTTGTTACAACATTTTTAAAGGGAAAGGAGAGAATTAGCGGGCGTTTTAGACTGCTGTCTAAAGATAAATATGATTTGTTTGCAAGAGACGAGAGAGTGGTGTAGGTTATAAATTTTACAACTTGGGCATTTCATGTGATACTTATAGATATATAGATGACCTCTTATATATAGATAGCCGCCTTTCATTATATAAATGTGTATTTTAAGCTACAGCTTTGTTTAAAAGAGAATAAAAATGACAAGATACAAAATTTCGTTTTGAAAATTTTGCTCCCGGATTTGTTTTTAGTTTCATTGTATTTTCACAAACGCAATTAATGTTCTATGTAAATCGCTGCGTTTTATATTTTATTGTAAATTTGTGCAATTCGAAAAACTACTTCAAAAATATCCCAATTTCAAATATAACTGTTTTTAGTAGCTCATAAATTGACAAATAAACATGATAGAAAAACCAAAGTTGTGTATGCACATTCATACCTATTAGAAGTTAATACAAGCTGAATATGAACGAACTTTAGAACCTCACCTTTTTTCCTAGTCCGCTTCACGTGAAATGCCGCTACTGAAACTTGACGGTAAGAAAAATACAGCAGGCACTGTATCATACAATGAATTCAATAAATGTGTGATAGATATTAAGAGAATGAATGATAAATTCATATTTTATTTTATTTTAATTAAAATATATTAGACATAAATGAAGGTCATTTATAAGTTTCCACATGTAGCAATGTAGCGATTTGTGAAAATATTGATAGGAAAAACAACCTTATTTATAGTGGGCGTGTATGCACCATAGACTAAATGTAATATGGTTGTAAAATAAGGGTTTTAGGATAATCTTGATGAGATGATGATGTTTAGATTTGATGAGTATATTCAAAGGAAGTTTGATAATAATACCAGTTGTAGAAAAGTTGAGGAGTATTGGGTTAGCATAGTATGGATATGTCATAAGGAGAGATACGCCATAAGAGCAGAAAAGTATTAAGGTGGGATGGATATAAGAATAGAGGTTGCGCGGATCTATAATACATATGTTGTTCTTAGGACGCACATGACGGTGAAGTATATGCAGTCAAATGGAGTCCAACGGACAGAATAGTAGCAACGGGAGGTGCTGACAGAAAAGTCAAGTTATGGGATGTGTCTAAATGTAAGTAATTTCTATAAGCTACTATACAAATAATACACAATACATTTTCGGTTCCAATGTTGCCGGAAACCTTAGTTGACAATGAAGAATTAAAGGTGAATGTGGAAGCGGATCCATCGCAAACCACGTTAGAGTTAGCAGCAGGCTTCTGTGTGAGTGATAAGACAGTTTTAATTCACTTAAAACAAATTGGAAATGTAAAAAAGCTCGAGTAATGGTTACCGCATGAATTGATTGAAGCACACCAACAAACACGCATTGAGTGCTGCATTACATTACTTAACCGTCACAGTAACAAGGGAATTTTGAATCGTACCGTTATTTGTGACGAAAAAAGGATATTTTACGATAATCAAAAACACTCATCATAGTGCTTGAACACAACAGAACTGGAGAATCCTGTCCCGAGCGAAAGTTGACTCAAACTCAGTGGTACTAATTTTACTGTCTTAGACTACAGCTTCCTAAGATCTTGTCAGACGATTACGGCCGATCTGTAACGATTGCAAACCGTGACGGAAAAACTAAACAAACCCAGACTGGTCAATCTCTCTAGTCCATGCCTGCTTCAGGACAACGCTAGGTCTCATACTTTGCGACAGACAGGTCGCTAAATTAGAGGAACTACGGTTGGAATGTCTCCGATACTCATCATACTACCCGCACCTTGCTCCAACAGAATCCTACTGTTTTCGAAGTTTAGACAATTTCTTGCAAGGAAAAAAAGTCAATTTGGAAGAGGTTGTCCAATCCGTCTTCAAAGATTTTATTGATTCTCGCTATCACAATATTTTGGAATCAATGAACTACCTCTAAAATTGGCAAAGGACAGAGATAATAATGGTACATAATTATTTCGATTGATTAAATATATATATTCATAATACTTTTGTTCGTTTTACTTTTTCCATATAAAACAATTAATTTCATATGTAAAGACTTAATATATTGAAAACTACGAAGGAATTAAAAATGAATACAGGAAACATTATGAGAACACTTTTAAATATTTTGACTACCAACGAACTAATAAATAAAATACTACGTTCAGTTATCTGGTTTCTGGATTGTTATGATAAAACTTAAGTTAAAATTAAATTATTGATATGAAAAATATTGTCAGTCTTTACTAATATTATAAAGTTGGTAGTGAGTTTATTTATTGCATTTTCACGTCTTAATTACTCAACCAATCACCATGAAATTTTGCGTACACGTTATCAGGGGTACAGAAAGGACATAGGGTCTCTTATATTAAAAAAAAAATTACTGTTCCCTAGGGATAGGTCAAATCTACATCTAGCAAGAGCTAGTATTTTTAATCTATTTTTTGTTTTAGGTGTCGTAGAGAACAAAGGGATTTTGGTTGGATCAAACGCTGGTGTAATGTCAGTGGATTTCGATTCAACGGGAGCTTATATCGTAGGGGCCTGCCATGACTTCGCTAGTCGCGTCTGGACTGTTGGTGATCAGAGGATGAGGGTGAGTCTCTCTTACTAAGAAATAGTTTTTTTTTATATGATTTATTTATTTTTCCTGCAGACTATTTCTTGGTCTGCACCTTTTTTGAAACAGTTTTAAATCTAAATCATTCTAAATCTAGTGCAGCTTCAATACATAATTAAAGTGAGCAAGACAAGATATTATTTTAACTAGTTACAGCTAGTTAAATATATATTTAAACTACGTTAGTAACTAAGAACAAAGAAATAGTTATGTCATATTACATTTTTTCTCCAAATAGTCCTATTTACTGAGATACCTAGTTCTATGATTTTCGATTGAACGTATTTTTGCGTTATTGCGTCGTATTTATCTACTTACAACGAGTTTTATTCCACGAGTTACTACATCGTAAGACGTGATACTCACATAGTACGGGCTTATTCTATTTTTGAACTAGAAATACGTTTCAATATTTCTAAAATGTTTTGATGCCCTCGTTGCGGATATAATGGAAATAATGCGTATAGAGATTGCGTTAGTCTAAGAGATAAATGAAAGTTTATCGATATCGATATTTTTATTCTATTTTTACGTACAGAAAAAAACGAATGTGAAATGTATTCGTGCCGTTATCATTCGGAAGTAATATGACAGGTCTATTTAATTGTCTTTGAATTTGATATACGTTTATTTGTCGTTGTCAAAAGTGTGACTATTATTTAAGAAGTTTGATAAGATCAAAAAGGTTAATTAAAACAAATCACTGCCATATCATGACTTTTTTTACATTATTGTCAATGATTAAAGTATAAACAACTAGCAGTCCCGGCGGACGTTGTTCTGCTGCGCTGATAATAAAAAATATATACTTATGTGTATAAAATGCTTAAGGTAACTAATCTTTTTTTTATATTATAAGGATTAATACTGTATCCGTCTAAATAGCCATCCAATTACCTCATTGTACGTGACTGTTTTTTAGAAGATAGATGGTATGGTATAGTAAGCTATCTTTAAAAGATAGGTATATGCAATCGCAGACTTTTTTGTAGACATTTAAAAGAGAAGTATCTCACTATACATTGTTTTGTTATATCTCAAAAGAATTAGGCAGCGTTTTCGATAAAGCTCCCAGCCGGCTTGACTTTCCCAACGCTTCTAACAATTATTGTTATATTTCAACCAATTTACACAACAACTTGTCAAATTATATGCTTAAACCTTCCTCATGTATTACTCTGTCTATTGGTGAAGACCAGATTACAATCCGTTCAGTAGCTTTCGGGTTTATCGCGAACAAACAGACAAACGCGGCGGACGACTTTATTTTATAATATGTAATGGTAGAGTGAGACAGTAGAACAATATATGTCCTTAGTTGCAACGTCCTATATCATATATCTACATCGTCGTATAATGATGAGCCATACTGGTTTAAATTATTATCCGATCCTATACAACAAGTTATAGTTATTACACAAACATTGTATTTGCTTAACATAATTATTAATTGTTTTGCTATATTGACATACTGTACATTAATTATATAGATGTTAATGGTTCTTACAGATGAAATGTTTAATAGATAATACAGTTAGTAGCACTACATGTAATTTATATAGCTAGTTTATTAATCAAGGCTTCCTTATTACCTCTGATATCGTCCCGGACATCAAATCGGTTGTGTGAATAAAATTAAATGGTCTTTTTATTTTCAATCGCACATAGTGAGCGAGTATAAAAAATCGAAATGCAAAGTTTATCTATAAGTCTTGGTGTTAATCAACTCGTGTTTTCTTTTTAATGTGACAATTGTTGTGATGATTGTTTATTAGAAGTTTCCATCAGAGAATAAAATTATAACATACTTATTTAATCAAGTATTGTTTGTTCAATATCAATCATCATTTTTGTAGAATATTAATAGAACTATGATTATAATTTCTAATTACAAAACATCCGAATAGTAACGAATATTAGAAATGTGAATGTAAGTTTGGAACGTTTGAAGCGTTTGGAACGTTGGAAGTTTGAAAAGTTTGTAAAGGACATGGGAGTACTTTTCATATAGAAAAAATGTACTGCTCTCGAGGTAGAAATCAAATAATATTAACACAAGCGAAGTCCCCAATCAAAACTAGTATTACTCTAAACGTGATCTAGATCTATTTTAAGATTTCAAAGTCTATAAGTTTGGTGAAAAGATAAACCAGATAGAGTTTCTTGCCGGTTCTTCTCGATGACTGGGTTGTTTGTGCAAACCGGTGGTAACGATGACGTTCATAAGCGCCTTCTCAGAGCCTAAAATGAATGAAGTTTTTATGCTGTTGAAAATTTTGTACCTAAAAAGTCTGCGATAATATATCGGTGCGATACTTTGGACATCTGCTTCAAGAATGTCTCAGATTTAGTACGAAGAGACTAGGGCATCTAATGCTCTGTAACAATTTTCGTTTATGCCCCTTTGACTTTTGAGCTTGATGGAGAAGGAGTCTGCTATCTTAATAGTTCTCGATTAATATTTTTTTAAAGCATGTGATCATTAATCCCAAGGCATTTAACGGAATGATCACGACTTTCTGACTTCTAACTAAATCATGATCGAGGAATCTTTATGATTTTATTATATAATATTCATGCAACCACTTCTCACTCCCATTATATTGCTAATTCCGAATACAATTAAGTGAAAACAAAAAAAAAATCTTATGATTATTGATGTACAAAAATTGCATGCTAATATTGTTAATGTAACAACTACAAGTCCAAATCTATAATATACAGTGTATGTACGGAAATTATGAGAGTATTCGTAAGAGTATATTAGAGTATTATTTTTTCTTATTGCTACTGAACAGATTTTTCCAAAATCAAAAAGCGTGACTAATATGAGATAATATTCATTATTAAAAAATAAAAATTTGTAAACTGTGAAAAATAATATTCATCGCATTTTTTTACTCGATTTGAAACCGATGTTCTAACGTAAACGGCTTGGCAATATGCTGTTCAATTCTTCATTCGTTTCGATATTGCTATTGTGCTCGGAAGGCAGGGTCACGAACACGAGCGTCTATTAGCGAGCTGTTAGAGCGCGTCTGCACGCTGTGATCCGACTTTGATGATTTCCGACATTTCACGCGGATATATGATTTTGATTTTGCTAACAATTTTACACTAAATTGACGATAATTTGTGACTCGCTACAAAATGAAATTCCATCCGTGTCATCTCCATGTCTGGAAATTGTCTAATGTGCGGTTCTCGCGTGCGTTTTCCCCACGTACGTCGGTCTTCTGGAATGAACTCCCAGCGACAGTGTTTCCGGACCAATACAACCCTTCAAGAAACGAGCGTACTCTTTCCTCATAAGGCCGGCAATGCGTATGTGATGCCTCTCGGGGCACAGGTATCCATGTGGGTTTGCTTACTCATTTGTTAGTTTGTTACGTTTTCACGCCTTAATTGCTTAACTTATTGTCCTGAAATGGTGCATACTCGTTACCAGGGGTGATAGAACAGGACACGGGGTACCATTTCATCCAAAAAAAATGCACTGCTTCCGAGGGATATATTAAATATCTATTAACGCGAGCGCAGCCGTCAGCAAAAGCCAGTTATAATATCATAATCGTCAATAATATAAACAGGAATCGCATTTTTTAATTCGGAACAGGTTATAATTAAATATGAATGTAATCATCATAGTCCATTAATATTATTAGTAATAATTTTAATAATCATAAGATATTCTCATGTGTTAATAAAATAAAATAAGCATTCGAAAATTACTGCGAATAATTACTGCATAAAAAATTAATGTCTTTTGATCCATTAGATTTCGGAAGTACTGCCTTAATATTAGGATTATACCTACTATATTAGGTTTGATGTTTGGCTAATCTGTAGTGTTTTGCGCCTTATTGGTACCTTATAAATTGACCTACACGTAGTCCGGTGAAGCTGTGAAGGGCCTTAGTCCTTCAGGCCAATAACGTTAGTGAGTTCGAAAAAAGAAAAATGACTGAAGGAACTTGCTCTTTATTATGTACGAGTAGCAGTGGTCGCGGAACTGCATGCCTCTTTATTATGTTGCTATAATTATTTACTGTAATAAGTTATAGTATACTGGGTATTGCGTAAATATTACCTGTGTTCAAAATATACTATATTTTTATCCGATCAATTGGCGGTACCTACGGAAATTGATGTTTTTTTTCTTTACTTTATAGGTTATCCATTGATCTTGTGAGATTGTTCTCATCTAATGTTAAATGATGCTGTGGTCGAAGATGATAGTCACACTAAACCTAGAGAGGGACTAACTCTTAAGTGCAACTGCCGGAACACACCAACAGGTCCTTGGCGACAGATTTTCAACTTGAGGGTGGTAGCTAGCCAGACGGATTTAGAAAAAGGTCCACCACCAGCTATGGTTTTATCACGATGTTTTCCTTCACCGAAAGCTCAGACTCAGTTGCTAGGATTCGAACCTACGTCCTACCGAACCTAACACCAACTACTTTTTCCTTATCATCGATCTACTAATGTATTTTTAAATAAGACATAAGTAATCAATTTAGAATTACTTATCTTTATGTTTTCCACGTATGACAACTTGTTTACAGGTTGTCTACTCATAACGTAAGGGAAGTTAAAAAATACATTACTCAAACCTGTTACGAACATCCATCTATACCTGTTTTTACTACCAATTCACAAGTAAAAAGTAGTGTATAGTATAATTAATGTACCATCGACTCGTAATCAAGATGTAATTAAATCGAATCTTTGATATGTTTAAGCTTAGTTAATTTAATTACCATTATCGTTGCAAGCAAATATAAAAAAGGTGACATCAAAGACACCATTTACTTTGTTTAGAGTTATATGGTATATTGCGATAATTGTTCAGCGGTAGTATACTTGGACACCGTTTTGATCAACGTAAGTTTAAATTCGTGCAATGAGTCGGACCTTGAGACGAAGGAAGACATTGTAAGGACATTATACCATGATGGTGGAGCTTTTTTAAGCTCGCCTGGCTAACAGTAAACTTTAAGTCTAAAGTTTATGGCTAAGCACGTATACAGTATACATGTGTTACAGCAGGTATACGTATAAACCTATCCTCTTGTAGGATTAGCATTTTTACCATATTAGACTACATCGTCAATTAACACCATGTTAAAATTGTAGGCAGACGCATTAGCGCTTTAGATTAGATCATCATCAACATAATCATTATGGTAGGTGGTAGAGCTACGCTGAAGCTATTAGTGGTTTCAGCATGAATGGGTCGGCTCGCCCGGGGTAGTACCACCCTCTCACAGAAAGCCGACGTGAAGTAACAATGCTTGCACTGTTGCGTTTCGTTCGGTCAGTGAGAGCGCCGGAGGCCCACATATATTAAAAGGCCGGCAACGCACTTGCGACTCCCTTGGTGTTTCTAATGTCTATGGACGGTGGTGATCACTTACCATCAGGTGACCCACCTGTTCGTTTGTCCCCTATAACATAATATAAAAAAAAAAAAAATCTCATCTCAACCCACTGCAGGGGTCTCGTCTCTTTTACGCCATTCTTTTCTGTTCTGTGCCAATCTTGTCCAGGTTTTTCCCACAAGATGTATGATGTTGTCAACCCATCTTGCCATTGGTCTTCCCACACTTCGCCTGCCCTCTCTCGGCCACCACTCGGTCAGAAATCTACTCCACCTGCCATCACCACATCTGACCAAATGGCCTGCCCAACGCCATTTGAGTTGTGCAATACGTCTACCAATTTCTTGTACTTTAGTATTTTTTCTGATATTCGTATTTTTTATTCTGTCACTCAAGGTGATGCCTAACATAACACGCTCTATGACACCGTGTGCAACCCTCATTTTGTGCATAGTTTCTTTTGCGAGCGTCCATGTTTCGGCTCCATACGTCATTGTGAGCTGGACACATTGGTTATAAAGACGGGTCTTTAGACATTGCTGCATTTTTCGATCTCTGAGAACGTCATCAAGTTTGTCGAAAGCAGAAGATAGATATTGAAACATAATTCATATCCAATTTTTCTCTGTCAACTGTTCAAGAGATATAATGATGGCGTCAAACCTAAGCACAGTCCTAGTCGAACTTTTTATTTTTATAATATACACTAGTACAATATAATCAAGAGTGTAAAACAAATAAAGTTAAATATTATTATAGGAATGTAAAATTGGCATTTGTTTACTCTTAATTTACCTCGATGTTTACATATAATACGTGTTTATATCTAGATTTGTCTTCTGCGCATCTATTTATTATATATTTAGAGCGGTCAAAGGTTTCACGAGTACTGGAGGTAGATTCATCAGTTAAAAATTAAAGTCTGTACACTATAAATTAATAAACGAAATTGAAGGGTGTATTGTTTATCTTTTTTAGTAATCTCCCAAACGGTTGAAATAAATTTTAATACGACCCTCACCGACACTATCTGAGTTTTATATCGTTACGCTTTTCCATAGAGGTAGCTAGATAGTAATAATAATATTCAAAAGAGTACATTGAAAATCGCTCAGAAGGCTATGGAGATTTAGTACCAGTAACAAGATTACTATTACAAAGATAAAAGAGAGATTATTTTAATCCGTTCAAAATACGTAATTCCCATAATACAACAAAACGATTCACGAGAACAGCGTCACTAACACATTTTATGATAAAATTGTGGCCAGAAAATTGTCTGATCATAAAAATATTTTAAACTATATGCTCATTATAAAAACATCGGTAGTGAAGTTTAATTTTTAATCCTTTTGGTTACAAACGTATTTAACCTACATCAATACCTTGCGTATATGAGTGCCATATTTAACCAGCATCCACACCATATTCTGTGTGTACGAGCACCATTTTTAGCCGTTGTTCATGTAATGTCCTACAAGTACTAGTGTTATATTTATCCGCCATCCACACCATACACTGTGTGTACTAGGCGCCGTACTCAACCCGTGTTCATCCAATACTCTGTATATACGAGCACCGTATCTAGTCGGAATTCACACGATGTTGCGATGTCCTCTGTATTTGAGGATTGTATTTAGCCAGCATGCAGGCGATGCCCTGTGTGTACGAATGTCGTATTTAATCTGCATTCACGCGATGTTACGATGCCCTGTGTGAATAAGTGTCGTATTTAATCGGCATACACTCGTTGTTGCGATGTCCTCTGTGTTTTTGAGGATTGTATTTAGCCAGCATGCACGCGATGCCCTGTGTGTACGAGTGTCGTATTTAATCTGCATTCACGCGATGTTACGATGCCCTGTGTGAATAAGTGTCGTATTTAATCGGCATTCACTCGTTGTTGCGATGTCCTCTGTGTTTTTGAGGATTGTATTTAGCCAGCATGCACGCGATGCCCTGTGTGTACGAGTGTCGTATTTAATCTGCATTCACGCGATGTTACGATGCCCTGTGTGAATAAGTGTCGTATTTAATCGGCATTCACGCGTTGTTGCGATGTCTTTTGTGTTTGAGGACTGTATTTAGCCATCATGCACGCGATGCCCATTTAGCCATCATGCACGCGATTCCCTATGTGTACGAGCGCTGTATTTAGCCAACATCCATGACAAACATTTATTTTTCTTCTCTTAGGCAAATTCTCTATCTTTCTTTTTCTAACATGGATATTCATATAAATAGATCTAAGACAGATTACAGTTTTGTTACGTTAAATTAGTTTATATTTTAAATGACTAAAATAATATCTCATGTTCAAAAGATTACAATATAGTAATTATTTCTACAGAATTTTCAATGCATATCAATAAATTGATAAAATACCGCTGTTTGGTACACTACCAATACACAATTTAAGGAATGGTCTGAAATATGAAATTAACTATTTAGGAAGTAGTATTTGTGTACCACTGCATGCATACATCAATAAACAATACTTTGTAATTCATTTTCTCACACATTCCATTACAATTTTGTAAAGTTGCTTATATGAATAGGAATTCTGAAAACCATTCTCGTGAATATTTAGAAACACGAGATTCCATTGTCAACGTTTACTTTCTTTTCCAAACGAAAGTGTCCTAGTTCCTATTAATGGTTAACTTAATACTCAGTTGTCGTGATAAAAAGTTTTATTTTAAAATAAACTTAACGAAGACCGTCAAAGCATGCTCTGTCTAAACACTATATTCAGGTTATTTTATCATAATTGGTCTGCTGGTGAAGCACAAGGCTATTTTTCTTTGCATTCTTGATTGTGTTTTTTTTTTATTATAGCGTAACTAATTTATTTAAATACTTAATCAGATTACATATTTCATGAGAACAAAGCTGACACGGCTATATTTTATTTCTGTCGCGACGCCGAACACGAGATAAAATCTTTAACTGTTATTTCAATAAATAGGTTCGGAACAAGATGTGAAAGATAACGATATTCATCGAGATCTGTAGTAAGTTCTTTATTGTTAATAAATAATTTTGAAAATGATTTAATGACGATCCATTTTAATGCCAATTACAAATAAATTGGGTTATTGAAATCGAGAACAGTGAAATATCAAGCCTTATGTTCTTGTTTAATTATAACAACATATCTTAGCAAATTTGTAATAGAATTTCCTGACTCGTATCAATTTGATTTTAATTATATTTTAAGAATAAACCTGGAGGCTACAGTAATGAATGACCTTTGAGAAAATAATGGTTTTTGATTATTTTCGTCATTTAAATTATCATGGATTAATGTCACCATTGTGAGATACTTAGAGGTAAGCATTGTACATTCGTATAACCGTTACTTCTTCTTCTTATTGTGCAACTTTGCCTGCTTCAGTAACCTGGTTGTGAGCGTATAGTGTCTTGTTCAAACTATGTCTGATATCCAATTTTTATGTTACTCAAAGATTTATAAAACATATTAAATACAATGTTTCGGTCAAATAAAAATAACTATCCAATTTTGGCCTTGCGAAAGCGCTTATGAACGTTAAAACACTACCACTGATTCCAAAAACAACCCAGTTATTAAGAAAAGCCGACAACAAATTCAATGTGACTAATTTTATTTTGTATATATTTTATTACCAATACACAAGTCATTATATAGTTGTTTTAGCGGGTGTTATTTTGAGGGGTGTAATTTCTTGATATCATTATCGTTCGTGTAATGATTCACCCTAATAACCTGTTGCCACAAATCGTTGCGACAAATCGGTAACGTGCTTTATGGTCGCTTTATAGAACCTAATATTATTATCTAAAAATTTTATACCGATCTTACTGGGCCTATGTTAGGATCACTAATTTATGAGCATTTCTAGTATTAAAACCATCCCAGTCTTCTACAAGATTTAGCTTATATAACTTCTTGCGAACATATATTAAAGTATCAAGAATTTATTGAGAGAGTTGAGTTCAGATCCTGAATTCCTAAAACCTATTTATTAGTTATTCGCAATTATTAATTATTAGTTAATAGCAAAAACTCGTTATTTTTGTAATTTTTTGTATGGCATCTAGATCGGCTGCTAATCTCCTCAGTACGATACCGTAAAACATTAAGCTGTGGAAGAAACGAAGTAGATTAACTTAGCAGTGGTAATATTTCTTTACTGGTGAATTTTGCAAACTTCATACGTAGCAGAGTTTAAGCAGATCAAAAATACAATATTGTCAACTAAACCAGTTAAACATATTAGGTATACCTCGGTCGTTTGTTTATTAAATATCTGTCTATTTTTGAGCTGAGAATCTCAAAACAAATTCGTGGTCTCTGACATTTTTTAATGTAATATTTCAATCGATTGAAGATTTCGTTGAATATAATAATGATTCCGTTTCTTTCCCCTTTACTTATATATTATCTTGCGATTAAGAAAACATTGTTATATACATTTGTCAAATCACATTACTTAGTCGAAGTCTACCTCCATCTGTTTCTTTGACTTTGCTTATTTGTACGCATGTTGTTTCCTGGTGGCCTCCGACGACTCGCTACTATGAATATTTTATATTATTGTAAACAACTTTATCTTAGACAACAATGTTGCATTCAACATTTGAATTTTATAGTCCTATGAAATTGCCGGCCGCTATTGTCGACCACATAACATAAAATTGCTGATATTATTACATCCGCCTGTCAATTTTATAAAGTGCTTATGTAAAATGCAGTCTGTTATTCTGATCTATACATTCCAGGATTGAAAGTCTCAGTCATAATATATGTACTTTACTTAGATGCGAATAAACTACTTAAACTTTTGTAATTAGAATGCAATAAAATAAGTATTAACTCCTGAATTGGTTATATTTTATAGCGTTTATTTTTTCAATATCAAGTTATCGGGGATCTCAAAAAGTACTGATAGAGACAGATTCTCCAGCGCGGAGCTACTAATGGTTGCGAAGGCACGTGCCTGTTTTGTCGCGTGCCGTCGCCAGTGCACGACGATCTAATCTCTGGCACGAATGTGCACGTAAGACCTGCCCCTTCACACGTGATTGTGCTCTAACTATAAGATCGCATCTTACTGATGTGCGCCGTTTTCATTTCAAGAACAGGTCGATTTAATCCTGGATCTATTTTTACAATGATTTTGCGGTTTGCTTTCTTTTAACATTACTGAGACACGTAAAATCTTAATATGCAAAGTCAGGTTATAGTAAAATTGTTACTTCATTATATATCTTTATAATTTGCAATTATTCGTTTCGGTTATATTTTATTACTTTAACAATTTAATAAGTAACCTCTATATTTAGAACACTCTAGTCTTACATATATCTGCAGTATTATGTAGTGTGTATTGAAAACTGGTTGCAATACTTTTACTAATTTACGGTCTTATTAGATTTATGTTAAGATTTTTGTGGATGTATATTTTTGCTTTCTAGATTTAAGGAATATAAAATATGCTTGTATTTATTTGAAATTATAAATACCTATTTACAGAACATTTATTTTAAAATTTTATTCCATATGGTTTCTAGTTATCTCATATTTATATCGAAATTATTTCACTCGATATATTTTTCATCGTAGGTTTAATTATAGATGTGACATAATTCTACTTCCCAAAATATCAAATAAAGTATACTTTTGCTACAACTTATAAGAAAATGATAGGGAACAGTGTTGTCACTAAATACTGAATAATTTTAGTAGTTTTAGAGCACAGAAGTATGGATTTAAAATGTATTTGAAAGCTAAAGAAAGAATATTTTGTAAATTATCTCACAAATCAGTCCAAGGTATTCAAGTATTTATATTCCCAGTAAACTTTATTCCGTTATTCTGACCATTAACTTTGGTGCTATAACATTTCTAACACAATAGTTTTAGTATCATGTCGTATTATAGATTTCTTGATTATTTGGAATCATGTAGCAAAACGTATAATTTGTCTTGTAATTGGGTAAAAAAAAATCCATAACATTTATTTAAAAATTTAATTTGTAAGTAATGTCCTACTGACAATTTGGACGGAACATATAAATTATTTAATTACAATAAGATTGTACATATAACATTTTCGAGGCACTAATATCATCATAAACTATTTTTGATTGTATACAATACAATAGCACGTCTTGCTGGAATGTTAAGCTTCTCTAGTTAGGAATTTCTTTATATAACGTTTATATTATATAATTGTTATTCAACCATAAATTAAATAAAAAAGAAACTAATCTAAGTTAAATAAATTACGATGTCGGGACGGCCGTCGATCCATCGTTTCGTGACTAAGGTCGCACGTTCGGCTTTCTACTTAAAAGGTACTGAATTATTACTGTTTACCTACATCTATTAGGCTTAATCTAGTTAAAAAAATATGGTACAATACTAAACGGATCTCCTTCTATGGATATCCGAACGTAAATTAGACGAATGAACGACGTGATCATGACAACGACTCACGGCCGCTGTCCCATCAACGACTCCTGAGATGGGGACAAGCGAGCGTTCTCTTACACAAACACACATACTAACGGTCACAATAAACTCCAATTTACATTCTTCCACTTTCAACTACGCTCTCGAGGTCGTCCCCATCTCCGTGTCGTGTACTTTCGCGAACACCTTAATTAAGTAGCAAATGGCGCGAAAATTCGATAATGACATAATATAAATAACCGCTGTCGCTCTTTATCCTGCGCTCTAAGAATAATCTGTAAACGTTGCCATGAGGCAGATATTGCTTGAGCCAGAACGCGACGGGGGTTTTATCCTAAATATGCTACTATTGCGTCGATTGATCACGTCGACATAAGCACAGATTAATTTAGAAGTGCCTCTGGTGCGCACGAGAAAAGCTTGCGTCGTAGACTTTGCAAAGAGCGGAGGGAGCGTTCGGTCCGGGCAGGAGTTCAGCGGCCTTGGCTGCTGCACGTCGTCGCTGCCAACTGCAAGTCCAAGCTGCGAGCACAACCAGTTGGGCTGCTAAGAAAGCGGCTGCCGCAAGCATTGCTCCTGCCGCGTTGACGCAGGTCACATCACTTTCCCTGACTAATACGGAATCCTCAGTAACATTCTTGGAACGTTGTTTGTCGAAACCGAATTTGTCTGTGATTTGAATGGTCTGTACGAGAAGCATGTCGTCTGTAGGTGCGGCAGGGGTCGAGCGCCTCTTCCTGCGTCCGTAAGACATGACGGAACGAAGTTCGTTCGGTCCGCCGTCGCACTGCACTGGTTCGCAAGTAGGCATGCAAGGTGTCACCAACGCTCGGAATTGGACGACTTCCGATGACGGAAATTTGAAGGCGTCGAAGTGAGATAACAGTGTCTGGAAAAAAAAGATTGTATCAACGACATGTATGTTAATGGTTATTGACTTACTTTATGTGTAACGAACACGATGTATGCTATGTTATTTATCTATTTTGATAATGTTTTTTCATAATAATTGATATATTAAATGTCTTGATAACGTATACTTAGTTTAAGAAATGGTCTTACTTTTCCACTGTTGGTTGATTTGAATAAAGGTCCCATAATAAAATGTTCTGTGGGGCAACCGTCGCTATCGATGAGTGTAATTTCGCTGGAATCGACACCGTCCATAGCAACGAGCTCACGTACGAAGATTTCAAATGGCGAGTTCGGATCCATAATTTCAAACCGTAGGGCCTGAGAAACGAAAATAAATTTATAAGAAATTTTTCATTAGCGATTACTACAATACAATAAAATTATGAAAATGTTTATTACCAGTGGATCTCCGACTTCGGCAGAGGCAATAGTATCGTCTCCACTCCTGTCTGTAATTCTCATGGCAACGTTTGGAGAATCAACAATAACTTCCTCAGATAGACCAGTCTGAATGTCTCCGTGAATGCCAAGGTCAACTTCGTTGGCAACAGTCTTGTTAGTTAGATCGTATTGGCAGGTTACTGCGAGACCCAAGTCAGAAGATGTGACAATTGTGTCATGATGTTGAATAACGACATCGTTTAAATATCTGTAAATGATTTTATATTGATTTTTCTACACAAAGCAAATTTTTATACAAATGTGAACATTGTCTATAAATAATGACTTGTTGAACATATGTATATTTGCGTCCAGAATATTCAAGTATTGAACCTGATCGGATTTTCCAAATAAATTATTAAGTGTGTAATGCCGTTAAGTATTAAGTAAGGTAATAACACTTCTTTGGTAAATCTAACGTAAACAAAGAAAATTACACGTTCCCATATGATTTGTTAAACGTTTTGTTAATGTTTTGTTATGTAGGTAATATTCTTGGCTGTTCAGAGCCAAACTTAACTTTCTAAGTTATTATACACTGTTTAAATTTGAGCATACTAATTCCATGTTCCAAAAGTGGATTGCATTACTGCAAACTTTATTTTCGTAAAAACAAATGTGTGGCTGAAATATTTTATGGGCATGTATTGAAATGTACAATTAATGTAAAATTATAATTATAGAGAAATTTTGTACTTTATGCAAATTTCAATATTATTTAAATATATTTATTTATACCTTCCAAGTCCGTTTTGTTTAACATTGCATTCTATATTGTTGTATCCCATATGCAGTTCAAATTCAAGGCTTGATTTAACATCGACGACACACGAATTGGGACTGCCTTTAGCGTAAATTTTGCCATCGAATAATTTAGAAGTTTGAATACGGGCAACCATATCACCCGCTCGGCAATCAATGGATACGTTGTAACACGAAGATAGTTCGTAGGTAGCTGCTTCTGGTACTTCCAAATAAGGATCCTATAATAAAGGTTTTATGTTATTAACAAGATTTTACATTATACTGATTTGAGATATTTGAAATGCCATTAAGAACCTGTATGTCAGCGAGTGTGGCACGCGAGTGGTGAGAAAGCCTGCAAACGTGGTCACCGGTGTCACCGTGGTCATATGAGTGGCAACGGAAAGGCGAGTTAAGACATAACTCTCTGCATTCTTCCACAGTTTGTACATCTTGATAAACAGAATCAACTGTCTTCAAAATGCGGCCACCCATTTTTTTAAACTCGCACAGTTTCGTTGGTTCCTCGACGCAGTTATTTTCCAAGTAGTCGGTGTCTATAAATAGAATTGTTTGTAGAGTAAATGAATGAATTCAAATTCAATTGGAAAATAATGCTTTAAAAGGCTCAATTGTGTCTACCTTCGTTCGCTTGGAAAGAATTAGTTCCCGCCAAAGTAATACGATCCATGTTCGAGAGCACGCACTCCCCAGTTTTATTGTTGTAGTTCGCCGATCTGCAAGAATGTTCGCGCGTTTTAACAGAAGCTTTAATTTTGTTGTTTTGCTTGTGTGAACTTACTCAAGGTGTTAAATGAACATTAGACTTAATAACGCTATTTGCTACTTCAATAGTATTTTCACCGCGTTTAACATATTTATCAAATAATCATGGAAGAAATACGATTATTGATAGAATGTAATTTCTAGTGTAGGTTAGTATAAATTAATATATACTAGAAACGTGTACATCGGGTTTGATGCAGGATGTTAATAATTATTCATTTCCTTATATAGACCTATACATGAACACGCAAAATAGCGATAAATTAGAAGAATTGATGTAAGACTGATCAGAGGAAACATGAAGTGAGATAAATTGTATTAGAAATGCCACTTCTTCGCTATTAATGTACAGTTACACCGAAAGGCTACACAAAAAATTACGAATTAAAATCTGACTATCGATTAATAATGTGATACGTGTACGTGGAGCGGATGTATGTACGCTGAATATATAATTAAAAATATAGAAGGTGAATTTAATGTGTGTAGAAATAAAATCCTTAGATTACCGACAATTATTTTTATAAAACACTTTTTGAAGTTATACTTCTTTTGGCGCGTTAGGGAAAAATAATGAGAGTAAATTTTTACGATGCGCCCGCACACCATCATGAAAAACCGACGCCCTGAAGTTAGCTATAGTCAACATTTTATTCAAAATAAGTATGTATGTATTAAATACCTTTTTTCTATTGTTAATGTCGTTTTTTCTACAAACGTAGAAAAGCGAAAGATAACATTTTTGAAAAGATCTTGTTACGCCAAAGAAGTATAACTTCTAAAGCGTGTACATAAGTACACACACACACTTTTTTTTTATAAATAAAAATTAAATAAAATTACAAGTAATGGGAATCGGTGTGCATGGATATGTTAATTACGTGAAATATATCTTAGAAGTTCAAGGATACATACAATTGACGTTCCGTTCTTTCTGATTATCCCAGTACGCACAATACGTAACTTCTATGATATATCTCGATTTTATATAATTCGTGATTAAGTCTAAATATACGCTTGCGTATACCATGAAATGAAATACCTTTGTTATATATAAGTTCTACAACTTTCAAGTTTGTATTCAAGATTAATAGTTAAAACAGACAATACCGTAACCATTTTTATCCTATAAATTGTTCAGAAATTAAATTAAAGTAATTATAATAGTTTATTAAATAATAGTTTGCCATACTATCTCTATAAACCTCCCATTAGTATACACCACTTTAATAAAGTAATAACTAAATAACTATTCAAACTTATAATTTTAAAAGTTTAACACCGCTCTCTTATCCAATACACCCATTACATTATCTCTGTTCATCTAGTTCAATATTTTCTCATGATGCACCATTGATCCCGATCGGATAACCCCCGCGCTAACCTGTGGGAACACATTTCTACAAAGGATTCCGTGCTTTGTGTTTCATTTGATAGAAACAATATTTTAGTTTTATGTTTTACGTTTCGTTATTACTTCATAATTACCTAATTTTATGTATTTTGTTTATGTATAATTTTATGTAATTTTATGTACTTTAAGTAGTCTCTAGAACTATTAAACCGATTTTGAAACTTCTTTCACTAATAGGAAGTTACGCTGTCTTTGCGATATATACATACATATATGTAGTATTTTATCGTTATTAATCTCTATATTTTAACTAACACGATCGAAGTTACGAGCAGTTACTAGTTTAAAATAACCGAAATATTCATTACGAACTAATATCTATCCTATATTAGTAATGTAATCTCTTAACTAATAAAATAATTCATTTACAAAACTCTTCATCGCTATTGCCCGCATTAGTCAATAGTACTGTAGTTAATGTAATGGTAGAATAAATCTTTGTAGCATTTAATTTATATAAATTTATAGTGATAATTGTTTGACATTATTAACGGTGGTCTCTCTAAAAGAGTGAGGTATTTATTTACCCGACAGTAATTTTATTACCATTAATTTAAGCTTTCGACTAAGCAAGTTTAAATACAGAACGCGACCAACCGTTCGTAATTTCTATTCGTTCTATTTCGTTCGTCCTTTTATTTTTATACAAAGTTAATGTCATATTAATGTTCTACCGCTTGTTTGATTCATTTGTAAAAGTTTTACATTACATTTGTCGGTCACGTATTTTGCGGCGACTACCTATAAATCAACAAGCCAAATATATTAATGAAGAATGTTATTTTATTCTACGATAAATAACAAAACGCCTAACATCATAGTGTCGAGGCTCTTTGTTATATTAAGCTTATATGGAATATTAAAAAAGATTACGTTACATTAGATACGAAATATTATACTTTATATACGTAGTAAGGTTTTTTAACTAAAGACATCGCGAACTACTTACCTAATTGGTTCTGTCGCATATCGGTAAAATATGGATATTTCTAGTTTAATAATAATTACGGTTAATGTAGAGTTTAACAATAATAATAACATATAAATAAAAATTATAATGTTTAGGTGCACCTATTAATGGTTGGTGCCTTTATGGATTTTTGCTAAATGTAATCGCCGAGGATACGATATATCTGAATATCCCGAAGGGTGTCGCTGTATTTGCTTCTATAATTATTTTGTTTATACCACAATCTCATCTGATGTTAAATGATAATGTGGTCCAAGATGGTAGTCACGCTAAACCTAGAGGGAGACTGGCTTTCAAGTGCAGCTGCCGGAACACACCAACAGGTGCTTGGCGACAGACTTTCAACTTGAGGATGGTAGCTAGCCAGGCGGACTTAGAAAAAGCCCTACGCCACGCTATGGTTTCATCACCATGTTTTCCTTCACCGAAAGCTCCGACACAGTTGCCAGGATTCGAACCTACGTCTTTCGACGCTGTGTCCGATCACACTACCAACTGAGCCATCATCGCTTAAAACACAACTAGTATTTTCAAATTAATGCATTTGTGAATCAATAATACCTACAGGGTTAAGTAAAAATAATTTTAGCTTTTCATCGTAATTCTAACTATAATATATTGGAAATTATTACTACCCTTGTAGAGGTCTGTTTATTTTGACATTATCATAATTATTAGTAGGCTAATCTTTTACCTCAAACATAATATTGTCTTATGTTTAAATAGTAGTCCATATTTTTACTGACTTTAAAAGTCAGATGCAATAAAAGCGATGTAATTATAGCTTACAGTAATTTAAAAATGTTATTACTTAATTCAAGTCAGACACCTTTTGTTGAGGCCAGCAGCGTACGACTACATATTTAAAACAGAATTAAGGCGATACCGCGAAGACCATTTACTTACAAATAGCGTAAGCTGACCCAAACACATCAATAGGTACGTACGCGAATCGAATGTGATCGTCAAACACCGTAAAGTATTTATGTTAACGATATCAAAACCCTTATAAGGAAATAAACACAATAGGACAGTCGTGTCTCGCCGCATTAGACGCCTGGGACATATGCTGTGCAGTTGCTATCTGCTTTGTATATAATGCTCGTTTGTAGGATTTAGAAACGGAACGACTACCAGGAAGAAGACTGTGACTTATTCAGTGAACAGACCGGCTAAGTTCTACTACCATCTACGGTAACTTGGTGAGCCTGATTGACTTCGTTATCGGGTTTATCCTGTATCAATTAGCTCACCTACGTAGCTGTTTAATGAGGGTTTACATGAGGGTTTTATTGAACATATTTGATAATGTTAACGTTAACTTGTTTCCTAGTTAAATTGTGTCGGTAAATTATACACAACTTATATATACATATAATATTCTAAGAAGTTCTAAATATTATATTATCCTATAATGTCTCATTAGAATCATTGTTAAATTTATATACAGTAAGGGTCTTTGCATAATTTATAGCAACGTAATGTATCAACGATAACCAGCTTATTGTCCAAGAATATGAATGGAAATATTAACAGTACATTTTACTACCTATGTTGTAATGTATATTTTGTAATTATTTCGATATAATTTCCACGTACATAGTAGTGCCATTAAAATTCAATAGAGAGAACTATTTTAATTACAAATATCTGAGGGAATGGAAGACTGCTTTTATTTCAAAATTTCCCTTTGTTATTTTAATTGCATAACAATTAGATAAGGTTGCGGATCGTTAATTGGTAGAGTTTAGTGCGTTCAATTCATGGATAAATTCCTTCTCCTTTTCAAGCGATTATTCCAAAATGCATACAATGTCTATTAGGATTAAATTTAAATATTTACGCTATATAAAGTGTAAACTACCCAGCTCTGTGTATAGAATTTTTGTCGTTTTTTATGTATAGCCTACCATTTTTTTTAATACTTATATATACCGAAATAAGTAGGATGTAGTTAGGTATAATAAAGATACCTACGCAATATATTTAAAAATGACTTAATTTTTCTTTGCAAATCCTTTTGAAAGCTATCTACATAAAGTTGTTAGCCTTCTAAGATTGCTTCAATTTAAGCGGTTATTTAAACTGAGATAACATAATTTTCTACGCAGATTGAGGCTGTAAGGAAATGGAGTACAATTCGAACTCAAAATACGAAGAAACTATACTGAATAAGACCACGGGCTTTTAATAATCCGTATAATGTTACACTATCCGATACCTATTGTACCTTAGTAGAATGCTATTTTAAATGACTAGGTAGTCTCGACTAGGTCTTCGAGGGCAATAGTGCTTGCGGGTCATTCATGTCTCACTCCGCCCATAGTACTTACTAATGTTCTATTTTATGCGCGTCTTTACTGCCAACATTAGAGCTTATTGTAACAGTACACGTCATGTCGTGTTGAAACTTCCTTATTCCAATCCTTATTAATTTTATTTCTAACCTGTTCGCTGATTTAAAACGAGATAAGGATTAAACATAATCTGTGCGTTAATTTTGTCTTTACTAATTAAATTAAATCAAAATATAAAGAATATTTGTTTACTTTTATTTATTTGCTTTAATATGTATGCATCTTCGACGTAAAAATTAGAACCTTACATTATTAATTTTGCAATTTTAAAATATATTCTGTATTTGATCGTTATCTTATTAGAACACAAATAACGTGCTTCTTACGACTGTTACAATACGCTGCTATTGTACAGTCGCTTTGGTAAGTGATGGATAAATCAAATTAAAAATCTATCGTTAAGCATTTATTGATGATTTTCGGCAACTATACTTAAAAGCATTTCTGTTTTATGCTTCGCGTATTATACGCTATATCTTTGTCCACGTTGCCTGTTAGCATGAGGCGAAAAAAAAAAATATGTTAAAACATTTCAAATCTTTTTATAACAAAAAGTATGTCCTGTAGTTAAATTAACATACAGAGTAAACATCATAACGTTACAAATGCTTGATGTTATCTACTACGTTAATACTAACCTGCAAACAAACTCGTTCTCGCCGAGGCAAAGGTCAAGACACATCTGCCTGGAGCCGACGGTATGCGACTTCTTGCCATGTCCTTTGAGATGGTAACCTCGCACGCGGTCGAAGCACCAAGCGCGTTCACACGGCCTTACACCCAAACACGACTTCTGCGCGTAAATCGTGAACACCGGAAATTGTGACTTGGTCAGTGCACCTGCAATTATATGTACCTATCATTATTTATCAAAATCGATAGGCGAACCCGGCTATTAACGGGCACGAACCGAAATGCAACTTTTAATGAAAACCCAATTGGTCGTATACCGTTAGTTGTTTATAAACAGCTTCGGGGCGGTAAACATTTGAAGTTGTAAATCGTTGATCCCTAAAGTACAGTTATTATGAAAATTATTTATGTATAATTTTTATAGGATGTTTATCATTAAGGAAATTGGAATACTTTTCATTCGACTATGAAAGTAAATGGCTAGTCATTTCCGTTCCGATGTTATTTATTAATTCGTGTATAGGTAATACTTGTACTGATTATATTAAGAACGAGAATAATTATGTTTTCAATTTGGCTATGTACTTAAATTAAAAATCATGCATGTATATTAATTTTAATGTAACATAATCTTCTTTGAATTATTTATCTGTAATTATATAAATGAATTGCTGTTCGTTTGTCTCACTATAGCTCAAGAATGGTTGGACCGATTTGGTTTGATTTTGAAATATTTGTGGAAGTTCAGAGAAGGTTTAAACGGTGAGAAATATAAATAATAGTTAAAGAAAAAAAATTAAAAGAAATAATTTAATATACAAATACAAATATTCCTAGCTATGAAACATTTCATGTCTTTTGTCATTTTAGAAATAAAAATTGTCATTCGTTTTTTAAATATTTATAGATGTGTTCAAAAATTTGTTTGTTTCATAGCTGTAGTATGAGGTCCGATCTCTTTGCTGTGTTTTGTTGTAATACAAAACATTTCTGTTTGAGAAATAAAAATATTAGTTACATGGGAAATTTTTATACAAATATATGTAAGTGATACGAAGTTCACCAGGTCATCTAGTTATTCTTAAAAGATGACATTTCATTAGGGACGTGTCACTTACATCTAACTGATAGCAGTGAAATACCGCATAATCGAATAAAATATCCATTCTTTGATTTCACGTAAACTGATTCTGCACACCCTATTATTTTCAAATTTATTTTTGACCCTATTATTTTTATAATTAATTCAAAACGGTAGTTAAGAAGTAATCTGCGTATATATCGTTTTAAAACTATAACCTAATTTACACCAAATATTAGTAGGATTTTACAGTGAAGGAAATAATTTTAACATATTTCAGATAGGCTATTTTGTGCTATAAAGTTGGGTATATGGGATAAGTGTTTGAAATTATGAAATGAATACACATATGCCATATTTCACTACCTACAGTAGTGGTACAAATTACATATATTGTGTTTTGTTCATTCTATTATTAAACTCGTGACGATATGATGCTTGTTAGTTCAATGATATTTTGTACAAAGACACAGTGTTGATGTATTTATACAAATCGTAGTGCTTGAGAGTATATATTTACAAAAAATAATTTGTCCAGATAACTTTAATAAGAAATATTATAATCTACTTAAGTAAGGTTAACCAGCGCGCGATGCCAACGACTACAAGCGCCAAAGTCAAATGTTATCTTAGAATATCATGAGAAGGTATAAAACTTAAAGGAATTGAACATATCACATAACTAAATATCAATAGTCTAAATTAGGACAAACATATTAATCACTTATAAAATTTTTGGATACAAAAGGGTGAGTGTAAAAAATAAAAAATAATGAACTTTCTCGTTTCATTTCGAAGTAAATCTAAAGAAAATAAAACGGTGTGTGTTTCGGACAAACCAAACCGAATTATTATTAAACTTTGCGTTATTTAACTTTCTCTTTGCCATTCAACATTCACTTTGCATCACATTTTCCAAATCCAGTTCATTACTCACATTACCTATACGCAGTGACCATGTAAATATTATTTTTTCGACAAAGCTCATATTAATAAAGAAAACGATTTAATATGCTTAACATTTTGTACAAGACACTTGCAATTATACTCCGAGCTTTTGCATATTATGGATATAATATGCATGTATACAATTGTAAATGAATCAGTCGAATAAAAAAAAATGGCTCAACTCTTAACATGTAATGAATACTCTCAGGTATACGAGTAGGTCAGTTATACATTTAAGTTTGGTATCATCCAAACTAATAGTATAAATGGGAAAGTGGGTTTGTTTATTTGTTACTCTTACGCTCGTTAGCTACTGAACTGACTGTCATGAAATTTGTCCGGTGGAACTGTAGCGGCCTTGCCAGGCTAACAGTGTACGTCAGTTCGAATAAACATTTGTAAGACACGTTGTCAGAAGCAGAGAAAGAGTACCTTCCAGAAAAAAAAAAAACAAAAAAAAAACAGTATTTCCGAGGGATATAGGCGAAATCAACATTAACGCGAGTAAAGGCGCGATCAAAGACTAGTTCATAATAATATAAAACTGGCAACGTTTTGATGATATTGTTGTTACGTTAGTATTCTGTGATATCTCAGTTCCTTATTTTTGAAGACATTATTATAAATCACAAATCGGTCTGCTCCGACTATTTATCGACACCGTTAACACATCGTCACGTTTTATTTATTATAATATAGCCGGTTCTTTATTTAACTTTTTACAACTTTATCGTGCTTTAGCGGGTTATAAGAAATAAAATATTGTCCGATCGCTTTTTTAGTTATTAAATTTTCTTGGTAACATAAAGAAAATCGGTCTTCGGTAACGTTTATTCGTTTTCGTATTTGGCTTTATGGTAAAATGAATACATATTCATAATATAAGATCACGTTGTAGTGAATGCTGAAGAAATATGTTTTATTTTAGCTCAGTATATTCATCATTGACACTTATAATCGAATACGAGGTCAGGCGGCTGTGAACTAGAAAATCGCGCTAAAATATACAAGATTAAAATTTTCTTTTCGCGGTGACTTGTCACTATGACTTTGTAATCATTAGCAAACGTGCCGTATTGATATTTAAATTATAATGCTCAAGCAAAAACTATATGTAAACCATAGACATGACTCGGTCGAGAGTAAAGTGCCGACATTTATGTCGGACAAACGAGTGTATTGGCACACCTGCTATGTTCCGGTTATATTACACGCAAACAAGTATAATATGCATGTGCCGTTATTGTTGTTTTTTTTTTAGCTTCACTATGAGTCATATTTTAACAGTTTTATTAGTGTTTTCGTAACACTGGCACTGTTTACCCTCAATTTTTTTTTAATGTCTTAAGGTTTATTCCATGTATATTTTCAGACTCTGTCTTTTTTCGTGACTATTATATTCTGAAAGCATAATGTATAATCAGCCGATAACCTTTTCACACCATGATTATTATTTTTAAATTTTAAAATCATCGTGTTATATTTAATTGCAAGAAAAATCAAATAATCTATCATTAAATATTGAATTTGTCATCATAATAATTTTATAATATCATACATCATAATAATGGCGAATGTGAATAAATAGGAAAGAAAGTAAAGTGGATTTTACCAGGCAGCTGGTCAGCATCAGAGCCGAACAGCACGCAGAGGCCGGTCTCGTAATTAACAGCTCTGCAGGTGTCGTTGGCTTGGCACTGCTCCAGGCAATCAGTTAACATCAGAGTACCGGGGATATCGTCCAGAACATGAGACGGTGCAGAGAACACGTACCTGTACAAACATGGTGATTACACAACTCGGCAAAAGTAATGTAACTAAAGAAAGTCTTGCGCAAAAAAGACCAATTTAGTCAATCGTTTTATTACTGCTAACTATTTAATAATATTGTTAAGATGTTCCGTGAGTTAAAGTGAATCTTGATTATAGTAAAGTTTCATCCACTTGTGGTAATTAAATCTCTTTATTTGGAATTGATTTTATACTGGTTTTTGTATGGGTTATATTCATTTAAATGTCTTACCCTGTGACGAGTTCGAATCCAATCATTTCGGGGTCACATTCCTCGAGTGAATTCGCTGGGGCTGATGGAGCGGAAGCGCCACTCGGAGCAGACGGTGGTATACCTTCGGATGCAGTCTCGGGAACAGGTGAAGGTTGAGGTTGTTCGTCGGTCTGCGCTGGCGGTTCAGGTTGAGGTTGTTCGTCGATCTGCGCCGGTGGTTCAGGTTCTTCGACCTCGGTGTCTGAAGGTGGTGGCGCACCAGGATTTTGATAATCCTGTGGAGCAGCTACGACAGCCGGTTCTGCAGAAGCCGTTTCAACAGCGAGATTGTCTTGAGGTGGAGCATCGGCTGCTGATCTCAATGTTCCCTCAAATTTCTTTGCAGCTTCGGCCGCGCACGCCACTAACACTATACTTAATAAAAGCCGCATTGTATTGTCTGAGAGAGGCCGTGGCAATATTCTTTATCTGTAACAAAAGAAAAGTGTTGCTTAAAAACCTTTATGGCAATTTAAAAGCACGTAATTGCATGGGAAGCTTTAGAACTATTTTATCGTATGTATATAAAGCCATTCGACTATGCACGCGAATGTTCTTTATAAAGGCAACAGCATCGTTAAATGTTGTGGCTACATCGAGAAATTTTACCGCAAGTAGCAATGAGATGTTTACTTACGATATGTTCATAATAATTATTATTATAGTATTTCCTCAACAAAGATATTTACGTTATAGAATGCAGTATTCATAATTTACTCCTTTTTATTATTTCTTATTTCATAAAAATCTAATCATATACTAAATTAATTTTGGTCTATTAAAGAGTTTATTGTTACTTTGAATTTTTCACAAGAGCTAACTAGCGATAATTTGGAAAATACATATAGCAGGTACAAATATGAAAAAAAATGTAATATCAACTATTAATAAGTTACAATACACATTATAATGAAAATACATTTTTGTATGTTTTTATTACAACACCTGCTATTCTGTACATTACTATATTGTGATTAATCATTGTGTGAAAATACTCGTGTGAAAATATAAGGTATAACAATTATAGCTGTTGTTAAAGGGCATTAGCATATCATTGCCCGCTAATAGCTATTAAGTAATGACTGTGCTTCAGTATACAACACATAATTTACAATATAACCCCATATTAGCTATGCTATTGCGTAATCAGAGAACTGGTTATATTAAAACTGTTCTTACGTAAATCTTGTGAAAATGGTTATTGTTGTTTAGAAGCGTTATACTACAATATTCTGATGTTGGTCCAATGTTTCTCAATGTATCGTCAGGGTTACGGAAACGAAGATGGGATACCTTTAATATAGAAAAAAGTATCTACTGTTTTCCATAAATATGTCAAATGAACATTAACTCTATCAAAGTTATAGTTGGGACATAGAAATGTGACAAACATTCATATATTCGCAATCATAATGGTACTTAGAATTTTAAGTGTCAAGCTATCTCAAATTGCAGCCTGGTTAATATCTTAAGTCTCATAGGTCGACTGCTGCTGTTGGCAGACGTTACGATATAATACTAGCTGATACCAGCGACTTAGTGTACGTCGTTTATTATCTTAACAAGATATTTTACATACAGAGGGAAAACTAAAAGGACCACATCCCTTGCTTCACTTCGCACGGCAAGAAAACACACATGAATGAACGCGTAGTGCTATAAAAAATCGGAGTTTCTTGAAACTGTATTAACTTCATATAAAACGGCTAGTGCTTTTTCCCACGGTTTCGCTTGTATTAATGTAGATTTGATCTATCCCTCGGGAACAGTACCTATCTCCTATATGAAAAGTACCCTAGGTATTTTCGGTACTCGGTAATGTGTATGCAAAATGTAATGATGATTGGTTGAGTAGTTAAGGCGTGAAAGTATAACAAACAAGTAAACAAACTCACTTTCGTACATATAATATTTTTCAGAAAGTAACGACGAAGCTATAGTGGTAATCTTTTTTTTTTATAAAGGTCAAGTGTACGGTACGTTAAACAAAATCCATCCCAACTATTCAATAACATTTCCGTGATGCGTGCACAACGTCACACCTTCTTATTATATTTATACAGCTAGATTTACATTCAATTTACTTGGGCGTTTCTTTTTTTTTTTCTTTAAATATTCATATAATTAAAACAATAATCCCAAATAGCATAACGTCACGCTCACGTTGTACGCACAATGTTCGCGTAACGGTTCCGCGTCTCATCAATTTTCTCCCAATTCTTAGTCAACGGTACAACAGATTCCTATTTTATTTTTACAAAATCTATCACCGGCACCCGAAGTGAAATAACAAATTACAGGTACATTATAAACGAAACGATATTCTATCAGTCCGTATTGTTAAGTTTTTGTCTCGTTTTAACTTAACGATATCTTCATATTGTGAATTTGATTAAACGCTTCAAGTATTTGAAAGTTCTAATCATTGAAATTGCTATTCAGAAACTTATTACCGTTTTTATAAATACACCTTTTATGTATTTTGTTAAATATTAACTAGAAAAAAAGTATACTTTAACTTGTATATAAAAAATGTTTTGATAAATTTAGACGCCTCTTTAAAGTAATGTATGTCATCATGCCATGCCTTATTGTAGATCTATATAAAAAAATGAATAAGTCATTTGAGCAGCTTTGGTCTTCATCATAATTTTCAACACTATTTAGACAGTACAAATTAAGGTACGATATCTTGTTAATATAAAAAAAGAGTTCTATTATTTTCGGTCCAAGTATGTATAAATCTTATGCATTGTAAACCTTACACACATCACGTATGTAAAAGCAATTTACAACTCATGTCAATAAACGAATACACGAATATTGTGGGAACTGAAGATAACCAAAACCAGTTACGTAGAATTGACGATACAATCTATTAAAAACGGTTTACGATTCAAACACATAGAATGTACATATTTTTAATGTTAAGATTAAAATTGATATCCATTACAGCGTGAATAATTATTTATGTTTATTACATGGTTGCCATCAAATCAAAATGGGTGGGTATAAGCGTAGCGCATGACTTTATGTATACGACAGCCGATGGAAACGTAATTCATTTCATGCGTCGTGTCTAATATCGCTCACAGCGATTTAGTAATTTGATCTACACGTCCATTTTAAAATTAAAAGTTTCTCTTTCTATATTTTTATAGATTTACATTAATCATCTATTTTATTAAATAACATATTTTGTTTTTACAACATTTGTATTTCACGACCAACTGGTTTTATGTTAAGCTCGCGTAGTATTAGAACTTACGTGATTACAGTAGAACCATAAACAGAAGTAAATAATCTTGTATATAAATGAATTGCTGTTCGTTAGTCTCGCTAGAACTCGAGAATGGCTGCACCGATTTGGCTAATTTTGATCTTACAATATTTGTGGAAGTTCAGAGAAGGTTTAAACGGTGAGAAACATAAATAATAAGTAATGGAATATACTAAACAAGACAATTTAATTTTCAAATACAAAATGTTCCTAGCTACGAAACATTTTATGTCTTCTGTCATTTTAGAAATAAAAAATTAACATTCGTCGGTCAAATATTTATAGGTGCTTTCAGAAATTTGTCTGTTTCATAACTGTAGTATGAGGTCCGATCTCCTTAGTCTGTTTTGTTGGAATACAAAGCAGTACTGTTTCAGAAATGGCAATAGTATTAATATTAATCAACCCATACATATCAAATAAGCTTCTCGAAATTCTGGATATTTTTAAAGGCTTAATATTTAGCATCTGAGTTAAAGTAGAATATAATAAAAGTAATCAAAAGAATTAGACATTACATATAAAATAGAACGAGGAACTGTAATTAGTTATTGGTTTTACGAATGAAATATGCTTCATTCAATTAATGCGAATTCGTACTCTATATTTATATAGAATAATAACAGCTTTTAAAAATCTGTTTAGAGTGAATTCGCGAATTTTACTGAATCATAAAGTACCGTTTAGCAACCTCGTGTCTTACTCATCTGTGTTCACCGGTCTGTCAAAATACTGTTGTTTTTATCTTTTGTAACGTATATAAGTAAATGATAATATTTGAGATTATTACAATATCTTATGATTCCAGTATTTAAACCGTATACATATACAGTGTTTACAATATGTAGCATTAAAGGCATCGTTTAGTTGCAACATATTTGTTACTGATATACATATATGTAGGTAAGTGTTTGATCACTACATCATCTGATTTTAAGTAACAGAGTAGTCGAAGAAGATAACATTGTAAATCTAGAAAGCTGCCTCTCAACAACGGCTACTGGACGACAGTGATTACGACACGACTCGTAGCCAGCTAGATAAGCGTTAGTACATGTTCTGCCGTCATGTTATGGATTCATCAAGTTATATTTTACTTCACATAAAACGTGTTTAGAAGTAACTGAATAACGTAGAAAAAAATAATTTAATTTCGATTATACATTTGATAAAATACATACGCGTTTTTAATAATTGTTTCTTAATTACCATCTTAAATTTTAATGCACCTCATAGGGCTTTTATACAGATCGCATCCCCGTGGTATATCGTTTACAAACCTATTTATGTTAACCTCGAAAACAATCTACCTCGTAAAAGGAAACTGGTATCAACGAGATAAATTCTCATTGTGGCCAACATTGACAGCATGAATGCGCGACCGATTTTAGTTTGCCCCAAGCACCGATCAGATGAGGTCAGCGCATTCAATGAGCCGGATGACTCCAACCTGCAATTTAAGTTTCACCGTACCTGTACTGGTTGGCCCACTATGAGTCTCGTCTTCGTTTTCTTGTAGACATCGATGGCGATAGGCCCCTGTTACATGTGAGATCTTGCCATGCCCGTTGTAGGTTGAACATAATTTCATGAATACGAGTTATTTTGTAATTACATTGGATTTAAATAACGTTGTTATTGATATTCCATACTGAATACAAATAGCAAATAGATATAAAAAGAAAACGCTATTCATGTCGTTTAATTTGAGTTCTCCAGTGTAACTTATATTTAAGTTTTGTTCATTTTATTTCAATTTGATTTTAAGTAAGTAACTAGTTTATATTGTATGTTCAGATAAAATTATATTTATCTCCTAATAATATATTTTATGTATAGTGAAAGATACTTAAAAGAAATTGAAAGCAAAAATATTATTTGTTAGATTTTTTTTTTTGTGAAGAATGTTATTCGTTTACTTCCTCTTCCCTGCGTATGGTCATCGCACCGCTTGCGCTACTTCTTTGCAGAAAGAAAGCACATCACTGATCACACATCAAAAATCGTAGTTTCTTATAACTTTAATATCTGTATGTTATATAAAGATGTCGTGATATTTTTTTACATAAGGTTTAATGTCTAAGAAGTAAAACGCAAAAAATTGAACGAAATTTATTCAGTAGTTTTCGCATGATGCGCTCACGACGCGACTGCAGACCTCTATCATTTTATTTATATAAGACAGATAAATATAAGTATACAGATGTCTTATTATTGCTGTCACGTTTACTCTTTACTGAAATTCTGTAAGTAAAGAAAACATTTCCATTTCCATCCCATCCGCAACTCCGGTACCTGCATCTTCTACCAAGTACCACAGGTTTATGACGGATTTTTAATTTCAAGATATTCATTTAGTAAACATCGAAAAGCAATCTAGGTTAATCATTTATTCGATATATATTTATGTGCTCTGCATTAAAATTCTCATATTTACGACATTTGGTTTAAACATATACTCTTGAACACTTTTTATATCACTTCGTTCATAACAAAGTTGTTTATATAAAAACAAATTTTGATACAATGTAATCTTCACACGACCATTAAAAATATAGATACGCTGTATTTTATGTTCCAATAAAACTTTATACGAGAAAGTCTGATAATTTAGTTTCATATAAAAGTAATCAAATTGTATCATGTATCAAACGTGTTTAACAAGTGTTTTATAAGCTTATTACGATGTAGATAATTGCAAGTGGTATTTAAATATCTATATAACTTTTAAGTTTCCCGCTACGATACAAATTAATCAACCTGCCAAAGCACAATGGGAGAGCTGGACGACTCAATATCGCGTTGCCTGCAAATTATTACGTGTATCTTCTAGTTTCTACCATAAGTGTCACCAGGGGAAAGCAAATTTAAATTGAATGAGATTGTAATTTGCTGTCACTCCAATGGCCCATAGTACCTTATTTAAAGCTTAAGAGAAGGATGGTGCCGGTGCGTCCCATATAAGGGTTATGTCGTTTGTAGGCGTCAACTATGTTCATTGTTCTCTGCCTATATTTGACGGGAACCGCGACGTTCCACATAAATAACCTTTTATGTACACGAAATCCCATCGGCATGTCCATTCAATGACCACTTTATAGTCTTTGAACTTGTTATACAAAAAATAAATGGCGTCCACCTAAAACACTTCAAAATAATGTTTTATATTAAAGATGATTGCGTTTTTTGCGAGCAACAGCGCAAGATTGTCGGGCTAGTATAAAAATTAAAATAAAAATTGCAAATTGAGTTGCTTTCAGTAACAATGAAGGTGTTACTTTTTATTTTTAAAATTGTTAAATTAAAATAGACAAAAACCGAGTTGTTTTTGATATAAAAAAATCATGAAAATCGCTACGAGTGTGGGAGAACTGGGGTATTGTCGTCGAAATTGAAAATTAAAAGAACAAACGTGTCAGGCACTATGTACTGTTTTCACAGCGGATATAGTCCTCTATTTAAAAGTTATTGCCTAAGAGGTAATTCTAATTAATAATTTTTAAAATGAATTTCCTCACATATACAATATGATCTGTGAACAAAATAGTAGCAAACCGGTGATTAAGTATTTTTAATTATTAATTTCGAAATACAAAAAAATACTTTATTCGGTTTAAGCCCTAAAAAGGCGCTTAATAACGTCAAAGACTATTTAGGAATATAATTCAATTGTTGAGAAGGACCGGCGGAAATGACGAGGGATATGATTTCCAGACAGCTATCGTTTACCTAATTATCCGTTCTATAATAATAGCCTTTTGACATCAAAACCTGCTTGACATGGTGTTTGAACTTATTATCCAGTATATCCGATACGTCTTTTCTACTGGTAATAAGAAAAATTTTGTTTTTATTTCCACAAAATAATCTTTGTAGGCTTTCATTATTCAAACTGATTCTAACCAAAATAAATAAGCCTATACGTACAAGAATAATTTACTTTACATTCAATTAATTAATTTGACAATTGACTTGATTGAGGTTACTATAGTTCGCGTCAATCTTATTGGCCGCTGTGAATATAACCTAAGTTCCAGTTCGTGCATAAAATAAAGTTATGAGTTTAATACAAAAGAAAGTTAAAATATTCTTTAATTGTTATTTATTTATCCTTAGTTATCTCGATGTTAAATGTATAATATGATACACACCTATACCTAAATTTGTACTGTACACGTCATTCAGAGCGGTCAAAAGATTTACGATACTGTAGTTTGTTTCTCCCGCTTTACACTTGATTGATAGCTGTGTAATTTCAAAAAAACTATTACAATGAATTTCTGAAAAGTAACTCTTTCATCCGTCAGATGAGATTTTTAAATGTACAGTATAAACTGTATGTAGCGACACTTAACGAAACTGCATATTTTATGCCGTCATTGAACATTGCCGTTAAATAGAGGGACGAAAACGCCATATTATTGTAAGGTAAACAACCAAAGTCAAGAAATTTCGACGTTTTAGGGAGTTTGTCATTACATAGAGTGGTATTAAATGTAGTATTCGTTGTATTTTTATATCAACTATTAAATTTAGTTTTCTAGCACGTTGCGCGCCAGGAGGAGGAGCTCGAGATTTGCCATAGTTAAAGTTCGTATGAAGAAAGAGTTCAGAAAGATAAAATTGATGTATTATATGTGTTATATATACATATCGTATTCATAAAATAATTCAATAATGGATGCATAGTGATGTATCTGTACACTCGCAACTCATGTAATAAAACATGATACAATTATAGAGGTATAAAATAACACCGATAACGTTTTAAGAAAAGTTGGGGCGGTCATAAGGACTGTCGACAGAAGTGAAGACTGAAAACAATGGATTTTCACATCTATTGCCACTCTAACCAATAATTATTTACTTTTATATACAGTTTATTACTAATTAATCAATATAATGGGCTGCACAAGCTCAATACAAATTATCAATATTACATGTACACAGGCTACTATACCACGCATCGCTAGTCTCGTGCAAGTGCAATACGTCACGAGCATGTTGAGTGCATCGATGACGCGAACGTAAAATCGCCAACGCGACTAAAGACATTTTCACTCCAAAAAGAATTAATTACGGTCGAGTTTCGACCACTGAACAACCACTAGTTATAATAATAACGGCTTGTAATGAAATGTATGTGTAAATACGTACTTTTCTACATTTCATTTTAGTTCTTATTTTTGTATAAACTGTACGTCATCATCTCAGACATCTCACACATAATTGTAGGTAGAAATCACAGTGAAATATGTTGCAAACAAAAAGTATTTAAAATTCAATTACATATTAAAGTGTGCACTGTTTAAAGGATAATATGTATGTGAATCACCTCATGAATATTATTATATCGTCATCGCATTAGAATAACGTTACCGAGATCCGCACAACATCGCATGGCTGACTTCGTAAAACATATATAATTGGCTCATTACTTACTGAACAACATCACAAGTGAGTTGGATAATACACGTTTGTAGGTCTTCTTAGAAATGTGATTATGATAATGTCTTAATTGAGTTGTTTTCGTATACCGGTACGTTAAAAAACAAACTGTTGAACTATGTAACCTGACTTGTAGCTCTCGGATATCTCCGTTCGTTAGGTCAGTAGGTTGATGTAGAAGATGCGCGTCTTTGCGCAAATTACAGTAATAAGAGAATATTGATTTTAACAAAACAGAACAATCTCTTTGTGTTTTCAGGTAATACCTGATTTAACGTTAATTAATTATTAACTTTGATCGCGGCTTCGCTCGCGGTAATGTTGATTTTGTAAATAAAATGCGTTCTACGTTACTCGCTAATAATGTATCTTTCTATATATGAAAGAATTTGTAAAAATCTAGTAGGTGGTAGAGCTACGCTGAAGCTATTACTGGTTTTAGCATGAATGAGTCGGCTCACCCGGGGTAGTACCACCCTCACACAGAAAATCGACGTGAAGTAACAGTTCTTGCACTGTTGCGTTTCGTTCGGTCAGTGAGAGCGCCGGAGGCCCACATATATTAAAAGGCCGGCAACGCACTTGCGACTCCCCTGGTGTTGCTAGTGTCTATGGACGGCGGTGATCACTTACCATCAGGTGACCCACCAGTTCGTTTGCCCCCTATAATATAAAATTATTATTTTTTTTTGAGTTTACAAACAAACAATGACATTTTTTATCATTATAATTATTTTAATATTTTATAGGCTTTAAGCGTTTGACCATAATCACACTTAATGTTAAATAACGACGTGGTTCAAGGTGGTAAATACATTAAACCTAGTGGGACTGGCTCTCAACTCTCAAGTACAGCTGCAGAGAAACACACCCATAGGACAGATTCTCAACTTGAGGGTGGTAACTAACGTAGTACCAGGCGAGTTTAGAAGAATCCCATCACCATGCGAAAGCATTATTAAAAACATATTTGTTTCGTTTATTTAGTTGAAATTTAGAAACGGTGCGTTGTTTCATTGTTGTACACTGCGCAAATACGTCAAGAGTAAAAATCAATGCATATGCTATATTGAAATTCTTCATTAAAATAAGTAATCAAATTGAGAGTAATAGTCGTTTTTATATTAATAATTTCGACATCATATTAATATATACTAGCAGGCTCGGCGGACGTTGTCCTGCCCTGTTAATAAAAAATATATACTTATGTGCATGAAATGTTTAAGGTAAGTAATGTATTCATTTTGATAAGGATTATCCGTCTAAATAGCCTTCCAATTACCTCATGTTATGTGACCATGTTTTTAGAAGATAGATGGGTATATTAAACTATCCTTAAAATATAAGTATAAGCCATCGTAGACTTTTGTTGTAGATCTGCATTGTTTTGTTATATCTCAAAAGAATTAGGCAGCGTTTTCGATGAAACCTCCCGAGCGGTTTGATATTTTTCAATACTTCCAACAATTATCGTTATATTTCAACCAATTTACACAAAACCTTGGCAAATTATATACCTAAACCTTCCTCATGTATTATTACTCTGGTGAAGACGCATTACAATCCATTCAGTACTTTTCGAGTTTATCGCGAACATACATACAGACGCGGCGGACGACTTTGTTTTATAACATGTGATGATGCTAGCAGTCACTTTATATGTTAATAAAAATAAAATAGTCATATATGTATAAAAAATATTAATTATAGTAATTGCATCCTACTTGTTACAATGTCGAAGGCGTTTTAATGGTTATTGCTGAAAGACAGTTGCGTTGCGGTCACACTTGATATGTTATGGGATAACGACATAGTAATTTCAACCTATAATATTTCTTCCCAATTATCTTTTGCGGTATCCCGTATAATTATATGACTTTTTCTGATGATTAGTTTCGTCGACGAGTTTATCAATCACAAACCTTTTACCTTTTTTTGTCATTAATTTTATAACATAATCGAAGTAGCTTTTTACGATAATTTATTTCATGTCGTTACACTTTTTCTAAATAAAATAAATTTAAAGGCATTCTATCTGTATTCATTATAAACTTTTATTAGAAAAGTAATCGTCTCGTAAATTCCGTAACTAGTGACTATTCTCAATACAGATATTTCAAGCGTGTATAGCTGTAATTTTTTTACTCGCAGTTTTTGTAATATAATTTCATTTGATTCGTTGTCGATGTTTTTCCTTTGGTACATAATAACTTATTCTTGTTATAAATGAACTATACTTTTAATTACAACGTAATAGTATAAAGTTTATGAAGTATAATAATAACTTTTTCAATAGCATTTAGCGCGGTTGTTATTTCTGATAACCTATTACAAAAGTACTGATAAATTGTTTATTATATATATATCTATTGCCATTAGTATATTTTTTTTATCGATATAAAAAAGAGAACACCTTATTTATATGATTATAAACCTCCTTTATAACCTTTTCCACACGATTACATTTTATCATCATACTACGAATAATGAATACAGTTATGTTACTTTTATTATAAATACTAAGATTTGTATATTCGCGCTTTACATATATAATATAAATTGATTATCTTTCTTTTATCAAATTATATGGGTATTTACCATTCCGTACCGTACACTCTTAACTAAGATAAATGTTGGGATAATTCCGCGTGGACCTGTAGCCCTTGTACTCAATTTATTTCTTCTACTTACAGGCCGATTCATCTGTTTGATACCATCTATTTGTGCCATTAAAAGTTACTTTACGATCTGTGTAGTCTAGATAGGGTTCGTAAATTTCGCCTAATACTAGTTTGTATCCTGTCACACCCGTGGGGCCAATAGATTCATTGACACTTGTTCCGTATCTCTTGCAACCGGTTAAAACTTATCATTAACTGCGTATTTATTCTAGAAACTGTATTAAAGCGATAAATACGAAATTTTGTTGACAAGCAAATCTAAAATTTAGAGATGATAAAAAATGCACACATTTTACATCAATCGTTTTTTTTTTTTTGTAATTTTGATGCTTGTAACAACGTCATTACTTTATGCATACTCTGTGAATAATACTATTATTCGTTATAACAGGTGTATCAAAATGTAATTGCCTTAGAAATAGTCTAATTCCATATATAGAAATTTGATGGAAGACATTTATTCAGTAAAGCAATTAAGAAATATGTATTTTAAAATAGGTAAAACATTTATCATGGGAATATTTTATATCCTCGATTGCTTATTTTAATACGGCTGACAAGGAACACCAGCGTCGGCAGAACACAGACTCTATAAACTAGTTGAATTAGCGTATAACGCAAAATGAAATAAAACAACAAATGATTATACCCTGAAGGTATCTTAGATGCAGCATTTTATATATGTATAGTTTTAGCACTTTCTTACTTACCGGTTTCTTTTACTTCAAAGTTATATATAATTGAAGTTAGTAAAAAAATGCTACAAGTACAGATAAAATACTGCATGTAAACTACATAAAATATATTTTTTAATTATATAATTATTAATCTAAATTCTTTGTCTTTCATTCTCATTAAATAAATATACAAGAATATGTACACTATAATGTTACAATTAGTACCGCAAATGTTTTCAATAATATTTTTACAAACGGTCACTAGTTATATTAGTTTTCTCGATTTTTACTGCACCTAGTAGTTATCTTAGGAATAATACAAACATATCTTATTATTAATATTTACCTGGATAATCAGCTTAAAACAAATGACAACAATGCTAATTAAATCCATCGTCATTGTTTTCACTTTAAATTGTAACTACTGAATCTGCATATACTAAAGACTGTTTACGATTGTGAATGTGATGTGTCAAAAAATGAACTGTATAAATATAAATACACTCGGGGAATAAATCATGTCACGCTAATTTAATTGTCTGATGCGGAAGACGCTCGTTGGCATATCAATTGAGGCCCATTTTCACGAACTACACCAACACGTGCATATAAATATATATAAGTTGCTACAATAACTCGGTAGAGCGTCACGCCGTACTACTCAATCGTATATTTATTGCTCCTAATAGTTTTATATGGACATATTATCTTCCATAAAATTATTCACGTCTAACGCTGCTAACTGCGGCTATGTTAAAATGACTTGTAGTATTTTTATTCCATTCTTTATTTATACCTAGGCGTTTGATAATTCGGAATCTTACAGATGTGACATTATACAGTATTACAACTTTTTTCCATGTCCATTTAATAAATCTGTTAAAATCTTATTGTTATAAATACGAAAGTATGTTTGTTTGTTTGTCTGTCTTTTCATCCAGAAAAATACTATTCCCGAGGGATAGGTCAAATCTACACTAATACGATCGAAACGGAGGGCAAAATTTAATATAAAATAAATTCGCACGCGTATTGAGCAATATGCTTATCTATACAAAGATCTAGGAAATTCGATTAGATTTTTACATGTATGAACTGTTATTCTGACACATTGGATAATTTATTGTTTCTAACTCTTTTGCTTGTTTTATAAATTCTTGTGAATGTTGTTCTATTAACAATTATTTGATATCACAGTAGTCACCGTACATGTATTTACTCGTAAATTTCAATGACAAAATATAACCATAATTGTCTTCTTAGTCTGGAGTCTCTATATCCATTGAACACTAAATGATACCCGAATAATTTTGATAAAAATAATTCTAGTGATAAAAGAAATTGTTTTTTTTTACTTACAATAATAATTTTAACGCAGGGACACTGAAATATTTCGATTTTATTCACATTTTTGTATGTTTTATCAAGTATTGCATAAAAGATACGATCCGCTTGTTGGGCGTCATTGTGGCGCTGGTCGTGCGGTAACGGCATCATCAATCATCTGTAATTTGATTTCTATGCTCAATTATTACGCTTACGGAGGTCGAGACGGTGTAAACCCCGCTTCCACGTACTCGTGCACATCATCCCTACATCGCCGACATTACGTAAATATTCAACGCGCACTCTATATAGAAATGGGTTCTTACTGCGTAGAGAAATTAACCGAGCCTTATACAGACCCCCGTAGCGATAAGCGAATACTGTTGTTGAATTAATATTCTACGTCTGCTACATTTAATTTCGTTTGTAACTTGTATAATAGCAGCTGTAGTAATGATTTTTGAATTTACAGAAGTTTTTCATACAATTTTAAAGAAATGATAATTGGCTTTTAGTTGAGTATGTAAATAGTTATCAACTATGTTCCTTTATCTGTCATGTCAAACCAAATCTCGTCTATTTTTCGCCATGAAATAGAAGCATGCTGAAAGCAAAGTTACCTTTTGTTAATAGACGGGTATATAATATACCTCCTACCTATAATAGTATACCTTATATTAAGCGATCCCTACTGCCTTTTGAACACGTGACTTAGATTGTAAAGGAGGTCATTACAGAAAGGTTGTTACTTGTTCAAATTACAAAAAAAAAAATAATTTATTCGTACTAATAAACGAAAGTTAATTTACCTCTTCTTAGGCACTTTTCATTTTATTTTTTTAACTAACACCTGTCTCCTGCTTAGGTGGAACAATTAATTATTAAAAAAAAATCAATCGTGGGGAATATATCTAAAAAATTGTATGTGCATGTGTACTGCATTGTGATAGACCATTTTCTATTGTCCTTCTGATTAATTACCATTCTCAAGTTGGAAACCTATTGCCAAACATTTATAAATATATTACGACAGCAGCACTCGGTAAACAAGAATTTAGCCGGCTATTACCTTCGGCCCCATCGACATTTAATATCAAGTGAAATTGTGGTCAAATGCTAAACGTATAAAAAATATTAAAGCTCGAATTGAACTGAGTCTTTTTTGGCCATTTCTCTTTTCTAATTTAATTTATATATGCCTAACATTTTACACAATAACCGCCAAACTAAATGTATCATGCAGACGGAGATACAATTGAACAAAAAAAAATTATCACAAAATACCTGTTATAGAAACAGTTTTTGGGTTAAATCATTTTATACAAATATAAAGAAAGACAGACAAAAAATAATAACGCTACATACAATTTAGGTATCCTATTTGCCAACGAAAATAAAAAAGTATAAAATATACACTAAATGGAAAAAAGTAGACAATTCTATTTTATATAAGTCTATAGACTGAAAAATTATTATTCTTATAACTGTCAAATCGAACATTTAACGAAAGTATAATAGCAATCTTAGTTAAATTATTGTGTTGAAATTTATTCCAGTGAAAGGACTTGAACACATTTACGAGCTTAAATATCGAACTATGTAGATTACAGTCTCTATTCCACTTGTTATATTTTACTGAAGACTTTAGTTATCGATCTTAATATAACATATTTCGGTATATTCATATTGAATTACAAGTGAATTTTCGTCAATTTTCGAAAAATCTCGCTCTCTAACAAAATGTATAATAATAACCAAATACTATAATAAATACATAAAACGTGATATACATAATTTGAAATCAAGAAGTTTAAATTATTTTTGACGATACTCTGCTCTCAATTTATAAAAGAAGCTATTGTCCGGCTTATCTGAATAATAAAAAACCGTGACACAGACCGTAGACGTGATAATACAAGTAGCGCATAAGTGTGGCGGCGGCGTGCGCGCATCGGTCACGACTGCTGCCGCATCGCTGCTCGTCGCCTCAGGTGACATTTCCGACGTTGAGGCTTAGCGATGCTTTCCGACTTTGTAAATAAATACTAGGTATTGTGCTTTCATTAAATAAAGGTACCATTTGCCGTGTAAACATCATATAGCTGTTATTTGAACTGGGTAAATTTTATCGTACGATGTAACGAAACCGATAACCACGAAAATAACACGTCTATTACTTAACCTACTATTGTTTTGTAATTCGAAATTTATAAAGGTTCACAAGGAACAGTACCCAAACTTCTTTTAAATGTACTTAGTCATTCGATTTTCGAAGGTTTTCAATACTGTTCCTACCAAGCCAGTTCTATGTAAATGAATGTATGTAAGCGCATCTCCTCAGAACTAATAAGCGACACCTTGTTGGCTAATTCTTGTTTTGTTGTGTATGTACTTGTTAGGACAAGGTTTGATTGAAAAATCGTACCATAAAGTGTACAATTTGGGTTGAGAAATTTCGATTTCAAAAAATGAGTCACTAAACGAAACAGAAGGAGCAGTAGAGTAGAGAGATCTGCAGAAATGTTGATAGAATTGACAGATTCACGTTCAGTTGGCTACTTATTTCATTACACGGTTGTACAATAAAGGGAAAATTTGATCTCATTTTCTTTGTCAATACATCAGTGTCAAGCAGCTAGGGTAGCTAATATACAGATATAATATAAATCTATCGCTTTCTCACTGCCGCATGTGTCATATGTGTGGCAGAGATCGTCAAATGGACAGTTTGTAAGTAGCGTCAAAACACGTGTAAAAAGCTAATGATGTAGTTGTAGCAATAACGACGTAAGTACTTAGAGACATACAATAGAATGTTGAACTAATGTACTCTAGTGTACACTTCAGTATGTTCCGTATATTTTTTTTCCAATAATCCATGAAAGAATTGAGTGATCGTGGAGTAAAATAGTGCCGAAATCTAAATGTCAGGTATGTGAAAAATAAAGATCTTTAGACTATAAAATTGTCGTCAACCGCACGAGTATGAAAATGTTTATAGTTTCCTTTTGAGGTAAATGACAAAATTACGAAATGATATTTTGTAAATCTGCCTTCAGATGCATAAAAAACAAGTAACAGTGATTAACGAAAGGTAAATAACTTTTAGTATGAAATAAATAGAGCGTATACCCTAACGTATTCAAGTTCTTGATTACGAACACAGAAGGCAAATTACGACTTTACCCTAATTTGACTGTAAATATGAGCATGTGTATTTCTTACCGCTTCTACATTAAGTCTTCGCTGCTAAATTATAGACTTGAAGAAAATACATAGTAGCTTTCATTCCGATTAAAATGTCTTTTTTTAAACACCAAAAACATTTTCTGTGCATACGAAATCACTATTTGATACCAATTTTATCATTACATAAATAAGGACATAATATTGCACAACGCAAAATGTTGTCAAAACAGATCACATTATATAATTTATTTATATATATGGATATATATATAGAAATACATTACTTATTGTAATTAAACATATAAAATAATAATGTAAAACTGTTCGCTTTTACAATCTCGTAGCATGATGGGTTAAATTCGGCCATATATTAATTGATTACAATCAATCGCCATATTCTAACCAAGATAATTGTTGATAATTGGCACATGTTAATTATCTATAACTTTGTTTTCTCTTACTTTTTTAACGTAGATATAAATATAACAATTTATCAAATAACATAAAATATTAAGCATTAAGTTATTGTTTTTCAAAAACAAGAAACTATTTAGTTGGTGCTAAAGTGAAGAAATGGTTATTGGTAATATTATTTTTTGTATAAATTTGACGAATAACAACAGCAACAACAATTGCCAAGATTACGTTCTACGTACGTTGACTATGTCAAAATTGCATTATTACGAAGTTTATTATCTTTATAAATTAAATATAAAAACTCTGCTTTAAGTGTTCGGACGAAGAATTTTCTGTCATTCTCGTATGGTGGTGGATCTTGTCCCATTGGAGCTATTGTGATTGAAGTATAAAGAGTTGCCTAACCCGATAATAATTATAAAATAAAATAATGCTATAATATGTTCACTACAAATAGATATAAGACCATTTCATTGCAGTATCTATAAATTATTGAAGTTATAAAAAAATCTACATTTTATTTATTTCACAAAGACTAAAATTACAAGTTGTGTTTCTGTCATTTGTTAAAATATCACGAGACGCTTTCTGTATTTAACGTCTGGCTTTTGTTCTGACTCAATATTCCACAACGTAAATGTACTTCAACTATTTATGAGTTGTAAACTAAACAAATGTTTGTTTAAATCACATAAATATAATTTACTGCATTCCTGAAATGTTTACTATTGACATTTTCGCATAGGAAAATTAACAATCTTTGCTACCCGTATACACCTATGACCGCAAGAAAATACATAGTTGCCCATAATGAGAGTAACGTACGTAGTGGAATCAATATACAAGTTTGCTACAATCTTAGTAAAAGTAAGTGCATACGGAAGATTGTGCTGCGACTATACCGGCGCTCACGAATACGACCTTGCGCCGCGAGCACTGTCGAATCATAGTAATAAATCTCGTTTCCATTGATTAAGTTCGTTCGCAACATAATAGTTAGCACCTCAATAAAGCATGCCGAACGTTTCGGTAGGAGCGTGCGTAACAATTCGAACAATCGAATTCTGGGACGACCATTGTTATTGTAATTGCATGCGACTTGTCATCGAAGCTGAAATATCAATCAGTTACGCGATTGGCTGCTCTTATTTGTTTCTTTCATAACAAAGTGCGATCGCTTGAGATTGAAAATCAGTTTTGCTTGCTTTATTTTCTATTTGATCGTTTATTTATTATAATTTCTAATAAAACGAAAAGGGCCTTTGTAGCTTAAAATTAATTTGTTGTGAAACCAATATAATAAAAGAAATATTACCTTCTAAGATATTATATGTATATCTATTTATTAGCAATGCATCTAGGAATATATTTAATACGCGTAGGTTGAATAGGAAAACAGTGGGCCGTATAATTACTAAAAACGAGTTTCTATATATACTGATAAATGAGACTAAGCGTGCGCTTGTTTATTCCCAGCATTCTTAATGACAAATTGGCTAATGTGTCGGCAAACACTAATTGATAAGTGGACACTAGTGCCACCTGTACCGTAGCGACCGGTGCGAGACTAACGGACCCGTGGTAAACTCGTTATCGGAAGAATTCATAAACGTAGTATAATAATAATCTGGAAGCACATAATCATGAAAAGCTTAGGCGCACCTCACGTTTCACACCGTCACTGTAATCAATATAGATGGCGTTCTCGTGTCTAATCGATTATAATGTTTGTAGGATCTTGTATAATATTCAATATATACCTAACTAATGTAGCATAATGTCATTTTACTCTGTAAAGAGGTTTTATATAGTTTGGTGACGTTCGGGAAAAAAGTCGCATCGTGACTGGTTTTTACAAAACTGTGCGAAGTAATAAATTACATACCAATTTCATTTTCCTTGTATGTACTATTTTTTCTATTGAGTGGTAACTGACAGTGAAAGAAGATTACACCTAACGTTTAAATTAAAGGTAAGGTAAAAAATTATTTATTTGTTGGTATAATATCCACCCCTATTTAATAACACTGAGAAGAATCAGTTTCAGTAATTTAGGTTATTTCTTTAAAAATGTATACACTACATATTTAAGACCACATATAGATAACAAATCTGTCGACGATCTAGTTCAATACTCAGTTTTTTTTACAACTGTAAACGTGGTAGAACGTATGTAGGCTTCGATGGTAATAAGGAATACCATGCCCATATTTAACACAAAACAGAAATGCTTGTGTTACTATGTTTCATTGTAAATACAATATCGTGTATTACTGCGTACATCGGAGGTTAAGAATATAATGTTTAAGATATTATTTACTGTTCGGTTTAACGAAGGCTTAGTCTCGAAAGAAGTTAGGTTTTATGGCGCGATTCAAAACGGGCGGGTGGAAATGCGGCAGCCGGCGACTACGGAGCGCCGCCGGTCTTCTCCGCCTACCGTGCACGCGGTCTCGGTTATGACGCATTGTGACCTTATATGATGATAGCCTATTTTCAATTGTAACTTTTAAAAACATCTTGTAAATTAACATGTCAAATCCATTTAAATTCTGACTTCTTCAGAACTGAGTAATAGTTTGACATTGCCGCCGATAACATTACTCGAATTCTCACTTTAAATGAAAGCAATAAATCTTATTGATTTTAATTTTTAATAATTATGCTATATAATAACGTTAATTTAAAATCCGTAGACGATATTAAAATATGGTGATGTTTGTTATTACCAGAGTGTGAGATAATAAAAAAATGCACCGCAATTGTCAACAAATAGTTTGGTGTTTCCGTAAACTAAGGACCTATTTACGTTATGGAACTCTCAGTTCGAACTGCGAACTCTCTCCGCGGCCGCATTAAGCTAATATGTAATTGATTGGTCCCCAGCACTATAAGTAGGGATGTCATCGAAATGATGGCGGATGCAAAAACACTAATGTTATAACGGTAGTAATAATATTCTTCCGGCATCCAATTCAACAAGTATTCACACGACTTTTACGATTTAAAAATTGAATGGTCGCTATCCTTAGGCGCCATCGGTTTCGTGGCATACATTGAGAGTATATTGCAATATAATAACAACACACGTTACTTAGTATGCACAGGTGAGATTAACAAATCTCCGATCTCACTGATATTGCTTCGAAACGGGAACAGTGTCAAGAGGTGTTAAAAGAGAATATTTAAATGGGGCCGAGATCGTCAGATAATGTTCGTGAGCGCAATCATAATAGTGAACCGTTACTATGTCGCTGTTGGTTCAAACAAAATATTTTTATTTCTAAAGTTAACAATCTATCAATTATTATGTAGGAATCGGTCTACTGTCATTTGTCAATATACTAACTAGCTAAATACGGTCAATTGTCAATCATTTTTATTTTCTTAGAATGATAATCACGGCTCAACCGTGAAATTTATTAAATGTTGTATGCCTTCCGAAAGAGTATATCCAGATTAATTGTATATTTTTTCATTCCTAAAACGAAACAATTAATCTCTGTAACATCAAAGCCGACTATGTGAACGACTGAACGCATCTTTCATTTGATCAAGCGCTAACGGTGCACATTGTGTGATAATGGTCTCGGGTTTATTTGCTTCCATTATTTTTAACGTTCTACAATTTAAAAGCCGGAAGTGGTTCCGTTGTTCGTGGGAGGATCACGAGGATAACCATTGTTGCTATGTATTTAACTTTATCTCTCTGCTTTATCGGGAGTAATTTAAATAAACTTATTTACTTAAACAGTTTCATATATTCTTTCACAATTAATATATTATTTAAGATATTTTTAACACAAGCACTTATTCATACATCGATTCTTTTAGATTCGCGTTGCGTTTTCTGTTATCAACGATCAATTAGGTGTTTCTTATATGCTATATTCAACCTGTATTGCACTTAATGTTTTTATTTTCTTATTATAAAGATTCTCCTAGCTTATCAATAATTTTAATGGCATTTAGCGCATACGAAGAACTCTGGAAACAAACGATTAGTAAGCAATACAAATATAGACTAGCGTAATTACTTTAAATGTCTCTTGTAACAGACAGGTGGTAGAGAAACGTTTTTGTAATGTCGGCATTGTGATAGCTTACTGGAACAAGATCGCACGTAACTTAAGTAGTACAGCAATGTATTGCGGCCGCACGATGAGACGCGAAACGATGTCGGTGCACGAATCCCGTTGGGGCGGACGCTATTAACGCTCGCCGCATTGTGCACGCGTAAGAAAACCGTCCCCGGTAAAGAGATCTCAAAAACAGATATCATGGATGGACACTTGACAACACACCCTCTCATTCGTCCGTTTATCTTTCGAGCTGCCGATTTAGCACGAATATCCAATTATGTGCTTACATATTGCTTATCGCGTGTGCCTTTTTTTGCATCCAAGGTGTCTCCAACACGCCGCGCCGTCCTACCTACTTTGCTAGTTTCTAAACAACGCTCGTAAAACAAACGACTTAAGACATCTATGGTGGTCACTTTAACAACACAGAAATATTTTTACGCTATGTAAATTTAATTAAAAAAACTATATACAGTTAAATGTAGGCTAAATAGCGTGTGTACCCTATGTCTTTGTTTTTCACAGAACTGTTTAAAGTGTTACTTTTCTCGCTCAGGTGTTACCATACTTAAATAAATATTTTTAGTAAAGTTCAAGTCATGCAATTTTTTTAAAATCGTCATCTGTTTTTAATATATTTCTGTAACCCTAAAACATGCCAGCGGTATAACTAATCGATTATCATTATTTAAGTAACACTAATTTTATATTCATAGTGTCACATAAGGACTTTATTCACCAGATATTTTTATTAGTATAGGTATTATATTCGGCAATTACTAGGTAATATTTATATACATGTGTTATATCATCTGAGCGAGTGATTTAACTTTTGGCTAATCTATAACTAAATAAACCCAAGCTAGAAATATTAAAATTAACTTTAGCTGACAATATGACGACATTTTGTTCATAATTATAAGAATTCAGAATTATATTACACCTGCCTGTTCAGAGTTTATGTATCTAATGAGTATGTGTTGATAGATTGTTTCCTGTATAATGTTCAACATAGAGAGACATGACGATTAGAACACCAATGCTTCACTTTTATGTTCATTTTTCTTAATTGTAATGACATTTTTTTAAACTTTATAGGTCAGCGTTTGACCACAATCTTATCTGATGTTAAATGGTAATGTGGTCTAAGATGGTAGTCACACTAAACCTAGAGGGAGACTGGCTCTTAAGTGCAGCCGCCGGAACACACCAACAGGTGCTTGGAGACAGATTTTCAACTTGAAGGTGATAGCTAGCCAGGCGGACTTAGAAAAAGCTCTACCACTATCCTATGGTTTCATCACGATGTTTTTCTTCATCGAAAGCTCCGACTCAGTTGCTAGGATACAGTGTCGATCATCGTAGCTTCCAATCTTGAGCGGAAGCTTTAGCTTAACACAAGCAAATTTAAGATCTGTCACCAAGTGTCCCTTATAGTTATGTTCCGGCAGCTGCACTAGAGAGTCTGTCTCCCATACTCTCTCAAGTCACTAGGTTTAAAGTGTTACTATTTAGGAATACATCGTCATTTAGCATTATTTGACATTACGGTCAAATACTAACGGTAGTAGGATACGACAACTAAGTCAAACTAAATTGCGATCACTATGCGTCAGGTTCGACACCTGTCATATTGACACATTTAGTCGTGTCCTGTTCCTGAGACAATTGCTGTATATTCAGTAACTAAGCAAAGACTTGGTAGCGACCATTATACATAAGATGTGATGTACACGTTATAGTGATTTTCTTTTGAGTATCCTTCTGGTGGTTGTCATCATTCTTTTGGATAAATTACTACCCGCCTCGGCAATACACGAAAAATAAAAACCATTTAGTGAAATAAAATGGTAACAGAACGTTAATCTGTCAACTCTGTCTATATTTTTGAAGATCTCCATAATGTCTTCTGCATCACTCGTGGAATTTCTTATGTGGACATTTTAACCCACGATTTTTCAAAGGTTTTCATTTATTAACTCAGACCTTGTCTTGAAATGCAAATACAAGAAAAAAAAGTATTAGCCAAATAAATAGAGCCGTTCTGAAATGACGCGCTTATATATATATATATATATATATATTCTACAACTGATTTTTATTTATATATATATAAAAATATAACATTTTAAAAGACGCCATAAATAACGAAATATCACTTGTTGTTGTTCCCCTGAAAGTAATTTATAAGCCTGTTTCTATATATCAGCAATTAAAAGCACAGTGTTGAGACCGCAACCGCCTTTTCCTTGTTCTATATCAGGTACAACTATTGGTTCCTGTTGCATACCCTCAAGCTGAACATACCATGCGTGTTTCCTACGTAATAACCCGAGTTGGTATTGTTCCTTTGCGCTCGGTATTCTTTAAACCGTCATAAATTTTGTTCAATATCGTATTGGTCTATGATTATTATTGTTCAGGAAACAATACAACTGCTCGATATGCGGTATGATGAGAACGAAATGCGTATCTTATATCTGATAAATGGTTGTAAAGGTTATGTATATACTGGTTGTTCGGGTTATTTGCATTTCTAACGAACTGCCGTGTGTTTGAATATTAAGCTCTGAATTTTAATATGCCTATGTATATATTATACTTCTCTGTAACAATTATGTTCATGTAACATTTTATATATAAAAAGACAATTTTATTTTAATTGTTATATTATTTATCAATAATAATGTTTATTTTCATTTCACACAAGTTTAATATAATACTTGTCCATAACTAGTGTTTTGTTTTTCATATAAAAAAGTGTGGTAAAAAATTACAAAACTAAAATGAAATTTGATACAAATACTATATAGACTAATATTCCTAATCAAGAACTAATCTTAATTTTAACGCTCTATTTTGTGGAATTATCAATCATATTAGAAGAAGTCTTTTTAAAAAGTATAGTCTATTTATAAAGGTAGATTATGTAACATTACGCCGTAACACTTAGAAATAGAGCAATTATATCATATATGGTAATTGTCACAAAGGGGCACAAAACAAGAATTAAGTATTCGTATTAATATGGACTGGTCAGGTGGCAGACTGCGGGGCATTGGGATCCGAGAGCGAGTTTACCGCCGGACGAAAACAGAATATTACCGTGAAGTGCCGAACTGGGAATGCCTATGTCAGCGAAGTATGCTGTATACGGAATTTATTTCCGAAACGACATTCACAGTAAATGATATGTTTTTATTAAACGCGAATGAAACCGGTATTTTATATTAGTGGTATACATACGTTTATGTAATAGATTTATTTAATGAAGAATAACTACTATGAGAAATACATCATCATTATAATAAAGATGCATTTTTACATATAAATAAGCTGGCGAGCGATTTTACGCTACTAAGATAAAGTATAACAAATGGTTGTTTAGATAATCAAATGAAAGATATTGTGTTGTGTAATGTATCCGCGCATTCATATAGTCGCATGACCGTTAGTGTATTATATAAATCCGGATATTTTAAAAGCAAATGCTTATTGAATTTATCAGATCGGAGAAAGCAATGTGATAAATTTACGTGAACATGTGATACCGAGAGGAAGGTCGTGTTCAATTAGTATTTCGTTCTGTTACCAGAGAACGGTAAAAGCAATAAAATAATGTTACAAGTAAAACCGGTTCACTGAATTCGGTAACGATGAAGCGGCCGTATACCCTTTTTCTTTTTCTGAACAACTGACTGGGCCGGCTTACGTTCCTGAGAATTTTAGTGTTCCGGATGTCGAGAGTTTATAACATAATTTTGATAAAATTAGTGCAAATTAAAAAATAAAAGTTCATTATATCAGTTTTATTTATAAGGTTTCTTGATTATCAGCATAAAGATGACGGCGGTGAATGTACGGTTTTATATGGTTTTTAATTTCATTACATAATAAAGACCAACATGGTTATTAAAGCATCTTACTCTAATCGACTTCATTGTATAAGTAATAATATTATGAGAGATTACGGTAATCTTTTATTATTATGCAGTTTTAAAGGATGCAATTTGGGTTATATCGCTTTTATAATCACAACATCATACAAATGGAAATTGTCGTACATATATTTTGAATAATACGCATTTTATATAATAAATACGATTTGTGTATTTTGCACTAGACATCGATACAATATTTTGCAGAAGTACCGCTACGTAGTCATAATATATGTTTTATTAACGGTATGCTAACATAAATTTGTGTTTTTTTTTTGTGTTAATACTAAGAATGACGAGTCATGCTTAAATTATAGTTCATGTACTATATTTTTTTCTGTTTTTTATTGTTCTCTATCTTTCTTTTTTAATTACTTAAAACAAGCTAAACTATTTCATAGTGCATTCTGTGTACTGTGTGTAAGTGTTTGCTTTACAGTATTTTTGTACTAATTATTTCCTGTGATATATTTCTGAGGATACGTAAGTTTTTGATTGTAGTCGAGTGAGATGCGCTGAGGTTACTGACCTGAGATATCCACAACCGCTACCCGCTGGCCACCAGTCGTCCTGAAACCAAAGAAAAAAGATATCGTTAATTACGCAGCACGACTACAATTATTATGATATGCTGAGTTATAGGTGGTTGACTGGTAATTACATGCGAATGTAAGCTCACGCTAACTTGATTTTACCGTCTGAATAAGGAATAGAACAACTTCCCGTATTTACCTATAATTACGAGTGTTTCGCGTTTAAGATTTTCCCGGAATGGTTTCCTCATTCATAATTCCTCTTTGTGTATTTTACATAAGTGATGTTATTAGTTTCGAACTGGACCTGTGCTTAACGAGAAGGTCTTGATAAGGCAGTTTATCATATATCAGTGATTGTACTCGCAAAAATAGGTAAATATACAAACTACTATTTTATGAACAACACTATATTATAATATGCAATATGTAAAACCTCTGTGGAACAAGCATATGACCTCTTTGTTTTATTTTAAATTCATTCGTATTCGACGAAATTCGATGGTTATTGTTTTATGAGACCCTTTAAAATTATGATATTGGTATTAAAACATCATTTAGTTTTACTAATTAGAAACTGGTCTTTATCATATTAACATTTTGCATCATATATTATTCCGAAGTATAGAAAACTTGTTGAAATTGTTGCTTAAATATACATTTCAATTGTAATGTCTATGCAGTAAAAAAACAAATAAATTATAAGCACCTGCCTTTTATATAAGAATTATCTCGCTCCGGTCCTTTTGTATGTAAAAGTGATAAAAAACTTAACCAGTTCGCCTAAACCTTGTATTGGAATTCCTCTCTATATTATGGCTCGTTCCGTTATAATCCCTGAGGTAGTGAAGGACATCCGAGATGTGGCGTTCAACAAATTATAGAGTATCGACCGTTTTAAGTGTTATAATAAGTATAACCCTTAATACATATCAATGGTGAAATTGCAACTTTGTAAAATCAAAGATAGACATTTAAGCGACATAACGACTGTAAATAAAATCGGTTATGTGATTATTTTCACTAAATGGAAAACAATTAATTTTATATTAATAATAGCTTTTGCTTGCGTCTTAGCTCCCGCTAATATAGATTTGATCTAATTTGGATACAGTATTTTTTTCTGTATGAAGGGTAGATACCCTATGTCCTCTTCTATACCTCTGACAACGTATATTGATAATTTCGTGACGATCGGTTGAATAGTTAAGGCGTGAAAGCATAAAAACATTCAAAAAAACTCACTTTCTAATTTATAATATTATTTAAGATACAATAAAATACTGACATTAACCCCTCGGTTGATTTTTTAAGACGTCAGATCTCAAAATAGCCGATTATGTTTTTAATTACACAACATCGTACGTTGTCAATTTCATGGTTTAGTAAATAATAAATTCATACAAATCAAAAAAATCATTTAGAAATATATTTTACATAAAAATTGTAATTTTACAATACAACATTTGTTATTTTTCAAAGTTTTGTAATAATTCAGGCATTTTTTAAGCTTATATTGTCAACAGTCTGTTCACCTGTGCCTTATGAGGTCTACATTCGTTTGTATGGCATTTAAAACTTTATGGTTTTGGACAGTCCACAGGTTAAGAAACATCTTGTAAATGCTGAAACGACGATATTCTTTAAAGAACACATAATAATGAGAAATATATTATTAATATTCATGTGTATTTGTAAGCCCATATTTTGGTTAATTTGGAAAGTAAAACGCAAAATGTCTACCTTTATCGAACAATTTTGTTTAAGTTCTCTTTGATGCTTGTAAATATAGTATAATTATTTTAATGTTAGATGTAAATCTAGATTACTGATAATCGTAATAATTCTAACACAGAATTTAGCCAAGTGGCTAATATCAATTCTTCAGCTTAATAAATCACCCACCTGTACTGAATGAACTAACAAATAAATGCCAAGATTTCCATCCAAATCATTGGTTCCCTTTCCAAGAAAACAATTGCAATGCCGCAATGTCTATTTTGATCGTAAGCTTTTCATACTTCAAAGAAATTGTTCGACTGCTTATTCGATTTAATTACATTTATATTCCGTGTATTCGACGAAAAGTGGATATATTGTTATTTACATATTAAGTTTGCTTTTGCAATCCATTTCTCGTACCTACTACTAAGTTATGACTTACGATCCGTCATAAATATATATGAAATATATTTTATTACCAAAACGCCAATGAAACTCCCTCCCGTCTTCTTTCTATAACCTAATCTCATGTTTAATTTAAGACTTAGTTTACTTTAATTTATATTTGGTATAGTTATCCGATTGGTATAACAAATTCATGAACAAAAGTTATTTGTACATCGAATTAAAATATGACCCAAAAATCTGGATTCTCGTTTAACTAGTAACCGCCCGCGACTTCATACACGTTAAATTATGATATAAAAGATAATAACAATAGATTGTTGCCTAGCCTCACGTCAGATATATTCAAGTAACTACAAAAAAAAAAATACAGCTTATGAAATATAGCAGTATCAGGAGCTATTCATATAAGTAGAATAAATTCCGTGCACAAAAACTACAACACAAAAACTTCGGTAGTAATCTATTAAAAGGATAGCACTAATAAATTATGTACAATTTCAGCTTCCGCTTCGAATATAATTAAAGTACAGTAACCTAACGAAAAAAAGTTATTTGTACGCGTCACTGCAGATCAAACACACGTCGCTCATATGAAACACTGGTTGGGCTTATCTTATGCCAACTCAATTTTCTCAATCTGTTCCATTAATCAAATCACAGCACCTATACATAAACGGTACGTCATTGGCCGACCAGTTATTAGTATCCCACGGTCGAAAGAGCCAGTCGAATGGTGTCGCTAGAAAAAGTTCCCGATACGCCAGCACTCATCTTGACTGATCCTAGTAATCATTGAACCTTGACTAACATTCGCTCTTCCATGAATTTATAGCTACGTAAACATGTTCACCTGTATTTTAATCACAATACAATAAGTTGATGGTACATTTCAGTGCATTCAATACTGTACTCAAACAACTTATGTTGTCTTCTAGCGAGATATGATGTAAAATCGAAGCATTATTATTCTTAAAAACTAGCTGTTACCCGTGACATCGACCTCGTGAGTTTTGTTAAAAAAAAATATTGTGTGTTAAATTAAACGTTCAGTTTGTTTATTATATTTGCACGTAACCCTATTTTTTTTTCTAATACAAAATTAGCTTAAGTTACTCCTTATAACAGCAGCTGTCTGCCAATAATATTCCCGTCAAAATCGATCCGACCTTTTCGGAGATTATCCGGTACAAACAAATATTTGTGAATCGTTTTTTTTGGTATAAGTAGTGTATAATACTTTAATATTTATTAGTCCGGTGAAGCTGTGAAGGCCCATCAGGCCAACAGCATATAATCTCTTTTCTTTAACTTAATCTTTTTTACTTTCATATTCATTTAGTAAAAGTTGTTATTTTTACATTAGGAACAGACTCTTCATTTATTCATTTGTGTAAATGAATCAATATACCACATTTAATACAAAAAAAAAATGAAGCATTAGGTATAGACATTTTTGATGTTTATGAAGATTCAGGTATATATAATCTAAGTATGAAATACTCGTATACCAAATAAATATGATAATGGTTATTTTACATTTAGTTAATTACTTTAGAAATCTAGCAATAATATAACTAATTCTTCCTCTTAAAAGCTTAACAGCTTTTAGTTATTTAACATTAAATCTAACACTCACAACTTTCAATGATTTCATCGCTTTATTTTTATGGCTTTATTGATGGATTCTACTGTATGAAAAACTAAGTTTACCTACTTTAAACACCAGAAGCAATAATGTGCATTATAAATATAGTGTTCAAAATTTAAATGTTCACAATTTTTTTTGGAACTGTTTAATAAAATCAATCCTATCATTTTTTTTTTATTAACGTGGGGAAATCCCTTATGGATACCCATCCTCCCGGGGGAGAGAATGGGTTATGTCCGACTCGCACGGACTAAAATCCCACGGTGTACCGGCCACCGCTTGAAGTTGGGGCGGCATGGGACCGTGCTGATCTACCACCATGCCGCCCCCAGCGGTCAGCCCGGCGAAAGATGACCGCCGGGCTCCATCCTTTTAGGGAGGTACAGCTTATTCAACATCTTTATAAAATTACGCGTTATTCTGACCTATAAGCTATATTTAATATAAAGTTTCGTCTAAATCCATTGATGAGTTTTTGCGTGAATGAGTAACGTACATCTATCACCTAAAAAACCAAGGTACCGTAATATAAACCTTATCAATAATCTAATAACTTATTCCATAGACGACATGAACAATCGTATTACTAGTTTTGTATCGTATAATTAAATAATGATTTGCATTTCGTTCATTAATAACGCTTGGTTTAAACGAAGCTATCTTAATATGACAAGTCGAAATTAAATGATAGCAATATTGTATTAAACATAACGTTCTCGTCTCGTTTTTTGTCCCGTTTTTTAACATCGGTAGCAGATTCCATAACTAAATATATACATCGCTTGACCACTGCCGTTTCTATTTGTTTAGACAGACAAGTAGATACTTATCGGAGGTGGTTTTTTATTGTCCGTATGGTCCAGATAGCTGTTGTTTCTTACACGGTCTTATTATCGAGATCAAGTGGCGAATAATATAGCGGTGCGGTAGTTAAACTCTGTCCATCATGGTACCAAACCGATTTAGATTGTCCTTTTTAATATTTATTTTAATGTTTAATTTACAGTTTATATTGATGATGTGTGTGTTTGTTATTAGCCGACTACAAAGTGTAAATTGTTATGTATTTAAAGGTTTTTGAGCACTCGTTTCATGAAACTCGATCTTGTTTTGTTCCAAACATTAAACATGTCTCAATCTATACTAATTACTTTGTGTCGTTTTATATCCTGATGTTGAAAAGATCATAGCTTTAATGTATCTAAAGAATACTGCCAATGATAACAATTGGCTAATAAAGACTCATGAATGACACATTAATGAACATATGTATGTCCGTTTGAAATGACCAATCTATACTTTTATAAACGGACGATTATTTTAAAGTTCTTATTAATACCTAAAAAGACAACTGTCTATATTCAAGAGAAAAAACATAAATATATACGACACTTAATGTTCGAAATTAATCAACTTCTACGATATCAATATGCTTTTATTTAATATATTATTTAATTGTCAATATAAATCATTCTAAAACGAGTCGATGTAACTTTGAAAAATACAAACTGTTATGCTTCTCGAGAAATGTATGGTATCATTGCCCGAGAATCCATTACAGAAGATGGTTTCGGGATCCTGTGATGTTAGCACTATTTTATGCTAGTCTTGCGTCAAGCTGTAAATTCGTACCGGATAACGGCAGGTGAACTCCTAACATGCTTTTCCATCCGCTAGCTCGTGCCCTTATATCTCAATGTAATCACGTGTAATCAACTAGCGGTTTTTGAATCTGATCTTGCACTCTCGTCTTACAATTCGCATTTCCTCTATCGTCGAATGTCCTAATTAAATGAATATATATATATATATGATAGCTTTTGCTCGCTACATCGCGTTCGTGTAAAGTTCACCCATCCCTCGGGAACATGACTTGTTTTCTGAATGAAAAGTATCCTATGTCCTTTTATGTACCCGTGACAACTTGTATACAAAATTCCGTGATAATACATAAAGTACTTAAAGTGTGAAAACGTAACAAACAAACAAATTCACTTTTGCCTTTAAAATATTAGTATATTATACTTAATTATACATTTTCATATTCACATAAACCGAGCAAATAAAAATTATTCATAATAAACGTTCAATTTTTGATTTACTTTGGGATTTTGATAATGTCTTTTCAGAGAGTAGCAAAAAGTATTAAACTAGAGATTGTTTTGTTTAAATAAATTATCGAGTTTGTTTTAAGATATGTTCCTTAAAAATAAACATTACGATGTTCAACTATTACCAATATCCTTTCGAACTGCTCGAAGAAAGGCAGTCGTGTCGTCGACCTGTAAACATTGACATATCTCGCAAAGGAACGCGCCTAAATAAACAGTGCGTGCTTTTGTCACATGTGAGTGCATCTTCTAACAAATAAATTCATATTGATTTACATAAACTGGTATGTACTCCAATATATTTATGCTACTATTAGCAAGAAAAAAAAAATTATTTCATCTATATTTACAACGTTATAAAAGGACACTCTATATGTACTTTTCTGAATGAAATTAATAACTAATATAAGTTAAAATGACATTCCTTTGAACTCTGTTTTATATACGTTTAATACGACACGTTCGAAATCAGTAGATTACTTAGTACAGATATGAACACCTCACTGGGTGACTATTTTCTACATCGGGGTCGCACCCACGCAATACATCCGTATCGCGAGATTGGACATAAATATCGCGTGCAAGACTGCCACTGAAAACTTGATACTGACATCCAAGCAAACGGCTCCCATCGACACAACTCCCGGCCTGTTCATACTGAGCACGTTCTAAACAATAGATAAATAAAACATGTTTCATTTTCCACCTCCGCTAAACTAAATCTGAAACTTCGAGAGGCAATTCGCGTATCTCGTGAACCGTAATAAACGTATTGCTTACGATTTATTAAAACAATCGACAAACGCGAAAAGTAAGGTGAAAGGCCCATACAAAGAGAGAGCACCGAATAAAAATTTTGTTTGATGATGATTTTTGTATACCTAATTCGATTAAATTTCGTAAGTCGGTCGTTGACCCACAGTGGCGCGCGCTACCAGCACGACGCTATTTTGGTAGTTATCTACGTGATGCCACGCACCTTTTGCATCCACCGTTCCACTGGACTGCATTACTATTCGTAGATTTTACAGCGATGGAAAACGTGATCGTGTCTCGAGCCACTCTATTTCCAAATTTCGTGGAACGGTTTTGCTAGATGAAGATAATTCGAAACCATAATAACAATAATTCCTACGACATTTTTTCGTGGTTCTTTTTGGCATTTTACGCCAATTAATAACGTATACAATAACAAAAATAAATGATTGTGAAGGGCATCTACTTTTAAACCTTTTTATTATAAATTAATTCTAGTTCTTCTGTTGATGACGGCACAGTTAACAGCATGTTCGGACACTACGTCGATAGGCGATAGGATAGGAGAGCTTTCCGTGAAGGAAAATATCGTGATAAAGCTATAGCATATTGGTAGGGCTTTTTCTTAGCTCGCCTGGCTTACTACCAACATAAAGTTATGAATCTGTCGCCAAGCATTTATAGGTGTGTTTCGGCAGCTGCACTTGAGAGCCTGTTTCCTCTACGTTTGGCGTATTTACCATTCTTGGACCACAACGTCATTTAACATCAGATGAAGCATGTTAAACTCTAAAACCTATAGTACGGTATAAATAAGACATTGTCAATATTCCTATTAAGTACAGAGTTTTATTTAACTTAGCAATATTTTATTATTATATTACTGGACTAAGACCGATTGATAAAAAAAAATGTCTCGTGAGTAAAATATTTGGTATAATTTTATCAAATGTACTGAATAAAATTCTATTCTTAATAATTTCGTAGATAAAATTAAAAATGCTCTACAACTTATGTCTAATCATAACAGAGCAAAACAACAACTGTTACGAGGAAAACTTAAAGATCGCCGTTGCCAACCAAACAATAATAGCGAAATTTAACATAAAAATATAAATAATATAAAAATACAAGTACTGCTAGATCCGCTATAATCATTTCAAACCATGAAATCGACTATTAAATTAGCTCGAGTAACCTAAATGCTTTCTTTCTTGGATTTATTCCACTTTTATTCTTATTCGTTACATTCTATGTCGACTACGTAATACGTTGCAAACGAAGTTAAGTAAATCTGCGAAATCATCATATTTTTTACTAACCACAATTTGTCATTGAATTGGACTACATGAAGAACAGTTTTATAGTATAAACAAGTTCATCCATAGATAGTGACGGTAATTGTAACCGAGTTTACACAAGTTAACTGTACGACTACTTTACAGAAGGACATCTACCGTTTGTTGTGTTAGTCGCTTGCCCACCATAACAATGGGAAATACCGCCCGTCAATTTTGCCAACGATCACGAACTTCTCAGCGAGTCCACGACGCGACGTTACACTCGATATCCTAAGAAAAATCACGCTTATTCTGGCCGCAATAATATAATTTCCATCGTAGAAATATTGATAACTGTAAAAAAAATATATTATCCCTTTTGCTAGGGAACCTCTAATTATTACTTTTTCACTTGTACACAATGTCTGTTGTTATTTGAAACACTCATCAAAATCTTTTATTCTTCTAAAAGCTTGTCGTTTCGGCTCTTCTTTAGGAATCTACTGTGACAGACGTTAAACTTTCAAGTGAATGTGGTAGCAGTCAAAATCGCTTAGACGTCTAATTTATCAATTACACTTTATTATTTTTATATGCTTTAAGTGGAAATATGAAAATAATCGTAAAATTTTACTTCACTTAATAATGCATACTTTTTCTTAGATGTGTTCATTAATTTGTATGAGGTTATTTCTAATGATCGACGGCGAAGCTAAACGTTTTTCATATATCTAAGTAAACGTTATATAACGATGGATACTAGTATATATCTATTAGTATAATCTGACCCTACTTTCTCTTAACTAGTTTCTTGGGGGTATTATAAGAAAGTAAAACCCGCTATGTTAGTGCTTGCATCGTGTCCTGTTAACACAAATAGCTGTGATATATTATTCCGGGAAAATCAATAGAGTTTCAGTAGCATACAAATGTATTATAGTTTTAATGGTGACACATTCGTAATTATCGTATTTTACGTAACTGTTTTCTGTCTTAAATGGCTTTTAAATAATTGATTTGACATCGCCACTTTTGGAGTGTACCAAATACAAATTATAAGTAATTTCCATAATTTGCGTGCAGAAATTACACTGCATTTCAACTTTAAATAAAGTCCCAAGTGTATGTGGAATCTCGTTAACTTGCTTATATATTTTTCAAATTAACATCCTTACATTTTAAGCTTGAACGCAACATCTACAATGACCCCAATTCTCTGAATATGTTGTCGCATACTTGTATATCTAGAACGCGGGAACGGTAGTGTGGCAGTGGACGGTACGGCATCTTGCCCTGTCTTGGCATGACTCTTGGCCCTTGCATGCCCGTACTTTGTATCGCACAGATTCAATTTATCTATGAAACTATCTTAGGTTTCCAACAATTTCTAATTTTGTGGTTATTTAAATCGCCATGTTGAAATACAAAAGGAAATATAAATCTGAGTTATCTTTTTGCCGATATATCTCTCAGTAATTAGTGATTTACATTAGGACGTTTTTCAATTTTTAACCTGTAATTTAGTATTTTATTAGAAAAAAGCACAAATAAATAATTAATTTATGATTATTATTGACACTAAATATTGGTGAATATTACCTATTAGTATCGCCTAAATAAATTATTTTCATTTAAAGAAGTTGTGTTAACATTTTGGCAGACTTTATTACTTCATCAAATTATCACCTCCGTTATATAGAAAAAATAACACCGTTACTATCACAATTCCAACGTTTCGGAATACTAACATTCAAAGTATAATAATCATTCAGAGTATAAATTTAAAGGAAGAGGAAATCGTACAACATCCTGCTTGAAATTGTTTTCTCGACCAAGTACAACGTTGACACACTTTTATGAAGCCCGGCTTACAATTACAACGTCACGATTCCCGTGGTAGGGTTTGTTTTATCGAAGTCATGATATGACCTCGACATTGTGTTATACCATTGTCTCGTCACTAGTTCGCACACTGACATTTCAATAGGTAAGGTGAGCGCGGGTCGTCGCGAGAGGGCGTGCACGACGCGTCCCAAACCGACGCAGTTTACTGCAACGGTTGCCGCCTACGGTTTCCGTAAGGCCAATCTTAATGTCAACGCTTCAATATATCATTAATATTTATATAAATATTCGTCCCGTCAAAAAAGCTAATAAATAAATCAGCCAGTATCAACTTCGTGACTCAAATTATGCGAAGCTTTCGATGAAATATTGTTACCGTGTTCCGCTTTAACGCCGAGCTCGACTCGAAACAAACGGATTATTTCGATTTTGCTCAACTATTTTCTTGTCGTTGAATTTCTCGAGGTAACGCGGAAGCCTATTGGTGTTGACTTGTATTTGCATTTAGTGCATTCGCATAACAGGTCCGATGGTGTGTGCTCACGGTTTAACGCAAGTATTAATGCATTATTCAGGGTTTTCATTAGATTGTCGATATCGGCGCAGGGGATCGCGCTCTCGTTAAAATGTACGGATGGCATGACAGGTACTCGTATTCGACAGACACGCAAACATAAACCTATCTCACTTAAATGTGACTAGAACGTGTGTAATTTAAACATTGTATTCTAAAGCACTTTTTACTATGATAGTCGAGTGAGAGAGTTTGAGAGAATAAGAGAGATTGTTTGCTACGTGATATATGTAGTAAGATCGTGGTGTTCTAGTGGTACGACCGGTGGAATATCAATCCGATGTCCGCAGGTTCGAACCCCGGCATATGTACCAACGAACTTTTAGGAATTCGTATACATTTACTCATTTACATGGGTAACACTATCGGCTGACGGTGAAGGAAAGCATCGCAACGCAACCTGAACCTGAGAAACGTTCTTTGTAGTATCACCGTATGTGGGAAAAATATAGAACTGTGGATTTCTCAGAGTTTGAAATCGCCAATACGTCGTGGTCTGGAGTGGTGATTATACCCATACCTTCCTTCCGGAAGAGGCCTATGGCCCTACGGTGGGTCTCTTACAGGCTGATGATGATGATGATAGTTGTTGTTGCTTTGGTTGAGTTTGTACTTGTACGTTTATAGTTTACACCATCATATCTATGTTTTTTTCTAAAAAAAAAATATTTAACGGAAGAGCTTAAAATGGAAGTGTGAAAGCCGCTAACTCGCGCCACGGCGCTAATTTAGTTACACATTTTACAGTATATACTATTTATATATACAGTTATACATTAGTTATATGTGTCACGAAATTCTTAGTTGGTGAATTTAAATTTTTTATATCACTCATTCTTTCTTTTTCGTTTCGCATTTTTTCAAATTTATCGAGAAACGTCATTAGCAAAGCGAACACTCTCATTAAAGATCTAGTTCTCTCATGCAGTTTAACGAGTCCAGTTGGTGGCGGTCTGTGTTAACAGGTTTATCAACTCCCTACATGACGTAAACTCGCGGATGTGATATAGTTTCAATACTAATGAGAACGCATCCCGGTCACGATTATCCGAATACAATATTATTTACGTCACAATTTTACATATATAATAAGTTAACATTATGTATGGTTAGGGTAATAAATTAGTGTATTAAATCGACCCACGCTAACCACCGTTATTAATTCTAAATGATTTATATATATATAACTCACATTCTTATGATAATAGGCGTTCAATTCGATGTAGTCGTATAAAATAAAAATTAAGAAATCACAGCTGGATATTTCGTTATTATTTTGATAGAAAATGTCTGTTGCTTGTTAAGCTCTAGCATAACTTTCGGGCTCATTGTTTGCACGCACATAACACAACGCAGGAATCTATTATAATAAAACTGATATAAGTAATGTCATTTAAATCTCTGTACAAGAGCACCTTTATTATGTCCATTAGAAGTAAAATGTATTGTAGCCCTTTTCTTAATTTAGAACATGTATGAATGAATGAAGTTTTATATAGTCTTACACCATTATTGTTATTTAATGTATTTACACTAATAAGACAGATAACTGTTCGTATAACTTAGCTGCATTGCCCATCTGGCCAGCTACTATCTTCGAGTTGAAAATATGTCACCAAGAACTTGTGAGTTCCGACAGCTGCACTCGAGGACAAGTTTTCTCTAGGTTTAACGTGTTGCAATTACATCTTCACTTAACATCAAGCCAAATTATAGTCAAACACTGGAAGCTATTAATAATAATAGAAAAAATTTAATGTGTATACAAAACTTTCAAATTTCCAGTTTTACAAAAAAATCAATCCTTGTTGTGCATAACTGATCGAATAAAAAGCCGGTTAGTGCCCAAAACTGTTCGTAATAATAATGAATACATTACAATATTAGCGAAAGAGTGTCATAAAATCGGTACAGTAAATGCTTTCGAAAATGGTGTTTTACAGTTTACAATAACTAACAGAAATTAGTGTCTTCATCCGTCGTGTAATTCAGTTTGGTTTTATTTGGAAACTACTAGTTTAATGAAGATTAACTCAATTATTGTGATAAGTATCGTAGGAAAGATGAAGTTATATAAAGCTTACAAGAAATCTATACACGTATTTCTGTGCAATTTATAAATATGTTTATTTCTTGTCTTAGTACACACAGAATGAAATCAATCAAAAGTAAATGAAATCATTGACTTGTACATAATTATTATTCTTGTCATATTTTCTACGTCTCTATTGAATTAGGTAGCATTTAATAAATGAAAGTGCGCTAGTTTAAACGTTTTCATCCGACCTATTAATACCGTTGATATTGCTTAACAAAATAATTTTATAGAAAAAGTGCTCACGGTAGTGCTTATGCAGTACATTACAATGAAACTGAAATCTGATGAGTAGTTCTCTAGATTACATTAATAAGTAATTCATGTAATTATTACTAATACAATAAACGGAAACATGTGCTGTCTAGCGGTCGGACGTTGAAATACCGTAGTCGGATAGAGGACAAAGCGGCAATCTTGTAAACAAAGCGCTACACTGACCGGGTTAACCTTGAATGTTAAATACGCTTCAGATTTTCGCTAAGGAAAAATATGCCATTGATGCAGGCAGCGTGCGTGCGCTAAGTAACGGTCACCGCGAGCCGAATAAGTGGTTTAGCATCGTACGTGGAATGATAATGCTCGAGTGAGACATGTCACGCGATTGTGCTGCCCTGTCAGTACCGGACGCGTGCATAGACCTACTTTCCAATCTCGTGTCCTTGAACCGTGGATGCGTTCTTAATTATGTTAATAGGAAACTATATTATGCCTAATAGATACAGCGTAATGAAACAAAAATTGATTACTAAGTTAATACATTTCGTGTATTAAACTAGTAAGTTAAATACATTATTAAAATTGTAACACAATATGTCTCTTATCATAAAAACCTTTTTGCGAAGTAATTATGATATCCTATTTGCCATAGATTCTTTAGTAACATAAAGAATTATAAGTTCTTGTATGTAAAAATGCCTATAATCTTTTGGTTTTTATTGATATTAGTGGTATTAATTTTTGAAGGAGCGCATCTTTATTTATTGCATCTATGAGTCATGTGTTTATTTTTTTGTTTAGCAACTCCTCAATAGTTTAATGTTTTGATATGAGTTTAGTTTAAATAGTCCAAACGCAATAAAGCCCTGAGTGAAATCACGACTCGTCAATACCAAATTTTTATCACTTCGGCCAAATGCACAACAATCTTAAATGTATTTTAATAATGTCCACCCGCCGATCGAGGTAATGGGCTCACCATGCAAATACCCGTGCCCATGAAGCACCGTTACACATCGATAGGGACGCTAACGAACCGCTTTGCAAAATAAAGAAAGGCAATAATCGCAAACGGGAAATCCGATCGGGCCGTTGGCGCCCGCAACAGACGGGACGGCCGAGTGGTTCGGTGAGAACATTCAATTGCAATGCAAATAACTACGTAAACTCAAATATTAGCGAATAATGTCGTCCATTCTACTTAGGATTGAATTAAAAAAACTTGTTTGTGTCGAAGAAAGTTGTTCGCGGGCTCCCAATCGAATCCACAGATCGTATCGAGCAAGTTCTTAGTGCGATCGGTGTATTCAGTGTAGTGGATTTGAAGTTCACTTTCGTGATATGGCAAAATGCTTTCCCTGTCGCGCCTTTTCGCTCTGACATTTGTACTCTTCCTTTCTAGTCTTACTCATCTATAATACAGTTATGTGGTTTTATTACATATCATTCTAATAATAAATACATTACAATTTTCATGCTTTTATAAAACATTAAGTAATATCGAAAAATACTGCATTACTTTACATTTCTTTATACTAAAAACGTAACTTATCACTGCATCCAAATTATTAAACGTAAATTTGTTGGTCTCTTCACAGTCCTTGATCTCGATTCGTTTCGTAAAATACATTGGTGCGAATATAATTCGACAAAATCAATTTCAATTTGCTGTTTTTGTGCGTACAAAAACGTAAATACATACAGGTACACTGAGAGGATATCGACTATATGCGATAAAGAAAATGTTGGTATACTTTTTACTGTAGCTAATAAACATTAAATCATTTGATTACCACGCTAGAGTACACACAACGTTTTAAATAAGCATTCCATTCAGGAGGCGCTTCATCATCTCTACTTGTAAAATACTATTACAAAATAAGATTAACAATTTTCTCACGTCCGCATCGAGTTCGAGTTAGGCGACAGCAACCTCTGCAAAAAGTAAGTTGAAAATCTAATAGAGTTTGTGGCAAGCTGGCTATTTGTGTTATTTTTTAGTTTCGTTGATGCTGCGGAGAAATGCTATGTAACGCTCGCGAACGAAGACGGAGCAACCCGACATTACTGTAATAACACCGAACCGCCCTTCTGTCATTACTCTATACACTTTCCTCGGGTAACTAAAGATAGAACTTTTTTTATTTCTACACGGTAATATTCCATATAAACGCATTTCACTATGTTCTAATGCAATTCTTTGATTTTCAAGTCAAATAAATTGCGGCGACTCTTCATATTAACTTAATAATATTTTACTCCCATACAAATAACTACAATCATGTCTACTTTTAGAACTCAAGAAAATTGGATCTATTTCTGTGCGTGCAGTGTAATCAAGCCAGTTTATATGACTTCCTTTAAATTAACATTTATGTTAGATTGCACCTGCAGAAGAAAGCATAGATCTTAAATGATGATATCAGTCAATAATCTACGATAAGAGTATCGATGAAGTTCGGTAAATTCGGAGGCAGATAAAACGAGTTGGGTGTATGATTCTGGAGAAATAGTGCTGGAGGAGAATGTTAGCAACATTGTCGGAAAAAAATCCAAAGTTGTTAGTAATCTAATAATTTGAAACGTGACTCAGGCGATTTATGGGATACTTAAAAAGTCGAGCATATTGTTTTGTCGACTACTTGCAGAGCACAGTGGAGTAGAAAGCACCAGACTATATTTAAAAAAGCAAAGTCTAATACAGGTCATATAAATTGAAGTAAGCGTTACGATACACAAAAGCTTTCGAACGTGAATAAGATCAATAGCAATATATATAATTCATGCATATATAGGCGTATCTTACAAGAGAAAAACATTTAACGAAAACGTGCTATTATGCCTATATTATAAAAATGACAAGTATATTGCTTAGGTCATACAAAATGTGTCTCCTAACTTTAGGTGAATTGGTATATAAAATACTCGGTTTTCTCAAAACCTTCATCTTCACCTTTAATACTTCTTTTAGCCCGAAAAATTTACAAAATAAGTAGTATTTTGAAGATTTTGTTTTAATTTAACATGTTTTTAATGAAACAGTTAATTTTTTATGTAGTATTCTATCTAATCTTGATTGGAATATTCGAGCATGCTGTAAACAATACGTCTAGATGAAGACAGAACTATGAAACCTATTAATAATTCTTAGTTATATTAATTCAAGTGACATGACAATATCATAAAACAAAATCTTGAAACTAACTATTAACGCGAATAATGATAACTCTTCGTGTCTTAACTTTGCGTTTAATATATGTTCCTTCGGAATGTGAGTACAAAATTAATATGAGCCATTTATTTTAATAGGATTTTTCTAAATGGCCTTACGTTGACTTATTACAATATGTGAAAAACTATAATCTATAATTTCATAAGACTTAATTATTCAATTGATATAGTATGGTTACTCTTGCAAAAATGCTATGTAATTTTGTTGATGCGTTTTACTATTCGCGCTCATTGCTCGCTTGATGGATGCCCACTACAACGCAATTATACATACACAAACCATTATATGTTAAATGTATGTCAATAATCAATAAATGAACGTTGTCGACGTGTCGGTAACTGTAATTATACCAGATAATCTTTGAAATGCTTTTTAGTCAGCAATGTTGCAACACACTCTTTTACTTTGTCGGTAGTTGATATTTGAAAAAATAAAACTTACTTCAACGTGTTCTGGTAAAGCATTAGAGTAATCAAAATACATCTATATATTAGGAAGCATTAATTGGGGTGGTATCGAGAATGGTTTTCCGATAAACCTCTCTCTAGGCGGGTGCATTAGCGTTATAGTGCAGTATCGCGTGGGCAATCGTAACCTCTTCCCGCATAATTGGCGTGTGGGTGCGGCGGCGGCGCGTTATCCCGATCGCCACCCACCGACGACGAAGCGAAGTCTGATTAGATAGTTCAATACCAACACCTCCGACCTGGGCACCACCTCCCGGCTACCGAGACAATACGACTAACCGGGATCATTTACGATGCAATCTTTAAACTAATTAAGGATTCGTATTAGTAAACCCACTCATCTTCATGTAATAATGTGTATGAATTAAAGGCGAGGCTTAATTACATATAGTAAAGCTATGCATTTATTTGAAATAAAATAAGCATTCAATATTATAATCAACGTTCTTTTTATTTGTAATATAGAATAAGAAAAACGATATAATAGTTATTATTTGTTTTACTGGAGTTGTTTCAAGTGATCCTCAAGTAGTAACTCCATAACATATATCATTTGGCATAAAAAATTTCGGTAACCCATTTCATTTATTTTTCATGGAAATATATATAGTATGTTCAAGAGTTAAATTAGTTACCACCTCTGTATGAATATTATCCGTCCCAGTTGAGACAAACTTGTTTAAATGGGCCTTTTTTATCGAAATAAACAATAAATTAAAATCGTTTAGAATGTTACAATAAAACTAGTCGTTTAAGTAAAGTAGAACGCCTAAGAAATGAAAGTATTACTTCAGGGTATAAAATAGCAAACTTGTACTCCTTGCTACATTAAAACGAAAAATGATCCACCGGCTATAATGAATGAGTTAGTATTCATAAAATATGTGCTTTACAAGTTTAGTGCCCTCCGGCGCAATAGAAAACTATCGAGCAACAACGCAACTAACATCCATCTTAACAACGTCTTTCCTGCGCCTGTCTAGAACCATTCATAAATGTACATAATAATAATAATTTATGTCCAGACCTTGAACTGTACGCTTAAAGTTCTTACTGAGATACTGTATAATTTTAACCAGTCTGATAAATTTATCCTAAAGTCATAATACAGTTTCTAAAATGTGCATGTAAGCCCTAGGTTATTCGTAAGTATTCACTCTGGTGTTATCTACAATGCAAAATCAAAATCGATCTGGTTTATCTTTTCAGCAAACATAATATAACACATATTTTTAAAAACATTTTTATAATTATAGCCTTAGATAATTACATTCGTTTTTGGTGGATGCATAGGGAGGGGCATCATTTCCAGACGACACCTCCGTTTACATATTGATCCACTCTATAATAGACCCTTTAGACATTAAAACTTGCTTGACATGGTGGTTGGAACGCAGTATTCGGCAAATTGGTAATGTGCTTTGGAATTTTATTATAAAACCTAACACTATTACCTAAAAAACTGTTACCGGTCCTAGTGAGCCTAAAACATGGAATTTATATGTACCATCAATAGAAAACGGTCGCAAGTTATTGTGTATATGCTAAAAACCTAACTTTATCTCGAAGCAATATTATCGACGATTATTGATGAAGTACTATTGCGTCGAAGGTGTTCCCGAAAGAGTTATACGCGCGGAAATCAATACTCTATTGGTCTAGGATTAATACAAAGCTCATATTCAAACTTTCTCCACACCAATTACATCGGATCTCGAGTACTCACTAAAAACCATTGCAATGGCCTATGTTATTATTAATTTTCATTTAGTTTTGTGGATAAGAAAATATTTTATAAGTTTCTTTATCCATTATACATACTTCGATACTAATATCATAAATGCGAAAGTGAATATGTTTGTTTCTTTGTTTTTCTTTCACGCTTTAATTATTCAATCGATCCTGGTGAAGTTATGCATACACATTGTCAAGAGGACAGAATAAGCCAATATACTGTTACTGGGTGAAAAACTAAATCTACCTTAATGCGAGCGACGGCGCGAGTAAAAGCTAGTGAAGTATAAATGTTACGTGCCTTGGGATGTTTTTCTCATGTTGTGACAAAATCACAAATGCAAGCAAGCATCGTTCTACTAAAACACAAGTAAAGGAAAGTCGTAAATGACCGCGAAGAAACAAATCGATTGCGGTGTAAAATAGCGGCACGCGCTAATGACATTCCACATTCGTAGCGCGCCAAATAATGAACAGAACTTAAACCATATTTGGGTCACACACTGATTGTTGCTAATAGAAGTGGTGCTGAGTTACCGCAAGTAATCTAACACAAGACATAAGAAGACTCGTACTAATTTGTTAGCTGTGCTTTCGAGCTGCGGTAACACGAGTGCGGGTCCAAACAATTTTGCTACTGTAACGCGTATCGAATACACAGGGTCGTAATAATAATATTTAAGATTTGTTTCACTAATTAGCCTATGCGATTTCTATATCTGTTCTATTGCAGTGTGATACATACGTTTAATTGTATATCTTCTGGATTGTAAATAGTACTCTTAATATAAACTTTATCACTATAAGAAAGAATATGGATCGTTCCGATTTCCTGAACAATGAAATGTAGAGTGTTTGCTTAAGTATTATATGTTATAATAGTATATGATTAGCGTAGTCCGGTGAAACTGTAGAGGTCTTGCCAGGTCAACAGTGTAGTAAGTTAAAAAAAAAAAAATTAGTATTTCATTTGTAACGTGATTCTAGGAATTAAGAGTGTCTCAATTATTTCATTCAATGTTAACAATACAGATTTAAAAAAAAATGTTTACCATTGACACTCGTATGTTTTATGTGTTTTATGATGTCAATTTTGATTGAGTGGTTGAATCGTAGTAAGGTTTGCCTTCACTAGTATAACCGCCAATCATATGAATGCTTTATATCACTCATAAATGTGTAGTTAATAACAGTGCTCAGGTGTAGTAATCTATTTTAATTAGCCTAAGAACTACAGTCTTGAGTTTGGATGTATCTAGGCTTATAGGCTCCAGTGACCAATTAACATCAACTGAAGAACATGCCTGTTTACTATTTCATAGCGTAAACGAGACGTTGGACAGAACTTTATTAAATCTTTGTACATTTCATTTAAAATGTTATGTGAACTTAACCAGTCTTATAGTTTCGCGTAGACCTTCCTTTGTTTTATATTCTTGTTTATAATATTATTTTTGTTGACTAATTAAAAATTAAGACCTTTGAGTAGGTAATTAAAAATGTACTACTAGTGTGATAACTTACCTACAAAAGGGTATCTTGAGATATCAGTGATTAGATGTTGCCGAGGGATAGTTCAAATTTACATTAAAGCGGCCGAAACCGCGGGCAAAAGGTAGTGTTGCATAAGAAGAACTATTAAAATGTTAATAGCCATTTGTCGTGTAAAGAAACCTTAGAGTAGTTAATTAACTATTCAGCATTTTTTTTTTACTATTTTCTGTTTATTTTAAGTGTGTAGTTAGCATTATTCTAGCCATCCATTGCTTCTAACTCGGTAATTACTTAAAAATAAATTGTCGTCACAGTACGTTAACTTCTATTCAATTTAATATTCCTGTCATTATTCGAGATTTACAATACCTTACCACAACCACAACCCTTCTGGTGTTTGCTTCATTAATTCTGTTGAAGTAACATTTTTTGTCAGCATTTAATCGTAACCACAAATAAATAAATATGTAAGTACTTATATTATATATCTTTTGTTTCTATTTATTTTAATATGACTCGTTGGTAGCATTTTACTTGATAACTTAGTGTGCCATATAAAAGTTGTTATGTGTATATAGTATTTGATTTAATGCGGGTATTGTCACTGACTTGTTTTAATCTCTCAATACTGGTGATCTTCTAGTGGTTGATATTCGTCCATATTTCAATAATAAATTGGAACAAAAGAGGAATTTATACTTAACTGTTTTATCGTTGCCTATATTTATATATAGAAGATTACAATAACTAAAATTATATCATATAATATATTCTTTAATTAATTTATGTAAAGTTTGTATGTTAGTCAAGTAAAATTATCTTCTTTCGGATAGGGCATTAGTTAAATATGAATTAAACTGAAATTTAGTTTATTCCATTATACGAAAATTGTTATAGGTTTTTGCTTTAATATTTCCTACGAAGTTTAGGCAGTGGTTTTAGGTTCTTGAGGCTTCGTGTCGGAATTTTCTAATACAAGAAGTATATTTCTTTCTTTATCTGCTGACCCCACAACAGTAGCAACAGAATAAATACTGAAATATTAATAACTCCAAAAATTTATTCGTTTTCTAGTTTTATATTTTATACGTACCTACGATAAAATTACTCACTCTTATAGAAAAATAGAAATCATATAGTGTCATGATGGAACTATAACCGTTTGAATCGATTTAACTTACACTGCTGAAGGTTTTTAGTATATCATCCGATTGCAATTCTGATGAATAGAGCACACATTGTGCTCGTCGTCTACGGCACAGGTTGCATAATGTGTCAACCGTGGGAGCGAGCGCATGGAGTATCGCCGTTATGCGATGCACGTCATCGTTACCGTTTCGCTGCTGATTTTTATTACAATATTCGCGTGTATCATTCGTAATCGATCCAAGCGCATTGGAACCGCTATAAGTTGCTCCACTTGCAACCTATCACAAGACAAAAACTCTTTTACAACCACGAGTTATTCAACCCTTACACACATGTTTCACATTGAAATTATTACTAAACTCACAGGGATCTACTAGAAACAATAATTATAATTACTAGATTGACTCACCAATTAAGTATTTTGACAATTTTTCACAAGTTTATAGTAATTACAGACGCGAAATATATAAAAACCGATACAGGTTTCTAACTCGAAAGAGTATTTTTCTTATTGTTAACGATGACCGCGAACTGTACAACGGTATCCGGACGACGAATTTTCAGTGTGGTCTTGTTTTCTTTTATGTTTTTTATAGGTTTCAGCGGCTAAGCAAGAGCCGGTTTACTATAAATAGTTTTTTGCCTAAATTGTCACCGTTAATCTGGGTGAGGCCGCGTAAAAATATGGAAACTCGATTGAACCTTCCATGTTTTACATCGAAGTATAAACTTTTCTTGTTTCGTTTTTTTTTAGCAAATAGTTTAAAGTATTTTATCTGCGATCAAAGAGTCTGGCCTTCAAAATTTTGCGAATTATTACCGCTTCGGTATATGGACATGGCACGTTTACAAAAGATGAATCAGACATGAAGGTTTACACCCACCCACAACTAAGTTATTGTGTCCAAACAGTACATCGGCCTCTCATTTCCATACTCACCGCATTATACCACACTTAATTGTAGTTATTACGTCCCCATCCGTGTTTAATGATGTTGCTAAAATAAAATTATAATTTACAGCTATTTCTGAAGCGGATCTGTTTATCTATGTCACTAAATGTTTTTGGATTCTAATAAATATGTCTTACTAACTTAGTTATGGTTTTTGTTTAATTATGTTACAACTTAAAAATTATAGAAGCATCACTAACTAAATAGGTTCTTAAATTATTAGCCCGAAGGTACAATATATCATGTTATATGTGTATCGGAAGTACTCAAACAACCAGACCCCAAATAGTCGATTGATCCCAAAGTCTACGACGACGACGCAGCAGATGAATCTTCTAATAATTGCGCCACAAAACTGATTTCGTGATTAGCTTTAATAGAATACTTAATGGATTATTCACAATTTTAATAATAACGATTATGATATATGTCACAATAAATATAGATTATTACAATAACGTGGATTGAAATAGCGTTTCAATTAAGATTTAAAATACCAATTTGTACAATCGGCTTAATAAAGTTAGATTAAATCTGTAAATCTTCTTCATTCAATTAATCCAGTAGTAGTGATGAAAGCAATGAATATAATGGACACTTGCTAAGGGAAGCGTTGATGAAAGCTTTAGTGGGCGCAACAGCACCGCGGTTGAGTTTATTCAACCCGCAGCAACGTAATTAAAATCTTTCATGGAAGGCACGCCTGATGAAATCCCTCCTGACCTGGCTCACGACTGAGCAGAAGAGCCAATTTACTTCTCTATATAAATAAGATATCTACTTAAACTAGATATTATAAAACCGAATGTTATAAAAAAATAATAACAACTGTTTATGTATACGAGACGAAAATATTTGTTACTTAATTATTTTCAACTACACATACAAATATAATCAGATGCTAATTTGCATCAGCAGAGTAGTGTAATATGAGTTATTTAAAAAGCGTTTTTAAATAATCCTGAGCTAATTTGCTATAAATATTATTACTTAGAAAGAGAATAGTAACGAAATCGCACATATAAAATTAATGTCGAATGCAAGATTGTAAGGTGTTTATGTATTTGTATAAAATTGAATGATATTAATCATGACTGTAACGGATAGCTCTATAGTTGCATCCACATAAATCACATTCAATTCACCAAAGATTTGCTACCGACACATCGGTACAATACCTCGAAGCTCCATCAAACTAATCAGGAAATCGGAACGCGGTATCGCCTTGTACTCGATAGTGGCGAGTGGAAATGGCGTGTCACTGTCTCGCGCAGAGTCACGAACCACCTCCGATCAATTGCTGTTCTCACGTGACCCTTTTAATTATAACCTCGACCCGTAACAGGGTCAGTAGAATCCATTATTGGGAAAATTATTTTTTTTATCATTTACTACCGATGACAACCAATGTTGATATTGAACGAAGCAAGAAAATGTTTAAATTTAAGTCGAAGATTGAATCTTAGAAATTACTAGAGACGACTGCCCGGGACATCGACCGCGTTAAATTACAATGTAAAACTTAATAATAATAAATTACAGCGTAGCGCCACCTAGAGGCCAATTATAGTAAAATGGATAGCCAACTTTCATTATAAGCGGTCAAACGGTGTTGCAGTTTATCGAACTCAAATATATCAACATTAATTTATGCATACAAATAAATATACAAAATATTACTATCAAGTAGAACATTTTTTGATTATTAAAAACTGACTGGAACCCACCCACTTTGATGTGCATTCAATAAAGTTTTCGTGTAAAAAAACAATGACAAAGGGTCATTGGATAATACAAATAAGAAGAACTATCAACGAGAAATTCTGCATCCAAGCTCAGTTCGTCGTTTATCAAACATTCAATACTTTTATCGTGATTGAATATCAAATGAAATGTATTTTCAGAGATGCAAACTTTCGCAATTGGAATTTCATATTTCAAGTGTTAAAATTTTGTAAAGTATACTTCTCTTGGTGAAATAGGTAAAAAAACTTTGATAAAGGTATTTCAACAATAAATGAGCACACCAACTATGAAGTGACAAAACCAATTTTCCAATTGTACAAGGAAAAATAAATATTTAGTTCAGTTTTTCTCCAAAAATAGCTTCATTATCTAAATAGTTGCCTTTAGTAAGCAATATATTATATACAAACTATTTATATAAAAATAACATTAAAACTCTACCAATGGATATAAAATGATAGGATGAAAATATTGCATTTTATTATTATATTTGATACAATAAAGTTGATCACTCTGTACAACACCAATAAATTGGTTGTAAATCAAAGGCCAATAAAGTAGCAATCCACAATAAATAACGTACAACAAAGTCCAGAACGAGTCGAGTCACAACAAATTACATTTAACAGAATGTACAAAGGAATAAGTCGTTAATTATTAAAAACAAGACAAAAAAGTGACCTTTTTTAACGAAAGTTAGAAACAACCTAGGAATATTTTACTACTTCTGATATGTCTATGTAAGTATAGAGAAGCTTAATAATAAAACTTCTCAAAATTACAAATTCTTCAAACTGAAACATATGAAGTGTAAATTAGGGCCAACAATTATTATGAAAATTTGTTCGCGACGTTAAAATGTTCACGAAAGGAAAATATAAAGTTTATTCCATGTATTAATAATTCCTCTAGTTTCTAAATGCTTGGTCTCGATTCTTACTATCCGAATGTGAAGCTACACTCTTTTATATTTTTATTATATTTAAGTATTTAATTATTTCGTTTATTGTGAATATAGTTCCACAAGATTTAAAAAATCTAGATTCAAATAAATATACAAATATTGTAATATAATTTATAACTTATTATTTAATTGAATAGCAATACCAATAGGTGTCTCTATCTTGTGTTTTAAATGTAATTTTTTTGTTACATTTTTAACAGCCTTCTTTAGTAACAAGTACACAGCTAACTAATGTTTCATATTACAAGCCACTATTACTTAACCCATTCACAATAAACTGAATCGATGGAATTAATCTAACCGAAATGTATTTATCGAACATCGTTTATATGAGAAGAAATACCCAAATACTTTTTAAAATGTATAAAAAATAAATATTCGTTTTAATAAATTTAAGTATAGTGTAAGTTTATTAGATTACTATAATATTTCCATCGTTCAACTTTGTTCAAAATTATTGAAGCCTACAAAGAGATTCTCATTTTGGGTTACAAAAGGTATAACTTTTTACGTCAGCGCACTCTTTTTTTTGTTTTAGCTACTCCGGTAACAGGGCATTTTGCGCGAGTAGCGATGCGTACAAAATAAAACAATTATTAGTGTTAACGTATCGCGATAACATCACGTAATTAAAAATTATACAGCAGTTCCATTACGAAATTTTAAAATAATATACGATTACAATTTTCATTTGATATATTTCTTAAGGACAAAACAGAAAACGTTAAAAATAAAAATTACTGATTTAACTCCAAATATCACGATTTTAGTAGAAATAAAAAAAAATTATGTTACTTGCATTAGAGAAACGTATTAAATTTTAATCGAATTTCTGACAGCAATATTATTTTTTGTCGCAGCTCAGACCCTATCCCATTTCTGAACATTAGCGACATTTTTTTTTATATTGAGAAAGATATGTTACGTGGGTATCAAGGGCCAAAAAGATGCGTATTGTTAGGTTTTAATTAATTAGTCCTTTTTTCTACAAAATAGTGGAGTTTTCAATTACACTGGTATATAATGAAATCCTCCTTCGGAACGAAATTGTCATGGTTACAAAGTTTTTATTGCGCTGCATTCTTAGCCGCTTTCAGTTTTTTGCTATCATATCTCAAGATTGCGAAATGTTTTTTTTTTATATACAATTTGAATTTTTAACTCAAAAATATATTTCAGAAACCTTTAGTGTCAAATTATATTATTTTTTTGCCATCTTTTCATATTAACCTAAATTCCATGAAAAACTTCGTTAAGGATATAAACTAGGAAGGTGACACCTTTGAATGGCTTAAGACGTGATTTCTCCGAATCAGCGACGCTATATTAAAAGAAGCTCTATTTTCAAAGATCCTCATAGGCACGTAATTTTTAATACGAAGTTGAATAAAGCAGAAAAAGGGCATAGGCCGTTTTTACAGCAGTGTCTTTTGATTTTCTCGGATACCAAAAAGTTGACTACAACTAAGACCTTTTTATTCAAGAACTTCTTTGTGCGTAGAAAGTCCTGATATACACAACAACAAATCTGTCAAATTACATTTTTGGACTCACGCTTACGTTTTTTTCGTTAGTAGTAGTGCCATATTGGATGATCATAGTAAAAAGTTTTACCAAAATATATTTCACTTAGAAAAACATTACAATGGAGAGTAGTCAGAAAGAATACATGCTCACTTTTGTTAGTAGATTGACTGCGAAACGCCAAGTGATAAAATTAAAAGGAAGTTACTCAGTTGGATAATTTTTTACACTTGATTACTAATGTATGATTATTTCCCTATCATAACTGCTTGATTATAATATGTAGTATTAAAATAAATACAATACGGAAATTGTCAGTGCTAAATATCTATTTTTGTCAAATAAGAGTCAGGAGCATTAAATAGAATACATATTATACATGCAAATTATAAGGTGGGTTTTTTTTTACATGCTTAATATGAAATCTCTTATTAATGGTCACAGAAATACATTAGTCTATATACTCATGAATAAATTATTATGTTTGTGTACTTGTTTGTGTTCCGTTTTATTCATATCGTATGCTCAAAACAATTTGTTACGCTTTTGTTACAACAATTGCGGTTTTAAGTATAACCGAACGCCTTAATATTGATCTGGAAAATGAAAACAGCTCTTCTACACCGCAACATGTTCGCCGCCCAAACAATTTGCATAACTTTATTTTTAATATCGTTGCAAGAGACGAGAATGTCATTCGCGAAATTCACGTAAATATGTTGGCAAATTGAAAATTTATGTAAATTTTAAAACTTAATTAATTCATGAACCTTCTGTGGTTATAATTTATTTAACGTAATATTGACAATAAATGTGGAAAGAGTTTAATTTTTTTCAATGAAAATTAAAAGAAAAACATGTTGTAATGTAAAATCACTTTGTTTAATTTTAACTTTGTAAGGACAGATTAAAAAGTTTACCAACATTTGAATCGTTTGATAGTTTATTAGAATTAGTTCTTTATATTGCAGTGATTCTCTTGCATTGTTTTTAATAAATCAAAATATAATCATTATGACTCATAAATCGCACCCAAAAAGCACGACTGCGTAACGTTCAACAACCAGACAAAATGTCAATTATATTATAAAAAAGCCGTTATACACCCAATATTTTTTTTAGCCTCACATTTGAACGCATCTCGCTTCGAAGCGGGTGCGGAAGTTTTCTTTAAGAGAAATGCTTATTCACTACTTAAATTTGAACAGGTTTAAATATAACGATAGATTTAAAGCCTTCACGCTTCTCTTTGAATTAGGGTTCTATTCGATTTTTTTTTACGGAGAAAGTTGGTGTGAATCATCTTTGTTGTTAATAATTTAAATACACCATTAGAGGAGCTCGCCCTATTAGTCCGGTGAAGCTGTGAAGGCCCATCAGGCCAACTGCGTATAGTTGTTCGAAAGAAAAAAACCATTAGAGGAACTTTAATCTAAGTATAATAGTATTAAGTCGGTTTTAACTTTATTTATCTGTATAATTCAAAATCATGCGTATTAGTAATTGCTTAAGAGTTAAATGTAAGAAAGATTTATTACATAAAGAAATGCTTCTCGATTCTGTCACATATCATATATACCAAGATTGGATTGCGTTGAAATCTTTTACTTGTTAAATTAGCACAGCAAAAGTAATGTGCGAATTTCACAAAGAATATACATATTTCTGAATTAATAATTTTATAAATTGATTTTTTATTACTTTATAATATTTCATATTTATAATATTATTTAGTGGTTATTATTATTTAAATTATCTATGGACTAGCAACAAAATGAATAATTTTAATTATGTACTTTTTTCCTTTAACGAACAATTATTAGTATCGATATTATGAAAGAATTATACTGGTTTATTTTCCTGTAATATACTAAAAAGTAAAAATCATGATTAAAGTTAATGCTAAATGATACCACTATGAACAGTTTCAATTAAACTACTCTTAATATTAGGACTAAGATACGTTTTCATTTTTAAAAGTGCATGGAATCACTATCGCTTTATACGTGATTGAAAAGAATTGCGGATAAATCAAGCTTTCCGCACATGTAACGGTACTGAGGCATAACACTTTTATGATTTTTTCTTGATTTTTGTAATGCGCATAGAATACTGCAAATAATAACAAAAAGTCAATCATGTGTCAATGATTAAAGATATCTAATAAAATAATATAAAAAATTGAAATATTAAATATGATTATAATTTTTCCGTTCTTTTTCTGTACAACGAATAAATCGTGACATGAGCGTACCTTATTATAAGCATAAATATATCATACAAGGTAACTACAGAACAAAACAATTAACTACATTATTTTCCATTTTATGGAGCGTGAGTTTGTTTCCGAAAAGAAAATCGCAATCATAAAAAGGTCATCAAAATTAATGCTATTCAGTTTTTTTAATGACATACATACCTTCTAAGGATTTTTCAAGGATATTCGGAAGGGGCGTGGCACGTGATATAGTTTAAACTAATATCTACACGCTGTTCATGAACTTTTCACTGTTCGTATATCACAGGCAGGTCGCACAGTCCTCGGCATAAAACGCGCTGCGATGGTCGCGAACCAAGAGTCGCGGCCACTCTCGACGAGACACTGAACTTGCAGCAGTGCGTCCCAACGGTTATAACATAACACGTCTGACGTAACCTTAACCTTGCAAGAAGAAGAGGAACGAACCGCCGAAGGACGGAGAGAGAGAGCGATAGGTCAGAGAGAAAGGGAGAGACAGTCGCGGTCGGCAGACGGACGTTCGGACATCGCGCCGACGACGGTGCGCCGCGCCGCGCTGTGCTGCGGATGCCGTCGAGTCGCGCCGCTAGCGTTGCCTCACAGCCAAAGTTGCATTTCCTACATGTACTAATTAAAATTCACTGCAGTGTGCCCTCAAATAAAAATACAATCCCAAAATTATGTTCATACAAGTCATCATACCTAAGCTACGGATTGTAAAATATTTTTCGCAAGTACTTAATTTTTATTTAGCTTTATTCAACCTCTCTCAACGAAAAAATACAATACAATTTTACTGAGAAAAAGTAAAGCGCTTTAAATGAACGTGCTCTTCAGTGTTCAATTGTTAACTTTAATTGCTCCATCTAACTATTTTTATTCATGTTGGAGAATTAAAATATAAAAGCATTTCACTTTCAAGCCGAACAATTGTGTTGAAGACGTTGCTGCTTAATGACATACTTATTTCAACTTTACAATGAATCGATTATATTGTCGACGCTTAATATTCTAAATACGCTTTGACCAACACAAAAACATATTTGACCTTTAGGAAGAGGAAGTTTTTCCTAGTCAAATATTAAAAGCTTTTCGACCAGTCTTGTCCATGTAAAGTTAGAACAACACGCGCATCTTTCCAACTATGAACCAAATATTTATATTAAGGTTGCGATAATTACTTGAAAAAATCAAATGTAAATTGTAAGACTTTCGTTGTTTTGTGCAACTATTTTAAAATGTAATAAAAGTGTTTTACATGTAGTTCTACTCTCGGCAAGAACGATGTTGTCATTGTCAAAATAGTTTTGTTGTCTGATGGAAACTGGAAACCATGTGTTCATGTGGGTTAATTTTGGATTGTTTTTTATTTTTCGTTATCATTTACATATTCCTACTTAACCACAATAAATCTTTTAGCAATTTTACATCTCAAAATTTTTCTCACCATCATTTGGCCCCTACGGGTAAGCGTAATGCTATGCAGCCTACGTAATATTCTAAAAAATTCGTATTTCTTTCAATAAAAGTCGCCTTGAAATTAGTTCAGTCGTTTCCGAGATTAAAGCGGATAAACAACAGATACTTCAATTTTATTTATATGTATAGATACTGTATTGATGTTTTTTTTTGTCATTTTGTTATTGCTGCTTATCCACTATAAACCTTTTAGCAATTTTAAGTTACATCTCTAAAATTTTTCTCACTTTCACTTGGCCCCTACGGGTAGGCGTAATGTCAGCCTACGTAATATTCTAAAAAGTTGTATTTCTTCCAATAAAAGTCGCCTTGAAATTAGTTCAATCGTTTCCGAGATTAAAGCGGATAAACAACAGATACTCCAATTTTATTTATATGTATAGATACTGTACTGATATTCGTTTATTTATATTTCAAAACGAATCAGATCGAGAAGCCAATGAAAAAATATTTTCCTCATGTAATAGACAACATGATTTAAATTAACATATAGGATTCATAAGTATTTGTGTGATATTTAATATCGAATAAAAGATAGAACAGATAAAATAAATATGTCCGTTTGTGTCTGGTTTTTATAAACTGTTCTGCTGATGCTTATATATAAATACTGTACGGTGGTTGTTAAATACACGTTTTTTTTTTCAGCTACTTTTCGTCCCGAATACAATTATCATATTTCAAAAATATATTAAACGATATTAAAACTAATCTAAAACAACTGACGTGAATCAACAATACATTTTTCAATATAATCGCCCAATAATATCTGTTTTGAATGGTAGTAGGATTTTCCTAAGCCGTCTTGGCTAGTAGCTACCACCCTGAAGATAAAAATCTGCCGCCAAGCACCTTTTGGTGTGTTCAGACACGTGCACTTGGGAGTGAGTGACCTTATAAATTTAGCGTATTTACCATCTTAAATCACGTCGTCATCTAACGTCAGGCGACATTGTGGTGAAACGCTAAAACCTATAAAGTAAAAGAAAATAGATATAAAAAAAGATGTTGGTATATATATATATATATATATATATATATATATATATATATATATATATATATATATATATATGAACGACCATAAGATACAAAAATAAATGCTAACACTTACGCACACTTAACTTATCGTAGGTGGTAGAGCTACGCTGAAGCTATTACTGGTTTCAGCATGAATGGGTCGGCTCGCCCGGGGTAGTACCACCCTCTCACAGAAAGCCGATGTGAAGTAACAGTGCTTGCACTGTTGCGTTTCGTTCGGTCAGTGAGAGCGCCGGAGGTCAAGTGGGGATGAGATACTTGTACCTCGGAACCGCAGGGGGTGGACCCACAGGCGAATACAGTTCCCTCGTGGAGCCTTAGCCTGCCTCCCAAGACCGTCAGTGCGTGGTGAAGAGCCACATCCTACACGAGGTGACCCTGTCTAGCAGAACACTACGGATCTAGGCTAGAGAGCCGATAAACACTCCTGGGGCTCGGTTCCAGAACCGGGTCGGGGCGTATACCCCGGCAGACGGCGCCCCTCGCAGTACCCCTCTGCTTATCAGAGGGGACAGGGGATGGGGTAAGGATGGGCCTACTTCGGTTCGCCCGTCAGAGGGTGGAGGGAGAAAACCTCCTTAAAAAGTTACCGTGGGAGAAAACCACGTAAAAAAGTTACGGACGGCAGTGCCTTAGGGCGGCGGGAGGGAGGAAACCTCGGTAAAAAGTCACCGTGGGAGAAAACCACGTTAAAAAGTTACAGACGGGTGTGCCTTCGGGCGGTGGGAGGGAGGAAACCTCGGTAAAAAGTCACCGTGGGAGAAAACCACGTTAAAAAGTTACGGGTGTTGAGGAGACAACCTCGTTAAAAAACAGACGGGAGGCCTTCGGGCGGAGGGAGGGAGAAAACCTCAAGAAAAAGTTACCGTGGGAGGAAACCACGTTAAAAAGTGACAGAGGGGAGGCCTTCGGGCGGAGGAAGAGGGAGAAAAACCTCATTAAAAAGTTACCGTGGGAGGAAACCACGTTAAAAAGTGACAGAGGGGAGGCCTTCGGGCGGAGGAAGAGGGAGAAAAACCTCATTAAAAAGTTCCTGTGGGAGGAAACCACATTAAAAAGTGACAGAGGGGTGGCCTTCGGGCGGAGGGAGAGGGAGAAAACCTCGTTAAAAAGTCACCGTGGGAGAAAACCACGTTAAAAAGTTACGGGTGTTGAGGAGACAACCTCGTTAAAAAACAGACGGGGGGCCTTCGGGCGGAGGGAGGTAGAAAACCTCGTTAAAAAGTTACCGTGGGAGGAAACCACGTTAAAAAGTGACAGAGGGACGGCCTTTGGGCGGAGGGAGAGGGAGAAAACCTCAAGAAAAAGTTACCGTGGGAGGAAACCACGTTAAAAAGTGACAGAGGGGAGGCCTTCGGGCGGAGGAAGAGGGAGAAAAACCTCATTAAAAAGTTCCTGTGGGAGGAAACCACATTAAAAAGTGACAGAGGGGAGGCCTTCGGGCGGAGGGAGAGGGAGAAAACCTCGTTAAAAAGTCACCGTGGTAGAAAACCACGTAAAAAAGTTACAGGTGGTGGTGGTTGGAGGGGGTGACCCCTTGACTGCCAAACCGGACCAAGGAGGGAAGGGGCTGGGGACTTGACTTTCCATTGCACATTGGTTCGGTAGACGGGTAGGCAGCTTGACCGGGCTGTCGTCGCGGTCAGGGCGTTCGCGCTGGGCCTTGTCGCCGGGGTGGCATGGTGCTTGCTTGTTCGATCCCGTGCCACTCCATAGCGCGGCAGACGGTATCTTGTGGGTTTTTTTAGTCAGTAAGAGTCTGACACCCCACAGCTCCCCAGGGCTGTGGGTGTCCAATGCAGGATTTCTTCCCACGTTAAAAAAAAAAAAAAAAAAAAAAAAAAAAAAGTGAGAGCGCCGGAGGCCCACATATATTAAAAGGCCGGCAACGCACTTGCGACTCCCCTGGTGTTGCTAGTGTCTATGGACGGCGGTGATCACTTACCATCAGGTGACCCACCTGTTCGTTTGCCCCCTATAATATAAAAAAAAGCTTCTTTTCACGAAGAATGTTTTTATACTATCCTTTTTTCTATAATTTGACATCAGATTTCGCTGCTGGCTTATTAACTTCCATTTTATTTAACCAATCATCGTGAAAATTGGTATACATCAAATAATTAAACACGGAAAATGTTCACACAATACCCATTTCCAATGTAACTAATGATTAAAACAAATAGTAACTAGTTCGTAATTTATACTAACTGTTGTTATATTATTATAACTTGTGGCCGTCCTGTGGTCGAAATTCGACTATGATTCATTAATTTTTGAGGTTTTAATGTTACGGAAAAAAACGAACTTTTTCCAGATTTTTTAATAAGTAACACTTAAGCTCGTATCATTTACTAAACAGGAAAACAATATAGAAAATCGGTTGAGATACAAATGAGGGAGATGTTCTTAGTTTATTTCTTTGCTTAATTATATATAGAATGAATATATCTCTCTTCTTCTTTATCCTTAACCAACCTAGGTAGGGTCGGCAGAACATGTTTGTCATATTGTGATGTATGATTTGGCTTATTTTTACGATCGGCCACGCGCGCCTGACATTAACCCTCCTTGGGGCAATTTTTTCAGTGTTAGTGTATATTTGACTCTTCGATAACAGGTGGTAAGGATAATATCAAATGAAGCGCTTGTGTCGTACGATGTATCCGTAAATTGCACTTCCCTCCACAGGCTTTGGTTTCTGGTCTGTCGTAATCATAAAGATTTCTTCCTGCATGTCTGAGTCAGGCGGTACACTGGCATATTTTTTCCCTATCTTGTCACTAATGTCAGATTTTGATTATTCGGTAATTTCTCTGAGATTATATAGCACACATAATAATTTTGAGGATAGATAGTGTCTTGTTCCCTGCGCTGTGGGACACCTCTACACATATATTACTCTTAAAGAAATACGAGAATTTATGCACTTGGCAATGTGATACACAAATGAACAGAATTTATTGTAAATTTATATTTAATTCTTCTTCTTATTCTTCCTAGCGCTTTCCCGGCTTAATGTCAGGGTCTGCTTTCCGACGTAGCTTCTCCCACTTTGCCCGGTACTCGGCATACTTTTGTGCGTCATTGTTCTCTTTATATTAACTTACTTATAACCTATATATAATCAGTGTGAACATTTATCTAGGTACATATATGAAAATGAATAATAATGAACTCGTGTATTCTTAAAACTGTAACTTGATTATATTTGTATGCAGAATGCAAAAGCTAATTTAACTTATCTGTTTGTTGTATTCAACATGTTTCTGATCTCGTCTTCTGTTTGTACCATAAACAATGTCCGTTATTTTACTGACAATTAGAAATATGATTCCACGGTTAAAACGCCTAGCCGGTATTCTTGTTTAGTCTTAATGATCGATTCACAGACCGACTTTATTAGAGTAGCCTCGTTAGTGGCTTTCATTTAAAATGATTCTTTTTAATACCAAAGCGATGAAAAAAGACAGACAATCTATTTAATGGTAAGCGGTCATCTCGTCTATGTAGAACAACGGTATCATCAGTGTTGCAATTAAATTGACGTCGTTTTGTTTATTTATCATTGTCATTTAAAGAATCCCCTGTAATATCCTTGCGAGAAATTGCGGTAGGTGACCTTCTGTATAGTTCTAACCGATGTGACTAATATATACAGGAAAATATTTATGTTAAATCTATTGTAAATATTTAGATTGCACGCTTGTGTAACAAAAAATGTAAGAGTTTGATATGCTCGTGAAAGAACTGAATAATAAAAACACTACTCTGTATGCGGTGGAACACGCACAAAAACAGAACTAATTTACTGTCTATCTTATTTTATAGAATATATAGTTGGCCTTAATTAAACTTGCAACTTTATTTTTATTTATTTTTACATGACATGAAATAGAAGGTATACATTCCTAATTCCAATATATTGTAAATTTGCAAATCTCAGAAGAAATCGCTAAGATTAAAGTGGCCTGTTTTGATGGCTGTCTTTGTCAGAGTAATATATTACAGGGTGACTTCAAATAAAATCAAAGTCCAAGAATAGTAATGCTTTCTTTATAAATTGGAACTAGTTTAATGTATTTTTAACAATAATCATGTCGATACTAATTTGTATATACGAGTATGTGTGGATGTGTTAATTGTCACATCTAAACCTAAATGGTGATTCTAATTTATCGCTTTTACTGATCAGTCAGTGCACATCCGAATGGGGAGATGTTTGTAGGATGACAAGGCAGTAGCAACTACCGATGGATTGTGTATATCTCGATGGTGAACATTGTTAGAGATCGCACTGTGTGGTCTTTATGTCGTTCCAAAATAACACAAAAAACTGCTTCGTGCAATATACGTCACACACTAAGTAAATGCGTACATATTATTTCGTTATATAAGACTAATTTAATAGTATATATATTGTATAATCTATTATATTCTATTCCCGTATATGTGTAAAATAGTACAAATTAATTTTTATATAACATTTTTGTTGCTACCGTCTCGTTGTTATTATATTAAAATAACAATATATTCGTATCTGTTTATAGTCACAGAACTTCATTATTTACAATACACCTCAAAAAACTCGAATCCCCATGCTCTCTTTTTAATTCATATGAACGCGTTTTTCTTGATGACGTCTCTTTTCACACGGTCCGACATGCAACAGAACCGATCTTAATCAACGGGCGGTGATTTTTTACAATACCTTCGTGAACCAGGAAATTCTCTTGATGCAATGCGAATAGAGAAAACTATACATTACATATATGCCATGTAATCATTATCTGTTTACCGTATGAAAGCTTGAAGTTCCTTAGTTCCAATTAATTACATTTATGTATGCATAAGTATAGTGAAATTTAGCTGTAACCTTAGACTTATTTTTTTTAATATGTTTAAGTTGAAACAAAGGGATGAAAAACGTAACTTACCGAATGTCTTGCCTTAACGCATATCTGCAAACTTTTAAACACCTGCTCCAATATTACGTCAAGCTTAATTTTTATTCTGAAATATATGATTTGAATTTAGACCATTTAACGCTTTATGAGAACCTCCAGTTCTCCCTCTTCTATCTGCTGAACTTATTAAACAAGGAGGAGTCGGCCATGAAATTCTTTCATATTGTCGATATGGTCAATCTTAACGCGTCCAACAGTCTTTGAAATTGTGTTTCTCTTATTTATACGATATATCGTATAAAAGGTATACCTTAAAGGGGTATTCTGATTTAGAGGCCAAAGTTTTAACTATTTTTAAAAGAAGATATAAAGGAAAAACTATTTTTATTATTAATTTTTTTATGTTTTTATTGTTTTTATATTATAGGGGGCAAACGAACAGGTGGGTCACCTGATGGTAAGTGATCACCGCCGTCCATAGACACTAGCAACACCAGGGGAGTCGCAAGTGCGTTGCCGGCCTTTTAATATATGTGTGTAATCATTATTGACACTTTAAGAATACAAAAAAATATTAAAGAAAAATACATTTGTAGAATTATAATTTGATGGAGTGGGGGCTACAAAAAAATATGTGTCCTGCTCGTCGTGCTTTTAATGTTTGTAGTAGTCGGTAATAAAAAAAATGTAAAATCCTTAATTAGTAAAGACGTCGCTATAGAAAAGAAAAATACCAAAAAGGCGAATATTTGAAAAAATAAGTATTTTAGACCCGTCATGTTTAATCTCCCATAAATTTAATGTGCTAAAAAAAACTCTAAATCCAAGCGTCAAATTATAAAGGGATATATAAAAAAGATTCCACCAAAATTCAAAAGAATCGTTCAAGTAAAACTTGAGATATCATGACGATCAGCTCGAAAAAAGTAGTGTTGAGAAAAACGCGTTTAAAGTTTGAGAGACAGTTTCGGCAGCGTAACTCAGATAATACTAGTATTTAATGCACATGTTAAATTAATCAGCGATCGCTGATCAATATATTGGGCCTTTTTGATTTACATAATTAATATTTTGTGAATTTTTATAAGTGTTATATAATTCCGTCTATTTTTTTAATTCGTTCTGCTCGACTGGTTTAGATGCCGCATCACAAAACCCACTGTAGCTCCGAAAATTATTAGAATTTTGAAAAATCCTTTTGACGACATATTCTTAACGGCCTAAACTTTAAAGATATGCAAAGAACTAAATCGTATTTTTTTTTAAATTTTACACCAGATCATCCTCTTAATACTCTATGGTTCTTTCATTAACTAATTTACTTTTTATTGTTTTCGTTGTTTCAGTGTTATATTTTGTTTACTTTAAATACATCTTATTGTTTTATATTTATGTTCTTACATGTATGTGGCTTGTTAATGGAAGGAGAAGGAGAAAGTGGAAGGTGATGGATTTGTATAAAATTAGGGTCAGATGTATGAATTAAATTCTCTCATCACACAGCACACAGCTTTCGCAACTAAAAACCTTTTAAATCTACTTCGATACTGTAAAATAACCTAATAAATATATACACACTAAAAAGTTTAATTTTATACCATGGCTCTTCAGTTGTTATTGTAAAAAATATGAATTGCTTAATTATTCATTTGTAATCGAAAGTTGAAATGCATTTTCGTAGCTTTTATATTAGTGATTCCATATACCACAGCTAAATCTATAGTTAGTCATATATCAGTCAGTCAGTCTAAGGTAGTTAGTAGTTATAGTCTAAATTTATAGTTTTGGGAAGTTATTTATAATTCAGTAAAAACTGCTACTCTTACAGATCACATATTATAATTAATAGACTAGATGAGTCCTTAAATTTCAAAATGAGCCAAGTTCAATTTTGACTGTTCATATTAGAGCTTTGATTTTTTTTAAGATGTTCAGATTTAGCACTCTGCACAAAATCCAAATTTTGCCGTTCCTAAGTTTTTTAGTTTTTTTTTATGACCATCAAATATTAACCATTAAAAAAAAATTAAACTACTGAACGACTAGAATTGGATTTAGCTAATTTTGAAACATAAGGACACAGATATTTACTGTGTTCAAAGAGGAACACGATATTTTTATACCCTTTTTATAAAATTTGTGAAAAAAGGAAGACTACTAGTCAGTAAAAGCTTTTTAGAGTACCAGTGCTATAAATGAAAACTGATAGATAGTCTTTCCTTTTTTTATATCATGTGAATAAATGTATACGACTATTATTATTATTATTAGTAAATTACAGGATTCATGTTTTCATTTTGTCATTTTACAACTATTTGTATTAAATTTCCATACAATATTTTTATATACCTTTATATTATATAGAGTTTGATTTTCTGAAAAAAAAAAAACCAATGCCTACGAAAATTCAATAATCTGATTGTAAAATTGAATATGATTAATGAATTAATCGATCAGGGTATTAATGTATAAATTATATAGATGTATACATTTACTTGTATGATATTGAGTAGTGCTAAAGATACATAACCTCCCTGAAAGGTGCAATTTGACTAAGCTTCCGTAAATTGGCCGCGGACGTTCACGGCAATTAAGTTGGAAATAATTTTCTCTTACCCGGGCCCGTGATACGTAAAGAGTGGCTGCGTTCATTACACCTAATTGCGACGTAATTATCGTCTATTGAAAGGAGAATGCCGCTGCTGTGTAACCCTAACCGCTGTTCGGGCCTTTGTTTATCTATTACATGATAATAAAGTAATTTAGTGTCAGCGCGAACATAGTTTAACACCAGCGGTTATTCTCCATTCATTCGAATATAAATTAATATGTATTTCTCGGTTATAACTCCTTTTATCTTCATATCGTTTCTTGTTTTCATTTAATCTTAGCTTATATCATATTTCTTATTGACTTTTATTATCTATAATTACTATCCATCCACGGTTCATAACATTTGAGCAATGTTTAATTATTAGGGGTGTATCAATAGAGTAGGTACTCGAAGCGAATTAAATAATTATAATTGATTTGAATAATACGAACTATATTAATATGTTAAACTACTCAGCAAAAGGTATTAGTTTAATTACTATTCCAGAAATATATTTGTACTAGCAGGCTGGGTGGACGTTGTCCTGCCCTGATAATAAAATAATATATACTTATGTGCATGAAACGCTTAAGGCGGCTTGACTTTTTCCGATATTTTCTACAATTACAATACAATTATACCTAAACCTTCCCCGTGAATTACTCTATCAGTAGATTTTGAATTTATCGCGAACATCCAGACACACAGACAGACGCGGCGGACGAGTTGGTTTTATAATATGTATTGATATACGATTCCTATTCGATTTGATTTGCTATATGGCTTGAATTAAAGCTTCTTTTATTCTGTATTCTACTGTAACACAACTAAATAAAAAAGTCGCACAATTATTTTAATTTATTTTAATATAAAATTAAGTTTTTTTTTTGCTTACGGTAGAAGTATAAATCTATCGTTTAATGTAGAAAAGAAATTTATTTTACAAAATCCAACGTTCCAACAGGAAAGAGATCATAATGTAGTTATATATCAAACATTTATTTGATACTAAATAATAATTAATTGTAATTCCTATTTGTTCCAATCACGTACAACAAGGGATTTCCGTGGCTCGCGGCTGCCATAAAATATTCGAAATGGATTAATGAAATCAATGACTTGAAAATAACCATTATTAATTTGCATAAATTTTGTTTACGAGCTATATATTGCTTCAATATAATTTATTTTCCTTATGTTTTATAAGCAAGGCTTTTATTTTTTTAATCCCTTCTGTTTTCAATGTAGTACCGTTAGAATATCACTCGACGATCATAATACAGATTAAAAAGTCATATTTATGTCAAATAAAATATACTCACTAGGTACAACCAACATTTTATTAGTTTTAAATGTTAATTTCAAATTAGTCTATAATCGGGTTCAAGGTACGCAGATCGCAGATTATATTTCATACATTGATTTTTATAATCATTATATAGCGTTTATGCTACCGATTCTGTACAGAGTCTGGAAATGACGCCCTCTCTGTGCATCCACCAAAACCGAATGTAATTATTTATAACTATGTTTTAAAAATATGAGTTATAATATGTTTAATGAAAAGATAAACCAGATCGAGATTCTTGCCGGTTCTTCTCAATGACTGGGTTGTTTTCCGAACCAGTGGTAACTTTGACGTTCATAAGCGCCTTCTCAGGGCGTAAACTGAATAACATATTTTTGATTTTGATTTACTGATTAGATAGTGCTGCAGCGTATCAGCTTTCGTAGCATTCAAACCAATAGGTACGAAAATCGGTATATTTTTTTTGTAGTTAAACAGAGAAAATATTTTCACAACACCCATTATACTATAAATCGCAACTGTAATAACAAACAGGTGCGCAGCTGCCAGCACAGGCAATTTTAAAATAAATATCAAAAATTTATATCACACAGGTTTTGTAGGTATATTTATTTCATTGTATTCAAAGTATTACACTACTTAAGTACGTGGTATTTTATGTTAAAATACTATTTACACTAGAATATTAGACAGAATAAAATCTTACACCATTAAGTTTTAAGTTCGTTTAAAAAAAACCGTTTTATATTTTAAACAATTTTTACGTCTGATTTAACAAGTTTACTTATTTTAAAAAAGGTTGATCTGAACGTTTTATTTTAAAAAGCTGTAATTTTCTGCTTGAGGTTTCACCGACGTTAATTTAGATTTAACATATTCCTCGGGAGCGGTACTTTTTCTGGATAAAAGGTAACCTCTGTATTTTCTGTACTTCGGAGGACATCTATGCAAAATATCATGATAATCGGTTCATTAGTTGATGTGTGAAAGCGTAACAAATACACAAACTCACATTGGCATTTATAATATTAGTAAGGATTAATATTATTTGCAATTCACTGGGTAATATTCAATTCCTCATTTCTATTCAAATTGTCTAATCTAAATATGTAATACCAATTGTTTGCTGAAATTCTCATAATCATCTTCATTTGTATGAAACCAAATTTTTAAACCCGTTACATCATTATTTTCTTTAACCAAAATGTGAACAATCGTCGGAAGTTATTACAGGACGGTGCCTAGACTAATTTAGTATAATTTCGTATCGAGACATATTTCAAAGAAAATTTATTGTTTACACGTGTCGCAGAATCCTGTTGAAAGTCGCCTTTGCAGATACAACTGTGAAAACATATATCAGTTTCACTTTTCTCTCATCATTAAATGGTGATATTCCTACCACGATCGGGGTCGCGCGTGCTAACTGTCTCGCCATATGTGCGGAACTGATTTTCTTTACTGTCTACGACTGCAAAAATAAATGCCTTTTTACGTTTTGTTCTATTGTTAAAATTCTACCTTTCTCTTGGTATTTACATGGTATTTCACATAACAAACTTTAATAACCAAATCATGGTAAAAGTATGTAGTCATGCATATTCTTAAAATACTAAGGTACTCATTTTTTTCCAATTTAAAAAAAATATGCAGTCATCGTAAATGAAGCCAATAGAATTAGTATCCCAATTGAAGTTCAAATTTTAAGTTTACAAATAGAAAATTAAGTAATTTAATGTCAAGTTAACTTACGCCTACATGCTTCTAAACGGCATAGTCTAAACTTAAAAATTAGCTCTTTTACATAGAAAACGAGCACCTTAAATATTTTTTCTACTTCAGTGAATATTACTAGAAAGCGGTTTTATTAATTTGACGATGTATTGACATGTTATTTGCAGCATCCTGGCATATTACCTTACGTTCCAAATTTAAATTAACAAAAAAAAAATAATGACTATTGTAAAATTACTTTACTAATGGTTAATTGCTGAAACTGTTGTTTGCTGGTTGTTCACGGACTCTGGAGGACTGGAACAAAGTATTGTTTTCTGAGAAGACCACTGGAACGCTATGCTCACTCCATATGGCGGAGGCTGCGTTATGTTTTGGATAGCAATTAATTTGAAGGAGCGTAAGGAGTTCGTTTTCATAGAAAATGGAACATCAAATACACATCCGCGATGACTACTCATGAGGAAGATTCCATTTATATAGACGACAGTGCTCACCCTCGCCGTTCTAGTGACGTGGAAGCGTACATACAAGAAGTTGGGATTCGTCGTTTAGATTAGCCAGCCCAAGTCCTGACCGAAATCCAATTGATCATGTCTGGGAAGTACTATAGAGACGGGTAAGATCAGTGCAATATGCTCCACAAAACATGAGGAAACTAAAAAGAGTCATTACAGAAGTGGTAACTTATTTCTCAAAATATTATTAAAGATATTGTAGAAAACATACCCAAAAGGATTCAAACCTTGATTTTCGAAAGAAGTGTTCATATTTGCTATTAAGTTTCTACATTTGTAACTTTATTTAATTAAAAAAACTACAAAAATCTTGTCTTTATCGCTGTCCACTTCTCATTGTAGATCGGCTTTATGGGACTCATCGAAAATTAATGGTGAAAACGTTTGCCAGAATTCACTTCATGCATATTCATTTACACCTCGTATAAGTAAACAATTAAACTCAATCGTCCTTAGAACGTAAATATCCTTAAGTACCCGTTTTTTTTCTTCAAAGGAGTTTATTTGATTCTTAGTTATACTTTTTCTACATAAACTTATTAATAGACAATATATTTATATATAAAACATTTAAATACTAGATTGTTGTCTATACATATATATATAAAAGAATAACTGAAATATTGAATACAAAGCGTAAACTACCCTGGCGTTAGGGCCATGAAAATTTTTCATGCGGGTTCTTTTTAGACTGTAGATGAACACTAAAAAAGTATTTTTGGAAATTCGTTTTCATTGTGGCGGTCTACTGGTTTGACCGATGGTATATCGAACCGATGTCCGCAGGTGCGAAACTCCGGCATTTACCAACAAATTTTTCGGAATTCGCGTACATTTACTAATTGAAATTGGTAATACTATCTGCTGACGGTGAAAGCAAACCTTGTGAGGTAACCTAGACCTGAGAAATATTCTTGTAGTTGCCACCTTATGTGGGACAAATATAGAACTGTGGATTTCTCAGAGTTTGAAAAATCGCTAATACCTAGTGAGCTGACGAGGGGATTATGCCCATACCTTCCTTCGAGAAGAGGCCTATGGCTCTTCAGTGGATCTCTTATAGGGCGATAATGATGCACTCAGGAGGTAGTGGAAAACTGATTAAAAGTTTTTTTGAAATTTCGGCATGTTTGCGGTGTTAGTCCGGTAGTTATTCTTTTGTATATATAGATATTAAATAAGGAGTCAAACATAATGACTGCATAGAAAACGCGTGCGAACCCGCGGTAAATTGCCAATATTGTATAAGAGAAAAGATATTTTATATATTTGTTATCCAAACAATTATTCACGTTATGTGTGCTATTTATACTTATTAGATATTTTTAATATATACATATATAGGAATAGGTATCACCTACATATTAAAATGTAGAAGATGTATACATATAGTGTAACTGTATATACTATTCAATTAATGCAAGCGGTTTTTTTTTTAAGCGAAAACATAAAATAATTGTATAAATAAAATTCCATAATACATATATATCACCAAATTATTTTTTAACGGGTACTATTAAATTATACATCGACATTTATTTTATCATTAACTGTCCTTTATCGGACTGTAACGGTAGCAATTATATTGTTTGTCGATTTGTATATTTTTAATTAAATTTCTTTTATAACGATAAATTAAAGGAACGGCTCGAATAAGCAGGCTAAATGACACCTTAATGAGTTAACTTAATGGGAACGTTCGTAATAAAAACATGTCACTTTAAATGAACATCCCAATAATAACGGTGGCAAAGACCACAAAACACAAATTTATGTAATTTGCCAAAATTGACCAATACTACTTGAGATATAGTTGCTGAATACTAATTATTGTATTCTTGTGTGCTAAGTTGTAATATTAACAATTTTAAGTCAGTTTATTAAGGTAATAGATACTAAACTATTAATTCTTATAATGAAATCGATGTTGACGTTCGTATTGGCTTTATTATTACATACATGATGCGTTCTTGCCAAAAAGTAAATCAAAGAGAAAACCGACGCGCTCGGATCGGTGACGCTGAATCGAAATTTCTCTGTTCTACACGATCCTAAGCACGACCAGATCGGCGATGCGATGAATCCTATGTACTCAGAAGTTTTTACTTCTATCGTGTGGTCGTGAACACATCCACGGGTTTTTTTGTCCCGGGCTTATTTCAATTGTATTTGCAAGTTAATTTCGCATAAATGTACGTTGTGTGCTTTACTTTGTATCTTTGATCTGTATAGCTTTCATAGACATAAAAGTGTGCGTATTAATATCGAAAAAAAGTATACACTGTTAATTTACGTATTTATTTAATCTGCAAGTTAATAATATTTTAAAAATAATTAGTAAATATGTGGTATGTTATTACCCAAACTTTGTATGCTGTTTCCTTTTTCTTCGGAGATCAAATTATCTTATTTCAATCAATCGAAAAGAATAAAATGAGTACAAATCACGTAACCCCATTAATGAACTAAACTTGTAATTGTAAAAAAAATGGAATCTACTTGGTTTTTTTTTTCATTTTTAATAAAAAGAACATAAATTAACCGTAATCACATGCGTTGTGTTGAATTATCTCTAACAATTGTATTTGAAATAAAAATATAACAGTTTTATCGAAGACATTATAAAATCATTTACTTTCATAAATAAGCTACGATTATTAACGGTTCTTCTAATATACTTGAGTCCGCTCAGACTGGTGTTATTGTGTTTATCATTACGCATCATTATTGTAATAAAATCAACATAGATTATAAAAACTTACAAACAACTGAGCATCATATTTCCATTGCTTCTGTGAGGAATATTGTGACCCCAACACCGAGCGCCTACGTCTGTCAGCTATGTAGGTTAATCCCTAAAACCCTTATAAATTTCTCTTTTTACGGTCGATAAAATGCATTCAAACGAGATCTCAGACATTAATTCAATCGTATATATTTTTTCAGGTAAGTCGAAGAGTTTCTACTGACAACTGTTATCGCCTTTTCGTAAGTATAATGGATTTCTATTGAAGTTTAGATTATGCCTTTATTTAGATAAATAATGTGATAAAAATGTTATAGACATTTCAGATTAATTTATGTATATGCTGTTTTGTAATTAATTGTCTAAAACTGTTTACAAGAGATTACTGCATAGTAATACCAAATTTCTAAGACAAAACAATTTTTCATTCTCTACGTTCGCGTTCTTTCCGTTCTATTACTAAATTATCACTATTATAAAAATATGTATAAGGAGACAGATTCCATATTTAATCGTTGCTGAGCAGAATTAAAACACAGATTTTAAATCTATTACATGGACTATTTTATGACTTTTTTAAAAGTTTATTTTCTTTGACTCTTCGCCATCCAATAAAATATAACTCTCATTAAATCATTTGCAATTAATTACAAAGAACGTGAGATCCAATCCATTTGAATTTAGGCGATGAATTGTACTAAGCTCTCTTAAAGAGATGCACTCAATTAAGTGTTACAAAACAAAGCCATTATGGGTATCACAAAGAAATCAACTTTCCAATTCTATCTGAGACTTGACGACAAAAATAATAAAGTTTTTTAAATACCAGGCTTTAGATAAATTTGAGAGTAGTTTTTCGTTGACATTATTTTATGATTAACTAACTGATGACCGCGACTTCATCTACGTTGTTTATTATCTTAACAATCATTTTATGTACTGATGATAATAACAAAACAAAACTAAAAAAATCTGATCGAAATACGAATATTCAGCATTTTTTGTGTGATGCGCACACAACAACAGACCTCTATCATTTTACTTATATAATTTTTAAGTAAAAGTTACATTTCATAGATAAGAACTCTCTGGTCGAGTAATCATTTTTTTTTTTGTACTTTTTGGACTTCCAAATATTTTGGTAAACATAACTCATATTACTTTAGTGCATATAATTCATCTAATACATTCAAACACTAAAACGAAATACAAACTGGTTTACGTGATACTGACAGTTTGTATGATAGCATCAATTTTTAATGGGAACAGTCAGCAATCCTTTGATATGAATTTTAGATTGCGTTTAAAAGTTGACTTACATAAATCCATTTATAGTTCAAATCTACTTATACCTAATTTGATCTAATATTGAATACAAAAAAAAGAACAAGAAAATTGTACACCTGAAATAATGTTACATACATTTATACTATGTTCAATTGTAATTATTATTTTGCTCCGTTAATTACTCTGCGACGTAATAAAGCAAATTGAAAGCCACAAGATAGCGCAATCATCTTTGTGTAGTCAACTACCCGTTAAACAACTTAAATTGTTTGTCATTCTTACAGCTAGAGGTGCTTTTCACTGTTCCGATATTATTATTAACTATTGTTATTTTCACGCGGACTCTATTATTCTTTACTAATATCATTTATTGTAACAGGATTGCATAAACCCTCATACGAGCAGCATGCACCGTTTTAACTCTGACACTGACATACTATACTAGACAGAATCACTCCACTTTCCATTTTTCGCAGGCCATTATTTCCTTGGACACACAGACGACGGTGAACGCAGGTGGTTCGCGGAATGAGATGTTGGTCGCCAAGGCATTTAACGGCGCCTACTTTTAACTCGTTATATATGTTGATACTAAATGTGCTCGTGTGTCATGAAAGAAAACATTCCGCACAACACTTAACACACGCACCTACATACCGAAGAAACGTTACTGTCTGAAGTCGACTCGAACAATATAAAATTTCACTTTAGGTCATTAGTCATTCATACTGTAAATTATATGTCATATTCACAGTTAAACGCAGTATCAATTTAGTAAAACCTAATTGTTTTTGCGTACATTAATCCCCTTTAATATATCACATGTGTATGTGAATCGTTTAATACTTTAATTTATTTCCTTCGCACATTGTACGCGCTAAAAGCTTACTGAAATTATTTGATATAACTTCTGGGAATAATTTCTTGCGAAATGAAAACTATATAACGGTAAAACAAATCTGTTTAATTAACTCTTCCGCAGAAGTACATCTATTAACATATATAATATAAATTATATATAACGAAACAATAGACTAATCCGGTAGGTAGTAGTCATGACACGGAATTAAAAGAAAGCCTGAGATTTCGCGACAACAGACTCTTTAACATTCAATATTAAATACTCGTGAGTCATAGAAGCTGTCTTTTCGAATGGCATGTCATGTTGCTTACCAATATAGAAGAGACAATTAGATATATCATTTTTAAAAACACTTTTTTTTACACAAATTATGAATGACACACATTTCAGAAAAAGTAAATTATATCGGACGCTGTTTTATACCTTTCGATACACGAGGTTTGCATTGTAATAAAAAGGTTAAATAAAAATCAATTGTCGAAGGTGTGCAAGCGCAGCACTGTAGATCGTCTATACTTATTTGGTCAAGTCTTTTTTGTTGTGTGTAATTATTAGGAAAAACTTTGTATGAAAGAAATTGTTTACAAAATCAAGCAGATAAGTATTACAGACGGTCAGTTGGCATTTTATTGAATTACTTGATCGTACTGTAAAAGTGAGATTCCATGTCACTTTCTTCGTTTGCACACATGTACGAATCCAGGGCGGGCAACAAGTAGTAAATTAACAACGAAAGTTTATCAAATACAGTCCCAACACACATATTGACAGTGTAGAAAGTTATGAACATTTGCTTTGTTTTAGTTAAATTAAATGGTTTTGAACAACAATATTTGTAAACTTTACCACGACCATTGTAAATACCTAATTTAAAAATATTGTACCTTTTTATATTATCTTTCTGTAATCAGTAACTAATAATAATAATATGAGATCACGACCTCACACATGGTCATTACGTTGCAAAGTAAGCGTAGATGGGTATTGTGCTAACTAAACAGGTGACGTATATTTATGTGAAATTGTGACCTTGAACTTGAATGTGAGATATAACAGGTGATGTATATTGATGTGAGATTGTGACCTCACATTATTTCTCGAACGAACCAGTGACCACACGATTCATTACTATAGAATAAACAATATTCACATACAGTATTCCGATATAAAATTGTTTCATATCTACCTATATATATATATATATATGAAAATGAATTGCTGTTCCATTGTCTCGCTAAAACTCGAGAATGGCTGGACCGATTTGGCTAATTTTGATCTTGAAATATTTATGGAAGTTCAGGGAAGGTTTAAAGGATGAGAAACATAAATAATAAGTAAAAGAAAGTAATTAAAAAAGACAATTTAATTTTCAAATACAAAATGTTCCTAGCTATGAAACATTCGATATTTTTTATCATTTTAGAAATAAAAAATTCTCATTCGTTTGTCAAACGTTGTTATAGGTGCGTACAGAAATTTGTCTGTTTCGTAGCTGTAGTATGAGGTCCGTATTCTTTGGTATATTTTGTTAGAATACAAAACAGTTCTGTTACAGAAATAAAAATAGTAGATGAGAAAGCTTTAATTCGTTAAATGCAAAATCAAAAATACTTTATTCAGTTTAAGCCCTGAGAAGGCGCTTATGAACGACAAAGTTACCACCGGTTCGGAAAACAACGAAGTCATCGAGAAGATATTTTGTAGGTGGTAAAGCTGGTGATTACTGGTTTCAGCATGAATGGGTCGGCTCGCCCGGGGTAGTACCACCCTCTCACAGAAAACCGACGTGAAGTAATAGTGCTTGCACTGTTGCGTTTCGTTCGGTCAGTGAGAGCACCGGAGGTCCACACATATTAAAAGGCCGGCAACGCACTTGCGACTCCCCTGGTGTTGCTAGTGTCTATGGACGGCGGTGATCACTTACCATCAGGTGACCCACCTGTTCGTTTGCCCCCTATAATATAAAAAAAAATAGAAGAACCGGCAAGAAACTCGATCTGGTTTATCTTTTCATTAAACATATTGTAACTCATATTTTTAAAACATAATTATAAATAACAACATAGTGCATAACAACTGTGTTGCTTTTATAATGTCAATAAAAATTTTGTGTTAAGTTTTGACCACATTTTATACAAATATGTATAAGTGATACGAAGTTCACCGGGTCATCTAAATTTGATATAAAAAAATCCGTAATGGATTATTAGTTTCAGAGCTTACATCCTACAAACATACAAATAAACATGACCTCTTTATTATATTATAACTTATGGATTTATATGTTGGGATAGGTTAAAGTATAACGAGTTGTAAACAGCATATGAAGATGAAATGTAGATACGATAGAGTAAATATGTTTATCCGTTATGTCAATAAGGGCAATAATGCTGCTGCCAGTATTTTTTTACATTTATTAAGCTTCTAGTTAAAAGAGCTGTGACGTAATAATCACACTGTTTAGTCTCATAGTATGGACACATTAATGCTTATAGTCAATATACATAGGTGATTCGACAACATTTTACAGAGCGCACATTTTAAACTACACAAACTTTGTTTAATACTCTCTTACTTACTCATTGTTACCTATAAATCAATAAAGCATTAATTTTTTTAATGAGCTTTTTAACAGTTTTAATAAAATATTAGATTCTGTGCTTATTTCCCCATTTTAAAGTTAAATCTTAAGCTGGCTAAGAACCTGTCAAAGTGGCTGTTACAAAGTTATGAATCTTACCTAATTAATAGTGTGGCAAAAGCCGTGACAAAGGGAGTGGGTACAAAAAAATGAAATTTCTTTCTTTTGTAATATATGTAGGTAGATGTAGATTAAGTAATATTTTAGCGTAAGTAATTATAAGGGATCATCTGTCAGTCTCTTCGGTAATAGACGTCTTGCAGTACGGTTGAATTTCATTGTGCTCCCTAAAACAGAACCTTCTAGACATTTACATCAATTTTATGAACCGACTCCCTATCCAATATACTAATCAAGTATACCTATATAGTAACCAAGAACTATAACAGAAATATCACATCAACCAGTTAACAATATGTTTTTCAAATTCAGTTGGCTATAGAGTTCATCAAAACATTTTTATTCATAACATTTTTGTGTACGGTGTGTTCGCAATTCTTTCCTTCGACGGTAGGAACAATGTTCATGACATTTTTGTGTTTATGGAATCACATGAAGGGTTCCTAGATGTAGTTGGATCCGGTAAGTTGAGTTGTTGTTAAGATCTGTTTTTCCGCTTCTCACTTATTTTTTTATATTATCGTTAATTCGTCACAAAAAACATATAATCTTAAATGTTCAGCCTTCCAGTATCTACCTCTTAATTTTTTTCTACAAAAGTATTACTAAAGTTATATAACTTTATTTCATGTATACTGTTTTTACACACTAATCTGTTCTATAAAGACATACCGGGTCTGATGCGTACCACGTGCCTGAACATAAAATTATTGAATCTGGAGAATTTGAGTTATTGAGAAATATTCATTGTTTTAAAAAATAATTATCCTATATTGTATAAAGAAAGATTAAAAAAAAGGTCAGTATGTTAATAGTCTCTAGTGAGATAAATATATTCAAATTTAATCATAACATTGTTACTTTCATACATATCTGTTTGTTTTACTTAAACTTTTTATGTTTAATCGTATTTATCGATGTGAAAGTAGGTATGACATGTGTTATTAATGTATCGAGTTTGTATACGGGTAGCAAACACTATATTTCGATAGTGTTCACAGTTCGGTGCCGGGTAATAATAGAAATCAATCTTGCGTAAGGAGAGCAGTGGGCAAAAAAACCGCTAACCGAACTTCGTAGGAGAACGTCGATTTATTCATTACTAAGAAGCAGTGCGGTTTCAATATTTAATGAAACGTTACTCCGGTCTCAGACCACATCAAGAACAACTGTAATGGCCGCATTGTTTTTTGGAAATAGTAATTCTAACTCTAGACTGTTTGGTATCGAACGCCCACATACCATTGATTCTACACAACCAGTTGTTAATGTGCATATCGGGAGAAATGATGTCATTTATGTTAAACAAATACTCAAATCAAATATTTTAAAAGAGGTTATGATAACTGTTGCTTTAATATATTTATATGATGGCTTCAAAATTAAAAAAATAATCTTATTTTTCATGATTTGGCACCGCAAAAGAATATGCCTGTGTCAATGTTAGAGTGAAATAAATCACAGAAAAAAATAACCAAAATAATAAGTTATAAGATCTGTCTAATTGTACCGCATGGATAATATTAGATTATCATTTAGGGCTTATTTGGGCAGTGCGATGCGAAGCGACGGGTGACGCGGACGGGCGCCGCACGTCGCTATCCGTCCACCTCTGACGAATGTCAATGGCACGTTGGTACCGTTACTCGATCTCGCGTCCGCCAAATTAATTCGCCAATGGAAATCCATACAACGATCGATTCCTACATTGATCGACTTAATGAGTAACTTGTTGCTTCGACGCCTGTTTCCGTTATCGGTCATCTCTCTCGCATCTATACATCTTATCACGTATATCCACTCGCATAAATAAGTTAGCAATTTATCATAGTAATCACTAGTTACACGCTTTGTTTAGAATGAACATGACTATCAAAAAGCTAACATAAATCAAATATTACGTTATTGTGTTAATTAAGTGAATTGTCTGAAGAAGAGAGCGGAAATTAATCAGTCGTGAAAATAGTTTACTTTTAAAATTGCTCGTGAAGGTTTGAACACTTTAATTAAAAAAAAAACTATAATATGCATATGTATAATGCAGATTCCATTTACATGGCTCGACGGAGCGTACTTAAAAAATAATAGGCCTTTCGCAGTCAACATTCACCTTTATAAATAAAAATACTAGAAGCCTATCGATCTGGCGCCACACTTTTACTTAGATCGATCGAGACGTCCAGTGTCGGTTCTGATTTGTATCTCGGTCTTCCTCGTATTCGTTTTTGTTTGTTAACTTTTATCTTTGAAAATACCTCCATTATTCAAATTAAATCGACTGCATTTCGGGGTCCGATTGCTGTAGTAATTTATATAGACAATAACGGCTTAGAAAATGTTTATTCAAGGCAGCGAAATATTCGGCTAGGATCGAGGTTTAATTCGAGCACTTTTATTTAAGTGACAGTTCAGTCCGAGAGATCTACGATTTACTGGAAACCCTTTTTGTTATGGAGGCATGTAAGCTTCTTAGCAGTTAGATATGCAATATATACTGCCAAGTCTAGAAACGCAACCAACTAGTAGAGGCACTGTTCCGATTACACATCCAAGCGCCGCTTACCCATTCCTTTACTTTGCTTATAATTTACGACAAATACGATCAATGAGCACCTGTCATATCCCATCGGACTTGGGGTCAATATCTTTTCCGAAACTGGATCGGACAACGTGATTCTTTAATAGGACTGGTTTAACATATTCACATTCATTAGAATTGGCTTTATGCAACATTTCTTCCGTGAACCGAACTAATTCTTCTATGTTAGTGCATGTGAGTAATATAATCGGAAAGTCGAGCGCGATTATTTATGTTCGTTAATATTGTTATTATAATCATACGGTGAATGAGTTTTAAACACCATGAAATTTTAAATCAGCTTTGAATAACAAGTAGCCAGCCAGCTGTTGAATACATCCTGTTGTTGGAATCTTGTGACTCATACGGAGATCCTATCGATTTATTATTTCTGTCAGATATTTTTGACTGACACTTTTACTCACTCGAACGTAAATCCGCGGCTTATAGTCACGCTGTATGTCAACTGTATGTAGCAGGAGACATTTTTTTTAAAATTCTTTATTGGTTACCGTTTGATCACATTCTCATCTGAGGTTAAAAGATGATGTAGTCTAAAGATGGTAGTCACGCTAAACCTAGAGGGAGACTGGATCTCAAGTGCAGATGTCGGAACACACCGACAGGTGCTTATCGACAGATTTTCAACTTGAAGACGGTAGCTACTACCCAGACGGACTTCGAAAAAGCCCTACCACCATACTATGGTTTCATGCACGATGTTTTACTTCACCGAAAGTTCCGGATTCGAATCTACGTCTTTCGACGCTGTGTCCGAACACGCCATAAACTAAGCCATCATCGCTTCAAATTCAACAGTAATAAGACACAAATTTCTAATACATGCTAAATATATATATATACTGCAGGAAACGGCAGTTGTGGAGCAGCGTCGGACTGTTTTTAAAACTTTTCTATGACATCTCCATTCTGTACATATTAATTCTAACTAATAATATTAATGCGAATGTAACTTTGTTTGTTTGTTTGTTACGCTTTCACACCTTAATTACTCTAAAGATCATTATAAAGCTTTACATGTACGTTGTCAATGGTACAAAAAATACATAAGGTACTTTTTCATCCAGAAACGAAGTACCGTTCCCGTGGGAAAGGTCAATCCTGCATTAGCGCAAAGCCGTAAGCAGAGCAAAATACTAAATATATGTCACATAACATACAAACTGTAACAATTAATGAGAAAATTGATGTTAGTTAATACTACTTCAAATCATAAAGAGTAATATAATTACCTCGCATAGAGTATATTTTTTTTTAATTAGTAGAATAGTTTCAGAATATATCTCCTACAAATAGTTTAACAATTTTTATAAATTATTTTTACGATATCTGTTACACAAAAATCAATTTGTTCCAAGAGCACCGTTGCAAATTCGATAAAGGACTTACGTTACCTACCAGCTTTTGAAATTCTATAGAGATCTTTGACAGGATATCGCTCGTCGGCACTGTTTCTGTTGGAACCAATTATGAATCAAAATCGATGGCTGGTATTGATTTTCAAACGATAAGATAGCCTAACAAGGTTGAAGTTGGTCCAAACTAGGTGGGTGTAAGAGATAGTGCACAGAAAAGGTTCATCGTTTGGTGAATATCCGGGTTTATAACAGTAGCCTTATAACAGAACCAATTTACATGATATGCTTGGAAATGATATCATTTTCGAATTGAATTAAATTGCGTGGTTCTGATTCTCTCCCCGATACTATAAAATCTGATGTTGTATAAAGATAGTAAAATAATAAAATTACTGGGTCACAGAAATCAAAGAGTTTAAATAAAGTTAGAAAGGAAAAGAAAAACTATGTGCTTAAGAAAGGTACAATATAAGTTTTCATTAATATTAATGAATTACTATAAAATTTTTGACTCTTCAGACTTTAATGTGAGAGTTACTTTTTAATTGTTAATCGATAGAATAATAAAATATTCTGTTTTCTGATGTTCTTCAGATTCCATTTTTTATTTTAGTGCCTTTGTGGACTTGTTACGCTGTATGCATATATGAAGTCAAAGTGTATAATGTATAGTTCCGGACACGTATATATATATATATATATATATATATATATACATACAATGTGGAACCAAGGAGTATTTTATTATATTCCGATGGCAGTACAGTCAGTCAGAAACCGATAACTTCCAGGATATTAAAGGAATATATTTATGTCATTTACTTTTGTTAGTTTTATTGCCACCGTGATAATGCAAACATTCTTGTGACGTTACAATACCCGAATATAGAATCTTTATAAATTAACGATTAGACTAGTAGTCGTCCAATGGTCGAAACCATAATAAGAAGTACACACTTTTTTTTCACGTGTTAATAATATATAGATATTATTATTTGTATTTTACAAATATTGTAGATCGATAAATACGTGGATAAATAATAAAAAAAAAATCACATTTTCAAACTTTTTTTATTGATACACTAAAACTCGTGGCAATGTCTCGCTCAATATCTACTAAACAAGAAAAAAAAGAAAATCGGTTCAGAAACAGACGAGGAAGATACTTGGCTGATAAGTTGTTATATATATATATATATATACTAGCAGGCCCGGCGGACGTCATCCTATACTATTAATAAGAGAAATCTTAGAATCAGACCGCAGCACCACCTACCGACTCACGCGAGGACACACCCAAAAGATTTCATCAAAATCTGTCCAACCGTTAAGGAGGAGTTCAGTCACATACACACGAACAGAACTATATATATATAGAAAATAAAAAATCATAAAATTCTGTGGGATCGCTACGTATTACGTTCTTAATTGTCAATATTGCTTGTATACAGTGAGACTGAATGTTCTAAATTTACACATATGAAATATATTCTTTTAACATTGAAATTCAAACAAAACCCTTTCATTTAAATTTGCAATTAGTATGTCTGCACACGTTAACGACAATATATGTATTGTTCTAAAGAAAACTCGTAAGGTTTTTACTAAAACCAGTAGACCGTAGCCACTGAGGCCACATTTTAGTGGTGTGTAGCGATCATTGACCGTATTTTTTGTCGTAATAAATTTAAAGATTAAAGCGTACGTGGTCGCATATAGTTTTCATACATTCTGTTAATAATATTCATATGCTGGCGACCTATCCCGACTGATGTACACTTTACAAGGACTCATCTGGGTCGGTTGTGACACGCTGACAACTTGTAAGCGGCCTTGCGTTGCGTCCTTGCCGTCCGACTGAAGTTGCTCCATATTATATATTATCTCTTTTACTCATCCTTACATACATATATTCTTATCTCTCTTTACACCACTGCAATCCACAACCTCCCTATGCTAGTCGGGCCGTGTAATAAATCGCGTCCAACGTCCAGCCCTCGCAATGCTGTTCCAGGCGAGACAAGTTTACTTACTCTCGTTGTATTTTTATTTACAAATGAATGGATGTGTGTTAAGTTTATTAATAACTTATTCCTTTTTACCGTATGTATTTTTGTAACTTGCGTTCCAGCGCTTTTTTATTTATTTGCTTTTTGCTATCCCTTGATACAAGGACAACTGGATGGGTTAATTACAATGTTACGGGACCTGAGCAATATATGGCAACGGGTTTAATGTTTAAATATCCTATAAAGATGCTTTCAATTTGCTCAGCTGATGAATATTTAGTAGGAGGGCGGGTTTTCGAGGGCCTGATCTATGTCATGTATGGCAGTGACCATGTTGGTATTTAATGAAGTATTTATATGTTGATCGGTCGTATTAGAAAATTCTTAATTTTACATAACTAAATATATTTTTACTTCATGTTTCTTAATAAAGGAACTCGGGAAACAAACGAATCGAATGGTCTAATAATAAATATATTAATTTAATAGGAATGAGTAACTACATTTATGAAACTATTTGGCTACCTCGTTTGAGGTTTGTAAATAAAAAATATGTGGTAGACATGAAATATAATTTTCATTTCAAAAAATATATATTTATTCTTCATTATCGGACAGCCAATTACTAATTAGTAATGCAGTTATGTGTATGTTTCTGCGGCCTACTGAGTACACTCCCAAGCCACTTCTATTTATAAACTTTAACATGCCATTACCTCTCAAAGCCTCGTAAATTCTTATACTAAAAATATCCAGTAAAAAGTATGGCTAGACATTAAATAAATTGGCATTCCATTTTTAAATGTACTTATAAAAATTCTATCGATCCTAAAGTAATCAACGTTAAGATTTAGGGTATATAGAACATAGCTACATACTGCAGTAAATCTAACGGCCCTTCAATTCTCCAAGTAAATTTTTCGTAAATCCTTGTATGAAATGAAAGTTATACAAACAGGTATTTGCGCTAATTATAATTGCATAAAGTCTATAAGCAATTTCACCCTTCTTTATGAGTTACTTTATCAATGAAGGTTTTAGTTGAAGGTTTAGTATGGTGAATAGTTTAGTGTTTTCTTTTTTTTTTTTGGAAAGTATAATGAAATTATTAATGTTTATATATTACAGTTTAAATTAAAATTGTATAACGCCCCTAATATATTTAATGCTAATTTTATTAATTTAAACAACGCGACGATTGACCCACATTTATATTTCAAATATGTATATTACAACATTGTTAACATATATCCTTGAAAGTTTCTAGGTTAGTTGGTAAGTATGTAGTCCTTATAAAATACCAAGACGCTGCATCTACTCGACGGTCTAGATCTCATTAGAGACTTGTCACATAGTCCGTTATGCTAATAAACTTTACATTTCTTTTCAACAAGTATAATGTATTATTATTTCGCCTTTTTAGCCGATTTCGAAAAGGAGGGTATTCTTAATTTGGCTGTATTTTTTTTCTATTTTTGTTACCTGAGAACTTATAAATTTAATATTAATTTAGAATAATATTCGAGAAGTATTTTTTTATTAGAAAGAGGATATTTTCAACGAGGTTCCATTTTAATTTTATTAGCATTGAAACTTGGATTTCGAAGATACATCAGAGAATTTTTAAAATTGAATAGGAAATGTGTATTTAATGTGATATGGACAGGTTTATAATAATAATAATAGAATCTTTTACTTCAGACAAATGTCCATTTGGTTAGTATACATAAACACAACTTAGAAACTAGTGTTAGTACATACGTCTCCTAGGAAATAACAAACAAATTATTTTTGTAACGCCACAATGGTATGTAGGCGTACCCAATGGCCCAGTATATGTCCCACCTAACTGCTATAGCTTTCAGGATATATGAGAATCCAAGACTAGGTAGGTACCGAGCTATGGTCAAGGATGTTCTGATTAATTTTTAGAAGTCGTTTTTTTATACTATTGAAATATTGTTAGAACCTGTTTTCCTATTGTGACTAGGTACAAATGCCAAAAAAAAAACTGCAGACGGGATTATTTAGTAATCACTTTTATTTACATTGAGCGATGGTAGGTTCGAAACTTTGCGAATCAATCCGGAGCCTTCGGCGAATGAAAACATCGTGAGATCATACCCTGGTGGTACGGTTTTTTGTAAACGCGCCTGTCTACCTATGATCTTGATATTCTGTCGTTAAGCACCTATGGCTGTCTTCCGACAATTGCACTTGAAACCCAGTTCCACTCTAGGTGTCGTGTGTTCACCATCCTAGACCACATCATCAATTAAGAATTGTGGTCAAACAATAGAAAGTATAAAAAAATACATTAACAAACGAATAAGATGACGATATACAATAAAAAGAATTACAAAGCCTGTAATGTGTTAGCTGATTTCAAAAAATGTAGGTTCTGTATTCGACCCGTATGTATATTTGTATGACCATAAATTTCTTAGTTAATATTTATTTTATGAGAGTGAAAAAGTGAAAATCTTGAATGAATACTCTTAACTGTATTTTGTTTTTTTTTACATAATGAAATGGGGTTATGACGCCGATCAAAAAAAATATAATAAGGTAATATTGGACTTTTGTAATTGGAACCTAAATTATTTAAAAAAATTGAGATATGGTGTTATGTAAAATGAAGTATTTAATTTTATTTTAGATTTTTGGTTTGTGTTTTGTGAAAGCGGTTGTTTTTTCTTTGAAGATCTTTTTTATCTATATATGCGTTTCATTTTTTTATTCATTCATTTACATTACTCGGCATCAAAGCACAATGACTGTCTTATGAAGAATTTAATGTATCTAAAACCAATTGAATGTATTATTCTTATTATTATTATTAGTCGAGTGAATTATTGCGAAATTGAGTGAGAATAATTGATAGGATTCGTTATGTAAGTTTATAAGTTAAAAAAAGAAATCATTAAATAGAAGTCAATAATTCTTTCTATCTATATCCTGCAATGGTTGAGATATCGTTATAAAGAGGTTTTTCATAAACTTATTCGTAATGTAAAGGTATATTTTGCATTAGATCTTACTGGCAGTCTTAAGGGATTTCGAAGTATTCGTTAAATCGAAGAAATCGTTATATTGAGGCTCCATCCTATTAAAGTTACATATATAAACTATTATAACCCAACTATTTATTTTTACAAATAGTAAATACAACAAATAATGACGAACGCGTGCGAAGCCGCGGGCACAGTTACTATAATTATGTGTACAACATCGCCTGTAAAAGTCATCTACCTTAACTAGTACTTTTTGTTACATGAATGCAACCGCCACAGACCAGAATAAGAATCCTTCACACTAAAATAATATTCTGGGTTCTTTTACAATGCCTTTCGATACGTGAACGCACCTCGTTAATGACCCTATTTGCGGCGAGCGGCTCTCGTGCCTCACCTCTGATTATAGGCGCCTCGTTAAATAATGAATTACCAAGCTTTATTAATGCGTAACTTTTCCCTTAAGTCTTTTTGTTCTGCCGACGTAAAAATCACAAAAAGAAGCTTAGGATGTTGAGTTGATAGTGTTTATTAAAGCTATTGCGTCGACAAATAGATTGTTTGTATTGTAATCAAATTTCATGTATGAAGTCATTTTGTTTTTTTTTTTTTTTAAAGACAACTTTATTATTTGATTCAAACTACATTGTTTACCAACGTTTTAAGGTATTGTGAATGTGCAATATTGCTATGAATTTTGTTAATAAATTATATACAGTACCTAGGTGAGCGTTCGAGCTTCGCTTGGCGTCTGTGGAATAAAAAAAATCTCAGCGATAATACCAATCTAGATAAACTTCGAAAGTAAAACAGTATTTAAACACAATTTTATCTAAATCGTTAGAGCCGTTTCTGAGAATGCTTGTCTGATATTCATCTTCTTCTTCTTTATTTTTTGGCTCCGGCACGGTTTGTGCACTAGCCAGCGTCAAGTAACAAGATTTTGCCAAGTAAGTGTCTTGTGATAATTTTAATGTTCTAACAAGATGGTGGCTCCCTTGTTAGAACTTTCCATGGAGTTTTAGTGGCATCTCAGAATGCATGCTCCGTAGTATTATTTCCCATGCATTTCACTTGTGTGTAATAACCGAACTATATTACGTAAAACACCACTATCATTACAATATATACAGTTTAATAACACAAGATTATGAATAAAATATAAAAACCACTACATGGCAGACTAAGATCCCGCCAAAACTCTTGTCTGATATTATTATTAGATTTACCCAAAAAAATACCTGACGTTTCAATAACTGTTTGCCACAATACGGCCAGTATTGTGTGGCCAGTTTTATTTTATTCTATTAAAAAAAAAAGCTTATATTTCAAAATTTGGTACAATAAATGAACATATATTAAATAAGCGTATGTTTATTCATGTACGCTCGTGATAAATTATACTTCTTTGGGCTGAATTAGAAACGAGTCAAACTTACGAACGACGAAATGAAATACTATGAATATAAGTTAAAATAAATATAGTACAAATTATACAAAATAATATATATTAGAAATTGTCTAGAAAATGTTTCAAAATAAACTCGAGAAAATATGTTTTAGTTTCAAATAACTTCATCGTCTAATACAACAGCCTGCGCAACTTCAGTTTCAAGTTAAAACTTCACTCTCAACAATTTCTCATAACGCGTCGTTTGCATGGTGGCAGGGCTTTTTCTAAGTCCGTCTGGCTAGGTACCACCCTCAAGTTGAAAATCTGTCGCCAAGCACCTGTTGATGTGTTTCGGCAGCTGTACTTGAGAGCCAGTTTCCCTCTAGGTTAAGCTTGACTTACCATCTTAGACCACATCATCATTTAATATCAGATGAGATTGTGGTCAAAACGTTTACCTATAAAGTATAAAAAAAGCGTCAAAAGAAGTATAATTGCAATAAGTCTCTAGTTCATCTGTATATTTTTTTTTCTAAATTATGTGATAGATATACATTATAGAGGGCTCTGGTTACGAATATGTTATTGACACAACTTTGTCTGTCTGTTTGTTTGTACGTGAATATTTAACTCACAAACACAGTTGGACAGATTTTGATTAGAGATTGTATATAGGGAGAGTATATCGTTTTAAAATTGATATGCTATCCATAATATTTAAAATCTAATAAGTAAAAGGCAAATATAAATGCCTGTGGAACCGCGGTCACGGTTACTTGATATAAAACTATTTTATTTATACATTTTATTGTCAGAATCTGAAACATAACGACATCTGTTCTAGTTACTCGGCTAAATGTATGTAATGAATTAATTGTACTATACTTCGAAAGTTAATATCAGATTATATGTAGATATATTCTATAGAACACCGGACTCGTTTAGACTATTGAAAATAACGTTTTCTTCCTTACCTAGCAGATAAATCATAAATAATAATACCACTGGCATTTAATTTTCTACAGCCTCCGTTTAACAACATTCAACCTTTGCCAATCAATATAATATAGTTTTGTTTGACGTCCATCAATATGTACCGTGAGACATTTTATTACGATGGTCTAATCAGTTTTACAATAGTGACGTTCCAATGCAATGCGTTTAATAACCCTTTAATATAGAAAACATTCGCATTTCATTAATTTTCGTTTATCGTATTGACGGGTCAACGGTTCCTATCACAACAGTATTTCTATGTATCGTTATGAAAATATTGCTTTGGTCAGGATGTTGTGTCGTTCAAAGTGACCAGATGCTTAGTATGCATTAGTATATATGTACGCATGTAATATACAATAGCACTGTTCGCTTATACTGCTAACTTACGCTATTTAAGAACCTTTAGTGCATTTCAATTCATCATCTTCTTCATACCCTTATTTAGCCTAAGTAGGGTCGCCACAACATGTTTTTCTCTTCCATTCTCGCCCGTCAGATGTCATCTCAGTATTCGCATATTTTATTCACATATCACATTTCCCACAATTTATTCATACCTTTTTCGATCTACCTCTACTCCTATATCCGTCCACCTTCATAATTTTCTTTAGTTCATTTCAATTATCATTTTTAATTTTATGATATTCTTCACTATATTCCATCACTTATAAAAATAGCTGTGTTGACTGTATACCTAGTATTATAATACAACACAATGATTTAGAATAGAAATATACATCACACTGGCTGCTCTTACGTGTCAACGTACGTAAACCAAAAATATCTAATACGCCGTGCAAAATATAAATCTTGATCGAATTAATTAGTCTCGTGATCAAATTAAATATTTTAAGCGTTTTAATTTTAAGCCAACATCCGATTTGCTCCCAGTGTTTAGGTAATAAACTTCTGGGCCCAAAAAGTTCTACATTAAGAACTTAAGAATAAGAAACCATTTAGTATTGAATGAGATCTCATATATTGGATAATAATTTTACAAATGAAACATGCTAATCCGCGGAATCAACTAGTTGTTGATGTATGAAGCTATCATGATCGAGTTAATATTGTATTCGGACACCCCGTTGATCGATGTAGGTTGAAATCCTTGCGAGTGAGTCGGAGCTTCCTGTGGAGGAAACATCGTGATAAAACATAGCATGATAGTGGGGCTTTTTCTAAATCCGCCTCGCTAGATACCACTATGAAGTTTAAAATCTGTCGTCAAGCATTTGTTTGTATGTTCCGGCAGCTGCACTTGAGAACCAGTTACCTCTGGACTTAGCGTGTTTACCATCTCATCGTCATTTAACATCAAATCAATGGTCAAACGCTAAAACCTACGTAGTAAAAAAAAATTATTCATATTTTACAAGTACTTAAATCAATCGTGTGAATTCAACCACAAGAGAAATATGCTGAACTATGTCGTAGCGCCTTCATCTCTCGGTTTACAGTTACGTCAAACTATTGCATCCCGTCAAAAGACTTATGTCACAAAGACCGTGTGATAAGTAACATTGGACAATTAAAGCGGTATATTAGCTACGGTATTAAGCTTTAATTGCTCGTCACGTACTAATGCGTACTAAGAAAAGCCCCCGACCGCTTCATTCCACTATTTTAATAACACGAGTTTATTACCTAGACTAAGCAATATACCCGACCGAATTATTATATTGCTATGTAGAAATATAAGTGCAATTTTACTGGGAACCCTGGATATTAATAACTTTATGAACACTTTATTGAGTAAGTCAAGTTTAAGATGTTTATGCAGTTTTGAAATTATGTTATTCTTTTTCACAAAACTATTTCTGCATTCGCTAGAGTATTACACTTATTAAAACGACAATTTGTTAGAACCTATCGCCGGGGTGTAGTTGTATTAAAAATATTTATGACATTTGTATATAAAGGTATCTTTTTTTTGTAAATTTACATACTCGCATTAAAATTAACATAAGAATTTGACAAATTGAAAGATACTTTTTACCGCAAGTTTAAAGTAAAAGTTTAGCAATTTATTAATATAAATTCCTGTGATCTATAAAAATATTTTTAATCAGTTGTTGCTTAATGTGAGTGCATACTATACATTTATTTTATTTATGTTTATACGGATTCTGAATACGATTCCAGAAGAGTGCATTGTACTGATTATGACGTCATAAAATGTCCAAACGATGTTATCCGATACATTTTTTAGCACATTGACATTTACAGTTGAATTGACATTCACAGTTGAAAGCGTCCCAAGTCTCCTCATACAAGCAACTATTTTTGGAACGATGTTCCTTACTGTGGCCGTAGATAGCAGTTGACTAGTAGAAATCGTCACGTAAGGAAAAAGCGTTATGCTCCTCTGTTTGCTTGCGACTTTCTCTCTCTGTCTCTCTTTCTATTGTACACAAATATGTGCGTACATGCGAGTGTCGAAATTCGAGCAAACATACATCGTGTGCTACCAGTCAATGATTTATTAGTAAAATGTGATGTAATAAGTAACCTTTTTAAATGTAATATCATTGTCTGCTGATTATATATAACCTCCATATTAAACACGTATTTTTTTCTACAACTTTATAGGGTTTAGCGTTTTACCACAATCTCGTCTAATGTTAAATGAATGATGAAATCTAGAAGCGGCTGGTTCACACCGAGGAACACACCAACAGGTGCTTAACGTCAGATTTTCAACTTGAGGGTGGTAGCTAGCCAGGCGGACTTAGGAAAAGCCCTATCTACCACCGTGCTATGGTTTCATCAAGATGTTTCCCTTCACCAAAAGCTCCGATTCATTTGCTAGGATTCGAACGAACCTACGTCCATCGACGCGGTGTCCGAACACGCTATCAACTGAGCTATCATCGCTTTAATTTGTTAATAGTTTTAAATCATACTTGATGTGTATAGTTATATTTTCCAATTTTGCACTGAAGATTCGAGAGTTAGCAAAAAATATTATATATTTTCTTTATATAATTTATAAAGCACTATTTTACATAATCCACATGGTCATGCGCATAGTTATAAATTTTCAAGTACTTCTGTTTACGCAACTTAAATACAATATAGCTTAAAGTTAAAATAATTATAATATAACAGTTTTAACTATCCTGTAACGAGAAACTTTCTCACACTCTTAATTATAATTTATAACGTTCCTTTTAGTCTCGGTTACAGGTATTATTATAATCTTTCAACTCGAAGCAAACTTGTCAGATTCCGTTTTAGCGCATGATTTATCGTATGGAATATTCGTACAATTGATTCTCACTCTGTGAAATAGAAATCAGATGTCTTTATACAATATTGAGAGCTTAATTATCTAAACTGTTAAACCGACCACGCAGTTACTCGGTAACTGAATTATAATATAACACGTTCTGCGTACGTATAATGTCTTAATTGGGGATTTGACAAAGTTCATTCACAATACGACTGAATAAAAATTCGTATAGAGATTTTTGATGCTCGTAAAGTCGAATTAATAAATAGTTACTTAAAATAACCTATAATTAATAAAATATTATTGTAATATATTATTCAGTCTATCTGGAATCTTCTTTTGGCTATATGAATTTTGTCAAGCGCGTTTGGATGAAATATATATGGTGCGGAATAGCCACTGACTTTTTTTTATTAACGTGGGGAAATCTGTTATAGATACCTACTCTCCCGGGGGGAGAGAGTGGGTTATGTCCAACTCGCACGGACTAAAACCCCACGGTGTACCGACCGCCGCTTTTGGTTGGGGCGGCATGGGACCGTGCTGTGGTTGTGTGCACTGACTACAACAAGTTTTATCAAGCCCTTTACTACATCTCACTTCTAAATATACGCTTGTAGTTTGTTATGTACTTAATACGTTTAATTTATTAATAGCTTTATGCATGGCATTTCACCTACCGGTCTTATTTTTATATAACATTTGAGATTTTATTAGACGTTCGTACAATGAAGGTTATTCGCGGCTAAAGTGCCGGAATAAAGGCTCTCTTATTATTAAGCTTATTATACAACTTGCCGTCGAGCATCTCGTACGAAAATTACAGACACTTAACTGGCGTCGAATTGGATAATTATAACTGATGTAATGATATACCACTAGACGTAATGCAGTCTAAGTGTCCATTTTTTGTATTCATTTTACATTGTCCACACGTGATTCAGCTTTAATGATGATGGATTTTATCAAGCAATCCATTCATTGATTTATATAATTATTATAGATTTTTAATTATCTGCGTTTATCTCCATATTTAAAATATGATACTATGTCATATAAATTAAAATAAACTTGCCAAAGATTCTTGAACCATGGATCAACATTTTTTATTGGATCTCGAATATCAGTTACAACGAGTGTGAAGTGTGGAGTATATAGCTATTTTATATCAAAACCAGTTACGCTAATATCGGAACCATTTAACGGCACGATTAAATACGTAGCTTTTAGTGATGCGATGTAAGGATATTACGAACCGTTATGTGTGGCGACAAAAATAATTTGAATTGCTAATTATCGTCAAATACAATATGTTATTCACACCTTTTTATGAAGTTTGAACAAATGTTTCGATACCTTGTTTGCAAAAGCCTACGGGCACGTTTTGCACCCCAGTAAAGCACCAGGGAAAGCGCTCAATAACGCTTCGGGGTGGTGAACTGCTCGTGCATTACTTCATCTTATATATCCATATGCGCTACAACGCCAAAGGGACTACAGTCTGTCATTAGCCCTCCCAGTCCATGATCGGTCCGATACAAATCATTGTAATGGCAGATTATTCTAGATACGTCGGCGAAACACCCGGGAAATGCGCTCTGAGCATATCGATTACACACAGGCCACTGTGGTAATTGCGCCGCTCATTGATACCTCACGAAATGTAATTAGGCTTTGTTCCAGCTAACTGCACTAGGATCTTCTCTCGTTGTGTAGATCCATTATGTCATTAAGTAAATGATGAGTTGCTGGCAATTTAAAGAGAACCAACTAGTAATTTTCATTAAAAGAGTAAAATTTTGTACACTTCTATTTCTTCAATCGAATTAATATTAACTCTCGTCTTACATACTTTAACTGACGGGTATTAAAGCATACTTAAATCGTTTTCTTTCTTAAACAGTTTTGCTTTAATCAAGTATATAATATAATTATGAAGCATTATTATAGTATATAGCTATAACAATTATATCTTTAACTTGAGCTGTTATAATACCTACGGTAAAATTTTATTTACTAATAATTATTGAACCATTTCCACTGAACAATTTCTAAGTTACAGGAAATTATTTATCTAAAATATAAAAATGGTTTTATTATGAAACTAAAAATTAGGGCAAATCTAGATAATTACATATTATAAAACCAAAGTCGTCCGCCGCGTCTGTCTGTCTGTCTGGATGTTCGCGATAAACTCAAGAACGTCCTGAACTGAACGGATTGTAATGAGGACTTGACCAACAGATAGAGTAATTCACAGGGAAGGTTTAGGTATATAATTTGTCAAGTTTTTTTTTTTTTAATTTGTTGCAATATTATGATGATTATTGAAAGAATCGGAAAATGTCAAGCCGCCTCAAGCGTTTCATGCACATAAGTATATATTTTTTTATTATCAGGGTAGAACAACATCCGCCGGTCCTGCTAGTCAATATATAAATAGGGGAAAACATAATAGTTCAGTACCTTTTTCTTCTCCGTTAGTTAACCGATTTCCTTTTTTTTTGTCGTGTAGTAGCAACTGACAAGCTTTAGTGTTATCAATAAAAAAAATTGGAGACACATAATACGAGACAAAGCTTTTATATATAACCTCCCTATTCGTCATACTTCAGGATCCTTTCGTCTACTAATCTATACTAATATTATAAAAATGTAAAATATGTGAGTTTGGATGTTCGGGGTAATCTCTGGTACTACTGATCCGGTTTTGAAAATTCTTCACTGTTAAAAACAGTTTATTATCCCTGAGGGCTATAGACTACTTTTTAATTTGGTAAATTTGTATTTTCAATAATTAAAATTGAATTAAATTCTATACTATGACGTCCGCTGCTTAAACGGTTTGAAATAAACGAATAAACTCTATAGCCAGAGTATTTATCAATTTAAGTTTAACAAAAAAATCCGCGACGCCATTTATCTAAACTATTGATGAGATATTAATCTCAGCCAAAAAGAAAGATGGTTTTCATGTCAAAATTAAAATAAGTTATATAAATAATTAATTTGAAGACAGCATTGCATCTATACTTCAAAAATTCTTATAAAAACGAATTGCTAACTTATAAAAACGAATTGCTAACTCAAAATAAAAATATCTGTAGATAAGGTTTACTTTTTACAGAATATAGTAATTGATGGAGTTGGTCAGAAGATAATGCGAAATAAAAATTATAAGCGGGTAAAATTATTGCGTTGTCGCTGCCGTTAGTCGCGCAAGAATCGTTGACCGGGCGCAAAGGTGAGGTACACAGGACCAACCTAGGGGCTATTGGGAAAACATTTATCGCTAATATATATAGGATAGTTTTATATCAATTGGACGCGGTAGGTGGTGCTGCAATTGGATTCTAAGTTTATTTAAAAAGATTGTTCGTATGTGTTTGAGTAGATATCTGGATAATTTGAATTCACAACTGGACCTAGTAGGTGTCGCTCTGGGTTATAAGTTTTTTCAGATTTTTCGCGTTTCGTACTACAATTGGAACTGGTAATAACCGATATGCTGCAGACGAAGTTGCGCGGGTCAGCTAGTCTACAATATTTGTACACTCTTTTTCAAAGAACCTCAACAATAGTGAAACTTAAATAATTAATGAACTATGGTCAAATTACGAGTATTGGACGACCAATAGCTTATTTAATTTTTCCTTACCTTCTTTATTATTGATAGTTTAAAATCCTACATAAGATAAAGTACTGAGCTTAATTGAAAACGGTATTTTACGATCAATAATTTCTCTATACACGTTTACTATTTACAAATGTCATTACTTAAGATCGGATTACTAGAACATCTGACGTCAATACGTAGTATATAATTACGAAGTCTCGTAAATAGACAGACGAGACGCGAAGAGACACTTACCTGCTAAAGATCTTGTTGTTTGCGTTAATATCATATAACTAGTTTGTTACTTGATGTAAATAAGAATCACTTACGCCGTTTAATGAGATCGATATCAAAGAATAAATATGTCACACCGTTAGTCGATGTCAGCATTAATACAGTTGTACGTAGTTCGTAGCCACGATAACCTATCGGTCGTAACCTCGGTAAAGCGTAGAGGGACGTCAGGCATTATCGTATCTAATCAGGTTCGCACGCGGCGCGGTGGCTAAATCATTCGTTTATTGATTTCCGATGTCGCGGTCGTGATCGGGCGCTGGATTCAACGTTCGGCGTGACAGTGCAGCTATTGTCGGGAGAGACGGCGGCGCGCGTCTCAACCGCGCACACTCTTTATTCGTGATTAAACGTTTTGAATTCCAACAATATCATCCAAACTGTCTGATTCAATCTGCACTCGTCGGACGATTTTCATCTCATATCAACCTATCTGCCAATTGAATACCAACGATAATTACAGTTTTATACATTTCGTACCCTGAAAATTCTTTAATCGATAATAATAAATTCTCTATTTAAGTCCCTGATATCTTAATTGTTAATCATTTATGTGATTACGATAATTAGCACGACATTCTGGTAACGACATCGAAAACCATTCAAGTTCTTACTATGCCAAATTCTTTTTCTCTTTTCACATTGGATTTATATAGTTATTCTCGCAAGTATGTTCGATAAAAACGGCCAGTTGGCAAATGTTTGCTTTTATTGTACAATTAGGTTGCATTGGTTTGTAAGAAGGAGACAAAATCTTGCGACATGATAATGTTCTTTATTAAGGAGCAATACGTTGGTATTATTAAACTTTTTTACTCGGACTTACTGTGTGAGTGAAAAATTTACTTTCGACCTCCATTTCTAATATTAAAAACCTTGGCGTGCAATTTAATCTAAATGTACTAAAATAGCTGTTACAGGTACAAATAGGTACTACAAAAATATTTAAATAAAATAAAACACGGTAGATCACGCGAACATCACGGCCTTAAAGTACATTATTGAAGTGAAAACTTCTTTAGGCGCGCTGAGCACATTTTTGAGTGAATAAAAATCATGGAACTCTCGTCATCGTCACCGAACGCTTTCCATGAGCTAAATGTGTACTTTTTTGGTGAACAAAAAGCGTAAAACTCGCATCATCGTTACTTATGTATACTGTATATATACATACATACATATACCTCCGTGCGTTATTTTATTTATCTTTAGGTCGCAGACTAAAAGCATAACAGTATTTTTGTTGCCATCTAGTGAATATTCATTGTACGACTTTTAGATCAGCTTGGTACTATCATTTTTTTTAATTTTGAGTAAAAACGATCATAAATTCAATATTAAAAAAAAAATAGTTAGGCCGTTATGATTCTCTGGCCTCAATTGATTTTAAGATCCAAAAAAGAAACAATTATTCCATGTTTTTCAGTTTTCACTTCTGTCGGTAGTTGATTGTCTCGATTTTTTTTAGCACAACATCGATATGTGTTAATATGCTTATTTTAATTCTATAATGAAATCATTCATACATTTTGAAAGTATATTGGCAAAAAAGCGGGTAACCACACGAAATGAACAAGTCGTGAAACTCGGTATATTTTAGATTTTTTACATTTGCAGGAACGTTATTTAAGGTTCCAAACATTAAAATACGAAATGTTTCCTTTACATGAGCTGCTTTCAATCCGTACAAAAGAAAAATAAAGCGATGGAAATGTTTTTAAAAATTTCAAGTTTTACAGTATACGATAAAGTAGTATAAAACATGTCCTTTGCAAGAACATTTATTTCACTTTTATGTAAAAGTTGCGGGCGTCACCTAAATATCGATTAGAAAAGCTAACATTTCTCTTTAAAATAAATATCCAGATCACTAAATATGTATATTTATGTAGCAATAATGTTTAGGTAATTGAACCCGAGGTCAATTAGCCTTATTTACTATCTGAGAAAGAACTCTGTTATTATCTTCTAATAAAAGTAGGTACTGCTCAAGGCGAATATTAAACAACCACGCTGAGGAAAAAGGAAGTTACGTTTTACACAGTTGTGCATTCAGAAGCTTTTGAGATTGTTTATTTCTTTTTTAAACGGCTACATTCCTATACGTACATCGGTAAAGATTTCAGAAGCATATAGGACACGTTCTATCCTTTTTATTTAATTCATTTGACACCATTCATTCATCTCACATAAACGGGGTCAATCTTTATTTGAAAATCCATTCAGTTTCGGATACTAGTTCATAGTTCGATACTAGAGTTGAAATAAGACTATATAAATATTCAAATAAATTAATCAAAACATTTATACATACTTCAGAGCACGATAACTATGTCAAGTATGAAATAAAATGTAAGTACATTCAAGTATAGTGTTTGACTGAATTATTTTTCTACGCTACAGGGTATTGCGAGTCTACAATCTACAGGCTGGATAGAAGGAATACACCTAGACACAACCTTACTATTCTTAATTTTCGAATACTGGTCAAATATATATTGACTAATTTTAAAAATAGAACGTTCATGCTTTCCGAAAATAGTAATTATTTTTTATTCATTTTTAAAGATGGAATGGTGACAAAGTAATAGTTGGATTATACCAACACAGATTTTCAACATTCTGCAACAAATGAAAATTGCACTGCGGTTTATTTATCGTACTATCAAACTACACTGAAGATTCAAGCTTCATTGATCGTAAAAGGAGCGGCCGACCTCGCACAGTTACGACTCCAGTGCTTATCAAAACAGTGAAGGCGCGAATCCAACAGAATCCCACGCGTAAGCAGAACCACTATCAAAAGAGTATTAAATGAAGACCTGCGACTACGAGTATATAGTAATAAGAACGGGCATTATTTGAACGAACGTTTGAAAAAATTTGGCTGGAAAGATAAATAAAAGCAGCAATAGCTAAATATTGTTTTCGGAAGCAAAAATTTTGAACGTCGAAGAAAGTTATGACAAACAAAATGATAAGGTGTATGCCCACAGTAATGAAGAAGCGAGCGTGCGTGTTTCGAGGATCCAGCGAAGGCATTATCCTTCGTCATTCATGGTTTGGCTTGGAGTCTCATAGTCAGGCTTAAGTGAGGAGTTATTCTGTGAGCCCGGCGGCCATCTTCCGCCGAGCTGACCGCTGGAGCGGCATGGTGATAGCATTGTACGGTCCCGTGCCGCCCTAACCGAAAGTCGCAACCGGTACAACTTAGTTATTTTAGTAAGTAGGAGTCTCACACTACCCACTCCCTCGGGAGGGTGGCTTGTTCATTATGGATTTCCCCACGTTAATGAAAAAGGTGTATTTCTGTGAAAAAGGTGTGAAAACCAGTGCCGTTATGTACCAAAATACCGTCTTAACAAACATAGTAGAACCTCTTTCCCAAACAACATTTTAAAACAGACACTAGATGATTGGCCATGTCGATTAGGGGCATGTAGTTAAAATAAGAGAGGATATTTTTAATCATGTAAATAAAATTATGTTGTATATTTCATTACCTTTCCATTACATGTATAATTTTTTTTAAGTATCAATAAGCTTATAATGACTTACATTAAAAGTTTTTGATAGAATTTATGATACGGGTAGCTATTTTGAAACATACGCATATAAGTAGAATTACTACCTTTGCTGTCAGCTTTAACTCTGTATCAGTACTTGAAACCATAAAAGTTAGTCCAGGATAAATATACGATGTCATTATTATTTCTTACAAATCGGTTTTCCCTTGGCAAAATAATCGTGATTGTGAAATGTTGTCACGGGCCATAGATGTTTATGTCACGATATTTCGCTATCCTTCTCAATTGATTGCAATAGGCCACCCAGATCGGTCTTAATCTGACCGTTTCATGGCATTCTTTCTGTTTCTGCGCTTCTGCCACTTTCGACCAAACCTCGCATGATCAAAGAGGCCCGTCAGGCCAATAGCGTCAGTCAGTTCGAAAAAATAAAAACTCGCAAGATCGAGCACTTCTCGTCTTCACTAATTTTTCTTTTGCACTATTCCGAACAAAAAAAAATTACATATTTATACTGAATTTGTTACTTAATCTTGGAATAACAATATTACAGTCCGAAAACAGAGAAATCATAAAGTCAGAAGTTTCATTTGACAACTCCTGTTATCATGCCAAATGTTAAATAAAATAGCAAAGGCAATTTGGTGATGTATATTCTAAAGGCAAATAGTGACAAGATAAAGCCACTTACACAGACGTAGACTCAATACACATATAATGTTCTTGTAATTCAACACCATGCAACTCCTACAATTCAGAATCAAAGCACACTAATAAAATGGCTGTACAGAAAGATAATCGAAAAAGTATTTAAAAAGGATCATGGAATTCTTGTACTCCGGAATCAAGCTCCAAAAGAAATGTTACTAAATTCGTCCCTGAACCTACACATTTGCATAAGGAATTGGGAGCGCACGCTTCGATATCGTCTCTGAACTTATTTCTCACGCTACTCGCACCCGCTGCACGCTTCACAAGCGTCGCCTTTTTACTTAATAGGATTATAACCACAGTGCAACTGTTACCATACTTTTTTTCCTAGGGACCTTAGAACATATCAGTAATAAAGATGTGGCGTAAAAGTTTGCCATTTCATAGAATGAAAACTATTTTGTATATTTTTGCAAATTATTTCTATGGAAAACTGAAACATAGTTGTAGTAATTTATTAACATATTTTTAGTAGAATTATACACACACACACGCACATATTTGTGTCAGTTATGTCACTAATGCCCGGTTTCTAAAGCCGTCAGTTAAACTATCAATAGCTATTGATTCAATAAAGTTATCCATAAGACAAGCGGCGTTTAACTGTCAATGCGTTTCTGAATACACAACGAGACGTCAAATAACTATCAAACCAATAACTACTTCTTTGATGTTCACTAGATGACTCTTTTTACAAAATGGTGTATAAAATTGATTTTATCATTTTAATTCGTCATTAATTGTTGTTCTATTGTAACAGCTTTTTTGTCAATTTAGATTCGTGGCCTTATTTTAATTTTATTTATAAAGTTTGTATGCTGATTTGTTACATAGCTGTTTCTCAAAGACTGAAAATTGACCCCTCATTCCCAAAATGACGAACATTTTAAAAACTTTGGTTTTGTTATTGCTTGAATGGTATTATTATCATGCATACTAGTATAATTTTTGTTGATTCAGTTAGATTTTATACTTAGCAATCCTGTTGAAATCATTATTTGTATGTATTTTATAAATAGATAAAAATATATGTACGATAATAAAGCACGAAAACAATATTAAAATATTATATAGTCGCTAAAGAATTTGTGTCGACAAAAAATAAACATAAAATGATTTTGAAGTACAGAGATTAGAAATTATCTACAGTATTTTTATACTGAATTACGATGAATTTAGGGATCCTTATTCATATTAAACAATAATTTAAACAACATTTGTGCTAAAATTGGTATACCGACACAAAGAAAAAAGGGTTTCAGGTCAGTTTTGGCAGATGAAACGTCAAATTCAACTTATCGAATAGATAAACGCCCAATCTTGGCCAGTTAAGTTGAACCGAGGTTATCTGACATTTCTCGTATAATTGTGTGTTCAGAAACCCAATTTGACAAGTTATCGAACCGATAGCGCTATTGAACAGATAAACTACAGTTAAAAATGCTTCAGAAACCGGGCATAAGTGCTGTACATCAAATACGAGTAAGCACTACGGTCAAGAGTTTCAAATTTTCAGCAATTATTGTTCCAAATTACTAGGGTAACGTGGAAATAATTTAAATCATTCTTTAGGTTGCAAGCAAAAGAGCGGTGAGTTGTCAACCAACCTCACGGCGATGTTTCAAAACCTTCATTGTTGCATTCCAAACCAGAATCCAGCAGCTGCACTTCAAATAAAGCCCTAATTTAGGTTTACCATTTTTTCAATCTTGGACCATATCAAATCAAAAATACTTTATTCAATTTAGACCCTAAGGAGGCGCTTATGAATGTTAAAACTACCACCGGTTCTAAAAATCGCCCAGTCATCGAGAAGAACCGGCAAGAAACTCAATTATATACATGCATATATATTTAAAATACATTACACGTTACAATAGTTTTTAGTGAATGCACAGAGAGGAGTCAATTCCAGATATCATTCTTTTTCACAAATTAATCCACACTATAATAGCCCTTTGACACCAAAATCCGATTTACATGGCGTTTAAATTTACTATATAGGTTGTTGTCAAACGCTAAAACCTATAATAGGTGGTAGAGCTACGCTGAAGCTATTACTGGTTTCAGAATGCATGGGTCGGCTCGCCCGGGGTAGTACCACCCTCTCACAGAAAACCGAAGTGAAGTAACAGTGCTTGCACTGTTGCGTTTCGTTCGGTCAGTGAGAGCGCCGGAGGCCCACATATTTAAAAGGCCGGCAACGCACTTGCGACTCCTCTGGTGTTACTAGTGTCTATGGACGGCGGTGATCACTTATCATCAGATCACCCACCTGATCGTTTGCCCCCTATAATATAAAAATGGCGATATTTAAAATTATACATTCAAATTCCAAAAAAAAACAGGTCTGTGCAAATATTTACAAATATATACCGCAAAGAGTCATACGGTAATGGTGCATAAATAAATAAACCAGCCAAGCTAATTCAGTAATTACGTAAAACGGTTAAAAACATCGATGTTTTAGAGGTGTGTCTAAACGTATGGCACATTAATAACGGTAGATTTGGACGAGTGTTTAACTCACAAGCTTTATAAACACGGAAACATGATGTCGAAGCTTATGTGTTAACGCTATATGTAAACAAAATGTTATCAAACACTTTGTGTTGCGTTAAGCTTTAGGTATTAATTTAGTTATTATAAATTCTGTATTTAAGTGTGTGTGTGTACATTTTTAAAATAATTTATTTACTTATTTATGTTAAGGAATAGTAACAGTTAATACTCAATTCAAAATACAATATACAACTTAAAGCTAATTACAGATATTCACTAATAGAGAAATCATTATACTCGTATATCAACATTTATAATGGAATATTGAATCACCCCATGAGTACACTAAATGATTTAATACGATTTCTTTATATTTTTAGGAATGTGATTTATCAGTAGTAATTGATAAAAATGAACTTTCAACTAAAAAATAATCAGCAGAACGTCCTTGACACAGCTAATCTATCAATATAATAAATACATCTACTCGGTTCTAAAGAGTTGTGTGTCTTCTAAATTCAAGGTATTATTATTACATTACCAGCTTGAAAATATACTCTTTCCAATAAGAAACAATAATTTTCCAAATGGGTTTATAAATGACAAAGTTCTGGGATCACAAATAGAAAAAAATACTACCGAATTGGCTATTACCATTACCCAACGAAATCCAAGGTTCAATGTTAATGAAATTCGAAAATTCAAATGCCATTGAAAATGGAAAATATCGAAAGCTTGGAAATATTCCCTTTCTAATAAAAAAAATGAAATTGGCTTATAATACAACGCAATTGCGAATCTTCTCTTTTTTGAAACCATTTAACAATATACGTTATGAGGCATCTACTCTAATAAAATATTTGCATTAAATTCAATTAATAAGAAGATATTTTCAAAAGTTTGGTTTTAACCAAACACAACACTCCTTTTACAAAGTAAATTTAAGAACCGTTTTAATCAACACTCGTGAAGTTTTTAATGCACGTGTGCAAATTTAAGGTTTTTTTTAATGATAGCGCAAATAAAAGAATCGCTAAGCGCACATCTATTATAAGGTGGTTACGACATTATAAAATATACACCACGGGAAGAACACAATGGTCATATTAATATTTAATGAGGCCATTACTTAATTATGACAGCTACTATACACAAACGGTATTAATTACGTACTAGGCATAACTTTATTTCTTTTTGCAAACCAAACACGAGCAGTTATATCTCATGCTCCTAGACCGCGGTTCAAATTACGAGCTGAGCGATACGATTACTAAATTTGTATTGATTTGTACTAAATTATCACCATTTTCTCGTTGCTATTATATATATTTTTAAAAGGACTAAAGAGATTTCTGGTAAGTTAATACTTTCTTGTAGTAACAGTTGTAATTAACTAGAACAGTTAAGCCGTAGTTATATTGATGTTAAAACGGTCTCCTTTGGCAAAAATCAATTGATTACTTGCTTTACTTCATTCGTACTCGACAGGTATACTGTTCATCAATAAGCAGCAGACTTTATGATACATTATGATAGTAAACATTCTCACCTTAAACCCTACAATTAATCCAAGGGTTCGTGGGTTCGATCGCCTCACACGATGTGGATTAACATATCTGTAATTTCTTTGTCTGGTCTATGTATGTTAAATATTATTGGGTATTATAAAAGAAGGAAAAGAGACACTCGAATCCAAAAATAAATAGCGTAGACCCAGCTACGAAAAATTCAGCGTCGAATGGCCAGAATCCGTTTTAATATGTTTGAGTTTCAAAGGAATATATATTTTTTATTATATGTATAATAATTATATATACATTTCAGCTGTTAAGTTGCCGTTATAAAAGTGTTATTCTAATAGTTTTGAATTGAAGCTGTCATGTATAAAATGTTGTCTTTATATTCAAAATAATAAAAATGAAGGATTATATTTATATTTTATCTTATTGTTCAAACAAGAATAATTAGAAAACGTTTGTGATTTCAAATTAATCAACAAAAATAATATTCTCATAACTTAAGCCTCTTATATGACCGCAACGGTCACCATTGAAATCGGACAGCAAACAAGGCTTTCTCGTGTAGTTTATTCCATGAAGTCGTTGTGTTACGAGGTCCATACACATTAACCGTGTTGGCTGTAGGCAGCACCATTTCACAAGTGCACTTGGCACGCTTCACAAACTCGGTTCGGTTAGTTATTCCTTGTTGGGTTGTTCCTGGTAATGCTTTTGTTCACATCACCACTTTGTCATGTTACAGCTTAAAACATACGTTAATAATTAAATAAATTAATATGCATTTAATTTCAGTGTTATCATGTTAACGGGCAAGTATGGGAAATTGATGCTAAAAGATTAAAAAAACATATATTGGTCTTCTGAGCACCTCTGTCGTAAAGAGAGGAGTCAAATTAATAATTTTAATTTAATATTTTAGCAAGAATATTCATTTATTAAGAATTATATCTTAAATAGGTAATAATAATTTACATCTAAAAAAGGCTAAACGATAATAATTTGTAAGGAAATTGCCATGCGTTCAGAATTAACATTTATACAATCAGCAGCGAACAACGTTCGTCTGTTCGAATTTCAATATTTCCACGCCCACGTACACTTATATACAGTAGAAAAAGACATGGAAAGAAAGTCGCAGGAAGGGGATATAACGCTTTTTCCTTTCGTGACGATTTGTACCAATAAACTTTTACGACAAGACTCGTTAAAGAACTTCGTTCTAAAATTAAAATTAGCAGAATAAACTGTTTATAGTTCGTATTATATTTTTTAAATCAACTACATGTGTGGATCAACATTATGGTATCTCATGAAAAGGGTACTTTAAAACTTGCGTAGCGGAAGTGAACGGAAGCGACGGCAAACGCGACGTCGTCACCGAGCAGCAGTCGGGCCGCGTCGCGCCACGCTGCGCAGAAGCGATGGCATCGCTGTCGTGCGCCACCACTCACGGCGGCCGCCGGCGCTCGTGTCGCCGTGACTTATGGCCCCCTCGCTAACTTCGATCGTACGATTGAATAATAATAACCGATTCTCGCACACCAAATTTATGTTAGGAAATATCCCGTATCGACAGAACGCATCGGGTGCGCCTCGCCTGTCTACAATTTTCTCGCACCAATTTATCCTTGGGCACTCATCCATAACTTTGCAATTTGATTCTGATAAATAAATTTTCGTATAGAACACTTTGCCCACTGCCGTAACTTGAATTGACGAGTTCTTGCACGCGGATGACTGTACTTTTTAATATTCTCGTTTCTAATATAAATTACCGTGTGCTAAATTCATTTAAATATATTATTAAACTAAATTACTACAGATCTTTTTTTAATATCCTTTTGTAGTTGAAATTAAGAACATTAAAAAAATAAAACGAAATAAATTAATTATACAATTATAGTGGTATACAGTATAGTTGATAGTAATTTCTAGAAATAAAATCAATGACCATGTAATATTATTTTAAACTATAATTGTGATATTGCGAAAATTACTTAATAAAGTTACATTGCTTTTTAACTTCTTATGAAAAATGTATAGCTTCAAGAGACTAACAATCGGTAAACCACAAAAAGCTACGCTATTTTACGCGTAATAAATAATACGCTACAATTATAGTTATAAGTGGCAAGCACTTCCTACATCCACTTTTGAAATTATATGAAGTTCAATGCACTACGAAATTTGTTGTAAATTGCTGGTTCACACTTATAATGTTTTCACTTCGGTTCTTAGCCGTGACCGCTGTGCTCTTGCTATCACCATATCTATACATGTTAGAATTCGATTCATTATTACCGTTAGTTATTGCTTGCCATCACAATCCAGAACCCGTCATTATGACTAGTTGTTTTGTTCTATAATTTAATATTTTTCAAAAGTCACGCAGTTTGCCGGCGTCGCTATGCTGCGCCAGCTAACATTCATTTTGCAACCGTTTCCACGTACTAAACATAAATTACGATCTAGACTGGGAAGCGAGAACAAAAAATATAAATTACCAAGCTACACTAGTCGTCTACGTACAATCATATAGTACGTTGTTCAAGTAAAAACTACTAATATTTCACGTAACCGTTGACCGTTCGTTCATACGCCTAAAGCGGTCTGCGTAATTCAACGTAAAAAGTCAGTTTATTACTATATATTCGGTAGATTACATACTGAGAGGTTAAATTATGTGAGAATGATATGAGAAAGAGTGTATATTTTATTGTACACTAGGCCGTAATATATCTCAATGCCATAAATTAATCAGTTTTTGCTGTTTTATGAGTTATGAATATTTACATTCAATATTTATTCTTTATAAAATATATCTATTAGTGCTGTGAGCTTTTACAACCTCGTTGACCTAGGGTCTTTTCTATAGGCTAACATAATCGAGACATAAAATTTTATATCACCCTTATGATACCGTTATTGATTACCTTAGAAAGAGCAATCACGTTCCTAATTACAGAAATGAAAATAAATCCGTTACAGTAATATGTACGTTACCTGTAATTGTTTTGTGAAATTCCAATACAGAAATTAGACCTACATAGTATTAGAGTAACGGTCTCGACATCATATACCAATAGTAACGATCTGTGGTTGGGTTCACCTCAATTTTATCCAATTAATATCACAATACATCATCATCATGCGCCAACAGTGATATCAATTAGCGTGGCTAAATGGAGCAAATTCCGTGCCGGAGCACGTATCAATCACCAATCTCCCGACTGTATACGACGTTTTATTAGATGACACGATTCCATTACTGTCCCATTTGCTACTGTCGAATGAGCGACGAACGCGGGTGCCATCTTACAAATAGTTTCTTCTTGTATATGAAAAGGAAATATTACGAGATTATCATTTGTAATAATTACGTACATGTCTTTTACGTTCTTAGAATCTACATTTTTTAATTTAATTTTCCATACACCCGAGTAATTACTATTGTTTCTTGTTATTTTTTTGGGCTTGGTTGCAGGCTATAAAAATTGTGTCCGATCATATCGGAACTACTATAAAACAGGTAAAACATCCTGTATGTGGTAATGGACTACCACTAGGTATGCTTAGAATTGATGCGCTCAGGGATTGGAATATGACATGACATGTCGAGAAATCATCATTGTTACAATTCTGTAACAATAAAAATGTAATCTAATTACCCATAAAAATGTACCCGTCACCAACAACAAAGATGCGGTGGGTCCTCTTATGGAAAATGCTTAACATTGTGCCACCGCATTCCTTCTATAATATTTCATGCTGGTCCTTTATGGGCGATTGTTACTAACCAAAGCACCACCCGGGAAATCTCTCATTCTACAACATCTTATGTTTTGAAATATTCCACGAACTACTGGAACCTGTAAACAACGTAACCTTAAAACGACTTATTGTATTGCTAAATATAATATTACATTTATACAAATAAATAAAATTTCAGTGTCTGCTTGTAACTTCGAAATAAGAACTTTTTAATTACATTCAACTGCTCATTTCTTCAAAACTATGCATTTCAGCGATATAACAATGGAGACAATTTTGAAGATAATTAAATTTCCTACAACTTTGCTCTGTGCACTTGTTTTTGGTAAAATAAGCCATTTTCAAAAATATGATTTTAATAAAATGTAGTTTAAAAAATAGCGAACAAGTAAAAAAAATTACTTTGAGCTGATAGAATTAACACGAGTCGAATTGAAGTAAAATTGTTGTAGGATCTTTTTAAGAGTGTTAAATATACTACAAATAATCGTGCTTAATACTGTTTTGGCTAAAAATCGGCAATGTAATAGAAATAAAAAAGCTATTTGAAAATACATGCCTTCTAAATAGGAAAAATTCAAAGTCAAGAAAGAAGTACTTATGATTAAAATGAAGCGTTCAAATTTCGAGAGAATTTTTTCTCGCCATCTAGAACGTTATTTCAGGATGGCTGCGAAAAAAAATAGTGGTTTCAAATGAAACACCCCTAATGTACCCTAATATACATCTTTGAAATAAGTATTTCTTATCGACATTCAATATTCAATTCGCTACGGAATTTGTACTCTTCAATTTATACCGATTTAGTCGGAATACTCGACTTATTTTATGTGATTCTGGTATCGAAGTAAGTTTGATCGAGCTATCGGTCCAACATTTGTATTATCAAAAGGACCGCAGCCGTGCTCATATCAGCGAGGACACGCAACGTTCGCGGAAGCAAAGTCCCGACCGGGGAACGATAACTCAACTAAGAATACCTGAAATGCAATCCTGTATTTGCTGTGTCGTATTCAACACCATAGAAAGTCAATGACGTCCTTCTATGCACATTTACCGCAGTAAATAGAAGTGTTAAAGGAAACTCGATTGAGCTATAACGTATTTATACATCAAATTAAGTTTCTCCAACATAATACTTATTCGAACATAAACTAGGCTGCTTGTTCTTATGGGCTTAATGATGATAGGTAAATAAATAAAAAAATTGATGCATTTCAAAAGCATTTATGTGCATAATCTTTTACCTTATTTTTCAAAGTCAGCCGCATGTGTGTTTTGTTATGTTCGATTCGTATAAATTCTATTATGCAGAGATTTGATATTTCAGATTTATGTGCATTATTATTATAATACAATAATATGCAGCAGGCGACCGGCTGTAATACGATTTTAATATACCTAATGATGTACGGTTCGTAGCATATTCTGACTATACTAGCAGGCCCGGCGGACTTTGTTCTGCCATGACAATAAAAAATATATACTTATGTGCATGAAATGCTTAACGTAACTAATATATTTTATTTGATAAGGATTAACACTGTATTCGCCTAAATAGCTTTTTTTTCGAACTTACCTACACTGTTAGCCTGGCAAGGTCTCTACAGTTCCACCGGACTACTAAGGGGAGCGCTTAAGGCACTCACCCGATTTGCTTAGGCGATCAGCGTAAGGGCACTCGATGCGCCTCGGCTTGAACTGTCGCCGAATTTCCCGATCTGACTAAGCTAAGCTAATCTATCTATCCATTTCATACACATATGAGTTCGTGAAAAATGCATGTATGACCATGCATGTTTCACGAATGTATGTATATTTTGTATCTGAATACTATGTTATGTGACCTATTTCAGTTCGAAAAGGGCAAAAGCCGTCTAAATAGCCTTACACTTACATAATTATATGTGACCATTTTTAGAAGATAGATGGGTGTAGTAAGCTCTCCTAAAAAGATAGATATATGCCATCGTAGACTTTTTCTAGATCTATAAAAGAGGAATATCTCAGAATGCATTATGTTGTTATATCTCAAACGGGTTAGGCAACGTTTTCGACGAAAACTCCCAGGCGGCTAGCCTTTTACCGATTCTTTCAACAATTATCATTATATTTCAACCAATTTACAAAAAAAAATATATACCTAAACCTTCCCTGTGAACTACTCTACAATCCGTTCAGTAGTTTTTGAGTTTATCGCGAACATCGAGACAGACAGACGAGGCGGACGACTTTGTTTTATAATATGTAGTGATGTATTGCTTGACTTATTCAACAAAAGTCATTCAACCGAGAGAAATGTCGTTCGTCTATACTTTGCATGTATTGAATATGATTTTTACATTGCTAATTTCATTTTATATATTTTGCGAGTACCGTATATATTAGATAAAAGATAATATTCATGTCTAATGAATAACTAATTTCTTTATAGTTTGTGTGTCTGAAACTACTGAATATAGGTAATAAATTATTATATTCTATTGGTGGTATGTAGAGAATATGGAAATAGTTATTCTTGGGATTTTTTAATACCAAAATGGACAAAAAATATTTTATATTTAGATAAGTTCAGTGTAGCACTATGCTTTTGTAATTGTTAGCATCGAGCATGTCCCCACAACATCCCATACGGAGTAATTGTAAATCAATTTTGTTATTAGAAAACTTAATACAAACAATGTGCAGGAACAATTTATGCATAAGATACTCTTTTTTCCATTATTCACTTCTAGTATTACAGTTATTGTGAATACAAAAAATGAATGCAATAATAGTTTATGTTTCAAATTACTTTTTCTTCTCTTAATGGTTTTATTAGTTTAAAATCTAAATTCTGAATCCTTTACGCAGGTCCCTTCATGTGAATAATTCGGCAACACTCAAATATTACAGTTTTTAAAGTTTTGACGCGATAATACCTCAATGGTATCCGTGTTCGGACAACGCGTCCATTGATGTTAGTTCGAACTTCTGAAAAGAAAGTTTTTTTGTGAAAGAAAACATAGTAGTGAAGACATAGCATGGTGGTAAACGAAGTATTTACTTGAGTTATTAATCATGGTTATAAGCAATGAGTTTAATGAGAGTTGACAACAGGCGTGATTTTTGTACGCCACGCATTGTTTGAGGATGGGCGTGGCGCTGAAACGATTCGCACCGGCACGCGCTCCGTTACCTTCAACGGCCATTAAATGACCAGTCTTAATTATCAACAGTTACCGCACAGTTCGCAGACCGCACTGATACCACTCAGCCGCGATGTTAAACTCCTCACCGTAACCGACCAACCGCATTCAAGTTAATAGCCTATCAAAATATTTTCACACTACCCTCTATTGTAATTTAGATATTACTGTGTACATGTAATTTCAGAATGATTCCAATTGATTATACTCGATATGAATAATACTAGAATATTAAACTTTGCAACTTTCAAATATGCCACATGGAAACAGTTACCTAAATCCAACAAAAGGTATATAACGATACCAACAATTTCATTGATTGATGTGTATTATACTGTACTATTTATAGAATTTACACTAAATTTTCACTAGTATATAAAGCGTCTTTTTTATATTGACGTTCCAAAATACTTGCTTGCTAGTAAGAATTTCTGAAATATTTCTTAATAAAGTCGTTAATAAGACATGTAAACGTAATAAAATTAGTGTTAAGTGTGTGTGCTTTGGTACTTGATCTCTCACGTGATAGCCAGTGGCGCCCGCTTCGGATGCCGCGATAACATTGCCTTATTACCGTCGCCGCCCTTCTCTAATTATAACATTTATAACCACTATCGCATGAAGTATTCCGCGCATGTGCAATCTAAACTTGCGTAAATAGTTAGGCATTGTCTTCGAGCAGTATTTTCTACGAAGTACAGTTAATGCGTTCGCGATCGTTATCGACTATCCCAGGCCCAAACGCTAAATGGAATCCGTTACGAGATAGTATTTAGTGATAAGAAACATAATGAAACCTGATTCAGATTTACATATGAGCGTAGAAAACTTTTTCACACCAAGTAAAAGACTATACGTCTTTGAGATTAACGCCTCTTAGCCTTTAATGTTTAAGGAGGTAATTTATGACTGCTATTATAGAAATAGCTTGTATGCTTAATAGTGATACGGCTTCGTGGGAAGTGTTTTAAACTTACAAACTAAGTGTTTTTATTGATGGAAACCCTGATTACCTACCTACTATCGTAAGTTGAAAATCTATCATAAACATCCATCAGCATTTGCATTTAAAAACCATTCGTTACACAAACTTATCACTAATTCGAACCAAATTTTTATTTGTCTTTAAAAACCTACAACACAAAATACGGATTTGGTAGCACTAGGTATTGTAAAGTATTTATGTAATATCCTTGCCTAATGAAAAAGTTTGTCTTATACATTAAAAAATGTCATCACTAATTGGGCTGAACTTAATAAATGAACCTGAATCTGAGAAATTTACATCAACGCAACTACAACTGTTACTTGTAAAATCGAATTAAGGGAACATATTGATAACATTTATTCGTGCAAATGAAAGTCATAGAAATTAGAGCACGAATATACAATTCCAGTCGGACCATAACAATTAAGAAATGATTAAACTTCACGCCACGGCATGTTGAGAATAGTGGTTTTATCTTGAACAGTTTGAAATTTGTTTTATGAGCAATAATTAGATGCGTACATGTAGTGCCATGGACGTGATCAAATCGGACCACCCATGTCGACAACTTTTCGTGTCGGACGACCTCGATCGTATCGCTGTCTGCCTGTTAAACTAATATCTACTGGTTAACAAAAAAAACTATTCAATGTAACGCACCACAAAGGAATCGGCGAAATTAACGGTACGCCTGATATGGCAATTGTATGCGTTTATTTTCACTACCACAAATCTCAGTTTAATCGGATATTAACACTTAAGTGATAAATGTGTAAAAATTATTTCGCGGTGACTCAATTGTTTATTTCTAACAATAAAGGTATTTATAAAACTAATGGCGATGCTAGAGTTGTCCTTTTAAATTCAAGAAATGAAACCTATAAAATACAGTTACTGTTGGTTAAAACACTAGCTCGTTCTTTTCGTGACAAAAACAATGATAAATTGCTGGCAGGAGGGTCTCTAATAGTTCTTTGACATACGAACTCGGTAGTGGGCGACAGTGACTGCTATAAAAATAATTTTTCTATCGGTCAATACACTGTCTTTTTTTATGAAAATCAATCACGATAAGTAGTTTTTTGCACATTATTTCTTATTTACTGTTTATTCTAGGAATATTTCAATGAACAGATATGACTAAACAACAAATAAGTCATTTATCCTCTTTCCTTGAACATATAGTGAGTACCTACTCGATTACAGCATTACTACAGTTACCATCTGTAACCGCATTGTCTTTTAACGTCAGGCGTGATTGCGGTCACACAATATAGAAATATATAAACGTAATAAATAATAATAACAGATAACATAATAATAAAAACTACAAAGGAATAATGTTTCCAAATTGCGCAGCTTCCATCGTTTCGTCGATCTTATCGGTCGATTTACGCAGCAGGATAAATTTGCAAAATTCATATAATTTAATCACTGGAGCTATTAATAGAGAGATGGTTTTTGGTTGATTGCGATGTTCACATCCGTTCATATAGCGATTTGCAATTACCAGGAAGTGCTCTTATTAGATAATGCTTGACTTTCACACACGGCCGTAATGAGGAACTATGCGCATAATTATACATATATGTGTGTGTATCTGTGAAACGTTCGTAATTATTGAGTGTTAAGATGTACCAGCGTATGTCAACAATTCCCGACTTCGATAGTGTCAATGGAAATCGTTTCATGGTGTTGATTTATTCCAGTGTAACAAGAATATTTTTATCCAGAAACTGAAGTCCAAAACAAACTAATATTGTCATAATAGAGTATCGAACCGGAAGATATCATATACACTTACACATACATTCATATATCTACATAGAAGATTACTTAACACCACAATCATAATGAAATATAAGAATGCACTTACTTAAATATACAAATGCATATTGATACACTATATAAAATGTAATAATGATTACTTTGTCATTGGCACACCATATTTGTAAATTATTGTAAATAGTTTTTATTTCGTGTGTATTCAATGTGTTGTAAATCAGTAGGGAATAATAAATTAATATCTTAAAATCCGATATGTGCCAGTGAATATCAACAATCACCAAGACGATTACATGAATTTTAGTGAAATTGAACAGTTAATAAATTATGTGATTAATAGCAAATGCAAAATAGTTTAATACATATTATAGAATCGGACAGAATAGGATTTGCAATAAAAAAAATAGAGCGAAATAAATGCGGCAGCGTCCGAGGAGTGTCAAATTTAAATGCGTGACATCCAACTGAGACTAACGGACACAAATTGATATGTATCAGTTACAGTCGTTTGTTTTCCATTTAATATCATAAGTAGATAGTTACTTTTGACACTCAGATTATAGATTCACCAAGTGGTGTGTGTTAACTTCGCCGGTGTATCATAGAAATCTTCGGGGAAATAATATATAACGGAGGGAAATGTTAACATATATTAGTGAATCTTAGATAGACTACGCTTTGAATATTTGCAGTATCATAGATATATTTCAATCTATTCGATCGTTACTCACATGCTTATATTGCAACAGAACTCGGTTAGTTCATTCACTCTCCATTAAAGTCCTTAAAGAACGATGACTAGCAAGTTTAAAGTCTCTCACGATTGTATTTTTAATGAGAATTAATTTTACACACATTTTCTTCTCTAGCGTTTAATGTCGGATCACTGAACCTGTATTCCAGCGTCCAAGGAAACTAACAACCCATTCCAACAATATATAGACGCAGACATTTACACTAACAAAATAATATTTAACCTGTCGGTTTTATTATTAATATCTATATATTGTTTTGTTATATCCGTAAAACAACAATATTAGGATGGATGTTAGAATTTGTGCTGTCTGAAAGTCAATCACGAACGTTAAAAACATTACTATAACCTGTTCAAAATGTATTTCTATCATCGTGAAGACCTTACGAACAACTACATGATATTATTATTTTAATATTCTTTCAATAAATGTCGGTTTCGGGTGAAAGGAACGAAGTTCCTTTCGTGGTATAATACCTTTTTAGTTAATTTTATTTAAAAAATAAGAGAGTCGCAGTATAAAAAATTTAGGTTAAAAATAAATTATTCACATATTGCTGCACTTTAACTCTGATACTTATCTGGCGTCATTCTTATTATATTCTAAGCCAACCAGCACAACGCATTATTGATGTATATTAATCAATAACAAGCGTTAGTATTAACCAACAAAAATGTTTACAAACAATTAGCAAAAAGGTAACGCAGCCCGTGTTTTGTTAAAAATTAACATAAGTATAAGTACACGACTACACAAAATACGCTACGAAACGGCTGATGCGTATGCCGTGTACAAACTGTACCATTTTTTTATTTGTTTAACAGATAGGCAGGCAATATTGCACCATTAGCAAAAAGTTTTAAATGTATTTAACGCATTTTTAATAACGAGGTTTTTTTACTCACGTTTGTTGCTTAACTTGGACAACCAAAATTTTCTCGCCGAACTGGTTCAAATAGGGCAGGTATCGTATCAATGATAATACATAAACAGTATTATGATATGTTTACAATTCCCGTCCAAATATAGCGTTCTGAATCTAAATTTAATATATAAACATTAAAACCATGCTTTTTGCAGGCTTACAATTAAATGAAATGAGGAAATAACGGTTTGTAATATAACGTTGAAATGCTCGAAATTTCTCCGCATAAAAAGTGTCTCACATATATATTACTTTACAAGTCGCCTTATTCATCATCAACATCATTTATAACTCTTCACTTTGAGATTATATCGTCAAATTATTATAATATAACACTGACCCAGAGGCTTACGATTTTAATCTATACCAAATTTAGCCGTATATAGTCGAACATCATAATAAATATTTATATGTACCATTATGTTTTTATGATAATAATAACGCTTTAAAAGTATGCAAGAAAGTAGGCGATCCATTTTTGTAAATTATTTCAAAATCTAATATGAAAAACATCTGTCTATATATTGTGTATCATTAATGTTTAAGTTATAGAGACATAAAATGCTCATCACATACGATATAATAAGAAAATTATATCGAAACTTATCTATTAACTGTTTAATTTTACAGTTCCCATTCGATGAGCATTTATAATAAATCAAACTTAATTATGATAACAATTATACTGGGCTTAGGGATACGAGAATTCAAGTAGTTCAAAAAACGATGCTATAAAATGCATTCACTCCATGTTACGCTTGCTGCCTGCTTGTATTGCACATTGTCTTACGTGGCGTACAAAAAGCAAATGTTCTTTTGTTCGTTACATATTAACCACACTGTAACCAAAACCATTAAGGGAACATTTTAACACCCACCATCTCTAAACGTAATAATATTCAAGCGAACACATTCGGACGCTTGCTTCGAAACTATTCTCGGCTATAACTTAAATTCACAGTTAGGAATTTCGTGAAACTGAATATATTTTTCATACTCTAAACACATAGATATAATAAAATAATTATTCACGTTATATAGTCTGCAATTCAATAGATTCAGTGACGTTTGTACTTTCACCCGTCGAGGAGGCGACTTGCAAAATGCATTTTTATCCCGATCTTAACTTTCTCACATTAGAAACGAGCAATTTAATGAATGGGCAATTCGATAAAAGAATCATATGCACAATACTTTAACTAGACAATCGTTTGTTATCGGTTTTTGTGTCCGGTTCCGTTCGCTTCATCGATCTTTATTTGCTATGGTAATTGTGGAAATGCACGAAACTTTTACTAGTATACACTTATCTTGAAAGCGAACATTGTTTATTGTTAATGTTTGGTTACAATAGGCAAGCAAGCTATTTGATCGCCTTTTCGAGCCGGGAAGCTTGCAAAGACATGGTCCAGATAGAGACATAGAAAGTTAAGTTGTCTTTGTGCCTTGTAAACTTTTACATGATAGTGCTGTTTATCGTTTCTTGGTAAAAAAAATTATATTACATGCATTGTGGAAATTACAAAAAATAGTTGATACAGTTTTTTTATCTATACATATAAATAAAATTGGAGTGTCTATTTGTAATATCAAAATAACGACTTTTTACTGACTGGATATTAACGTATGATAACAAAAATACAATTTTTTAATTTTTTGTCTGTCTGTATGTTCCGGCTAATCTCCGAAACGGCTGGACTGATTTTGACAGAAATTTCACTGGCGGATAGATAAAATTACAGCGGATGACATAGGCTACTCTATTTTAGACTAGCTGTTATCCGTGGCTTTGTCTGTAGTACTATCTCTAAAACGATTCGATTTATTTTCATGGGACTTTCAATGACAGATAGCTAACGTTATAAATAGTAATTAAAGCTTTTTTTTTTATTTTGGACTAACTTTAACCCATGGCTTTGTTTGCAGTAGTATCTCCAAAACGTATGAAGCCTTTTTTCACGGAACTATCACTAACAGATAGCTGATCTTATAAGAAGTAATTCACAATTATAAAACGCATGCGGAGCTTCGGGCAACAGCTAGTTTATAATGAAACAAATGATTTGTTCTTCTGATTCGCTTTAATGAAATTTATTACTCAAAAGATAATCTTTTTAGTATTATAAATGTTTTGAAGATTTGACTTAAAATCAAGTTACGTTGTTCGAGTTTTTTTGGAATGGAAGTTAACTTGATCCGAATAATTCATTTAACACGGATCGCAGTTCGTTTTTGTGTAAATTTAGCGGCGAATATCCGGCGGCGAATAGTGATCACTTTGAGCAACTTTATTATAACTCCTATTACGTATAAAAACATAAATAACGCCCTAATAAACCGATTATTAACACGATTTGTTCTACAATTGCTATTTACTGTATCAATTACTTAGCACTCACACGATCACCTCAGAAGACACCATTATAATCACATTAGAGATGGTGTGTTCACGCCATGAACACATTACAAGCATCTGTAACACGGTCACATCGTTTTTGGCCGACTAATTTTTATTTATAACCGCATACCTCCTCAACCTGTGCCTTAACGCTACGTACAAACTTACACGGGCGTGCGAAAAATATTTTCGAATGATTCGCTTGTTTTCCGACGTACCGGGTGTTATTTGAATTCACCGTTTTTTCAATCAAAAAAATATCTAGGTGCTTTATCAAGACGGCGAAGTGATTGGGCACATTTTACGTCCCAAATTCTATGTGAATCGGCATCATGCAAACATTGTTAACACGCCATTTCGGTAACTCAGTTCATCTAACGTCTAGACTGGCGGCTAGTCAATTTAGTTGTTATGGAAATCGATCGTGATCTCTTGAATCGGAATGATATAAACTCGACGTTTTATTATTTTACTAGGAATTATGGGCATTACAATACAATGAAGGGAATTCATAGTTTTCATCTTTAAGGTCATAACCTGGGAGTCCCACACATAAATCGGGATGCGATGTCGCGTCGTGAGCTCGCGCTCGGCCAATGTTCATGCGCATTGCATCGGCTACCGAGACTACTGTTTTGTGTTCATAGTGTAATTAATAATGAGAGAATTTGTTCAGGAGAATTAACTCTCATGGGTCTTGTATTGAAATAGTAAGCAGGTATTTGAATTTCAAAACAAATATTAATACTTAAACGTATTTCTAAATCTTACATGAAACATTATTGAAATCATTAAGCTAGATAACTTTGTCTAATATTTTGTAACGATAAGTTGTTTCTATTGTTCGATCGTGTGCCACGACACCAACCTTAGTATTGATACACACAAGCGTTTTTTTTTTATATCGCCCTTATGCTATCTGCTTTGTTCAAAAAATGAGCTGCAAATATAAAATGATTATGTCTAACGGTTAAGAACAAATACACATAATTTATGTTTAAATAATGGTATGGTGATGGGCCTTTTTCTACGTCCGCCTACCTAGCTACCACCCTCGAGTTGAAAATCTGTCGTCAAGCACCTGTTGGTGTATTCCGACAGCTGCACTTGAATACCAGTCTCATTCTAGTATTAGCGTGACTACAATCTTAGACCACATCATCATTTATCATCAGATGAGATTGTGGTCAAACGCTAACCTATAAAGTATTTAAAAAAAAAACGAATGAATTTGACTTCATTAGATACATGTATATATCCTAAAAAGCTTTCGAGTTTTCACTTTCTCGTAACCGTAGTCTACAAACGGAACGTTTATTTATATATTTATCTGTTAGGTACTCGTCCCAAGTTGAGATATGATTTGCTTTATTAAAATAAAAATAAACTCAATGTCAAACTATGCAAATAAAATACAGACGGTGTATGTTCCCACATCCCCACTTACGTCGCGCACCGGACCGCTATACGGTACACATATTTCGTTAATTGATTAACTGCACTCGGTAAATACTCTTTACGGGTACTGTTAGCCACATATTTAATCATCAGCAAATCGATTTAACTGGACCCCTTAAGATTATGGTATTAATGAATGTTCGTACATTACTATTGTTTAAACTATAATGAAGTTTGGATACTATACGATCTCATTTCGTATAGGAGTGAAACAGTTTAAAATAAGTATTTTAATAAAAAGCTACAAGACATAGCAATATATCTTGTTTACAACTATTGTTTATACTTATTTGTATTATGTTTGTAATAATAACACACTGTGTTATATGTTAAAATTAATATTTTTGTAATTATTTAAACTAGAAAACTTATATGTAGTGTTTTTTTTTTAATTGGTGATAAAAAAAAATCTAATATCGACCTGACTAAATAAAATATCATCCTCAAAATGAAAATTTAACGACTAATATGCACATGTATGTTCCAACAACCGTACCTGTAGGTGGTAGAGCTACGCTGAAGCTATTACTGGTTTCATCATGAATGGGTCGGCTCGCCCGGGCTAGTACCACCCTCTCACAGAAAACCGACGTGAAGTAACTGTGGTTGCACTGTTGTGTTTCGTTCGGTCAGTGAGAGCGCCGGAGGCCCACATATTTAAAAGGTCGGCAACGCAATTGCAACTCCCTTGGTGCTGCTAGTCTCTATGGACGGCGGTGATCACTTACCATCAGGTGACCCACCTGTTCGTTTGCCTCCTATTATATAAAAAAAAACCTGAGAGCCATTCACATCCAAATGTTACCATCATGAACAACATTGTCATTTAATATCAGTTGAGATCGTGGTTAAGCGCTAAATCTATAGCGTAAAAACGTGGCCCAGAATAACTACAACATAGACATTAAATTTATGAAGCCATGGGATGAGAATATCCAAAATATTTTTGCCATATAGGGCTACCTATAATATTGTACCAACAAAGGAGCAGCCCTTGAACTTAAGGAGAAGGAAAAACCGCTATTTTAAAATTTGAAACCTTTTATGTTTAGGGCGAAAAAATATTGAGTTCATTCTTTATTAATACAAATCTGTATGCATATAATGTGTTTTAAATAAATCTTAACAGAAGTGAAATATCTGATAATAAAATCGTACAGGATTCCCTTTTATTAGCAAGTTAATAATATGTAGTGTAAGTTCCATTGATCACCCAAAATAAGTAATAACATGTTTTGTCTTACATAAATTCAGCAAATAAAACACATCCTTGTTTTTTAATATAGTATAGAAAAAGTATAACAGTTTCTGAAGTTTAATTTATTATTTACGTTTGAAAGCAAGTGCAGCTTAATATAAAAATGTGTTCCGTGATAGAATAAAAAAGTCTCACCTGACACGTTTTTTTTTCGTGTTGTTAACATTATAAATTAATGTTAATTCACAATCACTTGTGATTAAGTAAGTCTTTGCAAACACGCTCTTTTAGTAGGTAATCGTAAAAAAGAATTGCTAGTTACATACACTCTTTTTGCTTAACGTGACGCAGGAGTAACTTCCTGAAATCTATACCTATACTACTATGCAACTAAATTAAAAGATGAAGCATATGAATATATTTTTAATGCTACTCCCATACCTGCGTATATCGTCACGAAGTTTTGTCTATGGTCAGATTAAATGCAGATGTGGGAAGATATTATCGTTATGCGTTACGAACTATCGGATTGCGTGACGATACACGCAGCACGATAACTGGGCCGGCGGCTTCTACACACATCAAAGGAACTTCGAGACGCTAATTTCGAGTTACTATTGAAGTGACAATGGTGTGCAAACGTTATTCTACGCAAAGGTAAAGTGTAAAGATCGGAATTAATTTTGAGGTTACTTTTTAGCGGAACACGTGACCGAAGCTTCGTCGCGCAGGTATGGGAGTAGCATAAGACTAATATTTGAAATTGGTAATCCAATTATATAACTTTTTTCACTAATAGAAAGTTACGTCTGCCCTGATTGCTATAAATTATTACTTATACCTACTTTTTTATGTTCTAATTATCATCGCTAAAAACTCACAGCCGATTTTACTAACACATTGTAAAAATATTAGTAGATTAACCATTTTTCTGTGATTATTCTTACTGATATCATAAATGCGAGTATGTAATGAATAAATGTAATCAATAAATGTTGGTTTGTTTGTTGTGCTTTCTCGCCTTAACTACTCAACCAATTATCTTGCAAATTTGCATAAATGTTGTCCTAAATATAGAAAAGGGCAAAGGCTATCTTTTGTCAAGAAAACAAGTACTGTCCTCAGTTATAGATCAAATCTACATTACGCCAGCGAAGTCGCAAGCAAAAGCTAGTATAATAATAAATAAAAAGTAAATTATGAAAAATGTTCAAATTTCCTATAAAATTCCTTGGATAATTGCAATTTGCAAAATTTAAATTAATAATGTAGACGCTGAAATCATGAAAATTTGTATCTTAACCGTTCGTATGTAGTTAGTATAGACTCACTATTCAAAGTTTTCCATAGCTCCAAACGTTAAAATATTCAATAAGGTGAAATTTTAGCCATATCTAATTGCAGAAATAAATCAAAATGAGTGATTCTTAGTTGTTTTATATTTCGACAGAGAAAATTATATAATATTCTTAGTAGAAATAAAAGAGACACTCAAAATAAAACGCCTGAAGCTGCAAATTACTTGATACTAATCTTCTAACCGTTAATTTAATCGCTCTGGTAAATTGTTCTTAATGGTAAGTAGTCAAGTGGATAATTATATTTTACAAAGACAAATGATATAGTATAGTGTAATTAATAAAAAAAGATAAACAAAAAATGTCTTTGAAGAAAATAAATCAACCGACATGATATGAAGTCTGTATTAGTACATTTTATAAATTAATATGTAATAACATATATTATTCCGTCACTAATTGACTTATACATTACAACAGTTTATCTAATTTACTGCGACCTGCGGGCTACCATATTAGTTGTTGTAGTTTTCGTTTAAATGTTAATTATGTATTATCCTGGTTAATATTTTTATAGCTAACACTTATTTTTAAGCGACTTCGAAAAAAGGAGGTCCTGTATTCGACACATTTGTAAGTATGTTTGTATATCCGTGATTTTCTCAGACCCATTTATATGTATTTATGTACGTCCTCAATTTTTTTTAAAACTATGGATATAATTGGGATGGGGGTTTCGTTGTTTTATACCTATTTTTCAAGGAATGTAAAATGTTTTTACTTTTTAAATGTTACGCGTTTAGGCGGGTCACATAGGAACAGTTTAGGTATTCCATAATCGCGCAGGAAAGTAGGAAATAGAGGAAAGTCTTTGCATGATGATTCTATTCCGTATATGTGTGTCATAAAGGAATTTGAAACGTTTTCTCAGATAAGAAGGAGTAATAGAGAAAATATAAATTTCTTACTAATCAAGAACACGTTGTCACCAGAATCCCATTTTTCGCTCGTATCTTCTCTGCAGCAAATCACTCTGTAGTATACGTTACTAATTAATGCACCTTTTAGTCAAGAATGGTACATCATTCCAAACTAATTTGATAAATCTAAAAATTTTTTAAGCAGTCCCGGCGGACGTTGTCCTGCCCTGATAATAAAAGATATATACTTATGTGCGTGAAATGCTTAAGGTAACTAATGTATTTTATTTGATAAGGATTAATATTGTACCTGTCTAAATAGCTTTCCAATTACCTCATTATATGTGACCATTTTTAGAAGATAGATGGGTATAGTAAGCTCTCCTAAAAAGATAGGTATATGCCATCGTAGACCTTTTTGTAGAATAAAAAAGGAATTTCTCAGTATGCATTGTTTTGTTATATCTCAAAAGGATTAGGCAGCGTTTCCGACGAAAGCTCCCATGCGGCTTGACTTTTTCCGATTCTTTCAACAGTTATCATTATATTTCAACCAATTTACAAAAAAGCTTGACAAATTATAAACCTAAACCTTCCCCATGAGTTCCTCTATCTATTGGTGCACACCGCATTATAATGCGTTCAGACGCGGCGGACGACTTTGTTTTATAATATGCAGTAATATACAAATAGACATGGACCGAACAGGCAACCGTCAACCGCTTTATTTTTTTATTTTTTTTGTTTAATAGTTATGGTGAGTTTTAGTTGTTATCAATAAAGAGATTTGGATAGAGTTCCTGTTTTTCCATGATGGGTTTTATATTATATGTATTTGAATTAGTTGAAAATGGATGCATAGTGACTGAAATAGTAATGTAAAATAACACAATTAAAACAAATGTAATGATTACAGTATGGTTACATTCTTTGGCAAAATAACAACAATAATATTCAAACTAAAAAAAAATAATTAGCATTGAATTTCGCCCACTAGATGGACTGGATGGTAGTAAGAGATATAAAACTTTATTTAATTTGTGACTGTATCAAATGAGTTAATCTTAAGGTATCAAGTACATATGTCGTCGTATATATAGTTCCATGTGAAAAGATAGTTAGATTAAAGATAACTCTTGATATCTAAAGCGACACAAGAACGCTTTCATAGTACAGGAATGTCATTGATAAAACGGAATGAACACTTTATTTTTTGTAACTTGACTGTTCAATAGAAAATATTAAACTTAACATGTTGCAAATGAATAGTAATTATGGTATCATTATGATACGAGAATTTATCGGATGTTTAGGTAGTATTTACAGCTATAATATAATTCGAATAACGTTGCTCGAGTTACATTATATTTCGTGATTATTTTTTAGTCAATGATATTATTGATAATTTTAAATACTCTAATATATGCTGATGATATAAAATTATTTAATTTAAAAATTTCATTCAATAGAATCATTCGCTTTTGAGAGGCGATCTTATTGTTAGTAGGCAAAGATCATAGGATTTTATTACATTTTATTCATTCGTTAATTAGTTTAATATCTGCATGGTGGTAGGGCTTTTTAATAAGCTTACCTAATTTACTACCACCCTCAAGTCAGAAACTCTATCGCCAAGCACTTATGGATGTATTCCAACAACTGTTTTTTTTTTTCGATCTAATTTTTTATAGGTGGTAGAGCTACGCTGAAGCTATTACTGGTTTCAGCATGAATGGGTCGGCTCGCCCGGGGTAGTACCACCCTCTCACAGAAAACCGGCGTGAAGTAACAGTGCTTGCACTGTTGCGTTTCGTTCGGTCAGTGAGAGCGCCGGAGGCCCACATATATTAAAAGGCCGGCAACGCACTTGCGACTCCCATGGTGTTGCTAGTGTCTATGGACGGTGGTGATCACTTACCATCAGGTGACCCACCTGTTCGTTTGCCCCCTATAATATAAAAAAAAAAAAAAAAAAAAAACTACGGTATTGACCTGACTCGCCTTTACAGCTTCACCGGACTACTAAGGGAAGCGCTTAAGGCACTCGCCCGATTTTGTGTCGGCACCCAGCGACTCAAAATCAAAATCAAAAATATTTTATTCAGTTTAGGCCGTGAGAAGGCGCTTATGATCGTTAATGTTACCACCGGTTCGGATATCAACCCAGTCATCGAGAAGAACCGGCAAGAAACTCGATCTGGTTAACTGCACTTGACAGCGTGTCTTGGTAGATTTAGCGAGTTTCCCATCTTGGGCCACATCGTCATTTGACATTAAGTGAGATGGTGGTCAAACTTATAGAAGTATTTAAAAAAACTTTAAGTATAATTAAAATCCACTAAAACTAGATGATCAAAGCAAAGAATAGATCTCGCACGCAACGCGAAGTCCCTAAAAATTTTATTACATGAAGTTAACATTAATTAATCTTCTCTGTATGCAAATTAAGACCCGATTAACTAACTACATGTCAGATGATATCAGACTCATCATACACAAATTGGAAATAAAATTACCATATAAATTCGTTTTAGTAACACTTTGTAGCATATGTCGTTATTGCTTTGTAGCTCGTTCGGACAGTACTGTCTCTATATGTAGTCGGTATAAAAATACCTTAAATCAATTCGCCTCCCTGTCCAATTAAGTTATAAATAGAATTGAATAATAAATTGGCTATAATATTATAAGAAAAAGTTTGTAGTTTGTGTACTGTGTACAGAAATTATCTGGGCCACCAATATGAAAATTTGACACATATATGTGATGCTTGCTACCTTTTCTTTTTTTTATTGTAGCACGGCAAAGTGACTGCCACTATGTCACTCATATGTCACTATGTTAAGCACAGTGCAATTCAAAAACAACGGTGATCACCGAGAGATAACTAGTCCATCGCCAGTCTCCCCTGTCATGCCGGCCTGCAAGTGCCTACCTACGGGTGACGGATCAACGGGTGGCAAAAAAACTTTGAAGAGTTATTGAAAAGTTTTTTTTTTATAGTACTTATTCGTGTTAAAGGAGAATTAAAAATGTATACAAGAGTCGCAGCTAACAAAGATATTAAAATTATCATATAGTTTCGTTTAGAAATAAATGAGTAATTAATACAGTTCTGTTGATTGCTGAAAACCTTTGTATATAAAATTCGAGTGTACGTAACAAATTCAACTATTTAAACTTAAGTATGTAATTATTTTCCTCCTAAAAAGGCTAAACCGATTTTATTAGTTCATTTTTTTTATGTGATCACCTGATTTTTTTTTTTGCTATAGTTGTATCTAGATTATTTTTGAATTCAGTTAGAATATTTTTTTTCAATTATTTTGAATTATTCACATAAGACAACATCAAATATTATAAGCACACAATATCAAATAATTTACTCCCACGACTATCAATAGAAAACAAGTAATTCAGTAAATGTCTATTATACGAGATTAATTACAACCCTGATTAATGAATAGAAAAAAATGCAAACGTTTTTCACTTAGATTCGAGTTTAAAACAGATTAAAAATTATAATATGTAAAATTATGGAGAAAACTTTAATTACACAAAGGCGTAGTGTATTCATAGGAACAATAAAATACATCTGTATCGTAATAAACAACTAATGGTGGAGCCATGGAGCCCTTCGGGGAACGTCGCGTCGCTGGTACGCATCTGTTGGCTCTGCTCATATCGCGGACCGCACCGCTGTGATTTACCAACCACCTGTCCTTGTTTATGAGTCTCGATAGCCGCACACGAGGAAGTGCCTAGAACTAGAAACGCAAACGTGACAATACATACCGGTAATTTGTATTAGTTTCAGCTGCGATAACGGACTAAATTATAACTACAGGCAATAATACATGAGTAGTAAATAATGTTGTAGAATAATAATAGCTCTTCTTATCTAGCTTACAGAAATACCCATTAAATCAATTAATATTTTAATGATGTTGTTAATAGGTTTTCCATTTGATTTTCATGTTTATGAGATCCATCAAGGATGTGTAAAGAATTTATGAGATATAAATATTAAAATGTCCGCTATAAATTTCTTCGTAATGATAAAACCTGTTTATATGAATCGCTAACTTTTATGCTACTACATACATATCGCTGTAGCCTGTTTGATTACCGTATCGATGGACCCGGGTGCAAAGATGATTTTTTCAATTTGTAAATTCGAATCGTTGTAAAGTTGTAACATGAGATAGTAGAGCATTTTTAAATGCATTCGTGATTAGCTACCATCCTCAAACTGATTATTACCATTTGAAAATCCGTTAGTCGGGTGATATGATATTCCACCGGTGTATATTCAGTAATCATGTCGTCTGTGACAAGTCGTAACTCCGTCGCCAATCACCTATGGGTGAGTCCCCGCAACTACACTAGAAATCCTGTTCTTCTAAGTTGTAAGTTTACGTTAAGTCTTCCATATTCTGTTCCATATCGTCGTTTAAAATTAAGTGACATTGTGGTCAAAACGCTAAAAGTTATAAAGTATATTTAAAAAAATGTGATATCATAGAATATTGGAGATCTTTCTATGGAAAGCGTTACTTTTAGACTTCACTAGGTTTTATCATCAGATACATTGCATACATTTTGTCGCACTACGGTAGGATTCCTTTGTAGGTGCTATGTTAAACAATATAAATAAGGATATAAGTACCTACGTTAAATAACTTATCAGTAATTGTCAACAAAGGATCTGTAAGATGATCGTCTAGTACAGAGGTTCCCGAACATTTTTTTCTCATAGACCCTTTTCAAAATTTTACTGGTCCGGTGAACCCCCTGTAGATTTAATACTACCATATAAAATCAAGCCAACATTGTTAGTTCTTCACACTATCGAAAATAGACCAATTTTCAAAGACCCCCGCTTACTAATTGTGAACCCTCATTTCTTAGTCACGCCAACGTACACACCCATTGAGTCTCTCGTGAACCCTTGGGGGTCCACCTTGACCACTTTGGGAATCACTGATCTAGAACATTCATGTTAACGAAAGAAATGAGCTCTGCAGAAATTCACAGAATCCCATACGATATATTCATTGACCACAGGCCATGTTTTACTGTTATAATCTCTGGGCCGGAGCGCCCCAATACGCAAGATTAACCACGGAGAGTGTTCTGAAAACCTGTTCGGACTGATACCTGCTGCTGAGTTCCATTACCGAACGACTCGGCATAAAACGAAATTCCATCAATGTCATCTCGATGGTTGCAAGTCGTCTACTTACTGTGCGATTCTTACGTGTGTTTTTCCCACGTACGTCGGCCCTCTGGAATGTACTCGCAACGGCAGCGTTTCCGGTCTAATACAACCCACAGACCTTCAAGAAACGAGCCTACTTCTTCCTCAAAAGCCGGCATCGCATCTGTGATACCTCTCGTGTTGCAGGTGTCCATGGGCGGCGAAGATTACTTACCATCAGGTAACCCGTCTGTTCGCTTGCCTCCAATCGCATAATAAAAAATACAAGTAAGAATATTCATCAAAATAATTAACGTGTAAATGAAATCAAACATTCGCACACAGAATTACAAGAGTGTGTATTCAAAAAAAGTTGTCTCGTTTTGAAAGTGTTTAATACTACAAATTATTTATGTTAAGTTACATAATATTATAAAATGCAATACTTCATTGCCCAACTATCTAAATATTATCTCAACATGATTTAAATAAATACACGCAGTAATCACTGTAAACGAATTTGTGTGAAAAATAGGTATTTTCGTTAATTTTAAAGATAAAAGTAAAGAGATCTTACGTTCCATTTACTCTATGGAATGCACTAAGATCATAAACAATTTTATTGATTCTGGATTTGTTTACCTATCTATTGAATTTAGCTAATATAAGATACAGGTTATTTATTGTAGTTTACAACAACTGTCGCCAACCCCTTTTTTATTTTCTGTTATTTATTCAATGTATTTTTTTAATACTACTGATTTCAACATTTTTTTTTTTCAGTTTACCGCAAAAAAATAATATGCAACGTTTAATCGATGTTATATACAGAAATGATCCGTTTTCTAATTCTTTTAATGATTTTATTTCCCTTCGATAAACAACTCTGTATTAGTCTGGATATATTGTTAACAGTTGATCTTCGCCAAAATCTGTCGCTCCAGACGCCTGTTGGTGTGTTCCGGCAGCTGCACTTGAGAGCCAGTCTCCCTCTAGGTTTAGCGTGACTACCATCTTAGGCCAGGTCATCAAACATCACATGAGATTGTGGTCAAACGCTAACTTATAAAGTATTAAAAAAAAACTTCAACGGTTTGCATAGGTACCATAGACATCTTTGATTAAAAACTTGTCAAAGTCACAATATGGACATTAATCATTGTTTACCAAAATGTTATTGTCTCATATTCAAATATATTTAAATGACTTTTAAAGTTAATTATGATAATAGTGATAATTAAAAAAAAAATTGTAACATTATTTATTAAAAAAAGTTTAACATTTTTGTTTAAAACTTCGTTGATTTTCTTTTATAGTACTTTTATTGATAATGATTATTTTCAGTAGGTAAATGTGGAGACCAATATGGGATACTTTGTAAGCGGACCTAATCAGGTAGCCAAAGTAGTAAGTTGTGTTTAGCTGCACAATCCAACACAGTTGGAATCACTAATGAGAGCGGAATTCAAATCAACTTATTTATATGGTGTAAGTTATTTCACCGGCTCGCTCGTATAATATTTATTTAAATCCTAACGGCCACTTAGATAATATTCAGCTATACATATTTCCTAGATAATTAATAAGAACACTTATACGTCTTTTAATGAAGCAATCATAAATAATGCTTAATTCGTTTCAAACGAGGGTGTGATTTAGTTTTATAACTATCTTTACTTTAAAGATCATCTTTTTACAATTTGATAGGAAAACTATAAATCGTAACAGAATTCGCAATTTAATTTATATACAGCAGTTGCTTCAGAGATACACAACTATTAATTATTTTAATCTAGCAGGCCCGGCGGACGTTATCCTGCCCTGATAATAAAAAATATATACTTATGTGCATGAAATCGTAACTAATGTATTTGATTTGATAAGGATTAATACTGTATCCGTCTAAATACCTTTCCAATCACCTCATTGTATGTGTCCATTTTTTACAAGATATATGGGTACTATAGACTTTATATAGATCTATAAAATATATCTATCTCAGTATGCTTTTTTGTTATATCTCATAAGAGTTAGGCAGTATTTTCGATGAAAACTCCCAAGCGGCTTGACTTTTTTCCAACACTTCCAATAACTATCCTTATATTGCAACCAATTTATACAACACCTTGACAAATCATATACCTAAACTTTCCTCATGTATTACTCTATCTATTGATGAAGACCACATTACAATCCGTTCAGTAATTTTTGAGCTTATCGCGAACAGACAGACAGACGCGGCAGACGACTTTGTTTTATAATATGTATAGATTGATACATTCTTCCTACTACTCAGTAAAACGTGTAACCATATTTACGACTTCATAAATATAACCATTAACACTCGAGTTTCTATGAGTTGTAAAAAATTTCCTTGTCAATAATCCAGCTACCATCTTGAGTACTTCCAGTCTATAATATTAATGATCCAATCACTGGCATATTCATTTTGTGTAAACTAACATTTTTACCATTTTTTTTTATACTTTAATAGACAGCCTGTGTTACTCATTTAGTTCTATGTCATTCAGCATATTATCCTCAATTTTTAGATTTAATAAACAAGAAAGTTCTACAAGAAACATTGCTAACTAAATACTCAAAACTTTGTACAACACTCAGTTTTGTACAACTTTTAATTTATACCTTCGATAAGATAGTTTATCGTTAACATCGTCGAAGGTATATTAATAATAATCGTGATATAATATATAAATATATCACACAGCACAAAACTGTGTATTTACTATGTATTTACTTAAAAACGGACCGTAAGTCCTATCCGGATGATATCGCATAACCTTCTCAATTAGTGTGCCCTTCCTATCGCATGGTAATAACCCGAAACTGCACATAAGCCCTGTTCGTGACATAAAGATGGAACTAAATGTCTGTACATTTAATTAGTTGTAGTACTATAAATTTTATACGCGATGATAAGGTCCCGTTGTGCTCTCTAAGTATGCCACTCATTGCCTAATGGCGGTTCGATAATTAAATTTAATTAATTATTCGTCGTCAGCCACACTCGAGAAGTGAATGTTGTCAGAATATATACCATCAGATATCACACTGAGACAATATTGTTGGCCAACTTCCGCATCTGGAAATAATTTTATTATATATCTAATGTTACATATATATATATATGTGTGTGTGTGTGTGTTTTTATACACAACGATTTAAAAGTAATTTATTATATTACCTACACATTACAAGTGTATAAATGTGATATTTTTTATTACTATTTTGTTACATGACAAAGTAACACCATTTACGGTGTTTTTATTGATTGTTTATTTAATTTCTTGGATATAATTTCTAAGTACGTAATCCGTTTCTGAAGCGAGAACGGTAACTTAAAATGTAACTTAATATTGCTTAGGCGTGCGGAAATGGCATGTTTCAATACGGCCATGTGAATAAAGCGAGAGATTTTTTTGCACAAGTGCGAATCGCTGTTTGCAATACTATATACGCCCAATATTTGTTTACGTGACTATTTGTGCTGCATAAACGTAATGAAACTTGCCAACTGCGCCGTCCAATAACGGTGTGTTTTGTCTGTAATTAAGAACAGCGAGAGCGGGTCAACTACGCGTACGGGCATTACCACAAAGTTATGGAGACACTGGAGCGTGTTGAGAATGTTAAACTACAATCTTGTCATGTTTGGAATAAGCTTATATTATAAATCTGCCATAACGTCATGATACTGCCTAGATTGTTTGTTAATTATAATATATAAGGTGGCTCGTAATGAACTAGATTCGCCGTCCGCAGCGTAACGTTTGACATTGTCTTTTATGCTTAATATAGTGAATCCATTAAAATGGTTATGTTTATTCAATTTAAAATGATCAAAATGTTCTCTCTCCTTATAGAGTACGTTCTATGTGGAGAGTGGTCAATGAATATTCATACAAATATTAATTTAAAGATGTTATTTGTTGTTAAATGTATCTGGGGCCATTCCGAGACCTTATTTTAGTGACGTTTAGTTTATGTGGCAATCTTAAAATCATTTAGGTACCCAATAACCTGGTCTGTTTCAAAAGCATGAACGTAACTTTAAGTAATCATAGAAAAAATATTGTACAAAATATATTAAGCACATATACTCTTTAATAATTGTGAACAATGAATATTGGTACAGGGAAATCTTAACATGTCATTTTATTATTGGTTTATAAGCAAATTACCCTATTTCAATTCTGACATTATATCTGGTTGAATAAACAGTACAGTTACAGTTATGTGAATTTTCTAATTCGCACTGGTACAACACCATGCTCAAGATGAACATCTGACGCCATGAATTTATATATGTATTCCAGCAGCTGCATTTGGAAGCCAGTCCTTTTTTAGGCGTAACGTGTTACCATTTTAGGCTATATTGTCACTCACCGTCAAGGAGATCGTGACGAAACGCTAAACCTACAGAGCAGTGGTGACTAACCTTTTTCAAAGCAAGTGCACAATCAATAATTTTTACAGCGCGATGGGCGTATGTTTATTTGCTTTTTAGGTGGGTCTCCTAACCGAAGAAAATAAACTCGAATCTCAAAAACAAAACTCAAATACTGAAACCACTAATAGATGAAAAATAAAATTATTATTACTTACTGTAACATTATTTTGATACGGTAAAGAATACGCAGTAGGCGCATTACAGATCAACCGTGCCCGTGGGCGCGGTGTTCGCTACCACTGCTATAGAATCAAATTTGAAATGACCATCTTCGAGAGATTCGACATTTTATATTTTAAAAATATCTTTAAAATATTATTAGCTGACAGACACAGAATTTCTATGTGCCGTTTATTGTCTTAAGAACATATTTCACGTATTAAAAAAAAACATAAGCACCACACCGCTTGCCACACTTCTTCACGATAAGAAAAAAACATATCATTGAACACGTGGTGCTTATAAATATCGTGGTATCTTTAAACTTTAATAACTTTGTATTAAATGTGAACCTATCGAGATAAACCTTTTTTTTTTAGATAAAGACAAAGTGTCTAAGAAGTAAATTAAACACATTTGCTCGAAATCTATCCAGTAGTCCTATAACATTTTATTTATATATAAAAGATATATATTATAATGAAGACCAATATAATACGGTAAACTCTGTACATTCAAAAAGATTAAGGCTATGCATGAGCTTTACAATTATTACTGAGTCGACGACTGTTTTTATACTAATATCACATAACTACTTTAATACGAAATACGATAAACCTAAAAATAACTTTTGTTTTTTCGAACGACCACACTGTTGACTTGACAGACCTCTACAGTTTCACTGGACTACTACGTTTTGGTTTTACATTTTGTTAACATTATCATGCCCTCAAAGGACGATCACTCTGTCCGACGTCGAATCGGTCAACTAGTATTTTAGATTTCGATTCGTATATCGGCGTTATTTTATTTAATGATATTTCATTCCCAATCAGTCTTGAGTTGACACAATTCGGGACGATGATGAGGCATAAATCTATCCTGCAATTTCCAGTAAAACGACTGACGGTAGGTAGCTTGTTTACTGCAGTCGTATTTTACATCGAAACATGCGGTATTTTTTGTTTCAATGTACAATGGTTTCTGGAAATATATCATTCCAGTCATGTAATGTTTGACACACGTATTAGAACCATTTTCACCTCTTTTTCGTTAATCGTGTATAATCTCACCAACACTTGATATTATAATCTGTAACTATATTAATAAATATGTGGTACTGTGTGAATATTTTATAGTACCTATTACCAAATATCGTGATATCTTTTAAGCACTAATCATGAAATTAACAAAAAAAATGTTTACCAGTCTGTTTGTATGTCCGGGCTTACATCAAAATGCCTTGATCGATTTTGATAGCATTTTATACACGGGAAGCATATGGTATTCCTTAATTCATCTGGGTAAAAAAGAACAGTATATTATTGCAAATTCTGTAGCAACTGATTTTAAGAAAATGTCGTACACGGATATACCTTGCCACAATTGATAGGTTACAAATATAATTATCATTATCATACCAAAAGACATCATAAAACTTAAAAATAAAACAAGAAATTATTGGGTAACAATAAGTACTCTGTAATAGATGAGTGAAGAATCATGGGTATAGGTGAGTATATAATAGAATCGTCAATATTCCATGTTAGAATGTAGTTCATTTTCATACTACCGGACTAATTTAAATACAGCTTTTATATCAATATACTATCGACAAAATCATATGGAAAGTTCAACTATACATATTATTTAGCTATTTCAAAACAGTAAGCAGAAACGAGAAAATAACAAAAAAAAAAACAAAAGGCGACTCACTTTTAATACAGATAAAACACATCGTTACATACCCATAAGTAACTTGTTATTAAAAAGAGTTACCCAGTTTACTATAAATATTCTTGTTTCATTGTTGGACAAGTCGCTTGCTTTAAGCTTTAGGTCACTTTTAGAAAAAACTTGTTTTTCTCTGAATAAAAATCCACGCTTATGTCAATTTATAATTTTTAACACTACATTCATTATGAAAAAACGTAAAAATCGAGTTATACAGTTGACTTCGTGACGAAAAGTAATATGCATTACTTTTACTTAAACAAACCAGAGTAGGACTGTACATTAATGCTACGTGACTTTAAAAACATTTAACCATTCGGACTCGAAGATGTAAAATTACTTCATGAATTATTGTTATTTTAGTAATCAGCGTAATAAAAATTGACTGACATGTTCCAACTTGTTCAATAGTTAATAAAATATTTTAAATACCAAGATAGTTGTCAAATAGGTGCTTATCGGGTTTTTAACACGTTTATATTAGTTTCACCTGTATGCTTGTAACCAGTCAGTTTTTGCCTCGATTTTGCCCTAATTTAAGCGATCAGATTTGAACGAAACTTAACACTCGTGTTAAGTAAATCGAATAAATTATAGTTTATTAAAGAAAACTAAAAAACACGCTTTAAGAGATACTACCAGATCTATTGATTACGAAACGCAGAGTTAGTTTCAAAATGTTTTTTTTTTTTTTTTTTTCGAACTGACCACACTGTCAGCCTGGCAAGGCCTCCACAGTTTCACCGGACTTCGAAATGTCATACAAAGCACCCCACGCTTTTATAATAGCGACATTATTTCTCTCATCAGTAATTTTATTCTTATACTAAGAATTATTTTTTACTCTTTAGTTTGATTATCTCTCAAAGCGTGTTTTTAAGCTATAATTTATATGTTATATGGATATTTGTATACAAACTTGAATAATTTCAAACCCTTACCGAATAGAATGCTATCCTTCGCGACGCGACGCATTGATTTACCGCTACGACCTTTCACGAGCTTCAATGAAAAATTGGCATCCTTTCTGTACGAGAAAAATATAATCGCATAAGAAAAAGATATTTAGCAAAACAAGCGGAGATTTTACTCAAATATGTGTTACTATCACGATGGAAAGAGAGCCATAAATACGTATATTACAACTTTTTAACATCTATATAACTATAGGTATTTTAATTTTAGTGGCATTTTTTCGAAAATACAACGATAAACAGTTACGTAGAAAAAGCACACATTAATAAAGCTAAAGCAATTTAAGTAGCTTAAAATATATATTGACATAGAATAAGAAGTGGGCCACTACAACAATATTCTTCGATGAGTGTTTCCTAATAAGAGTATATCATAAATACGGAGGCTATCAAAGTTTGAATTTCTATCTATAGCTTAATGTTAGCCAAAATGCAACCCATACATTCAAGATAACATAATCTGTTATGATTAATTATGTATTTATTATTTTCAGCATACATTAACGGGACACAGTGGGAAAGTTATGGCAGCAAAATTTCTCGGCGAGCCGACCAAAGTGATCACTGGCAGCCACGACCGAACTCTGAAAATATGGGACCTTAGAAGTAGAATGTGTAAGTTTGTATGTATTGTTTGCCGGTGTTCGTGTTATTGTTTCAAAATTTGTGTTATTGTTGGAAAATTATTAAACGTATATCACTTATTCAGAACACATATGTGTAAAAAGTATATGTTAACACGAGTTTAAACTAAAGAGGTTTTAACGATCCAAAGCATCGACAAAAATTTTCAAAGGAGTCCACTGTTATCTCGTTTTCGAACAAAACTATCGTCATTTTTTTAATATAATTGAGGCTCTGCACTGCTTTTTTGCTCAACGTCTTGAGGTCCAGGCAACGCGGGGTACGAGCTCGCATTATAATTTACTTAATTTCTAAATAAAAGCAAAAATTATTACAAAATGTCTGTGCGGCCAGGGGAATATTATTCAACATGGAAATCTAGATTGTTTATATTTGTAAATTTTCGACATGTAAGAAAGAAACCGTATGCCTATCCATAAGACTCACTCTCCCTCTCTGTGTGTTGTAGTATGTATATTTTTATTTTCTATCATTTTTCCAATGCCAATAAAAGAAAGTAGTAAATCAAATAAGAAAGATTCAGGAATCTTTAGAATTCCAGTCTACAGAGTACAACGTGCTCGAAGGTCGGTTGCTCGATCCTCCGCGCCCAAGAGATTTATATAAAGTTGTTTGGAGTTTTAAGAAACTACAATTTTTATAAGCACTACTCGTTCAGCGCCCTACTTTTTTTAACTGGGAAAAATGAGCCAATCGATGTGGCGCAAATGCGGAGGAGAGAATAAATAACGGATAACATTGTATACAAAGAAATTTAATATGTGAAGTATATTTTTGCTTTCTTTTTTTTTATGTTTTTTCCTCGGTGCATAAAATATATTGTTACGATTATAGACAATGCAAATCGCGGGTTTTCAGTTAGTTATGTATATAAATCACATCCGGGTCATAAGTATGGAACGTAAACAACACACAAACGTCAAAGTGACGTATACAGAGCCTAAATTAATGAATGGCGTTTATAAAAAGGAGTGTTTTCTTAATCGGACTCCCGTATCGTTTTTAACATTTTAAGTGATACTTGCCTAGAATCTGTACTGTGTATTTGAGTGAGATACCTACTAAGTAAATAGTATCTACGTATTGTGATTCACGATAATAGTTTATACTACCCTACAAAGTGTTTATTTTCTTGCCTGGATCCATGCTGATGCCCACAATTAGTGTCACCGTGAGGATAACGCTTCTCCGACATGTACATAAAGTTGATAGAAAGATACAGTGATGTAGTAAATTAAGAAATAATTAACGTCAGCTCTAAAACATGAAATATTATGTTTACTATTATTATCTTTATATCCATAGGCAATGGTGATCCTCATAGAATCATAATCTCGGTAATAATTACACCGATTGCACACGGAGCTTGTTATAATTTCTATTTCAGTTTGCGACCTTAGAAGATATAAAACTGCACCGGTTTATTACCCAGGACAGTTAACTTCACTACCGATCGTAATACAATTCTTGAGTTTAGTACCTACGCCATTTTTTGTCAATAAAGAGAATATGGTAGCAATGATTTTTGTGCAAGACATGTCTGCATAAATGCATTTTTTTATGCTGTATATGTTAGCGTTTGACCACAATCTCATCTGATGTTACATAATGATATGGTCTAAGATGGTAGTCACGTTAAACCTAGAGGGAGACAGCCTTTCAAGTGTAGCTGCCGGAACGCACCAACAGGTGCCTGGCGACAGATTTTCGCAAAGATCAACTGTTAACAATGGTTATTTATCAAAGGGAAATAAAAACAAACAAACTCTTGGCGACAGATTTTCAACTTGAGGGTGGTAGCTAGCCAGGCAGACTTAGAAAAAGCCCTACCACCATGCTATGGTTTTATCACGATATTTTCCTTGACCGAAAGCCCCAACTGAGTTTGCTAGTATTCGAACCTACGTCCTTCGACGCTGTGTCCGAATACACTACCAACTGAGCCTGATATTCTATTACTATATCTTCTGCTTTAACTATTATTACGAACATTAATAATAAGTTACTGCGAGGTGCAGCCACATTTGCTATTCGTTTTAAATTATCCGTTTATAATGCGTGTAAGCATTTATTTTTCTCATTTAAGATCCATAACGAATAAAATATAAATATAACTTATGAAACTTCTGCTTAAAGTTTAAATGGATCGTAATCCGTTGGTAGTATTTGTATAAGACTGTAAGACTACCGTCTTTCGTAAAAACATCACATCCCTATTCTTTATCCCACCCAAGTAGCGGTGGTTCGAGTCTTTCTCTTCCGAAATCTGTAAAAAAATTGGATAATATTTTTGGTAATAACATAGTATTAAGAAAATTTATCGTTTTAAAATAATACGTTACCAAAAGTTGTCTTGACTTGTCGTGCAGGAGTTAAAATTTTCGTTACTGTAGTTTAATTTCAAAACATATATACATTCAAATTATATTTCTAAATTTATTTAGCCACAGTATTACTAATTATGTGGACTGTCTTAAGTTAAACAGTCGACTGTTGAACAAGTATTATTTTCAACAACGCAGAGCACGAAATGAAATAGGTGATACAATATGACCTTGCATAACCTATACTCAATACAAATGCAGATAATAGGAGCCATACAGCAAGCACCGTACGAAGCGATCTTCAATCAGAAATATGTCATCGTGGGCTTATTTAAAAAAAAAAATTTGACGTACATTATTTTTATGAGAATTTATTTTTGAGACCTTAAAATAAAATACTCAAAATTATAATATAATAACTAACTTTTTAAATTAAACAAATTATTTAAATGTAGTGTTTGAAATGATACAAATCAACAGGTACAGAAACAAAGTTCGCAGGATCATCTTGCAACGACCTCGTGACGTCAGACGGAGCGGGCTCAACGATAATATCAGGCCATTTCGACAAACGGATACGCTTCTGGGATATACGCACAGATATGTCGGCGAACCACATCATGCTGCAAGGCAAAGTCACTTCGCTCGATCTCAGTAGAGGTATTTTTACTATACAATGTTTATTAAAAATACTATACAAATATTTAATAAATCACTTCGTAATCAGATATATTAATATTTGAGTATTAATTTCGTTTACAAACATAAACACAACGGGATGTCGACTATTAATCTTACATGATGCTCGTTGAACTGTTAGCTATGTATTCATAATGGATTACGCTCTGCGTGCGTGTCAACCAACAAAAATTCAATTTTTATTACATCACCGTCCGTATCGGGTAACTATTAACATTCCATATTCCATAAGAATATTTACAAGTAAATGGTAAAATTATACTGAACCTCTAGATTCCAATTTCATAAAATTTTATCTTTAATTAAAAATCATTCAACTTACAGACCGAGAATAGCATCTCTTGTTTTAAACAATAAAATCATTAGAAATACTATTTTTAGTTTATATTTATAGAGAAAACATCGTTTTTTAAATGAAACTTTTTTCATCACCTTATTTTTTTTGTCTATCTATCGCATGTCGCATTACAGCCGGCCGCGGAGTTGGGGTAAAGTGAAAGACGTTGGGCAAAGCGGCCAAGGGCAATATGGTGGCGTCCATAATTCATTTCAAAATGATTAAAATTAATATTATGCTCAGTTAAAAAAAAAAACGGGATTTTAATATCCTAAATCGAATAATTTTTCAGTTAAATAAATGCTTACGACTCGAAAAAAGTTTCACTTGCATCGTGGTTTCATAAAACAGCACAATTATTTTTAATCTTAACACGACATACTGACTTCACTGTACTTAATGTAAGGCACAGTGCAATTAAATAATAATGTCTTGGCAATTGGACGTTTACTGAGCGATCCCGAAATGTAACTCATCAAATGTGAATCACTGTGACGAGTTTATCACCATATGCACGGTAGTAGAGATCCAATCCTTTTTAGTAGGTACTCAATAAGGTTTTACCGTTTAGTCACATACTTACCTGATGTTAAATGAAAACGTGATCTAAGATGATAAACACGCTAAACGTAGAGAGACTGGTACTTAACACCTTCAGTGGCACGCGGTCTGAAGATCAAATTCAACGTGTATCACCGGTGGAACACGTGGTACTGATAAGAATTTGGCGATCGATTTTCAACTTGAGGATGATAGCAAGCTAGAAAAAGCCCTACCACCGCGCTATGGTGACATCACGATGTTTTCTTTCACCGAAAGGCTTCGACTCCTAACCAAGGATTAGAAGCTTCGTCGGGCGACGCGGTATCCGAACACACTTACCATTGAGCCATGATCTAACAATAGTCACCTTACGAATACCTTAAATATGTCGAAATGAATTGAACCATACTTTTGTAAATATTATAATGGTTTACTAAAATATTACTATCGATAACCAACTATACGATCAACAATATAACATTAAATATATCTACATCTTTATTTTTCGAATGTTGTATGTTTGAAATATTGATGTCTATTCGACTTTAAATTATACGTAGTTTGTTTAAACAAAAAGCCGTAACAAAATGTTGACTCAAAAATATATTGAGTAAGAGACAGGTATTTTTATTGAATACTAGCTGTTCGTCCATGGAGCTAGATAAGTTTTAATATAAAGGTGGACGGATATAGGAGTAGAAGAAGACCGAAGAAGGTATGAATAGATTGTCTGAAAAATGTGTAAATACTAAGATGACATCTGAAAGGGGAGAGTGTAAATGGAACACATGTGTACTTAAGTGGAATGAAGTAAGAAAATGGGACTTAATCTTCCCTTTACAGTGCTTTAAGGTAACTACATAGAATGACAACTGAACAACTGGACGTTTATCCGTCAATTCTATCACTTCTCCCCACTGTCTTCTGCTTCACTCACTCACTCTTTTAGACGGATTTTTATTACTTTTTAAACGATTACTCAAATGTTTTCTCTCATACAACCCTTGTCTTGGAAATGACAAACACAACAATAAATAATTGACCCAATAAGTACAGACGCTTTGAAGCGATGCGCTTACATATATTCGGCTAGAGATTTTACTTATATATACATTGACTGTCGCTTAGGGATACGTACGTCTGTTACAATTTTTTGTAATAAATAGTTACATTATTAGACAAAAGAAAATTACCAATTTTCGTGCCGATCAGTTGAACTCTATGTAGATATACTACTCTAGTTGATATACTCCAGCGACATCTAGCCGTGAATACATGGGATAATATAAAAATTTTATTGATGAGAAAACAATTAAGTGTCCCAACTTTCATGGTAATCGATTCAACGATATTGAAGTTTACCTACCCACTTTAAAATTATCGATTACATCTAAAAAATATTATGTAGAACATAAATATCATCTGTGTATATCATTCAAAACGTCTAAACGTCCCATAAACGGTAACTTAATGCACATATTATTATAATCAAAAGTAACATTAACGAGTAATTGACTCGCATAGTATATTGGTGTCGGTATTCGTGTCAGCATACAACGTGATGGGTGCTCAATGCCTATTTCCGTTACGCGTGTCTCGATCGATCCCTTTTTTGTCAATAACGGTTCGAGCATTGCACGAATCTTCGAGATTGATACTTACAATCAATCGGTTCGCCCGTACGTCACTGCTTCGGAAACTGATTAAATCACGTCGATTTCGTCGCGATCGGGATTGCCGATCGACAAATGAACGGGGAGTCGGTTCTCGGTTACAGCCATCACGAGGTACGTCGGACGCTATCGGCAATCTATTACGTGGTGATGTTACATCGTATCAACGTTGACGTATTACATACTTCAATCTGTTATATCGCTAAATAATTTAACGACCGTGTTATATTAATTTAAACATTTCTAGATGTGACAAACTGTTAACGCGCATATTCCTGAAATCGTAACTAATATTATAAATGCGAAAGTGAGTTTGTTTGTACTCAACCGCTCATCATAATATTTTGCATAAACGTTGTTAGGGTTATAAGAAAGGATATAGGATACCTTTCATCCAGAATTAAATATACTAAATCCGAGGGATAGATCAAATACACATTAACGCGACCGAAGCCGGGGGTAAAAACTAATTCGTAAATAAACCTTTAGCTTTAACATGTTCCGTGTCACGTGTACCACCGGTCGTACACATAAAGCTTGATCTTCATGCCGCGTGGTAGATGTTTTAAGTCTACAGCTTGTTAGTCCAGGACCACGGGTGCAACGATGGAGGTGTTGGAAGAATGAGAAATCAGAGAAACAAATCTACATGACAGTTCGATATTGGGTGTTTCTTTCGCTAAAATTGACATGTCCTGCCATTTGTCGGCCTTTGTTGCTATTTTTTTTTTACTCTTTGTACGAAAAGCAATCTGCCACAATGTTTACTCAAATATTAATAGGCAGAGCAGCTGCCTTTCTCACTACTCGTACGTGCATGTTATATAGTATAAACAGTATAAACTGCAAATTTGGTACTCGGTAAAACATTGCCATAATTTTGCGAACGCTAGCGTAACGAAACTACATTCATGTTACTTTTTTATTTTAAAGTACCGTATTTACTTAATAAATATTCATAAAATTTATACAGATTTTAAGACTATTTCGCATTGTTTTAATTTTGAAGTGAAACTGCTTATGGCGCGATAGGAAAAAAAATTCGTTACGCTTTACCGTCGCCATAGTAACCATTAATAAGTTAATCGTTACCATGGTAAGGTGGTATGTTTGCAATTTAAAGGTGTTTGTCATATTCGATGCATACATGTAAACTATGAACATTGAAAGTGCCAGTTATTAGTTAATAGACTATAAAAAAAATTATGTATAGTGAAAAAAATACGCGCCGATGAAATTATTAATTGTAGATTATTTTAATCCGTTCATCTATTATTGTTGATAAATTATATTATTAATATTATGACAAACGACCTATGATTTTGAAGATTTTAATGTCAGTTTCGCTTTACACAACTCTCTAGAATCGATTGAATTTTTAAAAGGGAATTTCAACTTATCTCTACTAAATAACAGGCTAATATCAGCGACAAAATCAAATACAACGATTGATGCTGCGATGTTTTCAAGATTTTTGGATGTCATTGAGTGCAAAACTTATAATTCTAATTTTAGTTACTACAAGCATTTTATAACATAAGTATATACTGAAACGCCCGTAAGTATATCTGAAATAAACCAATATTTTGTTTAGTACATATCAAAATAATTATGACAATAATAAATGTGCTACTTATATACAAGATTAATTGAAAACAACATTTTATTATACAATTTAACACATATAGGCCGAAGAAGTTTCACTTGCTCCGCGTGTACACATTGATATAAAGTTTTTTTTTTAAATATTTGCAACGGTCAATTACCTTGGGATTTTTTTATTATCCCATTCGAAATATACAACTAACGATATTTTAATGTTATCATGCGATCACCAGTTCATTATATCATTACACACGTCCATGATGCAAATAAATAACAGTTAAAAGGATCAAGGTTAAACATAATTCTCGTTCGGTCAACGAAATCGACGTCAGACAAAATAGCGGAACCTTATAAGACTTTATTTAACAACAAACAAATCGTCAATATTAGTCACCGAACATTTTTGTTGAATAATTTTCTAATAAACTCCGCAACGACATTGACCGTTGGCTGTATAATTTATACATTAACAATTTGAAAAATGAACGGTACAAACCCTTTTTATTTTTAATGATATATTTCATTGTTGCAGATAGCAATAATTTATTGGCATGTGTACGAGATGACACTATTCAGCTAATAGATCTTCGAATGAACAATATAGTGAGGTCTTTCAGGTATTTATGATTAACGAAAGTATAATTTAAATGACTACCGCAAATGTTTTGTAATTTATTTTGACTAAAAATAAAGATTACTATTGGTTTTCAGTCACGAGTCGTTCAAAGTGGGCTGTGACTGGTCGCGTGCGGCGTTCGGGCCGGGCGGGAGACTGCTGGCTGTCGGCGCAGCCGACGGAGCGGTGTTTGTATGGAACACGTATACCGGTCGGCTAGAAGCGATACTGAAGGATCATACGTGAGTGTTTTACATTAGTTATCTATACATCAATGCATTTAAATAAAGTATAAGTATCTATAGATCAATCATTTTTTCTTCTTTTATTATATACAAAGAAAATGTCAGGAGTCTGCCATTACACGCGTATTATTCAAAAACTGTGGGATAGATATGGATAACAATTTTCAGTTTTACTTCTTAGACATTTGATATAAAGTTATTAAAGTTTTAAGAAACCACGATTTTTATTACACACTACACGTTCACCGATGTCTTTTCTTACCGTAAAGAAATGGGGCAAGCGGTGTGGTGCTTACGTTTCTTTCTCTTTATATAAGATATTGTTAAGATAATAAACGACGCAGATGAAGTCGTGTGCTAACGCTAATGCTAGTTTCATATATTTTTGTTACCAGCACATTGGTGTCTATATATTTCTTTGTAGCATATACTTTATATGTACAAAATTTCAACAAAGTCTATTGGATTGGACTTGGAGTTTTTTTACAATTTCCAAAAGTGTTTTTGACCCTTCTAGTGTATCCTTTCAATTAAAAAATGTACAAGCGTCTCGTATAAAAAACACACACGCACAAAGATCAGTCAAGCCGTTTTTAAGTTTAATCCGGATAAGCAAACTGGTAGATAAGGTTTTTAGTGTCATGTTGATGATCAATAGTATTGTAATAAACACCTATTTCAAAATTTCGAAAAGGATGAAATATACAAACAGAACTAGATATTTATGTATGTATAGATAATGTCGCCAAAGGCGTAATAATATCTATTTTATGCACTATCACTGTTCTATATTTTATTCTAATAACGAGAAGTATATTATTCAGAGAGTATATGTTTTCGTTTTCTGTAATTATGTTTATGATAATTTTTAATACAGCGCATTACTTTGGCACCATAAAAATGGAAATTATACGAAGTCGAAAGCCTGTATAATAAACATCAATAAACAGATGTAATAAAATTCAGAAAATCGGACATTCATTAATACTAAACTTTAAAACTCATCTGTGCCTTGTAAATAACGTTTTTCCTTTACATAATAATGTAATTAGCAATAAAATTTATTCCTTTGTGCGCACCATCCAACCCGTCTTTGATTATAAAGCGTTGTTAACAATAAAATTCTATGGAATTAAAGTAACTAAGTAATTAAAGTAATCAGTAATTAAACTAAAACCGGCTCAGAACCAATTCCCTTAAGGCAACGTACAGCGTAAGGCATATTATTGTACATTATTGAGATGAAAATTCTAATCGATGGTGACCTCACGATTTCTATCGTCTATACGAAATGTTGTAGTCGAGTCGGACGATGTCATAGATAAGTTATAATTCAAGGTCACTGTAATTGTACCTTAGTAGAAGTTTAGTGGGAAAGGTCATAGCTTTCACCTCGGTTACCTATTTTCTGTTGTTTAACTTGTACCTACAACTTTGATTAAGTATCGTGTCAAGAAACTATCACTGTATAAGTAACTCCTTCTCTAATCAGTCTAATTGAATATAAATTGAATACTTCATAAATAATGTTGTATAATAAAATTATAACATCATTTATTATTTACAAGGAGATTAAAGTGGTTCTTGGAACTCTTGACCACAAAATCGGGTTAGAGAAATGTAGCCCGAGACATACAAAAGAAACTAATTTCTTGTGAGTGTCTCTATCTATATCTGGTAACACAATAAGCTAGATGCCGATAACTAAAGTTTATTAATATACTAGCAGGCCCTCCGGACGTTGTCCTGCCCTGATAATAAAAAAATATATGATTATGTGAATGAAACGCTTAAGGCGGCTTGACTTTTTCCGATTTTTTCAACAGTTATCATTATATTTCCACCAATTTACAAAAAAACTTTGACAAATTATATACCTAACCCTTCCTCGTGAATTACTCTATCTATTGGTGAAGAGCTTATTTCAATTCGTTCAGTAGTTTTTGAGTTTATCGCGAACATCCAGACAGACAGACACACGCGGCGGAGGTCTTTGTTTTATAATATACTAGCAGGCCCGGCGGACGTCCTGCCGTTATAATAAAAATATATATACTTATGTGCATGAAACGCTTAAGGCGGCTTGACATTTTCCGATTCTTTAAACAATTATAATTATATTTCAACCAACTTACAAAAAACCTTAACACATTATATACCTAAACCTTCCCCGCGAAATACTCTATCTATTGATGAAGGCCGCATTACAATCCGTCTAGTAGTTTTTGAGTTTATCGCGAACATCCAGACAGACAGACGCGGCGGACGACTTTGTTTTATAATATATAGAACTAGCGGCCCGCTCCGGCTTCGCACGGGTATAAAATATATAGCCTATGCCATTCACTGAAAAAATGATTTAAATCGATCCAGTAGTTTTGATTTATTAAGTACTGCCCGTGGCCCACAGGCGTTAAATTTGGAGTTACCTCAAAAATAACAGTGTTTCTCCACTATTTAATTTATGTTATTTTACATATAAAACTTTCCTCTTCAATCACTCTATCTGTTAAAAAAACCGTATCAAAATCCGTTGCGTAGTTTTAAAGATTTAAGCATACATAGGGATATAGAGACAGAGAAAGCGACTTTGTTTTATACTATGTAGTGATATTGATATGTAGTGATTTTGTCGGATAAAGTAAAAAGTATTATATCCGATGTTTTTTTGTAATGCAAGTAATTCAGAAATGTATTATCAATTGCCTTAATACATATAATATCTTGCCTCATTATTACACTTATTTCTGATATGTTTTTATTAATGTTTAAATGGCGAAACATTTACATACATTAAATATGACTCAACTCTGTTTTATTACAATATACCGTATCGTGTTGTAACGTAAATGGAACGTCAGTGGGAACCCACGCAGTCACAGTACTGATTTTTTAATATATACAGTATACAGTCCCCATCAATCTTTTTGGCCACTCTAAATATAGCCGTAATTTTGGACGTGCGCGTAATACAGTCGAAGAGTTTATTACAAAACAAAGCAAAAATGTTGACCTTTGAACTTGAATAACTTTTTTAGGACCCGTGGGATCGATGGAGACTTTCAGCGCTTTAATTCTGCTGGTGGACCCAAGGTCTCTCGCAAAAATTCAACTTTGTCGGAGTTTTTGTTATTTTATACAGATTTTTATATCTAATTTGACCGGACTACTAGATATCATCATAGCTCTGTATCACGGGAAACTTTACAAACATACAGTTTAAGGATATAAAGCTATCTAGACTTAGAACAATAATTGTATGAGATTCGAACACACAAGACTCGGCGTAGTCGCTATTATGATGCTGAAATTAAATGAATTCGAGACATTATTATCATTACATTTTGTTGCGTTATTATGCGTAAACTATTAAATAGTAACGGATATTTAAAAATTAGAGTGGACGTTACCTCGCACTTCCGCTTAGAATTGTTTGGTTGCTAACACGTCTTACTGAAACAGAAAATGGTTGTGAAACAACTAAAAATAATTAAACGGCAGGGTTAGTCGGCAGTTAAAGTTGACGTAGGCAGATGGTTGAACCTGTCGTCGATTTACACTGTGATATCTATCTGAAAAATATAAAAAAATATGTGTATATATAAAATGATAAAAAAGAAATAAAAGACATGAATAATATTAAAAAAAAAAAACTTATAATTAATTTTAAAAAGTTACAGATTGACGTGTAACGGCTACAATCGATTATTTTTCAGATAAATAATGAATTCATAGTTATGTTTATATCACAGTGTTAATCGACGACAGGTTCAACCATCTGCCAACATGAAGTAATATGTGACAGTAAGATCAGTAAGAACAGTTCTAAGCGGAAGTGCGTAGTAACGTCCTCCCTAATTTTTAATGATGGATTTCCGCAAAGTGACGCCTTCTTTAATCAAATAACCGATATTTGTTACACTAACAGTTTTTAAATTTAAGAAATATATAAACGTTATATTTAAATCCCAACGATCACTTTTCACGAATAAGCTAACTAAAAATTGAAAACGCAGCATGCAAAACATAAATATTTATGAACTTAAATAATTTTACTATCATATGTAAATTATAAACTTAGTTCACTTCCGTGTCCAAGTTAGTTACATTGTTACAATTATTCACAAAGCTTACGGTGCGGTTAAGTCACTAATCTATACATATAATAAAAATGAAGTGTCTATATGTAATATCAAAATACTGACTTTTTACTGATTGGATATGAACATATACACGATACTGCTAACAAAAATACAATTTTTAAAATTTTTGTCTGTCCGTCTGTCTCTATGTTCCGGGTAATCTCCGAAAAGGCTAGACCGGTTTTGACAGAAATTTCACTGACAGATAGTTATAATTACAGCGGGTGACATAAGTTACTTTATTTTAGACTAGCCGTCATCCGTGGCTTCGTCTGTAGTACTATCTCCAAAACGATTGGACCTATTTTCGTGGGACTTTCACTGACAGATAGCTAACGTTATAAAAAGTATTAAAGCTTTTTTATTTTGGACTAGCTTTTACTCATGACTTCGTTTGCAGTACTATCTCCAAAACGTTTGAACTATTTTTCACGGAACTTTCACTAATAGATAGTTGATCTTAGAAGAATTAATTTACAATTATAAAAAAACGCATGCGGAGCTGCGGGCAACAGCTAGTATTGAAATAAATGTAACCACGCATCTGTGATTTTATTTAAATCGCTATTTGTTGTATATTATATTTCACAACATACTGAGTCGCGGGCATAGTTAATTGATTCTTGTTTAATAAATTAGTTTTAAGATAGTCTAGAATCGATAATTTTATGATTTTCAATAAATCAGTCTAAAATCGATAGAAAAGTTTTATTTTTTAGAGTGAATTGCAGTGTTCCCGTAGTAAACTATGCATACAGTTGTTTTGTAGCAATTCATCACTACATAGTATAAAACAAAGTTGCTTTCTCTGTCCCTATATCCCTATGTATGCTTAAATCTTTAAAACTACGCAACAGATTTTGATGCGGTTTTTTTTAATAGATAGAGTGATTGAAGAGGAAGGTTTATATGTATAATAACATCAATTAAATAGTGGAGAAATACTGGTATTTTTGAGGTTACTCCAAATTTAACGCGTGCGAGCCACGGGCAGTAATGAATAAATCGAAACTACTGGATCGATTTTAATCATTTTTTCAGTGAATGACATAGGCCATATATTTTATACCCGTGCGAAGCCGGAGCGGGCCACTAGTATTCTATAAATATTAATTAGTTAGTTCCAACTGAGTACATTCCGTAAATGGAACTCACGTGTTGTTATACTCTTTACAGATATATATTTGTAAACATTTAATTATATTTTCAAATAAATCTCTGTTGCTGTTAACCACAAATAGCAGAAGATGTAAATTCTCGGCTGGCTTAGTTTATTGCACTTTGCTTTATTCTAATAGTGTTTTCGTCTTCACAACTATATACTCTGGGTAATAATGAAATGTTATAAATATTTTTAAAGTATTATGTGGATTGGGCAACGTATACAATACAGCCTATGTTAATAAGTGAACGTAATATAACGAAAATGTAAGTTTATATGTGATGTGACATTAAATAAATTAGTCGCCATCGTGATGTCAGTCAACAAACCTATCAAGGTGGCATGCACGAAGAATTCATTATGGAGGATTATGAAACGTGCAGATTAAAAATACCCTGGCGGTATATGATACATCCCACATTACAATAACGTTTATAAGTAATGCGCTTTAATTTTTATATTATAATAGTAGCTAGCGCCTGCGATTTCCTTTTCGGTTTAAAGCTTCATATAAATTATCCAGGCAACTTCCAAGAAATCTTAGCTGCACCTGCAAATGAATAAGCATAAATTTAGAACAGTGTACTATTACTTATAAGACAATTTTGTCAATATTGTAAAGATAAAGTACAATGAATTCTGATGTTATTTTGAAGTGAAACTTCTTATGGGAGGGCTTTGAAATTCTGATCCGCAATCGTTTTGTGTGACTGAAAATGGTGGGGGTAAACACTATGCCGAGTAGAGTGTTGAAAACACCAGTTTTCGTCCGTTCACCGAAGTTAAGCAACTTTTTTTTTTCGAACTGTCTACACTGTTGACCTGGCAAGGCCTCTACAGTTTCATCGGGCTACAAAGTTAAGCAACGTCGAGCGCGGTCAGTACTTGAATGGGTGACCGCCTGGGAACACCGCGTGACGTTGGCTTTTGTTGTACTTTATATATTTACTTTTATTCACTTCTTTCGTATGCTCATAAACAAACACACTCACATTTTTTTTATTACTTTCATTTTGTCCTTACTACTATACCTACCTATAACCCATTTTATGTTGTCACTATTATATTTTATCTTTACTGTTTAACTCTTATAGTAAAACGTGTTGATTAGTAAAATAGAAAATAGTCTAAAAAGTCTTTATCTGCTCCTTAAAGTGTCGTCAAAATCGGTTTTGCCGCTTCGGATATTAACACCACACACTTTTGTTATATTTATATGCACAGGTCGTCATCTTTTATAGTAATATACTACAATATCTCATAGCTATAGATTCTACTGCAATGCATACATCTATTTGCTATGTTTATAGTAGATATAAAGTTAATTATTCTCAACTATAATAATTGGATTAAGATTGCTTCTTGCTCTTTTAGTCTCAGTGAAACAATTATCCGTTTGTTACAACATCTTGTGACTTTACAGAAAGGCAGTTCATGCAATGGCTATAGGGCAATTAAATCGTCCAGCAAATCAACATAAACTGTACATATTGCCCGAATGACTCGAGAAACATGAGTTAGATTACATACAGATGCAATGCCGCTCGAATCGTAACTCGAGTATAAAATAGATTGAATAGTCCGTAGGAATCGCAGAAGTTATAAAATAACCAATAACGCAATGAAATTGTGTACAGATAAGATTAACATGAAAAGAAACTAATGTTTTCTTTGTTATTTAAGTTCTAGTTGACACCCTCTACTTCGTCAAAGTTGTTTTTTTTTTTATCTTAACAGTCGAATTATTTTATATATTAGCGAAAAAGCATAGGAAAATTGGACACAATATTTACATTACTTACAAAATTTCTTCGTAAACAATGTTATCTGAATAGTTCCGCACATGCACATCACATTGCTTGCTCCTCTTCCCACATCGCTGAACGAGTGGTGTTTATAGAAATCCGGTTTTTTAATAACTCTATATTACATAAAGTTGACCAAGTGTCTAAGAATAAAACTAAAAAAAATTGCATGCATTTATTTTTCCTAAAGTATACGACAATGGTTTATTTATAGTGGTACTAATGGTTGAAATTTGATCATAATTCATTATTTTTTCAAACTTAAATATTAAAGAGAAAAATTAACTTTTCCAGTTTTTTTTTATCGATGACACTAAAGTTTGTCAATGACTGCTAATCATAAAAAAAATTGTGTAGTTTTATAAAACCACGATACTAGTGAAACTTTTTTAGGATTCGGATGGATTTTAAAAACTGAGCACAATATGTATTTTAAATCGTTGAATCATTTTGAATCGAGTCAGGAGCTCCGCCATATTGGCCTTGGCTGCTCTGTGGACCGCTTTTCACCTTACCCCTACTCCACGGCCGGCTGTCATGCGACATGCGATAGATGAACGAAAAAAAATGAGGCGATGTAAAAAAGTTTCACTTTAATAACCGGTAGTTATCATATATGATATGATTCTGCTATTAATCAGTTTATTGCAATATACTTTACTAATAACTTTTAATAAAATAAGTCGTATTTCTGTTTCTAATAAAACAGTGAATGGCAACAGACACCGCATTCGCCAATCAAATTTAACAACAGACACAACAATCCCTGTTGCATATACCGTTGGGACATAAAACTCTTATCATCTATGGTTAGAATCAATTTGAGCACAACAATATCGAAGTAAAGTAAGATGAGCAATAAAGATTATTACCATTGCATTTCGCTCGACCATTGTTTAGCGTCTCATAAACGTGTTTAGCTGCCGGGCCGCGTGTGCTTCGCTAGTATTGCCTTTTCCTTTAGGAATTCCGACTATTAATTATTCAGAAACAATTGCAATAACAATAATAGTTGTACAATATTTTCTTTGTAGGTACATCTATATATATATATGTTTTGTATAAAACTAATTTTCACGGCACTGAAGTAACAAGCATTTCTTTATTATAGTACTCCCATCATCTGTCGTCTTCGTTTAGGTTATGTACAAGACACCAGTGTATTTATCTAAATTAAGGATTAGGAATCATTCTCTCTGTGAATGCGGTCTACAGGACGGTTCTCCTGCACATATATTCTTTAACTGTTCGAGAAACAAATTCTCTCTTTATGATGTCCTCCCTCCTTATATTCCCCGCCCTACTAACTTTGTGTCTCTTAGCTTTAGTGAATAATGACCCCTTCATTTTACATGCCTTTGTCCTTATTTATTTAAATTTACAAAATTAAACTTTAATCAGATTGTCTATGTTTTAATCGATATGTATCTAACTTTGTCTGTATTTATTTTTGTGTCCAAGATAAACTCGGTCTAATACTAATTATATTAATTCATTTTATTTTCGAGAATTACATGTTTTAATCGCTGTCCTTCGTTTATGACACTATCTACCACAGACAGCGCACACTCTGTATCCACATGACATTGGCGCAATTGTGTATTACTTACACACGACGCCATAAATTAAAATTGAAGAAGAGGAAGTACTTTATTACAGATTAAAAATTTCGAATATACACAAGCAATTGAATTACTACACGGTAGCAATTACGCCCGTTGTTTTGCACGTATGTAACATATTAGTGACCCAACCCTGCTTCGTTTGGATGCAATAGGTATGTAAGCTGTTCTCATGTGAAACCAGTGAAGATCTGTTAATCTGACCGCATTTTATATTATTATGAAAACATATGAGAGTAGAACTATCAAAATAATCGTTTTTTGTTTGATTAGTTATGATCAACATTTTTAGATAAAAATCGTTACTGTGACTTATCCTTAGTAGATTGAAACATGCTGTTTTATTATAGGCAACAATTGACGCATAATTTTTTTTTGTGTAAGTTTAACTAATAACGCAGCACACGTCATAGAAGCTCTGAAAAGCCACCATTTTTTCCTTACGTCGAAAAAAATCGTTATAATTATATATATATAGCCAAAGTCCATCTGGAATAGTGTACTTTTCAAATAGTGAAAGAATTTATCAAATCGGTATAGTGGCTCCGGAGTTTAGTTTTCTCGTGTAAACACACATACAAAATTTGCTCTCTTTCTGTTTTTGTAATATTAGGTAGAGATAACTATTTGTTGTAATAAACAGTCGAGTTGTAGAAACATGAATGAATACACATATTTATTTTCGTGGCGATCAGTTGAATAGTATGGAAATTGGCGTACTTATAACTCCACCTAATGATAAATCATGAAACATGAAGAAGGTTCATATAATTTGTCATGGTTTTGTGGAAATTTGTTGAAATATAAGGATAATTGTCGGAAGTGTTGGAAAACTTGGGAGCTTTCATCGAAAACGCTGTATAATTCTTTTGAGATATAACAAAACAATACATAGTGAGATATTCCTCTTTTATAGACATACAAAGAATGCGATGGCATATACCAAAATTTTAAGGATAGCTTCTTCTTCTACACCTATCTATCTTCTAAAAAATGGTCACATAAAATGAGGTGGTTGGAAGGCTATTTAGACTGATACATAAGTATATATTTTTTATTGTCAAGGCAGGACAACGTCCACCGTGCCTGCTAGTATTATACAATTTAATATACTTGTTACGTCAGAAATTAGGGATGTTTCGTAATGAACAATACAGTAATAATATAAGAAGAATAAATAAACACGTGTTAAGTTATGCTGAAACAATAATGATACCGTTTACGTGTAACGGATATTTCGTAAGTAATGTAAAACAAATAATGGACTTAATGTTATGTAAAAAAAAAACACAATCTGATACGAAAGTAAATTATCTAGATATGAAACCACAGATTGTACAACTATATCATCACCCTACGTATTGCTATTTGGGTGGTCAAAATTATCCATGCGGATCTCTTGCAATAACTATCATTATTATTCGATTACACTATGATAATGTTGTGCCTATTTGATAATCTAATAATTCAGAGCAATTTGCTTATCGATTACCGCGCCAAGAATATGCCTCTTATGAAATATCTGTATTGAATATACTTGGTTGATGTTGTACTTACTGTACGCGAATATGATACGCGATGTAATCTCTCTTCTATTAGACTGTATCCCGTTTTGTAGACAACCTCGCAGCGTGAGGTCCGTGTCGAAAATTTAAGGACATACGCGACACGTTATTGTCCTCGTCGGAAATGAAACTATGATTTATCATGCAATTATATAAATTCATTAGTACATACAGTCTTATCGTTAATTCGCATCGCTGGTAACAATTTCTATGGGAAACTTTTGTGTGCAAATAACACAATTGCAAATGTAACGTTATTTTGATGTGCTTTGGTAATATGTTCGAAAGCTTTGTCTTACGAACAAATACGATGCCCGATTTGAGTTAAACACACGTGCTGTTCCCAAAAAAGACGTGTATTTTATTTCTCATTATAAACTGTTTTAAATCTCTCGTGATAGGTTGAAGTTATCACAATGATGTAGAGGAACTAATATTTAGCGAAAATGTTGACATGATTGGATACACTAATCCTCTGCAGTATTCAGTTTTGTCCCGTCTTTTAGCAAATACATATTGTATACAAAGGTGCAATACACATACAGATACAAAAGGTCATACAATGCTCCGCTTTATTTAAAAGTAGTAACCACACGCGACTTCTTTGGCGATAATTAAAACTTAATAGAATAAAATATAGCCTATATCATTCAGGATGAATCTAGATTACCTTCTACAAACGAACAAACTTTAATTAAATATAATGATAGTATAGATATGTAGATATAGATAATAAGCACTAACATACTTTTTAACTAGTTCACGCAAATCGAGTCGCAAGCAGAGCGCGTAAATGCATATAAACAAACAATATCTCGAACAATTCACCTGAGATATTTTGTAAGTTAAAAATTGAGTTGATCATTAATTTTCATATTCATTTCTAACGTTACATAATGATAATTTAAAGTTATTTCATAAGCACTAGTTTAAAAGCGTATCTATAGATATAGGTACTATCATTGTAATCAAGAACAAACTTATGAGGACTCGCGGAGATAACCAGCGATGGCGTCCAAGGCAGATCAACGCTTAAATCTCAGACAGGCACGTACACCGTTCCGGTCTGAAATTACGATTCCCAGAACATAACTGGATAATGCCTAGACAATAAAAACACCCACTTACCCTGGGACGTCTAACAAAAACTCGTTTAATATCGTCCGATCATTGTTAAGTATAATCCAGATTACGAGCCCTTGATCGTCCCTACTACGTTGTCTTCAGTTCCGTGCGGCTCTGCTGTGTTTATGTAAGCGAACATGTTCGGATATTGGTCGCGGCTAATCGCGGTGCATGCTTTTTGTTGCGGAGAGGCGAACGAACCCCGCAGATAGGTTCTTGAAATTGCTTTATTGGGTAACCTGTTTCCGAACACAGAAGGCGTGTAATGCGGTTATGATTCTAGAGGTAATACAAACGACTATATCTCGTTCACGGTAATATGATGTTATGTGGTCTTCCATTTTGTATCCTGTACTGACTTTTTATATGCTAGAACATTGCGGTGATTCAGGTACTGAGTTTTTTTTGAAAACTTTAGTATGTTCAATAATTAACTTAAATACATTGGTCTGATATTAAATTTAAAAAAAAAACACACTACGCATATCGTCGATGGAAATGGGCTAATTGACTATTATGCACAGATTGTCAAAGTCACCGTAGCTAATTAACCTTTCCGCTGTCGTATCACATACATAGTATTTATCGAAAGAGTTGTTCAATTTCCATTAGAAGCTTAGCGAATAGAATCATTATTATCATTCTTCTAATCGAGTATCTATAATTTAATCAAATTAAATTAAGGTTAAACAACCCGCTTAACCGCTAAAATTAACCAATATCTCACTAATAATATCTCGTATATAATTTCTCGACTTTTTACATATTTAAAACACTGGCCTACTCTCAGTCAGAGGTCTAATATTTGATGTCTAAAACATTCTGAAAAGTAGTTTCTATCGTTTTTAAATCGCACTGCACATCAAGCAGTCGGTGTCGTTCATTGGAAATGTGCTGTAACTGTAAAGAAAAAAAGTTATAGTTCATCCCTATATATATATATAAATAGATGTTGGTACATATATCTGAGATTAATAAACTCCAACATTTTGCCTGATTACCATAAAAGTTCGCACACCTTAATGTCTTCATGTTGAAGGTTGTCATGTTATTCAATTACCGTTTAACTGATTGCTTTAAAAATTGTTATCCTATGTAGATATTTGAAGACAGAGAATACTTACACTATTAATTAGAATGAACAAAAGTTACAACAAATGATAATAGTAACAAATAACAGAACGAGAATGGAGTCGTGAGCACAGCTAATACCTTATATTCGTTTTCCTTTTAGTGTCTGTTACGACAAATTATTGTAACCTCTGATTTTTAATAAACAACAAAGTACTAAAAAACTAAATGAATACTTGTATTTTATTCTATGTATTAATTTAAAAAACGCTTGATATTTCTAAATTTAATTAGAACGAGATAATAGAGTGTTATATTGAAGGATACATCTTTATGTCTCATCCATTAGTTGCTCGTTGTGAACAGTCCAATAAAAGTGCATTATCCCGGGCGTACTTCAATAAGGAAACAATCGAACTCACGGTCAGCGCCAGATTTGTTTATGTTTACCGTTCTTCCTACTTCCAATATTGGATATACTTATCCGCTACCTCGTTATGTGGGATCTGGTACTGCGGATGTGGAGTGTGTAAACGGGATGAACGAACCCGACGCTAATTCTTATTTATAACATAACTCAACGACCATAAACACGACTGGAGTTCGATTTCAACCGAGATTCCAATAACGGGATTCCCTCATAAGACTATTTAAAATCGTCCGGGAATATTATTAACTCATTTACAAGTCTGATTTTTTTTTCTATCGTGACCGCGTTGGTGAAGCTCAGATTAAGTATTTTATATGAGACTCGTTAAGTCCGGGGAATGATGTTATTATGTTTTGGGCGGGACAGACACTATTATGTACGTAAATACATAAATAAGATTTTTATACTTGACTAGCGTTTACCCGCGGTTCCGCTCGCTATGATGTAGATTTGTCCCGTCTCCGGGAGAACAGTACTTTTTCTCTTTACCTCTGACAACGTATATTTGATTACAATCAGTTTAGTGATTATGGCACATAAGCGTAACAAACAAACAATCTCATTTTCTCATTTATAATATTAATAAAAATATGGGTTATACACTAACATTTGCCCAGAATCACAACTACATATATTAAATTACTATGAATTGACGAATAATGGATGCAAATGGGTCCATCGCCACTGCAATGAATACGTACCAACTCGATATAGGGCCTATACGTGTTCCATTTGCACTTTGTAATGGTACGTCCTAAGATATCTCTCAAAACCGAAACTGCAGAAAGCCACAAAGAACCACCCTATGAAGATCGACACCTGCGGGAGCGAACGCATTTCAACTTTAAAGGAAGCAACTAACTACTTCATAATTAGACAATTCCCTAATAATTTCCTACATCAATAGTTTAGGTCCACTATGATTCTAATCTAAATCTTTGGAAATCGTGTCCAAATGTAGCACCGAACATTTATTTTCGTTTGAAAATTCTTGCATAGCACCACTTATTTTTTTCGTACTGCGTAATTCAGTAAATTAGTACTTAGATGCATCATTTATAGTATTCGATTTTGATAAAATTACATACTTACCTCCTATTATATAAAATATGCAAAATTGCGATAAAAACTCGAAAAAGAAAGACGTCGGTGGAACCATGTCAATGGTAGGATTTACTTTGATCATACTACTCCAACGAGAAACCTCATAAGTGATCTTTAATGTAGAAGTGACGACAATTAGCGAAATAGGTTCCAATTTTTAAACATAGGGTTTCTATACATGTTCTACCGCGTGCCTAACGGGGAGCGCTCCAAGGAATTATCCGATATGGTCTTGAACTGTGATTAACCTTTAACCCAGTTTGAAACTTGCGCCTTGTATCATTGGTTAACTACTCTTTCTTACGCTCTAGGACATACAAAATCATACAGTTACTATAAGGTTTTTCACTGTCTTCTTGTCGCGGACATTATAGTTCCGATATAATTTACAAAGCTAAGTTGTCTTTCAGAGGATGACACGAGGTTCTGAAAAAGGATATTGTAAAATTAAAAACGATATTATTTGCTTTAAACCTGATCATGGGTAATAGTAATTATTTACCGTAATAAAGAGTGACGTCAAATTCGATTTTACATAGAAAAGTGAATCGAATTCATGTACAGACAAAACATAGACACCGGTCGAAAATCGGCATGTTCAATCCCGGGATGGAAGTCTCGAGATATAACACAAAAGCCTTTAACTGTACATCAGCTTCGGAAACGATCTACATAAAATTATAATGTCCAATAAAAAGATAATCCTGCCATATACAATATGCAGTTTTACGCTCTAGGACATACAAAATCATACACAGCTACTGTAAGGTTTTCAACGGTCTTCTTGTCGCGGACATTATAGTTCCGATATAATTTACAAAGCTAAGTTGTCCTTCAGAGTATGACACGAGATTCTGAAAAAGGATATTATAAAATTAAAAACGATATTATTTGGTTTAAACCTTATCATGGGTAATAATAATCATTTACCATCAAGAAGAGTGATATCAAATACGATTTTACATAGAAAAGTGAATCGAATTCATGTACAGACAATACATAGACACCGGTCGAAAATCGGCATGTTCAATCCCGGGATGGAAGTCTCGAGATATAACACAAAAGCCTTTAACTGTACATCAGCTTCGGAAACGATCTACATAAAATTATAATGTCCAATAAAAAGATAATCCTGCCATATACAATATGCAGTTACAAACATTTAGAATGCGGTGGCCGCTTTCCTTCCATCGTCAGTATAAAAGAAACGGTCTGATAGATTTAGTTGGTGTAATTTTTTGTTACTACTTTTTACATAGGGTACATTAATAAAAGCATCGATGTATTATCTTTTAAGTGCTAGTGACATACATTAAATAGTCAACATAATACTCGTAATGTACGGTCATATAACTAAGCTTACCGTTCTTAGTCTTCACGTGTAATAATATTCTTAGAAGTGTAACGGTGCACTCGAATACAAAGCGCTCCAGTTTTATAATGAAGTTTAGTGCGGTTTGGAACACGGTTTCGGTTTATGACCCCGTCGGAATAAGATTTTTGTCAAAATACCGGACTAAGAATGTGACTCGTGCGTTTATGATAAACGACTAGATGACAGAGTCTTCGACGATAACGTTATGTCACTGACGAAATACAAGTTATTGTAATCGCAAGTATGATAAATACGGCTTCATAGGTAGGAGTATGTTAAGCTGTCAACATTCTTGTTATAATGAATGAGTTTATAATGCAAATGAAGTTTGAGATTTATATTATTATTCTGTTATAAATGTATCAGTTAGATTAAGTTGTTGCGGTGACGGTTTTGCAAAACCCTATACAATATTGATATTACCAAAAGAGCAAAATTTCATTTGATACATTATAGATTCTAGTAATACTCTTAACTCTAGATGTTAGATGTTAGAAACTTGAAGCGATGATGGCTCAGTAGGTAGCGTGTTCGGACACAGTGTTGAAGGCCGTAGGTTCGAATCCTGGCAACTGAGTCGGAGCTTTCGGTGAAGGAAAACATCGTGATGAAACCATAACATGGTGGTAGGGCTTTTTCTAAGTCCGCCTGACTAGATACCACCCTCAAGTTGAAAATCTGTGGTCAAGCACCTGTTGGTGTGTTCCGGCAGCTGCATTTGAGAGCCAGGCTCCCTTTAGGTTTAGCGTGACTACCATCTTAGACCATATCATCATTTAAAATCAAATGAGGTTGTGATCAAACGCTAACCTATAAAGAATAAAAAATAAAGAAAAGTCTCTAGATTTGTAGAACATTAGGGTTGCAATATTTTTTTCCTTGAGTCAATAACAGTTTCATATAAAAATGTTTCCACTATATTAAAATAAACAAAAAAAATATTCAATGAGTTGTCTATTTTGAAAAACAGAGAATTTAAAAAAAGACTTGTAATTTTTAATAAAATAGGCACAGTAAAATCGAAATGTGTATTATTCTTTTCAGATCGGCTGTGACCGCTGTATCGTGGCACCCACAATCGGGCCTGTTATCTTCAGTGGACCGGGGCAAGCGCGCTGTCATTTGGGGTGACTTGTGACAGGCCTGGGAGGCGCCTCGGCCTCCGCCACCTATTTTACAGGTCAATTGTTTATTGTATTTACATAAGTGACAAAAATAATAATCGCATTGATGTGTCTATTATTTCTGTTTCATATTGTTCACCTAAAGATTATTATGACAATTTAAGATTTCTAGACAATAGTAAAACGCTTATATTTTTAACCAATCTCAATACTATTAAATTAAAATTAAATATCTGTTATATATCTTATATAAATAGCCGAACATATATATGTAAGCGCAACACTTAAGAAGTAATAGTTAGGACAAGATTAGTATGAGAAAATGTTTAAAATTTCATATAGAAAGTGAATAATTTGGATCAATGAGTCTCTATACAAAAAATTACACGAGTGAGTGAGACACAAGACAATAGGGACGGGGTATAAAATAAAAGAAAGAAAATATAAACCTCATTATTAAACAAACTTTTTTTTCGAACTGACTACACTATTGGCCTGACCGGTCTTCACAGCTTCACCGGATTACATTAAGTCAAGCCCAATTCTAATAATATAAAAGTTATTCTAAATATGAGCGTAACAACAATGGCATAAAAAAAAATATTTTTTAAATAATTAATTAGGGCTTTTAATTTCTAATTAATAAGTAACTGACCTCGCGACTTCGTCTGTTTCATTTATTATCTTAACAATATATTTTATGTATAGAGGAAAAACATAAGCACAACACCACTTACCCCACTTGTCCACGACAGGCTTATTGAATGTTTATTGAAATAATTGTTTTTAATAACTTTGTATTGAATGTAGCTATAGTGATCATCTTTTTTTTAGATAAGGATCAAGTATCTAAGCAGTAAAACAAAGAAATATCGGAATATATCCATTATTTTTTTTACGGAAGCACACGCAACGACAGATTTTTATCATTTTATTTATATATAAGATTATTTTTGCCAATCTCGTTAATACTCAAGCTACTCGTAGTGTTAAATGTCATGCGCTATCACACCACCAAAGCCTGTTATGTGTGCATAACGATATATCGTAGCGGTTAATCTGTGCAAACTGATTTGCGTAGATTAATCGATCGTGTGTATGAAAAATCGTAACAGGTTTTTTCTTCATCGGCGGCAGTTAACGATCGATAAATCTACGCAAACCGGTTTGCACAGATTAATCGTTACGATATATCGTTACGTGTGTAGCAGGTTTAAGTAATTTATAACAGTCACCAATTTCTTCGGTATTCCGTGAAAGACGCGGGTCAAAGGTTTATAACACATAAAGTAGCAATATTATTATGCTTTTGTTCATTAGAACGTGTAGAGATCCGCTCCCGTTCCGATTTCACACGCCGTAAAACATTATTCATTTGTTGTTTTAAACGACCATATATACACACAATATGATGTCTTTATTTCACTCATAAACATAAAACTAAGCACGATATTACTCATTTTTCTTATGACAATATTTTTGTACATAATTTCTTTTTTCTATATTCCGCGAACTCGGAAGGTATGAATAAAAATAGAAGAAATGTACATGATTACATATCTTTATCTGATCGTCATGGTTGCCACATGGTAGAAGTGATTTGTTGATTTATTACCGTCGCGACGTCTAGAAAAAAAACCAGACACTACGAAAAAATCGCAATGAACAAATTATTAATAATTATGTCTGGTCAAATAAAACCAACTTAGTTCGACCGCATTCAGTTTTGTTTAAAAAAAAAGTGCTAAATCTATTGGCTAGAATCTTAGACTCTATTCAGTTTTCTTTGTCTTATTAAATAGTTGGTGTAGGTAGTAATTCTTATAATGAAGATTAGAATGTAGCTGTAAACGATAGTTGTGAAATTGAAATAAAAATTAAAATATTAAAATTTTTCAGCACGTCACGTCGCGTCGGTTTAAACTCCATATTACATTATTAAACGCGGCTAGAACTTTTCACCCTTGTTTTAAAAAAAGTCAAGTGTGGAAATACAATTGAAATTTTGTTACCTTACAACACAATAGTGCCGACAAGTGAAAGCGTGACTTTCGACTTTCATTAAGTTTTTGTGTAAGTTTATGTATGGGGCTCGCGGCCGGGCCATATTGTCTCGCGACATAAATCTGCGATACTATTCTGAATAAAGAGGTCTAAGTGTTTGCTCGATTTTTACTTTCGAACGCACGGCTTACCAAAGAATGAGTTAGCGATCGGAAATATTATTTTATTTCACCTATATATATATATACATATACATTGGAATATAGTTAGTCGTATATTATATGTCCCACTTACGCATTTAGTATATTACTTCTTTTATAACGGGTCGTGAAATTTACTATACTATGTCAGTTTGTGAGGAAAATAATAATAAACAAGGAAGAATAATATCACCGCCAAGCGACATGATTCCTTCAAATTACTCTCATCACATCAACCAGCAACCACTGCAGTTAGGGTAGTTCGGTGAAGCTGTGAAGACACCATATGGTGTCAACAGTGTAGGTCAGTTAGAAAAAGAAACACTGCACTTAAGACCTTTTTTTTTCGAACTGACTATACGCCATTGGCCTGATGGGCCTCCGCAGCTTCACTGGACTCAGGGTTAAGATCTCTTGGTAACTCGGTAATCACCGCTCCGTAAGTTCTTGTTTATTCAGTGTCTTATTGTCCTTCTATACATATGTTCTACTACTTATATAGTATTCGAATAATTGAAGATCTGTTTCTCAATATAATTTACTAGCTTTTGCTCACGGCTTCGTCCGCGATAATCTAGATTTTGAGAATGTAATACAGCCAATATTACTCTCTAATAAAGTAGCTTTCTATAGGCAAAAGAATTTTTAAAATCTGTCGCGTATTTTTTTGGGTTTCTCCGTTAGAAACAAAAAATAAATTTTATTCTCTTTGTAACAGTAGTTAATAGATTTATGCTATTATAATGAAAATTAATTTCGGTATTTTTTTCTTATAATCGAAGTAAAATATGTATACATGACAAAAACAAGATAAGCGCTCAGAGAAGACTGAATTGTAAATCTTAGGCATTTAATAGTTACCGTCGCTTCGGGCGACAAGTCTCATTATTAACCATATGTATTGGAAAGTCATTCATCAAAGATTGTTTTGTTAATATCGATATAGCACTAATGGTACTGACCATTAAAATGAACTAAAGTAGATTATTATTCATTTGCATCTCAACCGATGACGGTGCTTAGGGGACAATAACCTCGTTAGAATTGAAATATAGGCACTATTTTTAATTCGTATAATCGATAAAAAATATAAAGGATATAATTTAAAAAACAGTACATTTTTACTCATGTATTCGATTTCTATTCTTTATAATGTTTACACAATGGTTATAGGATGTTAGTTGTATAGATTTCTTTTATTATTATTTAAGTTACACTTCTTTTCGCGCGTTAGGGAAAAATGATGACAGTAAATTTTTACGATGCGCGCGCACACCGTCACGAAAGCCCGACACTCTGAAGTTAGCTATAGTCGACATTTTATTAAAAAAAATTAAGTACCTTTTTTCTATTGTTAGTGTCGTTTTTTCTACAAACGTAGAATAAGGCGAAAGATAAAATTATTGAAAAGATTTTTATCTTGTTACGCCAAAGAAGTTTAACTTCTAACGCGTGCACATAAGTACACAGTACTTTTTTTTTATTTATTTCTTGTAATAGTGATAGAATGTATAAAAATTAATCACACAACAGTTGTATTTTTAAACTTAGTTCTATTGCTACTATAATTCACTTCCAGAACACGGATAGAGAGATTCAGAATAGATGAGGACAGTGCTGACTTAACGGTAGCCAATGCCAAGAAGTAATTGACAAACTAAAATCAAGATGAGAGGATAGTATATTCAGGAGAATGGATAACATCTAGAACGATCAGCACTAGTAAAGCATAAAAGGCATGATTGATTTGTATACGTAACACTATATACACCCAAAGGAGATAGATAATCGAGTTCGAATTAGATGTATACTGAGTCGTGGTTGTCGAGTAGTTTGACCGGTGCAATGTCAATTCAATGACCGTAAATTCCAAACCCGGTATGAACCCACGAATTTTTGTGAATTTGCGTGCATTTACTAATTTAAATTGGTAGCATTATCGGCTGACGGTGAAAAAAAAATGTCAGGAAGAAATCTTAACCTGAGAAATGTTCTTGTGTCTAATACCACATTGTACGTGGGATAAATATAGCACTTTCAGTTTCTCGTAGTTTGAAATCGCCAATACTTAGTGAGCAGACGTGTTAATTATACTAATAACTTCCTTCGGGAAAAGGCCTATTATGGCCCCGCAGTAGGTAGGCAGTACAGGCTGATGTGATGTGATAAGATTCCATGAGTCACGTAGGCTAAATTTGAAACTTGGAAGGAAAGTATATTAAATGCGATGTCCATTTCACATTATAGTATACGACATTATGTCGATTACAACTAACCAATGATTTTTAAAATCATCCACCTTCATTATTTATTACTACAGAAAACAAAAATAGATTTTCTGAGATAGATTGAAATTAACATATAACTGTTAGGTAAATAAAATAGTTTATAAAGATATGTAATATTCTTTATACGAGTATCTTCGAATGACTTCGAATTTAGTAGTAAAATATTGTTTTTTTTTTTAAGAATTCTATCGTTTTTAATGTAAAATAAATATTGATATATCAACAATGATCCAGTACAGATTTTTTATATTTAGATATATTTAAGAATTTGTGTAGTTTATATATTTTTTATTTTCTATCTTTTTATCCTTTAAAAACATTTTCTTCAGTAGGTACTCAGTAATCCGCAAGATAACCCTTTTATTGTGACGAATTCGTCTTGAATTAATTTTCCAAAAACACTTACAATTAAATATGAGCTGAATAAAGTCCATAAAAGTGCACGAAGAAAGAAGAATTCACTATTTATCATACAATTATTTAAAAACAGTAAATGGTCCACTTCTGACTACACTTTACAAATAGTTTCATAACCTCATTTAAACGAGATGCAATATCCTTGTGTATTATTTTCATATGAATGAAGGATATTTTTATATGGGAGAGTATCGTTGACAATGGCAGGGGTGAATTACATATTGCCTTGAAGAGCGTATTACTATCGGGGATAGATCATGTAATATTTGGGTGGCATATGAATAGGTCAGCTAATACGATTTGCATTCATTGATATGGTCAAATAGAAAGATGGTTGTTCCAATTTAGAGGCTCTTGTAATGGCATCAGAACTTAAATTATATTCTACTATGATCGAAATAAACAACACAGAGACCCGAATTTAATCAAGCTAAATGTTTATAAGTTAAATTAAAATGTGCTATCATGTCCCCGTTGTAATTATTAAGCCGGGTAAATAAATTTCCGTAAGATATTATAAAATTATTCATCAGATCAGTGCGAACATGATTACAGGCAAATGACAACAGTAGTATAATTTTTAACAAATAAAAAAAAAACTTTGTTTTTACGGTACTTTAAAATATTTTTTAATTAATACAATTAAGCTATAACAAGCATCCCTTATAAAAATTATATCCATAACAGTTTATGTGTTCGTCGGTATACATAAAAATTATGGACGTAATGTATCCTTGTCAAGACATGTCATTATTTATATTATTATCTTTCAAATTATTTCAAAACATCGGCGAAATGGTTTTGTGATAGTAGTAACGGTATATGCTAACTAACGAAGGAGTTGTCTTACACTACATTTAATTTTTGGAATTCTTTGGTTAATAAGAACTGTACAGTCAACTTAAGTAATTAATTATATTAGTACAAAAATAAAGAATACAATTGACTTCGTGTTATATCTTTACATTATCACATATTCAATATGGTAATCTCGAGTGACGAGCAAAACTAAACAGGAATAAAACAAATTGTAGCTAGCTGCTGACTGTATGCACTAGTGAAGTTTGTTGTTATAATTAATGCATTCCGTATATTGAAAGCGCGAAATAATTGCATAGAGTTAATCAAACAAAATGCAAGGAAAAACTTCAATAATCAATACATTTTATAAAACAAAGTCATCCGCCGCGTCTGTCTGTCAGGATGTTCGCGATAAACTCAAAAACTACTGAACGGATTGTAATGCAGTCTTAGATAGAGTAATTCACGAGAAAGGTTTAGGTATATACTTTGTCAAGGTTCTTTTTGTAAATTGTAAATGGGTTGAAATAGAATGATAATTGTTGAAAGAATCGAAAAAAGTCAAACCGCCTTAAGCGTTTCATGCACATAAGTATATATTTTTTTATCATTAGGGCAGGACAACGTCCGCGCCGGGCCTGCTAGTTTGGTATAATCACGACAATATTCAATTTACCTCTTTATCTGTCACGCGTAGTTTAGTCAGCACTATTCTTATTATCTAGAAATTACTGTGTACTATTTGAGACTTGAAACCACATATATGCAAATTTGTTGATAGTATAAAGTGAATAAAAACAGCTTGTAAATCTCGCGAAATACTTAACAGATGCTTGCGACCGCGACACACCTATGTGTTTGAGAAACGCTGCACTAGAATGCCTGTGTATCGCAGCATTAGTGAATATTTTTTTGAAACCGACACTGGTTTGATCATATTACCAAATTTATTTTATACATTTCATTAAAAGATCTTCGCAGAGTACGAAAGTAATCGTGTGTTCACTTTTTAGAGCCCAAGATTAGTCGTTCTTAGTAATACCTAAAAAGCTGATGTGCTATAAATAAATATTTGGTTTAAGCAAAGCTACTGCAGATGTAGTTGAATATTGGCTTCAATTGGTTAATTTTGATTATTTATCAGGCATAATGTAAACTAATATGTGTACTATTAACTATATTCTTCATTGTATGAAGCCTTTTGTAATATATATTCAAAAATAAAACCGTCACTGCTTTGCCAAAGCTATGTTTTGACTGGTAAATAAACAAAATTTACAATTTTGAGGGTCATCTTTAGCGATTTCTGTTTTCGCATTGCTCCTGTGAGATACTTAATTAGGGGCCTAAATTTGAAAATAAATCTGCGACATATACTGCATGCTGATTGGTCAATGAGACTCATAATTAAAGCTTGGCACGCTTTAGCGTAAATATCTTTGAATTGTAATGATTACATTGTCTCCTATCCCGTTATCAAATAGATGTGAATCTAAAATGAGTTCTTAAGAATGAATTAAATATTTGTGTCACAAAACTGGTAGCAATCTGCATTACCGTAATTCATGATGAAAAAATACTTCATTTTGTTCAAATAACTTTATATTTTGTCTAGTGATCGAACTAAAATGGTTATTGCATAAAGTGATCAAACTTTAGCAGGAACGTATTAATAGTTATGAAAAAGTCTTTGGAAGGTTTATTATTAATTTAGGGCTTCTAAGTTAAACGACATCGCGTTGAAGAAAATGTAATAATTTTTCCTCGTGCATCTCTATTTACTCGGTAATGGCTATAGCGGAACGATATATTATTATTACAGTAAAATAATAAAAAGGCAAGCAACACTAACGTGCTACTTTGAATGTAATTTGTGGAGGCCGGCATCTGCGCTCGCTCGATCCGTGTACACTGAGTGTTGTATCGGCAACGGGCGCTGGACCGTTCACTAACCGTTTGTCGCCAAAACGAAGCGGAAAATTTAATACTTCTGCTCCGTACGTGATCAGTATAGTTGTTTTTGTTGTAACACAAACGGCACACTTTCGTTTGCCATCGGGGGAGACACTTCCAGTCTATTGTGTTTTTGTACTTCCCTGTTATAGAAATTTTAATTAACCACAGCCTAAACAATAAATACATATATATTCATGTCGAATTTTTTTCATTTTACTTTCGGTTTTGGAATTTGCATATATACTAATACAGTGCGTACCCGAAAACTGTAACTATTTACTGTTTCGATTAGGATAATTTTATAACATGTATCTAAATAAATTAATATTGTATAAAGTCAGCTTTTATACAAATGTGGTAAAAAGTTTAATCGCACTGTTTTTTAATGTGTATAGCGGCCATTTTGGTATCCACCATTTTACATTTATTTCATCTTCGTGTATAATCAATGAACATGCAAAATTGCAAAGTCCTGGGTCTAAAAGAAATGGTTCTAATTCAGCTTACAAGATTTAACAGAGCTAGCTAAATAAAACCTTATAAAAAGATTTATGAAGATTGGCCACAAAAAAGATTCCATAATCTTCTTTTTAGAAATTTCCTGTGACACGTAAACTTGAAAAATAGTTTTATAATACCAATATTATATCCAAAGGAAATATTATAAATTTTATTTAAAGGGCAATAGTGATTGTAAATTTTTTAAGTGTTCTATAAGAAAAACGGTTAAATTTAGTTTGACAACTGCATAGTTTCTTTAGCTTATATTATTCTTCGAGATCAATCCTACATTAATCTAAAAACTACACTTATACTGGTTTATTAGCTTTCAATTTAATTACACGTTGTAATAGAAAAATTACGATTTTATGATTTAAAAAAACAAAGCTATCAATTAAAAAGTTTATTGTTTTTATGATATTTGATACAAAAATGTGTAACAAAACTAACTTGTTCGTGTCTCTCGGTACCGTTATCTTTTGTTATGGGAGTCCAAAGAATTTGAATAATGCCCTGGGAATCAATTCTTATAGTATACGACATTATGTCGATTACAACTAACCAATGATTTTTAAAATCATCCACCTTCATTATTTATTACTACAGAAAACAAAAATAGATTTTCTGAGATAGATTGAAATTAACATATAACTGTTAGGTGAATAAAATTGTTTATAAAGATATGTAATATTCTTTATATCTTCGAATGACTTCGAATTTAATAGTAAAATATAGTTTTTTTTTAAAGAATTCTATAGTTTTTAATGTAAAATAAATATTGATATATCAACAGTGATCCAGTACAGATATTTATATTTAGATATATTTAAGAATCTGTGTAATTTATATATTTTTTATTTTCTATCTTTTTTGTGGTGTAAATACCGTAACTTAAGGAATCAATCTAATCAAAAAGTTTTATATAATATTCCAGGAAAAAATAAGAATTTATTAAAAAATAAATTGATAAATGATTAATTGTAAAATATATAGAAAAATGCTAAATAAAAAAACGAAATCAAATAATAATCAGATTTAATTAAATATTCACACGTCTAGTATTGAAGTTATACAACCGACAGCGCGCGATGCTCGTCTGCTTGAATTTCGATAATCGCACGCACACATAGTTACTCGTATGCAATAGAAAGGGACTAAGAGAGTGTAAAAATATCATGGAGAGGGCGAATCACGTTCTCGTTGCGTGACAATTTGAAGCAGTTAACTCCTACGGCAAGCCGCGTTAAAAAAATTCGTCTCAAAACCACAACATATATGAATGTGAAAACCTTTTTTCTTTATAATATACAAATGTAAAGATCGAAAGAGGAATACAAACGCCAAAACAGCTAGGTATTAATCATAATAATAGTAGGTACACAATACCTCCATTATATGAAAAATATGAGTTCATGTGTGTTTATGTGTGTGCGCAAGTAAGAATGTGTTTGTTATTGAACAGAAATCTATAATGGGTGTTTGTATTCATATAAAAAGTACAAAAAGATTTCAGTCATAATTTTTATTTAATTGTTGTAGCTTCAAGTTATAGGCTAATTAATATGGCCATGCTTCTTGGAGAAGTGGTAATCTTGTTCGGTTACCATAGTACAAACTATACTTGTTTTAAATAAAAGTATCATGCATGAGATAGCCCTCGTATTATAATTATTACTTCATGGTAACCCATAATAAAGTCCTGTTGAAATATATTATAATTTAGAAATGTGATATAATGTCGATTGTATTAAGAATCAGTACGAAACACGAGTGCTCGAGTCATGAATATCGCAGATCTCAATCGAGCACGGTAGCCGTCGACAACCGTCACATACCGCGACACCGCCTCGCCAACATTGTCCATTAATACGCATCAATCAACTTTCATCATTACGCCAACTTTAATTTGTGTAACTGTACATTATGTGGACAGTTTCGCTTATAATTAATATCGGCAACTTATGTCTAGTCATGTTACAATATAAATAATAGTATGCCCAGACAGTTATGTTGTAAAACCACACGATTATATTTTTAAGAGACTGATAGCCGTCGCCGATATTTTTAAATCAAACAAAATGTTAATAGTTTAAAAATTCGCTTAACATATTTATAATTTAATAACAATAATTTTTGACAAAATTACACCTTTCACTTCCTCCGCTGTAATCTGTGCAGCCGAGATCAACGTCGATGATCGATGGCCGGCGTGTTTGACCCGAGGCAATTTAAAACACAAATCCTTTAGTAAAATGAAATCTTGGGCATCATAAAAATAACACGTAATATATTAAGTGTAATAATAATATTTAATTTATTTATCTTTTCTGTATTATACATAAAAATTGTTGTTGATTATATCTGATAAATAGATAATCATCTACTTCGTGGATACATAACTGAGTAGACGTGAAATTTAAAAGCTCGACATTATGAAGATAAATTATAGTATATATACTATATATACTATAATTTATCTCATTTTCCAATTTTTAATTTGAACGTGATAACTACATATTATAAAATAAAGTCGTCCGCCGCGTCTGTCTGTCTGTATGTTCGCAATAAACTCGAAAACTACTGAACGCATTGTAATGCGGACTTTACAAATAGATACAGTAATACATGGGTAAGGTTTAGATATATAATTTGTCAAGGTGTTGTGTAAATTGGTTGAAATATAACGATAATTGTTGGAAGTATTGTAAAAAGTTAAGCCGGTTGGGAGCTTTCGTCGAAAACGTTGCCTAATTATTTTGAGATATAACAAAACAATGCATAGTGAGATATTCCTCTTTTATAGATCTACAAAAAAATCTGGGATGGCATATACCTGTCTTTTAAGGATAGCTTACTATACCCATCTATCTTCTAAAAACACGGTCACATACAATGAGGTAATTGGAAGGCTATTTAGACGGATACAATATTAATCCTTATCAAATTGAATACATTAATTACCTTAAGCATTTCATGCACATAAGTATATATCTTTTAATATCAGGGCAGGACAACGTCCGCCGGGCCTGCTAGTATATGATAATTGACGATGTATGAACACGACTTTTCAAACGGCGTACTAGACGTACCCGCGGCTTCCAATGTGGTTATATTATTTGTTATTATATATATATATGTATAGCAAAATCGATATGGTGTAGATATTCTCTGTTTTCAAATATAAATTGTCATGGCAATCAGTTGAACTGTATAGAAGTTGATGTTGTGTGTGCCTGTTTACCTAATGGCAAATTATAATAAAATTGATAGTATAAAAACATTTGCATGTAAAAACAAATACGTAGTGCAAAATTTCATGGTTAGAATTTATAAATCATATATGCTATATATCACCAAGTATTTAATCAGAGTACTTATTATACTTCTCGTGCAATATGAAAAATATCCATGCAAATTGTGCTGCGGAATTTATACTTATTAATGGGCGAAATTTGACCATAATAAGAGCCACAAACATTTTCTTCACTTGTTCATATATAGATATTATTCAAATATTGTATATCCTGAAGTACGAGGAATACTCAAATAACGGAAAAAAATATTTCCATTTTTTTTCTTGATAACACAAAATCTCGTCAATATCTACTAAATAAAAAAAAGTAAATGGGTTAAGAAACAGAGGACAAAGATTTACTTAACCATTTCGTCTCTACATATTTACATATAGAAGATTTAAACTTCATTCATTATAATCGTACACTTGTCCCACCTAAGTAGGGTCGTCACAACATGTTTTCCTTTTCCACTCTCCTCTGTCAATTTGTTTTATATACATGTCATTTTTCACACAATCCATCCACACCTTTTCGGTCTTCCTCTACCCCTATCCGTCCAATCTCAAACTCAAAACTTTTCTTGTTTCATGATCTTCATCTCTTTTCATTATATGCCCGTACCATGCTAACCCATTACTCCCGAACTTATCTGTCACTGGTGCTATTTTCAAACTTCTTCCGATATAGTAGTTATTAGAAGATTGAAACTTAATTATTTATCACATTTAGTATTCTCTTATTACCTATGATGTTGATTATGCGCTGTATTGGTTAAGTTCCAGTCTGGAACTGCAATTATGCTAGAAAAAAGTTGGCACAGAAAATTTACAATTTGCTATTTCTACTAGTTTATAAATTATTTGTCAAAAATGAAGAAGTAGCAAGCATTGATAACGTAGCCCGAATAAACGTATTTTCATTCATATTTCCCGAGCAGTATGTAGTGACCCGACTAATCACTTAGTCCATAGCATAGTTACCGACATTTATTTATGTTTGTTTACAATCTCCAGCCAAGAGCTGGAACTGGAGTTCTGTTATGAAAGAGATATATTTTTCACAGCATTTTGTCTTCTATATATATTGAATACAGTAGAATCTCGATTATATGAATATCCGATTATCTGGACTCATTCTTCAAGAAGTGACTGAACTGCGATAGCGAAGACCCTGGGTTCCAAATTTTAACTGATAAAGAAGAGACAAACTGGTGACGTATGTGAGAGTCTCGTTCGAGCAGCGGCCGGGTGCGCACGTGCCCGCTCGCAGCTCTGACGGTCCGTTAGTTCGGCAACTCGCGCGCAGTTGTCGGATATTTTCGTGTGTGTCCGGAAGTTTAGTGTGTTCGAGCGGCTACTGTCGATCGTACGCTCTTTTCAGAGCGACGGTGTACCTCCATTAGTGCACCATTTAAACCGCACTTTTCGGTGCGAAGCCGTGCACACTGTTTGCAGTGCGTCGAGTCGCCGTGCTACGCGTCGCGCCTCGTGCTGCGCTTCGAGAGTCGTGCAGCGCGTCGTGTGCCGTGCAGAGCGTCGTTCTTCGCGCCGCGCCGTGTGCAGTTTCAAGAGAAGATTCGCGTTCGCGTCGCGTCGCGTTTTCCCTTTGGCCCGGACACGGATTGTCCGTTAGATTCAAAGTAGGCGCACCCCCCTGCCCCTCAGGCAGGGAGGTTAGTCATGTCCACCCCCGCGATCCCGCCGCCCATTCAGGCCCCTAAGGCCCTAGATGACACCGTCCAACTCAAGGACCTTATTAGGTTCCATATGTTCGCGCGTCAGCACAATCCGTTGTTAGTATCGGAATTCGATAGGCTCCGACGCACTTACGCGCGTAGCGGGAATGTATGTGAGTTTGGAGTTCCGCGCTGTTTCCGCGACGACCCGTTCGCGCCGTCCGACCGCGACTCCGACGATGAGTCCGACATGGAGCTTGACGCGCCTCGCGCGGCCGCCCCCGCGCCCGCTCCCGCGCCCGCGCCCTCGCCCGCGCCCGCGCCCGCGACGTCGTCCGCCGATAAAGACGGTTTCACAACCGTCACGCGCCGCGGTAAACGCCCACGCACCGCGAATCAGACCGACAGCGACTCAGCTGCGGGACGCTCAGTCCCAAAGCAGTCGAATATAGGTGGCGCTCGGGTGCCCCGAGCCTCTCCCACGCCCTCTGCCGCGATTTCGGCTGAAGCTCCGGCTGCGGAACCCGCGGTCGCGGCTAAAAAGCCACGCCCACCGCCTCCCGTCACCTTCCGTGACAAAGCCCGCTGGGTAGAGATTTCGGACGACCTTAAGTCGAAAGAAATCGCTTACCAATCCGCCGTCAACACTGTTGCCGGCATTTCTATCCGTGTGTCGACCCCCGATGAGCATCGCAAGCTCACGAAATATTTCAGGGAGCGTCAGCTCCCTTTCTTCACTCACGCTCTCGAGGAAGAGCGTCACCTCCGTGTCGTCATTCGAGGAGTTCCCTCTGAACTCACCGAATACGACATCTCAGATTGCCTGAACGTTCAGGACTTCCCGGTCCGGAGCGTGCAGCGCATGCGCCACCCCCGCACGAAGGCCCCCTTCAACCTGGTGATGGTCATACTGGACCGCACCTTGGAAGGCAAGGCTATTTTCAGCCTCAACTCGGTTTGCGGCCTGTCCCCAGTATTCGTCGAGCGTCCTCGCAAGTCCCAGATACCCTCGCAGTGTCACAACTGCCAGGTGTACGGTCATTCCGCCCGGCACTGTCACCTGCGTCCCAGGTGTGTGAAGTGTCTCGGGGATCACTCCACTAGGGAGTGCCCCCGCACTCCCGAATCCATCGAGCCTCCGAGCTGCGTCCTTTGTGAGCAGACGGGTCATACCGCGAATTATCGCGGGTGTCCCCGTGCGCCTCGCTCGACCCATCCCCGCCGCGGCGGTCGTGCGACCCGGTCCAGGGCGCACGGCCCGCCGGCTCGAACGAAGCGGCCTCCGCCTCCGCCCATACAAAGCCAGAAGGCTTTCCCCGACCTGCCGGGCACCTCCAGTGCGCCGGCAGCATCCGCTCCTGCGCCGAGCGCGCTCTCCTGGCGCGTAAGGCCTTCCCCGCCAGCTCCCTCGGCTCCTAAAGCCAAGCCCCAGCCTCAAAAGGCTCTGTCCACCCCTGCGCCACCTATCGCGGCTTCAGTATCGACCTCCGGTATAGACTGGATAGCCCGTCTTCTCTTGGTACACGATGTACAAGAGATAATCGCATTTAACGCGTTAGTTAATAGTACGTCTGAGCTCGGGCTCTTAAACGCCATCTCCGCTTTCCCGGCCGTCGCGACCACGGTACAACAATTAACCCGCGCCGCGCATAAATAAATTCGCGTAAATCAAAATATCAGTACGAACCCGCGTGTTCATATACAATAGACCGATACATTAGGATTTGTTACGTAATTATTTAGTTAAATCGGCACCGTGCCATTGTACTTTATTTTTTAGCTCGATCCCCTCTGAAAAGATGCGTGTTTGCGCCCACGCCTGCGATTCTCTCTGCTCACCGCCTTGAGCGAGGGTTGAAGATTCGATCCCGCACACTCGTCGCGATTTTTCTTGTAACAGCTCGAGCCTAGGTAGTCCCTCGGTGTGGAGCCCTCGAGTATGTTACTCGCGCGAATACAGTGGTTTACACATGGTCTACACTTACACGATCACCCCACACACTTGCACATCTAGGCACTCAGTGGTGGGCTGTTTTTTTTGCCCTTTTCGGACTGAAATAGGTCACATAACACAGTAGTCAGATACCAAATACACATATACATTCGTGAAACATGCATGGTCACACATGCATTTTTCACGAATTCACATATGTGTATTGCATGGATAGATAGCTTAGCTAGCTTAGTTAGTTCGGGAATCCGGCGACAGCTCAAGCCGAGGTGCACCGAGTGCCCTTGAGATGTTTCGCCTAAAAACAATCGGGTGAGTGCCTTAAGCGCTCCCCTTAGTAGTCCGGTAAAACTGTAGCGGCCTCCGGGTCAACAGTGTAGGTCAGTTCGAAAAAAAAAAAAAAAAAAAAAGGTGACGTATGTCAAATAACATCTCACGCAGAAGCTTTTGAAGCTCTAGATGTCGCTTTTAAATGGCGTGAAAGACAGGACGAATCGCAGAATCCTGTACAGTTATTACAACTGAAGTGCATCAGAGACTTGGCCGTGATGGAAATATGTGATCATTACGTCAAAGAATATTAAAAAATTAATTCCAACTAAAATTTTAAATTACATAGGTCATTTGTTTTTTTTTTTATATTGTATTGTCTAAATGACGTATAGTATAAAACCATATCCATGATAAAAAAGTTATTAAAATTTAATTACTGTTTGATTTGACTTTCAAATCAATTATGCGGATTTTCGAATTATACGGTTTTATTTAATTCAGATAATCGGGATTCTACTGTAGTAGCTTTTGTCCACTGCGTCGATGGCATTAATATAGAGTTGACCTGTCCCTCAACAATAGTACTTTTTTCTGCATAAAAGTTAGTTAGATGTTCTTTCATGTACCCCTATCAACGTGTATGTAAAATTTCATAATAATCGGTTAAGTAGCGTACTAAATGAACAAACTCACATTTTCATTTGTAATATTAGCTAGGATTTGTTATTATTACTTAGCCCTGCTAAGTGTAAAGTGTAATCATACGATTCAACTTATATAATTTATGTTTAAGATATAACGAAAAAAAACAAATGAGCATTTTTAAATTTATATATCATTATTTGATTTTGTAAATGCGTAGCATAACAGTGGTTCAATTTATACTGGTATTATAATTTATTTTTCTTATAGAAAGTTATGCTATTCCTGAATGACAGGCAGATTTAGTCCTATTACTTTTTATATTGTAATTAAAACATATGTAGTTGCTTATAATATAATATAGACTGATAAATATAGATTGATACATAAATAATAACTGTTATAAGAACACATTAATCACCTATCATGTCGACAGTTATAAAACGATTTCACCGTTGTGGGACCTTATCGAACGTCGTGAATGTGCCAAATGGAATTGTGAGTTTAAAAGTTAAATCTGTTGTTAAAAATAAGGAGGCTCCTTTAGAGTCGAAAATATATCATTAAAGTAAAAATAAATCATTCGTGTTTAGGAAGTATTAATTCGTCAAAAACAAACATTCCCATTTTTTTTTGTTAAAAAAATTGATTGTCTGTAAAGTAGGTTTACGGACGATAATTTTATGTGATAACGTCATAAGATAACACTGATGAAAAATTGCATACTTTTATGAATCGAATTGAATTATTATCACTAAATTATCGTTATTTTATATAGTACAAAGAAGGGGTTAATTGAAATTTACAGTTTTTTCGTTAAATTATACGTCACAAGGCGAACGCTTAGGCCGATCGCGCCTCTCTAGCTTGCACGCCTCGGCTCAGGCGGAACGTGACAATGAGTCATGATTTTTCGTGCGAGCAGCCGGCGATCATCAATTTCTAACACGTCAAAAAATTATCATTTCATTATATACTTAATGGAACACAGAAAAATACTTCGTAAACTATATATTGTTTTTTAATTTACAAACTATATTAAATAAGCAATCGCCCGTGGCTTCATCCGCGTTAATTTATGATATAAAACTTAAAAACAATAAAAATATAGCCTATCGCCACCTAGTGACGTATTATTGTAAAATGAATTGGATAAAAACCATGGAGCCTATGTAGGTGTGCGAACTTTTTAATTATCGTTTTAGTTAAAAGAATATCATTGATAATTTATATCCAAATCAAAATCGCAGAGGTGTCCAACACGGACTTTGATTAAACTAATTATATTGTAATGAAGTAGCGAGATATTTGTCATAAAACTGTCTCTAATTTACATTTTTTTGTTCTTATCTAGTCACAATTTTTACACTTCACATTACGTTTAATACGATAGCCATCAATAAATTTACAATTGATTACTGACATCAAAATGTACCTCTAAAAAAAAAAACTTGACACGAATTTTACCGTAAGTCGAGCTACACATGAAGAATCAATTAAGTGTTACCGTTTTAGGAATAATTATGTTTCTTTTAATGCGGTATCTTAAGGCCGGTAGTCGACATTCAGTATCGCTAGAGTCGACCGGAGGCGGGCGGCCTAATAGCAGCTATTAGCAAATAGCTTTGGGAAATCTGCAACAATGAACACGAAATATGCTCATCGCTGGTCCCCATTTATTAAACTTTTTGCGATACTATCACTTGTTTTAAATGTATGCCAAATTGTCTACTTTTTTCTTTCAAGTAAACGGAGCAATTTGGCCCCGGGCGGGTCTAATATCATTATTAAATTATTATCGTAACGCGTTTATATTTTATCTCTGTATCATTTGTGTTACTTTCCAATTATTAATAAGTTTCTTTTGTTTTTATTTTTTTATGTTTATAAAAACATACCGAATAATTCATTTATAAACGCAATATAAGTTGTTTATGTTGTTCGTTTACGACGGAATGAATAACAGAACATTTTATTACCGAATGATTATTCTAGTATACAACGACGCGTAGAACTCTACGATACGGTTCATGCAGCTTATACAACACTAAATTTACTCTGTGGAATATTTTACTGCCCGCAGAATATTTATTACCTAATCAGGTATGAGCAGTTACAAAGCCTAATTAGTTTTCTTATATAGTTATGGTACCTAATACGATTTTAGAGATTCACGATCCTCCATTTGTTGTCACGAAACTACATAGATTGCGAGAATTTCCTCTGAATCCAAAAATATATTTAGGAAGTATTTAGTAAAAACCTTTTATTAAACTTGATACAGTTTCAACTTTGAATGCAATATTATGTAGATATCAGCTATATCGATAATTTATGGGGTTTTTTTTTCTAATATTGCACAGTTAATTGACAATATAAATAAGCAAATTACTATATTAGACAGAGACACGAAATATAGACAGTGTTAATTTAATAATCTTATATCTTTAGATATATATAATTATTCTGTACGATGGAATATGTGTGAACTCCACCTAAACGGTTGGACAAATTTTGTTGAAATTTTTAATGTATGTTCAGATAGAATCAATAATGGTTTAGGTACACTATCGAACACGGTAGGTGGCGCTGCGGTTTGATTCTAGATTTTTTTTTATTATCAGGTCAGGACAACGTTCGTAGGGCCCGTTAGTATATAAATAAAATAACAGAGGTCTGCCGCGTTGTGCGCGAATCGCGTAAAAGTTACTGGATATATTTCAAGCAATTTCTTTAGGTGTTACGTTTCAATCGCTTAGTCCTCATCTAAAAAAGAATTGCCACGATGTCCTCATTTAATATAAAGTTATTTATATTTTAATAAACTACGATCTTGATAAGCAGCACACACTTCAACAAAGTAAGTTTTCTTACCGCGAAAAAAAGAGGGGAAGTAAACGAATTTTTTTTTTACAAGTAAAATTGTGTAAGCAAACTCTATTTTATCGCGGGTATCAGTCACTGTGTTTACATAAACATTAAGCGACACAGTAATTCTGTTATATCGACGGGTCAACAAGTTTTATTACTTTGTAACATACTAGCGTGCCCTCGGCTTCGTGCGCGTGTGTCACTATTTATTGTAATAATAATTGAGTTATAGCTAAAAGGATATTGTGTAAATCTTCCCCGTGGTCAAATATCTATACAAAACATTTTTCACGACGTGACATGTTTTAATGGTACAAAAGTCGATATGTTGTATCGCCGTCTAGTGGTGAGTTATTGTAAAATGGTTAGGAAAATTAATTCTTCATGAAATAATAATTGGATGTACCAACTTATATTGTCTATCTCTCTCCGCATCCATTGTTCTACCTAAATCTTCGTTATTTCACTAAATTAAATATATCAACTTCTGTGTTCGCAGGTTTCCACAGAAATGCATAATGAAGAAGTTGAAAGCGAAAACGCAGAGGTGTTCGACTACCTACGTGGCATCACTACCGATATACTCCATCGATTCACGTAACAATAACATCTATGGTCATCGAACAATTTTATAACACTGTACACTTAGAATGTCAGACTGTTCTGTATGGTAATACTTAGAACTAAGAAAGACATAATAATTTCCTAAGAGTCATTGTACGATTAAGTGGATATAAAATGATTTTAAATATAAATTGTACATATACTAAATGTTGTATTTTTGTGAATAAAACGAGGTGCTACGCATAATTTGATTCACTATATTAATTCAAATGTTGTATTTAAATTATCGATCGAATTTTTATTTTGCTTTAAAAGAGTATTATACTCGTAGATGATATTTGGTTTTTTATACTCGTGCTTGGTATAATATTAATAATATAAATCGTCGAATTTTCACAGAACTTTTTGCGAAGCTACTAATTTAGATCTTAAGGTATCTTCTTCCGTCAATTGTACCTATGTAGAAATTCGTTTCATTCCTTTAGTTCGTTCGAAGAATTTATTTTATATAACGTTGTGATATATTATAGCTATATATGAGTTCGAGAATGATTAAAAAAAAACTTTTACAACTATTATTTATGTTATCTACATTCTGTACTATTCACATTTTATTATTATTATAGTTTAAATTTTTCGTTTTTGTTTATTTAAATCGTAGATTTTTTCTAAATAAATAACATTATAATAACGATAAATCATATTGATAATTCAGCGTTGAAATCAGATATTTTTGTAATTTGAAATGTGGAAATGTCACAACAATTATTATTATAGCGACAATAAAAATAACACCCAATTTCAACTCAGTTCAAATATAAAAACCTTTGTGATATAGATATTAAAATTAAAGAAGCATGTCGTGTGTCGCTTGTTTTATGATGTCTGTTTATTTTAACTACATAAGTGGAATCGGTCAGGACCACCTGTGCTTCCCGGAGTTTCTCATTAGCAAACAATGATCGGGCAGAACCTTACCATCAATAAACTGTTGAGCCGACAAGAGCACACCGGTCGGCCGCAAAACTAGGGCTGACGTATCCATTATCAATTGATCATTCATGTAATGTAAAATCTTAGAACACGTTACACAATTCAACACAAAAAGTAGGAAATTTGAAAATATTCAAATTTTCCAATTTTAACAAAAAATAAAACCTACTAAAAAATCTAAAGATGTAAAGAACCCCTGCTTTTTAAAATCGGTTAATAAATACTTGTATTTTCCATTGTTTGAAATTATTAATAAATCCTAATTTTAAAGAGGCGTGTTGTAAGTGACAACCCTAAACGAAATTTTGCGTACGCCGCCGGCGACACATCCATAATCCTGTGACGTGTGTTTTTGATAACCTGACTTGGCTAGTTCTTAGTCGTCTGTTTTTGCATCATTTTTTTTTGTCACAGTTCAGTGAACCCGCAACACATAAGACCTTATTTTCACAAGTAATTACACAGATAACCGACCGCTTAATTACTTGAAACTGTTGCGACGTGTCCGCGTTTGAATTCCGATAAAAAAAAACGAGCTTATCCGGCGCCGCTCTTAAATTACGCTTCGTTAACCTTCGGCTCGGCTAATAATAGCGTACACTCCTGCATTGAACTCAGAAATAGCTCTCCGTCTCTCTATAAAATTTAAACCTATATTAATATCTTGCCAGAATGTCTGTCCTACTCTCTGACGATAAGTATTGTATTTGTTTGTAAATGTCAGTGTCCATTGTTTAACTAACACTTGTATATGACAGCGGCATTATTATAGAAATCCGCTGGTCATGTTTGTAACTAGTCAATTTATATCATGTTTAAGGTGTTGTTTTTTTTTTCTTTTCGCATGTGTTTAACGAATGTGATAATTTGTTGCGACGTCAAATGTCTTTGGTGGTTTTATGTTTTATTCATAACATATTGTCTCCATATATCAATATGTAAAGTAATTGATCAAAATGTCAGTCACTACATTAAAAAAACAAGTCTGATGATAGGAGGAAAAGTAGTTAGTTATAAATGTCTTAAAACAGCTTACGAAGAATAAGTTAAAAAATGTTCAAGAGACTATTTATACATATTTACACATCGAGCACAAGGAGTCGCACCCACGCACATTTCAAATGGTTAAATGTACAGTTTCTGAGGACACTGAAGCGTCTATAAAATGACACACCTTAAAATACTTTTATCCGACTTTCACTAATATTCCTTTCTTAACTTTTTGTTAATAGAATAACTGTATCTAAAGAAAATTTTTTGGAACAGTAGGCATCTACTTTCGCATTCACATTGGTCAAATAAGGCCAGAGATAACTATGTGCCTTTTACTCATCACCGAGTTAGGTATTATATTGGAAGAAAAAATGGATCAAACTTATGCACATTTAGCGACAATTTTGAAATCAAATTTAGGCCTTGACAAAGTACGAATATAAAAATTGTATACAGTTTTTAAAACTTTCCTGTCGCTTTGTGATGCGTAAAAAGAAAATTAAACCAGGTTTATTTATAAAAAGAGTGATGGCTGCAAAGAATAAAAAGTTATTTCCAATTTTTGTTCATACTTCAATTCATAATTCTTTTTTATCATAGTTTTCTTTACGTTTTAATTCTCATTTCTATGATATTAATTCATTGTTGGAAGTTAGAAAATGCAGGTTTGTTCTGCTAATTATAACAGTTCCCCTAAAATCATAATGTTTTGTACATAACTATTTTTGTTTGCAGCCGTCGAAATAATTCATATTTACTTGCCTATACTTATAAAATATTTGTACCTATAATAATTACCTTTTTTTATTTATTTTAGTACTTAGCGACCGTTTCACGTTCTTCGAATAGAAGTGAACGAAAGAGAAAATGAATTATAGATTAATTAATTATTTCATTTGATATACTAGGGCTTATTTCGCAATTTTCTTTGTAAGTAACGGTAATTAGAAAGTAAAATTAAAGATCGACAAATCTGACGAATTGTAGCAAATATTCTAACTAAATACTTCTGGTTGGTTTCTGTCATTAGATGCCATAAGATTCTTTTATTAAAAATGAAAACATTATAATTTCAGTCACGAACAGCTTAGCAAAAAAGTTTCTTGTTCTAATTTATATTAAAGCTTGGATCACATTGAAAAGTATTTCAATATTATTTTTAGGCATTATTTCTGTAAAATATTATTTGAATTCAATTAAATAGTTCTAATCTATACATATACATATAATAAAAATGAAGTGTCTGTTTGTAATACCAAAATAACGACTTTTTACTGATTGGATATGAACGTATACACGACACTGATAACAAAAATACAATTTGTAAAATTTTTGTTTGTCTGTCTGTATGTTCCGGGTAATCTCGGAAACGGCGGGACCGATTTTGACAGAAATTTCACTGACGGGTAGTTAAAATTACAGCGGGTGACTCAGGCTACTTTATTTTAGACTAGCTATCATCCGTGGCTTCGTCTGTAGTACTATCTCCAAAACGATTGGACCTATTTTCATGGGACTTTCACTGACAGATAGCTGACGTTATAAAAAGTAATTAAAGCTTTTTTTTATTTTGGACTAGTTTTTACCCATGGCTTTGTTAGCAGAACTATCTCCAAAACGTTTGAACCATTTTTCACGGAACTTTCACTAACAGATAGCTGATCTTATAAGAAGTAACTTACTATTATAAAAAAGCGCATGTGGAGCTACGGGCAATAGCTAGTTCTAAAAATATTATAAATGTGAAAGAACATAGGATATGATTTATCTCGAAAAAGTACTATTCCCGAGAGATGAAACAAATTTAAGCAAGCGAAGTCGCGGACAAAAGTTAATAATCTATATAAAGAATGATGGACTAGTAAAATTCCTTAATTAACTAGAGAAACTAACAGGGCATCATTTACCTATAAGCGCGATCACCTTTTACTTTAAACGATTTTCAACCCGTTCGAGAATTTACTGGAAGTTCGTGAAATGAGCGCTAAGATTATCGTTTCCACAAATTGATAGTCGATAGCCAGTAAATCGTGTACTCGTATATAAATATAATTTAATATTTTTTATCTAAAGTGTTTCAGCTTTTGCAAAGACTGTTGTCGTTCGTTATTTAAGAATTTTAAATATTAATTGCATCACAAAAGAATAATACGAGTATCTTTTCGTTTCTACGGCCATAAATAAGACAGTAACAGTGCTTGTGAATTGTTGAAATATGCTAATTTAATATTAAGCATAATACTTCTTTTGTAATGAATGGAAGTGTTTGAAAAATAACGGGCGTTCGGGTGTTTGGCACATAGAATATTTTTATAAAAAAATCTTTATTATTATTATTATATATGTACTATAATATTTTTTGTAAATGCTACGTCTATTACGTAATTAAGATATATGTACTCGTCGTTTATATTTTATCATTTGTATATCGAATAAGGAAATAAATGTGTTGTAATAAAATAGTCTAACTTTTTAATTTGCTACCTTACGATGTAATGGAATTTATTTTTTGTCTCGTTTCACTTGAAGTGCAGTTCATTGTTCGTCAGCACTATGATTAAGTTCGCACATTCGTGTGCCTTGTCAAATTAACATTAATTTGCCTTTGAAATAATAACCGTTACGCGTGATTTATACAAGTGGAGTTATTAACGTACACTATTCTTCGCTATATCGCTCATCACCTCCAATTACCTAACCGTTTCTCTAATTATCCGAGAGTATAGATTTCAACAATAACCAATATCTTATTTCAATATAATATTGTATACATAAATTCATTACGGTGCTAGTGACAACCGTTAAATCGTAATTTAGTTAAATTGAATTCTGCAATGGACGTTTTGTTTAACTAACGAAACTGTATAATAATTCAGTGTAGTTTTTTTTAACGAATACCAAATAATATTTTCTAATGATATGACAAATCACATGTAGTCGTTGTAAGTCTACTACAGCGAATAGTAAACGACAATATAAATATTGTTTTGAGTACCGATTACATAATTACCGAATTTTATTTCTTAAACGCTATTATTTGTTTTTAGATATTACAATTTAATTAATTAAGTTGATTATTTTTTTGGAAAAATGTTCATATTTATGTCCGCTATGTGATTCTAAGCCATTCGTGCTATTCTTGATGAGTTATTGTGCGTGCAAGCGGGAAGGTTTTATTATTGGTAAAATTATTGTGTAATAGGATGTCCGCAAGTCTCTTTATTTTAAAGATTATACAAATAAAATCGCTAGTAAAAGCTATTATATGAATATAAATAACTTGTATGATCAAGTACATTTAAACGAATCGACTGATTTTAATGAAATTTGACATAAACGTCGATTATATCTTTATGGTCCCGGTCAAAAAACAAGCAACATATAATAATATATAATATGACATTACTATTTATATTGATAAACAACAGTTACAGATCAAATTGTTGACTATAAAGATAATAAAAAAAACATCCAAACGAAACCATAATAAGGAGCCGATGAAATCAAATTAAAACACCGCTTCGAAACATTGGTTTATCGAACAACAAATCTCAAATCCCTCATATACGTGTTGAACATATCTTTCTGAACATTCATTTTTAATTAAATGTTTTTTTTTGTATTCAACACTTAACAGAAATTATACATCGAGTAAGATTGATTGTTACATTGTATAAGCAGTTAAATTTTATTCTCGATTTTAGAATAATTTTACTATTTCGTTATGACTTGTCGCGTATAAATCAACCTAGAGCGCTTCTAGGGTCAGCGGTCGTTGCCTTGACGCGTCGTGTCCTCGCGGCCGCTCGTGCATCCTAATAACACTAGTCCATTATTACGCCAGTAATGACACAATATGGTTCAATTAGTCCAACCAGGCAAGACTTACCACCGTCGTTGGATTAAACCACATCGGTCGCGCGAACCGCATTACGCGTTCAATTACCTCGGAAACTATCCCTTCCATTAAGTTCCATATAAACGTGTTCTATTATGTTTTTTAACTTCAAACACTATTTATCAGTACCGAATAAATCATCGTGATTTTTATACCATTTTAATGGCAATTACTGTAACCATATATAAATAGACAAATTTTCATTTCCTACAGATTACAAAAAAAAAGTGATTATAAATTGGTGTTGTTAGGGATTTTGGAATTATTAGAACGCTAGTGCGTAAGACAAATTTTATTCAGAGTATAACATAAACATGCCTTTATTTTACTCCTAAGCAAGTTTTACGGTACAAATTATTTGAGTCTTTAACTTGTTTAGTAATAATTACAGTTATTTATTGTACTTAAAGTTATCTACATACTACAACTCACCTACTTCACTTCAGCTCAACTACAACTCTTAAAGGCCTCTTCCAAAAGTTATCTATAGTCCATATGTCCCTTATCTTGTATTTCTTGTATCCACAACAACCTAACTGTTGTTTTTATTACAGTTTAATATATAAAAAGTATTCCTCTACCCATAGTAGTATCCATAGTATCGCAAATGTAATACATAGAATACAGCCTATAAAATATATTGTGTTTTATAGTTCACAAGATCGTTCAAATGTAGTATTTTTTCATTGCAAATCAAGAGCAACATTAAAAAGTAACACGATACGATTTATTTTTACGATAGTATAATGTATAAAAGCAGATAATGTATAGACCCATTCGAAGGATTATTGAAGGCTAGGTCGTCAGTAGGTACTTAATCGGTTAGAAATAATCTATAAACATTGCCACATAAATTATTACAATTATAACATTTGATACATTAATTAGGCGTAGTACATACATTATTAAAATATCACATTTAAACAGTCTTAAGTTATCACAACTTGTCAATGCAAGCGTTATGAATATCTACTAATATAGGTACCGGCTCAATTCCATTGTGCTTACAAGACGTATCAAATCGCTAGAAGCTATCAACGTCATTAAGCGTTCCTCCTACGCGAACAACAGGTGTGTTTAAGTTATTAGTTCATTTTATAGAGATACCATCTTGACGGATGTAAGCACCGAACATCATTACAATGGACGAGCTGTTTTTCACTAATGGACAAACCGAAGCGCTGTTTACCCTCGAGCTGATGTATTGATGGACCGACGAAACCGATATGTAAAACAAAAATAACAGTATTCACATTCAGTCACTGTTCAGTTTTTTTTTATACACGCAAAAACTACATAGCGCGAACTTATTACGGCTGGCAAATTGGATATGAAGTCGTAATTATAATAAATACTACGTGCGATATTTAGGTAGTAATTATTCTAGTTTTGGAGCCGATATTTGACAGGGTCAACACAATATGCATTATAAAAACTCCACAGTAACATGACCTACAAAACTAGAAAAACACTTGCTTCCGCTACTTGTTTATATGAGGGCACTCAACCCCGTTACGGGCAATATCAATTTGAGAAACGAAGACCACAACCTACATCGAGCTCCAGGCTGCAATATCGATTCGTTCACAAATGAAAAAATACCTTCACAACGGAACAGAAACAATAGCAAGTAATACGTGCAAAATCAATTGAAAATTAATTCAATCCGTTACATGCCCGAGAAAGGTTCTGTTCGAATTCGCGTCGCAACGTAACCCCGCTACTTGATTTTTAAGATTATCTGATTTCATATAATGACAAACTCATGGTAGGTGTGCATACAAAATTCATATTTGATTGAGTCAATATAAATAATTCCATATTGAGAGATGTTATTGTCGTTTGAATTCTGTACTTATCGGATAATAATGTTCATTTCTTATGAATTACCGCTAATAATACCTACCTACTTTTCTGCTATAACTGGATGCTGTCCGCCTAATTAGAATATTTGTGCACCAGGCGTGGGCCCCTGGATAACGGTCTACTTATTGGACACACTTTGCCTTCTAATCGGAAGACTGATTTATCATGTACATCGAGTAGGTAATAAATGAATGTCAGTCATTTGAATTTTTTAATAATGTACATATAATTTTACAAATTTTTACTTCATACTTTTTGATATCTCGTATTTTTTTTATTGAACCGCGTATTGCGCATTAGAGTCTCGAAAATGGATTTTTACACACGCTATTATGGGCCTGTCTGCGTAGGTGTAACGGTGATTTATCAACAAAACCAACATTTTTGCATAATCATTTTTTATAAACCAGTATTCTTGAATAAGTCAAATGATATTCTTTTTATCAATATGATTCCGCAGATTTTATTGTAATATTATTGACAACAGTAGTATTTCTTGGTAACGTATGTACTGGTGTTACTTTTCACTGTTATGTCTCCTTTTTTTTACTTAAAGAGAAAATTCTAAACACATACAAAAAATATCTGCTCGCACTTAGTTTTTCTTATTTCATGTTATAAGCTCAATAAACCAAAAAAAGCCATAAAAACATAAAAATGAAACCGCGAAAAAGCTATAATCACAGCATAAATCCAGAAATACTAACATAAATTATATACGAGTATATGTTTAAATTATCTGTAACTAGTTAAGTTTAAAAGTAATGTCTTGCTCACTTGAATATGTATTTAAGCTGCACTAGCTTTTAAAATGATTTGGATTCAAAACTAATTCAGAAAAAAGGTGCGGACCAAGCATCTGCAAGAAAGTAATATATGAACTAAAAAAAAGTTCAATAAACGAGGGAGTGTTTATAACACAAATTTGATTGTGTCTTATTGTGATGTATTGTCGATATTCCTATCTCTGTCTGTTCAGATATAAAATTATCAACGATACTATTAAATTCAAAATAAATAACATAACTTTCGTCTCTAAAACGCTTAAAATATTTTAGTGTTATTAAAGATATATTTTATATAAATGCAAACATGCGTAATGCATTTCTTTGCTAAGGTTCGAACGAATGTTTAACTTTGTCGACACAAAAGCGCGTAGGATTACGGTAAACGGACGGGTCGTGACTGGATTGTTTAATAATAAACGCTAAGCGAATTAGACTAGGTCACGAACCCTTGAGACAAGTAATGAAAATGAAAAGTAGTAGAAGCTGTGCAGGATTTTACTTCGTAAGCATCATCGTCAAACATATTTCTGCCGCAAAGCAGGAATACTCGCGGTGCTGTTTTTCGATCTCCAACGGTGCGGTTGGCAACACACACAGGCATACAAAACTTTCCAACCCAGTTCTTAGGTATAACAAGCTATTATCACTAGCCTCAATTAAAAATGCAGTCCTTTTTTATTTTGGTGATACCTATAATGCTGCTGTGACCAATTAATATCTGGAGCATTGTGTGATTTTTTCCTTATCTATATTTATCACTTGCCGAATGCATATATAAGCGCATCACTTTAGCACGGATGTACCTATTTGACTTAGGTACTGTTCTTTGTTATAAGTGTAATTGTCCGGATATGGTTTCTATTAAAAAAAATGTTTAAATAATCATACAAAAATAGTTACAAATTTGGGATATAAACATTCCATATAAAAAAACGAGTGAATAAGCAAGACAGAAGACAGTAGGATGATCCTTCAATATATTGGCAAAATTTACAAATTCACGTTCCGTTACACACCAGCGCGAAGCCGTAGCGGGAAGCTAGTATAATACTAAAAATCATACAGTTGAGCATAGTTACAAAGTAAGCATCTTTTAAGGCTTTATAACTCGGATATTATTCGTCAGTACTTTTTTATTTAAAGGTTGTTCTGTTTTTAGCCTAATAATATTTTACAGTTTTAATATATATCATTCTAACCAAGAGTATGGCATATTTATTACCCAAACCATAAAGCAGAAATGTATTAGACAAATAAATAAAACAAAAAACAATCAATACTGGCTTCTAATTGTAACTGTAACACGAAAAAAACATTAAAATAAGAGAGAGGTATCTCGACGGAGCAGAATATTTTAGATTGTGTAAGATTTATTAATTGACTAGACTTAAAAGCGTTAATTAAATTTTGCGTACAGATTAAAAGAGATGTGAATTTACAACTGCTAGAGAGGCAATATTTACGAAGAAATATATTTATATCAATTAAATTATAGAGATCTGCTCTTTTACGCGAATCACGCAAAAACTGCTACATAAATTTCAATAATTTTTTTTTAGTTTTAGTTCTGAGACACTTGGTCGTTATTAAAAAAAAACTATCAAGTTATCTTCATTCAATGTAAAGTTACCAAAATTACAAGAAACTCCAATTTCTATAAGCATTACGCGCCCACTGACAAGTTAAGTGGGATAAACGATGCGATAGGACAGGGGAACTAAGTAAACGATTAACACTGTTTACAAAGAAAAGGTTTTGTCAACAAAATTTTTGTTTGCTTTCATGTTTTTTTTAAATATTTTACCTGTGTACATAGAATGCATTCTTAAGATAATAAATAACGCAGACAAAGTCCCGGGTATCAGCAAGTTTTTATACTATATAACTTTTTGTATATCAGAATTGTTGATTCTAAGACAAAATGTATAATTATCGACTTTTTTCATACTCAACGTTTAACTTTTACGTTAGGCTCAATGTCACTCATACCTACTGGAAAGTGAATGAAACAAGTAATTAGGAGAAATTATCTTAATTTAGCAAAAAAAAATTTTTATGAGTAATAAGCCCTTTTTCATCTTTAAAAATTAGGGTGGACGTTGTTACTTTACACTACCGCCAAGAATTGTTTGGTCCGCTGTCACGGCTGTGAAAGAACTAAAAGTCGTCGTTTAACTCTGTGATATCTATCTGAAAAATATTAAAAAATATGTGTATATCAAACTATGAATAAAAGATGTAAATAATATAAAAAAAGAAGCATATTATGAATTAAAAATAAGTTACAGATTGACGTGTGACGACTACAACGAATCACACGTGTTTCGCTCCTTCACGGAGCATCTTCAGATTGATGTTGACTCTTCCGACGCAAGCGGGCTCTGTTCTGCACTTTTATTCATTGTAAATACACATATTTTTTAATATTTTTCAGATAGATAATACAGTGTTAATCGACGACAGGTTCAACCACCTACCAACATCGAGTTTAACTGCAGACTAACCACGCCTTTTTATTATTTTAGTGCTTTCTCAATCGTTTTTTGTTGCAGTAAGACGTGACAGCGACCAAACAATTCTTAGCGGAAGTGCGAAGTAACGTCCTCCCAATTTTTAATGATGGACTTCCGCAATATAACGCCTTCATCAATGAAATACCTTTTTCATCTGTCGATGTATTCTGTGGTTAAAACAAACAGTATATCAACAGTTTCCAATAAAGGTAACTACAGTCCTCTCCAATCTCTTTGGCCACTCTGAATATAACCGTAAGTTCGGGCGTGCGCGTAATTTAATCACGAATTTAATACTAAAATAGTTAAAATACTATTATAGATATCTAAAATTGATATTGACATTTATTATCTTTAAGTTGTCCCCATGATATACATATCATATCATACATATTTATATCTAAAATTGTGTTCTGCGCATCTATATTCAGAGCGGTCAAGAAGTTTGGTGAGGATTGCACGTAGTTATAAATACAAGCGCTTAACAGGTATATAGAGAGTAGAATTAATTAGTGTAAATAATGTGTACTTTCTTCATACAAAAAAAAATTAAAGCATAGTCATAGTACCAGTATATTGTCCACTAACATTGATTGTTTAAAAGTTTTGTGGAATTTAAACCGATTAGAAAAAACGTCATTGTTTTATTGTAGAGAAAAATCAAAACATTTCGATCTACGGGAAATATTTTACTGGCTCGCGCACTTTTTTTAATAGATTGCATTATAACAAAGTTATGGGTAGATAGATGGATACGAGTCAATCCACCGAACAAGGTTTGCATTCACACATCTAGAAGAACCGGCTAGTTGAGCTATTTATACTTTTCCCGCAAACTTATTTGCTTAATTATACTTCCTGCAATCTTGTACGGTGTCGGACAAACTTCTATGCAAATTTTAAAATGAATTGACATTAAAACAAAATTATAACTTTTAGATAACTGTTATGATCGCACGTAACTGCAGCACAGCAGCGTAGGGATCTTGTCTCCTTTGTCTTTATTACAGTTTATACCACGGTATTTATTATCTACATGTGTATCTCTTATTCGCGTCACTATATATGGAAACCATTGAGTATTATCACATCAGGTTGGGAGCACGGACACACGGAAAACGGCTTCATTTGCATACAAGCAAATATCCCGATCTAAGGGCACTACGCAGGCAGATTATCGTCGTAATGCTTCCGCACTGTATTGAATTTGATACGAACGACCGCTGACCGGATTTCCATTACACGTTCACAGTCTGTATGATTCTAATATAAGAACGATAATCGCAGATACAGAATTATCACTGATCCCTTTAGCAACAACTACGCATAGTATATTATTCCGTCAAATAATAACAGACATTTGACAAATCTAATATTTACTGACTTAATAACTTCCTGCAACGCAGTACTATGGTACTGGACATATGACATAAAACATGGAACATTTCACTGGTCACGTGAAGCGGACAAAAGGTGAGGTTCTGTAATTCGTTCATATTCGGCCTAATAAGACGCAGTTTTTATTTCTATCATGTTTATTTGTCCAGTTACGGGCATCTAAAGAATAGTCGTATTTGAAATTCGGATCTTTAGAAAGTAGTTTTTCGAATTGAAGCAATTTATAAAATAAAATTTTAAATGCAGCGATTTATATAGAAAATGTATTGCTCTTTTAAAAATAAACTAAAATTTAAAAAATAAAACTTTTGTTTATTATTGTACAAAACCGAAAGGAAAATATTCAAAAACAAATTTTGTAAAATAACCACTCGTTTTTTTTAATCTGTTTTAAATCAAAAAGTAGCTTAAAATATGCTAAGACTTTTAAAATGTGAACTGTATTGGTTAAGCGATCTACGCTTGATTAATGTTCATACATGACGCACTGCTCTGAGGTCTGGGGATTGCTTATGTAGGTTTAGTTTCCAGACATCGCATTAAAATGCCTCTATATTAACATGTATCATTTGCTGTTTAAGCATATATAAGCTATAACAATGATTTAGGGAAACTGTTCATTAGCCCCCTATAATATATTTAAAAAAAAACTATTTTTGAAATAAATATAATATAATACAAAAAAATATACACCTCAATAAAAATATCAGTAGAAAATAGTAATAAACAAGAATATTGTGACAATGAGACGGCAGTAGTAGTAGCACTATTATTTACTTGCGTGAAGAATTCCTTCTATATCAAATTAAATCGGAGTCATATACTAGAAAGATATAGGAGTATGCTGCTAAGCCATTTCATATTTTTCGTTATTGTTCTGACCTCTCTACTATTACAGGTCACTTACAGGTATATAGATGGCCGCTTTGTATAGTCGCATTTAATTTTTAGGTTACTTCTTTTGTTTTTTAAGGAGCGATATATAAATATGCTCCTTTAATGGTATTAGATTACTTGCAACATTTCTTTGTTTTTGATTGTACTTAGTCTATTTTTGATAAAATACTCTCGATATTATACTGTGAATAATTAACAACTTCATAATTATTAATAAATATTTTTCAAAATTAAAAGCAGATAGTAAATAATAATCTTAGGATATTTGTTTGAAAATACAATAACAAAGATCGTATCGTCTTTTGCAGGACATGCAGACATCGGGACCAGATTAGCCATGATAGATCGCTAATTACAATTTCGTGTATTATTCGATGAAACAATGACGCTATCAAAACCGTAGAGAGTCTTTAAATCTACCTATTGTCCTAAAAAAAGGTACTTTAAAACTTATAGCAATGGATGAATTAAATATTTTTGATGTACAAACTACTACAGGCGCTAACGCACATACAACTATCCGCTACATTAGACAGAAGGCCTTCGTGTATGTATATTAATCTAAATAAGTTTGTTAGGTGTGTTACTTTTCATACTGAGTTTAATTGTTGATACAGAATTTGTTGTGTTTATTTCTGGCACTGTGAATTTGTGTTCCAATGATGTAGTTTATACACGAGAAGTTCTAACATCGTCAAAGGTAACAATCCCTGACATATATAATGGTTTTTTTTTCTAATAGCACCAGTGACAGAGAAGTTGAGGAGTAGTAGGTTAGGTTAGGTTAGGGGCATATGAGGAGAAGAGATGAAAGTCATGTAACAAAGAAAAGTTTTGAGTTTGAAAATGGAAGGATATAGGAGTAGAGGAAGACCGAAAAAGGTGTGGATGGATTGTGTGAAAAACGATATGTGTATAAAAAGTGTGAATACTGAGATGACATTTGACAGAGGAGAGTGGAAAAGGAAAACATGTTGTGCCGACCCTACTTAGGTGGGATAAGGGTAAGATGATGATGATGTTTTTTTCTACTTCTTAGTAACTTGAGGTTCAGATTCACTACTTTAAATTAATTTACTTGACATACTTTATTTGTATAAAATAGACAAAATATAGAATTAAACAAATATATTATATCGTTTTTCTTTTTGCAAACATAGACCTAAGTGATAAAATTTACATCACATTACATTGGAACATTCATGATTTATTACTAGCATTTGGATACATAAAGTTGTACAGCTGATTTCCAGTCACGTCTTTGTAGTTCATAGGTATACATAATACGATATAATATATACTTGGGTTGTTCTAGGTTCGGCTCCCACACAGGAAAAGATATAACGGACATATTAGCACTCGACTTGTACTAACTCGAAGTACACAGAGTTAAACGTGTAGTGTCGACATGTACCAAGGAAGTAAGATACCTAGAAGGGTCAAATAAAGCTGCGTGGGAAGCGGACGCCCGTATTTCAACTAATAAATATAATAATTTAATAAACGAGAACTTTATCCAGACTTTGGTATTATTAATTGATAAATTGGTGCCCACCACTTTCTTTTCGGGGAAATACTTTTATTGTTCCTTGGCAATTACTTGTTTTGTTAGTATAAAATAACATTTTCCAACTTCAAGTTATTTAATTTTGACTGCATTCAGGGATAATACAATCCACATATATTGTTATAGAATACTTATTACAATATTGAAACAACAACTTTTGTATGAATGACCTTTTAAAAGATAAGTTTAACTTGTGTTAAATTCTCATTAAAATTACGAAACACCGGTTTCTCGAAGGCTAATCAACGCAAAAGTTAACTAATAAGCTATCAAAATGTTAACTGCCCATTGGATTGTTAAAAGCATGGTCAACTACTATGATTTGATCATCGAGTCTGTTACATAGGTCTGTTAACAGAGATGTAAAAGTTTAGTTAATAATCGTTACTCGAACGCCATTTTCTCAAGTGCTATTTATGCCACAATAATTAATGGGTCACCTTTTTACTTATAATTGATAATCATAGATTAATAAGTTGTCAAAAGGTTTATAAAGTAATTAATGCTTGCTGGCGAGTTAACTTTTGTTTTATATTGTTTATTTATAATAAATTGTCTTTACATGAGTTTTTAGGTACTCATATAGGGGAGGAGTTTTGTTCTCTGTTTCCTTATTTTTTCGATTTGGTTAGTCAATTTAGTAAGATTTATCAGATTGAAAATACATGTTTGTTTTAGTGAGGTACACATGTGTGTCCCGTTAAATATCGTGATTTTGCATTCAAGGCAACAGCCCAAGCCGAGATTCGGCTACTTTGGCTCTCAAGTAACCAAATGCTTAATTTACCATCCTATTAGTTACATAGGTACCACGGTAAATGACTGGGTATTATAGGTGAGCGTTTAAGACGCTCAGCCGTATAGCAGTTGCTATACATATCCATACAAAATAAAGTAATGTATACCGACGTAGGTACGTAGTATTATAGTGACGTATTGACTGTCTTCTTCTTTTTCTTATTTCGGCAACGCAGAAGCATTTGCCAATGTAAATGTTTTATTTCAATAAATATTACAATACAATTTACACAATGTTTTCGAATAACATAAAATTATTAAAACGTAAGGAATTCCTTTAATTTAAATATTACAAATTTAGAATTTGGTAAATGAATAAGGATTTTAGTTACCTACTTATATGTACATAAATTTTATACAGACATTTATAAAACATTTCTTAAATATTTATACAACATTAATTAAGTACATGTTAAACTGGTGTGATATATATTTTAAAGGCATTAGAAGTCAATAGTGATAAAATAGTCATAGGAAAATAAACCTGTAATGAATCAAATCAAATCAAAGAATTGAGGAAACTACTGAAGTAATTTAAAGAACAAGAAAGGAAAATATGGTTAAGATCTCCTTCATTAATTCCACAGGCACACGATGCACTTTACACATGCAGAATTTAGCCAGGTGAAGAGGAGTACATGCATGGTCCGTCCAATCTCATACGAATTAAAATATTAGTTACAACCTTATTAAATCCAGCTTTAAAAATCCGTGTAGGTTTCATACAAATACTTGGATAAATACTTTAATACATTTTCCATTATATCTTCTACTACTCTACCAGTATTCAGTCCAAGCCTTCTTGAGATGACCACTAAATAAAGCTACAAGATCATTACAATAGATTTTAATAGGATTATGATTACCACATTCCACAGCTTCTTTAGGTAATTGGTCTGCTCTTTCGTTCCCATAAATTCCTGTGTGGCCGTGGGTCCAAGCAAAAACTACTTTATTATTCCTAATAGAACAAACATATAATAATTTACGAATGTCAAGAATAATAGAAGAATTATAGCTTAATTTGAAGGGAAGTTTATTAAAGGCTTCCAGTGCACTAAAACTGTCTGAAATAATAAAAGTTTTATTATGTTTCATTAATAAAATTTACTCAATTGCTTTAAATATACCAAAACACTGTCTACTGAAAACACTCGATTCTCACGGATGTTTAATTTTTTTTTAAATGTTATATTGTATGTGATATACTCCAATACCAACTAAACTGTTAAGAGAGTACTTTGAGGCAACACTAAATATATGGCGGAAATTTTGCCATTCTTCATTTTCTATCGTATAACTTGTAAACGTATAAGTCTGCTTTTTTATTAATTATGCTGCGACAGTTCTACTGTACTATTTCCGGATAATCAATTATTGTTTAATAGAATACTTTTGAGCATACTGACTATAAAATCTGTGTGAGACGGTAAATCAGATGACTGGGATAACACATCTATTAATAAAGCTATGATATAATTGATAGATTTTTTGTATTATTTAAATTTATTTTATAACAATTGGGAGCTGTTGGTATACTGTCTTCCCGTACTAAAGTATTAAGCGCTACACGTTCGTAGCGTTTCTGCAATTTGGGGGCGAGTGTGATTTAAATTGAACAGTTTTCCTGTATGATGATTGTACGTTTGCCTTTGACATCGACGGTAAAAGTGTTGAAGATTTTTTTTATGCAGCTGAAGCAAATGGGTCTAAATATGACTAAGTGATAGGCTTATGTATTTTAGCTTCGTCCGAATATGATACACAGTTCTATGCCATATATAACTTAATATTCTGCTGTCGCTTCAGCTCTGGGCACATTTTGCTTGCAGCATAATAGTACCCAGAACATAGCAACAACAAACGTTATTTTCATCTTGGGAGCAAGTCTTTCCACTATGACTGTTACAACATTTATAACATCGTTGCAGATATCTGCATTGTAGTTTTGTATGTCCAAAACGCTAACAATTGTAGCACTGAATTGTAGATATATAAATTGACTGGTAGGGACTTATAATATATAAATATTTGTTTTGGAAGTATCAGACCATGAAAAGTGAGAACAACTGTTTGTGAAAGGTTTGTGATAGGTTAAAGTTCTATCAACAATTGCTTTAAGCTTGGGTCTTCTAAATATAATGCTAAATATATTTCTTTTGATCTAATCTAATGTCCAATCTGTTGGGACTCCTCTAAACAAGCGTATATGGGTAACGTTAAAAGATTGACGACTGTTTTTAATTTTATTGTTTTCAACAATTTATTTCATAGACATTGGCTAGGATACTGATAATTTAAAAAACATAAAGCTTATTTGTTTCCACTAATGCGCTTTATACCGCCATTGATAATAATATTACTGTAATGCATTCTTAAAAAATTAAAAAGTGTGAAATGTGGAGCCATTAGCATTCAATTCATTACATATGTTATAACGTCGAGATCGTTTTCGATTTTTTTACTGAGTTTGGAACCCTTCTGTATCCATATCGGATTCCAGGGTTATTGTTACGTATTTAGTTGCAGTGGGAACAAAACTGCTACAGTTTGGGAGCTCCCCCATTCTCTGATTTAGCTACGGCCTAAAGGTCATAAACTATTAATCAATCTTAGTAAAAACTTACCAACAAAGTATAGAAATACACTAATTAAACAAAGAATAATTTACAGATTACGTAAATTGTAACAAACTAATGAAAACCTTATTCTAATAAAACATTTACAATTTCAAATACAAAAAATGACCGCTAAGCTTTAGCTTCCCGCGCTTTTTTCGTATTGATTCTCTTATGACGTCTGTAGCGATGTTGCCAAATCTATTAAACTAGGTAATGCCACGGAAAAAATAGTTAACGCAGTATAAATAGATATGTTTGTAATGTAATTGGTGTTTACGAATATAAAATAAAATAGGAATCTAAGTACCCATATATAAATTTATTAAGCATTAATAGTAATTTTCATAGATTTTATAATTTGTACACATAGTTTTTATAAATAGAAAGTACAGAAATTGAAACTACTGTTTTCCGTTTACTAATTGTTAATTGAAAATGTATTTATGAGAAAACTTCCGTGGTTGCTTGTAATACTTTAAAAAAATTACTGTCTGCTTATAAAAATTTTATTTAATATATTTGCCACTCCCAGAGGAGTGGCGTTCAAAAGAGCATTACCACAATAAATTGTGTAAGAAAATCTCCACAATACTAAAGAATATTATCATAAAATAAATATTGTGCCAAAATTAACGTCTTGCACTACATCCAGTAATATGAAACCAACTCTATGTAACAGAGTAAATTATGAAATCATAGGTTATATTTCCAAAGCCGTATAATTTTGTCTATCATTTCTTCAAAATATTATCTAGCAACACTGATTCAAAGGGACAAAAATGGTGCCCGTTTACCAGCTGGCACTTGTCGTCTACTGATAAAAAATCAACACTATTATTAAGCGCAAATTCACAACATCCATAAAGAAATGGCGACGCTTCTTGATTTAGTTAAACACTATCAGAATAATATAGAAAAGTGTCACGAAGAGAAAAATGTAAGTAAACAATTATATGGGTTCTAATTCGTTTTATTTTACAAATCATTATGTGTGCATATTGCACATGAATAAATCAGTGACAGGAATTACCCGTAACCGCAAAAAGATAAAAATATTGTGCCGCATCTTCCCGTTATAGCATTATAATTCTCAAAATATAGGAATTGTGTAAATAACGACCATATGTATGTTTTCATGTACGAGAAATTCTCTTCACATTTCTCTTGAAATTATGCTCAACGTGGGACAAACAATTGTAATATTCGAAGAGTAAAGTAATACATCACGTAACTTTATTTTGTAATATTTTATTTCTTATTATCCTATTCGACATACAGTTACTTGAAATAGACAGGAATTAATCAGAAAATAATAATTTAGGGAGAAAGAGATATTCAATAAAGTTTATACACAAATTATCTTATTATTTATGAAAAGAAATATGTATAATTTAATATCTATTAGTATTTTGTAAGAAAAATGTATTATAATTGTGAACTTTTCCTTGTTTAGACAGACACAACAGACAACAAGTACATTATTTAATAATAGCGATTATCATAACAATGGATTAGTAAAAGATATGTGTGGGAAATTTTTATTAAAATGTATTATTTACCTTTTACAGATATTAAAATGCATAGATGCACTTTCTGGTTTAGATGTAACAGTCCAACACTTGCAAGAAACAGGAGTAGGCCGAACAGTAAATGCTTTACGCAAAGAATCAGGAAAAGTCGGATTAGCTGCTAGATCACTAGTAAACAAGTGGAAAGCAATGGTTGTTGCTGAAGACAGTGATCAGGATGCTAGTCACCATGACAGTAAGTTCATTTCTATTAATTTATTTTACATCATAAATGTATTATTGGCTCAAATTATGTTAAATATGTTAATGTTGATATTACACCAAAATGACAATATATACTTTTAGGAATACAGTATTTGTATCCTTTATTGAAACATTTCTCTGACATTTACAGCACACAAAATATCAAAGGTAATGGTGAAAAGTGTTGTTTTGGGAATATTTACTTTATACATTATATTTTATGTAATTCCATAAAAGATAATCTAATTCTAAACTAAGCATAAGGAAGTCTACCAACCAGCTGATTAAATAATATATTTTATACCAGCCAAAACCAGTATCAATCAAAACACAAAAGTAGAACTAACATACTATTGCAGAGTGAATGATCTTTACAATGATTCTGTAGTTATATTAACAACTTATATTAGTCTATGGCCACTTGTAGCTATCTTCCTTTTGTTTTTCTTCTTATTCAATTCAATATCCACATGTGTGGCCACAAAGAATACTCTGTTACATTATGGCACACTTATTTACCCAATAAAATGAAGATTGGAAATCTCTAGAAAGCCATCGAAATGAGCTTATGAAAGGGACATAACTTTACAGGAAGAATGGAGCTGCAGGGTTTTTATTATTAGAACTTCTAGATATTAAATAAAGGTAAAGGTTACCTTGTCTATATGTTACTTAATATATCCCTACATTATAATAAAAGAGAAATAAATAAACAATAATTTTGTAAAAAAATTAATCCAGAGTGGTCATTGATAAATGTTCCAAAGAAATCTATGGAATGTAGATTATGCTTTTAAATACAGGTCCTGAATGGGCATAGAGAAAATGATTTGTTTTAGTTACATCTTATATGTAAATAAAGTGGCAGAGGTCTGACATTGTGTGTGCATAATGAAAAAACTACTGCATAGATTTCTATCACTTATTTTTAGTTTTCCTTCTTAGACATGGTCGCTACCTACAAACAAAATATCATGATATCTTCATTTAATATGAAGTTGATGAAAGTTTAAAAATCCTACTATTTTTATAGCCACTACAAGAGACTGAAGGTATTTTGGTAAGCAAAGTATATTTTTGCACCCAATTTTTATTTTTGTCTTTACATAAAATATATTGTTAAGATAATTAAGAACATAGATGAAGTCGTAGGTGTCGGCAAGTTAAAAAAAAAGATAATCAACAGTAATATTTAATAATAGTATAATAATGAGTCTCTAATTATAAACATAATAAGTTTTACTATTAGCTGATGTATACAGATTTTTTCCAATCTGGTTTTAATGTGGTATTGTAAAGTTGCACTCAAAATGCAAAATTACTATAATTTGGCAATAATTTATACAAATTAATGTTTTATTCATATTTGTAGGAGTCTGTTTACATTAATTTAAATAATAATAAGTAACACTCTTAAGTTTATAAGTTATGTATAGTTTAGTTATACTATAAATTCTTTACTGTATATGAGTTACAGTCGTTATTACTTTATTTATTTTTCATGTCAAATTCTACGAAGCGAGTATAATATAGAAATTTACAAAATAATGTCTCGGTGAAAATTAGATATACACCTAATTAAAACCAAGGTGACAGGTTGGCAAGCCAAGTTGAACATGTTTAATCAAATCTCTTTTTGGTTATTCAAGTAAAATTTGATTGACATATATTGTAATAACATTTGTGCCTGTATTGTTTCTGATTTCGTGTTATTACTTTGCATTCTATGTATATTGATAATACTGGTTAGCTGGAAGAAAATCGTTTGTGGCATTAGGTACACCAATGTACAAACCGACTATGGGCAATAAAAATAGTCACTAATTAAATTATGTTATATTTCTACAGCAACTACATATAATGGAAGTGGTAAAGATTCTGATGACAATACTCATCAATCTAAAGGAAAGCATGAAAAACCTAGCTCAAATGAAAAACCGATTGATAAAGAACACAACAAACAAATGAACGGCCACCACAGTGGTGGCAAAAGAAAATACAGCAGCGAGGTCAGTGTTACAAGATAAATAATTTAATTGTGGTTTGTGATAATTTTGTAATGAAGTTCAAAGTATAGGAAATGATTATATAATGTATTGTATTTTATAGCATATATTTGAATTATCATTATTTAATGATGTTTTATATATGTGGTTTGTAATCTTTAATTGTAACAGATATTATCATTCTAAGGTATGTATATATGGTCACACATCATGTTATTTATCTATTACTAGCAGGCCCGGCGGACGATGTCCTGCCCTAATAATAAAAAAGACATACTTATGTCCATGAAATGCTTAAAGTAACTAATGTATTCCATTTGATAAGGATTAATACTGTATCAGTCTTAATAGTCTTCCAATTACCTCATTGTATGTGACCATGTTTTTAGAAGATAGATAGATATAATGAACTATCCTTAAAAGATAGGTATATACCATCGCAGACTTTTTTGTAGATCTATAAAAAATAAATAATTCACTATGCATTATTTTGTCATATCTCGTAAGATTTGGCAGCATTTTCGATTAAAGCTTCCAAGCAGCTTGAATTTTTCCAATACTTCCAACAATTATCGCTACATTTCAATCAATTTACACAAAACCTTGACAAATTATATACCTAAACCTTCCTCTATCTATTGGTGAAGACCGCATTACAATCCGTTCAGGATCTTTCGAATTTATCGCGATTATGCAGCCAGACGGACGCGGCGGACGACTTTGTTTTATGATATGTAGTGGTTCCTTTTATTTATATGAATTATATGTCATACAGTCATTCAGAGGTGAATTAATTCAAATAATACTTGTAATCAATTATTCATAGTTTATGTAGCCAATTAAATTTAATAATGATACTTCTCAGGAAGAGCAACTCGAAGCAAAAATATCAAACTATTCAAATTCCAGTGATAATTACTATAACAAAAAAGCAGATAGTAAAACAAAAAGAAAATATTCAGAGAGCGACAGTTACGATTCTGCATCAGAAAGTGATGAAAGTCAATCTGACTCTTCTGAAGAAGACGTTAAAGTTAAACAAGAAACCCATGACAAACACAAGTCTTCAAAACAGTCTCCACATAGTTACCATGTTAGTCAAAAAAATGATTCATCTAGCTCAAAGCAATCAAGTCATTCCTTAAATAAGCATACAGAAAATTATAGTTCACGGTCAAAAGAGAGGCCCGATAATGAGAAATCTTCCTCTAAAGAAATATCTCATACTTCACATAAATCGAAAAGTTCTAGAGAAAAAGAAAGTAGTGTGGAAAAAAAACATAAATCCGATCACAAATCACCCAATATTGATAAGAGTTACAAAGAATCTAAACATTCTAGTAAAAGTAGTAGTAGTGAAAAACAGAAGTCTAGTTCATCTTCACATAAAGATGAAGCAAATGACAAACCTAAAAGTACTTCAGAGAAACATTCAAGTAAATCAGACAAACATAAAAATTCCAAAGAACCCGAGAGTTCAAAAAAAGATAAAGAAAAAAGCACATCACAAAATGAAACTTCTAAACACAGTTCAAAGGATAAAACCAGTAGTAGTAGTAGGGAGAAACAACGTTCTTCCAGTAAAGATAAATCGAAAGACAGGGATAGCAGCAGCTCTTCAAAAGAAAAGTCAAACAATAACTCCAGTGATAAAAGACATTCTTCGTCAAGTGTCAAAACTGAAAGAAGCACAAGTAAAAGTAACTCTGAAAAGAATAGGGATCATAGCAGTGATAAGAAATCCAAACATAAATCTAGTTCTTCAGAGCATAAAAGCAGTAAGTCAACTAGTGGTAAGACAAAGGAAGAAGTACCAAAGAAAAAGGTTCGATTTAATGAGGAAGATAGTGAAGATGGAATTGATTGTGGTTCAGGTACTATTCTACATATTTATAAAACATGTTACTCTCCAACTAATATATTAGTATAATGTACTATTTATATTACAGGTGCAAGTTTTGCTGAAGCTCTGGGAATGATTAGCCCTACAAAATCAAAAAAGAAATATTCAAATGGCAAAGATACACCATCTCCCACTAATACATTCATGAATGACGTAAGTTTTAGTAGCCATATTATCTTGCATATAAACTTCAAGTGAAGCTAAACATATTTGATAAATATTACAGCTCAGTCCAGCTGCTCTATTGTCACCAAGTGCCAAATTAGCTCCGCTGCCTGCCTTGGAAATTTCTGCTTTACCAGAAATTTCTCCCAATTATAAACCTAGACCACCGCCAAAGTGCTTGCCTCATTTTACTGATGAGGAAGCTATTAGTGTTGGCATATCATCTAAGAATCAAAGGTAATTGATTATACACCAATATTGATTACCCGTATAACTGTTTAATAAAGTTGTAATAATCATTAAAAAAATAATTTTGTCAATTACAGAACCAAAGTGTACTCTGGTAATAAAATACTGGGAAAAGTACCGACGTTGTACGAAATGTGTGTTGATATACTTCAAGAACACATTGATGGTTAGTAACATTTATTTTAATATCATTGTTAGCCCTGTGATATTTTAATCAAAATGGTCTGTCTAATTTACATATACTCTTATTAAATTCTAGTCAAACAAAATGGTTCAATTTAACACACCGAATGTATCAATATTAATTAATACAATTACATAAGTCAAAAGCAGCAAGGTTATTTTGTCAATTCGATCAAATAATGCTTTGATATGACGATAATGTAAAACTTTCAGTATATCATTAATGTTCCTGTATGGATTGATCTCATACTTTTGCTATTAGAAGAAAAAAAAACTAATTATAGATATCAAAGCAATTTTTAATTTTCCCTATAATCTAGCCTATATATTTCTGACCGCTAGGAAGATTTTTTTTTTACCGACGAATGTATATTATGTAAAATTACAAATACAGTCCACTACTTCTTTGCGATTTCAAACGCAATTTCCATTTGAGTGAGCTATTTATAACTAGCAGTTGCACAGCAAAATGAATCTCCACTTTAATTTTAGCTTAATTATTTCTTTCCTTTTGAACCAAAGTATTTATTTACATACATACTTACCTGAATTTTTGTATGGCCCAACAATACAAATACTTGTATTTAACACAATATTACAACTTGGTTACAAAAACCATGGCATAGAACCACCTATATAATAATTTAAATATCGACCTTATATGTCAAACTATTCTTAAGTAAACAAACAAAAACAGTAAATAGTATTAAATCTTATGGTTTTTGGTTAATATAAAAGTACAGTTTTCACCAAATTTTTGACCGTTCTGAATATAGTGGCGCTTGTATAGCCATATCAAACTGTTCGATGAATAAAGTGGACATCGATGTTGGTACAAATTGTAAAACGCCACGATTCCTTAAAAGTTATTAACATAAATACAAAGTAAAGGACAGCTCCGCCTGTGTGTGCGACGATATGTCGGCTAATCAGCATTGTTCTACTGCTGGGTTGGTGTATGTATGAAATAATAAGAAAAAAAAATAGAATTGGTAACAGGAGTTTGGATGAGTTAAAGAAAATTTGCATACAATTCTTTACCAATAAGTTTATAAATATAATGTGTAGGGGACGTCGTGACAATAAAAAAAAAATTTGTTAAATATATAAAAAATTAGGTAAGTAAAGATTGCGCCTCAATTGTATGAACGTAATTGCAATATACAAACATGGAAAATAGATATAAAAAGATTGAATTTCTAGAATTTTATTAATTAAGGAATTAAAAAGAAAACAAAAAAGGATAGACAACAACAACAGAATCAATCCTTATCTCAAGGAGAACCGCATAAGCATAAATTGACTTCACATATATTTCATCTCAGTTTCATGGTAGTATAACATGTCAGATGTTACACATCATATGCGACTACTGTAAGGCTCAATCCCAGACCAACGTGAACATTAACACTTCGCCACAGAGTTGGCTAACAATATAAAGCCTCTGACACCATGTTAGACGATTAGTTATAGAAAACACAAAAAAATAGTATATAGTTGCGCAGAACACAATTTTAAGTATATATACTTATTATATGTATAACATCGACACAACTTACAAATAAATAAATTACAATTTTAGATTCCTATAATAATATTTTAACTTTGTTTGGTATTAACTTTTTGACTATATTACGCGCAAACCCGAACTTACGGCTATATTCACAGCGGCGAATAAAATGGACAAGAACAAGCACTATTAATCAAACTTAATTATAATTTTAGCACTCGAGTACACGGGTGGTGTGCCATATGAAATTTTAAAACCAGTTGTGGATAGGGCAACCCCTCAGCAGCTCTTCACACTTGAACATTATAACCCATACCTCATGGAAGACACGGATCATCTTTGGCAAAAGTTTTGTGAGAAGAATTTCAGAAAACAACAAAGACAAGAACTGGAATCATGGAGGGAAATGTATTTGGTAAGTTTAAGTTATCCTTAAATATTTGATGCACATCATAGACATAAATTAGTGCAAATTATAAATATACATACGGATTCAAAACTAGCCGTGTTTCCCTTCAAATAAAAAATGTTACTTTTTATGGGAATAAAACATATTTTTTTATTTTCCTATGTTCAAGATACCTACGATAAATGTTTATAATTCATTTCGTTACTTTTGTCTTATCCTCTGCAATATAAAGATATCTTGACTGATCTGTTCTACTAATCTGGCAAGTTATAGTGCAAAGCCTTTTATTATAAAATTTGACAAAGGATTTACTTGATTAACGTAGCAATCCCATAGATAAGAATATAAATTTGTTCTATTGTAATAAATGTCTACAGACATATTCAGTATATACATTAGAAATTAATGAATGGATTTTCCTTCTTTATTTATTCATACCTTGTATTAGAATAAATTTAATATTCCAATGAAGAAATGTGTTACCTATACACAGTAATATGTTAGGTATTAGTAGGGCTTACTATCACTGTAGGCACCACATAGCTTGTTAATATGATAATAGATAATCATTCAGAGATAACCTTAGCTTGAAATTAATGGTAGTCATCCTGCTGACATATTGTAAATGTTATTATTATATTTTAAAAATATATATATTTTTTTTTTTTGGAAACTAAAAGTCGCTCTCATAAACTTAACTAGACACTGCATGTACCATAGTAAGTGATAAAACTCCCAAAGTGAACAGAGTGTTAAAAACTCGCCACTATGAAACTATCCTACGCCAAATACAACCCATATTTTTACTACAACAACGTCTAGACTGTTGTTACTATTCTATTTTATGCGTGGAAGATGCAATGGAAAAAGATTTAAGAAATAATTTTTGATTGAATGATTGCAGAGATGTCAAGAAGAACAAGAATACAGATTAAAATCACTCACGGCTAACATAAAGATAGCACAAGAAGCCAAAAAAGCGCCAATTAAACAAACCAAAATGGCTTACGTTGACACAGTCGTGAAACCGCCAAGGAGTATTGCTAGAAAACAGGTTAGTTTAATATGTATTTTATGTAGTCGTATTATTAATTTATAAATGACACTATTCTGCACAAAGATTGTTTTTTGTCCTCTATGTGATTATCGCGACTTCCTACCAGATTGATTGTAATTCACAAATAAATAAAGAAAACGTAAACCTTCAGTGTGATTTCAGAGGTTTTTATACGCGCAATGGAAAAGAGTCCACGTGTGTGGTTAAATAAAAATGTTCGATATGTTTCATATTATTAAACACCTGAAGACATTTTAAATATTGTTTTTAATAATTCACATAAATTATTGAACTGTGGGCCATATAATGGAATAATATACATTTTGATACAAACAAGTGCTATCAAAATTAATCAAGTCACTATGCTTTATTTAGCAACTCATACTGGATCTCTATTAGTGTACAATATAGTTCAATATCTGTCAGCTTATGTAGTCTGCTTATAAATATTAAGCCACTGTAATCATTTAGGTTACACCAGGCTAATATAATAAACTATCCTTATATTATCTCGCAAAATTGTTCGACTATTTTCTATTAATAATTTTTAATTACATATTTTGTTGAAAAAAGCACGTAGTAGATATCAGTAATTAGTTTCTTGCGTACAGAAACGCAGATCACGAAGACGTAAAAAATTTACATGGATACTCTATCCAGGTCAAGGCCGTCAAACTTTTTAAATGTATGTTAATTTTTACATTATTATATTTGACATTTATTACATTATAATCTATGACGCGTAAATGTGTTAATATTTGACATACCTACATAAATAAATAATATTGGAGCAATAAAAGTAAACTATAAACAAACAATTCTAGCTGGACTGTAAAGTAAAGTTAAAGCTAGAATAATAATTCGACACATTATGGGTTTCTTAGCCTTTATTAGCCTCAGATAACATTTCATCACCACCTTGGGTGCGTGAGTTTTGGGTGGTCACATATTTTAATTAAATGATTCGCCTTGACTGTCCAACATCCCCTTGCAAAATTCCTATGTTCATAGATAATATAATCAAAATTTTTGATTTAATTTAGTTATAAAAGGGACAATATATATTGGCCGGATTCCGAAGTTATGAAAGAAGGTAAGTTGGTTGGTAGGAATTTTGCAGTGGGATCTAAGACTATTATACAGATTTTTTTTAGCTATAGCATAAACTGTGTAGATATTATGCGCATCGCTACATTAGTATTATTGTAAATGAAATAAATTCGTATTAACAACAAACATATATTTATAATGGAGTAGCACTTTCCATAGAAATATCGTTTTTAGAAAGAGACTACCCACTTGCATCTGTAATCATCATCACCTTTCATCTGCCAAATAATATAATAACGTCCATGTGGCATTATAATGACAACAAAATAAGTAACGATAACAATAATCAACATGAAACAATAAAAAGAGAATAGCAATAAGTCTTTGACAACAACGAAATTATACTGAACGCGACTGTATAGCAAGCGATTAGTGGGTATGTAGTTCGTGTATGGATGTAACACTCGCACTAAAAACACGTGGCCGCTTTGATTCAAAAGAATAATCGGAAACGCGATGGGCGAGCTTGCTCCGCCTCCACCTTTTTCTTTGTCCCGCTGATACACTAAATTTGTGTTCTACGCATCTATATTCAGAGCGATTAAAATATTGACGAAGACTATAACGAGAAAAGCAATTTCGTGTTTTGGTATTTTTTTTAAACTTTTTTTTTTACAACACTAGGCGCAACATGGAACTGCCCACGCATCCACCGCCAGTCCAGCAGCGCGAGTGGCGGCGCTAGCTTCCGCTGCTAATGTACTCAAACCAGGATCAGTACGTCCTCCACCAACTACGGCAGTTTCTTCATCAACGTTCCAGAAACCCAAAAAAGCCCCTCTAATGCAAAAAGCCCTTCAATTCATGCGAGGTCGCAAACGATAATTTTTTTTCTTATTATTATTGTATAATTTTGTGTGATGTTAAAGTAAGTTAATTTTCCAACATTTTTATGTGGGTCGACTGGACATTTTTATTACTGAGTGTAATTAGAAATAGTTTTATATATTTCATTTTATTATTTGTGATATTGAATTTACAACTCTGGGAAACAATATTTGAAAAATACAGTTAAATGTGACTGTGAATGAAATTAAATGTAAATATTTTGTACAGGTATACAATAGTAATCAATATAAATATATACAATGTAGAGAATAAAAATTACATATCTAAACTATTTAACAAGCTCCACCTTCTCATATATATTGTCGAATAAAACTGATTTATTTATAAGTCTATCCAGGTATTTTATTGTTGTGGTTATATTGTAACCATAATATTGAATCACTGTAAATCGTAAACTGTTATTGCCCCTAATAATAAAAAAGCAGTAAGTTTTGCAATGAACTAAGTTTCTAAAATTTGCAAGTCATTTTTTAATTTGTTTTACTATAGTCTGAAATGTTTTTATCTCAAAAATTTGAAATGTAAATATGTATAACTAAAGAAGAGCGTTCTGAAAAAAATTGCATTAATAGAAACCTTTATTTTATTCTTGTAATAACAAATATAGTGATTATAAATTAGTGTGAATGTATGAGACGAAAGTATAATTTTTTTTGGAACATATGTATGTTTTAAGAAACTGATATAATCATATGCCGTTTGGCATCTGTGTTTGATAGAAAAGGTAATAGTTAATTGACTATATCTGGAGACACTGTTGTTTAAATGTCGATCGGTTCTTTCCTTATGTTCCTGTTTGAAACCAAAAATAGACAGTGTAAAAATGTTGTATAAAAAATACCTGAAACAATGTGTGTGTAAATAGAATGTTAGCTAAAACTTTCAATTTTTAGAATACTTTCAATAAATAATTAGGTTTAAATTAATATCATGTTAGTTTGCATACAGAACACTGTGATGCTTATGTTTGTTTATTAGACTGTTATGAATATTGTACTTCAAAGTCAAGTGTGTTTTATCTGTCATTTTTTGCAATCGTTTTCTTTTCTGTTTTAATATATTAACAACATATTTAGATTCATGAAATTATAAACTTAAGAGAGGAGAACATTTTATTATTTTTACTAACATCACAAGAAAAATAAGCAGGTATATTATGATATTTGTGTGGAATAAAAGCACAACAATTTTAGTGATAGTTGATAACAATGTAATTCATTTTTTTATTTAATAATGATTTATAACAATTGTGTGTGTTTTTTTATAGGAATACAATTTAATTGAAGAATATCTCATCTCTGATTCAAATGCCATTATTTGTACAGTAAATATATATAAGGAATTTTATCTTTTATTTTAGTTTTTATATAAAATAGTATTAATATAATACAACATCAATATTCCTAAACTTTGATTTTAATTGCTTTTCATAATCTGTATTAATGATTTTTGGACACTGATAGACAGCCAAAAATTTTAACTTTTTATAATATTCTGAAATCACATCAACAATTACTGGGGATATATTGCGTATTTTAGAGAGACTCAAAGACAGTAATGATACTAATGCCGGGCTTCCTAATGTTTTTAATAAATTTGTTTCAGTAAAATTTGAATTATTCCATATCTGTAAATGTTCTATCCTTCTTAAAGATATCAAATTTATTAAACCTTCATCAGATAAATGTTCACATCTAATTATAGCAAGATCTTTTAACATAGGGCAGTGAGATAATAGGAACAAACATTGATCATCTACAGAATCACCACCATATAAATGTAAAGTCACTAAAATATTTTGCTTAGATATTATCAATTTTTTTACATATTCCAAATCTAGATTCCTTATTTTTTCAATATAAATATGGCTTAAATAATTGCAACGCAGTAATGTCTCACAATTCGCTGGACACAGACCAAAATCTGAAAGAGCTAAATAATTAAGGTTTTTGAAATAATCATACTGAATCAAAAAATTGTCATTGGTAAGAGGTAATGAATTTTTTAAATTCAGCTTTTTCAAACCTGGCCATTGATACAAATCTGTCTCAAATTCTTTTGCAACTCTACACATTACCAGTTCAATAGATATTAAATTAGTACAATTTTCTAATACTAGTTTAATAACCGCATAACTATAAATATATTGTAATTTCAATAGACGAATGCATTCAGGATGTGTCTTGATGGTTTCCAAGCTCTTTACACTTACTTCTGTTTGACCTGGTTTCTCTGAGTATGTTATAACTATGGATCGCCATAATGCTGGATCTCTTGCAAGTTTTTTCCATCTTTTGCAAACATTTTCACATTGTAATAAATCTTCCAATGTTATATACTTAAAAATTGCTATTATTACTTCATCAGGCAGCACACTGATGTTACAAGATTCCATGATATATTCATTGATAATCATCTCCATGCTCATCTACTTAAAAATGAAAACTTTTATGTTACAGGCAAAATATATTTAAATATAAATAATTACAAGAAATTTAGAGTAGATTAATACCTTATAAATCGAAATCGGAAACGAATATACTGGCGTCACTTGTTATGTTAAAACGCAAATAATGTTGTTTGACTACACCTAACATCTAATTTTAGACAGAAACCGGTATTATACATATTAATGAGTCTTATTATAATACTCATTCCGTGACTTTACACTTTTTGTAAGTATATTACTACTTTAGTCTACACTTACACACAACACTCATCATACACTGCCGAGTCTAGCAGAGAAAACTAAACAAATTCAATTAATTTATTACTCATAAGTTTACAAAACATAACGGCTGTAATAGAAATTATTTATTTTATAATAGAATGTTCATGTAGACTTGAAAATTCATGTTGTGCATGTAGCCAAAATAATAATAATGCCATATATATACCACATAAGATATAGGTACATAATTCTGTACCTAACGCTACGACCACATTATCCAGTAAAAGTTCGTTGTCAGACTTCGGCGACGAATGCAAATTGCAATGGCCATATAAAACTGCGATATTTTCATTTCGTGTATATTCATTGTAGTGACAATTCATGCGATATTCGTGAAAGAGTAGCAAAGATAATTAACATTCAATATTTAAATAAAAATGCTGAATGCTAACGTTCCTTATGATTGGGTTAATCGAAATTTCATAAAACTGGTTCGGTTTCATAATTTTACATAGGTATTTATTTATTTACACAAAATGTACTAAATGAAGTTCGATAAATTTTAAAAAATAAGAACGAATACATTTGGTTATAATGAAACCTCACCATAAGTGAACACAGTGTGCAAACGACACGAAGTAATATTAAGGTTCTAAATGAGAATAAAATGAAACATTTTCAATTGAGGTCAGAGAATTATAAATTAATAAATAAATTTCATAGCGTATTCTATTACAAAAATTGGCATTTCCTGAGCTTGATTAAAATACAACACCCATGATTTCAGTCACGTTTTGTTCGCGTCATAATTGAACATATAAAGGGCTCAGCATCATGTCATACGTAGTATCCCCCCGATAAGAGTAATATTATTCTGTGTAGTATCTTCTTAGTACTTTGTGGTCATGCCGCCCAATGAGACTTTTGATTTTAGCAAAATTTCTCCAGTATACTATTTTAATCTATGGGCGAAATATACTAGGACTAATAAGCTCTGTAGTGATAAATCTGTTTAATGTTTGCCTATATCATAGACTATTAGTAGTACAGGTAGCCTATATTATGGAAGTTCGTGATCGCACTAAATTCGAGCCTCTAAGCACAATACAGAAAGTCGCTAAAACTGATTCAACCAAGAGCGGACTCAGGACTTTGTTTTGGAGGGGGTAAAAGAAGCTAGTGGCGATAATTTAGTTATCATTTTAATATATTTAATTTAATATATTCATCATTCGGTAAAAAGTTCAAATATTATTGTTTCAGTCATAATTTCCCAAAATATTAGAAACAACGAATGCTACAAATATTAAAAACTTTGAAATAAAAACTGAAAAGAATTCTAATTAGATTAAGAAATATATATACTAACTAACATACCTTCTGTCATTTTAATAACTTAAATATTGCATCAGTTTCATAAAATAAAAGCTGACGATACAATTTTACGTTTTTTATTGTAAAAGAATAATTTTTGTATTAATTGTGTGTCGAGTTAAAAAATGGCCTTAAACTGTTTTGATTTGTACTCCAAAAGTTGTTAGAGAAGTTGTTAAACCATTTTTGTTAAAAAAAATTTTTGCCACTAAGACTTATACAAAAGTCGTCACTTTTAGTGACAAAGTAGCTAAATTGGCAACACTGGTACGCGTAAACTATTAATAGTCCGGTGAAACTGTAGCAGCCTTGCCAGGTTAACAGTGTAGGTTAGTTCGAAAAAAAAAATCGGATGTTCTGATACTCTTGTAGTCCGGTGAAACTGTAGAGGCCTTGCCAGGTTAACAGTGTAGTCAGTTCGAAAAAAAACGAATGTTCTACTTATACACATGTCGTGATAACGTGAATCTTCGCTGTACTCTTTATAATATAGCGTATGGTTATAAAGTCTGTATAGTTTGAATGTCTCTGGTTAGGAACAAGAATCAGACATATTACGGTGTATTAATTATATTAAAAGCATGCCTTTGCCCTTTGTAATTGAACTCAAATTATGAAATAACGTCTGATGGCTATACAGCCGTACGATCATACGATCTAGATTCCTTTAAAGCATGCCTTTAACCAAACAAAAAATTTAAGTATTTAATAAAATTAAAAATTGTCAGCCAACAAAAAAAAAAGTGTTGTGTACTTATGTACACGCGTTAGAACTTATACTTCTTTGGCGTAACAAGATAAAAATCTTTTCAAAAATTTTATCTTTTGTCTTTTTCTACGTTTGTAGAAAAAACGACACTAACATTAGAAATAAGGTATTTAATATATACATACATTTCTTGAATAAAATGTTGACAATAGCTAACTTCAGGATGGAGTTTTTGGCGGGATCTTAGTTTGTCATGTAGTGGTTTTTATGTTTTATTCATAATCTTGTGTTATTAGACTCTATATTTTGTAATATTGGTGGTGTTTTACGTAATATAGTTCGGTTATTATGCAGGGAGTATTATATTGTTATTACGTTTTTTATTCAAATAACTTGTACGAAATCGCAGGTGATTGTTAGTTTCGCATTCTAATTTGATTTAAATATTAGAAATATTGTGTTTTAGTCAAGGGTGATTTTTAGATAATTCAAGTTTCAAAAATGATTTATTATGAACGATTTATTTAAGCGCGGGTTTATGTGCGTGGAATTGCAAAATCATTTTGTTTATACCATAGTTGTCTTTTTCCTATTTCATTTTAGGGGAGTACATTTTTGGTTAATTACATAAATTTGTTAGAACATTATAATTATCACTTACTTGGCAAAATCTTGTTACTTGACGCTGGCTAGTGCATAAACCGTGACGGAGCCAAAAAATAAAGAAAAATTTCAGGATGTCAGAATTTCGTGACGGTGTGCGCGCGCATCGTAAAAAAATATTCTCATCATTTTTCCCTAACGTGCCAAGAGAAGTATAACTTCAAAAGAATGAAAGTCGGAAGTAAAGATTGTGAGATTACTTAAAACTTTTTGTATATATGAGATTTCGTGAACGCATGAACAATTTACTTATCTTTCATCATTAATAGTTTTACCATATTTATATGTACAATTAAAATTCTAGGTGCATAGTAAAATCTACAAATTAAATAATTTTAAACATTTATTTATTTCATAAGTGTATAGCGTGTTCAAATTTTATTTTGCAATTTATTTATAGTTTTCACCAGACAAGTTTTAATTTTAATTGTTCTAAAAGATACCACCACATTTGTTGATTTTTACCAATATGACGCTGAAACAAATGTTTGTGAACAAAGTCATCGCATGTAACGAATAGAAACTTCCTGAGAAATGTATCAAATTTACTTCCACTGATGGAATCAATACTCCTAATAATTTCTAAAATCATTCTCAAAATATTAACGATGATTGGAAGAAGTTATTTGATTTTGAGTTACCGTCCTTTAGGAGTATGTCAGGTGACATTGATGTTATTGATTACCTACTAAAATAATTCATCCATAATAGCTTATAATAAAAAAAAACACAATAGCTTAACTGGCAGTATTTTAGTATTTCTATGACCTTAAATGTATACCCCCTCTAGACATATCTGCAAACACTACACATTAAACATTTTGTTCTCTTCTGCGTTTCACTGTTTGTACGTTGCAAGTAAAATTAAAGGTAAAAATGTAAATTTCGGTGTATTTTACAAATAACTTAAATGTCAGCGTATATTTAGACTCCACACAGGGCAATTAGAAATTAAGAGCTGGCAACAGTGTCATAAACACCAGAGACAAAAGATACACACTATCAATAATCATTTCAAGTCACTTAATCAGTGAGTCTGATTCAGTCGGGACGGGTCGTCACTGCATTTTACAACGATATTGATACATCTTTAGTGTGTTTTAACTTTAAGTTTGTGTAGGGCGACCCGAAACCTAACCCGCCTACCGTACTTAATTTTAATCAATAAAATGTTGCATCTAAAGAACATCGCTAAAACGGCAGTTCCGCCTCTAAAAAACTGTGTTCAAAATGAGGCCCTCAATACGGTGCTTAGAATGGCACCGGCTGGGTTGAATGTTTGTTGCCGTACTTATGCAAGCCATCAGATTCCAGAAAAGCTTAGAGACATACCTACCAGTGCCAACCCCAAATTTTTCCACATGGTGGAATATTTTTTCCATAGAGCATGTCAGGTAATAGAAGATAAACTGGTGGAAGACTTGAAGTCCAGAATGCCTGTCGAAGACAAAAAGAAGAAAGTTGCTGGTATTCTGAAGCTTATGGAACCATGTGATCACATACTTGAAATTCAATTCCCATTGAGGCGTGATTCTGGTGATTATGAAATGATTCTGGGTTATCGAGCGCAACATTCGACGCACAGAACTCCGACGAAAGGAGGTAAGTGTCGTTCTTTTGTTTCTTTAGAGAATTGCTTACATCACACAGATTATTCGAAAGGTTAGTATTAATTTTTTATGTAGAATTATTTATAGATCAAAAGTCACGTGATATTCGTACTTAATTACGTACCTATATAGGTATATACCTAAACCTAAATTTGCGTATTTTTTCAAATTTTCTATTATTTGACGCCTAAAAAGATATAAATTTTCTATAAGCTCTAAAATCAATCGCAATCAATAAGTTTTCCAATATATTTTGAGTACAGGTATGAAAGTAATGTCGACTTACAGTAAAAAAGAGATTCATTCACAGCAAGTTTACCTGTATCAAACTAAATTAAAAATAATAATGCAATAGGTACTTTATTGTTTGGAACTCGTTGAACTGGATGATATAACCTAAAATTTGGCAAACAAAGATTGCGGTTAAAAAATCTGGGCTATCGAGTTTTATTTTCCAAAGAGCAGTTTAAATAAAGAGTGTTTTTATTTTTTGTTAAGTATGTATATATGTAGCTCATGCTAATAAATATATGTTCAAGATATATATCCCGCTATACAGAGGTAGTATGAGTATATTTCTCGATTTTATGAGTTTCCTTAATCTCAAGTTGATACTAGAATGTTTTAGTTTATTTTATTTCATTTTCGTGTTCCATTGAATAATATTGTTGGGATAAACAGCTCAAGTTGTCAAGTTATCTACAAAAACGAGCAGAACAAATTATAGTACATAATGACATAGAATTTTAAAATTGCATCGAGAAAAATAAATGCCCACCAAAAGTTTGATAAACACGAACATTTATGGTGTTGGGCGATATGTTTAAGGAAAGAAAAAGTTACTAGGTTCATTATGGTGTGTGTTGAAAAATGGTGAATAAAGATTCAAGATGACGACTAAACGGCGTGATTGTAAATTATCACAAAATTATCATAAGATTTCTGGTGACAAACCCATGTGGTTCAAAAGTTCGGGGGAAATTCGTACAAAATCGGTTTCATCAATATTGTCCTCCGGAGTCGGTAAACAAACTGCATAAATTACTTAACATTTTAAGAGGGCTTCATTTAAGGTCTAATCTCTATAATGGGAAGGCTCTGCGGATCTATCATTAATGGTCACTTTGGCACCGCTTCCTGTTATTTTGTTCTATGTATTATATAATCTTTACTGATGATTCATGACACGTCCCGATCGATAAACTCGAGCGAGTCTTTATGTCGGTTGTTCTTGATGAAATAAAATGTTTTCAAAACTGGATAAAATAACTAACTAACGGTGTTTGTTGAAGGGTCAAATTAGATGCGAACTAAGAACTTTTGTGTTACCTACTCTTCAGAATTGGAGGAGGCGTATATATCCTTGAGTATTATATTGTTATTAAGTTTTTTATTCAAATAACTTGTACGAAATCGCAGGTGATTGTTAGTTTCCCATTCGAATTTGATTTAAATATTAGAAATATTGTGTTTTAGTCAAGGGTGGTTTTTAGATAAATCAAGTTTCAAAAATGATTTATTATGACTTTTACGCGCGGGTTTATGTGCGTGGAATTGCAAAATAATTTTGTTTATATCATAATTGTCTTTTTCCTATTTCATTTTAGGTGAGTACATTTTTGTTAAATTACAAAAATTTTACGATACACTAAACTCGAATAACAGACATTTGTTTAAAACCTCAAATAGTACATGAAAGGCTATATCATGGCAATGTCATTATATCATCACAATCATGGGATTTATATGGTTTAAGTATCAAGTATCTGTGTAATTTATTTCACAAATGCTTACGAAATAATATTTGACATCAATTCAGTGTATCTACATTAATATTTTACTATAATTATATTATTACGAATAGAGTAGCATTACTTGTACATTAATATGCCTGCGCTCCCCACGTCCACCATTTCAGCAAAAGAGATTCTAAATTCTGGCAGCTATGGATTCCAAATTGTTTGTCTGGTGGATTCAGTAAAAGTCTTTGTTGGAGACGTAACAAAGTCGCTGTCATATAAAGTCATAATATGACGATAATAATTTTTATATCGTTAATGTGAAAGTACTTACAGTGATTAATTATTTAAATAACCGCACACATCGTTACATTTATATACACTAGTGGTCGAAATTAGACCATTATTCTTTTTTTTAAGTTTTAACACTAGTAATAGGTTTTTAGTTGTTGACAAAATGATAGAAATGAGGAATATGGAATCCAAAACAGTGAATGAATGTTGGAATGAAATGGCATCGTGTATAAGGGATGCGTCAAGGGATATCTTTGGTGAAACGAAGGGAAGAGGAAATATAGATAAGGACACTTGGTGGGGGAATGAAGAGGTACAAAAGGCATTGAAAGAAAAGAAAACAACTTTTAAAGAGTGGAAAAGTATTGATGACAGGAATAGCACGATTAAAGAAAATAAGAGAAGGATGTATGTAGAATGTAAGAGAAATGCAAAAAAAGCGGTTGCTATTGCTAGAGCTAAAGTGCAAAATGATCTGTATTAATCACTGGAGAGCTCACAAACACAAAAATATCTGTATCGATTAGCAAAAGCAAGAGAAAAGAATACAAGGGATGTTATACATGTTAAATGTATAAAAGACGGTGAAGGAAAAATTTTGACGAATGATATAGATATAAAGAGTCGTTGGAAGAGATATTTTGAATGAAAAAAATGATTAGACCAAAGTGTTAGAAGATGTCCCGTTAAATTTTGGCGTTGCGCAGGAGATAAGCGAGGATGAAGTAAGAAAAGCTGTGAATGGTATGAAGAACGGAAAAGCAGTAGGGCCAGATGGTATACCTATTGAAGTATGGAAGTTTTTAAAGGTAGATGGATGGATGTGGTTGACTCTATTTTGTAATAAGATTTTGCAAGAGGAGGCCATCCCAAATGAATGGTACAGTAACATAATAGTTCCTATCTTTAAGAATAAGGGTGATTACAAGACTGTAATAACTATCGAGGGATAAAGCTTATGTCACATAGTATGAAAGTTTGGGAAAGAGTGATAGCGAAACGAATAAGAGATGAAACTGGAGTGACTGAGAATGAATTTGGGTTTATGCCTAGACTTGCGACAACAGATGCCATTTTCGCATTTCGTCAACTGTGCGAAAAATACAGACGTGCACATAAAAACTTGCATATGGTGTTTGTTGATCTGGAAAAGGCATATGATCGAGTACCACGGGATGTTATGTGGTGGGCATTGAAAGAGAAAAGAGTGCCTGGGAAATACTTAGAACTTATCCGTTGTATGTATAGTCAAGCGAAAGCACATGTTAGGTCCGAGGCTGGAGTTACTGACAGTTTCAATCTGGCTGTAGGCTTACAGCAGGGATCAGCTTTAAGTCCTTATTTATTCCTTCTTGTCATGGATGCAATAACATCAGACATACAGGAAGAGGCACCTTGGTGTATGTTGTTTGCTGATGACATTGTTCTTAGAAAATGCTGCCGAGGTCCAGAGTAGGCTAGAGAAATGGCGAGAAAAACTGGAGAATGTTGGTCTAAGGATTAGTAGGATGAAAACTGAATATTTGTTCTGCGACTTCGGAGGTCCATCCAGTTTTTGTGATATTACCTTAAACGGTGTATCCTTACCAGCATGCTCCAGTTTTCGGTACCTCGGTTCGTTGATCCAAAACGATGGTGGCATAGGCAGGGACGTGAAGAATAGAATAAATGCAGGTGGATGAATTGGCGAAAGGTGTCTGGGGTAGTTTGTGACTCACGAATGCCGTTAAAACTCAAGGGGAAGGTGTATAAAACTATAACAAGACCAGCCGTGTTATATGGATCCGAGTGCTGGGCTACGAAAGAGACGGATGAGAAAAGGTTACACGTGGCAGAAATGCGAATGTTAAGATGTATGTGTGGTGTAACTAGAATGGATAAGATAAAGAATGAGTATATCAGAGGAAGTTTGAAAATAGCACCAGTGACAGAGAAGTTGAGAAGTAATAGGTTAGCATGGTACGGGCATATTATGAGAAGAGATGAAAGTCATGTAACAAGAAAAGTTTTGAGTTTGAAAGTGGATGGATATAAGGGTAGAGGAAGACCGAGCAAAGTGTGGATGAATTGTGTGAAAAGTGGTATGTGTATAAAAGGTGTGAATACTGAGATGACATTTGACAGGGACAAGTGGAAAAGGAAAACATGGTGTGCCGACCCTACTTAAGTGGGATAAGGGTAAGATGATGATAATGAACACTATAATAGGCTTTTGCCAAAGAATATTCAAATATTGTACATTATCTGTAGTAACCATACTACAGATAATGTATAATATTTATATATTATTTTCCTGTATAGTCTTGTATGATCTCTATTCTCTCCAGAATATAGACTTGCCAAGAAATACTTGCTCGATGGTAACGATCTTTTTTTTATTGATAACGCTAAAGCCCTGTATTTACTAAACAAAAGAATTAAGGATTACCATATTCCTTATATTCGTACCTATATAAACTAAGAACTTAGTACCGAGTAATTTAATCGGGTGAAAGCCTTAAGCGCTTCCCTTAGTATTCCGGCGAAGCTGTAGAGGCCTGTCCTGCCAACAGTGTAGCCAGTTCGAAAAAAAAATGGAGTAATTCTTAAAATAAATTAATGTTTCGTTTATATTTTGCAAGGTTATTATGATCTTTGATATATATACCATACGAATAGATAAACATATATATTTATTATTAGAACTATCAATGAGTATCAAGTTAGCGACTAACCGTATGATTTATTGAAACATATCATCAATCAATGTACTTGTTTATTTGCAACCGATAAGATTATGAAGCGATATGTCTGTTAGTTCGAAAAAAATAAAATGCATAATAATATCCTTAGTTTTTTTCATATGTATTATATACGAGTATCGTAGTATCGTATCGTATGTATATTTTAATATATTATTTAAAAAAATCGGTAAACCAAACTAAACGCTTACTCATAACATTTATTATGCTTAAGCTATAAATCATGACCGGTATAATTAATATAAAGAATAAAATATATATGAAATAATAAATAGTATTGTAGAAAAAAAAGTAATCGAAAATATCATTGCACTTCCTCGATAAATTTCAAACACCTACTTCAAATCGCCTTTTTTTTACTTGTTAGATACTGAGAATTAGTATCTTTAAGTGATTATTTATTGGATTTAATCCTTTTTTTCGGTATAGATGAGATACTACTACTATATTCAAATTTATACATTTCAATTAGGAAAATTATACTGGGGTAATTTTATTAATACACGTCAAAGTGCTTCCTTCTTTTTGTTTTAGTATATTTCTTTGTTGTCTTGCGTATCGAAAAGTCTGAAAACCGTTAACTTGAAATGTCTTTACATTCTTGTTTGATGTTCAAGCTTCGAGACATAAGTTCACGTTACGATCTTCAGAAACGGAACGCAAAATGTAACGCCGCTCCGTGCCAGTGAAACCTCGAAGCACAGTGAATGATTCATAAATTTAAATTGATATAAGTTATTTTTTTACAAAATTATTACAAAAAATACATTTTCGCTTAGGGTATACCAGAAAAATCGACGTTTTTTTTACATGAAATCGTGAAATTTTGTCAGAGAATACTGAAACAAAGTCTTGCTATAATCACTATAGTTTTACATAATCTATTGCCATTCACCGATATAATCACATTCAAGGTTAAACGAAAACACGTGAATGCGATTGACAACAGCCTTAAAACGTTTAATACTGTAATAAATTAATTATGTTTAATATCTTATGATGTAACCCCCTCTGGTGCTTAATACATGAATAATACGTTGATAAGTACTATCAACTTCACTTGAAAAAACAAGATAAAAATATTAGAATAGGGTTTTCGCGAACCGGCTGGCAACGGGAGGCGTGGTTGTGACGTTGCCATTCGCTTTAGCGTTGTTACGTCACAGAATTACGCAATATCTAAATGTAATATTATATGTCTTTTCTTCTTAAACTCATATACTTATATAGTGTTTGCTACCTTTAAATAACTACTTACATAATATTAACGACATAAATCGTTTTAAATGGGTACCTAAAGCGAACGCAGTGTCCCATACTTCTGTAATTCAATTAATATAAATTGGCTGTGTAAACTTAGTACATGCATAATAAATATGCTCTTTAGGTACGTGTGGTCACGTTTTATTAGTATACATTGCTATTCCCACTAGAATCAAGTATACATTGACATCATCTTGTTTGTTACTCCTCTAGCTGTTTTTATCTATATCGTCATAACATTTATTCAATTGTGCAGTATTTAAATATGTTTTGTCTATGGCTACTTAGTACTTTAATTATACGTGTTAATTGTATTCCTATACTTGATCCATTAACAAAACAAACGATTTAATGTTTTAGAAATACTGTGACTTCACCTGCTGCCTCATGGTCTTATGTTTTACTTATTTATACAATTGATGCCAATAAAAACACAGTAGCGTCTACCAAAGAATTTATAAATAATTGCCACCGGTTGTGTCACAAATATTGATAGTACTATTGTTAATTTAACCAACATTTCAGCCGATGTGAAATGATCAAAGCTACGGTTATTATAGAAATGTTATTAGCTATGTCGTTCACTTGAAGTAACCCTGAAAATAAAATGCACCCTAGGTTGACTTAATTCTAGAAAAATTATAGGTGATTTTAAAACCATACAAGAGTACACTAATATCGTCTTTGTACTAGAACGGTAGTGTGATAGTGATGGTATGCTAACAAATGTCTTCCTTATAAACTTGTAGGTGGTATTTAATAAGACGCTTTGATATTACATTACACTATGTTCAATTGTGTTCCATTGACTATTAAGTTGACCATGAAACCATTATGAACGTGGACGATTCTTGATGTCACGAGTTGTCATACTGGACCATCCTTTGTTTTTATTGCGGCCACACAGTTGCCCAACGTTTCTATTTATAAATCACCCGAAAAATACACCAATGAAGACGCTCCTCCGAACTTCATTATTATTAGACGTAAGAAAATAGAGCCCTACTATCCATTGAAATGTAACGTATTTGTTTCTAATGTGTTTTAAAAATTGTGAAATGTGGTATATTTTGCATGCGATTTAACTCCTCGGCTGACTTTTTAAAATGACGGATTACGCATTTAATTATTTTGTTTAATTTCACGATATCGTACATTGTAAATTTTATAGTTTAGTAAAAAAAAAAACGTTCGTACAGATAAAAAAAATTGTAAAAATACGTTTTACATAAAAATTATAATTTCACAGTACTTAATTTGTTACTTTTCAAAGGTTTGTAATAAATTAGGTATTTTTTAAGCTTATGCTGCCAAGAGTATGTTGTGCTGTGCCTCATGAGATGTACATTCGTTTGTATGGAACTTAAACCTTGATGGTTTTTCAGTCCAGGGGTTAATTTGTTGAGACAAAAGAGAGTTTATAATTTTAATTTCAAAAGAATCGCTTATTTTACAATAATTTCACTTATAGTCAAACGCTTTTGAATAAAAAAGGCGAAATTGATTTAAAACATTCAAAACCCAAACCGCTTATTAAAATACCAGATATTAGTAATAACTTCCAAAAATACCATCATGATGATCACCTGTTATTGTTTTTAGACCGACATTATTTTCGCAGATCTTATAAATAATCTTATCTTTTTAGTGGTACAAAAAGGTTTGATATTTAATCGTTTTATAATTTTTCGTTTTATATAAATATGATTCATTTTATCAAGTAATAGCGTTTTACTATATTTCTTTGATAATAAAGGTTTCACACAACCGGTGCAGCAGGTAAATTTTTACAACAATTTTATGTCTATGTCGTAATATATTTGAATAGTTTTATACTACATTTCATTTTTATACTTAAACAGGAAGATCCGGTGAACTTCGTATCACTTACATGTATTTGTGTAAAATGTGGTCAAAGCATAATACAAAAATTTTATTTACATTATAAATGCAACACAGTTATACACTTTAATCAATTAAAAGCTTTCCCTCATGTACTATTTATATTACTCAAACAGAACTGTTTTGTATTTCAACAAAACAGACCAAAGAGATCGCTGACCTCGTACTACGGCTATTAAACAGACAAATTTCTGAAGGCACCTATAAATATTCAACCAAGGAATGTCAATTTTTTATTTCTAAAATGACAGAAGGCATCAAATGTTTCGTGGCTAGGAACATTTTGTATTTGAAAATTAAATTGTCTTTTTAGTATAATCCATTACTTATTATTTATGTTTCTCACCGTTTAAACCTTCCCTGAACTTCCACAAATATTTTAAGATCAAAATTAGCCAAATCGGTTCAGCTATTTTCGAGTTTTAGCGAGACACACGAGCAGCAATCCATTTTTATATATCAATACCTATATTATTAAATAAAAAAAACAGTCTTGGATAAGAAGATGTAAATATAATTAAAGAAATTAGATATCGAATATTCTAGAAAGGTATTCAACTAAATTTGAAAACCGAATACCATTGGATAACATAATTTATGTATTTCCATGGGGTGAAGCAATAATGACAATCATTTATTTAGTTAACTGGGGTGTTTATATAGTCGACTTATGTAAAAAAAAAACTCTGGATACGTTCTTGAGTAAAGCGTATTCTTTTTATGTAACATTGTTTTTATGTTGCAAAAATGTAGATGAAACTAACTTTAGATATGAGAATATCGCACTAATTTCTCGCCAGCTTTTGATTGTAAAAGTAATAAAAGTATACTCTAATAACCTTATCAATAGCGTAACAGGGACATGATAAAAATGTTGATAATTAAAAAGCAACAACTTGGTAACGAAATCTTTATTATACGTTGTTTAATTTTTTTTTATTGGTAATTGAAGGAATGGAAGATATTTCATCATTCACGATCACACGAAAATATGATTATTTTATCAGTTTGTGTATATAACCCCACTCGGAGCAGAAGGCACACATGAAGTTTATTTTATCAGGCGCCGAAGTACCTATTCACAATTTACCTGACATTGTGTGATTAATCGCATTTATCATGTTGTGAAATTGGGGTAACTCATTTTATGTTATGTACTCATAATAACACATTTCTGTTCATTAACCGTCGTTGTATTTGTTTACATATTCGCTAATGAATAATTTCCTTCAATGAATATAGTTCCGGTCCGGACCTCTGTATGTTTAAAAATACATACAATTATTGAATTTAAAACAATGTTGCTTTATTTTACTAATTACTACGTTTTGCATTATTTTTTAATGCAGTACACGTGGCGTCACTGTATCTAATGGTAAGGACAGTGTATTCCAAAAACATTGGAGACGACCCCCCTGAAATACTTACAATACATCAGTTGTCCTCGCCGTCATGTCGGTTGCAATCCTCTTACCAACTAGATATTTGTTGGTTGATCTCGATGCACGACAAACTATAAGAGAAACTCTGATTAGTCTATCACCAATATACATTTGTGGTCGCGACTCAGTTCGATTCCAACCAGCTTAATTACTGGATAAACCTACACCGGTTGTACTCGGAACGCAACACGCTTAGCTATGGCGGGTGTAACACCTGATTAATGGTGGTTTTCTTGCTATTGTTGCAATGATGGCTACAATTATTATAATATACCAATAGTCCTTTTTTTTTTTTCGAACTGACCTACACTGCTAGCCTGGCAAGGCCTATACAGTTCCACCGGACTACTACCAACAGTCCAGTCACGAGCTTATGATGAATTTCTGAAAATATAACGCTTTTCTCAACGGAATCGTGAACTGAATTTAAATTCTGTTATCATATAGGCGACGTAATAATAATTATTTTTTTAATTTGGTAGTGTCTAGGTCTGGTAATATTTACTAAGTAGCCTGTTAGTTATAAATTAAGATTATAATAAATAAGTAACCAAAAATATGTTAATTATAACGCATTAAGCTTCTTATTTGGTTATTACGTACAAGAAGAATGAATTAATTCTGTAATAATTCGTTATGTAAATACTATTATGTCAGCAGTTTTTTTTACGAATGTAATTCGTTTCTCGGAAACAACTTTAATGATTTAGATGAAATTTTGCATTTAGGTAACGTTTTACTTGCAAAGTTTATCTAAGCCTAGTGACTTCATAGTCTAGTAAACTAGTAATAAAAATTTACTTTTATATTCTTTTAATATATACGCATCTTCAATAATAATAATTGTTTTATATTGATGTTGATTAAATATATAAGTATAGTAATATTTTGAAATAAAAATATATATAATTTTCGTATGTCCTCAGGTATTCGATTCTCAACGGAAGTAACAAGAGATGAAGTTAAGGCCTTGTCCGCCTTGATGACCTTCAAATGCGCGTGCGTCGACGTGCCATTCGGTGGAGCTAAAGCCGGTATCAAGATCAACCCCAAGGAGTACTCCGAACATGAATTGGAGAAAATTACGCGTCGTTTCACTCTTGAACTGGCCAAGAAAGGATTCATTGGTGGGGTACCTTTATTATTTGTTGGCACCACTCTCAGAATATAGCTTTTTTGTTAAGACACCGAATCTTTCAAATTTTAGTATATGTATTATTATTCCATAAGATGTGTTACTATATAGTTTTATCAGTCTCATGTTTAGTATTTCATTTGTGTCTGGTAAAGTTTACTATATACATTATTACATTCCACTGAACAAAGCAAAGATTAAGTAAAAACATATTTATTTTGATAGTAGCTTTTCCTTGCCGCTCCACTTGCTTTAATATAGATTCAACATATTCCTCTAGAACAGTACATTTTTGTCTGGAGGAAAACCCTTTGTCCTATTCCGTGCCCTTGACAACTAGTATTCAAAATATGACGATCGGTGTAGTAGTTAAAGTATAAAAGCATAACAAACAAACTCGGTTTCAAATTTATAATAATAATTAGGATTTATACAAAACGACTAGACTTGACGCAATTTGTTTTCCATTAACTGTTTGCCTATATATAATATACCCAACGACTTATTTCTAGACTTAATGTGTTAATTGATTGTTCTCGAAGAAACCTTCAGTGACTGTCATTGACTGTTTTCATTTGAAGTGATCACTCACAAATCAATGAGAAGTTTCCAATTCCTGTCAATAAATGTGTTTGTCTAATTATTTTAACACTTGTGTTCGATAATAGTTATTTTGAATTCATATCTTAAAATGAAAGTTCACATTGATAAGACTTGAAGAACGAATTAATCGCGTGGTAACCGATAACCAGGCCAAATCTGTAGTCATTTTAATCATACAGTAATCTAAATTAAGATAAGATATTATGAATTAAAGATAATTATTTTATGATTTATGAAAAAAATATGTAAAAGTGCTTTTGTTATTGTTATTGGGCATTTAGATAATATTTTAATAGTAGTTATTAAAAAAATCATTTGATGAATGGTAATATGTCTAAATTTTATAGGAAAATCGACTAAAATTCACGAAACATGAAGTTTCTTAAAGTTTTTATTGTTTTTTTTTTTTTTCTAAAAGTATTACTTTGCAACACAGCCACTGTAATTTTTTTATCTATGAATACTTTTATAGAAAATAGTATACAGATTATATATAATTATATTCTACTTTATTTTTGTGAATATAACTCATAAGTATGTTTGTGCAATTTAGTGAATATTAGAGCTTTTGCTATCTTATTTTATTCCAAAAGAGGTGAACTGAATGATGCTAGAACTTATTAAATTAACAATATTGAGTGTGTAAAGTGAATTGTATAAAAAAATACATTTGGGATTATATTTATCGACATAACAAGTAATGCATCTTCACGCGTATTCTTAAGTTTTAACTAGTATCTTTAACAAAGAAACTACAATTTATTTATTTAAGTGCCTATTGTTTAACTATAACTGTTTATTCCTGTGTAATATTTGTATTTGATATAGCTGGAAACAAATATTAAAGTCATTGAAATTATTGTCTTAATATAGGGCCTGGTCTAGACGTGCCCGCGCCTGACATGGGTACTGGTGAACGTGAGATGTCCTGGATTGCCGACACTTACGCGAAGACGGTGGGCTTCCAGGACATCAACGCACACGCTTGCGTAACGGGCAAACCCATAAACCAGGTTAGTATTATCAATTTAATTTACAGAAATGCTAGAGGGATTGTGGGAGAGAACATCTGTAGTGATTCAGACTCCATATTTATTTGACATTATTATGAAGCAAATTGTATTGCACTAGTCTAAGGCTGAGTTGCACTAAAATGTCGGTTATTGTAATAGTTAAAGTTTACTATAACAATAACAAGAGCTACTACAGCTACATTTACCACAACAAGTTGCACCCTAAGGCTGAGTTGCACCGTTATTGTAATTGTTAAAGTTAACTATAACAATGACAAGAGCCACTAACAGGTACATTTACCAGAATTAGTTGCACCATGAAACGTTTTGTAATAGTTAAAGTTATTAGGGTTACAACGTAAATAAAGCAATTAGTTCCTAAAGTCGGAGAGGATATCATTTTTTACTTGGCAAGTCTTTGGTGTATCCCATGTCAGATGGTCATTGCGCGCAAAAAATCAATGTGTTTAAATTACTATCTTTTGTTTTTTTACTTTGTATCTCTTTCTGTGAAGTTGTATATTAGATATTTAAATATTGATATATTTTATATCAATGGTAATTCGGAAAAAAGCAATACAAGTGTATTATATGTTTTTATTTCATGTTTATTATATATTGTTATATATTATCTGATTCTATGATGCATATTCAATTTTAATAACGTGTAAACATAGTTGGCGGTCTTAACAAATGTTTTATCTGCAAAGCCAACGCACCTGCAAATTTTTTAGATACCCCATATCTGTCCAAAAATATTTCTTTGCCCTATTTAGCGAGCCGATCAACTTTAGGAACATAAACTTTCCTCTTTCTAAGACACAAATATCTCCATATGTATTGTTTCTGTTCGCGGGAAGAACTATTTGGAGTTTCTCACAGGTTTTCTTTCAGTAACGACATAATATTTTAAAGTTGTAGTTCTAAACTGACTACAAGTTCAAAAGTTGACAAACGTTAACCGGTCAACATCGACCGGTAATGTTAACGTTAAATCGTGACGTCATTTTAACCATTGTTAACTGGTGCAGCCTATTTGTCGTCTAACAATGACTTTAACCGAACTTTTGACGTTAACATTGACTGGTGCAACTCAGCCTTATAAACTATCGTACAGTCCTAGCCAAAGTTTTTGAGCACTGAATATTTACACAAATTTAGGTATCAATACGTATTATATTATATGTATAACATCGAGACAACTTAAGGATAAATAAATGTAAATTTTATGTATATAATAATAGTATAACTTTGTTTTGTATTAATCTGTTGCCTGTATTACACGTAAGCCGGAACTTATGGCTATATTTACGTCTTTACTTATCTATCCTACTTTAGTACAGTTTGATTACTTGTTTTAGTACAGTTTAGTACATCTTATAGTTTTGATCGCGGTTACGCTCTTATTAATGTAGATTTGGAAATTTAAGATAACTGAAGATAAACTATTGAGAATTGATTGTTTTTACTTTTAAGACATATTACATTAAAGTATAATTTAAAAAAACTCAAAATTTGATTCGATATAGTTATAGATACGAACAAAGTTGTAGTTTTCAGATCAGAAATGCATGAATTATGCTAAAGAATTAAATAATGACACTTTAATGTGTAACAAAATGTCGAAGTGTAAATAACTTCGACTTGTAGATTCTAAAGTCAATGAGCAATGATCTATTCAAAGTATTGAGACTGTGAAAATTATTCACTCGCGGACTCGGTTAACAAATCTAGAAACAATACGATTTTTATTTACCTCAGTTTACTAGTTAATCATATGTTGTAACTAAAAATTGTAGACACAAATTTTTTACGCTGAACCGGTCACATGATTTTGATGTTGAAGGTCGACCGGTAATAGCGCCATCATCGGTTTTTGTACAAATACTTTTTGCAAGAAGATTTAATTAAATCTTTCTAGAATATTTCACAGACGACCCAACCTTTTATAGGAGAACATGTAAATGTATTGTGATTGTAATATTATATTACAAACCTTAATAAAAGTAAATTAGGTATCTATTGAAATTTGTATTTAGCTTCGCTTTGTTATTCTCGTGGTCGTGGAGATTCAATGATATGAAACAGATTGTTCTCAACTATTTTGTTAATTGTGAAGGCGACAAACCGACTTTTATACGTTAATAAATAGTATTGAGTATGTAAAGGGTTGAAATAATAAAAGATAATAATAAAATAAATTTTGTTTTAGGGCGGTATCCACGGAAGAGTCTCCGCTACTGGCAGAGGTGTGTTCCACGGCTTGGAAAACTTTATCAATGAGGCCAATTACATGAGCATGATCGGTAAGTAGGTAGTAAGTTAGATAACGATATTTATTATTCGGTTATATTTATAATTAATTAACCTTATTAACAGACAGTTGTCATTTTACTTATTGGAAATAAAAATCATTAAAAAAAAATCTCTTTCGAAATGTTTGTTTCGGGTGTTTTTAGATTTTACTTCGAAGTATTGATGGCTCCATGATAACGTTTTTGTATACCAAGTCCATCAGCATAGGTTCGAAAATTTGTAATGAATCCAAGCTTTCGATGAAGAGAAAATCATTGTGATATAACCATAGCATGATGGTAGAACTGTCACTAATGCATCAAATTGAAAATCTGTCTCCCAAGTTTCATCAGCTGTATTAGGTTTAGGGTATTACAATTTGGAGATCACTTCATTTCATTCACTTCATCAGCTGAAATTGTGGTCAGGCGATAAACCATTTAAAAAAATCTTTACTCCTTATATTTGGTTTAAACGGAAGGACTTTAGACATGGGCTTTTCTCCATGGGTGTAGTTCCTAATGACTTTTTCATATAATAATTAGCTGTACTCGCGGCTCCGCAAGCTTTTGTAATTATTTATTGTATTCTCTATGATTACATTTTTTGGCGATTGTTTTGGCGGTATAAAAAATAACGAATTCGCTGCTGCGGTATCTAGTCACGGACTAATACGGACGGACATCGTTCTCCATGAAAGAATACTTAATTATGTCAAATATCGTAGTGATCGATTAAAGAGTTTTAGAGGTTATCTTTGATGTGGTAGCATCCGATTTTAAGTATATAGATTAGTATAATATATATTAGAGGGTATTTTTTAACGATTATGTTTTTTCTGTCCCTAAACTCAATTTTGTTGGAAATATGTAAAAAAAAAATTCTGAAAATTGAAGCCCTTAATATTAACTCTAAGTACTATCTCAGTGCGTGAGAAGATTTCTCACATGAAGTACATATAAACTTTGATTGTGATTTTTATAACTCGACGTACTTTGTGCTTTCATATCGCTTGTAGTATAATAATTTTAAGGATTACTGATTGAAATTTATATAATGTTGTTTTGCAATTATAATATTGTGCTCAGTTTTTAAAATCGAATAATGCCTACGATCCCAAAAAAGTTTCGCTTGCATTGTGGCTTCATAAAAGTATACATTTTTTTTAAATTGTATGTAACCTTGGAACCCGTCGCCTATATTCCTATATAAAATATCATCTAACATTCCCGTCTTCCGAGCTCGCAACATAATTGTGGTACCTATCCTCCGCGAATAAGTAGAGTTTACTGTACGTTATTAGTTGTTAACGAGTACTGTCGGATCAGGTACGACTCCTGGTTGGGGCGGGAAGACGTTCATCGTCCAAGGTTTCGGTAACGTCGGGCTGCACACGTGCCGGTACTTGGTCCGCGCGGGAGCTACTTGCATCGGAGTGATAGAGCACGACGGTGCCATCTACAACCCTGATGGTATCGACCCTAAGGTGAGATCATTTATTTTATTTTTTCTATAGACATTCTAATTCTAGTTAACCAATCATTATGAAATTGTGCATGCAAAAGAAATGTACTGCTCTCTACATTAACGCGAGTGAAGTCTTGTTGTATACATACACTTTAAATTACTATCTTACTATTATAGAGATAGATAGAAGAGAGCGAAATAGAAGATTTCTTATGAAAGGTTGTTCAAGTATTACGTAAGCACCATATTGGTGTGGGGAGACTCTATACTTTGCCTATGTTTGATGACATAAGGGTCAGAGGGGGTTAAACGGTTATAACATTAGGAATATTTCCTTTTTTTTAATTCGTAAAGAAAATTGCGAGCAATATTGTACTAATTATATCGATACTTACGTAAGCATAGGAGGGGCAGGGGTAAGGGTTTTGCTGATAAGGCTGTTGATATTAGACGGGCCCTAAATCTACAAATTGGTACAAATCGTGTATTAAATTGGTTTACCAAGTATTCACTTGTAAAATATATGTGTACTTAATTTAAGATTTATCTTAAAACTTACTAATCAACAGAATAATTACTTAAAATGTATATACTCGTATGCTTATTGATCGCAATATGTTAATATATATACTAGTGGACAGGCTAATTGATTAACAAGTTATCGACAGTCTTCGCGCACGTTAACCAATTAGCTATTTTAGCGTCGATACGTTTTTATTAATAGTAAGTAAGTAATTGTGTAAAATTACTAATCAATTGTTAAGTATAGATAGTTAAAATGTTAGTGGTTGGAAAAATATTATTTTTAAATCTTGATAACAGATAAGCATTGTCACACTTGTTCGTTATCAGAAATAATAGTAACTGTTATTTACTTATCCGTCTAGAGGTATATTACGTAAAAAATTAAGAATATGGGCTATACGACCCAAATCAAAAAGCAACAAAGTAAATGCGATTATTATTTGGCAATTGAAGAGTAAATTGATTCATTACAATTGAATCCATAAGGCAACAACGTGACATCATTGGTGTCTTTCAAGTATTACGTAAACAGACATTTAGTAACTTTGGACACGCTCTTCCCCTTAGCAAAAGTAAGCATAACTCTTACCCTCCTTTATTCTAACCATTAGAATAATTTAATTTACAAAATCTCTCGTAAGTTCTTATGAGTTTAAAATAAACGAACGATAAATAAATATATATTGCTGACGTAATCATTATTCAGATTTCCCCCATGTCGTCAAAAGTAAACAAAGAACAGACCCCCCCACTCACCCTTTGATGCTTACGTAATATTTAAACGGCTTCTTTAAATAAACTTAATCTAATCAAAGTCTACAAGATGAATACAACATTTCTGTATTTACCCATATTTATCTTGTTTTTACAACCTCTTTGTTTTTCCTATCATTTTCCTACTTTGCCGCCTTTGATTCTATGCAACTAATATAATAATAATAATAGGTGTATTAAAAAGTCTCTTCGTCTGCTCAAGTATATTTTCTTTTTTAATAATTAAGTCGTAATAATTTAAAAATGAAAAGTGGAAATATATTGATATACATACTTCAACTTACATTTAAGATATTTCGACAAGAATTTTATACAATTAATTTTGTCGATTTTGATTGGTTTAAAGTCATCAATATAAGATAATAAAATATTCAGTATGTTTATGAATGGAAATAATTAAGTTATCAGTTTTCTTTTTTATTACCCAATTATAGGTCAGAGGTACTTTATCGCCTTTGGTTTTATATGAGTCAATTATATTGTAATTAACTTTAACAGAATTAAACGATTAATAATATTAATTTACTCTATAGTCGGCGATTAAACACATAATCATGCAAATCTTATCGTCATTTATATATATTAACATAAACTATATTTAGGCACAAGGTTATGTAGCAAAATCTAACTTGTAAATACAACAAATGCGTCAAGAACAAAATGGCGTCTAGAAATACCTGCATATTATATATGGTAGGAAATAGGTAGGTAGTACTTCTACTAGGTTTGTAGTAGTATAGTGTGGATACTATTATCTATTGGAAACCCTTCTATATACTCAATTTATATTATACATCCAGGGCCTGGAAGACTACAGAATCGAGAACGGAACAGTTGTCGGCTTCCCCGGTGCGAAACCCTATGAGGGTGAGAACATGTTGTATGAGAAGTGTGACATACTTGTTCCCGCAGCTGTTGAACAGGTCATCCATAAGGAAAATGCACATAGAATTCAGGCTAAGGTAAAATTCCCTAATTGCATTATTTAGAAAATAACTGAAGAATATCTTTTTTTTTATTTCACTGCCAGCGATATCTATGTAGATCACTTTGTCATATCCTCAGACCCAAGGACATTTATAAATACTATGGACCCATGTCGTGGACTCAGTAGTGAAATGTATGATGACATAGCATATGACTATGAAAACTAAAGAAATAGTAGAAAATGTTACTTTATGTTTTATAATTCTAGTCTGAAGTGGAAGCCATTTTGAAATAATATCAGGAGATAGATGACACCTTGCATTTTAATTCAATTCAAATCTAATTATGATATTTGTTTGGTATCAAATTTATCTTCGTATTTACTAGCTTTTAGATATTCCTTTAGGAACCAATAGGAAGAATGAACTATTTAACTGTTATTGCCAAAAGTTTTTATGAAGTTGTATTTGTTTCTCATATTACAAAATTTAGTTATGTACAGATCTTAATACACCCATAAAAGAAAACTAACACAAATTAAAAAAACCCTATCTATATATTTAGTGTTTCACATAATAAGTAAACATTTAGTGAGTTTTTACATAGATAGGTAGTGAACTATGCTACTCTTTTATAAGCGTAAACAACATGACGTAAATTTTCATATAGAAGTTTATTGAGGTTGTCTATTTTTACATATAAATATTGATTTTTTTAATAATTTTAAATTATTTTTAAGTTTGGCTAAATTTATGGGACGAGTTGAGCCAAAATGTTATTAGTAGAACAATCTCTTCATATATGTGTGTTTAATAATAATAACACTTCATTGCACACCTTGAAAAATATACAAAATTAAACAACAGTTTAGAATATATGTGTACACTTAGGCGGCCTTATCGCTTAGAGAGATCTCTTACAGGCAAACCTTAGGAGACATTTCATTTTTAAATTTAATTACCCAGTGACACTACAAAAATACACACTAATATATAAAGACTACAGAAAAGAAAAAACAAATTATTATAATAATCCTAATATAAACCTATGTATACACTATTAAAAAAACACACACATTCCACACACTGCATACAAAAGTTACTTTGGAAGCACAATGTTTCCTTCTGGTTTCGGCATTACAGTATAAATAAGTCTCATCAATAAATTTTATTTTTCACGATAGATAATTGCCGAAGCCGCCAACGGTCCCACGACACCAGCCGCCGACAAGATCCTCATCGACCGCAACATACTAGTCATCCCAGACCTGTACATCAACGCTGGTGGTGTCACCGTCTCCTTCTTCGAATGGCTGAAGAATCTTAATCACGTCTCTTACGGACGTCTCACATTCAAATACGAACGTGAATCCAACCACCACTTGCTGGGTTAGATATGCACATACTTTTTTTTTAGTCTTTATAGTTTAATTCGCTTTCTTTTTGCCAAATAAACTAACCTTAATGTCTTGAGCTATCAGCACGTAGAAGTATAGATAGTTAAAACTTATAAGGTGTCTTTTTATTATGTATTTCCTGGGGTATTATAATGTATTGTGAAACTTCTGTCAAAAGTGCAATATGTGTCAATGATGCACGACAAACGAAAATAAATATGTCTATATTGTTATGCCCATAGTTCATTTAAGTACACTAAGCATAGTGAATTTCGAAAATAGTGGTGACTGCAAACCTATAAGCACATTGCATTTCAAAAATAATGGTGACTGCCGAGATATTTGCAGTGCATTGGCAGTGGTCAATGTCATGTCGGTCTGTAGGCTTCTCGGTAGCTAGATATTCACTGACTGAATTTGAAACTTGACAATGCTATAATGCATGAAGGTAGTAATCCAGTCGAGCTACCCCATTAGATTATATAATTACCAGCTAGTCTCAAAACGCGATGGGTCTAAAACTATTGCCATTGCGTGTGTACCTGGTGTATGATATCCACAATCCAGTTTTAATTTGATGGCACATATTATACATGTTATATTTATATACACGTGACCTTTGTGTTATGTGAAATTAAGGTCATGAGTTTACTAACGATGTGGGTTAAACCGAGCGTAATTGCTAACCAAACGAGGACTACAAAGAAAAGTACTCGGAACTGTCATACAATGAGGCACCATCTTTATTATGTAAATAATTATTTACCAACCTCAATCCGCAAGAGTTTCACAAATGGGCTAATTTCATCTTGCCGACCATTTTGGCACCCCTCTTACCCCCGTATGCCTTTCCTCTTTAAAAGCGTTTTACCCATTCAACAACTTTGCTGCCATCTACGATAATTGCAATAAAATCAAAACCTGTGCACCTGTGATACTTTCTAAGTGTCTTGTACTCACTCACATTAAACGGGTAAGTGGTAGTGAATTATCTAACAGGAGGTGTTTGTAAAACACTTTTATTATTGGATACTAGTTAAATAGGAATATCTAAGTTCTAAGTTAAATAGGAAATGTGTAGTGATGGATATATTAATAGTTTTGTGACAATTCAAATCGAGGTAGTTAACGAACTCTAGACAAGAGGACATTCTGGTGCATATTAAAGAATAAATGTATTTGAAGTCGGTTTTATTTACATTTTTTTTTGTATACCTTTATATGCGTTACTTCTCAGGGTTCACAATAGTAAAATATCAAATATTTTTCTTTCTATTAGATAATCAATGATTGATGACGGTCTAAACCAGTGATTCCCAAAGTGGTCCAGGTGGACCCAATGGGGGTGCACAATTAGTAAGTGGGGGTCTATGAAAATTGGTCTATTTTCGATAGTGTGAAGAATTAACAATGTTGGCTTGACTTCATATGGTACTATTGAACCTGCGGGTAGTCCACCGGAACCAGTAAAATTTTGAAAGGGGTCTATGAGAAAAAAAAGTTTAGGAACCTCTGGTATAAACGATAACTATATCTGTGTGACAACAACTGTTTGTTACATGGTAATAAATTATGATTGTAATGTTTAACACAGAATCTGTGCAAGAGTCTCTGGAGAGGCGTTTCGGACGTGTCGGTGGTCGCATTCCCGTGACACCGTCCGAAGCTTTCCAAAAAAGGATTCACGGTGCTTCTGAAAAAGATATTGTACACTCTGGTCTTGACTACACCATGGAACGTTCAGCTAGGGTGAGTGCCACTCATGAGAACATCACTTACACTTAATATCCAAATAATACATTCTATTTCTGACCACTATATACTCAATGCTATTAATATATATTCAAATAAGTCATATTTATGTATTTTTGTCTTATGTACTGTGTTTTTTTAAACCAATTCTTTCCTCCACAGTACTACCAAAATAAAAAGGCACTTGATCGTCAATAATTTTGAAAGATTCCTATTGTCTTATGTCTCACTCACTCTCTTTTCTATGTATAGATTTTATCAACCCAAGTTTTTGACTTTCCATACGATTTTTCAAACATTTTCATTTAATACAAACTTTGTCCTGAAAAAAATACACACACAACAGTATCAGAATTAATCAAATTGGTGCAGCCGTTCTGAAATGATGTGCTACACATACAACAATTGAATTTTTATTTTTATAGATAGTTTTTGAATTATGTTTAAGTAATATTTTAAGATTTTTTTTCTAAAGGACCTACGCTGGTGACTCTGTGGGGCATTTACAGCTCCACCTAACTACAATATTCAAAGAAATCATTGAATGATAATATTTTGACACTTGAAATACAGACATAAATCACTTTAGCTAAGAAATCGATCAGTTATTTTAATATTACCTTTATTTCTAGGCTATAATGAAGACTGCCATGCGATTCAACCTGGGCTTAGATCTGAGAACTGCCGCGTACGCAAACTCCATCGACAAGATATTCAACACCTACGCTGACGCCGGCCTCGCCTTCTAAACACTCATTTAGATACAACAAAGTATTGTCTGCATTTTATAGACTTTCTTCTTAGTCCCTGTGCACATAAGCGTAACAATTAAGACATTATAATCACAGTATTTTTTTTGTTAAAATCATGGCTTTTAAAATGTATCTTTAAGGCAATCGTATAAGTGAAAATATAATTTTCGGGAAACTGTATTATCTTGATTTTTTAAGTAATAGTGGTTTCATTGTTATCGATTCTTTTGTTTTATTATATTACAATATTCCGAAACAAATATCACAACTTTTATTTGACTTAACCTACCTATTATTAACGTGAAAGCAGTAACAGAACTATGAGTGTAGTTATCGTTAGTAAGAACAACGGTATTTATTTTAAGTTCTGAAAAAATAATAAAAATACGCCGGCGATGTCACCGAGTCCAAAGTTTGTAAAGTTTAAAGTATTATCAGAGAAACTATAATGAATATATTAGTTACAGTGGATAGTAGATATTCTATTGACACGAGACTAGTTTATGATTGGGTATGTCTAATCTTCAATAAAATGTTAATTTTATTTTATCTTTGATAACAATTATAATATTTACTTAAATTTCTTTAAAAATTTGGTTTTAAAACAAGTGTACTATTGATGTGTATTTAGTCCGCTATCTACCGTAAAATGGAGTGAATAGATATCGCGGGGTAAATAGAAAAAATTGTAGGTTTGATAAAGTTTTGTAACTATAGACAATGCATTTTTTTATTTTAGTATACAATATTTTTCCTTTATTCTGGCAACATATCAGTCATACTTGAAGCTATAGCACAAGTTACGTTCGTAGAGATTGTTTTGGACTCTTCAAAATTCTTTTTAAATAAGTCAGCTGGGGTTTTGTAGTTGTAAACTTAGTTATTTGGAAAGTTTACTTTCATTACTTCTACTTACAAGCTAGATTAATAAACATAAGAAAGGGTGAATAGAAATACCTTAGGAATAAATAGGAGCTTGTATTTAGATTATGTCGGCCCTTTACTAAGTCTAAATTATCTAAGTTTTTGCGGACATACATTTTCAAGAATGTATTGGGAGGGCAGAATTAGGATACCGAAATTCTGGAACTAAACCTTTAATGATTCGCTAGGCCCCATATCATACATATAAGACATTAAGCTATGGAAGTAAACAAAGTAGACCAAACCAGCAGTAATATTTATTAGTTGGCGAATCTTTCGAACTGCAAATGCAACGGAACTTAATCTTCCTGCCTTTTTTTTAATATGAGATCCCATTGGAATTTAGAATCAAAGGTGATACCCAAGAACACGATATTGTCCACTAAGCTATCTAGATTCCCTTCGTTCTCTACTCTACTACTACATGGTATATTATGTAATCTTAATCTCATACATTTTGTTTAGTCTGCATTTAGCAATAAATTATTTAATGTAAATTAATAAAAGCTAGTATATACACATCAATGCATGTTAAATTCACGCTGCGAAAGGACCAATTCAGTTAAATAACATAACCTTACCACACTAAAACGGTGTTAAATACCTGGGAGTACATCTCGAGCGCCGTTTAACATGGACCATATTACAAAGAGAGTAAAGTTAAACCTTCGCTATAAAAAATTGTACGATAGTGGATTTTGGGTCATAGAAGTAAGCTAAGCAGGGACAACAAGTTATTGCTAATATTCACAGTTATCTTAAAACCAACATGGATGTATTGCGCTCAATTATGGGGAAATTCCAGCAATTCGAATATATCCATACTGCAAAGAATGCAAAACAGGATTTCACGAAACAGCTAATATGGCATATCACCATTGCCGAAATCCACTATTATTTAGGGATAAAACTGTAAAAGAGGAAATCATCAACACTACATAAAAATGTCATGAAAGACTACAATGGTGTCTTAATAAATTGGTTTAAAGCTAACCACGTGTAACTACCAAAAGCGGCTAAAAAGAACAATACATTTTTGAAATAACATATATACTTCAACATCAGACATTTGATTGCAATTACTTCAGTACAGTTTACTACTTTAATATAGTATCTAATTTTAATTGTTTTACATCTACACGATTTTTTTTTTTTTTTTTTTCGAACTGACCTACACTGCCGGCTTATTAGGCCTTCACAGTTCCACCGGACTACCATCTACACGATTGATAATTGTTTTCTTTAAAATGTCAATAAGTGTGTCAACGTGGCACTGCACCACTCAGAGTAACATGTAGAAGCAATTTTTGTTTTTTTTTTTATAGGAGAAACTGCAATGAGTAAAATCTTATGTTACAAACGAAATAAAATTAAGAGAGGACAACTACTCGCCTTTATCAGATTTAAAAATATATGAACATATTTTTAATTCGTAACCAAAGACAATTTCTTTAAAAAAATTTTGGAACGCTGCCAATTACGTGGTTTCATATAGTATGTAATGTCAAGTAACGTTTGTCAATCGATGCAATTGCGAATTTTCCGATTTTTTATACGATCTAAAGAATAATACATGTAAAAATGTTGAATGCGTTGATTATAGTTACGATATTAATTTCAATATTCAATGGAATATTCACTAAAAGTGTTGAACTTACGTTTGAACTACCTGATAGCGCCGAAGAATGTTTTTACGAAGATATAAAAATTAAGAATACCTCTGCTTCTCTGGAATATCAAGTAAACAACCTTACATTTTTAATTTTTACGTATAAACATTATAACATCCTATATATGTACAATATTGTTCAACTTACAATCCAATATAACCTCAGTTGCAAAATAACTGTAATTACCTGTTATTTTCCTTTAATTAGCTCGAGTTTCTTTTAGGTGATCACCGGAGGTCAATATGACGTAGATGTTAAGATCGAAGCACCAAATAAACAAATTATTTACCAACAACAGAAAATGCAATATGATTCCCACCAATTTACAGCCCAACAAACAGGTAATTATAAGGAATTGATATGCACCATATAACTGCTTGAATTCTACACTTAAGATTAAGAATAACTTTTTTTATTACTAAGGGTTGTCTTATTGGAAGGTACTCAAACGACAAAGTCTATACTATTATTTCGCTTAGAAATATTTAAAATGATAATGTATTTTTATTAATTATAACATATTTTATTGTTGAGAAACCACAATTAAAAATCACAAACTATTATACAACATTTTATTAACATAAATATCATCTGATTGTTTAATCTTTGTAGGTCAACTTAACAGATCTTATGAGCTGATCTACTTTTTCTTTCATATAAAACAAATAGCTGTTCAAATAAAATATATACCAACTCTTTAATTACATGTTAACTATCGTAATTATTAATATCACTCCAAATATACTTGAGTACATATGTGTAATAAAAAGTGGTTTTAAAATAATAATGTCTCTCTCTCTCTCTGTCTCATTTGGCATGATGATTTCAAAAGTGAGGTTTAAGAGTGTCTTTTTGTATTTGTGTAATATTTGTAAGTGGTGTCCTCTTAGTAGGATACCATTTGAAAATAAGACTAAATGTATTGTTATTTACTCAGTCCCAAAAATTATTATGAGACTTCTTTACTTTAACACAACAGTGGTGCATTTTAAATTATAAATTGAAATAATTAACTTCATTTACTTGTAGATTATAGTATACAAAGATATATTTCATAATATGTCATATATTTTATAAGTATAATTGTATTTATATAATGAGTGTTCTGTGTTTTACTTTTTCCTCATTATGAATTAACATATCACCATTATTATTTTTGTAATTATCTATCAGATAACTTCTAATTACAAACAAATGGTGCTTTAGTTTAAAAATAAAAGTAGTACAAAAGAACTCATTATCAAATTGTATGTTTGGTTTTATAAAACTAGTATTATAGAATTTTCGTCAACATGGAAATTGTTTAAAATTTCGAATACTAAGGAGCAAATAATTTGTTACTCAGAAATGTAAAATAGCCTAATAATATTTATGTCTTCAACTTCTTGTTGTTAATTGTTAACCCACATTAAACAATTTTTTTTTACAGGTATCTACAAAGTTTGTTTTAGCAATGAATTTAGTACATTTTCTCACAAACTTGTGTATATGGAACTGAATGTGGGCCCTGAGCAGCCACTGCCTGGTGTTGGTGACCATGCTACTGTTTTAACACAGGTAATCTATATATTTGTACAAACGAATTTGAAGTTGTGAGGAATAATATGACAGTGAAATATTAGCACTGAGAATGGTTGAGTAGTAGTAATGAAATAAATTTAATGTAAAGATGGTATTAAAAGGGTCTAATTTTAGGTAAATTTGTAGAAATTCTAGTTAAAAATTTACTACCTATAAATTCTTAAGTAGAGTTTGGGTGCTGTCATTGAAAGTAATTACTGATTTCAGTTGGAGACATCTGCTGAAGAAATCCACTCAGCTTTGAACAGAATTATTGATCATCAGACACATCATAGACTAAGAGAGGCTCAGAGCAGAAAGAGGGCCGAAGATCTCAATGAAAGAGTATTTTGGTGGTCAATGGGCGAGAGTCTTGCCATAGTGTGTGTAGCATTCGCTCAAGTTATGATTCTGAAAAACTTCTTTAGTGACAGACCTACATTATACAATAAATTTTAAAAATAGTAAATAAAATAATTTATTTATTAAAAGTTATTTCCGAATATTTATTTCAACATTTTGACTTAATCATCCGAGTGTACAATAATTCATTAAAACAGCTTAAATTGTTAATTATGATCACAGATATTTTAATATAAACATTGTTGTGCCTGATATTTTTTACACAATTTTGTACTTGATGTGTAATATTGCACATACTTTACAGTTATAATTCCGCTTATGAATGAAATTTGAGACTTAGTTAAAAATAAAATAACTGTAAAATAGTAACATAAATTCACTCTATTGAAAGCAGTGTTGTCTGTATAAATAAATATCTTGTTAAAACCACATTTCTTTTATGAATATGTAAAAAAAAATTAACCAAAGCACAGAAAATAATTTAATTTTATGTAAAAAGATATAATTACTGTCTGTACATACTGAATATGGCATTAAATATTTTTTAGATATGTATGTAAATGTTTTATTGTATATGTTTTTATACATAATTTGGAACTTTATAATACATGTAATATGACGTCCACATATTATACATATCAAGTATCCATTTTTGGTAGCTTTACCGGAAATCCCTGTAAGTAGTATGTAAATCACATATGGTGTTTGGTGATATTTGATTAACATCCTATGAACCATTCATAATTACTTAAAAATAAACAGATTAACAGTATTATTTACTGTCAACCATTTGCTTCACCAGTAATTCCTTTGTTATTAATTACACAGTATATATATATGTAAAGTACTTTTTATTATGTATGTTTAATACTTCATTCTATACTATCGCTTGATTGATTGATATTCACTAAAAATTATTCACCCATTTGATAATAATAATAATAAAACATTCAAAAGTATGTTCATGTTCATAATATAAATCATCTAATGAGACCTACTGATAAAAAAACTTGGAATGTGGCCTTAGGCCACTTATAGAATGCAGGCAGGTGTATATGCTTCCACTTGTGCTTGTAGTTCAAATGTACGTACACTAATATTATCGCCGTGACTGTTAGCAGTATCGATATCCATTTTAACTACACTCACCAACACTCTGAAACATGCCTACACTTTAGATGAGGTAACTTTGTTCCCTTTTCTAATAAATTCCTTGAAATTTTAGGAAACATGTTACTACATTCACTAGTAATGCAGTATCTATATGCATAAAAATCAAAAGATTAACAGGGTATAAAAAGAAAAGAAAGTAAATCATTAGGTTTTATAATTATCTTAATTAGATTTTTCATTGATATAATCTTTTATTTTGCATAACAGCTCTGTAATTTCTTATGAAGTAATACATTAAAATAGTACCAATAAAGCAAATACCCCATTCACTAAGGCACATGGATATGCAATAAGTGGTCTCTGCTCTGTATCACCTGACATTGTAACAAAAAGCCTGCTTGCTGATAGAGCTGACCAAATAACTGCTATCCCTGATAAACTGAGCCCTATAGTTCCATCAAGGGATAGAAATATACCCAACCCAGCTAAAACAACCATTGGGAGCATACAGTAACCGAGGACACTTGCCACACTCAGTATTGTAAACACTCCTTCACTGCGACTCATAAGCGACAGCAAGAAATACATCAAAATAACTGACATGACAGAGAGACCATACACATATCCAAAATGGGCTTTATTTCCTGAAAGGAAAAGACATACTGCTAAAGCCAAGCAAAATGCTATTGGGCCAGCAATATCTGTATCTCTCAGTAAAAAATTTGCATCATCTGCTTTTGAATGGCCATGAAAAGGGTTCAGTACAGCTAATGTTTTCTCTAATATTCTGTCAGGGTAGATTTCAAGTTCATCCAATAGTGGTGGTTCATCAAATTCTAAAGTGTCACCAGTAACGTCCCCAGGTATTGGAGCCGGTGTGAATATATTCGGGTTGTAGTACTGGTTGTTATTAGCAGGCATAGTACCAGAAACGTCGAACGAAAAATCTTGTTGATCAGTCGGGAACGTCTGAAACTCTAAGATTAATTTATTGGTTTGTAGCGACAAAAATATTCTATCACAAAGTACACCAATGTTTTATATAAAATTACCTAAAGTTTGTGCTGCATCACCAAAGCTTGTATTATCGGGTGGATAATTTTGGCTATTATTTTGATTGTGCCAATTAAAGTCATTTGGATTACTATAACTTGCCATCGTAGTTAGTTTACGTACAAAATAAACACTTCTTATCAAATCACCAGTATAGTACAATTTTATTCTCGTTTTTGTTTTGTAGTTTTATTATCATATAATTTTCTTTCAAAACTCCGAGATGTGTGACAATGATGTGATACGAGTGACAGTGACTGTTGGAGTGACGTTTTACCTAGGGGCGATTGATATATATCGATATCAAAATTATCTGATTTGATCGGAATCTGATATATCAGATATTGGACGTTTACACAATGATGTCATCCTAGACGTATCGTTAAAACAATATATTCAAGATAAATATTCGCAAATTTTTTTTTTTATCACTCTCCTCCGTTTATGACACTATCAGCCACACCGCACACTCTATTTACACGATATTCGCGGAATTGAGTACTATTTACACATGGCGCCAAAAATTAAAGAAGACTTAGTTTTACTTTCTGTAACAAAGCAGTCAATTAGAGTTGAGAAAATTGTAAACTAGGCTGTACATTCGGATTTTGGATTTTGGACTGATCAACACAAATTGTTTCAGTGAGTAAACAAATAACGATAACCAGCGTGAATTCTATCAATTATGTTGCTCTATTCAAAGAGACAAATAGCCGTCGTTTAATATTTATTTCAAATATATACACAATAAATTTAAATTATTATATTTAAGTTTTAACAAATGTATAAATTTAGAAAGAAACTTTAAGATACTGTAAAAAATAATTTATAAGCATCTGTAATTAGAGACAAAACAACTAAAATGTCGTTCATATGTTTTAGGCCCCATATAAATTTGCGAGTACCAAGCTCCCTAAAGAAGGCATAGCGCTTTCGAAAGCGAATCAGATATATTATTGAAATGAAACTTGTTATGGGAAAGTTTTAAAATTGTGATCTGCAAGCTTTTTGTGTGACGACAAGTGGCGAGAATAACCACTGAGTCAGGCAAAGTGTTAAAACATCGATTCTCGTCCAATCACTGAAGTTAAGCAACTTCGGGTGCGGTCAGTACTTGGATGGCTGACTGTCTGAAAACATCACGTGACCTAGAATTTGGCGTTGGTATCACAATTAATGTTCGTAATTAAATAATTATGTAGCTGTTCTATTTTACGCAAAATATGCTAGACATGAGAAAGGCAGTAATATGCATTAGACATTTTTTATTCCACATATCCAAGTCTATACTTAAAAAAAATCAATACCTTGTAAATCGATACCTTTAGCACTTTCGACATCTAACCTAATATTTACTTTTAGTTATCTCGGATGCTATCGTTATAGTGCTGCTCCTTTATATACAAATGTCATCTACTGTATATTTGGCAATAAATTGTCAGTTACTTACAACGTGGACCCTATATTTGTACCTTAAGATTATATGGTAGTTAGAGATCCACACTGCAGTTTCCACATAACTCTAAGAACTCTCAACGTTGATGCATCTATATTCATTAAGACCCAATCTTTCCAATTTTAGTTTTGAATTTCCAATTAGTATTGGGGTTGCTCTTTGCTAGACCAAAATTAAGTAAAAGTGTGTGTTTTTATATGAATGCATAATTAGGGACGTTGTATAAGGGAAGTTTATCTTGTCGAAATATTGGGTTTGTTATAGTTATAAATTTTAATTAAACATGGAAGAACCTTGTGTTTCCAATAGTCTGATTCAGATATACCTTTTGATAAATATACTTAGACATACTTACATAGACTTAAGCAGTCTCGATAGAAGTGGAAGAGTTGATAATTGTACAGTTTTGTAAAGAAAACGTTCAAAGAGGAATTGTCTCTGTAGACCAAGTGGAGATTCAACACATTATGCCTGTAATACATTAATAGGTGAAGATTTTATAGCCCTAGTGATGATTCGGCTTTCGGCATGAACTATATCAAGAATCTTCACTGCTCATACATTGTGATACTTCCTCCCACTTTTTGCAAGTACTACAATGTAGGGTCTTTTAGTTTGAATTGACAGCTTATTACAAGATGTAGCTAAAAATCATTAGTAGAGTTTTAATCATTTGTATTCGTATCGTTACAAAATGTTATGAAATAATAATTTGTATCAATTAAATTCATGTCTCAATATCTACCTGGTGCAGACGTTGTTTTAATTTCTTTTGAATTTATACGAAGTTTGAGTACAATTTTTTTTAATTTACTTAATATGTAATTGAAAAATAACTAGTATCATTAAATATATATTAATTCTGAAATTTAATTTTTGTTCCTTGATGATCCGTCTATGTCTAGCAAAAAATGGTAACAGTCGAGGTACGCCATATGAGCTGGCCAATAAAAACTAGAAACTTTCCCAGAATGTCACCAGAGCCCTTGTATCTAATTAACGATGTAAAAATGATTCATATGAAAAATTGACTCTTAATATCACAACGACAAATTAGGTTTTCATGCTCTATAAAATATGTATGTAAAATCAGTGAATACCGGCTCCTTCATACAGAACGATTACGACATGTGAAAAAAATTACGTATAACTTTATTCTTATTACGGCAATTATTCCACATGTGGTATTGCTATAAGAATGATTCTAAATTTCTTCTTTATTCATAGTAGGTATTGTACAAATTCCACATCGAGATCATCAAAGAACTGATGTCAGTATCCAAAGTATATGGGGAAAATACCAAGCCATTCTAAATCTAAAGAGTTAAAAGCACATTCTATGAAATCGCGTACTACGCCCATACAAGTGCTCGTGTAATTCCTTATGACGCTGTTACAGATTGTGGAAGAAAAGGTTTATAATGTAAAGCCGTAATATTTTACAAGTGAGTAATTTTAAATTATTACTTCAGCAAAAGACGTAAAAAGTACCTATACAGTAATCGGTACTTCTTGTCATTTCACCAATTTTTATCGCCACTAAAGCTGGAACATATCTTGGTGGGCTTCTTACCGTTTAACTACATCGATCTTTTCACGAAGTGTGATGTATGTCCTACAAACACTATCGTCATCTTTATTATTTTACTTGGAAGACTAACAGCTATAATATACAATAATTAAACTAGACACATCAAGCTTTTTTGAAGTTAAACTTCTTTACAAGCGTTGTGATTTCAAATCGGATGCAACGGAAAAAACGACAGGTAAGAGACACAAATACAAAAATGTGTAGGATGAAACCGGCAAAAAATGATACAGAAATATACATACTATTTTATATTATCGGTCTTTCCTCTTTGTGCCATGCTTCGTAGCATCCCCACTCCCGTCTTCTAAGCATAGTCGCCTGTAATTAGTGAGCTAGAGCGAGAGAGCAAATGTCGGTGTGTATGTATATTGAACATTGTTTAATACTTGCTTCTATTTGAGCATTTAAAGGTGTGTTAGTATATGTGAAAAGTACGTGTACTACCTGTACACTGTATGCGACTGCGTATTACAGTTTTTTATTAAGAAGTCAGCGTGGTGTGTTATTATTTAACAGTGTTTGTGAGTATTTTTGTATCTTGTTTGTTGAAACTGAAAATACAACAACAACAACTTGAGCAATAAATTATGTAACATATGTTAAATAAAATTATTTTGCGATTGAAGTTCACTGATAGAAACCATCTGTAAGGAAAAATCGTTATGACACTTCCATGCAACTTGCCCTCTCTTCCTTTTTTTTGTATACGAGTTTGTGTATGCGTGCAAGTATCGAAAGTCGAGCAACAAGCAGTGTGTTGCTCTTTGTATAATCCCTAATACTGCATTGTATCAATATAAGGATAAGGATCTAAGTAATATAAAGAAAAGAAAAAACCAAGTGTATGTACTTCTTTATGTAAGAAAAGAAATAGTATGGCATAAGTACATGGTTATTTTATTATATATTAGTCACTATTTTTTGTATATTATGGAATGCTTGCTTTTTGAATAAAATACGTATAAACTGTAGTGAAGGCGGGCAAAATTGGATAATGCCTTCAGTTTTGCAACTTTATTAGTCTCAGCCAAGTTTATTCAAGTGTATATAAGCTGTATATGCGAAATGTAAGTACAGGGCTTTTAATTTCTCTTTTATTTTTTCCAGAATGACTGTGTGTACCAAACATACTTCTTATTTTCGAAACACACGACTTTTTATAATGCTATGTTAAATGATTAAATACCACAATTTACGTTTGAACTAGAAGTAATTTTCTATGATAGGAATAAATATTTATTATCTAATTCAAACTGATTATATACATATAAATATTTTCGATTTCAAGTCATTATCAAAAGCATGTAGGTACAAAATTATTGTAAGTACTATAACATGTATAAAACCTATCATATTTATTTCCGCTAACTGCCACCATGTTTGATGTTGTGTAGGTCATACAAACTCACATTGAGTCAGTTCAAAAAGAAAATCATATTCATCTTGCTGCTAAAAAACTATAACAAGTGGCAAAACTAACGGCATCACCAATTAAGAGAGGAAGTAACTTAAATCTTCAAATTAAATTAATTGACTTAGACGTGTGAAGAAATCGGGAAATTGTATTGAAATTGATGTTTATTTCTTTTTTGTAACAAAAGAATTTATGCCTGTAGCTGGCAACATTCAGAAATTTTACACCACATAGTTATCGCTTCATGGATAGCTCGATAATCCAAAGTACTATCCATTATTTAGTTAGTCTAGTTAATTAGACAAACGGAATATTTAAACGACTTGATAGATTAATGTTCAGGCTATATTACTATTTTGTCGAGATATCGACTCATGGCTACGCTAAGATCCGATAAGTGGCACTGTAATCGTTATTACCGAATTCATTTTTTATACAGATACAACTCGTACACCAAATGTTAGTTTTGTGTCAAAAAACACAGAATCAGTACCCCATAGGTTAATGCTGTAAAAAAGAAAACAATAATGTGTACCGGTTGTTTGCATGCGTTAAAATACCTCATAAGAATTATTGTAAATGTAATCGAGAATATTACGAATTACTATATTTATATTGAGAAGATATGCTGCTTTGATAAGTCGATATATAATTCGATAAGTTTTAAGTTACTTCCTAAAATTACATATTAAAAGACTATACTACTTGTAAAGTGGTGTTCTTCTATATCACTTCTAATTTATTAGATCATATTGTATCATTAAAAGTATAAGACTTGTTGATGTTTATATAAGGTATAATAATTGTTAGTGTTACATATTATTAATCAATTTAGGTAGTAAACTGAATGTAAACTTAAAATAATAAATGGTCTCAAAGAAAAAGTAATTACCCAGTAAGGAAATGACTTCAATTTAATATCTTATTGTCTATGTGTGGATGTGTACAGTTAAATTAGACTCGGACTACATTGCACTTTAAACTTCTGAAGAAGTAGGAATTATTAAAACACATTAAAAAAGCAAAGCCCGCATGGTCATTACATAAGTTCGGGAATATTATGTCAAACGCTGATACAAACCGATATCATTTCATTTATATACATTTTTTGAATTAAAACTTAGCTTCTCACAATTTAATTTATCGATTTACTGTCGATACTGATATTTCAACACGTATTTGATTATATCAATAAAAAGTTGAATCATTTTGGATTTTTTATTTTCTTTATATTGCCTTATTTGTTATAAGTATCTTCGCTTATCCAGAATGTTCGATTGAAGAGTTGGGTCTTTCCTTCGTGTTGTTTTTGCTAAAGATATATTTACTGCCATTAGTATTTGTTTGATAATTAACCAGTAAGAACATAATATAAAGGAAATTTTTAAGCGGCTACTATGATCTCGAATCGTTAATGATTAAATTTAATCGATATTTTAGTTTATGGTTTACATTAAGTTCACTTCCTTAGTAAAAAAAAAGAAATTGTCTACACGGTAGACAAGTTATAACATCGAATTAATTAAACCTAAATACGAACAGTGACTTCGTTCAATGAAAAGTACCACAGAATAGTATGAACCGAAGTTGCGTTTTCCCACCATATAACACCTACAAGCTTTAAAAACTTTTCACATTAACTTAACATAAATAACAGAATCAACAACATTAATAAAGAAAAAAAAACCAATGAAACACAGTCTTCGCTAGAGTACGGACTCATTTGACAATTGTACATAAATATAATCGTTATACTCTTTCCATTATTTTATTTTCTCCGATGACAGTTTGATTTAGTGACGGTCGCATAGTATCCTACCTATATATCGATTCAATTTTCGGTATTAATGTAGTGTAATTAGCATGTGTTCTTTACACTTGGCATATTAGTAATATTTATTTTTAAGAGTGATTTATATAACGTTAAATATATAACGTATAGTAATATGAAATTAATTTTGTACGAGCAATAATTCTGATTAAAAAAAAGTCAATTATTCTACGTAGTACCGATAGTTTATAGTTGATATTCAGAATATCTAATGATATAGATTTAGTTTTTTTTTCTTTAAGTATAACATTATTAGGTGAAAACGATAGTCGATAATCGTTTAGCCGACTAACAGAACTTCATTATCACATCTCTCGCAACAAAAAACATTTTGTTGTGTAACTTTAACTGACAATAAACACGGAACATGATAGGTGTGCGAACGTCACATAGATTATAAAATAATTGAAATTGTATAAATATTAAAATCGAAAACGATATTTCAATACTATTTTCATTCAAACTACAACGATTTTAATATAAATTATTAAAACTGTACATCAGTTATATACTTTGTACATACCTATTTTTAAACTACAATACACACGCGTACATCAACGAGTGTAGAAATAAATATTAACGGAAATAAAAAAAAATGCACAACAGTTACACACGAACACTACAAATATTAATATAAAAAAATCTTATTGAAAACATAAAGTATCCAAATATTGCGTAATATTTTTATATCACAGACACCTAGAGAAGATATTACTGAATTTATCTTTCAGTGAGGTATTTACGCACCTAACTTCATTTAGTGTACTATAAATAAATAAAAAAAACACCTTCCAAAGCACAATGAATACTGTTAAACATTTTGTCTTATTATAATTTCATACGCTTTCAGATAGAGTTACCAGACCAAAATAAAGCCAAAGTCCCTGACTTTTTAATAAAATACATGATGATTGTACGTGAAGATTCATCTCACACCTAATTTTAATATCTATTTTTTCTTATTTATATTTTTTCAATCTCAAAAAAATCATCTCACGTTTTTTCTATGTTTCCTCAACAAGGGTTAAAATTCAGGAAATGTAAGGTAATTCCTTATTGTCTGGTAACACTATTCTCAGTCGAAACTATTGTAAATAGCTTGTTCGTTACAAACGTGATGGACTACACTTGAAAGTAGTCACTGACGACACCTTCAGTACCGTTGGTGATGCTCTTCGGATCCCTATCGTTCGGTACATTTATCTTCTCGTAGCCCGCGGACGAGTCGGATCGCTCCACTCCGCTCGTCGTGGCGACATCATTGTTCAACTTTTCATAGGGCGGTTCCCGTTTCGACAAATCGAAATACTTCACGCTCTCGTAATTCGGATCCTTTTTTGACCTCACCGAGTCATACTTTGAATCTTTCGAGCGAAGCGATTCGTACTTTGGGTCCTTGCATCTCAGCGATTCGTAATTAGGGTCTTTTGGACAAACAGATTCATAGTTGGGGTCGGATTCGCTACCCGTGTTATACATGGATTCGTGTGGCATCGATTCGTAATTCGGTTCCATTGATGTTTCATTATGGCTCCCAACTGGCCAATTCGTGTATTTCCCCGAAGCCTTATTCACGGTCGAATATGTTGGTTGTGCTTTGTAATTAGGTGCTATTGTAGCGTAAGGAGGTGTCGGAGGTTGGTTTCTAAGTACTTCGTAATTAGGGTCAGAATCAGAAGCAGACTTCAAGATATGTTCATAACCGGGGTCACTGCTCACTATGCTATTAGGACCACTGTCCGCAACCAAATGATTTAACTTCAATAGGTTATTGTTAGCAATATTTGTGTTTGGACCAGCTTTATTAATGTCTTTTACGGTTTCGTAGCCGGGGTCTTGGTTTTGCGAATTCGTTCTATCTTTGTGTGTGATGGTTTCGTAACCGTGGTTGACGGATTTTTTCCGATCAATCGTTTCATATCCGGGGTCGTCACTTTTATATTTCGTGGTGTTAAGTTCAGTTTCGGTGTTGGTGAAATCCTTTGAACGCCTCAGGGCATCGTCCACTCTGTTCTTGGCTTTTTTCATAACTTTGGCGTACATTTCTTCAACGTTACGTGAAGGACTTTCCGTAGATCTCTGTTCGGAATTTAGACTGGTGTTAGGCTCAGCTGAAGAGTAGTCGCTATAACCGGGTCCTTCGATGGAGTTATATAAGTTATCGTCGTTAGCCTCTTTCTGGTCGATGTCGATGTTAAGTTCTTTGGCGACCAGCGGCCTGATAAGGTCCCCTGAACTGAATCTATGTTTCTCTACGGGATAGTTGCACCCGTAGAAGTCCGATGAGCTTACACAACTGTTGTTGCGTTGGTGTTTTTCGTTTAGACTACGACGTAGCTTGTCATGATTAAAATGCAAGTCACCTGAAAGATATAAACAATAATTATTCGCTATATATAATATTGCATGTAGGTATCTCATAGACCGATCAACTCTAATACTGTTAAACCGATCATTTAAATTTGCATACGTAAGTTTTCTTTGATGCCCGTTTTTATGCTATCCATTTTACTTTAACCCGCCGCCCACCTGATATTAAGGTTAAAACTATCGATATTATTATAACAGGGTATTTCATTGAAATATGTTTAATTCCAATTTTATGAAATCAATTAGTGTCCTAAATGGTCATAATTTTGACATTTTAAATTCACGTGCAAAAATACTAATCGCAGCGACACCTGTTTCGTGACGACATTAAATAATCAACGACTATCAACAGTAAAAACCATCGAGGACGTGTTTAATATGTTGAAAAAGCAGCAATTTAAGTAGTTAATGTTTACTATACAGTAAAGTCATATAGGAATCCATTTTTTTACATGGGGAAACCCACCCCGCCGGGCAGCTAAGTAAGAGTGAGTTATGTCCGACTCCCACGAACTAACCTTCGCATACCTTTACGCGGGGTAGGCGGGGACTGCGTATGCATTTTATCCCCTCAAATATATTACGACGCTACCATTTCGCGTATTTGTAGAAAAAAACACATCAAATAAAAATTATTTTGTACCTTTACAAAATGAATTAACAATAATTAAAGTTTTTCGCACATAGGAAAATAGCCTATTTTATAAGATTATTATTATTATCACGAACAGTTAAATTATGTTTCGTTACCTGTGCTAGACATCCGTTGATGTTTCTGTGCTAGTGCCTGGTCGAATTTAGTACTGGGTGTCGCATGGGGGGTATTCGGGCCGTGAGTTTTATGAGGCGGAGGGGGGAGCGGGGAATTGGCTTGACGTTTTTCAGGTTTAGGCGATCCTAAGGCGCCCGTTGAATTTGAACACGATGATGACGATTCTGTAAAAACATTCGATGATTTGTGATCATTAAATATCAACACCAATTTTCATGTACGATTTATATATAATTCCTTCAGGGAACTTTTGTTAGCATCAAGATAAATGATTTTGGAGGTTATGATTTACGATTTATACATTTGATAAATATCATAAGTATCCGTTTTACTGATAGCTGATGTTATGCAACAAATCACACTATGATTATTTATAACGGTGGTACATTACCTTTCATTAAAGCTTATTATTATTTTTTAATTATAGTGATTGATAACGGTCCATGTAATAGTCTACTGTCAATTATTTTGCTGTTTGAGTGTTTTGCTATTGCAATGTGTAGCAATGTTGCGATAATCAAATAACTGGTTGCAGTTTGTTTATTGAATATGAGCAACGTAATGCAATTTTCACACTTCATGGTTGTTATATGATACTTGTCTGTTCACATGTTGTAATAATACTGGAGAAGTATTGTTATCCTTACTCCTTACTTAATATTACAAATGCGAAAGTGGGTTTGTTTCTTGGTTTGTTACACTATCACGCCTAAACTACTGAACCGATCAGCATTAAATGTTGTATACACGTTGTCAGGTGTAATTACTTAGGATACCCTTCAACCAGAAAATATATACTGTTCCCGATGGATACACCAAATCTATATTAACCCGAGCGAAACGGCGGGTGAAAGCTAATAAATAATATTATATTTGGTTTGAGTTATATAATCAATATGCCAAAATAAAATCTTACACGTATTTTTTTTACTAAATACATAATTAAGTAATTTTCTAGGGAATACAAAACAACATAGAAATCAATAGTTACATATTTTCCCCACATATAGTCGTACTACAAAATAGTCCCAAGGTGGGTTAATAATAATAAACTTTATTTGAACAAATTACAGTATGATACAGAAGGTTTATCTTTCGACATACAGTACAGTACACATCTATGTATCCTAGCGCCTGAACTAGGCCGAGCCGGTATCTCAGACACTTTTTTCTCCCCGTGACGTATTACAGTATGTCCTAGATATGACTTACATACATTTTAATTACATGATGACGTCAAGTAGGAGGCCGATCGTAAAAATTAAACCAAAGCATACATCACAACATGATAAATATGTTGTGCCGACCCTCCCTAGGTGGGTTAAGTATAAGGATATGATGATGATCAGAGAAAACAAAATGATTAATTGGGTTGTTCTAAATATTTAAAAATATACAACACAATCGCTCATAAAATGGGCTTTTCGGAACTTTCCATGAAAAAATTGCTGGAAAAAGAAATTACTACATTATCATACGAGTATAATTAGTTTAGTATTAATAGAATTACCTTGTCTTGAATGTGATGTGTTAGACGTTGTTGCACCGATTTCCGGTGGTGCACTCCTTCTGTAAATAATAAATAAAACGACGCTTAATCTTCTTTACCGTTGTTATTTTATTGTTTATTTTACCAATGGCGTCGCGTTTTCGTATATTACCTAGTTATGTTTGCAGTTTGTAGAAGGTCAGGGGTGGGGTCTCTGCGTCGAGGTTCAGGCGCTATCTGTGCGTATGTGTCGGATCCCTCACCTACGCTTGCTTCTTCAATTGCCGCATACATTTCATCTTTAACATTAAATCGTCATTAAATATATTCGGTCTTATTACAAAAGATTTAAAAAAAAGGAAAAGCGATTAACACGAGTTTTACGAGTTAAACCTTGTTTGAACATATGTTTAAAATACTTTATTACAAAAGCGTGTCCAAGCGGTCTCTAGCTAAATATCTGGTTTAAGTTTTTTTTTATGTAAGCAACTCTGAATAGCATTCATTCAATTCAATCTTATCATTCAAAAACGTTCCATTACATGCAAATATTTTGAAAATAATTTGAATTTATGAATAATATTTCTATTCAAATCTTCATTAAAAAATGTATTTATTTTAAGCAAATTGTGTTATTATTCTTGTGACATTTTGGTTTTAAAAAAATGATGTCGTTAAAATAAGCAATATACATGCTTAATATATTACGTCAATTCAACATTCGTCAACGTTTACTATATTGCGGAAAGTACAACAACAAAATAATCCCAGATTTATTACATTGGCAAATGTCAATAATGTCATAGTAGTGGTTACCATTTATTTTATATACTTGTGAATTTTCAAAATTGTTTAATTCCAAATTACCACGAATTCCATAATTTACTAAGAAATTTCTTTTGCTAGCAAATAAAAATACAATAATTCTAGTGTGAATTATTGTATTTTTTAAATTGTTGTAAATTACAAAACAAGAACTGTCAACTTAGACAATGTTTAAATTTAAATAGTCTCTATATGTAAACAAGGGTAAATCTTTTTGTCATGTTGTGATATATGATTTGGCTTAATTTTTACGATCGGCCGTCTGCCTGACATCAACCCTCCTTGGGATTATTTTGTACTAACATTATAATTTCAACTTCCTGACTTCGTATGGATGCCAAACGTGGATATTTGACTCTTCGATAACAGGTGGTAAGGATTGAAATGACGCGCTTGTGTACAATGTATCCGTGTATTGCACCTCCACAAGCTCTGGTTCCAGGTCTGTCGTAGCCATGAAGATATAATTATAATAGTACACAGAAAGAAACGGTAATTCGCTTGATTTTGAGTCACAAATGGTTAATAATAATTATTAAATGATTAGGAATCTCTTAACATAAAGACAAAAGAAAACCCAATTACCTGAATCATCAGATACGGTGGCATAATGAGCTTGTGATGGCTGTTTGTTATTCTGAGCTCGGATATTACTCAGAGGTTCGCGTACCGATATACTCGTATATCCCTCTAGAAGAAGAAATGTTTTTTTTTTTACATTTTAATAAATAACTCTACCTCTAATAATGAAATAAAATGTTATTTTATTTTGTACTAGCAGGCCCGGCGGACGTTGTATTGCCTGATAATAAAAACATATATACTTAGGTGCATGAAACGCTTAAGGCGGTTTTTCCGATTGACTTTTTCCGATTCATTCAACATTTACAACAATATATTTCAACCAATTTACAAAAAAAAAAACATTGACAAATCTCAATCTATTGGTGAAGACCGCATTACAATCCGTTCAATAGTTTTTGAGTTTATTGCGAACATCCAGACAGACAGACAGACGCGGCGGGCGACTTTGTTTTATCATATGTATTGATTTCACATACAAGAAATAACATAATAACGAGTTCAAAATGGCAGTTACGGATTACATACTAGTCATAAATAAAACACTTCACCATCATCCTGTAAGAGACCCACTGGCATATGGCAGGGCCATATACCTCTTCCCGAAGGAAGGTACGAGTATAATTACCACGCCAACCCAAAACGTATTGACGAATTCAAACTTCGAGAAATCCACAGTTCTATATTTTACCACCTATGGTGGTACTAAAAGAACATTTCTCGTGTTCAGATTTCTTCACGAATTTTTTTCTTCACCGTCAGCCGATAGCATTACCGAATTTAGGCTGAGTTGCACCAAAATCGTGGTTATTGTAATTGTTAAAGTTAACTTTAACAATGACAAGACTTGCTAACAGTTACATTTGCCAAAACGAGTTGCACCATCAAACATTTTGTAATTGTTAAAGTTATTAGGGTTGCTACTTCAATAAGCCAATTAGTCCCTAAAATCGAAAAGGGTAATATATTTTACTTGGCAGGACTTTGTTATAAGTGTCACCAAGTGTCACTATTGTTATTCTGTGACTGTCAACAGATTTTTGATGACAGATTTCAGATGTCAACGACAAAACGTTAGCGTTTGTCGTCCTGTGGACATTTTCCAATTCTAGGAAATTAAACTTTTTTCTTTCTAAGACGCAAATTATCTTCAAATATATTGATTTCGTCATCGGAAGAACTATTTTCAGTTTCCCACAGGATTTCTCTTAGCAACGACATGATATTATAAAGTTTTTTCTAGTGAACATGACAACCGATTCAAAAATTGACATTAACAATAACGGTAACCGGCCAACATGGAGCGGTAATAGTTAACGTTAAATCGTGACGTCATTTTAACCATTGTCAATTGGTGCAACCTATTTTTTGCCTAACAATAACTTTAACCGAATTTTTAACTTTAACATTAACTGGTGCAACCAAGCCTTAGATTATTAAATAAATGTACGTGAATTCCGAAAAATCCGTTAGTACATTCTTGGTTTGAGAATCTGCGGAAATTAGATTAACACATTCTACCGGTGAAATCACTCGACCACCACGACCTAAACTAAGACTTGGTAAAGCAAAAAAAATATTGTCTCTTTAATCTGTACAAAGCCAAATATGTCCTTATTCGCGGTAGAAAATTGCATCATTCCCGGTTCTAAAATTAGCAATATGTACTTAATGAATTTTTATAATAGGTAACAATCAAGTGTTAAAATATTTATAAAAAATAAAGTTTATGTTGTCTAAGCGAAATATTCTTTGAAAAAATCCGCAGCAGTACAACTTTCGACTTACAAAAATACAGCGCGTGTCGCTGGATGTTTCAATATTAGTCACAACGGTACGTATGTATGTCTTTGTAATGGACTCTATTACATGTATTTATTTGTTTCGGTATTGTTTTGTTCCTGAAGTTCCAAGATTATTTAGAGAATAATAAATTAAATTTTAAGCCTGTTATAGATTTGGGCAATGCTCTCGCAATCACTAAGTCACGGAACCCAAGCATCCGAAATTAAATGACGTATTAAAATATGCAAGAGGCCATAAACAAAATATCACTAAATTCTTGAAACTTTCACATTATCTTAATAAAAATATTAATCAATAATAGTGTTTTTCTCAATAAATTGATTTGAATTTAATACAATATTTATTTTATTTTCTATAATTGCATCACTTCCCTTATATTTCTATACAAAACACCAGTCGGTGTTCACGGTTTACGTAAATGCACCACAATTAGGAAACTTATTATCCTCCATAAATAAGGAGATTTGACTGTACGCGATAACAATATCTAGCTACGACTAAGGCTATAGAGACGAGTGCACAGTTCTGAATTAGTTATTTTTACGTCGACATTTACCTACTTCTATTGTCGCTTTGCTCTTTTAGACTACGTAATTAGTCCGATATGGTGAAGGCGTCATACGATCAAAGTGTCAGACAAAATTTCATTAATATATTTTTATTTATTTTATCTTTATTGTACACCGTTATACATATATACCATTAGACATTTCAAATGATGTAGTTAGTACAAAGAGTGGATATATTCAATATCGTATCACGAACTCTTGCGGTTAAAATAGTGATTAAGAAGGACACTATAACAATTACGTAAAACAAGTGTGCGGTCTGGGAAATCCCGTCACGGACGAGGTTCGTTAACGTAAATTAGGAATCAAATCAACAAGTTTAATTTAATATTCTACAAAAAGTATTTACATTATTAAAATTTTGATATAAAATCGTGAATTATAAAGCACATAAAGTATGCTAAAAAAATTCAATTATTTATTCATTAGTAAAGTTATACAACCGACGCTCGGTCTTTTTGAATTTCGATACTCGTATGCACATACACTCGTACACAATAGAAAGAGCGAAAAAGAGAGTGAGAAAAAGACGCGTGGAGGAGGTATAACGCTTGTTCCTTACGTAACGATTTCCATCAGGCGTCCTTTTTTAATATCGGGGGAGAGAATGGGTGGTGTGAGAATCTCACTTACTAAAATCCCACGGTGTACCAGCCGCCGCTTTGGTTGGGGTGACATGGGGACGAGCAAAGCTATCACCATGCCACCCCAGCGATTAGCCCTGCGGAAGATGGCCGACGTGCTCCGTCCTTATAAGAAGCGCTGGAGGCCCACATATTTAAAAGGCCGGCAACGCACTTGCGACTCCCCTGGTGTTGCTAGTGTCTATGGACGGCGGTGATCACTTACCATCAGGTGACCCAATTGTTCGTTTGTCCCCCATAATATAAAAAAAAAGGTAGACTGTGTACAAAGCCAGCTAGCTACCTCCCCTCGTCAGCCGGACCTGTGCAATCAGTAGATGGGTTTCCAGGCCCATCCTTTCAGGTACGGCTACGGAGGTGGAAGGAGACGGGCAAAGCGTCGCCTCTTTCCACCGGCACTATTTTGACGGAGAGGGCCACTAAGAAGGTCCACCTCTCGGGCGCTCTTCGACGCCTCCTTTAGCAAGATGACCTCCTCGCAAAAAGAGCACACCTCTCCCTCACTTCCTACCGCCACAGCCAGAATGCGGCGCTGTCCCTCCCACGCAGCACATTCAAAGAATGAAAAGAATGTGCTGTTCGGTATCCTCCTCAGTGCCGCATTCATGGCACGCGGTGGTGGGCTCCCTGCGAGCTGTCCGGTGCAGATACCAGCCAAAACAGCCATGGCCGGTGAATACCTGCACCAGAAGGAACGTCAGGGAGCGCCACTCCCCATTAACCCACTCTAGCAGAACCAGGCGCAGGTCATGCCACCACCTCTCCATCATCACCTCCCTTTGCCTACTTCTCTATTCTTCCACCTCCCTGGGTGCCAGGGGCCTCCCTATTCGTTTTTTACTTTTGTAAACTGATACACGACGGCCATCAACTCAGCCTCGAGCTCCCAGGTCAGGGAACCAGGGAGTCAACGAGCGCAAAGGCCGCCGCGGAGGCAACAGTGAGGTGCCCTCTGGTCACCCTCAATGCTACAATGCGTTGCGTCCCGCGCAGCGCACGCAGTTTATGGGCACCGAGGACGTCAGCCCACACCGAGGGCCCGTAGACGGTCATCGGCGGTACAACTCCCATATGCAATCTGCGTCAGCCGACACCCGGCCCCTCATTATTGGGGAGCAACCGGCCGAGTGCCGCTCCCGTCTCCACTATCCGCGGTTCGGGCCCGAATTTCGTTTTTAAAAACTGACATTCGTAAAGCTTGTTTCATAATAATAGGTCGGTATTTTTGGTCATGTATAAAATAAGTAATTTGTGGTAAATGTGAACAGTTTTTGGAATGTATTTGTGCTTTTACATTCAATTCGTACCCTGATAATGGAGAAACTTTTATTTATGGGTTTTTTGTTTTGTGTTTTGTCAAATTATATTCAAATACAATATAGTAATCATATCTTATCTCACTACTCACAAAATATAGTAGTAGTTTTTACAAGATTATACTATACATACGAACTTGCTTGCGGAAAAAAACATTTTTTAGGAGTATGGGTTATAGGAACAGAAATTCTTTTTCCGCGATCCTCGCATAATATTTATCAATGGATTAGTGAATCAATCACTATCCACTTATAACCTAAAATAATTATTAAGAATAAATTTTCTACTAACTAATAACTGTGATATATATGAAGGATTTACTTATGGGGTCATACCGCCATCATGACATAGGTGAAGGAACGATGGCTTAGTTAACAATGGACGCCGCGTCAATTAACATACATTCAAATCCTTACGACAGCGTCGAATCTTTCGGTGAAAGAAAACATCGTGAGAAAAAGTATAGCATGGTGGTAGTGCTTTTTGTAAGTCAGCCTGGCTATCTACTACCCTCAAGTTGAACATCTGTCGCCAAGCACCTGTTGGTGTGTACCGAGAGCTGTATATGAGAACCAGGTTTAGGTTTAGCGTGTTTACGACATTAGATCATTTCGTCATTTGTCATCAGATGAGATTGTGGTCTAACGCTAAAAGCTATAAAGTTAAAAAAAAGGTGACAAGTGACAATTTTCATGTTGTACGTGCACGTGATATGCTGTCGCGCGATATCAAATAAGTCTAATCATTATTCCTACTTGCGCGTGTACACAATGTCGTATTAAATTCTCGTTGGTTACAATTTAAAATGATGTTATCAGTAATGCAATTTTCTGATTTCCAAGAATTGTTTATGTTATGACTGAAACGCGAAATAATGTATGGATTCAACTTCGTATAGTTGCTTGAGTCGATATATTTCAAAACGAATCAAGACCAATTTTAATCGTTCATATAAGACTTTCATTTTTTTTAGATTTGCTTTTTATTAGATTAGCTTTTATACACCGTGAAAAAAAGCCGAAAATTAGCTGTTCATAAAAGGATTCGTTTTTTTTATGATCTTGAAATTTTACATACATAAAATTTGAAGCTGAACTGCTAAAATTGGAATTGACTCATTTTAAAATGTAATGTAATTTTCACGTATGTATTGTTATATATAATAATAGACGATATAAATAATTTATCTTCAATAAGTGTCAATTATTTCTATCACTGTTAGAATCTAATCGGGTTATATCGTCAGAGTCATCTTATCTCAATTAGTATGCTAATCAATTCAACTACTTTACTTCATTAATTTGCTAGCTGATTTAAATAAATATCTTAACAAATTCATGGTCAATCGTGGCATATGTTTGCACGTTTGGCGTCGACTGCCTTTCTAAGATATTAAGATATGTTTTTAGTTTTCTTGAAGTAATTAAGACGGTAAAATTTGGATTGTGTTGAGGTACAAAGGGATGACTGATTTAACAGTAGCAGCGAGTCACTATGACTCATTCATCGCCATAGAATATATAGAAAATCATAGAAGAGTGTTCAGCTAACTCGCTATTGTTAGTCTCCTAGCTTTAACGCCTAAGTGTACCACGTGTTTAAGGCGTTAGTTCAATTGTTTATAAGTGATAATTCAGCTAGAAAGTCAGGAGATATAGCATTTATATATGATATGATAGATAGTCATCGACAATAAGTATCTAAGATTTTGTGAATAGTTTTATACATAAACAGGTAATAAGTACGATTCTAATGTGTACAAGAAGTCAACAAAACTAAGAATAATTTATTACTAGTATAAGACTGCACTGTATTAAATGTATGGCCACTTCTGTGTTACACAAGTTATATTATTATATTTAGGCTGAAAGTCGGGACTTCGTCTGTGCTGTTTATTATCTTAACATTATATTTTATATACAGAGGGAAAATTAAAAGATAATAATTGAAATTAAAAATACACTTCGCTTGCAAAATGCTTTTGTAGACATTGTTACCCGTTTATTACCCTTTCCTGCGCATGCGCATATACCGTTTGCCCCACTCCACACATTGCTGTACATACACTAAGCGTTCATAATAATCTCAGTTTTTTTCAACTTTATATTAAACTGTGATATCGTGATTTTCTTTTCATAAAGACCATATGTGTACTAAATAAAAGTTAATAGACTTGCTCGAAATTTATCCTGTTGTGTTCGAGTGATTCCCGCACAACAGTAGACCTCTATTATTTTTAGATACAGAAGATTATAAGTAATTTAACGTTTATTTGTAATATTATTAACTTACTTGCAGAATCCGTTGAGTCGCCGCTGAAATGCGCTACAGTATCGGGGTTTGGTCGCGGAGAAGGCGGCGTTATGTATGGTAGCTCTTGACTAGAAGGTAGTTGACCGCTTATTGCCACCGAAGCTGAAATCACTACGGATTCTGAAATTTATGTAATACTCATTTAAATAACCCTATTTTATTCATTTACCAAGTGCCTAGTCACGCAGTGGGTGTGAGTCCAACTATAGACCAAATTGTGGATTACAACCTAAAAATGGCTATGACAAATAATAATGAAACCGCCATAATCTGAACAACAAATCCAGAGTTACTTACTATCATAGATTAAAAAAAAAAAATAACTAGTTCAGTATAAAAATAATATTTTTACCTAATTATGTATTCAAGTTGCACTAGATTTAAATATGATTTGGATACAAAACGATTTCAGAATGAAGGTGCGGATCAAGAGTCTGCAGGGAAAATAAATATAGACCAAGAGTTCATAGATTTCATCACCTGATAAGTGTATTTTATCTAATGGGCATATCAGTCAATCATCAGTTTTCTGTGTGAATGTTAAACATCTAATAATTCTTCATAAAATAGCCTATGTTTAGTTTCGAGTTAAATGACCGTGTACGTGAAATTGAGTCCTCATATTAATGTAATTTATTTATTTAGTAATTATTTTATGGCATAACCAATTTCAGCATATCGAATGCAAGTTTTCCTTGATTATTTTAGGCGTTGTATCCGTAACACTTGTAGTTTATTAAACAATTTTGTCCTTGAACAAAACATTGGACGAAACTATTAATTTACCGGCATTTTGTAGCGAAAGTCATAAAGAAAATTACAATACGGTGTAAGAAGCGCTACTCAAAAAGGGCATACTTGTAAAATAGAAAGAAATTCTTAGGTTCTTTGTCTTATTATCTTAGGTGAAACTGATAGCATATTATTCGATGAATCATAAAAAAATACGTGAAATTTTAAATGTTTTGTATATAATGGAATTCAGTAAAGCAGAACAACATAACTCTAATCTAATCGGCAATGTACAGCAGGTAAAGAGAAGTAATTTTCCTGAACAGTATTATCTACCCGAGGTTCCTGTAGCAGTAATATGTTCAGTTGACAGGATCAATGCATTGTTTGTAAGTTTTCATATTTAAATCTGGATTACAAATATTATAGAACCTGTACAATGTGTAGGTAAGTATAGGCGACTTACGAGTTCTTATTTAAACAATAAGGAAATTTATTACTTCTAACGAGAATTAGTAATACAATTTATCGTTGTATAAACGGGATGTAGGTATGTAACGAGGACTGTAATACAAATTAAAACATTGCTTCAACACACCTGCCGCATTCTGTCCAGCGTCTCGTTCTCGTTCGTCTATCTGTATTTCACTGTCTGACCGTTGATCTGTAGTTATTTCTACGGTTCTATAAAAAAAAACACGTTCAAATTAATAGAGAATATATACGTAAAAATAAAAGCGTTCTATCAGTGTATAATTAGAACTATAAAATTAGTAATCTCGATTACTATTGCAGTGTAAAAATCAATGACTTCAGACATTTTAGTAAGTTCTCCCAATATGACGTGTATGTATTTTAATCTTGGATTTTCAATGTTCTAATAAATCTGATATAAATGTCATTAAGGTTAGGTCATCATTCTCCAGGTATTTTTTTATTGGGTAAATTTTAGTTATAATGGTTTTTACTTCTATACATATTTTTCCCAGATCCGCGACTTTTTTGTTTCTCTATCTTGTTTTGATTTTTTTGCATTTACAACTATGTAAGCTGTGTCTACTTCCAAAAGGGTATAATTTTAAGTATACTCATAGAAAGTATAATATCGAATTTTCACTTTTATAAGCTGTGTCTATTTCCAGAAGGGTATAATTTTAAGTATACTTATAGAAAGTATAATATCGAATTTTCAGTTTTATAAGCTGTGTCTACTTCCAGAAGGGTATAATTTTAAGTATACTCATAGAAAGTATAATATCGAATTTTCCGATTTAATCGAGTTTCGTAGAACTAATAAAAACCGGTGGTCGTTAAGAAAATATTGGTGTACATGCACAAAAATATTTGAATTGATAACGTGGTATTCTATAGATATATATATATATATATATAGTACGATCTTAATCTGCTAATTGTGATATCGACAATGACAATGGACACAAACATGATCTTATGAATCACTCGTACACGAATAATAAGTATATAAATATAATTAAGGTACAAGGTTGATCTCTTTACTTTTATGAAAGAAATTGTAGACTAATTTATTTTGATTTTTTTTTATTAGTTCAATACATTAAGTAGATGAATTTCGGAAGACTTTACGAGATAATCCCTTAATCTATGGTCAGTTCGTCAGTTGAATAAAACTTCATGGCTCAAACATAAATATCATAATGAACAATAATTTATTACAATAAACAATCTTCTAATTATTAGTTACTCCAAATGATTAGTTATTCTTAAAGATACAAAAACATATTGCAAAGCATGATGAATATTGTAATGTCAGTATTATTGCGTACCGGCACAATTTTTACTAGGTACAAATTGGTAAGTCTAACATTTTAACTAAACCGTCACTATGGACAATATTACAAACCTTAAATTATCATCTACCGAGCATGTTTTGACCTAGATTTACAATCTAATTACTTGCTAAAACGTTATCTCCTTCGCTTAACCCCATGGGAAATGTTTTTTTTTGTTTATTGTAAGTCAAGTGTATCTTTCTCGATGATCAATAAATGAATATTTATAATACATTTTATTATGGACCATTAAATCAAGAGATAAACGGCTCTCATTCCCTGTTAATGAGAAGAATATTGTTAATAATGTTAAACAAAATAAAAAAACAACTACATACACATTGTGGGCCTCATTTTGTAGTTTAGCATATGCATGCTCGTAAGGATGGTCTCGACTTGTTGACGCCGTCGATGCTGTTTTGTTGCCTGCGGGAAGATATAACAGAATGATAATTACATATCAAGTTACGAGCCGATTGATTGATAGCCTTTAATTCTGTGTAGCGGCACTTTTATTAATTATTAGCCGATTTACGTAATTATAGAATTTATCGCTATAAGCAATTAACTGATTTATATCTGATGAGCGCAAACGCCCACAGTAGCAATTGCATACCGGAACCACGAGTTATATCTACACTTCAATGCCTTTCTTAGTATACGAACCGGTAAGAAATTATCAGAGAATTAATTGAATTGCACAAATATTTCTTTAGATAACTTGTACGTATTCTTAAATTTTAATAATTAGGTATTTTTAGATAATTATTTTCGTATTTATGCGATATTTCATGTTTTTCGGATTACATAATAATTATTCTTCATTATAAACATATAATATCAATAGTTACGACATCTCCGGTAATAATTCTCATGAAATAATCTACAGAGAGCTTGTATAATAGTTGTTCTCAGAATGAGAGAATATGCACAGAAAAGTTATCGTCCTTGTTTATCCGATGTAGACTTATAAAATCATGTTCGGAGAATTGCGACAACATGCCATTGAATTAGTTACTTGAGTCACGGTTAATTAGTTATGTTTTAGTACTCAGTACAACTACACCTTTCAACATAGTATCATATATCGACATATAAAAAAGTATACATAGTTGTTCAAGTTCGGCAAAATATAGAACAGAGATTCAAAAAATATAATGGCAGAGAGAAGGTACTGGTAAATCTGAAAACGGGAATTCACTATGAATTTTAGGTTCAACTACATTACCTACAACCACTAATGGTAGGTGGTAGAGCTACGCTGAAGCTATTACTGGTTTCAGCTTGAATGGGTCGGCTCGCCCGGGGTAGTACCACCCTCTCACAGAAAACCGACGTGAAGTAACAGTGCTTGCACTGTTGCGTTTCGTGCGGTCAGTGAGAGCGCTGGAGGCCCACATATTTAAAAGGCCGGCAACGCACTTGCGACTCCCCTGGTGTTTGCTAGTGTCTATGGACGGCGGTGATCACTTACCATCAGGTGACCCACCTGTTTCGTTTGCCACCTATAATATATAAAAAAAAGCCATTCTCGCCATTTCATTGGCACCAAAGTCGATTTACAAATATGACAACTTTCGAGTGTATTGAATTTTTATTTAAAATTCTTTCATGCAGGCAAAATTGTAAGATACACCTACATTGTTTACGTAAATCTTGTCAATGTTCAACAGTATGCGGCTGCATAAACAGATGACATGCGTGAACTAAAGCATTTAGCGAGTCTGAAAAATATATAGGCTAACAAAGAATGACCTCTAAAAGCGCTAGGTTATTTTTATTTAATGGCAACGTGTGTGTACACAATTCTGCCAATGTCACGTAGATAGGTTTTCTAAATCTTCATATAATTTGTCTAGTAAAATTATTGTTACCTTACTTCAAGGAGGTTTTTGTTTCTTGTTTCTAGTTATATCGTAATGTATTTGTTGCTATACAACAATTATATGTACTATAATACCGCCAATATTCAGGAATATATCTGCATAAAATTCATGTTTATGAATGAAAATGAAAACCAATACATGACAAACTAAGATTTCGTTGAAAATTCGCAGACGTAATTTTGAAAATATGTTTCCATTTCATATATTACTTCTTCTCCGTAATCTATAACGTACTGAATGTTTTTATGGTACCGTGTACATCTGTATTTAATAGGTTAAGACATTTAAACTAGAAGAACAGAACACGTGATCTCAGCACTCCATCAATAATAAAGCTGGCCCAATATCGAGACTCGCTGCGAGATTTCCATGAAATAGAGAGATGAATTGCGGATTCCAATTGAAAACGGTGACAATTCAAAACACCTTTTCCACTAAATATAAGGACGGTATGAAATTATGATTTTCTAGTATAACAGGACAACCAGTGTACCGCAAGCATTTTTCTTGGAAAGTGTTACTAATTTCATTTCAAATATGATAAATTCATTAAGTGAATGACGTGGCACGAATCACTGCACATCGGAATGAAATTTCTTCGTCATGGCAATCTACGTACACTAGGTCTGATATTTAGCTAGGTAGGTGGGGGTTTAGGTAGTTGGATATTTACGATACTGAGTAATTTTAAGTCAATATGACGAAGTTGTTCATCGTATTTGATTTAGTCGCGTACAAGTATCCTACCACACCGTTATAGCTAGTCGTTACTTTATATACGAGATGTACTGCGATCATTGCGGTGAAGAGTTCCTCCGGTGATGTTTGACACTCATTACACCCTAATATATCGTAATTGCGATATTTTGTTTGCAAAACACTATTCTAGATTTTTTTTTAATTACCCAGATCATATTATTGGGAAAAGTAGAAAAACCTTTATTAACATTTACTTAATTACCAGTTTCTTTTCACAAGGATGGTGTGCAAATTTTTATTTCATAGAGTTTTGTACATTTCAATTTATTAGTTAAAGGATTTGCGGTATTAAGTTTGTGTCGCTGTATTTGCGAATACACTTGACAATAATATTTTAAGGAAATTTGTCTCCTAGTCTTAACTATTATTTTTATATACTTATTAGCAAACACGGCGGACGTTGTACAGCCCTGATAATAAAAAATATATACTTATGTGCAACAAATGCTTAAAGTAACTAATATATTCAATTTGATAAGGATTAATACGTCTAACTAGCCTTCTAATTACCTCATTTTATGTGACCATGTTTTAGAAGATAAATAGGTATAGTAAGCTATCTTTAAAAGATAGGTATATACCATCGTAGACTTTTTTGTAGATCTATAAAAGAGGAATATTTAACTATACATCGTTTTGTTATATTTAAAAAAAATAAGGCAGCGTTTTTGATGAAAGCTCCCAAGCGGCTTGACTTTCCCAAGACTTCCAACAATCATCGTTATATTTCAACAAATTTACACAAAACCTTGACAAATTATATACCTAAACCTTGTTCATGTATTACGCTATCTATTGGTGAAGACCGCATTACAGGATTGTAGTTCAGTAGTTTACGAGTTTATCGCGAACATACAGACAGATAGACGCGGTGGACGTCTTTGTTTTATAATATGTAGTGACATAATTGTCATAATGTGCAATACAGAGATTTTAGCGAACCATTATAAAAAGGACCAAAAAAAGAATTAAATAACTATAAATCGTCTTTACCTATTAGCTAAATAAATTGTTGTATCATTTATTAAACGCAAAAGAAATTAGAATTAATTTAAACGAGGGGAAACCATCATTATACCCGAAATTTCTTTTTTTCGAACTGACATACCCTGTTAACCCTAGGGCCTCTACAGATTCACTGGACTACAATTCTACCCCAAACCCCGAGTTGTAGTTCGTAGTTTACTATTCATTTTACAATGACAAAAAAGGATAGCTATCATACTGGTATCATAGTGATGCCACTATTCAGTTAACAGAGTTATAAATTTATTTATATAAGCACAATTATATTGTGTTGTTATTATTTGCAAATTTTATAAATGTAAATTTCTTGTTCAGTTCATATTCTCGCCTAATTAACTAAAATTTATAATAAAAGATAATTTGTAGATACAAAACTTAGGAAATGACGAAGTATAAATTCGTTCGATAATAATTAGTTTCTTGGATAAAATCATAATATTTGTTTTGCGAAGCTAAAGATTGTCAAAACGTCACGGAAGGTTTTTGTTTTTTACTTTTCGGAATTTTGTGATAGACATCTATTACAAAAATCAAGACAATAACGATGAAAACAATTTTGGCCGTCCGTTTGTGTATTCGACTTTAACTCAAAACTGATGGATTTATATGAAATTTTGTACACGGGTTACTTATGATATTTCTCAAATGATATACGTGGAAAATAATTACTGGATAACAAAGCGTATCCTATCTAGCAGGCACAGTTAGATTTGATTAAAACTACATGTACAAGTACATGACGAATATACGTCATTTAATAATTATTAAAGTGTAAGAATTGGAATACTTTTAGAACTCATAAAATCTACCCATAATTAAAATTTTTATAAACTAAAATAACGAATCTACAAAAGTTACTGCATGGAAAATGCGTAAGGAGTCGCGAACATTTGCCAGTCCATACATAAATCAGTAATATATGACTACACAAAAGTAGGTATTCTCATTGTTATATAGACACACAGTAAACAGTTTCCACATGAAATCTGGGAGGAAAACTCAATCTATATTTGTTTTATGATGTACAGTAATCAATTCTATGGAGGATTCATTAATAAATTCTCACAAAATTGCATTGGCCAATGGTGGACAGTTGTATGTGACGCAATTGCGACTGTAGAGCGGGACAAGAGCAAGGCGGGGTAAGGAAATAAGAGAGACAAGGAGCGAGATGAGAAACGCGTGATTTAGTTTGCGGTGTCATGTAGGCGTGACGCAAGGTAGTTATTATTGCATTATTAACAATATGGAAGTGGAATGATTTATAATGTTTTTAAATTATAACTGTTGGTTAATGTAACTTAGATTAAACCTTTTTAGTGTTTTGAGTTTAAACGCTATTGAAACTGGAATTTCGATATCTAAGTTTGACAGAATAAAAAAACAGAGTTTAATGTAAAAATGGTTTCTGTAGTGTACTGGTTAGAAATAAATATGTACTCATAATCTCGAGGGCTATGGGAGAGACAAATGAATATCGAGTGGGCTGGCGTTCCTCATTAAGAAGTTGTGAAAATGAAAGAATATAAATAAATACTACAGTGGCGACGAGGATGTCTATTGGCAAAATAAACAAATTTAATTTAAAAAATCAGTACACTGCAGTTTCCATCCGGCTAAACCACACTGTGGGTGAAATAAAACGGATGACAATTAGGTATTAATCCAATTGTAGGTTTTATTAATCCAATTGTAGGTTTTAAGCCGGGCGATTATCCTTTCCTAGTGGTAGGTAGCCAGGGTAGAATAATGCACTATCACTATGTTATAGTTTCATCACACTCACTGTATGCATTCGAACTTACAGCGGACTGAACACGCTGCTACCGAGCCATTATTGCTATAAACAAGGGCGTTCTTAGGAATACAGAACACAAAGTATAAGTCATATGATTCTATTGTACAATAAAACCGAATTTTACTAGATGATTTATGCTTTATTCTAGATGGGTTTTATTAAATTTTAATATTGCGACATACTTTACAAATCTTTATAAAAGTTACAAAAATAAAACATCTTGCAAATAGAATACGAATCGTAGTTACACAAACTTCTAATGCAAGAATTAAGTAATCGTTTATTACAGAATGTTTCTTTAGCATGAAAAATTGGTACATTACACTTTAATGTACCAAACTACCATATACTTGTAATATAACCCTCTCCGCCTGACAACGTAGGCTATTTCTATATGTATGGGTCGTTAGCTCTGCTTCATATTTTTATCAAGTGTATCTTCATCAACATACTAAAATTTGTCTAAGACAGATCTCCCTAGTAATTCCTCATTGTAATCGCGTAAAACAGAACCGCGTTGTTTGTTAATTTAATAATGACATTACGATACACATAACAACATGGCAGCCATTATTTTGGGTTGAAAATTTAATCAGATAATTAAAATATTTTTTGTTGTAATGTAAAAAAAATATATATAGTATAAATTCTAGTGTAGTAGTTATTATCATGGCAATGATATGTTAAGCAAAAAAAAGCATTACAACACTTTTTTATATGTTTGACTATTTTAAATTTGACAACACAAATTCATACCACACATCAAATTCTCTGTTATATTACGGTGTGTAATTTTCCTTCACTGATAAACGTGTATATGACAGCCGTAAATCATAAAATGTTAATAACTACACGTGAGTTACCAAGTAATCGCTACTCGTAACATACCATCGCAAATGTTAAAATAAATGTTAAACATCAGACTTAATCGATGTAACTATAGACGATTATTTAAAAAATAATTGTTAGCCATTTATAACGTAATTTTATGTCTAGTTATAACTGTTCTATATATTTGAGTATTAAACTTGCTTAAACAGCGGTCTCACTTTACTAACCGTATCAAACTATTATTGTTTCAAAGCTTACAAGTAGTGAAATGTGACTATTTTTTTAATATGTTGTAAATAACTTGAAATAATATTTACGTTTACCGGAAATAATAATGTAACCAATAAACACATTTTAGTCATACCGTCCATCAGATTAACAGTAGCATATATTTCGGATGCTGTATCCCCGCTGTCATGTCTGCCGACAGGATGAGGTATCTCAGGTAAACTACGCTGACTGTTCTGTGTCGATGTCCTGTTAAATAAAAAAAAAACTAATATTTAATACGGTATATGGAAATACACGTGGTAATTATAATTTGTGAACATCTTCTATTGGGTTGTTATCACGCATATACATTGAAATTTAGCATTCACAATATACATATATATATATAAAGTTCTATTATTGACCGGAAACCGTTAAGATGGCGACGTAAAGGATATTTAGAACATATTTTGCTATCATATTAATTTATTATTTCGTTATTACATACTATTTACTCCAACCTGTTTTGAATTGTTATAATCCTAATCAATGTTATAAATGTATATGTAGATTTGTTACGCGTATACACTTTAACAACTTTACCGGTTATCGTGAAATTTTGCATGCACAGGGTACAGAAATTAATCTAAAAAATTAAAAGAAAATATACCGTTGCCGAGGCATAGGTGATGGCAAAAGCTTATTCTTCATAAATATACTCTAACTAACGAAACGCCAGCGTACCCAGTGGAAACTATAAAATGTACCGACAAAACTTAAATTTATTAAAATTATTTTAGATGTGTAAGAAATAATTTTTTGGAAGTCTTACGGTGGTAGACAAAAAAATGCTGATTTATGGGAGTCATGTTGGAGACATTGTTCAAAGAGGAATAATAATTCGGATGTCACGTGAAGTCATTACTATACAGAAACGAAATACACTGAAAATAGGTTTGCGACTAGCCTTAGTACCTCGATACTTCGATTTGTCGAAAACTTCTATAACGCGATAGAAAACCTCTAAAACCCGAAATAATTATCATTTCTTTACAAAGTATTTCAGCGCATCTATTCGCTCTATAAATCGAAAAAACAAAATATAAATTGAATCCCTTTGTTTGTAAAATATCAATGTTCGATTTTACTATTTTCATGAGTTGATTATTTTAAAATTATAAACCGAAAGACTTAAAGAAAAATATATAATTATGTACATACTCTTTTGTAAAAACATGTGTTTTTTTTTACTTTAAATATTGTCTCTATAACAAGAATGATTATTAATTTCACTCTAGTATCTCAAAACTAGGTAAGAGAGGTAGAATATAAACTTCTACCAAGTCAAAGATTTACCTACAAAACCTATTCTAAAGTGAAAATTCTTGATAAGTGGAAACTTCCGAAAATCTAGGTTTTTCGCTTTTCCTTTGAAGCTCAACTCATCGAGGTTCTATTGTAATATATTTTATACGTCACCATCTTACGATCTCGATAATTCTATTTTTTAAACTGTGCTACGATGAATAAGGGTCAACTTTACTGATAATATTCCGTTTGACTATGTTTTTAATTATACCACATTCATTAAATAAAATTCAATACAGTTATTTAAAGAAAAACATGCGCGTTACGTTAAAACTTAATGAATAATATATATAGTACTTAAAATTAAGATGTTATTACCAGATATGAATTAAGATCACATTGAAAGCGTTAATAGAGATGGCATATAGATATTTAGATTCATGCCGATACAACGTATATCGAATTAAAATATTATAGGAGTAGTTTGTTCTATATTTATGCATGCATAATAATATCTATGTAATAAAGTACTTATAATAAATTAATATAAACGTATTGAAATCTATAGTGTATACATTTTATTAATGTTAGTTAAAAACGTAGGATTTATATATAACATCGTTACAATATCTAATCAATACATGTATATCAAATTGAAACGCCTGTTGTTTGTTCGTGCTAGTTCTAGAACTCTTCTAGGCTGGATGTTACTACGGATTTCCATTAGGGATACGCAGAAATGATAATATTTTTACAAGTTACTTAAATGGGGTGAAAGGATTCTAAGGGTCAAAGAGTAGTGACTAATTTATAAGTGAAAAATTAAAGACAGCTCACAATTGTTTATTTTATATTATCTAATGAAGCGGGCGGGTATTAAACCAATATTCTAAATGCGAATAAGCATTTTTTGTTTGTTAAGCTTCGAAATTTAACTATTCACAATTAACAATTTAACTATTCGACAAATCATTATAAATTTGTTTGGATACACAATGTCAAGACGTACTGAAAGGTATATTTTCATGTAGAATATTGTAGTATTCACCAAGGACAGGTAAAATCTACATTAATTCGAGCGAAATTGCGAACAAATGCTAGTATATTATTAATGCGAATAATTCTTTGAATAAATATATATTAGGCTTAAACGACTTTGATAAGATTTGACATTAAACAAGACTATGTTTTGGAATAGGACTTGTGACGCCCAGAGAAGCAGAAAAACGAATGGGCAAAAGCTAGTTATACATATTATTAACAAACTATTCAGATGTCGTAGTCGGATCGCATCGAATGTGACACTCTTGATTGAATTACTTATATACGATTACGAAATTCAGCCGGAGACATGATACAGTTTTTAAAGCTTCAAAACGATTTTTTACTTATCTTGAGAATTATTATTACATTATTCAAATTATAAAGGGATTAGAAGAATAATAATAACACAATTTTTTAATATAAGCTTACTTTGTTGTGCAACTCTTTAATTTATTATTCGAACATTTCATACTGTTTATACATCTGCTAATTACTGTTAGAGACCGTTAAGTCATTATTTATTTAAATAATTTCATAATTATCTTTTTTTTGCTAGATGTATAATAAAAATACTACATCAGTTACGTCAAATTTAGACCGGCGTCTAAGTAAGTCATTAAAAATAACAACCAGCTTGCAAACATCGTAACCTAACTTTGATCGAATATAAAACACACACGCTAGGAGTGAGGTATCAGGTAAACTACTCATAGTGCATTCCAAGCAATTACTACCATTATTCGGCGATTCGCGAATAATCTAACGAGAGGCGTCCCTCTGTGGTTTATCTAGTAAAGGAAGTAGTAAACAGAGCCAGGACGATCCCAGTGTGCACTCTCTGTGCCATCAGAATGACGGACAAGAATGTACTCCTCACTTATCTTCGAATCATCTCCTAATTTAAATGTACAGTGTGATATCGGCACTTAAAATTCCCTCTAAAATTCTCCGACCAGGCTCTCTTATATGCCCGGGGAAAAAACCCTCGACATAAAATGTGATACGAAGAAAAGAAAACTTTGTGAGAAATACACCGAAGCACTGAAGATATTAGAATAACACGTAAGTTAAAGTCAGTGTTTGCCACGACAAGTGGCATAATGTGTAAGAGTTTTCCGCGTATAGTGAGAACAGATGTTCGTGGTGTATTTAGTTGGTCCAGTATACTGTCTTAAATAATCCGCTAAGCACAGACTATTAGTAGTACACGTACCGCTAACTATATTTCGGCGGTAGACGAATATCTATGTTGAGTTTTACTTGAATAAGGAACATTAAAACTGCTACCAAAACATAAGTCGATTCCACAAGACGTATAATTGTAATCGTCGAATGTAGGCAAAATTGGCTAATTACTGTGAAAGTAAACGAAAACCAGAAATAAACACCCGTTCGCAACATACACAATGGACGCATCGCATTGAATTTGCAATAGAAATACATCGACTAAACTGCATTGAACGGAGCAAATACACTTTATCTTTGGCATAAATAGTAGAAAACAACCCACGTCGATTGAAAAGGTGTCCAAGTATGTTAGTGAGTCATCATTATTTACATATCGTAAACCATTTATTTAATAAGCAATATTTTACTGAATCTATATTTTGTAAACAATTAATAAAAATATTTTGGCCTTCGAAGAAAAATTTCTTGCGTTAGTGAGATTTTATACGACCAGAATTGACAAATTAAAATAATTTAAACTACAATAACACTGTACTCAAAGTGATAGATTTTCCTGCTCACTTGAATATGTATTGTAGTTGTACTAGATTTTAAAAGGATTTCTATTCAACCCTATTTCAGAAAAAAGGTGCGGGTCAAGGGTCTGCAGGAAAAGAAGGAAAACAAAAGTAATAGATTTTGCTATAATTGTATTATAAAGATGTAATATTTAACTAATGAATAAAATAATTATATTTCTGAAATTACTAAAAGAAAAATCGATTGAATAAACAAACAATAAAATTGTTCTACATATAAAGAAAATTAGCGTTAATATATCCGAGATCAATAAACTGTACGACCAATTAGCATGGATTTTGTCACACCTAAGTGTCTTTCATGGAGGTTTTAATACTATCTACCTTATTATAATTTCTCACTTAAGTTTTATATTGTAACTAGATGACCCGGTGAAATTCGTATTACTTACACGTGTAAAATGTAGTCAAAACTTAATACATCATTTTTATTTACATTATTAATGCAACACAGTTATGCACTTAATCAATTTAAAGCTTTACTATTTTTATTTCAGAAACGGAACTGTTTTGTATTCCGACAAAATAGACCAAAGAGTCCAAACAGATAAATTTCTGAACGCACTTATAAATATTTGACAAAGGAATGATAATTGTTTATTTCTAAAATTACAAAAGACATTAAATGTTTCATAGCTAGGAATATTTTGTATTTGAAAAATTAAATTGTCTTTTTTAGTATTTTCCTTTATTTATGTTTCTCACCGTTTAAACCTTCCCCGAACATCCACATTAAAATTAACCAAATCGGTCTAGCCATTCTCGAGTTTTAGCGAGACAAACGAACAGCAATTCATTTATATATATATATATAGACAGATTAACAAACCTATAGACAATTGTTAGTAAAGTATCAAGTTACTTTGTATAGGTCTCATACAAAAATTATTGATTTATTGCGGATATTCGAATGCCATTTTCTAAATCAACCAGGCAGTCGCGTGATCTATTAAGATGTTGCAGATAGACTAGCTGCACTACTATTATCAAATCCATTTGATGCGAATCTATCTGTTGAGTGCGCTGAAGAAACAAAGGAGGCGTGCTTTTCTAATACCAACGTAAATTAATATAATATTTGTCAGTATGTTTGCAATTATCAGCCTTCAATTAACTAACGCCAGTACACGAATTTTATGCAGGAACACTTGTTCCCAACAAAAACAAGTGGTTGTCAAGTCATAATTAATTGTCTCAAATAATTATTTGCGTGAATAAAACAAGCTTCTCGACATTATTACAATGTCAACGTTGTTGTAATCGGAAAAATGCTAATTTTGTTTAATTTGAGTTATGTACGAGTGTCCGTGGTGTAATTTAAATTTGCGTTTTCATTAGTTACATAATTTAAATTTTATTGAATGTAATTAATTTTTATACGTATACATATATTTCTTAAATATACTATAATGCAGTTGAAAAAAAGAACGCAGAATGTACTCCAACTATCTTGTTTACTCTTCACTACAATTCAATACGATTATCACTGCCAAGTAATCTACACTAGTGGTCATACAGTGATCGTAATTCGACCATAATAAAGGTTATAATCTTTTTTCACATGATAATATATAAATGTTATTATCTGTATCGAGTATCGTACTAAATATATTGTTGATGGTAGTAGAAGAAATAAAGCGCGAAGTATGACGAATAGGGATAGAGTGAATAGAGACAAGCTTGGACCAATTGAATGGAAAAGAAAATTATTTATCACAATATATTAATTGATGGCACTAAAGCTCGTTAATAGCTTAAAAAAATATATTGGTTGAGAAACAAACGGAGGGAAAAGGTACTGAACTAATTTATCTTAACCTATTTATATATGCGTACCACCTCTCTTACTCTATCCATCGAAATGATAGTTTTTGTTCTGAATTTCTTGTCTATATATTGTTGTCATTGATAATTACATATTAAGTATATAAATATGTTATGAAGTTTTAGAATTAGAATTTATATCTATCCAAAATGAACTGAAGTGGTTAACCAGTGAAATAGTGGGTTAAAAAAATAAATATACAAATATTTAGTGAGGTTGCCAAATGATATAGAAATAACATAGGTAAATAAAGCTGACACCACATACATACTTCTATACACAATTATATAATGAGAAGTATAATAATTTATATATAGAGTAGGATACATATGTTTTGTAAATAAATGTTATTATTATTTATTATATAATAAAATTAAAGGTTTCAATGTATTGCAATTACATTTTTTATTTATATGTTCTTTGTCAATCAGATCAATAAACTATATTTTTTAATGATCTAAAGTATAAAAATAATTATTAGCTAAGAAATTAAACTTACTTTGTGTAAGATTAAAAATATTTTTTGTAAATACATTATATGAATTATATAGTTATATTTCATTTCTTTATGACACATATTAGTGATCAACAATAAAAATAAAAGCATATTTATACTTAAAAGTTGTTATTTATAACAATTTGTACTGTCTGAAGTTAGCCCTTTGTTAACTTTGTTCTATGCTAGGGCATGCTATATCTACAAACAAACCGCTTAATGGAGGCCGGAGTGGTGGGCGTTGGAGACGGTACCTCCTCATCAAATCGTATTTTGACCACACCGGCCGTACCGACCAACTCACTTCTGTTAAATATAAAAAATGTCTTAGCATTGCTGAAGTAGATAACACTCATAATATTTATAAACAATATAATGAATGTTATACAAAATGATGTTTTGAAGAATGTAAATTTATGTTTCAAAATATCTCACAGAATTCATATATTTTAAAAGCTTGGAAGATTTTAGATTTTTCCTAATTACCAAAACCTCATACAGTTACTTGCTAAGTGAATACTGAATTCTGCAAAATATTTGAAAATATAGAAATAGTAATATGAATATAAAAAATTGCTTTCTTTAAACAGCACCAGCTGCAAATTAATATCATGTAATATTTTAACCCTTAAAAGCATACTGTATTGAAAAACAATACATGATAACACATTTCTTTTTTTGAGCAAATACAAGCACTCTAGGGTTAAACAAAAAATGTAATAAAAATATTATCAACTTCATTATATTGTACTGGCATTGGGAATTTGAAAAGATATGATAGTTATTGTTTACTTAGTGTTTATTTATTTTTTATTCTAAACAAGTTCTACAAAAGATTGCAAATTGCAGTGCATTGTTTGCTCAAATTTAACTCAAATATTTCAGGCACACCTGGAGTAAACACACTCTTTTATTTATAAATATTTTAGTGTTTAGTCACATAAGATAACGTTTTATAGTAATTAGACCTGCAAGTAATTTGATAGGATTTCTTATATATTAGAAGGTAGCCTTATTATGCACGCAATCATTTACATATTGAAATTTAAATATTCGTTAATTTCGTTAGCAATAAAGAATTGGAAAATATTCTCAATACAGAATATTGAAATTGATTTTGTTACACAATTTATTATTATTTTAATATTTAGCTTTACCTGTACTGGGCAGTGACTATTGTTTATTATATATTTTTTCTCTAAATCAACTAAAATATTATTACTTACTAGGGAACAAATACGTTACAAATTGAAAATGAATAACCAGGTGAATTGCCTGTCTTTTTTAGTCACAGAAAAGAATATTAATTAAAAAAAACTTACTTTTGGTTAGAATTCTTGCAGCCACATACACATACCGAGAGAACTGTGATCAAAGTGACTAGCACCCCTACACTCAAACCTATTTCTATTAGAGTATACATGGCAATGAGTTCTTCAATACTCCAATATCCAAAGTAAAGCAGGTAAATTTGCCATCACAAATATATTTTTAAGTCACTCCCTTAAATAAATATGCTATTAGTAAACAACTTTCTTCCATTTGAATAAAAAATAGAGAAATGTAGGGCACTGTTAGACACGATTCCATACACCAAAAATGGGCAAAGTAACATAGAAATATCTACTTAAATATCGTTATAAATGTTGTAATGTAAATGGTGCAGGTGAAGACATATAATAATATAATCCTACGTTTCGATTTCTAAAAAACAACGATTGCACGTCCACACAACACAAATATATCTACACCAGTGTTGCCCACAGCTTCGTCTGCCTACTGAGCAATCTGAGCATTGATAAAGCGAACGCAATGTGTAGTAAGCACAGAGTATGTTATATTGTTGGTAATGAGTTCAATACTTTATATTATAACATATTCTGTCTTCAATACTATACGGTACTGTTCACAGTCTGATCTACCCACTGTGTAATGAGTATAGATGGCAATAATTACTATACAATAATAATGAATTATATTGTTGTATTATTTAATAATATTAATTATTATAAACTGCTGTCAATTCTTCGACTGTAAGGTAATTTGCTGTTTTTTAGCGTATTAAAATTTGTAATAATTATACGAAAACAAAAAATGAAATTAGTTAGTTAAATTATATATAGATAATAAAAATGTAATAGAACAAAACCTTTTTTAGTATTGCGTAAATTTATTTTAGCTCTGTAAAATATTTCTATATTATTATTGTTCTTGATAAACGGGTCTCAAACCGAATTTGTACACAATCATGCTCGCTGCGTTATACGTGTTTACTACACGGTAATTATTCATAAGGACCAATATAATTTAGAAATGAGTAAAGTTCACTACTTATGAAAACAATAACATAAATCACATAAGTATTTCCTAAATTATAAACACACCAAGATACAAAGACACAAAGTGTTTTATAATATTACAGTATAACAAGATAACAGTATACTGAAAATAATAAAATCAATGAAATGAAAAGAAAATAGAATTCCAGTAAGTATTTATACGTTGAAAAGCCTTGATTTTCGGACAATTTTAATAGTGTATGTTGATATTAAAAATCTTAGGTTATTTTTCCACATGACATAGTTTTCGAAATTCGAAGAAATTTCATTTTATGTCACTATATATCGGTAAAATAAATAAGACTCATGGATTTTAATATGATGACACTTAATTTAAGCTTTTATATGTAAATTGTATTGTATGTTACTTAATTATTCTATTTTATTTGTGCTTATGAATGTTAATTTGTGGTGGCGTGGACGCTGTTTTGGTTTCTAGTTGGTTCCTTTCCAAATAAAAGGCAAAAGCAAGAGTTTTGCTATTTTTGTACATGACGTCGCGTCGGGGTCACCAGTTTTGGACGTTCAACATAATAAATGTTAAAAAGCGAATGTCTGTAAAGTCGGTTTACGAACGATAATTTTACGTGATAACGTCATAAGAAAACTTTGATGAAAAATTGCATACTTTCATGAATTGAATTATTATCACTGAGAATTATCGATGGAGTGAAAGAGAGATAGATGCATCACAAGCCGAACGCTTAGGCTGATCGTGCCTTTCAGTCGCTTATTCTACACTCTCTCTTGCACACTCGGTTCAGGCGGAACGTGACAATAACTCATGCTTTTTTGTGCATGTTGCTGGTGTTTATCAATTTATAGGACGTTATCACGTCAAAAATATTAATTTCGCAACATAGATTTTATTATGTTGACTGAACTGATCTGAAGGAAACATTGTGACAACGAAATTGACGTTCCTTTTTCCAGTGGCCACGGCTCGGCCGGTGCGTATAGAAGGCCTTTTTTACTAAATCATGACATCTACATTGTACGATGTCGTGAAATTAAAAACATAATCGGCCATTTTGAGATCGCGGTCTTAAGAAACCAATTGAGAAGTCAATGGTTAACTGGCACGACACTATTATATTATATTTATTCTACGCACTATGGTACAGGTAACTGTGTCTACGGGTAAATCACTCTTGCGGCTTTTTGACTAATATTAAACGTCAAAGTTGTCAATAGGGAAAGAGGTTATTTTCAAATTTAGTGGTTGTTAGTAAGTGATATAAATGCAAAAGCGAGGGTTTCCAGATTATAAGTGTTAAGTGGGTTTTTACAATTATTTAGTGGTGTACGTTAGCAAAATTGTACATAGCCTGTCATTTGGGGTCAACTTGAAGATGCAGACTAAAAACGAGATATTTTCTCAGCGTCTTTTATTATCAGTTTTATGGAATATTACGTTACAAATAATGATTGCAGTTACACTTGTTTTTTTCATACAAGTTGATCCTTTGCATCCTGTTTCATGGATCTCATCCACTGTTAATGACATCATAGGATGGAAGATGTCTTTGAATATAGCGCTTCTTGGTTTAGTATCATTTTTTCAAGCTTATATATACGGAAGCTACTATATGAGTCCACTTCCTAAATATTTCTCAAGATTTTCGGTATTCTTGAATGTGTTTTCTATGCAAAATTTAACTTTTGGCATCTTGTATGCTCTAAGTGGATATTTCACAATGGGATTATACTCTTCCTTAGCTAAAAGCAATTACAACATACTAAAGAAGAAATGTGAACACTCTGATGGTCAATGCCTAATTGAACCTGCATTCTTTCTTCAATTTGGTGGAATGTGGATGGGATTATATTACTTTCTGAATGTACATATATTCAGGACACCAATGCTTTTTTTCCCTCATGTATATCAAGATAAATTTCAGCAAATTGAAATGGCAGTGGTTAATATCATATCTATGGCATTCAAAAAATCTATAGCACCAGTCATCTATTATTGTTTATTTTATTGCATATGGGGCAGCAAGCCTAGAAATGTGGTTTCTGATGTATATAGTTTGTATTTAGAGGACCCACCACTAGACAATCTTATAAATCTATTTAAAACTGGTATTTGTATTGGACTGTGGTTTTATACAAGTTTGTTTTTTATATCAGTTTATACTATGAGAACTGCATTTAACATAGTACTTACAGAGCCTATGAAATTTCCAATTGAATCTCAAAACAGCTTGACTCTTTCCAATGCATTGGCACAGACATCTAAATTTAATGGTTACTTGGGAGCACAAGATTTAAAAATTCTTTCCATGAGAGATCCTTTGAGGAGGTCCGAAATATTTACTCTTTCACAACCAGGTGGTCATCCAAGGAACTGGAAAAATCTACTGGAACAGTGCTTAAATATCATTAATAATTTTAATAAAGAATTGGACTGTGTGAATGGTGATGTGAAAATAGAATTGGACAAATCAATACATAAGAAAATGTTAGATGTAACAACACCTTATTCTGGATTGTCATATAGTGGAGAAATAAGAAATATGGCAAAGTCTCCAAAACTACTTGAATTGAAAAATCAATACAAAAGTGAAACTGATGAAACATTTACTACAGTAATGCATAAAGAATTTAATAATTTACTTAAAAAAATATGTGAAAAACCTGGCATTAGCTATTTCTTTGGAGAGTTAACTGATGCTAAACTGAAATTCTTACTATTGCAAGCCCAACCAGTTATGTGGACCTGTGAAGGATTGGCTTTCATCACAGCAGCTTCATTAAAGGAGGATAAATATGGAGTTGTACAAAATGATTTGCCAATTGTTTTATTGGCTCTTATTGAGCTTAAACACAATTTGGATAAACTGTCAAAACCGGGTCTTGTATCCCGAAAGTTGAATGATTCTTTTGCTTTAAAAATTAAGTCTGCCTTAATGTCATCAGTCAAGAGAAGTATTTATAAAATTGTGAACACTTTTTCAAAATATATGAATGAAATTCCTTTGAATCCAGATGTGCAAATAGCTATACAACCATTTTTATTTTTTAAGGAAGCTTAAATTACACTAATAAATGTTTAGCATAAAATACGTATTTTACTCTTTATGGATAATTGCAAAATCTAATTTTCTCTAAAATAAAACTTAAATTGTTAAATAAATTTGTATTTAATTTCTGTATAAATATTGTCATAAGCAATAAAACAATACTTTTAGATAATAATATTTATTTACTAAATTTCTATTACAATTTAATAGATGATACATTAATAATTTGTAGGGATTTGAAAATTTCACAATGTTCAATTATTACAAAAATATTTAAAGCAAGGTATCTTCGTCACGTAAATCACCACTTAAAAGTAGAGATCTTTGGCTAGTAGTACCAAGTAATGCAGTTCTCTCAGCAGTTGAAGTTCCTGACTCATAACTTAAAGATGCTGTGAAAAATAAAATTTAGTAGTTGCAATATATTAGTGATAATATATATAGACTATGTGAAAGTTAATGACCATGCTTAAGGTGGATGTGAGTTAGACAATTTGGTGATTAATCTGTGAGTGTAATCTATACCTTCTTTAAATCGTGTTTAGTTAGTCTATGTAAATTTCACCTTAAAATGACTGCTGATGTAAAATCAAGTAAAATAGTGTATAGAAAAATATTTTTACTTTCAGAATTTATTACCAAAAAGTAGCAAAATGATTCCCATTATGTTAAAAATGTATAATGAATACTACAATCATAATCTGAAATTTGAAGTGGTAACGCATAAATTAATCAAATTTGCATGATTAATATATAAGAATTTCAAACCTAAAAAGTATAGAATAACTAGGGTCCAAAGCAAATAAGAGTACCTAATACTTTGATTGAATAATTTGAATAATTACTTTGAATAATTTGATTATAAAAGTAGTTAAGGCATTGTAACTAAAATAAATATATAAAAATATATTATCGTATGGAAGACTCGGACTTTCGTAGGCATTACAGTTTCACCATGGAAAGGTAGTAATAAAGTACTAAACATATTTCAATGTTGCTGGTGATTGGTTTTACAACAGTAAACATATAAGAAGGAACAAATAAGCATTGACAACTATCCAAAAGGTTTGTATAAAAATTAACAATTCCATTAGAAGTGTAGTGTAGAATATTGGCTATTTAGTTATGTAGAATAATAACAATGGTGGAAAGGTCAGTTCAGTTCGAAAAAAAAATTTAGTGGTGTACGTTAGCAAAATTGTTCATAGCCTGGTATTACTGGATAGACTGTTCTGTTCCTCCTTTTTTACTATTTAAGTTTACAACATTATCTTGTTTTAAAGAGAAAGCCTATATAAATCATTTAATGACTAAACCTTTACCACTACTTATTTTATTTACATATGTGAAAATTTCTTAGTCTCGGATTTCTCATGATACTAACTCCCCGCCCCAGCTTCACCCGGGTATACCAATGAAGAAAGTGAAATCAAATCTTTTAATTTTAGTAAAACCATGTAATTAAATAAAATGGCAACTGAACGTGTCAATCTATCAGTTCTGTCAATATTTTTGAAGAATTCTCCACTGTTTTCTATCTGGTTCACTCACTTTTTAAACGAAATTTTTCACATCTCTGTAGGATTTTTCAAACATTTCCTTTTATAAAAACATTGTCCTGACAATTACAAATACAACGAAAAAAATTTGGCTAAATAGATGCAGCCATTTTGAAGTGATGTGTTCACATGCATTTGGCAATTCATTTTTATTTATATAGGTACTTATTCAGTATTATAGCATATCGACAAATTCTAGCAATTTTAGAAAACATTGAGATCTAGTCTAGCAAGAGTTTAGAATATCATGCATTATGAATTATAATTAACATTGATTACTTGATTAATATGTACTTTTAGAGAGGAAGAAAGAGACGTAAAACGGTACCGATGAATGATGAGGTTGGTACATACAAAGGGTAGATTACCGTCGGGGCTGGCGTGGGGTGTGGCACTCGGAGATCTGACACTGATGCCACTGGCGATCCTGCATCCTGTGTATCCACTGCATCCTGGAGACTCCGACATGGATACCTGCAGGCTGTAGCTTTCCCTATAAAAGAAGAATAACACATACTACTTCAATCCTGTTCCATATTATTCGATTGTGCAATGAGCTCGTATTCAAACACTATATGCCAGGTTTGTCGTTGTGCGCACATAACGCAAAAACTACTGTCTATATTTTGTAATATCTTTTTTACTTTCTTTTCTTTCTTTTTTTACTTAAGTAATACATCCTTTTACTACCAGATGAGATTGTGGTCAATTTCTTTTATAAAGTATACATTTTTTTAAAGTGTTAAAAAAAAAATGCGTTATTCGTACCTATATCCAGAGGTAGAGGATGTCTGCGATATCTCGCTGTCAGTATCAATTGTTATAGGCGCGGGTTGAAGCAGTGGAGGCTGGGACCACGCGCGGCGTAGCGGAGTGCACTCCGGACCTGGAGATGAACCCTCATCCGACTCTAAACGTATATGAGACTGGAAATAAAAAAATATATATTTATATATGTAATTCTTTTGTACGTGTGTATGTGACTGAACTCCTCCTAAACGGCTGGACAAATTTAAATGAAAAATTTGCGTGTATTTGAGTGGGCCCTTGTATGATTTAGATTCATAATTAGAACCGGTAGATGGCGTTGCAATCTGATTTGAGTATTTGTTCCTTTTTGTATACAGGAACGGTCTCGTTAGTAATTAAATATATATTATAATAAATTTCAAGACGATTACTTAAGGCTTAAAACTTTAAACTGACTTTCGCATTTATAATATTATAGTAAGTAAGAATTAGCGCGTTCCTTTAAATTTCATTATTCCGGTCCAGTAGCACTATATAATTTCATACATTTCGAGGACATATTTTATACACAAAGGTTTTTATTAGTACCTACCTATATACGTTACCTCTATTCGTTTATTGATAGATTAAGAAATTCAGTTTAATTGTAACCTCAGGTTTACTATGTCGACTGCGTCTGAATTTGAAAGTTTTCTTCGAGGGTCCGTGTGCGCGCTGTAACCTCGGCCTGTCGGTGTCAGAGCTCTCTGCCTGCCTCCCCTGCGCGGAGGGGCCACCGTTCCCCCCTATAGTACTGTCCGTGGTGTCACATCCCTCTCTGCACCAGGTGTCACCAGGCGAGATGGGTGACAATGGCGTTACTTCACTTTCTCCTGTGGTATAATAAATGTTCGATTACATTTCTTTTAAAACACTTTACAGGCCTTAACGTTTGACCATTGATTTAGTACCTTTGTACTTTAATACCTTGATTTTATAAAAGGTCGCGGCATAGATACTAGAAACAGTAAATCCAGTGACATTTTTTAGGTAATAGTAGTTAAAATAAAAAAAATATTTTATTCAATTTAGGCCCTAAGAAGGCGTTTATGAACGTCAGAATTACGACCGGTTCGGAAAACAACCCAGTCACATTGAGAAAAACCAGTAGAAAACTCTTATAATATTTAACATACTATTTAAAATACATTCTGGGGGTCAGTAGTAACTCACACTCCCTTCATCGCTTTTACGATACCCACGGGAAGATATGGGGTGGTGTTATTCTACTCTGCCGGCGGCACTACACGGCTTGAGCTTGTAATAATATGTACAATGAAAAGATAAACTAGATCAAGCTTCTTGCCGTTTCTTCTCGATGACTGTGTTGTTTTCTGAACAGGTAATAGTTGTGACGTTCATAACCACCTTCTTAGAGCCTATATTGAATAAAGTATTTTTTAATTATTATTTTTTTGCCGCAATCTCATCTGATGATAAATGTTCATGTGATTTAAGTTGGTAAACACGCTACACCTAGAGCGGGACTAGCTCTCAAATTCGGAACATACCAACAGGTGCTTGCCGATAGATTTTTAACTTCAGAGTGATATAGCTAGTGATAGCCAAGGGGACATCAAAAAAGCCCTACTACCACTGTACTCTTGTTTCCTCGCGATGTTTTCCCTGCACATGCGCATCACACCGCTTGTCTCACTTCACACATCGCTTGAACGTCAGGTGCTCGTAAAAATTGTAATTTCTTAAAAATTCGCAATATATGACGGCATTTGGTAATTCTTTTTTTAGATAAGGACCAAGTGTCTAGGAGGTATAATAAATATGACCAAAATCTATCGGGTAGTTTTTGAGTGATGCGCACATAACGACAGACTTCTATCATTTTATTTATTTATATATATATACCTGTAGTGAATTTAAGTTCAACGGGTGTCACGAATCGTAGTTTTGTTTGAGTGCTCGAACACGAAGGAGTACTGGTGCCGGGTTTTGTATCGCTCCCGCAGTTATTTAAAGAACCTGCAAAAATTCACACAATTATGATAGTTACTTACAATTAATAAATATTTTTAAGTGTTTGATATGTAGTACCTACCCAATAGCCTATCTTTTACAGACATTTGACAAGTCAGACCAAAATATAACAACTATATGATATCCGCGATTTCGTCTGTTTGTTTATAATCCTGTATTTTATGTATAAAGGAAAACAGAAATGAAAAACAGAAACAATTTCTTTGTTAATAATATTATTCTTTTGCGTAAATGCACCATACCGCTTGCCCCACTTCTCCACGGCAATAATACACACACCGTGCTTATAAAAAACCACAGTTTTTTAAAACTTCATATTAAATGAAGCTATCGTGATCATTTTAGATAAGGATCAAGTATCTAAGAAGTAAAAGTAAAAAATAATGTAATTGAAATCCATTCAGTAGTTATAGTGTAATGCACGTACAACTGCAGACCTCTATCACTATTTATTTATGTAGAAGATTAATATGGTACATTACTGGGAGCAAAACTGTTAGTAGATGCAGTCACATAGCCATCAGATTTGTGTTAAACGCCATCTATCTTCTCAGTCTTCGTACTATATTGTCAGCTGTATATGTTTTAAATGTTTGATATTTTTATATGAACAGGAAATTTGTTTTTTTTTATTGCCACATTTGATTCACTTTTACTAGATGACCTATGATGCCCTTTTTCTATGAAAAAGGATTATGCCATAAATTCTGTTGTTAGTTTAATTCTGGATACGGTAGTTTGAGATATGTTGCAGAAGAAATAATCACCCATATTTGAGTTTCCACTGCTCAAGTTATTGGTGCTATTGTCGCTATGCCGGCCATTGCTGTTTATCGGCGTATCGAATATTGGCATGTGTTGGCTTGTCGTCGAACTGCTCGATAGTGATTCTAAGAACATAAATTAATATTCTTTACAACCTACCCATTCATTGTCCCTAGTCATATGAGAAATTAAGAAGAATTTAATAAAATCTAGAGGATAATTGTGGTATATTCGTGGAACGAAAATGAAAGTTCCTTGAGACATTTGCTTATTTATTCTTACTATTGATAGTCGAGCTGTCAAAGTTCGATCATAAAAAGGAGTGTAAACTTTTTTATTCACATGTCTATAACATAGATGTTATTAATTGTATTGATAATTGTTTAGATATTGAAAAAGGAGCGTGAAATAAGACAATTAGAGACGTATAACTAAAAACCTCGACTCGTCGATGCTATGAAAAAAAAAGTTACTATTTCCAATTTTTTTTTTGATAACACTAAAGCTAGTCACTGGACACTAAACAAAAAAGAATAAATAAAATTACTTGAGAAGCAAACGAGAAAGATGTGCTTAAGTATATTGCGTCTGCCTATTTATATATATAGAAGATGACGTTATTCACTCGACGTTAAATGGTCTTTGCACACTACAGCTTCAGGATTGTTATGTTACATTTGTATTTCTGAGCACTGAGTTTGAATGGGTGTTGTGCAGAAATAGATACGGCGGTGGTGCTTGTATATATATGGGAACGTACCCATACTACGTGAACCATATTTGACAATTTTTTTACCTCTCTCCCTCCCCATAGTGACCATTCGTAGTACATGAGAATATCCTTCCCCCTCTAATTATTTGTCATGTCGCAATTCATAAATACGGTGTCCGCCCCCCCCCCCTCATACCTGTGACCAAGCGCTTTGAAGACCCCACGTCATGGTCGACGGGTCATATATTATGGGATTTTCCCTAATATACAGAGTTGGAGTGCGAAGATTTGAGAGGTATGCGTACCTCTTTGGTGCGAGAGAGACAGAGAGAGCGGCGCGGAGGGATGGTCGGGAGTGCGCGGCAGGGCGGAGGCGCGCCCCACCAATAGCGAGATCAGCGACGGCCTGTGCTGCTGGTGCTTCTCCCCGAGCCCGCTCCGGGGGTACGCTTCCGAAGGTCGCTTTCCTCCTGCTATCACGTTCTCGCTTATCTGTTCCATAACTGGACCTACCGACGATCATTAATTATTCTTCTTTCCTTACCATTATATCCTAGTTGTGCGTTTAATATGCTATATTTATTTTCGTCTTATAATTTCGTTTATACTGAAACTTTATGATAAAGAAAAGCGGTTAACACACAGAGAAGACAAAGCTTGATACAAAGAACATTGAGCGTATACAGGCACGCTATTTAAAGACACTTTGTGTTAGACAGACACGGGATGATAAGAAAACTACCAAATCACTATGAACGTGCCATATATTTTCAAAGCTTATCTTTGTGTAACAGAAGGCAAGTAAGTGAATTAATTTACCTACATAAAATAGTTAATTATGTTATAGACTGTCCAAAATTATTATACATGCTTAATTTTAATAACAATATTCGTGATTGCAGCAAAAGACTGTTTCATTTTCCTTTTATAAAAATAACATTTCTTTTAACAATCCGATTGCTATAAAAAGTATGAATAAGTGCAAAAATTTAAAATTGTTTTTTGTAATGTGTAGAGTACCTTGTAAAATAAAAAAAGTACTAAACTGTTATCTTAGCCTATTCATATATAATAGATAGCCGTATATTTGAGAAAGTTAATATGGGTATAATATGGCTAGGAATGGAACCTGTGTTCCCCTGGTCGTGTGTCTCCCGCATGCTATGGAGTTCCCGCGTGAGGTCGGAGAGCAGAGCGCCGCGCGCTCTCGCCGCGGGCAGCTTCTTCCCGAGCACGCGGTCGCTCACCGACCACTGGAACTGTCGCTCCTTGTCGCCTATCGGAGGCTGCGACAGCTGAGAATAATCAAAAAACCATCGATCCTATTTTGGATCGTTCATAAAATACGTTAACAAAATTTTACATTTTTCCCCCTATTCAGCTCCCCCCTCCCCACATCTTCACACTATGTCATATTTTCCGCAACACCTTCCCCCCCCCTCCCCAAATATAGCATTACGAACGATAGATTCCAATTGAAGTACAAAATATATACGTAAAAAGACTTATATATTTACAAATATGCAACCAAAAACATTTGAGCGTAACAAAAAACAAAATTACAAAACCCCGATCCCCTTGTCATAGTAAGGGAGAACCCTTTCCATATAAGTGTGAACGTATTTTGTGAATAGCTCCTTTGTTGAAGATAATTACCGTCATATTCTGCTTATCTAAAATCACTCAATTACAACAACACTATATCGGCTAATATGGATTATATTGTCGTAAAGACATATAGTATATAAAGTGTGCACATGTAGAAATGATATATCTGTAAATAAGTAACCTTATGAACAATGAAGGGCTGTAGTAGGATGTAGAGTGGAGTCCTGTGGGTGACGATGTGCTCGAGGAAGCCCCACAGGTGAGTGGCGGCTTCGTTCCGGCGGCCGAGTTCCCGCATGGCGCGCGCGATGCGTCCCCACTCGCCGCATAGTTCCCCGCAGAAACACGCGCACAACACCTTCAATGCTGCATACATTTATCTACATTACTCTCAAGACAATAATTATACTGTTTTCACCAAAATAGCGATCGTTTCAAATGTCAATAATATTAAAGAAAAAAAATTGGGGATGATGATTGTGCTATATTCACAGAACGAAAATAGAAGTTCCTTGAATCCTTTGTATATTCATTCTTACCAGTGATAGTTCAGTTCTCGAAGTTCGATCATAAAAGGGAGTGTAAACATTTTTTTATTCACGAGTTGATACATAAATGTTATTGTCTGTATTGATAATTGTTCAGATATTGTAGATTGTAGGAGTGTGAAATAAGACGATTAGAGACTTATAAATAAAGGCTTCGACTCGTCGATGGTGTGTTAAAAAAAGTTACAACATATTTCCAAATTTTTTTTAAACACTGAAGCACGTCAATATGTACTAAGCGAAAAAAATAATAAATAATATATATAAAATTAACTATTAAAACACAATTAACCTTAGTATAATTCATGGTAGGATAGAAGCCATTTTAGTAATTTTTGACCCGCCTCTCTACCTTGTCAGCAAAAGTAAGCAAAGATGTTATTACCCCTTTCTCCGTGTATGTTAATATAAAAGCAACGGCATAATTTTTACAAAATCGCTCAGGAATTAAATTTAAATTATTTTCATATTCAAAATAAATATTACTGACGTAATCACCTCAGATCCTGCATTCTCCATGTCAACAAAAATAAATAAAACATAGACCCTCCTTTGGAGCGTAGTTTATTCATGTAATTGAAGACATTTGTGTGTTCTAGATGTGTTTCTTTTTGTTTATATATAGGTAATTCTAGTTGTGTCTTTTATGTATTATTATTAATCATACCTAGAAAAGCAGTCTGATACATTTCATTGGACAGTTTAGTGGTGTTCCTCGTGTCACGACTGCCGGTGAAGGTGAGCGAGTTAGTGCGCGCGTCCGACGCGTTCAGTTTAGCGTTAACGGCGGCTAACTGCCCGGGCGGGGGCGGAGGACAGAGCGCGTTCAGTACAACAGACACCAAATAACTCACGTCCGATTGGCGTAGCGGTGGTACGTCTGAAAAACCCATTTTACTACAATTCTACCCATAATCTATATATATATATATATATATATATATATATATATATATAGATTATATAAGAGAATAACTGATTAACTGACTTACATATCAACACACAACCTAAATTACTAAGGCTATGGACGTGAAAATTTGCACGAGGGATATAATTAAAATATAGTTCCTTTGAGCGTCAACCGCGTCAAAACTTCTAAAAGTGTCGCCATAGCACTATGAACGTTCGATGCGAGTTTTATTTATTTTATTTCTGCTAACCAATCTTTCAGTAGATTATTACTGCCATGATGATGAGTAGGTAATGATATTAGAATTTTCTTGCGATGAACGAATGAACTAGCAAAATGGTGGTCGTTTTGTTAGAACTACATTCCAGGGAGTTTCTGTGGAAAGTCAGTCTGTCAAACTCCGTGGCATTATTTCCCATCCACTTCGCTTGTGCACGATGACCAAACTATATTAAATAAAACACTACCAATACTTGAGTGATATAATACAAAATTATGAATAAAATATAAAATCTACTACGTGACATTCCAAAATCTCGCCTAAAACTCCCATTCCATGCGAATGTTTCCGTAATAGATTTTGTATTAAAAGTTTATCTCATGCACAGCGAAACGGTGATGAGGGTATCAGCTAATTTTATAGTAATTTTACAAAGAGGTATATACTCGTAGATCGGGTGGCAGAATACGAAAATTGTGTTTGACATTATCGCGACCATCATTTACCGAATATAATACATGCCATAGTGACATATTTAGGTGTCTCCGGGATTGTGAATATGCAGTAAACAACTATCAGGTTATGTATACTTGACTGGATCGTTGCAATAATAATAAGTTGCATTCGGGACTAGGTTTAGGTGTATATCGAAATGCTGAGAAGCTTGTATACTGACATGACAGTGGCTACTGGCGATAGATTGTAACTCAGTCGTTGGTCGCGGTTGCTTTTGGATTACACTGTGGCTACTATCAGCTACAGTGCAGTCACTTTGTCGTGCTATAATAATATAATTATTCTGTAAAAAAATTCTTCGACCTATATATCCGATTCTAAGGATTTTTTCACGGAGGTTACATTATCACTGTGTGCGCTGCGCTATAAGGCTATGTTTTATAGTTATAAATTTATTTATTGTGTTTAAGGCATATGAAGTCACAAACGCTTACTATTTTACATTATTATTGAATATCAATCTTGAATCCCTAATGCTATTCCTATCGAATCATACAAATGTAATCAATTATTTAACCCTCTTAGAGGACGAATTTATTTCCCTGTGCTCACATATCTTGGGTTAGAAATTCTTGCGCAAATTTTAATGCTTCTCGAAAAATTAATTATAGATTGCGTTAGTCTTAAGTGTTTAATGATGTAAGTACAATGTATAGGTAAATAACGTATTAATTGACTTAAACTAGCAACGAAGATTTGTATACGATGAACCTTGCTTACATAATTTTATACATTTTAAAATTTTTACGGTAATTGGATTTAGAGTATATGCTTATAGCAAAAGATTGTGAAATATATGTATTTTTTATTTTAAAGTTAAAATAACGTTTTATTATTAAAATGTGCTATGTTACCTTTTCGGCCACTACCGACTCTTAAACAAAGTGGCATGAAGAAGTTCATTAGCATATTCTGTGTTTTCTCGGCCGAGGAGAATACAGCCGTGCCACCACACATTTGTTCCAGTGAATAGCTGTCCTATTGCGTAAAAAAAGTATTATGATTTCTCTAACACTCGACTATAGTTAAAAAAAAATTCAGTATGAACAAAAAAATATGACAAGTAAATTTTATATAAATAAATCAGTTCTTGGGTCAGGTTTCAAAATGACGTTAAATTAGAAATGACTTTATAACATTTTCGATAAATAAAAGTCCTTTTTTTATATAACATTTTAAACTTTTTATACGACCTACAGAAAACGGTAAATTTAGATTTACATGACATGTGAATGATCCAATAAACCGAATAATAAACCAATCAAATAAAGCTATGTAAAAATAGGAAATATATAATATATATTTACCCCGCTGTTAATAACTTGCAGTGCAATAAGTCGTACAACGGTACTACAGAACTGAGCTGGTGGCGGTTGAGTAATCACCCCAGTTGTTGCCGACGACATATTGTCACTATAATTATTTTCTGATACTATTAATGCCTGAAAATTTTTTTTCTTTGAATGTACACAATAATACACATTAAAGTTCACTAGGATTTAATTATAAATCGTTTGAAGAATAAAATAAATTAAAATTTAATTCGATACAAAATAAAATTGAAGTATTTGCTTGTAATGTCAAAATAATAGGTTGTTACGAAACGGATGTGAAAAAGTATATGGTGATCATAAAAAAACGTATTTTTAAAATGTTTGTCTGTCTGTTTCGATTAATCATCGAAACGGTTGGACCGATTTTGACGGGATTTTCAATGGCAGATAATTGACGTTATAAGGAGAAACCTAGGAGGCTTTTTAAGCTTTTAGAAAAAAAAATACGGCTCTCTGCACGTATATAATGAAGTAGAGAATCAGTAAATCACGTTTACGCTGAACAAACATTTTTGGCTAAATTCCACACGGACGAAGTCGCAGGTAACAGCTAGTTACAAATGCATTTTGCGTTTATAGAAAATATAAAGATTAATTTTTTTTAACTATAAAAATATATATGGAAAAAATTACATACCTGTACAGTATTAAGAAGGATCTTAACTTGTGGTAAATGCATTATGTAGGGACATCTTATCATAGTTTCGTATATTCCGTTTAACAAAACTCCAGCTGAATTCCAATCGGTGTTTTTCTATAAAAATATTCATAATTTTTAAAAACATGGGTCTCTCTTAGAGGTGCGTGTATAATCCATATGGAACAATATATATGTCTTAGTAGAGTTATTAAAATTAAGGCGACGAAAGTCGACACAAGAAAGATATGTTTTAAAAAATGCTATCAAAATATGGAATAAACTTACCGTCCAGGATTTTATAAATTAATATATTATTAAAAGAATACCATAAAGCATGAACAAGTAAATAAGACATTTAGACCAAATTTTCCCTTTACAGTACGGCAATCTGTTAATTCTGTCAATACTTTTGAAGGCCTCTTTACTGTTTCACTCACACACTCCGATTTTTTAACCAAAAATTTCACAACTCTCGTAAGACTTCTCAAACATTTTCTTTCATTCAAACGTTGTCCTGACATTTACAAACAGAACAAAAAAAGATTGAGCTAAATAGGCCAGTAGTTCTTATATTTTTTTATTACATTTTATTTACATAAATAAAAATTACTCACCCGAATGCCAGGTTTCTTTGCTATTTTAAGGAACACCTTATCGAGTCTCTTTACAATTTGTATGAGTAGATTCCGTAAACCGTCAACAGTCCAGTCACCCGAAGGTAGCACGAGAGTCATGTAGCGTTCCAGTCCACGACACGCCATTGACAGGGGATCGTATGGCGATACTTTTAGCAAAGAAAGTGCTATATCTGCAAGTCTCTAAAATTATTTTTAAGTTCAAGTAAGATTATGCAACATAAAAAAATACAATCGATACTTCGAGGGTTTACTGCGAAAACCTGTTAAATAATATTTTCTCAAAGAATGTGTTAAGCATATAAATAAAGGACTTATTTTTTCAATCATATATATTGATTCAATCACTCGGAGTGGAGCCTTCAAACACGCTGCTAGCGCAATGCAGTGACACTGAAAATTTTCATTCACTAGTTTAACGCATACAACATAGACAACCCTATATAGGTGCATACATACACACCGTAGGCACATATGTGGAGGAAGGATTTTAAATTTATTTCCATAGTCTGGTGAACTTGTAGAGAGGCCTGCCAGGCCAATAGCGTAGTCAGTTCGAAAAAAAAATATTGATTTCCTTAATTTTTCGAACTTGGTTAGTTAATTTGGCTAAATTATCAGATTTGAAATTAATGTTGGGGTTCGTGAAACATACATGCAGGTACACTTATCATGTCTCAATAACTCTTGTATGTATGATAAGTTTAAATACATTAGCTTGGTGTGTTCCGGCAGCTGCATTTGAGAGCCAGTCTCCCTCTAGGTTTAGCGTGCCTACCATCTTAGACCATATGATCATTTAACATCAGATGAGACTGTGGTCAAAAGCTAACCTATAAAGTACAAAAAAAAAAAGAAAATGTTGCAAACAAAGTAACTGCCCAAACCACGGTGCGGCCTATTTGCTGTCATTGAACTTGTTGGTATACAGCTATATATAAAAAAGAAACCCTATATATCGGTGACACTCGCTAATCTCTACGTTTCAAAGATATTTCAAGTCAAATACAAATAATTAAATTGTTCAAGAATAATACTCTCAAGACTCAATATTTCAAAACTGTTTTTACAGTATTTACCTGTTTTCGTAATAAAACCTTGATTTCTTGCAGTATGTGTGCTTGACATGCAGATGAGCACGAAAAAACCAATATTCTTGCTAACGATAATTTAATCAAACCGGTAATTGAATATATCGCTACAATTATATATAAATTGTATAGCAAAGTTTCTTTTAAGTTCAATAAAATTTCACAAGCTAAAAAATATTTCCTTGTTTAACTCAACTCTAAAGATAATGAAATGTGAGACGGGACTACTTACAGCGTGTGACTTTTCGTCTAATAGTTCGACGGGTTTGCCCTCACTCCCCCCGCTGCCTTTAGACCCGTTGAGTTCCATTAGCCGTGATGAAGCTCGACCAATGAAATCGCCCACCAACGACAGTAACACATCCCGTGGACGTCGATACTCGGCGCGTACCAACTACATCGATAAAAAAAACCATTGCCAGTTTCAATTACTAATGTTTGCTATTAATTAGTACTGTATCCTCATTACCCCTTCGGCTGATTTTATAAGATCAAAATCTCAAAATGGCGGATTATGTTTTTATTTTATTTTATGACATTGTATTACATTTACATAAAAAATGTAATTTTACAATATATAATTTATTATTTCTCGAAGTTTGTAATATATCAGCCATTTTTTTAATCTTATGCCGCCATCAGTCTATTGACCTGTGCCTCATGAGGTCTACGGTCGTTTGTATGGAATTTAAATCTTTATGGTTTTGGACAGTACAGGGGTTAATCTTTTTAGCCACTCTAAATATAGCCGTAAGTTCGGGCTTGTGCATAATATATTCAACAATTTTATACAAACACAGTTAAAATATTATTGTAGGAATGTGAAATTGGCATTTATGTAATATAAAACGTATTTATTCCTACATTTGTGTTCTGAGCAGTTAAAAAATATTGGCGAGGACTGTAGTATAGCTTAAAGATGACGTTGTTTGTAATTATTTGTAGCCTTTGTAAGAAATAGTAGTTTTTTAACATTCAATTTTATATTTGAAACAGTGTAGTAGAAGTTAGAGTATAAAAATATAGGGCGTACCATTGAACACATTTTTTGGTGATACGTTAATATGTTTAAAATTAGGCGTTGTCCGCGACTTTGCTCTCGTGAAAACGACTCAGACGAAGTCGCGAGTATCAGCTATTCTTACATACGAACCTCTGAATCTTCAGTACCGGTGTACTCTGGTATAGGCATCTTTGAGTTGTCGAACTTTGAATGCGACTCTTCGAAACCTATCAATGTAGGAGCGCAAGTACGCGTTCCCGCTCTTTGGGAAGAGCCTTTGTGTTCAGGAGATGTTCTATAAGGACCATTGTAAGTCCTATGGGATTATAAAACATACATTAAAGTCCTATATTCATATATTATAATACGTAAGAAAGCAATAGCATATACATAATGCAATACTTACTTGGATAATCCTTCGCAATTATGTACAAGGGTCTTGATAGCTATCGCTAGCTGTTGAATAATTTCCTTCTCTGTTTTACCGTCCTTGTTATAAGTCGGTAACTGAATTTGTTTAACATAACAAGGCAATATTGCTTCTAGTATGATCTGTTGGGTTGAAGTATTTCATATTAATAGATCAATATTTTTATTCCAAAGTGAAACTATTTTTTACATCGTCCTAAATTTTTTCGTCCATCTATCGCATGCCGCATTACAGCCGGTACCCTACAGAGTAGGGATAAAGAGAAAGGCGCTCGGCAAACCAGCTAAGGCCAATATGGCGGCACCCATTGCACAAATCAAAATGATTCAATGATTATAATATTGTGGTCTGTTTTTATAAAGATTAAAAACTCGATCTTAATACCCCAAATCGAATAATTATCCGAAAATTTTCAATTAAATGCCTAAAATCCGAAGAAAAGTTTCACTTGTATCGTGTTCTCATAAAACCACACAGTTCTTTTCTTAACACTGCCATAACTTGATATAAAATGAAGCTATCCTGATATTTTGTTTTTTTAGATAAGGACCAAGTGTTTAATTAGTAAGTAGAAGTAAAATATAATATCGAAATCAATACAGTAGTTTTTAAGTGATGAACACATACGAATAAGCCCCAATCTTTATTTATATGGATTATTCGACTAAATCCTACATTTAATATCAATCAATCAGAAACTATTTATTATTATGATTTGAAACACTTATGAGTGGGATTTTCATTACTCATAAGAGATAACTTCTAAAGGTATTCATAATGTTTATTGAATTTTACTGAGGACTCACCAACATTTGGTAGCCTCTTAAACTCTCAGCAGAGTACGAAACAACCATCACGCATAAACTTATACAATCCAGTACATTAACCATCTCTTCTTCATCGCGATAGCAAAAGTCAATCGGTTTTAGTGGTTTTTCTTCTTTTATCAGTTCTGCTATATGTAGAGGATCAGGTGAAGGAGTTTCCAAACTTAACAGCAAATTGAATAGACAACTGGATTGTACCTAAAAATTATGGGATTTTCAACATCTTCGGAGGCAGAAATGATATTAACATTTCTGTCGTCGATTTAAAGTATGTATAACTAAAATAAATATACCCATGGGATTATTATTCATGTGAATCATCTAAAACAGTTTGGTTGTATAATCGATTGTACACGCCTCAATAGCCAAATTTGTCTTAAACGCCATCTATCCGCTAATTATTCGTACTACATTATTAGATACATATTATTTGAAATGTTTGATCACTTTTGCTATCAGCAAATTTATTTTTAATGCTGTCTACACTCATATTGTTACTGCTTTTAATGCTGCTACCAATTATTGAAAGTAACTTGATTTGTAGGTATGAAATTGAGGACTATTGTTTGACGTGTAGCAGTTATTAAAATGTCTTATTAATTTCAATGTTTCACAACTGCTTTGATTAATTCACATGAGTTTTTATTTGAATATGATAGTATTTATATATATATATATATACATATTTATTTTATTATCTATACTGATTGAAATTTATCTTTAATATACTTGAGGAGTTGGCGATTACAGAGAGGTAAATGTATGATTTTTATAGTAAAGTAAAAAAAAAATAAAACATTGAATTCTTAATGCCTTGAAAGACTATTTTTGGGATACACCGGTTCTTAAATTTAAAATACAAATACGTTATGACGTCAATTCAGAAGGCGAAATTGAATGATTCAAAGTCAAGTTCTCAATTAATCTGTGTTGTTTGTTAATGGTTGATTTATGTCATTTTGATTCTTTCCATATTTCACTGTACCAAATGCAGTCAATTTCCAGGATACAAAAGAATAAGTTTCTAAAATTGTTACCTTGCTTGCATCACCATTAGGGTCATCCTCGTCTGTATCCAATATAGCAGATACCGATCCAAACATTTGCAATATGAACGGTTTTCTATTCAACAAGTAAAACTGCTTTACCGCATACTCTATTGTTGTCGTAACCAATTTGTTCGTTTGGAAATTAGAATATATTTGTAACAATGTCGGCATTATTAGTAGATATCTGTAAAGCAATATAGTATGATACCTATGTTATTAAAATGGCAGTGTTCTCAGATAGCCTAGTCTCTTTTCACCAGAACCTAACGATTTTTATCCCTTAAATGCATATTGTTGCCAATTGTCTACATTCCACCTCCACTTATTTTTTTTTCAAAATCCTGAGGATCTGCGTTTCCGAAAGCATGTTAAAACCTTAGGAAATACCTTACGTGTGAAAAAAAAACGTTGAAATTCCTTTGGGCAGGTAGGTTATACATATTTATTTTTGTTTTAAAATTACTTTCAAAATTCAAAACAAAAATCATGCATTTAAGGGTTAAATAAAAACAACGACGTAAAATAAATATGGAATTACCATACGACCATTTTTTTTAGTAGTAAAATGCGTAATTTCTATTCTTTTTACATTAAGAAAATAGTCGAGACTATTAACAAAATAGCTGTCCTCTTAGATTTTACCCTTGAGCCTTTTACACCTCTTAACTTAATGGAAGCCCGCTGTTCTAACGTCACTGATATAAAGCTGTCTTATTCTATGGTAGATGAATACTAAATTTAAGAATTCAAATAATTTATTATTTTAAACATAATTACACATATAATTAGGTATCATATTTAAATAATTCCGTAACATTATATACAAACCCATTTGTCGAGAATATACTTTTGAAATTAGATGCGGCATTGACGTATGTCGCGATTACGTATCTCAGTATCAATGCATCTTCGCTGTGCAGCATCAACGCTCCGTTTAGAACGTTCAGGAACAAGTGGATGTCTCTGGATGATGTGAAATTCCCGGCCATCGCTTCAAACATGCGAGCTATAAGCCGCACCCACCTTTAATAGAATTATATATATTTTTCCCCAATATTTTATCTATTTTAAAAATTTAATGACATATAATCTTCCTTAGTGTTACGATGTTACCGAAGATAGTAACCCATCAAGCTAGAGTTACTAACATAAATTAAAAAATAATAATTAAACAGCTGTAACCCGTTATAAAAGCAATATCTTGTCTTGTTCACTATAATTATGTATTCAAGTTGCACTACATTTAAAATGATTTAGATTTAAAACGATTTCAGAAAAAAGGTGCGTACCAAGAGCCTGCAGGAAAAATAAATAAACTATAAAAAAAACCCTATTAACTTTGTTTAATTACTGTGAGAGTGATAAATAGCTAGTCAGTGATAGCAAGCTAGGTAAGTAGTCAGTGATAGGAGCATTGAGAATGACATAATATTACTCTACAATCATTCTATAGTTTCATCACAATGTTTTTCTTAACCTAAAGCATAACTCAATTGTAGGATTCAACATAGTTGAATAGTTTGGATTTTTCCAATATAATTTTAATATACATTGCAGTCTAAGTTTTAATAATCCAAACCTATTGAAAACATGTTTTCATATCACTATAGTATTATAAATAGGGAAATAATTTTACGATAATAAATTAATATAAAGAATGTTATATAGTCATTTGTTACGACAATAATAATACAAAATATACGACGAGACTGATGATACATACATGAATTTGTGTAGCACATCTAATCCTAGAAGAGTGGAGCCGAGCGGGCCTCGGCTGTACAGCGCTAAATCAGCTTCGAGTGCCTTGCGCGGAAACGAAGGCAGTTTCATCAGTTCGTCATGTAAAAACACTACACGTTGGACTACCTAAAACATACAAATTTACTAATTAATTTACACTATTACAATTTATTATTAATAATAATAGTACAACAGTCCATGCCAATCTTCTTGACCGCTCTGAATACAGCTTTAAGTTCGGGCTTACGTATAATATATTCAACAGTTTAATACAAAACGAAGGTTATTAAAATAATATTATAGAAATGTGACGTTGACAAGTAAATAAGTGTATAATGCGTATTTATTCCTAAATTTGTGTTCTGCGCAGCCATGTTCAGAGCGGTCGAAAAGTTCGGTCAAAATGTCTTTCATCCTGATATATTTCCTTATATTTTTTTAAATTACAAATTGTAATCATTAACCACGGGTAAGTATTATTTACAATATATATAGCAGAAGAAGCCTAGTGTTGAATCTGATGGAATTGCTATGTTACTTGTATCAAAGTTAGTTATATAGTTTTGTGCTACAGAAAAGGATAATCGAACAAATTACAACGATAATATTCATGTAATCACATTATTATGATTACTAGCAGTGAAACTGTATTACAGACATCAACCCACATTGTTGTAGGTTCATAAGATGGAGGAGGGGTGGGGAGGGGGGAGGAGGGCGGAAGGTGTCGATGTATACTATTGTATTTTAAGACAAAAGAAGATCTTGCAGCTAACAAAACAACATAACATGACTAAAGCCATTTAAAAGTTTACATCGATATAACGACGAAGGAGTTGCGAAACCGGGCATACTAAACCGTGTAAATATTGTATTCTTCCATTATATTAAGCATCGTATAGACTTAAAGCAACCTATAAAATGTATTTACTTTTAGATGAAAAATTCACAACAATTAAAATGATTATAAAATGGTATGAATGTAATATACAAAAATTAGTACCATATCGACGTTCTTAAGAATAGCCCAAGTGAGTAATACTTTTCCAATTTCAATAAACTTTAGCATCAACTCTTGTTGTTGTAGTTTGTTGAAAGCCTCCTCCGGCTCCATGTGCACGAGTCCTAGTTGCGGATATTGGGACCGTTTAAAGAAATAATGATCACGCACATAATTCTGTGGATTGTGTATTTGACCTAAAACCGGCAATAATATTTAATAAGCAACTAGTTTTTCATTAAGGTTTCGCTCGCATTAATGTATATTTAACCTTAGGGAACGTACCCATAGTACGTGACACAAGTTTGACAATTTTTTAGCCCCTTCCTTCTTTTGGTGCCCTACTCCACTTCCCCTCTAGTTTTCTTGTAGAATTCATAAATACGGTGTTACCCCTACTCTCTGTGACGAAGCGTGGTAGTTGAAGACCTTCCGCCCCCCCCCAGATGGGGTCACGTAGTATGGGTATGTTCCCTTACCCTCGGGAGCCGTATCAGAACGGTACGTTTTTTCTTGTAACCCAGACAGCGTGTATGCAAAAATTTCGTGATGTAGGGTTGAATAATTTGGGTGTAAAATCGTAACAAACGAACAAACTGACATTCGCATTTGTCATATTAGTAAAGATTTATTTACACCAAACATATGCGTGATGATCTTACAGTGCACAAAGATGTTTTCAATTTTTTTTTGGATTTACATAACTTTTACCCCCTCTTCGACTTACACTGCTATGACAGAGAGTTGCAAACACTTACGGTGACTATGAAATCTTAACTAATATTATAAATGACAATGTGGGTATGTTTGTTACGCTCAACTACGCAACGCAACCAATCAAACTAAACCAAAATTTACATACACGTTCTCAGGAGTATCAAAAAGGATATAGGGTACCTTTCATGTAGAAAAAAGTACTTTTCTCGAGAGGTAGGTTAAATATACATGCGAGCGAAGTCGTGGGTATAAGCTAGTCAAAAATAATCTAATGATTAGGTTTTATTCTACCGTTTACGAGTAAACATAAATAAAATTCGCAAAAACCAGTGCGGACTAGTTAGTGTTATTGTGTTTTATTCAGTGAAACTCACGTGTTTTAAAATCAACTAAGAAATGTTCATGATGCAACTTTTCCGGTATACTAAAGAAATCGAGAGACTCTTTTAATATTTGCGCAAACACAGTGTCTTCTTGTACTGGAAACTGAGATGGTATGCTTCCTTCGTTGTCAGCTGGAATTTTGATTATAAAAATAATTAAGACTTAATTCTTCATTAATTTACAAAAAATATAATTTCGTTAATACATGAAACTGTTTCTTCTTACATGTTTATGTTACGTCTACATGCAATACACTAAAATAAATAACGTCTCCATTTTCAAACTTAAAGTCTTTCAATTTTCTATACATTTTTTTTTTGAACATTTCACTTTTTGTAAGTTACAATTGTCATTGATCTAATGTATTGCATAAATTATACATTTCTAAGTTATTGAACAGAGTTGATTTTACAAAAAATACTGAAAAGCATACTTCTTTATGTTTAGGTATAAAACTTTAAGGTTTCGAATTTAAAAACAGTGAGATTCCTATACAAGTTTTCATCCCCTTAAGTGTTGATATTAATTATTAATGAATTACAAATTTATGCTGCAATAGAGAAACGAAACACAGTTTTCTCATAAATAATATTTTCACTGCAAATTATAATGAGAATTTAATGTTATAATTCACATATCTTATACTGGTAAGTTCAGATGTGAGTTGATAAAACTATTTGGATAAAAAAACCTACAGACAGAAGATGCAAATATAAAAGTACATACATGGACCGTGAACGATAATTTTTTTAGCCGCTGGAACATTCGCTGTGAGTAGAATAGACGCATCACATTGCTCTTTACGAAGAATTTGTTTTAAATCCTTAAACATTATACCGTGCACGCTGTGGACCACCTGCATTCAATTTATTATCCGACCATATTACATTGTTTTTTTGCGACAAAGAGTTTATTTTGATAATTCAATTAATCGAAGCTTTTACATACTGTTAGGTTAACACTGACGTCATAATGTACGAAGACAGTTAGTGCAGAAGCGATCCGCAAAGGGAACAATCAACGTCAAGTTAGACGTTAGCTAAAAGTACTATTTAAATATTCTTACTAGGACGATTCATCTATACTATATATCTATACTAGCAGACTCTCAGCTTGCTTCGTTGAAAATAAAAGAAAATGGCAAAGGGCCAATCAAATACAAAAAATAAGTAGCCTAGAATCATCAAGTTATCTTAGAGACAAATGAATTTATTTTGATAATAGCAGATTATCGCTCGCTTCGTTATGATTAAAATGAATGGCAAAGGGTAAATCAAATCCAAAAAATAAGCCTAGAAACATCTACGAAAAATTACGCATCGAATCGTAGTAGTCCTATGCTAATTACGTTCAGTAGTTTTATTTTTAGTATTGTCTATATGTATAGGATAATGTGGTAAATAATAGTCGAGTTCGCTTACCATCCATAGAATAGATAACGCGGCACCGACAAGCCGCTGTCCCTCTTCGTGCGGGCTCCTGACGTAGAACATGACGTAACCGATAATGTAGTTGTAGAGTGCGAAAGCGGCCTGTTGCGGCAACCGCGGTATGAAACGTATGAGATGACGTAACAACTTGAACATTTCGTCCTGATGGTCGCGCGTCAGCCGCTCTAGTACGTGACGCAGAAACAGAGCCGAATCCTCCACGAGGCAACCCCATATCACCTGGTATGAAATATGAGATGCGATACATAGTAATGAAACGGAGAGATAGAACATCTTTACTATATCTATTTACAAACAAATATATTTTTGAAATTCGATGAAAGCACAAAACGACTTTACAAATAGAGAAACATATACATCGATAGGATTTAATGTACAAGAGAAAGGGATAGAATACATTATACAGTATTTCTTATATTCGCGGTCTCCTCATTGTACATTGTATTACCTAATAATTGCTCTGGTCCGAGCGTTGTACGTGTACATGTGTGCTCCTGTGAGTTACGAAACTTAGCAGCTTAGGAATCGTAAGAAAAAAGTAATTATTGTTATAAACCAATTTTCATAATATTCTGTTTATGGGAAATGTAATTACAAAAATTTACAGCCCACAAAAATTATCAGTAATCGTTTTAGAAATCATAAAATAGATTAATGAGTCGAAAATAATTACTACACAAAAAGCGGGCGGAGCCGCAGGCACTATATAACACACTCACATTGCACTAACGACATATTTTGTGTTCAAGAATTTACCTGATATGCAACTTCGTAAACGGAACACTCGTCCCTAGAAACAGCGACATCGTCCAACAAGGCAACAATTTCAGCCACAGCAGTGCACAGTGTCGAAGGAAATAATGCGGAAGCTACTTGTGGATGATGAGTGCCACGGACACCTTCCACCACCTCTTCATCAGCTGGTGCTGTTCAGATTTAAAAACATAGTTCTATGACTTATGGTAGACTTGTAGTTTGGAACAAAAACTGTGTTACTATATTTCCGGTAGGGATTATACATTTGCATAACGAGTTGAAAATCTGTCACCATATAGATGTGTTCCGGCAACTACATTTTATGGTGTCAACCATATCATATAGCACATTGTCATTTGATATTAGTTGAGACTGTGGTTAAACGCTAAACACCTTTAAAGGTATAAACATACAAAGTGTAGAGTTATGACGTCATAAGTTATTCCAGTATATGAAAAAGTAAACAAAACAAGTATACTGAGGTGTTTTTTGGTAATGTATTTTTATTGACATCTATTGTTTACTTTCCATTCCGCGACGTATTTTAATTTATCCTGTCTCGGTTCTACAAAAGCTTTTTAAACAACAAATTGTGGGTACGACGAGTGTGAGTGCTGATGGATTTATGACTCATCAAACGCAGTTCTCCTTGGATTGTATTGAATGAACTTTATAAACTTTTCAGGATTTATAAAAAAATTATACATCATAGTTTTCATGTAGTAGTAATTCATAAATTACGTTTTCTCACTCCTCCCTGTGACCTAGTGTGGTACTTCGAAGACCTCCTTCCGTCCTTGAACGGGTCACGAAGAATGGGTATGTGCCCTAATGTCAACCTGTATGTGTACCAATGCTGGGGAAAACTTTCTGCCTGGAGGAATCAACTAACATAACCATCTCTTCAGCCCACATAATTACTACATCATGAAGAATAATGAAGAGAAACCAACAGTTACATATTTTTCCACATATAGTGGTACTACAAAGTAATCCCAAGGAAAGTTGGTGTCAGAAAGGCTGCTGATCGTAAAGATTAATTCAAATCATACATCACAACATGACAAAAATGTTGTGCCGACCATAATTACGTGGGATGAGGGTAAGAAGATGTTGGTGATAATTAGACAAAACAAAAACCACATAGAAATCAACAGCTACATATTTTTTCAAATATGGTGGTACAACAAAATAATCCCAAGAAGGGATGATGTAGGGTAGGTGGCCAATCGTAAAAATTAAGCCAAATCATAAATCTCAACACGACAAATATGTTGTGAAGACCTTACTTAGGTGGCATAAGGGTAAGAAGACGATGATGATGATAACTTGTAATATTGTTTAGAGAGAGACTTACGGTCGACATGGTCATCGGGCGCGTGGTCGAGCGCCGGTTCCCGCGCCGCCTGTCGCGTGATGGGTATCGTAGTGATGAGGAAGCTCTCGCGTTCGGCGCGCTTCTTGTCGTTGCGCTGCTGCAGCGCGCGCTTTATCGCTTCAGTCTGCTGCTTTTTGCGCGTCTTCGTAGCCGTTACTAAAGAACGCTGAACAACACCACATTCAAATGCAAATAAGGGGCATTTTTTTCCTTACTTGGAAAACGTTAAGCTAATACTATTCCTATAATGACGTGACTAAACTTCGGCCACTTATCATAGTATAAACTAACCTCAAAATTTCTAATATATAACTATATAACTCATAATTAGTGTTTTCAATTTACTTTCATGTGAAATAGTGGGCTCAGGCTCGTTAGTTCAAAACGTATAACGATGTCGTCTTTCCACGCGAAACTACTTTATGGCGATACACGCAGGTATGGGACTAGCATTAAAAGATGTCTACAATTCGATTGATATTAAAAAAAAAACAATTATGCGATATTTCATTGGTCAAACCATTCAGCCATTACGGCTGCAGAGAATGTTCAGAATTAATTAATCTAGGGTGAATCAATTTTTTTGGCGGATAATGTCAGTGTGTGATAAATTAAAAAAGGTGCACGTACGTGTCGTTCTTGATTTAAGGTCATCTCCATATCTTTGTCCTTGACCTGAGGACTCCAGGGCGGATCGACCACAGCCAGCGATTCGATACCTATTTTCGGTGAGGGTAATGTGAACTCGATGCCCGGCGGTGGCACTTTGAATGTCACCGAAGCCCCTTCCTCCATTCGCGGCCATACTTGATACCGTAACTTCCACATTACTTGGAATCTTAATATCGCGTTAATCCTTAAAGTGTCAATAGAATATTGAGAAAAATAAATATCCGGTATAAGAATGTGAATTGTGATGACGAAAGGTAAAAGGTAAAGTTGTGAAAATTTTAATTTTTGCCTGTATCAAATAATATCAAAATGTCAACATCAACTTCAAGAGAAACCTAAACATTATAACTTTCCTGATGACTGGAAGTGTTTAATTCGCAAGTTTTTCCAAATCATAAACCATACTTAACAAGTTTATTTTATAAAAATATAAACTTAAACTCTACTTTGGATTCCCAACTTTAGGCAAAATTACAGCGTCGTTCATTGGCATAAAATGTTATTAGTAAGATTTCTTTTTTTAAGTTAGATAAATCGAACGTTAAAACCCACATTCAATATAAGATAATTAACTCCAGTTACAAGTAATTATGTTGCGAAAATATTAAGAATTACAGGTTTATGTTGTTTGTTATATAAATTTTATGTTTTAAATGTGAGAATTTTGGCGGCCTTCCGTATGTGTATATCCAATATTTATCTATTAATCTATAACGATCTTAGACTTTTACTACTATTGAATAACAAACTTTTAAGGGGATCACATCCTAAAAAAATCTTATTAACCTTATAAATCCGAATGCGAATGTCGAAAACGAAAAGTCAGCCAATAAGTGAGATCACGTAGTCAGACTAACCTCACTCCAGGATCGGCGTGCTTGAGATCATTATGCATTATTTCGGTGGCGGTGTGTGGAACCTTCACGGCAACTAAAATAAAAAGCGCAGCGGCACAGGAACTGATCTCCCTGTCTGCTTCTAGAAGCAGTTGCCACGCGATCGGCGCGCATTCCGCGAACATCTCCTCGCCCATTGTGGTGGCACCTTTGATTAGAGTCGCGAGAGGCATGTGATGAGCATCCCGTACCTGGTTTTATGTAAGGGGATACCTTTGAAATATTGTCTTAAAGCTTTTTTTTGTGCTGCTCGGTTAGGCACGGTATTTTTTTCCGACTAGATTGCGACCACTACATACTAAATGTGATACGTTTAGGAATGTCGTGTTCTGTGATTTTTTTGAAGTAAAATCTTCTTTAGGCGCTTTCAGCACTTTTTTGTGTGGACAAAAATCATGGAACTCGCGTTATCGTCACCGAACACTTTCCATGAGCTATATGTATACTGTGTATACATGTACATAATTTACAAACATTATTTTCTATTATTTTCCAGTATTGCGCTATTTGAAGAAAAATATAATTAAACCATATAATTAATATACCAATAGAGTGTGAAGTAAAAATACCTATTGGGGAGAGAAAAGAGAACTGTAGACTTAATTTACCTGTCTTTTCAAATACTTGAGTATGGCGGGAGGTTCCGGGGGCGGGTATGGCATGGCGCTGGGCCGCGTGCCCGGGGCCGGCTCGCTGTGGGGTATTCCGTGCATCCCGTGCATTCCGTGCAACCCGTGCTCCACGCCCGCAGCACGATACGCTAACCCCGCACTCTCTATCACCGATCTATCGATTCTGCACAATATACGATATCTTAAAAAGTACTTATTTAATCTTAATTACGAAAAATGTACACTTTTTTATCACCATCAGCCTGTAAGAGATACACTGAAGGGTCTTATTCCTCTTATCACTTATGCCTTATGATTATCCACTTCTTTGCAATATTACTTGGTGAACTATACATATATATTTTTTAATATAAAAGTGAATCTTGGTATGGATTACAAATATTAAGTCATTAAACATTATGCTATCGGAGATCATCGTCACATCACCATGTAAAAGATCCACTGCAGGGTAGTAGGCCTCTTAACGAAGGAAGGTATGGGCATATCACCGATATCACCACGGCAACCCACGATGTGTTGGCGATTCCAAACTCCGACAAATCCAGAGTTCTATAGTTATCCATATACGGTGGTACTACAAGAATATTTTTCAGGTTCAGGATTCCTCACGATGTTTTCCGTCACCGTCGGCAGATATTGTCACCAATTAAAATAAGTAAGTGTAGGCGAATTCTGATGGATTCGTTAGTACATGCCGAGGTCCGAACTTGCGGATATCAGATTGATATTCTATTGATTAAAATTTACAGGTTTGAACGGTCGACTCTAATATAATTTCAAGCTCCTGTTAGATAACGATGTGGTGTAAGATACTAAACACGCTAAATCGAGAGGGGGTTGGATCTCAAGTACAGCTGCTCGAACATAGCAACAGGCACTTGGCAACAGATTTTCTACTTGAATGTGGTAGTTAACCAGGTGGGCTTAGTAAAAGCCTTACCATTATCCTGTGGTTTCATCATGAAGATTTCCTTCACTAAAAGCTGAAACTCAGTAGCACAGATTCGACCTAAGTTAATCGACGCGGTGTCCGAACACACTAACAACTAAGTCATTAAATCATATATAACATGTAAACACTTCCAGACAACACATTTGTTTTTCCTTTTGGGTTACGGTAGATTATCTGTTCATATGTTAGTACCTTACGTTATTTATTTTAAAACACATTTAGGGGTTCTGGTAGTTGTTCGAAACGAATAAAGAAAATGGACTAGAAATTAGACCAAAGTACATCTTGCCTATAAGCAGTTAGATTGAATTTGGTTCAACTCTTTGTAAAGTAAGAGCTTGAGAAGTGGGTCTTCTAGCACGACTCTCGACCATCTGTATCCAATCGTTAATGGAAGAGAAGAGAGAGACACAATGTGTCTTACTAAATAAATAATGTTTGTTAAATTACCTATCTGTTGAATGTTCTGAAGACTTCCGAGAACGGCGTCCGCGTCGAGTTCCCCCGGAATACTCCTCAGAACTGCTTGTGTTTAATTCGGGACCGAATTTTTCTCCGTAAATCTAAAATAAAAATGTATATTAGATTAGCAATCGTCCGCGACTTCATTAGCATCAAATTCTGATATACAACTTCTCAAACTGAATATAGCTTAACACACTACCTAGTGGCAAGTTAAAGTAAAATGGGTAGCATAAAGACTTTCTCTACGAGAAACCATTTAAATATGCCAATATTCACAATGATAACAGTATTGAAGTCTATCGATCTCATATAACCTCTCCTAATATCCACTTATATTTCTCTACCTTATGTTAATTTACAATAAATCCTATAAGAATAAAACTTTTTAACTATAACTTAATTTACATCAAATATCGGTTAATGAACATGTCCTACCTATTTAATATTTCACGATATCGAGCAGAAGCCTACTTAAAGATATTAAAGTTTATTAATAAAGCTTACCTTCTGAACAGATTTCATTAATCTTATACTGGCTCGCATGTTGCGTCGGAAGCAATAGGGATGACAGAAGTTTTGGTGACAGCAAACGTAGTTAAACGAGTTTAAAAACTTCACTATTACCTGTTACAAAGAAATTATATAGCCCGAGAATACCACTGAGGCATTAGGGAGCATACCTATATACTACGTGACCCGTTCAGGAGAGGTCTTCAAAGTACGCTTGGTCACAGGGAGGAGGGGGGAAACCGTATTTATGAAATACTACATGAAAATCAGAGGGGGGGGGGGCGTTTCACATAAACTACGGATGGTGATAAAGGACAAGGAGGGGACTAAAACATTATCAAACATGGGTTACGTAGTATGAGTACGTTCCCTTAATAGGGAATTAATTGAGAAATTGGGCAACGAACTAATGATAGTCCCAAAATGTAGCTTAAAGAAACTTCGCCTAAACATGTTTTATGAGAAGTACGTCGTTTGTGTGGATTTCTTTTTACTAGTGACCGTCTAGTGGTAGAACTTCGACCAAGAGTCAGTGTTAAGGAAAAACCCGAACTTCTTTAAAAAAAAATGATTACAATAAAGCTTGTCTAGATTTACTAAACAAAGAAAATCAGTTGTTTTACTTCTATCTATTTTCATGTAGATGTTCACAGGAGTTATTCCTTTTGGAAGAAATTACAGCCAATAGAATTACTCTATCTCTAATACTAATTCAAAATCCACAGTCTAGTAGACAAGTTGTACTATTCCTTTCAAGAAAAGAACATGACAAACCCGAATTCATGATACGGTGACATTTAAATACGACATCTAAAATAAGAAACACTGTATCCCTACCTAAAGATAAAGCGGTAGGCTTTAAAGGAAGTTTCAAATATGCGGCGTCAAAAATTTGGATTAATGTACCTCCTCCATTACAAATGAAAAGCCAATATATTTAGCAAAGTGATAAAACTACAAAATCTTGAGGAACAAAAATTAGGGCATAAATAAGATATTATATTCTTATTAATAGATTTGACGCTAAATTAACATGACTGTATAACATGACATATTATTTTGCCGGAAAAAATTGAATTGTATAACTGTAGATGTGTTATGTGCTGATTGTAGTTTTTACAGGCGGCAGTACGCTGAGGCCAGATCTCTTGTCATAGGTTTACATTTCTAGTTTAAAATTTTTATTCGTACACATTTTTCTATGACAAAAAATATTTTTCCTTTCTTTTTTTTTCTAAATTTATAGTTAGAAATATAAATATTAAAAAAAAAAGTTTGTACCTCTTATTATGGTCGAAATTTGGTCACTAGTTTAACAAAAAAAACCTACATACCCGTTTAAAAAAAAACATGAATAGGATTGTGCAAGACAATTGTCTAAGATATGTGATGATACCTTAAGCCAGGGGAAACACTTGTTTACGTCAGGTGGGTCGGTTGAATTACTTTCGGGGCTATCCGGAGGATGATCGTGATCATCAGACAGTACGCAAGGGATCTCTTCTTCTCCGCTGTCAATCTCATTCGGCATTATAACAGTTCCACCTAAATTAATCATTGCTATAAATCTACATTATAATGCACTCGTCGTACTGTAAATATTTGTGAAACAACACGTTTAGCGTTTAACTTTTAAAATTAACCCGACGTCAATATTATAAAACATTGAAAAACAAAAAGGTCTTAAAAAGCGGGAAATAACTAAATTAACACTTAAAAGAAAAAAATATTAGAAGACTTTATTTAATATCCTTTAAATTCTCGGTTAATAGTGTGTTCGGACACAGCGCCGAATGACGTAGGTTCGAATTCTAGCAATTCGGTGAAGGAAAACATCGTGATGAAACCAATAGCATGGTGGTAGGGCACTTTTTAAGTCCGACTGGCTATCTATCACCTTCAAGTTGAAAATCTGTCACCAAGCACCTATTGGTGTGTTCCGGTAGCTGCACTTGAGAGCCGCCACCCTTTAGGTTTAGCGTGAATACCATCTTAGACCACATCGTCATTTAACATTACATGAGATTGTAGTCAAACGGTAGCCTATAAAGTTTAAAGAATGTAGACATCGTGTTCAAATTACTTATTAACTAATTATATTTAGTGTTATAAGAGTTTACATTGTATTGTATTGCAAGGTCGGTTTAAAATCTGCCGTAAATATTAACAATGAAATGTATTTTAGAGATAATTACCGGCTACCGGATAAACTTCAGATGTGTCACTCCTATCTGATAGTGATGATACTTTCCTTCGACTTTGTATTGAATCAGATCTTCTCGTTATAACTGTAAATAAAATGATGAGGATTCTTACAAGCTCAGCTTCAGAAATTGGCAAAATTGCGTCAACATAATAACCAGTACTTCGACTGATTAAACATATACTTTTAATAAAAGAAAATGATTTTTTCTATAGAAAATATCTATTTCATTGGCATGGGCTTAAAATAAAATACTTCATACCATATAGTCCGTATAGTCATTTATAAAATACAAATGAAACGCTCTTTATTTTGTGACCATGAAGAAATATTAAAAGTTATTTGTTTGTTTGCATGAATGTCAGAGAATTATAGCGTTATCATTTTATAATCATAATATACATATATACCATCCCAATATATATAAATTATGTGTCACGTTATTTGTCCGTAATGGACTCCTAAACTACTGAACCGGTTTTAATAAAATTTTGCACATTGTGTGCAGTTTCATCCAACTTGAAAGATAGGATAGTTTATATCTCAGTTTATAATCGCAATATTATTGTACTGCGAATTATTTGTTTATTAATAAAGAGCCACGATGACCTCTGTTAGTTCGATAACATTCTAACAGATGGCACTATAACTTTAACCACATATCAACCGAGATAATAGGCTTAACCAGAACAACGTGTAGCCGGGTTTACTAGTATTAAATAAAGAAAATCGTAATACATATTATTGAATTGTTAATTAATCATAAGTATTACTTAACCTTATATTTTTTTAATCGACTTCAAAAAGGAACAGGTTATAAATTAGGTTGTATTTTTCATTTAATTTATATTATCTAAGAATTTTATCATTTATTTACCGATTTGGAAAATTCTTATTGAAAAGGGGATATTTTCAATTTTCCTATTTTAGTTTTATTAACATTGGACCTTGTATTTACAAAAATACACCAAGGAACTACTCAAAATCGAATAGGAAATGTATAGTGATTGATATGTTGGTAGGTTAAGACGAGGTAGGTTACCTAACTATAGTTAAAGACGAGCTTGTAAATCTTTTAGAATAGATTTTCGATAGAATTAATAAGAAACCGTTTGTATTTTTTTTTTTAATTTTCTTTTTGAACAAGAACATTCATACATACATTCATCGACGTCCCGGTTGTCCTTCTGTCTCAACTTAATGGAACGTCGTTTGAAGGAGCCGTACGCAGAGTGAGTTTGCTGAGTGTTGCGTCGCGACATGCACGCTTTACCGCGGTTACCCAGTCTGCCTTTCTTGTCTTCGGGAGCCGGTGGAATTGTGTCCGGTAACTACGATATTCATTTCCCCAGATGATTTCAAAATCTTTTCATTTTATCGTCTCTTTTGAAATCAACTAGTTATCGATTCGATAGATGAAATCGATCATAATTCATTATTTTTTTGAAGTTTTAATATAAAGGAAAATAAAACATCTTTTTCTCTTCGTACTTATTAAATAACATGCTACAAATTTAAAATGTAAATTAACGATATCAGTGTTAATTGTTTTAACGTCATATATAAAAAAGAAATACATGACATTGGTCCTTTTTAGTCTATGTCACAGGCATATATTTGAAGTTGTAAGGGGTAACGAATACTATTTCATTGTAGATAAAAGTAGAAGTGAGAAAGAAAAAGAGAGAAAACTCATCATAGTGTGTGTCTTATGCCTTTCACTTTGGTAAGTATCTAGCGTGGCTTCACGGTGACAATTTACAAAAAAAACATCTTTTAAAACTTTCTCTCTTCGATAAGTTATTTAACAAAACGACTGATTTGAGATGTAAGTAAAAACAGAAGGAACTCCAAAGATATTTTGTTTTGAGAGACTTACGGTTACATTACTTCCTCCCGAAGTATTTTCCGGTTCGTGAATAGCAAACGATATTTTTCTCTCAGGCTCTGGTATGCCCATTGATTGTAAGCTTTGCGCTGAAGCCTGCGAGTGACCCATACTCGACAAGGCCATACTCCATCGACGATTCGCGTCTCTATAGCATATAGATTATAATCTAAGTAATCATTCTGTTATTACCTAAATATGGTGTGGATACTAGCAATTTAGACTTTCATATAAATATTAGTTATCATGCCAATGTAGCAAAGCGAATTTACTCCGTAGTCTAATTTCATCTAATCTATATCAGTATTTATGAATACTATTTGCAAATAATTTTGAAAACGTATACAATTCAAATTAGTGTAAATAACATATTTTAAAGGAATATTTATTCTGATATATTATTACTGTGAACACTTTTATGAAACATTTCATGCATTCGACACGTGTATGCACGTTAATTGGTACTGTTACAACCTAAATCAAAAATATATGTGTCGCAACGAGGCCAGTGTGTATATAAAGGCTAATATGTTATCCAGATCTATAATACCAAATACCAATACGATAAAACTAGAAAAGGCGCAAGTGGTCATCATAAAAAGGCCATATTCAAATGCCATCTTGTGCAATGTTAATTAGTGAGAATTATTATTATTCACTACCTAAAATATTTTATATCCATTATGTTTGTATATTAAATGTATTTCAAAGTATACATTTTATATTTAATAGTATTTACAGTCTATAATATACGCATGCACGCATAGTGCTTTTATGTAAGGGAACATGCATTAATTTTTTAGAAAACATACTCGACTGGCATTAATGTGTGTTGACTGCTAAGAGCCCTGTTAAAACGAAAGCTGCGTCAAATACAAATACTCTTCAACATTTTACATGAAATGAACTGAAAGAAACAAACTCACTTATTGTTACATAACAATCGTCGCTTTTCCATCCATCTTCGCATAACATAATAAACAAAAATAAATATATTTTACACCAATGAAATAATTCAGTTACTTACCAAAAGTATACATTTTATATTACATGTACGTGTAAAAATGAATACCTGTATATTTTATCCCAGGGCCCTCTCTCGTTCGAAGCTGAACGGACGGTCTTAAGTACGTTTTGGTAGTTTTCTCGCAAGAATGCAGTGATTTCGAATAGTAGAACGCAAGCAACTATCCTTAAAGCCCGGGGACACTCAGCTCCAATAGGTTTCCCGGGGAGCCGTATACTGGCTGTCAATTTTTAAAGCGACATCTTTGAGTAATCGATATAATAGGAATCAATTATTCTATAAGCAGTGTTATGGGACGGGGGTTCAATGTTCGTGTACGTTTTTTTACACAACAGAAGTAAAATGGATTATAAGAATCTTGGGATCGATGAAAATCCAAAATAATAAAAATTCTCAAATTAAAATTTTTGATATGAATTCCGAGGACTAAATAGAATAAAATAAGGCTAATTTAATCTTAATAATAATTTGGTTTTAATAAATTGAAATTTTTCACAAACTTGTATATCTCTATATAATGCTTGATAGTTCTTACTAATATTCTAAATGTGAAAATGAATTTGTTTGTTAACTTCCAAGACTTAACTATTTAACCGATCATCATAAAATGTTGCATACAGTTGTCAGGAATACAGAAGAGAACATAAGACATTATATCCAGAGTTGTTCCCGAAGAATACATCAAATCGCCATTAGCCGAGTGAAGCCGCGGGACAAAGGCGCGCCGTACTATATTAATATAAATAATACAGGTGAAAGGGAGTGTTAAAATCACTAAAAATGTAACGTATGTCCATTCCTTTAATTAAATATTGTATTGAATAGCGTTATTTATTGTTTAAATAAATTTAAATTCTGATATATATCATTCATGTACGTTGATAACATTGTAAAGTGTTATTTATGTCTATATTCATGCATCGAACCTTCATCGAGGAAGTCTTCTTCTTCGTCTTGCTGTAAAAGTTCCCGTTGACCATCTGGATCAGTGACTAAATTCGTGACAGTGTCTATGTGCTTTCTGTCTTCAATCAACATTTCTTCTAACCTATTTCCTATAGCCTGAAATAAAACCCCATACATACGCGACCTTATTATGACATACATTACCGTACGTGATGTCGGATTGAGGTGATGTGTTTACTAGGATTTTATCACAATTCAATATTAGTTACCATTTAAATATCAAGACAATTACTACTGAATTAATATAATACTGAATGGTTGTCAAAATTCGACGGTAATTAACTTTTTTTTTTATTTGCCAAAGAATGTACAAACGTTTTAGGCTCGGTTGCACCAGTTAATGTTAAAGTTAAAAATTCGGTTAAAGTTATTGTTAGGCAAAAAATAGGTTGCACCAATTGACAATGGTTAAAATTACGTCACGATTTAACGTTAACTATTACCGCTCCATGTTGGCCGGTTACCGTTATTGTTAATGTCAATTTTTGAATCGGTTGTCATGTTCACTAGACAAAACTTTATAATATCATGTCGTTGCTAAGATAAATCCTGTGGGAAACTGAAAATAGTTCTTCCGATGACGAAATCAATATATTTGAAGATAATTTGCGTCTTAGAAAGAAAAAAGTTTAATTTCCTAGAATTGGAAAATGTCCACAGGACGACAAACGCTAACGTTTTGTCGTTGACATCTGAAATCTGTCATCAAAAATCTGTTGACATTCACTGAATAACAATAGTGACACTTGGTGACACTTATAACAAAGTCCTGCCAAGTAAAATATATTACCCTTTTCGATTTTAGGGACTAATTGGCTTATTGAAGTAGCAACCCTAATAACTTTAACAATTACAAAATGTTTGATGGTGCAACTCGTTTTGGCAAATGTAACTGTTAGCAAGTCTTGTCATTGTTAAAGTTAACTTTAACAATTACAATAACCACGATTTTGGTGCAACTCAGCCTTAGAGATTAGACGTAAGAAGGGTGATATATTAGGGATAGAGGCTTATAAACAAAAGGTTCTTTCGACTATTAGAAGGTAGAAAAAAAAATGTTACCAAAATGTTTTTACTTGATAGCAATAAAGCTCGTTAATGGCTAGTCAAATTGTGTGCGAAAGGGAGGAGTTTAAACAAATATTCTTTTTAATTAATTACAGCGTTTATTCGCTTACATATTCGACTTAAGATGAATTTATTTCTATGATGAAACTAATAGAACACCGAGCACAGGATAAGCTTATCTTATCTACATAGCTGGCTTCTTAGAATAAGGAGTGCTGAGTGGCACTCTCAGTAGGGATGGATCTATAACTAGCTACTAAACCAAGAAACAATAAAGAAAATAGGATAACAAATATAGGAGAAGATTGTACTGGACTGTCTCATCTGTGCCTATTTATATATGTTAGAGATCGCCATACTCCATTAATTTAAAATACTAAAGCTCGCCAATATCTATTAAACAAAAGAATAAATAAAATCGGTTGAGAAACAGAGTTTTTAACTCTTAATTCTGCCTATTTACGTACAGAATATTCAACTACAAAAAAATATTTTACCTCTGCCCACTGGTAGAAAAGTTTCGCAGCAAGTCGTTGCTTCCTCACTTGAGGAGTCATTGGTCCTGGGAATCGACAAGACGTTATTAATATATAATTAAAGAAATATGCTTTAATTTTTGAGTTTATATTTTGCTTACCAGCTGATTTTACATTTGATTTAAACCAATATGGCCACTGTCCTTTATTACAATTGTGGACCAAGTGAGCACATTCTAGAAGTATCGCCGCTCTTCCGACTACCACAGTGTGAGGCTAAAAATACATGCAAAGCTATGAGGTATGTTATAAGCAATACAATAGTGAGCATTACTATTTAAAACTGAACAACCGATACTAATATACTTTTTATTAAATACTAGTTTATACCCAAGATTTCGTCTATGTTGTCTATTATTATAACAATATATTTTATGTCCCGAAGGAAACATACATTAAAACAAATTTCGAAGCAAAAAATATACTTTGTTCACAAAATTTCTTAAATGCGTGTAGTTCTTAGAAAAAGAATAGTTCCTTGAAACTTTTATAGCGTGATATTAAACGAAGCTATAGTGTTTTTTTATATAAGGATCAAGTGTGTTCTAATGAGTAATACAAAAAAAAACAAATTTTATTCAGTATTTTTTTCGTGATGCACGAGTAATCGTAGATCTCTATTATTTCATTTACTTACATATAAAATTGATATATTATAGTCATAAAAAATTTAATTCATTGCCCAGAAATCTTTCCAAATTCATGGTACCTATTAAATGTTCTCGCCAAATAATCAGTTCTTTAGTTCCTCCACAAATTATCTTCATTTAGACGCATTACCCTTATATTGAAAATTTCATTTTAAATAAATAAAAAAAAAAGAATAATAACTAAATAATTGTGTGTTTGATTAGCATAGATACTTAAAGCACGTTGTTTTTGCCTATAATTAGTTTGTACGGTTGGCCTGACTATTGGCTTGACACGTTTCTGCAGTTTCACGGGACTGCAACTTTTATAACTGTTCTGTCTCTGCCTACTTATATCGCAGACTATTTTTTTTTGCCTATGGGGTGTGTTTAAAAATGTACTTTTATGTTAAATATTGCTCATAGTTTTCATTGACTATTCCTAATTCCCATTACCATTGTTATGTAAAAGAATGGCCATACCAAATCTAAGAGTGCAGCCATGAAGAGGGCGTCGGGCGTCACTCCTGGTTGTGTAGCTTCTAGAATGAAGCTAAATCGCGCCAAGCCCGCGTACAGCGGAGCAGCAGCGACCAAACGTCTCCTTTTTAACACCACCACTTCAGACTCTCCACCACCTGAACCCCCTTCTATAGATCCCCGTCGAGACATGTCTGTGTAAACGTGGGATTGTGTGGGGAGAAACGTTTTTTTTTATAGTTTATAGCTTTTAGTGTTTCACCACAATCTCATCTGTTGTTAAATCATGATGTGGTCTAAGATGGTTAATACGCTAAACCTGGAGAGAGTGTGCAGCTGCCGGAACACACCAAAAGATGCTTGGCATATTGGCAGATTGACAGATTTCCACCTTCAGGGTGGTAGCTAGCGGGCGGCGGACTTAAAGAAAGTCCTACCACCATGCTATGATTTCATCACGGTGTTTACCTTCATTGAAATCTGCGACTCAGTTGTAAGAAAACTAACCTATATCGACCGACGTACTTCATCATTGCTTTATGATCAACCAATATATACTAAGCTGCTTAGACGTTTACAGGCATCTTGGTGGTCGCCGTTGTTTTTAAAATGCACAGTGCTTACCATAAGATACAGTGTAGTCACTTTTCATTATACTATTGTGGTACAATAAAAAATTAAACTGCAACTACATATTATCCCTTTGCTCATCATTGCAAAGAGAACGAAGGTGGTAACAAAATCCAGTACTAATACAATAACAGGTGAGAAATAAAAACGAATTATAAAAAAAATTAGACTTACAGCCACCACTGGATTCTTCGATACTGCCATCTTTTTTCTTTCCAAATTTTCTAAGACCAAACCTATTTAGTCTATCTTCAACCCTCTTTCTGGCTCTACGAAATAAAATACTTTTTTTTCATTTTCTCTAACTTACCAATAAGTTCTCGATCCTTTTCAAAAAACATTTTTTTTTTTTTTTAAAGAAATAAATTAAAATGATTTTCATTAAGATTGTTAACGAAATTGCGGCACTCATTTGCCCACAACTATCCTTCTTGTTTGTTATTACTTGTATTAAGTAATGAAAGTTGTCCATCCCTTCAGTGCCTGTACCTAAGGGAGGTTTTTCGGCATTTTCGACAGCATTTTCGACTATGGTTAATATTAAAACGAAATATCAAATTAAATTGGACATATCCAACTCTTTGAAGTTAAAAGAATAAGTCTAATATAGAGATCAATAATAAAGCTATAATGACAAAACAATAAAAAACAAATACATCTTTCTCATTAAAAGGGAAGTTCATGCTAAAGCTATAATGACAAAATTATAGAAAATATATGCGGTCTCTCCTTTAAAAAATAGCACTCTTTGTATCGTAATTCAAATATTCGATTGGAACTGGGTATTTTTTTTCTTGTTTTAACCCACCTTCTTTCATATGATTATGTCTCTTTTTTCTTCAAGAAAACCAAGAGGTGAGTCCCGTGTTCGGAAGATTTTGTTTTTTTAGGTGAGTGCGCGGTCCAGTCACCTTGGGAACGACTGTATTAGGTATGAAGAGTATGAAGAGTAAGAGAGTGATAGTAGGTACCGGTTGAGCGTATATCCGACGCGCCTACGCACGTGCACGGGACGCGGCGCATGCGCGTGCTGGTGCGGCGCGTGCAGCGGACGCGTCAACGACACCATACTGCCCGATATCGGAAGAGACTCCCCGGACCCGCCACCGTTGCTCGCCAACGGTTGCGATTGTGGCTTCTGGCGGAACCAATTCACTGGAACAAACACCTAAAGGCATGAGTGAATAAAGGTGATATGTCTCAAAGGCGACAGCATAGTGAATCGGCCCCAGAATGATATTTAAACGGTACTTAGGGGATGCACTAATAAGATCCTGGAAGATTCAGATATCTAACTTAATTGGTTTTTGAGAAAAAGAAAACGTATGCAAATAAGAAAAATATTTTTTTTTCATTTGATTTAACCGGTTTATCTCAATTTTTTTTACATTTTTGGAGCTAATAATAGCTTCTACAAAAAAATTAAGAGCTATACAGCTTTATAAGATCACTGAAAAGAATATTATTCTCTCTTGAGTTGCATTTTAATCATGATGCAGTTTTGGTACATTTATGAAGCAGTTTTTTTTTTTTCAAACCTTGTATATTTCTTTATATATGCACAGATGTACATCGGTTTTTTTTCGGAATTCGCGTATATATACTAATTTAAACTGGTAACACTATAGGCTGACGATGAAGGAAACATTGAGAGGAAATTTGAATCTGAGAAATGTTCTTGTAGTACCACCATATGTGGAAAAATATAGACCTATGGATTTCTCGTGCTTTGAACCTGTCAGTATGTCGTGGGCTGGCGTGGTGATTATGCTCATACCTTCCTTAAGAGGTCTAAGATCCTGTAATGGGTCTCTTACGGGCTGATGTGATGATAGAAATAAACAATATCATTCCTCTCTACAGACTTAAAAAAACAAACTTAATGTAGAGACATAAGGTGCTGGTTATATATAATCGTAAAAATCTTAGGCAGAGTTATTTTAAATTTATGTACTCTAGTATGGCTTTATTAGTCGATAAAATCTTAGACTGCCAATCTTCCCAAGACAATGCTTCACAATTTTACATTAAAGATGCAACTGTCGACATGAAGATAAAAATACCAAATGCAAAGAGAATTTTAATGTATAATTAGTTCCAGTATCTCATCATTTTGTGTATCTCCTGTCAGTAAGAGTTACTTTATTTTGACGAAAAGATCTTTAGTCAACTCAAAGGTCTAGGTAGACGTTATTTTTTCCTATCAAATTTACGATCAGTCCAAGGATTCACAACCTATTTTCGATTCAAGATGTTGTCTGTAAACCTAAAAAGCTAATTTAAAATTGATATAGTCTTCTACACTATAATAATTTTACAAAACAAACGGAAGTTTTTGTGCACAATAATATAGGAGTAATGAAATCTTATATGTATAGAATTACTTCATGAAGTTTGTAAAATTACAACTAATCTTTGTCTTCACATGTTTTGGTAGATGATTACACGAATTGCATTGTATTGACAACACACTAATTTGTTTTGTAAAATATTTGTAATTTTACATAAAGAAAAAAATTAACAATGTAATTACTCCGATCGGAGAACGTGGAACTTCGCCATAATAAATAATAAATTACATTATTAAAAAATCGATTATTGTCACAGGCTACCCTTTTACAAATACCATAGCGAATGACTCAAAGTACGTATTTATTTGTATGAGAGATTACAGGTTTTTGGAGACTTAATGAATAATATTCTAATTATATTATATTACCGATTCCGCTGATGTGAAATTTTGATGGAATAGACTTTGAATGATATATTTTATGGTGAGGAGTTATATCGCCTGACGAAGCAGCAGGAATGGTGCGTTCAGAATGCCGCGGAGTGAGCTGGTACCGGCGTGTGCGGGTCGACAGCGGAGACTGACTTGCTGATTCTTCCCCACCATCGGTTTCTAGTAGGCTCTGTATAATTAATCATTCATTTTTTCTAGGACTCCACGTAATATATATTAAGATAAATTGATATATTTGCTTACTACTTTTGTTGCTGATAGTTACATAAACCTAAAAGTGATTCGAAATTGTTTCTAGAAAGTTATCTCTAATTGTATAAAAACAATCAATATTCGGAAACTACATTATGCTTGGGTGCTATAGAATATATATAACTGTTATTAAGTTGTTATTGTAACTAGCTTTTGCTTTTGGCTCCGATCGCGTTAATCGAGATTTGGCCTATCCCTTGGGAACAGTAATATTACATGGATAAAAGGCACCCCATTTCCTTTTCTGTACCTCTGACAACAGTACGTAAAATTCGATGATAATCGGTCGAGTAGTTAAGACGTGAAAGCGTAACAAAGAAACTTACATTCGCATACATAATATTAGTAAGGATTAATGTTTTTTTTTCGAACTGACTATATGCTGTTGGCCTTATAGGCCTTCACAGCTTCACCGGACTAATAGGGCGACCGCATATACGCTTAGGCTTATGCGCAACAAGTACAAGGGTGCCAAAGTGGCCGAATCTCGGCTTGGGTTGTTGCATCAGAAGCAACAACGCGAATTTATCTAAGCTAACCTAGCTACATTAATTATACATATACGCATTAGTGAACCACACATGTGTACAAGCATGTGTGCCTCACGAACTCAAACATTCATTTTGTATTAGTTCACACGGCTAAACTAAGCTAACCAAGTTCGGAAAACAAGGGAAAAAAATAAACTCTTCTACCATATGTGTGCACGTATGTGGGGGTGATTTATGTTGTGTCTGTTAAGCTAGTGAGTGAAAACATTCTGTGTTACTGTATCACGCTAGCAGTGTGCTCGAGGGCTACACACACAGTCGAGGGGGCGGCGGCGAAACTATTAATGTGTGCAACGTTTGTAACATAACATTCATTGGATGTTCCCATAACAATTCATTATCTATTTTTATAGAATTAAAATAAGCAGTTGCCATTTAATTAGAATATAAAAAATGAGACTAACATGAGCACCAGTAGATGAAGAGCTTTTCTTTTTAAATGTGAACTTCTTATGTATACGGTCATCGGGAGCGCAGCCTGAATCCGCTCCAGTATCAGAACCGCGTTCCTCTTCAGACATACGAGGAATATGTCTACAAAATATCGGTAAAAACTTATTTGTAATTATTTGAGCCTGGAATATTCAGAAGCTCGGCTTCCTAAGAGCTAAACGGTAGAAAAGATACAAAAATATCAACGTCAAAGTGCCAAACTTAAAATATTTAGCAGTAATAACGAGTCATTAGCAAAACAACAAGGTCAACGATACTTATGTATACGTAATACGAGAGCCAAAATCTTCCAACAAGTAAGTTTATAGAGAAAAGTATTACGACATTAGTTTACGTCACAATTGGTACATACACTGAATTAGCCGTGTTTAAGCTGATACTTAAGCATTTCCACTATTATTTTACAGGTAGCTAAATACGTACTTAGAGGACATGATTCGTCTGTAATCTACAATCGTAAATGACTCGATTGGAAGGTAATAATTACAATATTATATGTGTTTTATCAAAATGCTCATTAATATGTACGATTCCGATAGATGGCGCTGTAGTCATTATCAATAGATTAAATAGTCATATTTACAATATAATGCATTAGTATAGAAAAACAAATTTATATTACTTATATGTCGGACTTGGTAGTAATGCTACGGTAAATATAGGTACATAATAAAAATTACACACCTTATAACCCTAGTCGTTTGCATGTTGGAATCTTTCTGCTGACTGTCAGGCCTTTCAGCCGTATCAAGTAGGCCACTAAAAGCCACCAGCCTGTATTGTGTACCGTGAGCTTCTCGAACATAGTTCAGTAGTAGTCTCACTTCCAAATATAAGTTCTATAAATTGATTACAAAAAGAAAATAACAATTCTGGCAACCTAATGGACTCTTTATGACATTTCTCATGTGGTATGATGAGAAAAAATAATTATATCTATCAGCACATACAAAACATAGCCCACTTCATTCTATAGAGATGTAAGATAACTCAAGAGTCACCCATTAAGAGTGACGATGCACATATGAAAATTAATTAATTAAATATGTTAAAATTGTTTACATTTTAAAAATCCTTTAAATTTTTTTACTTAAAAAAGTGGTACAAAGAAGGTACAAAAGTACTAGAATTGCATACCATTACTGTAATTTAAATTTCGAAAACGTTGTAATGTTTTTCAATCAGATTCAATTCAAAAAGGACTTTTTATTTTGACCAATACAGTTAGCATAAAAAGAACATTGATCCGTATTTAAATACTTACTGAATTATCAAGCATTTTCAATTCTTTATGCATAATCGCGAATCTTGTAACGAGCACTCTGAATGTAGATTCAATAATGAAATTTTCAATAGCTCGGTTTGCGTTAGCTCCTTGACCGAAATTCATAGCGTATCCAGCTTGTAAATTATTTATGTCTGTTGACTTTGTATAGTTACGTTTTTGCTGATCTGTGAATTAAGTCCTTAAGCATAACGTATAAGATAATTTATGAATTGTATAAGATAATAAATAATACTGTGGCCATAAGAAAAAGGGCCGAATTTAACTAAAACACAAATTGGAGAAATGTCTAATTAGTTTTTTGATTAAGTGTAATTTGAAAACATAAGCTCTTAAGTGAACCAAGAATTAAAAAAAGTAGATACACGTTTCTTATTTGATTTCCATTGATGTATAAAATTCTATACCCCAAGAAACGGCAGACGCGCCCCTCTTTCTTGGAACGGCAGAACTATTTCGTATTAACGATTGTTAAGAATCAATATAAGCAAAATGTTAAATACTCTTAAGGAAACTAGCTGATAACTGAGACTTGGCCTGTGTTGTTTATTATCTTAATAATATATTTTATGTACAGAGGAAATAACATAAAAAAATTTGAAAACAAATATATACTTTGCATACAATATTTCTTTGTAAACAATGTTATCCGTTTACTTCCCCTCTTCTGACTATGCATACTATACCGCTTGTCCCACTTTATATATCGCTGAACGTATAGTGTTTATGAAATGCGTTGTTTCGTACAATGTTATATTATATCAAAATATAGTGAAAAATCCTCTTTCAGATAATAACCAAGTGTCTAAAAAGTAGAATTAAGAAAATATCGAAATCAAAACAATAGTTTTTGCGTGGTGTGGGTACAACAGCGGACCTTTATAATTTTATTTGTATGTAAATAGAAGGTACATATTAAGTCATTGTATACTAACTCATAGGTGAGACCATAGTGACAGGTTCAACACAGAATCCAATAGCTGCATGCAAATTATGCAATACTTCTCGGATTGGTGCGAATTTTGTCATCTCTTTAAGACGAGTGCAAAATTTTTGTGTATTTGCAGATTTGAGTTGACGCAACGAGTTGCGGCTTTGGACCCGAAGACATTCAGCTTGCGGTCCTCGGAGTGAATTAGCGCAGCTGTGGGAACATCCTAGCTGACGTAGAAGTCTGAAAGTGGATTTTTTTGTATATATAGAAAATATGAAATACTTTATGTACAATTCAAAAAGCAAATATCTTTCACCAATATTTGTTCAGATTATTTATAATTAAATTTACTATAAATTTATCATTTCATATTCCTCTATCAACATTGTGTACAAGAATATTATTAACATTGAAATAAAAAATTACACTGTACAAATTAGATCCTTAGAAGGGACTCGTGAACGTAAAAACACTATCATGGGTTTTGAAATCATCCCAGTCATTGACTAAAAGAGAGCAACAAAATTGTTTACCTTTGTTCGACATAATTTTATTTAAGCATATTTTTAATAATAAAATTAAAACCGTCCAGTACAAATTTAAACTAAAGTTTTTCCGAAATTAAGGATCTATGTTTTTAAAGGTATGAGTAATTTTAATTGTATTAAATTATTCAAACTTGTATTTTAGTGTTTCACAAGGATCTCTACAGGAAATAGCTCGAACAACCCGTTTTGTCGTATAAAGAAGGTATCTACTTCAGCCGTTAAATTCCCTACTAAAATACAGTAGACCATTAAACATATAAAGTAAGTAGACTGACCAAGTCAGTAGCAAATATTATATTCAGCTAGCATTTGTCCACGGTTTCGCTCATATTAATTGATGTTTGCACCTATCGCTAAGAAATAGCACTTGTATATTATATAGTATTATATCAGTTGATTAGTTAAGGCTATGAAAGCGTAATATACAAACATTCTCATTTATTATATTAATTAAGAAGTTAGAATTATTACTGACGCATTATACTTGAACAGCTCACCTGAATATAATATGCATTATCATATAATAGGGACAGTCTAAATTTTCTTCATCTTTAGATTTGTCTTTAGTGCTGTCCACGTTAGTAGACTCTTGGCTTTGAGCGCACGGTAGACCAGAATCTCTTTCCTATGACGATATCAAAAAATAAATTAATATAGCTACTTGTTATATTACTATTTACTTTTGCTATGTTACTATTAATTTTATCAATAACAATGACTGAATATATATACACATCAAGATAAAAAAGTTCAGTACTTTTTTGCTTTTCCGTTTGTGAACTGACTTTCTTTTTTTTTGTTTTGTTTAATAGTCACTTACGAGCTTCAGTGTTGTCAATTGAAAGAATTCGGAAGCAGTTAGTTTTTTTTGCTTTTCTATCGACGAGTCCAAATTTTAAATTACAAGTCTCAATTCGTCATACTTCACGATACTTATGTCTAATAATCCATACAATCTACACTTATACATTCTTCGGCAAAACACCCTCAATAATATAGGAACTAACAAAAAATAATGATTTATGGTCGAATTTCAACCACTGGACAGTATATAATATATATCCAATGACAACTTCTTTGATCCAAGACGACATTGGCATGAACAAGGATGTAAGGAATAGGTGCAGGGTAGATGAAATGGCAACGGTATTTGGGGTAGTTTGTAGACCCACGAATGTCATTGAAACTTAAGAGGAAGGTGTATAAGACTATAATAATACCAGTCGTGCTATATGGATTCCAGTTCTGGACGACGAAAGAGACGGATGAGAAAAGATTACATGTGGCAGATATGCGAATGTTAAGATGAATGTGTGGTGTAACTAGAATGGAAAACATTAAGAATCAGTATATAGGAGGAAGTTTGAAAATAGCACTAATGATAGAAAAGGTTTGAGTATGAAGGTGGACAGATACAGGAGTAGAGGAACAGTGAAAAGATATGGATGGATTGTATGAAAAATGATATGTGTATAAAAGGTGTGAATACTGAGATGACATCTAAAAGGAGAGAATGGAAAAGGGAAACATGATGTGTCGACCCCACTTAGATGGGATACGGGTAAGATGATGAATGATCTCCAAAACAGTTTGACTGATCACCATCAAAGTTTGTGTTCCTATATAATTTATCATGAAGAAGGAATTTTATACTATCCACATTACTCGTTGTTAGGTGGCGCTAAACTATACTATATCACAATATAGAACTTACAATTATTAAAACTATTAGTATAGTTTAGTTTTATACGTAAATCATGGTGGATGAAGTCGCTGGTGGTTGTTTGTAATCTATACGAAAGTTGAACATTTACGTGTAGGATATAATTACAACGAAGCAACGAATGAAAGCATAGTATTACAAAGGAAACTCATTTTAAGTTATAGAGAGTTATCTAGAAAATGAACACTCGGATACTATAATGTACACGTTTAAAAAAAACTATATTATATTCACCTTGCTATCTTTATCCTTACTGAAATCAAGCAAAGGGTCTACAGTGCCTGGTTGAGGTTCATCGGGTCTACTGTTTTGCCATGATTTATGAACACCTATCTCCATTAACGTATCAACCAAATTCAGCATCACCTCCGTAACGCGAAGAGTTATGTACGTGGAGTCCATTATCGATACTGAATATATTGCCTGAATAGATAAAACGTCACAAGCAGCTTTAGCAATCATTTCGAATAACAATTTAACAAATCTATAACGATAAAAATTTATTGTTGAATGCATGTAAACGCATCACAACGGCTGCACTATTTGGTTAATTCTTTTATTGGTGCTGTTTGTCATTTTCAGGGCAAGGTTTGAAAAAATAAAATGTTTGAAAAATTATACGAAAATTGACAAAATTGGATTTTTATGTAAACATATTTGACATATAACATTTTGATAATCATTTTAAAGTAATACCACTCTCACCTTTAATACTATTTGGAAGTTTATATCGCCATCCTTGGTAATATAGTGTGTGGAGCCGGGCGCTTCTTTTATCTCTTCAAGTACATAAGTTATATTCGAATCAGTCTGTGAACGTGTAAGACTTGGTTTCCGTTCTGGCGTCGGCATATGGTGCGAACCCTGGACACTCACAGAGTCTATCTGAGATTCCATCGAACCCTGGAAATATTGTTCCGTCTGTCAAAGAAATTTATATTTTATTGCAGGCGTGTAGACTTTCAAAGCTAATTTAAGTCGAACCTTTTGATACAGATTCATATAGTTACATTAGCAGCGAGTATCTTAAAATTCAATAAAGCAGAGAAAGCAAAAAATGACATAGCAATATCAGATCAGAGCGAAGTAAAGGGAAAATTAACTAATTTGTGCAAACGAATTTACATAATATCTAGTTATTTTTTAATCGGACCGTTGCAAATCAAACAAGTAAATTGGAATTTAAATAATAATTAAAAAAGACAATTGATAGATTTTCCTTTAATGTTGTTTTAGCGTTTGACTTGATGTTATATGACGACGTGGTCTAAGATGGCCTAACACACAAAATCTAGAGGATCGTTTCTGAAATGCATCTGCCAGAACATACCTATAATATGCTAAGCGACAGATTTTTAACTTGAGGGTGAAGGCTAGCCAGACGAGCATTAGAAAAGCTATGCTATGCCATACCATGTCATTAATGGTATGGTTTCATCACAATGTCACCCTACACTGAAAGCTCCGGTTGATTGCATGGATTCCAACCTACGTCGATCGACGCGGTGTTCGAATACGTTACCCACTAACTCTTTAGTTACTCTTTACGCACTATACTGATGAATTCTTCTATATATTTATCGTTAATGAATGATCATATTTTTTCAAGAACAAAGACCAATAGAGCGACGGATTTTTAAGAAAGTACTTTATTACCAAAGAGAGAACAAGAAAGATAGAAATTGTTTGTTTTATGATGCATGGTAAAGCAAAACATATACAAAAGTAGATAGAAAACTACTCGTCCCGACATTACAAATGAGTGTCCAGCTCTGCATATATACTAAAGTGTAACAAGAAACACTCAGCCCTAATTTTCAGCTGAAACCTAGTGCAAGTTACTGTAGTACATAAAGATAAATATTAATAGAAAAAAATGTGACTTATGTATGGGGAAAATAAATAAAATAGTTGAGTACATAATCTTATATAGTCGAGTGCATAATAGGTAGTATTCATATACTACACATACTGCTCGTTCGATAATAAACTTTATTGACCTTATATAAAACGATGTATGTTCACTTGGATGATCTAAAGGAAATACATCAAAACGTGTCAAGATACAATTGCCGATCGCCCTTATTTGTAGCCTACGTAATTAAAGCCGAAACTAATAGAATTCCTGAACTAACAAGTCATGCCAACTAAATGGCGGTATTCATTTTTTTAGAATATTCATAATTAGCCGAAGCCGTTATTTATTATTTTAACGATATATTTTATGTACAAAGGAAACCTACAATAAAATTGAAAGCAATTTCTTTATACACAATGTTAGCATTTTACTTCCACTCTCCTGCGAATGCGAACCATACCACTTACCCAACTTCTCCACAGCAAGAAAACACACGATGCGCGCACAACGGCAAATCTATATCACTTAATTTATATATAGATAAATGTCGCAAGTATGATGGCATTTGTTTGCTAAGGGTCAACACAAAATGTTAATCATGCAATAGGCTTTTGTGCTATTGGGAAAGCAAAATATATATTTCCGCGTGTCTCTACACATAAGTGTAGGCATATATAGATATATTTAAAATCTAACTTGTCTGGTTTTTGAGAGATAATCTGGTGACGGTGTTGGCGTGTGTTCCGTTACAGTAATTATAGGATTCTTTTTCTTATGCACGTTAGTAGGTGCCACGTTCGACAGACCCTGTGCACGTTCCGTTTTAACTTCACCGATGTATCTAAAATAAATACTGCGTCTTAATAAATTAGTAATGAAATTAAATTGAATATTTCGAATAGAAACTTTAAACGTAATCTTTATTTTAAAATGACATGTCAATCGATTTACGTTTTATTACTTGCCAGTAAACACATGGCCTTAATTTAACATCACATAGAATCCATATGTCACTTAGAATATACTTTTCAAGTTTGGAAGTCTAAATATAATATTAACATTTTTATTACTGAACAGATCTAAAAACGTTTCCTTCGATATTTGCAATTTAGAACCGCCTATTACTTAACTGATCATATAGAACAGGGTTTCTCAAAGTGGGGTATGCGAATCCCTCTGGAGTTCATAGGTGCCCAAGGGGGGACATTCGACGGTAGGGCTTTCGCGACATTATTTACGTAATGGTGGCTTGATGGCTAGCAGGCGCGTACGGTATACATGAGTCAGAATTAAGATTAAAATTGTCCAAAATTACTTCTAAAATTGACTTAATTTGCGAAAAATAACAAGCCCACCCATCACATAGCTTACATCTGGAAACTTTTACAGCGGTACGTGGAGCTAAAAGTTTGAGAAACCCTGATATAGAACGATGTAAACATTTCCCCTTTTTGTCACTTTATGATCGACGTAAAATACTCGATCTAACTTATTTGAGTAACATAGCCAATGGATTTGTATACTGTCCAGGAGTATTATTAAAAGTTCAGTTATGTATCCCTACGAGTACATTAAAAAATTCTTTACTGTTGTTTTTATATGTACTACTTGTAAGGATAGACAAAATTATGTAAACAATTTAATTCTCTATGCAACAATGTACACTTATTTTACACTGGGAAAGTTTATGTAGAAACTTCTTTTAATAATTCTGACCTTTGTGTTTGTAATTATTATAATTATATTATTTTATTTGTTTTTATGGTGGTCATTTATATTAGTTTATGTGATAACTTGTAATTTTCTTTTTTTCTGTTCCTCTTTTGTTAGTTATTATACTCATAGCTATAGGTTTAATACAAAAAAAAAATAAAAAAAAATATAAATATTTATTTTATTTTTTTACTCCTGGACAGTCTACAATTCCATTGGCTATGTTACTCAAACAAGTTAGATCGACTATTTTACGTCGATCATAAAGTAACAAAAACCGGAAATGTTTCCATCGCTCTATATCAGGGTTTCTCAAACTTTTGGCTCCTCATACCAATGTAATATTGCTGTAGGTTTAATAAAAAATAATAAAAATAAATATTTATATTAATACGACACGTATAGTTTGTATATGATATCACATTAAGGTTATGAGTTTACTGGGTACAAAATTGTTAATTGGCATATGTTTATTTAACATAGGATAATATCTAAATTTTTTGTACAGACTATCATTACGATGAATATTTATAAATATAGAATTTATATTTTAATCCTTTATATGAATAATCAATTAAAAGCAAATGTGTTTCGGTGTAGCACACTGGTTACTACAAAGTTTATAGTGAATTGTTTACTATTTATTCTATATATTTCTACACTATAATGTAATTTAGAGTGTCTTTATGAACGCTACGCGTGGCGATTGCATGCAATTACTCAGATACTACCTCATATATTTTATTATTTCTACACAATATATTATGAAAGTAATTGTTTCCTTTTTTAAAAGCTTCAAATGTTATTCTAGTGGCCTACATTTTTATACATTATTGTGTTCTTAAAGCTAAAACATGTTATGCATTAATATTAGCCAATAGTCAAAATATGAATAATTAACTGTTTCATGATAGCAAACTAGTATTAATTATGAAAAGCTTCTAATCTGTTTGTTATTTTGCTTGACAACTTACCCGTTGTTATTACACGCTAGCTCATCAATCAGACAGCTAGCAACGCAACCGTATCGTCCGTTAGTATAGTGTGAGGGAATAAGCGTTAAAAAGACGTAGGAAAGAGAAAAAATACATTGTTTTTAATAGGAAGTTACGATTTAGAAAATGTGTTTGAAATGTTAAAACATGCTGTGCTATGCTAAAGATAGTAAAATAAATAGAAAAAGGTTTTTTTTTTCAGTTATAATATTATAAAATGGTATCAGATAATCTCTATAATAAAATATATAAAATAAAAAAGATATATCAACTACGATTATTTTTAACTTTGATGACATTTAAATTTGAATTTACATATTTTAAAACCTAAACTATGATACAATTTTGTAAATATTTCTAACACTCCACATATTATCAAATATAAATACCTAATATACAATGTTTATTGAAGAATGTTCAGATTTTAAGTTAATTATAATTACGAAATAATACATAGAATTCCTAGCGAATAAATAATAAAATGTTACCCACCTTAGACTCGGCATACTCTTTCCTTTAATTAAATTGCACTGAAATAAATCACCGGTTAAACGGGGTGCTATTGGTGGAAAATGGCTTCCTAATGCAGAATTAGGCCTATCATCTGCATTATCTAGACTTCTATGATATTCCTGAAAATGTAATCAATTTAAACAATAAATCTAAATCCATATGACAAATGGAGAATTCGATTAAATCAATAATAACTACAGATATCATTCTCACTGCTGTGTGAAAGGTAAATTTATTATCATCCTGTCCAATTTTTTCTAGAGTTTTCTCCGATTTCGATAAGAGCTTCGTTTCGACAAACGCTTTCAAGTCTGCCATTTTCATTTTACGTTTTATTTTTTCGCTCGATCTCCTGCTCATAACGTTTTCTTCTTCGACTTTTGGTGCTGACGGGAAATTCAGATCCGTTATGGGAGACATGTCTTTCAGTTCGGGCACTTCCATGAAATTTTTTAGTGAATCTCGCTCTTTCACCTCGGGTCCTTGGTAAACAGACACTTCGATTTTTGGAATCGGTAAAGAATTGCTTCTTTTCCGTGGCTGAGTTTGTTTCGACAGGTCATCGGATATATCTCGTAACCTGAGAAATTATGACAATTTCTTAAATTTTAAATTCGAAATTAAATTTCGAAACAGCAATGTTTCACAAAAATTTGCTAATTAAAATACGAAGCACTCGATTCTACATTTATTTAATTTATGAAAATTCATAGTATATTTACAAAATACAATATTTACAACCAAAGGAATTAGAGCATAAAATGATTGTTAACGATTCTGGGTTAATTTATTTTGAATTTTCAGTACAATATATTAACTTAAATGTCAACTTTACCTTTGTAATATAACATGTTAAATTAGTAAAACAACTACAGAAAAGTTATTAAATTATAATAAAGATTACAATTTAGATGTTAATAATGTAATACCTGTTATATAAATAGTGTAAACCCCAGTACACACCCTCTTCTTGCCACTGAGTTGCAAATAAACATCGTAGAGTGGCAACATCTAAAAAAGTTGCCGCAGAAATCTACAAATTATTTTAATATTAATAAGTTAAAATTTGATCGTCCTCATATTTATTGTTTGATATATTTGAGACTTTAGTTATTTAATTTATTTTTCATTGTAGCAAGATAAAGTGAAAGTGACAGACACCGTACCCGAGAGTAAACATAAAGCAATCCAATCCAAACACTACGGTGACCACCGAAAATCTTAAATTCTTCGGCAGTCGTTACGGTCTTGCCGATCAGCAAGCTTTTCGAAAGCTGAATTTATACTGGTTGATCCCGAAAAGTATTTTTTTATACATTATTATAAGCTTTAGCTTTTGACCGCTATCTAAACTGACGTTATATGAAGGCGTGGTCTAAGATGACAAACACGCTAAACGTATAGAATGGCTCTCAAATGCAGTTGCAGGACACCAACAGGTGCTTGGCGACAATTTTTCAAACTGTAGGTGGTAGCTAGCCAGACGAGCTCAGATAAAACACTACCAGCATGCTATAAAAATATAACTAAAAGAGTGTTAATGTGACCGGTGTACAGCCATGTACTTCGTGGTAACGATCCAGTCGGATATCATGTTACTTAGTTACTGGATATAAGCGTACCACTATGGTGGGTGTTTCACATGGTGTGTGGTGGTCGCGACCTAGACTGATGCAATTGTGCTACCACTCGGAAAAAATGATATAATATATTGTCACAAACTCTAACAACACATCAATATTACTCGGATTTCATGTCATATAAATTATAATTTAAATATACATAAATATTATCACGAGCCATCTAGAAAACACAATATTATTTTTTTCTAAATTAAGCCTTTTATTTTACTTTAGATGATTTAAAAGGCAAATCTTTTCAATATTATAAACTAGCTTTTAGTCGCGGCTTCGTTCGCGTTAATGTAGATTTGACCTATCTTTTGGGAACAAAACTTTTTTTCTGGATGAAAGGTGCCGTCTGACAACGTGTATGTAAAATTCCATGATCATCGGTAGAGTAGTTCAGGGTTGAAAGCGTAACAAAAAACCAAACTCACATTCACATTTATAACAACAATTAGGACTAGTTAGAATTAGAATGCAAAAGCAAGTTTCTTGTAGACGCCTTAACTACTCAACCAATAATCATGTTAGAATGCAAAAGCAAGTTTCTTGTAGACGCCTTAACTACTCAACCAATAATCATGAAATTTTGCAAATACGTTGTCAGGGGGTACAGAAAAGTACGTAATGTACTTTTAATCCAGAAAAATGTACTGTTCACGGTGGATAGGTCAAATCTACATTAATGTGGACGAAAGCTACTTTACAATAATCTTAGAAATACTCACGTAAACTTGTCGAGCTGATATAGGTTTATCAGTTGGTGTTGGAGTGTCTTTAGGTCCTTGACTTACACCACCACTATCAGTTAACGATTCCTTATCTGATGAACTGAAATACATATTGTAGATCAACCATTGAGTACATTCAAAAGTAATCACCATAAAAGTACATCATTAAAATAGTACAAATACCTCATTTTACTGATCTGAGGCAACGGTTTAATGACAGGCATTGAAGATTTAATAGCATCAGCTTTGCGAAACTGAAATATACTTGGATCTGCTGCATATATAGTGTAGGCTTCTTTGATTGTACAACCAAAGTTTTGTTCACATGGGAGTCGATAGATAAACTGAAATAAAAACGTAAATGTTTTTTACATTTTGAGCAAATTTGTATATATCTGTAGTACTCTCTGAATGTGTAATTATATATCCAGATTTTATTCCACAGGTTCGGCTGACGTGGGGAGGCAGCTGGTTGTATACCCAGTCTGCCTCTCTAAAAGGACGGAGCCTGACGGCCACCTTCCGCCTGGCTGTCCACTGGGGCGACACGGTGGTAGCTATGCTCGGTCCCATGTTGTCTCAACTAAAATCAGCAGCCTGTACACCGTAGGGTTTTAGTGAGTACAAGCCTCACACTTTCCCCACGTTAATAAAAAAAGCGTTACCCGATATCCTGATCAGTATAAATTTCCTATTCAATTTCGAAGAGTTCCCTGGTGTATCTACAAAGTCCATGACCTAATGCTAATGAATGAAATGTTTAAGGTAACTAATTTATTTAATTTGGGAAGAATTAATACTATATCCGTCTAAATAGCCTTACAATTACCTCATTACACATGACCATTTTTTAGTATATAGATGGGTATAGTAAGCTATCCTTACAAGATAGGTATATGCTATCGCAGACTTTGTTGTAGATCTATAAAAGAAGGATATCTCACTATGCATTGATTTATTATATCTGAAAAGAATTAGGCAACGTTTTCGATGAAAGCTCCCAGCCGGCTTGACTTTTTCCAACAATTATCGTTATATTTTAACCAGTTTACACAAACCCTTCCTCATGTATTACTCTACCTATTGGGGAAGACCGCATTACAATCCGTTCAGAAGCTTTTGAGTTTATCGCAAACAGACAGGCAGACGCGGCGGACGACTTTGTTTTATAATATGTAATAATGTACAGAGGAAAAAATATAGGAACCACATCGCTGAAAAAGTATTGTTTACAAAAATCGTAATTTCTTAAAACTTTATATTGAGTCTAGATATCGTGATCGTAATTAAGAGTCTAAGAATTACAACTAAAAATAAAAAATTTCATAATCTATACAGTAGTTTTATGTATAATTCACACTTAAGAGATCATTATATTTATATAGATTAGTAAAAATTGTATTCTATTATTCTAGCTACTAATAAGTTATAAGTCATAACATTATGTTAAAATGCTCTAGTATAGTTATTAGTTACTATTCAGTATAGTTTACCACGTGTTCTTCTTCTGTACTAGAACTTTCTTCAGGTATAGTTTCTGGAAAGATAGTATCTTTAGGAGAGGAAAGCCATGGCTCATCCTCGGTACTAGCTTGTTTTGATGGTACTTCTGACTGGGATGCAGAAACGTTCGGAGGGCTTCCATTCGTTCCACCTTCTTCTTTAGACAATTTTCCTGGGGACACCAACATTTTATAATTTGCTATCCAAATAAAAGAATGCTTTATCTTTTAAAAGCTTATTATTCAATTATTATTATGAATATTAATTTGCAAGTTAAAGTACAGCTTTATCTAGTTTTTTTTACATTTAGAGTAGGATATATCTACTATGGAGTATTGAAATTGATGCAAGAATTCCTATATAAAATCGGGTGAGTGCCTTAAGCGCTCCCTTTAGTAGTCCGGTGAAACTGTAGAGGCCTTGCCAACAGTGTAGACAATTCGAAAAAAAACAACTATGCAAGAATTACATTACAAAAATAATTATTACTTTTCATAAAAATCATTTGCTAGGATATTTGTCTGTGTAAATTTAATAAAAACTTAAATGAGAATACATGACAAAATAGTTAAGTTTGATTCTTAGATTTATCTACTTCAGATTGCTTAATGGATTTCGAAACATATCTCATATAGTTGTCCTGGGTTAAAATAATGGATCATACTTTTGAATTTTTTTTTTAAGAATGTACTTACTGTATCTTAGTTGTTAAGGAGAAGAGTATTAGAAAACCTACATTAGTTTACCTACCACTAGCCTACCATTGCCTATTTATCAGATATATCATACTGGATTTTTATTACTTACTGCCTAAAAAAATATCTCCTTGGTGTGTCCTTTTAGAAAATTTCCCACCAAATGGTTTAGGTTTAGGTTTAACCAGCGTAACAAAAGTCGGTGAATCAGGATGACGGAATTCCCACATAGCTTGCCACATCTTCAAACCATTTTCCAAACGAAAGTTATTACTGAAGTCTGATTCTTTAATATAATGAGATAGCGGAGCAAACAGATACACAAAGAGCTGAAAATGCAAAAATACCATATGTAAATAATTATATAATACACTTTTTGAAGTCTGACTAAACCGCATGATATTGATCAAGCAGTATCAAATTATTGCTGCTAAAAGTATTAGGTTAGGCGAATAGTGCCTCAAGGAAAGGTTTCAATCAGACTGCTTACGACATTTATTTTAGCACACCAGATTGTGATGTAAATTTGAAGTGAAAAACTATTACTTAAATATTTCTAAATCTAGAGTTCATAAAGTAATTAATGAATAAAAATATGGTCACTTCCCATTCTTATATAGATCAAAGTTTTTCTTGCCCAACTTTTTAACTTGTTAGTCTCCAGCTTGCTTGATTGCAGGTGTAATTATATGGGCATACTAAGAGATATTTTTATTTTAAAAGGTAACTTTGATTGAAACAAGTCTACATCTGGAGTATATTGACCACTTTTGACAAGTACATATGTAGTAATATTAGTATCCAAGTATGTGACACCATAGGATATTTCAATTAATACCTGCTATGACTCTAACAGACTCGACATACGGTAGTCCGATGAATCTGCAGAGGCCAAAAGAGCCAACAGGATATGACAGTTTGAAAAAAAAAAGACTCGACATACTGTAACACTTTAATAAAATATCAGGAAACATTTATTTACGTACCATGTTGAAAGAGCTTTGTGACAGGATGTTTAGAGATTTAGCTTATATGCATATATATAAAAAAAGTAGTACTGACACAAGATCAGTTTTATAATATTTAAGATTAGAAGTCTGTTTTACTTAGCTATAAGTTTATCAGTTTAAACATAAAAATAATGTATAAATAAAAAAATAGTAGGAATATAAAAAAGGGTCCTTGCATAATTTTCTCCAACAAACCTGATTTATTGATATTCCACAAGCAAAAAAATATTAAAAGTTAGATGTTTTAATATGACTTATGTAAAATGGTATATTTAAAATATTTGAAAGTTATTAAAAAAAAAAACTATACAAACTGTTATTGCAGGTATTGAAAACAAGTAGTAGAATGGGTTGGAGTGAAAGATGCCATTCTCAAAATCATTATCAGCACATTCATCTGACGCATAGAGCAGGATCCAGTGCAAAGTGTAAAGTAACTTTGTCTCCACATTTCCCAAAGACTGCATATTGTCTTTTACTCTAAAAATGTGATATTGAAAATTATGTTATTTCTCCACAAAAAATATATATTATAATTGTGATAAAACACATATCAACAAAACTCAGACAAGCCTGACTTTTGTATGCTAGTTGAGTGCAGTTACAAAAGAGTGAGATGAAATCTACTGATTAAAAATATTGAAAAGAAAATATATATAAACTAACTTAGACTGAAGAAGTAGGCATTTATGATCTGATATTTATGTTATTTAATGATATTCCCTACATCTCAAATCTTTTTTAGTTTTTTGTGAGAAGAAAATAATCTTTGTCATAGGAATTAGTGGAGAATTTAATTGTTTACCTGTTTTGCAACAGAGATGCTAATGCATGCATAACATGAGGTAGTGACGCCTGGACTAGACGCCATCTCGGAATTGATTCAATGGCTTCAAGAAGATTGATGGTTAAGCCAAGACGTAAATTTTGGACAATTACTTTCTCAAAGGACTGGAAATATTAAAAAAAATATTTACAAAAAATATTATATTAAGATTTAAGCAATTTCAATTATTAAGGTTTTTAATATTTGACTTAGTTAAATACATTATCAAGATTATTGTTATTGTACTTTCTCTGATTTAATAAAGACAACGTCACTAAATTATAATTTTTTTATAGAATAGTTCAGGAAGTTTCATAAACAGAATGGATATCTAGAGAAAATTAATACATTTTAATATAACGTAATTAGTAATAATATTTCTATTGTTTGACAAAACTCATATAAAATGAAAGCAGAGATTAGTTGATCTAAGATAAAATAATTGCGAGAGTAATATTATTTTATATCTTACGTCTTACCTTGCAGGCTTCTTTTAATTCCTGTTTGTGAACCAGCAATAAAAAACATAAATTATTATTTAGCGACATACATTGAAATAAATTATCTCTGGGATAAAATGGACCAATACTTACCAATTACAGAATAAACAAATAAACAAATGTTCAATATCAGCTGACAATATTGACATTCTTTGAAAGTGACATTTTGATTTCAGAAACGTTACAATTTTTATTTGTCTCTGGGAATATTTATACAACCACTTAAAACACTAGTTTAATTTACGAAAGTAGTTACGGGCTAATATAAAAATAAAATATGTGTTCTCAAAACACATATTATTATATTAATACCACATAACATAATTCAATTACGATATGTAGGGAATATTGAATTATTGAAAAAACTACGACAAACAATTTTTTTGAAATTACCATCTATTTTAATACTATTAACTTTGTACCTGCAAAGATATTTTATATTAAAATATCTTTAAAATGACAAGAGCAGAAAGCGAATAACCACTGTGTATAAGTAGCCAATAGGCATACCATACATATAATTACTGGTCATATATTAAGTAACTACCTATTCGAAATGCATGTGTTCGAAAAGTGAGAATATTTTACTATGAACTCGTAAACAGTAAGGTATAATAAGTTCCACTCAACATGCAATTCAGTGATAAATTCAATTTGAATGTCAGTGCTTTCAAATTAAAATAATATAGTAATAAGCACACTAAAATATACTTACATGGTGTCCTGGAGCTCGTTGGCAGAACTGCGTGTATTTAACAAATAAGTGAAATATTTACAAACGTTAACTGATTATTATTTATGTACCTATTCACAGACCGTTGCTTAAGCAGATTTTAATATTTTATAAAGTTCACCAAGATTTAAAATGAATTATTGATAAATACTTTGTTATTTCCATTTTTTCAATATAGGGACTAACAAAAACTATAATTGGTTAAAAATTGGTTAAAAATATTAATTTATAATAATTATTGATATTGATTGTAAGATTTTAAATTGATGTTCGGAAAATATTAGATTCATGTTTTCTGTTTGATTTATATTCCAGTGTATATAATATTGAAATATAATGTTATAGTATGATCACAACAATAATTGTTAAAATTCAGCATATGTACAGATGCAGACACAACATCAAATAACATCCGAATAGTTTAAAACATAAAAACATTATTAGAGTAACTAAGAAATCCTTATAAACAAAATATCTTTACATGAATGAATATCAATATTTCGCAATATTTTTAACAAAATAAGAATGTAAATTTTCTATACGTGTAAAAATTTATTATGTAATCCTAAACAAAATATACATTATATTAATCTCGTTACTCTAATATATGTATCGTTTTTGACGTAAATACACGGTATACAATACTTACAGCGCAAGCCGCATCGTGCACTTTTCCTAATCTCGGTCGGACGAAAGGCGTGGTCTGTCTCCAAAGAAATATTTGAACTGGGATCGGTATCACTTCTTCAGCGAGATTATCATCTTCAGTTATCTCTTTCATCTTCATGGCTATTTCAAAATGTCCGAATGGATGGAATTATGATACTGAAATAATAAAAAATCGTAAAAAATCATTTTAAATTTGTTTAAATATGAATTAGATAATTTTTCCTTTAATAAATAATAATCGGTAAGATAACCATTTTGCTTAAAATCTAGCTATTAATGTGTAATTTTTTAGATCGAGTATATACAGATTCTGCAAACGTAAGATTAAAGATGAAGCAAGATTACCATTCGCTCAATAGTAGCGAAGTTATTGTACATATTAATAAAATAATATTCAAAGAAATTACCTAATGTTTTGTATATTTTTCTTTGTGGTGGTAGATAATATACATTATATTTCTCACTTTTATTTCTACACGTCTGGTTTCTTCTATATCTTAAGTAATAATATACGCACCTATGTTATTGTAGACAATTTCATTATTTCGTTGGGAGACACTACCTGCATAAAAATTAAGGGTTAGAGATGAATGTGCTATGGTACTACACAAAGGACAGAGAGAAAGCGCGCACTTTCCGGAGGAAGGCTCGATAGGGAGTGAGGCTTTGCGCATTCGTTTCGAGACAAAATCACAGGGATGTCAACCAAAAGATTTTGTTTCGTTAAATTTTCTGATAATAAAGAATAGTATCAGTATTACGAATTCTAGTTCGTAGTACATATTCGGTTTAGTACATACGGCTTCAGTCGCAGTAAGCAGGTTGCAGAGGTTATTTTTATATGTATTGAATTTTACTTATATTTTGGATGAAGTTGATTATACAGCGGGTCGTGAGAGACAGAGGTATCATAAAATACTTTTAACTGTATTAATCACATGAATGTAAAATTCGACTAAAAGTAATAGAGCTGAATATAAAGTGTAAACATTTCACGTTTTAAAATTCAATAAATTTATGTTAGGAAGATATAAAAAAATAATTACCTAAAACAAAGTTGAACCATTTTGAGAAAACATATTTTTTCATAACGATGAACCCTTGTTATAGTGTTGAAACAATGATTGAAATTAAATACAATTCGTAGTATTTATGCGTATGCGACGCTTATATAGTCATAACGTACATTACTTTAGTACTTCTGCATCACATCCTATAAGGAGCTACTGCAGGACTGTAGAATTACCCATGACATATTGGCGATATAAAACTCCGATAATTCTCCGTTTTATGTATTTGTATTTTTCACATTCAGGTTTTCTCACGATATTTTACGTTTAGTGTTACTGATTTAAATTAATAAATGTACGCAAATTCCAAAAAATTAATCGACGCATGCCGCGATTCGAAACTGCGGAAATGAAATTTATATTCCACCGTCCAATCCACTCGCTGATGCACATAGTTATTTGGAGTTGGGACTATTTTCTGTTATTTGATGACATCTTTCTCGATATTTGATTGATGAAGGCGTTACTTTGCGGAAATCCGTCATTAAATATTAGTCGCTGTTACGTCTTACTGCAACGGAAAACGGTTGTGAAACAACTAAAAATAATTAAAAGGCGTGGTTGGTTCGCAGTTAAACTCTTCTTCATCGTTTTTTAGTACAGCAGTATGAGTCTAGAAGGATATGCGAATATCCCTGCTGTGTAATAATTTCACACTGTGTAAGGTTATATACCTCTATTATAACATATACGAGCATATTAGGTTTCTGTAATTCTAATAATCATTGTACTTCGTTATATTGGTCATTGGTATAAATTAGGAATATAATGAGTTAACATTGATGCTATTCAGTGGCATCCCTAATAAACTCAACATTGATCAATGCGGGCGGAGAGGCAGCCTCCCGTTTCACATAGAAACAGCAACGTGGCCGATCTTTATAACTGCGTATATGGATGATAATCTACATATAACAAAGTTGAACTGAGCATGTTAATACTAGCTCTTTATGATTACCATATTGTACCTGATAAAAAGTATAGTGGAGTCCATTAACAATGGCGGCTGTCAGTGATAAAATCCATCAGGAATCATCGTCGTCATGCCGTTCTACAATGAAACGCATATTACCTATAACGCATATTTAAGGTTTTATTTTAACAGTATCAAATGTCACATGATAATTTGATAGGGTCTTGTGTCGACTGCCACGAGCCGAAAGTATTACTAAATTATTTTTTATGTAATAATGTATGTGGAAAACTAGCGTATTTATTGAAAACTAGCTATCCGTCCCGGATACGCACGTGTGTACTCAGAAAATGAGTCTTAATCTTCCTTTTACAGTACGATTATGTAATGAAATAAAATGGTAGCTGAAGATATGAATGTCAGTATTTTAATACTGTCAATATTTTTAAAGTTTTCCTACTGATTTCTGTTTCACACACTATTTTATATGAAAATTTTTGAACCCACATTCGTCGCTTCTCCGTACAATTTTTCAAACATATTCTTTTAGACAAACCTTTTCTTGACAATTACAAACACATCAAAAAAGAATTAGCCCAATAAGTTCAGTCGTTTGGAAGTGATGGGCTTGTATACGTTCGACAACTGAATTTAATTTATATAGAAGATAATTATTTTCTATTTTTTTTTATATTATAGGGGGCAAACGAACAGGTGGGTCACCTGATGGTAAGTGATCACCGCCGTCCATAGACACTAGCAACACCAGGGGAGTCGCAAGTGCGTTGCCGGCCTTTTAACATATGTGGGCCTCCGGCGCTCTCACTGAACAAACGAAACGCAACAGTGCAAGCACTGTTACTTCACGTCGGTTTTCTGTGAGAGGGTGGTACTACCCCGGACGAGCCGACCCATTCACCGCCGCTGTGCCACCTAATTACCTCATTTTCGTGTTGTCATATTAGTAATGATAAGCAAAAATAATGTACCTTCTATTTAGATACGTACATACAATTAAGACACCGCACTAAATATACCAAATACGTACGCATAAATATGTTCAAAATTTACTAGATAGACTGTATGAGAAATACAGTAGTTGTATAATAATGAGGATACGGCCCGAAATATGTAAAGAAAAGATAAATATCGTTATAGTATCGTATACAGAACGTTACGGGAAAAACGTATTGAAACTTTTCCAATCCGATATACAGGAAAATAAAAATCACAGAAAGCGACTATAGCGTGAAAGGATATCGTAGCTGGTCTACTTAACCAATAGTTCAACAAAAGCATACAAAACTGTACCGAACAGCAGATACCTTATGAAGAGAAGAAATTCCTATGGGAAATGATAATTTACGAATAAAACCTTAGAGAGAGCGGATCTTAATGTAGCCTACATTGCTTTTAATAAAAATATGAATAATGGCGACAATAATGTTTGAGTTTAATAAATCATGACGTGATTTTACAAATAATAGTTATTCTCTGATATGGTTATGAAAACTTTAAACAGATATCATCATAATACTTTAACACGTGGTACTATGTTTTAATAATTATAATTTCATTTCATTTCTTATTTCTATTATAAAGAAAAAATACTAACACGTTTCACAATACATATAGAAACAGCCGCAGGTAATTTACTTTATAAATAGAGTTGGGTGCGGCGACAACAAACAGTTTCATTTTATAGATCGTTACCATTTACAGTTATATTCATTGTCACTTGTCCAATCCAATTAGTTAACGTAAATACATATTTACTCAAAGTAATTAAATTAATTTTCTTTTCTTTAATGTTTCACCATTGTACTATTAGAGTGTAGAATCTTAGTATCTTAGTAATATTTAGAAATAAAAATAGGTACTTAATAATAGAACCAGAAAACACATGCCTGTAAATTACGTACCAGGTGCCGGTAAACCGGCATGCCGGTAACTGGTATTCCATGAAGCCGTGATACACATGCCTGTGGGTGGCATAAGAGTTTCTACAATCAAGCTTCTTAATGCTAGTGACGTGCTCCTCATTTCCGTCTCCACTTCCCCGCGAGAGGAATAAATCAAATGAGGTGCTATCTTCTGGTATGCTTTGTAATGGCACGCGAGCTACGGGCAGAATCTCAATACACATGCTAGTAGCTTGTTTTTACTAGTAACTATCATGTTTTTGAGCGAGTAACAAAGTTATTAAGCTTCACTATTACGGTGAAAGCTCGCGACTTCGAACCCGCACATGATTGAATTTTGTTCCATAAGTTTAGTTGTCAGTTTTATGTTTAGGTATATAGGTATATGTATGATATATAAAAATAGACTTTTGGAAATCAAAGACGCATGTTAAAATCGGAGTTTTTAATATTAATATTTGGAAAGCGCGCACTAGAAATTTCTATTTTCCATATAAATAACACAAAAAATACTTCTTTAAAGAATTTGGTTGCTTACGTACCAATAAACGGATACTAATAAGCTATGACTTGGTAGGAAATTGAACGTTCTACAAAAATTTCATATCATTTTTCTTGAAACCGAAATTTAAATTTATGTCATAATTGCACTTTGTACTTCAATTCCAGGCAAAATGATTAAAATTGTCATTGAATATTGTAAAATCTTTGGAAGTTATATGTGTTGTGATTTTCTGTCAATAAAAAGCTTTAAAATACATGAAAAATTGAATGTTCCTATGGTATTTATATGGAAAATAGGAATCCCAATGCAGACTTCTAAATATTAATACTAAGAATACCGGTTTTTACAAGCGTCTTTTTTTATTCTGATTTTTTTGGTTTGCCATATATATATGTATTAGTTTACAATAAAATGGCTGTGTGTAAAACGATGTCTTAACATTTATTTGTTAATTAATTATCTAAATAAGAACTAAACTAGGAAAAGTAGGCATCCAGAAATCATGCTGCACTGAATACAGCGAACGATACTTCAAAGCTTGACAAAAGACTGCTGTTGAATATATATCGCAAGTTCGACTCATTATATAGTAAGTACCGATTACGCCATTTGACTTGATTCAAAGATGAGATGTGAGGTGAAGGTTCGATTCAGTTTAAAAGAAAAACATTTCACGATTTCAAAGTGAATGATTTATCTAATAATATATGATGTACAAAAATACTTGCACAGTATATAATATTGAGTTCTTTTCTTTATTTATTTAACCTGTTTATTTTCATGTTATATTAACGTCTTTCTGATAATACGGCCTTCTGAAAATGATGCAATACCTACTTATTCATGACCTATGTAAATTAAAAATAAAGGTATGCGACTTACATCATGGATGAGTCACAAATCTACTTGGCAACATTGGTGTTTTGGTATTTACACATATCTCAGTATTATTTACTTTATGATGTTTATTATAGTATCCACCTAGTCACCGTGCAAACTAAAATAGATACCAAACGTTGCTATTCAATTTGATAGTCTTATAAATGCTTCTCACTTTTAACCCTAGATTGCTCATTGTCCTATTACTTCAGAGATAGCATTTTAAGATGCCGGTTTTATTTTACGCTGCTTCGAATCCACAGAAAATCGATTATTTTTTGATTAAATCATACATAAAAACTAAGCATAGAAAGAAGACATCTTAATGAAAGCCCAGCACGTTATAGGTACATCAATGTCTAGTGTTTTTTTGGCGAGCTGTCGCCTTAAAGTGGAAAGATTTCTGTCGCTGTGTGCATTTGAAAGTTAGTTTTAATTAACCTATAAGTTTGTTACTGCTGTCGACTACATCCTCATGTATTACAAACGCGATTTAAAGCGACGATGGCTCAGTGGTTAGCGTATTCGAACACCTGGTCGATCGTAATAGATTCCAATCCTTACGATTAAGCCGGAGCTTTAGGTGAAGAAGAACATCTTGACGGATCATAGTATGGTGGTAAGGCTTTTTCTAAGTCCACCTGGCTAGAGTTGAAAATCTGTTGTCAAGCACCTATGGGTGTATTCTGGCAGTTGCTCTTGAGAGCAAGTCCATCTAACCTTAGCGTGTTTGTCATATTAGACCACATTGTCATTTAACATCAGGTGAGATTGTGGTCAAACAATATATAAAGTATATAAAGCATATCTGTTAATAGAACAAAACAGTAGACATGTGCAACAATGTACGGTGCGTTTATCTCTTAAGAATTTACACCTAGTTCGCTTCTCTTCCGCTTCTACAGGCGTGACAATATTGTTTTTCATATAATCCATAATGACGACAGCTTGCGTTTATCCGAATATCTGAGAAAAGATATGGTACTTTTTAAAGGTATTTTTACATATTATTGATGTAAAATATCTAGCGGCTGGTCAAACCGATTGTTGGCGTGACGACGCATCGCCACTGAATGCGCCGCCGTGATGTACAATAGTATTTATCTAGTACGAAACATTTTTGAATTTTTGTATTTATTAAATAAACAGTCATATTTTTCTGTAAAAATTCTTATATTTTATTTTTGATTATACCATATTTATTCCCTGTCGTGAACTAACCTTTTATGCATATTACCCATATTTTGTACAGGTGACTATCATTCTAATGACCACATATTCAGATGCTAATGACAATGTAATACGATATCCAATTAAAATGCCTCTTTAAATCTTTATTATTTATAGTAGGTGTTTGCTATTAATTTATTTATATAGGTACCACCTACTTGTCACCATCTTCAACAATCATTTTCTATGATACAACGCGAAACTTTAACAGAAATAACCCGAGGTTGAAGATTTAGAATAAATGCAACATACTTCAGCTATTGGCTGGGCGTTACAAAAATAGCGACGCCGTGTTTTGTATGGAAAATGCTTTATAAGTTTGTATGTTAATCTAGTAGTGATACAGATTTTTATTAAAAAGTCTTAATCGTTTAGAAGAAATATTTTAAAACAAGAAGAGTGTTAAATCATAGAAATATGTTTCTAATGTTTTATTTTATGGGTATTTTACATATTGGTATTCTATTTTGTTTCTTAAGGAAAGTAGCAAAGGGCCATGCATTGCACTTGATGTGAAGAAATCACTTAATAATTTGCAATGATAACAAAGAAACCTGCATTTCTATACGAGGTCAGTCAAAGATAGGTTGCTATTAATTTTTACAACCCAACTCTTTAGACTTGAACATAGGAGTGCTTTGAAATAGAAAACGGTATAGTGATAGTGATTATGTACGAAAACCCTATATAAAAGTAACTTGAAAGTATGTATAACAACATACAAAAATAATATAACATTTATTATACATCTTTTGCAAGTAATAAAGAAAATTACAGGAATACGGCAATACAATATTTAATTTTAATGCCTACCCTTACGAAAATACTTTTTTTCAACTGGAAGAATTTCTGTACACGTCATGACGTACTATCTCCCTAAAAGGTGATCTTTCTGTAAAAATGCATAAATAATCTTGATCTCTTGTAAAATGTTATAGTTCAAAGTTATGGAAAATAACATCGCAGACACTATCTATTTCAGAGGAGTTTCTATTTCAAATATCTTTTACATTTTGTAGAAGGTTTTGAAACTGGCTCCTAATTGACAATAAACTAAACGATAAGTAAAATAAACTGACATGTATTTATTGTTTGCAAAAAAATATCAAGATGACGAATAAGGAAGGTTTGTTTAACAAACTTACCATATAATATTATTTTATATTTACACTCGTAGGTTTACTACAGTCATATAGCATATGTTTAATTTATTGTTACAGTCACTAATTACTAAATGTTCTTAGATATGAATGAACAATTTGATCCTGAGACGGTGGCTTTGTTGGCGATGCACCTTGTGAGTCAAGTGTTGGAAGATGCGTATGTTATTGCAAAGTCTGCCAGAGAGGCAGGTGTGTATCGTCATTTATATTTCGTGTATCTTAAACATAATATCTTGTAAACTGTAAAAGTAAAAGAAGAAAATCTTCAGTGTTTGTGTTTCTTATCATAAATGTATAAAGTAATTTGCATGCTGCAAGTGAGGATAAGGTAATTGTATCTCGGAAATACAGGGAATGTACCCACAGGCGAATACAGTTCCCTCGTGGAGCCTTAGCCTACCTTCCAAGACCGTCAGTGCGTGGTGAAGAGCTACATCCTACACGAGGTGACCCTGTCTATCGGAACACTGCGGATCTAGGCTAGAGAGCCGATAAACATTCCTGTTGCTCGGTTCCATAACCGGGTCGGGGCGTAAACCCTGAAAGATGGCGCCCCTCGCAGTACCCCACTGCTTATCAGAGGAGACGGGATGGGGTAAGGACGGGCCTGCTTCGGCTCGCCCGTTAGAAGGTGGAGGGAGAAAACCTCTCTAAAAAGTTACCGTGGGAGGAAACCACGTTAAAAAGTGACAGGCGGTGTGGAGAAAACCTCGTAAAAAATCAATGGCGAGTGGCGGTAGGAAGGGTGACCACTTGACTGCCAAGCCGGACCAAGGAGGGAAGGGGCTGGGGACCTGACCTGCCATTGCACATTCCTTCGGTAGACGGATAGGCAGCTTGACCGGGCTGTCGTCGCGGCCAGGGCCTTCGTGCTGGGCCTTGTCACCAAGGTGGCATGGTGCTCTCTTATTCGATCCTGTGTCACTCCATAGCGTGGCAGATGATATCTCGTGAGTTTTTTTAGTCTGCAAGAGTCTAACACCCCACAACTTCCCAGGGCTGTGGGTGTCCAATGTAGGAGATCCACCAAAAAAATCATGCTGTTCGAATGTATAATGGACAAATATTTAGTATTAACGGTAAAATTTATGGACATGGAAATTTTACAATTGTTATAAAAAACACAACCAAAAGCGAATGTTAGTTTCATTGACGTTATATTATTTAAATAAGAAATTATATATAATTTGTTTTAGGTGTACAAAAATAATAATTACAGAGTAGAATTACAATTTTGTAATCGCTACTGTATGTAAAAACATAAATAAAAAGATGATATTGCCAATAAATTTACCTTTATAATAAAATAATTGATTTCAATTAATTATATCGTAGGTAAATCCTGGCGATATTTCACAATTTATAAAAACATAAACGACAATGGAATGAGTGGGACACTAGAAGACATAGCTACTGTCTCTAAGGGCGACAGTAATGTAATCGAAAATATTACGGATGCTGCAGCTAATGCAATTGTTACATCAACACCACAAAAATTCCCAGGTATTATTAACGTAACAAATATGCTTATGATAAATGTAGCTAATCATAGATGCGACAAAATTTTTGTTTAATTAAAAAAGTAATAACGAACTGAGATTTTTTTAATTTATATTTATAATTTACAATAATATATTATTAATTGTAATGCAACATTAAATAATTAATCGATTTAATAACATAACAATTTATATAAAAATAATATTTATATATGTATATACTGAGCTATAAAAGTAATTAATTTTGTTAATGTTGAAAAAATGTTATTCACTCCATTGTATATTTCAGATGAAAAAGAATTTAAAATAGAACCCGCTTGCATTGGTCAAGGTGATGAAGAATCGGAAATAGTATGTTATATAAAACAGCACTGTTACAATTAATTACATAAACACGAGCGATGAAAAGTTTTATAATCTACATCGGTTCTATTCCTCTATAGTTTTATGTCCCTATATTGATTATCATGGTTTTTGTTTGTTATTTCAATAAAAGGAATAACTCTTAATTATGTTACTTTTGGCTAATTTTTTATTATACTAACTATACTCTAATAAATAATTTGATACTATAGATAATACTATATTGTCAATTAAGAATACTACTCGTATACGCCCATTTGTTAGAAGAGTCGATATTCAGGCCTTCTAATATTGTATTTAAAAAAGGGTATCATACCAAAAAATATTTTGCTACTTCGCTTTCAACAGTCAACGTTTCCTATTTGCCGTCAGGTATTATGCATACCCATGGTATAGCTAGAGTAAAAAAGCAAAAATGTAATCTTATACGTAGTGGAAATAGTATAAAATGTTATTCTCATAAACCTTTCGTTCTTGTTTTTTCAGGAACAAGATGCAATAACAACTTCTACTTCAATGTTCATCCAGAACCTCTTTGATATGAGCGAAGTAGCTATGTTATGTGACGACAGTGAAACTATGCAAAAGAAATCTGAATCCAAAGCTTTGCCTACTCAAATTATTAGTAAAATAAATGACTCACACCTTACTACATTACCCTGTTTAACTTGTAAATATGATCATCTTTCTGCGAATAGTGTAGCTGGAAATTCAACAAGCAGTACTGAAAATTCTGAGTTTTCGTTCCTAAATGATGCCTTTATTCCTGATATATGTAAAGAGAAAGAATTCAGTTTCAAAGGTGAAGGATCGTATGCTACTGAAGATTACATTAAATCAACAAGCAACGTTATTGAAGCAACTGAAGTAGGTGTTAAACTATTTAACTTTGTTTATTCTATAAGACTAATAACAAAAGTGTTTTTTTTTTCGTAGCTTGCATGTCAAAATTTAAAAGAAAATATGGATGAAATAAAGCCAGAAGACACGGCTTTGAATGAAAACATTTATTTGACATTAAATCGTGAGTTTACGTAAAGGCATTTTTTTTTTCATAATAAATATGACTAAATATAAGTTTAAAATGTTGTACCTTTTATTAAAATTGACATCATAACTGTTACATAAATTTAATTATAAAGGAGATTATGAGCAGTATTCTGAAGACGATGCCGATCTTGTGCTACAAGACCCTAAAGGACTGATTTTACAAGAAGTGGAACTATTGACAGCAAATACTTCTGATGATAATATGTCGCCTATCGTAAAACCGCAACGGGTATGTAATAATCAAACAATATAACAATAATTAACACCAGTAAATCAGAAATCATAATTTACGAAAGATAAACGTGGAAAAATATCAAGAAGTAGTCATTTGTTTTGAAAGATGCCAAGATTTACGAGATTTTATTTTATTGTAATTCAAATGTTTTTCTCAATTATTCTTAATACAGGTTATTCTTCCAAATGATATGCTTGTAAGCTACTTGGATCTCTTTCAATTCGGTTCAATTTTTTATTCAAATTCAGTTTCAGTTATTTCATTGAAAGAAAATATCATGATGAGTCCGCTGCCCACTACCACCCTCAAGTTGAAAATCTGTCTCCTACCGCCTGTTCGTGTGTTCCGGCACCTGCACATGAGAGCCAGCCTTCTCTAGGCTTAGTGTGTTAGCTAAAACCTATAAAGTTAAAAAAAAACATTAGCACAGCGTACTTATTTATGGCTCTTAACTGGTTAATATTTCCTATTCTATAACAAAAAATATAGTATTTATATCTATATATTTCTATATCTTCTATATGTATAAAAATGAATTGCTGTTCGTTTGTCTCACTAAAACTCGAGAACGGCTGCACCGATTTGGCTAATTTTGATTTGGAAATATTTGTGAAAGTTCAGGGAAGGTTTAAACGGTGAGAAACATAAATAATAATCTTTCGTAAAGGAAAAAAGTAAAAGCTACCATTTAATTTTCAAATACAGACTGTTCCTAGCTATGAAAGATTTGATGACTTTTTAAAAATAAAAAATTGACATTTGGTTGTCATATATTTATAGATGCGTTTAGAAATTTGTCTGTTTCATAACTGTAGTGTGAGGTCCGATCTCTTTGGTCTGTTTTGTTGGTATACAAATCGGTTATGTTTCAGAAAAAAAACGAGTGTAAAAGGTGTAAAAATGTCAGTTGGTTGTCGAAAAAGAAAATAAATAAATTAATTAACTTGATTCAGTGTATCATTGTGTTGCATTTAAAATGTGAATAAAAATTTGGTATTCAGTTTTTACCACATTTTACACAAATTTATGTAAGTGATACGAAGTTCACTGGGTCATCTAGTACCTTATATATCAATAATTTCTCCTGGCCCTGGTCACGTAATAAAGATATGTTTACATAGATTTAGAATACATGATATAATAATCCAGACATAAAAAAATAATTCAAACTGCAACTAATCTAACTCCTAATAAGCAATTTTCATAACACAAGCGTTACAGCGATAAATAATTGATGTAAATGAATAAAAGTATTACAGGTTCAGAAATCACGAGAGTGTTTGGCTGCGACAATTACACCTGCAGGTGGTTCTCGTAAGAATACTTTAGTACATCGATGCCGTAGCCGAGGTTCCAGGTTATTTTCCTGTTTGAGGAGTTGGTGGCCATTCAAAACGACTAAGCCCAAGGTGAATAAAAATTCGACATAATTTTTATTTGTCATGCCTTTTTTTACATGTGTATTACATAGTGAAGAAGGAACACCAGCTTATTTTACTAATTAGGGAACATATTACTTTGGTACATATATCGGAACAACATATTTAAGTTATCGTTCCTTAATAAGTAATTATACTATACATAATTGCTTTCGAAATTAACATCCATTAATATTGCTGAACTCACAGATATTAACATAACATATATAACATGTATATTATTATACAATATTGATAATATAATGTTTCACATATAAAACAAAACGTTTTTGTGGTTTTTTAGTAAAGGGAATATTGTTTTTATAGGGTAGCTTTGGCACTATTCATGGTTCATATACTTTGTCCACTGATGCCCGGCAGCGTGCATCCTGCGCATTGGATCAAAGGCTACTTCGTTCAACGACATCCTCAAATTTTAACTGGAAATTTAACACCGTCAACGAAACTATCATGAACTCAACGCTTTGGAAGGATTACGAGTTTGAAAATAAAACGAACACTTTTGACGAATAATATTATTCCTGGCATAATTTATTCTCAACTATATATTATTTTTCATGTTTTAATTAATAATAAATGGATTCTACTTATTAGCCGTCATTTAATTATATACAGAATTATAACTGTAATATTCAGACTAATATTTTATTTGACTCCTAATTTTGAAAACTTATACCTAACGGTACCTGATCGAAATAGCGTTTATGTAGAATTACCATTACAATTGGCGTTGTTGGCTACCTCCTCATGAGGCAGGTGGAAAAACATCTCGTCTCGCTCTAACCCGCATGAAGAGCATACCACTGAAGATACCGTGGCAACGGACCGAGTCCGCCCAAAATAGAACAGTCGCGGATTCCTGGGCTAAATCTCAAATATCCAGACGAGTACGCCATCTAAGTCAGTTAAAACCGTCCAGCGAAAAGTTACCGGGCCCCACTTCTTGTCTGAACGTCTGCCAGTGAAGACCGGGAGGGAACCAACGATCACCAAACAAAATGGTGAGTCATAAACGTCAGTGAAATGGTGGAAATGTGTTTAGTGTGAAAAAATGGACTGTTAATATTACGAGTGACAAATAATTAACGCGTTAACGCTCCGTGAAAGTACTCCGCTAACCGGAAGTTCGCGAGCGACTCAGAACATGAATTACTTTTCATGTAACGAGAACATCAATCAGTGTTGTGCTCACACTTAAGTAAACGAATATGGTATCGTATATTTAATACACAAACACTTGGAAGAATATAAATGAACACACCGACTTACACCAAATAAATATCCGCACACATTGCATGATATGGAACAAGTCACACATGGAATAACGATATATTTTTGGTAATTTTCAGAGCGACCTCAGCAAAAACGATATTGAAAGTGAGTAATTTTAAAATTATTACTAACCTATTACTAAAATAATTTAACAAAAATCGTAACAAATTATTCATCGTTATTGAGCTGCTTGGTGTAAGGAAATTTGAAGAATTTAATTGGAAAATAATATGACTTAACATTTTATACGATGAAATAACTGATTTTTATATTTGTTTAATGCCATTAAAAGCCTTGGACCCATAGATATAATTGCATCGTCCGTGAATATCGTAATACCTAAGATTAGCACAGTTTCATAAAAGGCGCGTGTTGCTAAAAGTTATGTTTGGTACACGTCATGTAGACGCAAGCAGCACGGATACGCTGCGCGCTCGCTTCGTTCCTAAATTAAGCCGAGGCGTCACGTGATCGAGCGTCGGCTCCCGCCCAAACAGAGAAACTCCGCTCAAATTTCACACCGGCCGCCGTATGTTTAGGCGTGGGAACTGAAGCAAAAATACTTACGCGTACTATGTTGTAGGGTTCCTGAAACTCTAACATCCTGATGGTTGAAATGATTGATATACCGTCATTATCAAGGTCAACAAGTGTTCTTGAGTCAGCTGACTTTTAGCATAATGGATATGACGTTATATGATATTGTTCGTGATTATTAATTAAAATATTAATAACAATTAAATATGCTTCAAGTTCATAAATACAAAAATAACTTAGTCATCTTTAGTCCCAGTATTTAATGAATTAAAAGCTAATTTACACTCGGATGTTTGTTATGAATATACTTGTAGGCTACGATGAAATTAATTAAACGAAATTAAATATTTATTGAAATTAAATTATTAAATTTTATTTCTTTCATTAATTTTATAGCAGCTTCGTCGTTTCAGTTTTACACGAAAATTATTATTAAAATAAAACAAACGTAGTAACGTTGAGCAGCAGTTAAAATTGGGGCACAGTTTCCATTGTCTAAAATTAGAATGTGACTCAGTTAAATGAATATATCGAAACGTGGCGTGGAAAAGTATTATTCTGAGCAAAGAATGTCCGCCCACTGGGTCATCTCTTGCGTTATACTTGGGCTATGGAATTTGTTTAGTATACTTCAAAGACTCTTTAGTATTATGATTTAAATCAGATCAATTATAACTAAAGGTTCAATAAACTGACTAGATGCACGCAGTCTTTGTAAATTGTTAGTGCCCATTAACAAAAATAAAAACAAATATATTTCTATTATTTTTATTTAACGAGTTTTCAATATACATACGATATACATCTTATATGTATCAGAAATATACAGTTCTTTCGGGGTCCAATCACTTGAAAGGTACTGAAAGTATCGGCATAAGCCTATGACTATTTTAAATATTTCGTAGATAGTTCTAGGTTATATTTTTGGATTCCATTGACCCTTGGCCATTAAAAGATAATAAGAATATAAGAAGATTTACTGAATATATAGCGAAACCGGCGGGTATCGACCAGTATATTATAAATGGATTTGTATGATTATGTCACACCTCCTTGAAATAATTAGTTTTTAAGAAACAAGTAATGACTTTTGTATTCATCTAGGGGCATCTTTCGCCTTCTCCATCTACGACTTCGAGGGTAAAGGCAAGATCGATGCATACAATCTGGGTGATCTCCTGAGAGCGCTCAACTCTAACCCCACACTGGCAACCATCGAGAAACTCGGTGGCACAAAAAAGAAGGGCGAGAAGCAACTTACGGTAACATCTATTTCCACATATATAGATTGATTTAATTCGACTAATTATTTCAAAATATTTATAATATACATAAAAAAAATTATAAAACTATTTGGTTCGTTTCTATATATATAAAATTCGTCATAATTTATGTCATGTCATTTTCAAACATTGATTGAAAAACATGAGTCCGGTGAAGCTGTGAAGGCCCATTAGGCGAACAATTCGAAAAAAAAAGATTGAAAATCAAATAATCTTTACTAACATTATAAAAGAGAAATGAGTTCACTTGTTACGCTTTTACACCTTCACTACTCAACCAAACTTCATGACATTTTGCATACACGTTGTTAGGGGTACAGAGAAGGGGGCATTGACCAGGAAAAAAGGATTGTTCTCGTGGGATATGTCAAATCTACATTAATACGAGCGAAGTTAAAAAAGTGAATAGAATTATATTTAAACACAGGGTTCATTAAATTATATAAAAAAATTATAACTAATTAGTTATAAAATCAATTCACTTCCATCATCTTCTTACCCTTATCCCACCTAAGTAGGGTCAGCACAACATGTTTGTCATGTTGTGATTTATGCTTTGGTTTAACTTTTACGGTCGGGTGCAGCCTGACATCAACCCTCCTTAGGATTATTTTGTAGTACCACTATACTATACAAATTCACTACCGTCATGTTTTTAATTTTGTTATTATTTTAGAATCATAGTAAATTACCCAACATTTTGAAAATATGTGTTTACAAAGTGTGGGTTGTTAAAATAAGTCGATGAAAATAATAATATATTAAATATCTTTGGACTTATTTTGAAGTAGAATTGAAAAATACAGTTCGTGTTTTAAATTGTCTATTGTATTACTGTATTATTTAAATATATAAAACAAAATATACAATAAAAAACAATGATCTATTCGATTTGTAGCTACGATATTGGAAACCTTTACTATTAAACGTAGGGTTTTTTTTTTAAATAAACATGAAATTTTCATATGCTCTTGTCTCAGTAAGACTGGTCTCTAACGTTCTTTCGGATCTACGAACTTCCACTTCCACATAATAGGGACAGCGTAAGGGAACACTGAATCTACTTTTCGCATGGTTATTTGTACTGTATGTATTCAACTTACAAATAACTTTTACACTAATAAAATATCAGAATTTTGTTGGTTATATTTAGAGACATCGTGGCTAAAAGTGTTTATAATATGTTATCATATTTTCTCTCAACCACGTTTATATACAAAACTAGCTTTTTGTCGCTCTTCGTCTATGTATTTTTCGGTATATTTTATGATGAAAAGTAACCCATGTCCTTCTATATGCCTATGACAAATTCTATTGGGATCGATTTATTCGTGAAAAGGTATCAAACAGCCAGACCGGATTACTTTCTGATCCATAATATTAGCTAAATGTGTCTCGTGGTTCTACTTGCGTCTAATTTTTATCGCTCCCGATAGCCTCCGCCACACGATAAGTCCGTCTGTAATATTACTTCATTTTTGCTTAGTTTAATTTTTGACTTACACGTTGTATAGTAATTGCTTACCTCCTGAGAGTCGTAGTATGATATTGGATAAGCCTATATAGCCTTGTCAATAGATAGACTATAAAATGAATAAGATGTTTTTCAAATATGATTGGTAGTTTCAGTAATTATCTAGTTCAAACAGACAAAGAACAAGCAATCTCTTTAGCTTCATAATATTGGTATAGATTAAGTGGAGTGACCTTGAAATGTAATAACAATGCTCTCTATCGATTAAATGATATTTATTTTGTATGGTAAATACTAATATACCTATATACTATCGCAGGTTGAAGAGTTCCTTCCCATCTACAGTCAAGCCAAGAAAGACAAAGACCAGGGCTGCTATGAGGACTTCTTAGAATGTCTGAAGCTGTACGACAAGAACGAGAATGGTCTTATGCTTGGTGCCGAGCTTACACACACGCTGCTTGCGTTAGGTATCTTATACATTTAATATTATTATATATTAACTTATCGTTGGACAATTTTGACGAATGATTTTTTGAATCAAAGTCAAAAATATTTATAGTATAAAACGATAAAGTACTAAGCAATACCACGTTTTAATTATCAAAATATTCACTATTAACGTATAGATACTCGATATCATTTGTCATATTATTAGCATTAATTGCTGAAGTTACATTGTTTTATGCGGGCATAAAGTGATACATTTATGGACGCACATTTCATGGGTTTAATTGTAGCTCTCACGATGGAAATATATCGCCAAGGTCTTAAAGATATACTTCTTTCGATCTGCCTAGGGCTTACCTAAAGATCCTTAGGGCCTCACTCAAGTGCGGCTGACGGACCATACCTCTAGAGACCTCTAGACGCTCAGCTGACGAAGCATACCTCAGGCGTGTTTACGTTTTAGGCTGCATTGTTTGTTGTTGGTGTTAGATGATAATGAAGTCGTTGCTAGGAATATGTTAAATTAAAAAATAGATTAAATTTAGGGCAACTGTCAGAACACAAGGAAAACAACTTGGCAACTCTTTCGCGAACTTGAAAGAGCTTAAGGGTTGTGTGTGACTTACAAAGTATGGTTTTCACCATAAGTAGTTATCCCTAATACTATTAAGGGCTTAATGAATTAAATAATAATAAATTGAAGAGTGGCACATTTCTAGCTAGCAGTTCAAAACCACTCCCTTCTAGAATAGCAGACAATGTTATAGGATGTAAAGGGATAAGCCACACAAAAATAAGGTACAATAATGAAAATATACCTTGTTAATGACTAGCCACGTGTCAAGCAAGTACTGACGACTTTTTCCGGTCATCACTGTCTGTATATTCCGTCTCGCACTTTCTACCGTCCTTGGCAATTGCAGCTTAGATATATTGTAATCAACAATAATTTAAACATAATTGTCGAATTTAGTTAATATAATTTTGTAATCATTACTTACATTCTAGATTTTTATATTAATAAATTTTTGCATTAAAATTAAAAAATCTAGCATACAAATATTTTATTATTTTTGCAATGGTCTTTGATGTTGTCGAAAATATGTTTTATTAATTTTTACAGACAAACAACTTTTATGTTTAATCGATACTATAGTTATTATTATTATTTGGGTACATCTTAATATATATTTTTTCATCATCATCATCTTTGTACAATATTTTATGTAACTTTGGCAATTATCAACTTTAGATTATATGATGTAAAACCAACGGCCGACCATTTGCCATACACAATATCTTCTTGCGTACACTGAAGACAGTTATTAAGAATTAATCGAATAGTCGAAGGTCGCGTGAAATAATGCAACGACCAATAATAAAGACTTTGAATTATTTGCACAAATGCTGACTATATTTTTGTGTTCGTATTAAATTTAAACATTACTGTATGTAATTTTATTACTTCGACGCCAAATATAATTAATAGACCTGTTATTCGATAGTTTTATACTAGTACCTGAGGCCCCAGCATACGTTGTCCTGTCTTGATAATAAATAAAAACCCTAAAATCATGTCGCAGTGCCTCTGTGAAAGTAAACCATTCTTGAATCTACCTGAGCACAGACAAAAAATTTCATCACTAACTATCTGTTCAGCCGTTTAGGAGGATTTAAGTCACATACACATTGTACATAAGAATTATATGTATAAATATATGTATGAAGTAAATCCTAGTGAAGGTAAAATAATTGCAAAATCCTTTTTAGAATTATCATAAATCTATTATGAAATACAAATAGCTCTCAAATTAGCCATTGGTGAAATTAGCCATTCTTTGTCACTATTAATAATTAATATTAATGTTGTGTAAAATAACATACTTTTGTGTTTCTAGGTGAAAAACTGAACGATAGTGAAGTCGCTGAGATTGTAAAGGACTGCTTGGACCCTGAGGATGAAGATGGCATGATCCCCTACGCACGTAAGTATTTTTACATTCCTATTAAGAAATTAAACTATTAAATTAAAATTAGAACATGTATAAAATGTTTTCGACCCAAAATTCCTATCTAGTTTTTTTAGAAATTGACATAATATATTTATAAAGTAGACCCAAAATGCACTATTAATCTAGTCCTATGATTACACGTAGATTATATCGAGCATGTTTTACAGCACCGTTAAATCCATAGTGATTGCTCCCTTTAACCTTGGTGATTGTATAATATGTTTATAATACAACTTTGGTGATTGTATAATATGTTTTATAATACAACCTTTGTGATTGTATAATATGTATTGTTAATATAATATAGTCCATTGTTGATTATTTTACCTATGCTCGGATGAACATAATGAGCATGAACGTCCGGTTTGTGTGTGTTCCCTTCATTTACCTGTTCTCCGTTTACAGCATTCCTGAAGAAGGTCATGGTGTAGAAGATCACACATCGCATCACATACCTTTAGTTATAAGATCGTAAGTAAGTGAACCATTATAAAGGTTGCTACTGCTAGCTGCTCTTCGTTATCGCTTCCTGTCGGCCTGCTTAGTTCTTCATACGAATATATTGATCTCTAGTTAAATACTTTTTTCATGTTGATTTAAATTGTTTTATTTTTTTATTGCGTTTATTTAAAACTCGTGATGCTTGTTATTTAATAGAAAGCGTTTCATCTATTAGCTTAATACGATCTTTTGATGTGATAACGTGTTATAAATCGATGAACGCCAGCTGAACGGACAAAAGAGCATGACTCATTGTCACGTTCCGCCTGAGCTGAGCGTGCAAGTGTTGGGCTTGTGACGCATCTATCTCTCTTTAACTCTAACGGCCGATGCGTCCGAGTAGAAAAGAGACAGCGGCAGCACACAACCTACACGTGAACTGTTTTGTTGACTGTTTATAAAGTATAGTGAAAAGTTTATGTGGTTTCTATTGTTTATTACAACAACACTTGCGGCAAAAAGTATGCAATTTTTCATCAATGTTTTCTTAAGACGTTATCACGTAAAATTATCGTCCGTAAACCGACTTTACAAACACCTATTTTTTTACAAGGCAATTTATATTGATAGAGTACAGTCCGCCCAATCTTTTTGACCGTTCCGAATATAGATGCGCAAAACGCAAATTTAGGTATTATAGTATATTTATGACATCGAGACTGCTTAAGGATAATTAGATGACAATTTTAGATTTCTATTATAATATTTTAATTTTGTTTTGTATTAAACTCTTGACTATACTATGCGCTAATCCTAATTCAAGGCTACATTCAGAGCGACCAAATATATGGACGGACACTGGACGTTTTAATTTCTTATTATGAACTTTGAATATTAACATTAGTTTATAATACGAAATTGTAACGTTTTTGTTAAGCTTCGCAAAATTAAATTTTAGTTGGAGTATTAATGTGATTAACTGGTTATAGCTTTCCTGCGACGAATGGTCGACGGTTGGGACCCTAAGAAGACGAAGGCTTCAGAGGCGCCCGCGGCGGACGCGGCCGCGCAGGGTTAAGCAACTCGGTGCGTCGGCCGCCGCGCTCGCTGTCCGTCGTTCCCAACCACATCGGCTTCCCGTATAAACATCTTTGATACGGACTATCCCCCTTTTTATACGAACGTAACATATATAACAACTGTTTGTACAACTCTCTATCTATGACTGTACATACTAAAGTAAGATTAAATATACTGTAAACACACACGTTGTACGTGTTTTTAAATCTATTATTAATTTATTAAGTACGTTTATAATGACAAAATACTTAAAACCGTAATAATTTTATAATAAATTGTTAAAACGTTCAGCATGGTGTTATCTTCAATTTATTCGTTGATAGCAATGTTGGAGTACTTAAATACCAATGTCGTAGAGAATACAATATAAATTATTATAAAGGCGTTACTAAAATTAAATAATTTAAGTGGGTAACTAAGCATCTTCAACGCATTAGAAACTACACATTATCATAAATTATAGAGTTTTTCAAATCGTATTCCTATCAAACAAACTTCAATCGCGAGAATAACTTATACTAAATCCTGATTATCGAAGTCATATTCTAAAAGTGATGAAATCTTTAATGATAAAGATTTTTAGTACAAGAATGTAATCAGCTTTACATCATATAATAATAATAATTCAACTTACTGTTATACCAAACGGGAAACATAAAATAATCAAGGAGTTGAACTAGGTAAAACGATAGTAGGAATATTTAGTGGCTAATATTTTGAATATATGTGCTTCGGACTAGTTACTAAGGTGAAGTTTGTCGAAGTGACATAGAATGTTGACACAGGAATTAAATTATAAAAGAAATAAAAAAACTTTTTATCACATGTCATGTAATTATGGTTCGCAATTGATTTATTAATGAACTGTGATAGTCTTTATTATAGAATACGTGCTTTATTATTTTAGGAAATCCAATTTTATATTATTGTATAAAGCATGACTCATTGTCACGTTCCGCATGAACCGAGTGTTCATCGAGCGTGACGCTCCTTTTGTAGCTGATGTATATTTTATACTAGCACCCGGGTCTTCGTTTGCTTCGTTTATTACCTTAACAATATATTGTGTGCAAAGGGGAAAAGACATGAACACCACACCGCTTGCCCAACTTCTCTCCAGCAGGAAAACAAATATCGCTGAACTCATAGTAGTTATAAAAGTCATTGATTACTGAAAGTTTAATAATTTTATATTTAATTAAGATGTCTAGATAATCCTTATTTACAGAAGGGTCAAGAGTCTGAGAAATAAAACCAAAAAATAGGTCGACATCTATCTAAGATTTTTTTAGTGATTCGCATATAGTTGTAGACTATATCATTATCTATCATTTTATTTATATTGAAATATATATAAACGAAAATATCTGCAGCGCGTTAATTGTTCATTACCACTACACTGTAACAATAAATCTAGAATAACAAAAACGCTGGATGCCATGCCAAGAAATCATATTTATTAACAGTCGACAGTTCGTGGTCGCGGCCAACCTGCATATTATCCAATAACGGGACAAAGGGATTTGGTAAGATATGATGGAACTCTCTCTTTCACGGAAAATTTACGTTGTGGATTTCATCTATCATGTATTTTGCTTCATCCCAGTAAATTAAGAAGCATTAATATAGGTAAAGCAAAGCGATGATAGCTTAGAGGTTTTTTTTTTTATATTATAGGGGGCAAACGAACCTTTGGGTCACCTGATGGTAAGTGAACACCGCCGTCCATAGACACTAGCAACACCAGGGGAGTCGCAAGTGCGTTGCCAGCCTTTTAAATATGTGGGCCTCCGGCGCTCTCACTGACCGAACGAAACGCAACAGTGCAAGCACTGTTACTTCACGTCGGCTGTCTGTGAGAGGGTGGTACTACCCCGGGCGAGCCGACCCATTCATGCTGAAACCAGTAATAGCTTTAGCGTAGCTCTACCACCTACCACCTATCGGTTAACGTGCTCCTTACGAATGAACCGGAGCTTACGGTGAAAAAAATATCAGTATAAAACTTTACCTTTACATAGATATGGTAGGGCATTTTCTAGGCCGTCGTGGCTACTTACCACTCTTAAGTAAAAAATCTGTCGTCAAGCTTTTATAGATATTTTCTGAAGGTGCACTTGAGATCTAGTCCTTCTCTAGGCTTAACGTGTTTGCCACTTTAGACCACATCATGATTTAACATCTGTGAGATTGTAGTCAAACGATAAAACCAATAGATGAAGTATTAAAAAATTACATATGTTTTTAATGGGAAACTTGAGACGTAATCTTACAAAATATCACTATGTATGCTTACAATAGATAATAAAATAATAATGTATATTCTCTAAATTAAAACGTTGACGCGAGATGTTATTGCAAAAAAGGTGAGGTATCTTAAATGTGATATGAAGAGATTTTACCGGATCTCTAGCTTCCTTTTGAGTTCACATAATTAATGAACGCCCTTTAACCACTGACTTAATTTAATTTTTTAACCTTATATCACCTGATTCCTTTTATGTTCAAAATAGAACGGGAAACTCTGTAGAATTTCAAATTTAAAATAAATATAAGACATAATATGTATTTGTAACGTAATACATAATATGGCGTAACATGTATTTTCTCATTTAAAAGTTAAATACCTACTGTCGTATTCCTAAAACCTCTATAATAATTACTACTGGTGATCGTCTAGTGATCAAAATCCCAAACAAAATTTATTATTTTTTTAAGTTTCAATATTGTTGCCTTATCAAAGAATGTACAAATATAATATATTTAGTAGACGTAGAGAGCGTGCAGCGTATATATTGTAAACATTACGATAAATATCGCCAGCAAGTAATAAACAAAAAAAAATCGAATGACAAAGAGAGGAGCAAAAAGTACAGAACAGTTTTCCCTGCGCTTATTTGATTATAAATTATTATACATTATTAGCGACGGCCCGAAACTTACCTCCCTTTAAAATATAAAAGTACATAACAATAAAAAATTGTATAGCTCCAACTAGATTATTAGTAAAATTAATAGCATAAAAACTATATTCATAAATAAAACCTAGTTATGTCAACTTTCATAGTGAACGATTATACAACGTTGGCCTTTATAAATCTCATATTCAAAATCTATATAAAAATCTTTCTAGTCTTATACCACTAAACATTTTGAAGTATCACAAGCTTAGTCATATTTTTGCTTTGATACCAGGGGAGTCGGTAGACAGATCTAATTATTAAATTAAAAATACTGTCTAGAGGGATGAAAATTTGGAACCATTTGTTTTATATGAGAAATCCCCAAGGAATTAAAAAAAAATCTAAATCCGGCCAACAACCCTACCTAAAGATCCAGCTATAGCCAGGAACCATATAGGTAACTCCGTATGTCCAAAATAATGATCGAAAACGGGCAAGACGTTTAACAGGAGAATAAACACGAACATATGCACACCGTAATTTTATATATAAAGAATAGATATGTTAATTAAATATAGGTACTTCATGTACTCTATCCTCGGCTATGTGCTGATAATATACGTTATCTATAAATTTTCATAGTAACACGAAGATAATCTGCGGATTAGCAGACTGGAGTACCACACCACACACGTAGACCGTAGTTGCTGCTTCAGTAACTAAACGATGTAGTTTATAGAATACGGTAAGTAAGTAATGATAAATTATAATTTAAGTAAAATCGTATATTTCGTAAAGATATAATCAAAGTAATTTCTACAATTCAGCTACTAAGAAACTATTTGAGGTCGGCACATTGATTCTCATTTAAGCCGAATAAAGTGTGAAGATACTGGTTATACAATGTTATTCATATTAACAAACATTAATTGCTTTCACCTCATTGTAGTTAGGTGAAGCTTCTAAGGCCCTAGGGCTAACAGCGTAGGGCATTTTGAAAAAAAAAACTTTCACTTCAGTTCACTTCAGAACGGCTGCACCTATTTGGCCTTTATTTGGATTGTCCTTGTAATTGTCAGGGCAAGGTTTGTGTGAAAGAAAGTGTTTGAAAAATCGTATGGATAAGTGAAAAATCTGTTATAAAAAATCTCCGTACAAGATAGCGATTAAGTGAGTGAGACAGAAGACAGTAGTAAGATCCCATTTCAAGGATATTAACAGAATTGATGTTCAGTTATTTTGTTTACATGTTCGTACACTAAAGGGAAGATTTGTTATAATTTTCTTAGTCAATATAACCACGCGAAGCCGGGGTGGGCAGCTAGTTTAAAATAGTTGAGATCTGGGCCAGTGTAGTTTCAAAACAAAGGCAATGCAGGGTGCCAAATTTCTTCTCACTCACATTCACACAATCGTTGGGTTGTTGGGAAAATTGTGCAGTAGACATTTTCCCGGCATCGATACAACCGTTCGGGTATTCTCGATTGATGTTCGGTTTTATTCGTACTTTGAGTTGGAGGATGCGAGGATAGAGAAGCTGTAGTCGGGGTTGCCAGTTATTGTATGATACCGAATACTAGGAAATATTTTCAGTTTCGGTATTTATTAAACAACCGTCTTAGATGGAATTAAAACTGTGTGACATTAAAACAATAGAAAGTGTATATATATTTAAATTTGTAGAAGTATTAAGTAATATGTATTAAATATTCTATATTGCAAATGACTATATATCTCTCGGGAACAGTATATCTTATCTGGATGAAAGGAGCTTATGCTCTTTTTGTACCCCTGACAACGTTTATGCAAAATTTCATGATGATAGGTTGAGTACTTAAGGTATGAAAGTGTAACAAACAAACAAAGTCACACTCGCATTTATAATATTAGTAAGGACGGTATATTAGTTTTTTGTCATTCAACATATAAAATAAATAACTTTCTGTCTTCAACATATAAAATAAATAATTTTCTATCTTTGAAGCTCTCTTTTAACCTGCACACATTATAGGTACCTGCGTAAAAATATTCGCATGTAAAATAAGTTTGATAAACTTCAAAGAAACTACACAAGTATAAGCCTTAAGGAGATTAATTTGTAATTATTGCCGTACCATTGAAGCAGTGATTAAATTTAATTAAAATTATCAGCTGTTTTATTAAAATAATAATTTTGTCATTAAAAAATAAAAAACCAGACGAATGTAAATTTTAGTATTCAATATTAGAATTTAACGACTTTTGATGCTGGCAGCATTGCTCAATTGCCGGGGCGCGCAGCCTGGCACTGGCTCGCGGAGCGCGGAGCCACAGTATATTTTTGTTGATCTCGGCGAATGCTTGCCTTATACAGTCGAGCTGTGTTTACGTTTTGATTGTTTAGTGATAACGTGAGTGTTTGTCGCTACAACACAAATTCTTATCAAGTGAGAGAATTATATTTTTATTTACGTCTTAATTACGTATACCTATCGGAAAAGTTATTTACCTGCTTAACTTACCTGTTTATTTTAATAATATTTTCACGAAATCTTATAAGATATACCATTGTACGAGGTCGAAATAATAAGTGTATAATATAATTAAGTGTATGCTAAACATATTTTCGCCTTTTCCAAGTAGTCAGTCACATCAATGAAAGAGATAATGACTTATATAGACAATATACGAGTATATAGACAATAAAATTTTATTAAGCAACTACGTAATTTCACAAATTTTATTAGTAAATAAAATTATTATCTTCAGTAATGTTTTAAGTTTATAATTCATTTCTGTTAAATACCACTCACGACAAATGCTCAGACAGACCTCCTATGTTACCTAAGTTTTTTGTATGACCTAGGTTTATTTAAATTACAACGTATGTTATCAAAAGTAAAAATAACGCTTAAGAAGGAAACCGGTTATCAATCATTAAAATATAACAACTTTGGTGAGGTCATATTATGGTTGGTACCTTGGAATTTAAATTCTATCAACATAGACCTTAACTACTTGTGAGTAATCATCGTTATTTATGGTTCACCTGATTAAGGGCACGATTTCATCGAGTGTCATTTGATAGTGAATGCAAAAAAAAAAATTACCTCTTCACAAATATTCAGATGGTTAAGGTAAGTTAATAGTGGTGATAAGGACACTGTTTTTGAGCAAGTTATATACAAAATAAAACCATAAACGAACTGAATGAATTAAGGGTATTCCTCATACCGAGCGTGCGTTCCAATTGCTCACTGGATAAATACTAAACTAACACCAATTGGAATTTGTCCGGTAATTATCTATCAGCTCTTTATCTCCCTTTATGACAGACTATTATGCTAACTATTGTGGAAGTGTAAAACTCGCTTTGTTGATAATTGAAATTCCTAAGTTAACGTTTAAATATATTCTGGTTTTCATTTCCATGTAGTCTTTTTAGGCATAAACAAAAACGAATCATTAAAAAATAAAGTTGCCATTATATTTGAAAAAACGTATCGTAAAGTTGTAAATGTTCAAATTAAATTGTCTAAGGCGGCGTTCATTTATTACGTAAGGGGATCAGGGTAGGAGACGATCAAGCCCAATCTCATTAAATCTCATGTGGGGGAAAGAGAAAGTTTCGGTAAATATCAGGTAATTTTTTTTCGGGCAAAAAATAGTGGAGAATGTGAGAAAAACAGATTAATTTAAAGTAAAACATGTTTCTGGATAAAAAATATGCCGAAATCTGATACAATTCTTCTATATTTTTAGTAATTCCCATTTAAATACATATTATTTAATGTTATCGCTGTGATTTTAGATTACGATCTAAACAATCTAACTCAAAACTAGTCTTAATAAAAATACTAAAGCAAATTTTGATTTTCTGAATAAATTCTACGCATTTATACTCCAAAAACATATTTTGATAGATCTCACGTGAGATATCTAATATATATAATAAGACAGGAGGGATCAAGAGAAATCTCACGACATCTCACTAGGGAAGAAGGAAGGTTCAAAAATCCTCAAAAATGCCTCACGTAACTTATGGTCGCTTCCTAAAGACTTTCCTTTGATTTTATGTTCATCATTAGTAACTAAACAAAATGGTATATAACGAGCGAAATGGAACGTCAACAGTTTTTGATATGCCTAATACCTAATCTAATTAAAAAAATATAACAGAATAATTTTTAATAATAAAAATATTATTGCAATATGCCATCTCTATTGTATATTGTATCGCATTTAAGATGTAATTGATTCATGTAAACACGTAATATTCCAGGTGTTGCTAGAACGCTGTGTACACAATGTCGGAAGTAAATGAATCGGTTGCTGCAGAAAAACATGTCGACAAGCACAATACAGGTAAAACAATCATAAATAAAATGTATTCTATTTTTTTCTGATTTCAATGTACAATACATTTCGTTACAATATATTTCTCTTTCATTGTTATGTTTTATTCCTACGCTCTTAGCGGACCATAATAGATACACAGCTAAGAAATTGCAATAAACCTAACTACGCAATAACTTTTATAAATATGTTTATTCAGAGTTTTATCTTAACCTATAATTTCAATCAAGTTGTTATCTCCCGTATGGTCTAGTGGCTAGGATACCTGGCTTTCACCCAGGAGGCTCGGGTTCGATTCCCGGTACGGGAATGATTTTTTTGTCCAACGTATCATATACAGTGTTTCGCGCAGTTTTTCATATTTGTATTGACTAACAATTGCTTGATTGCTGATGGATTAATTTTAATTTTTTAATCGATAAATATAAGGTAGTTGAAATCTTTATGCTTAGACCGTTACAAAGTCTTTTTTTTAATGTTAAATAAAATATTTTTATCGATTCGAAGTATGAGTTAAGTATTTGTTTTTCCTCCTCACTTCGTTATGGTTATATTCGCAATTGATATATTTTTGAATTAAGACAGCAAAACAAAGTAATTTATCCTGAATTCATTTTATTGTGAACACAACACCTACTCGAATTTCAATATAGGAAGACACGAATTCTCTGTCATAAGTTCAATGAGTGAATCCTCGTCACTTTACAAGTATGATCACGCGACACGTAGGCGAACTTTTAACTCACTTTCTTGGGCAGGAACGGTCCCCACACATTCCACTTTTATTACCCCGACTTAGTGTTCATCGGTTTTAATGAAATCGCCCCACTTTGCACTAAATAGGATTTAATATGTCGGTCTTATTTAATAAACTGTTAACTACCTTAAACTTTTAATTATACACAACTCGGTGGTCATACATTTATAAGTAAAGAAACTATGTTTGTACATGTGCTTACTATCATAAGGTGATTCACGCTTTTATGTAAAAGAGAATAATAGGTTGAGTATTAATCGATAATTAATATCATGTATTAAAAATTGTGCTAACATTAAAAATTGTAAATTCACTCGTTCGTTGTAAACAACGATTATTATATGTATGTAAATTATTATGATATTTGTGCTAACAAATTAGAAAGAGTTCAAAAAAGATTCTTGCAGCAATTGACATACATATATATATTTAAAGAACAACTCTTTTTACATCCCTACCGAAACAGACTTCAATATTTTAAATTCAATACTTTAAAAGATCGGTGATGGTTACCTACTTGTTCTCACTATTTTGTTATAGGTGAATAACAGAATTAAAAAACGAATAATGACTCGTAAATACCTGTGGTTAAAATTACACATGTTTATAATTGCATTTTCCCAGTTATATTGGAATAGTTTCATTAAATTCTTGTCGATGTTTCGAATAAATCCTAACTAGTAACATAATGCGAATTTGAGCTTGTTTGTTACGCTTTTACGCCTCAATTACGCAACCGATCGTGATGAAATTTTGTATGTACGTTGTCAGAGGTACAAAAATGGGCATAGGATATGTGGAAATAAATGCCTGTTACTAAGGAATAGATGAAATCAACATTAACTTGAGTGTAGCTTCAATAAAAAGCTAGTAAATAAACAAAAGTAAGCGAAATAGTCGCGGTCGTCTGGTGATTCGACCACCGGTGGAATATCAATCTGATGTCCGCACGTTCGAACCCCGGCATGTACGAACGAATTTTTCAAAAGTCGTGTATATTTACTAATTTCATTGGTAACACTATCGGCTGGCGGTTAAGGAAAACATCGCGAGGAGACCTGAACCTGAGAAATGTTCTTGTAGTACTAACGTATGTGGGAAAAATATAGAACTGTGTTTTCTCAGAGTTTGAAATCACGAATACGTTATGGGCTGTCGTGGTAATTATGCCCATACCTTCCTTCGGTAAGAGGCCTATGGCCCCTGCAGTGGGTCTCTTATTCGCTGATGATGATGATGAAACAAAATTTTTTTTTTGTATAACCTAAAATATGTTTCTGTACGAGTTTAAATGTTATTACTATAAACGTTATTTTACGTAAATCAGACATATTAAATAACAATGTATATAGGTATCCATTTAAATTAATTACGAATTGTCACTACTGACCTTGCATACAATCGGGCTTCTACTTTTATTACAGTAAAATTATCGTACGACAAAGTTCATCAATATATCCTTGTTTATTAGCAACTTGAACGACATATTTATAAGGTTACTTACTTCTGATAGAAGTGATACACTTTTGTGCGATAATTTGAATTATTATTTAAAAATAGAGCATTTATTTTTATCGCTGACCTCTTTTATTATTCACTAGCACCTGCTTGCAACTTATTATTGAAAAGATTTTTAAAATCAGAACAGTGATTGCAAACGTTGTCGCTTAAAAACTTACAACATTACAGTTGTGTTTATAAGAAAAGAATGTATAGATATATTCTGCAAGACTTACCTACTATTCATCCTCTATGTCTATCAAAGTTATTTGATGATTTGATATACAGATATTGCTATACCTTCTTAATAAGTATTAAGAATATTATAATAGTAGTAAAATATAATAGTAGAATAGTAAGTAGTTATAAATCTATAGCTAAACACCTGTAGGTGTGTTTCGGCAACTGCAAATAAGAATCTTGAAATCAAATCCTCCTCTGGGTTTAGTGTAGTTAGAATAAGATGCTAAGGTCTAAGGACCATATCGTCATTTATATCAGGTGAGATTTTGGTTAAAGGCTAAAGTCCTATAAATATATATATATGAAAAAGATACTGAATTTAAAACTATTAAAGAAAAAAAAATTATATATTTTTATATCAGAATTCGAAAAGATAAACAGATAAACGTAGATCTCGACAGAAGTGCACCAATCGGCGTCAAACTTAACTAAGCAACATTCAGGTGATTCCATGAGGATAATAAAAATCATTAAAATTCATCAAGCCCTTTAAAAGGTGAAGAACTATTTTTATTGGAAATATCACGACCATCACAATATTTTTTTATATAGCCGTACTTGTTTGTAAGCTACTTAGTTTTTTAGGCGCGTAAAATATTAACACCTTCGACTACATTGTCGCTTAACGTCAGATTAGATCACAGCACAAATGCTGACCTCATTTATCGTGATAAAATACAATCGTACTTTAAAGTACATAAACTGTTTTCGAAAACGAATTATTATTATAAGCTTTGTTTATTATATACTAGCAGGGCCGGAGGACTTTGTCCTGCCTTGATATTAAAAAAAAAAAAACTTATGTGCATGAAACGCTTAAAGCGGATTGACTTGATTTTTTCCGATTCTTTCAACAATTATCTTCAACTAATTTACAAAAAAACCTTGACAAATTACTTAAACCTTCCCCGTGAATTATACTCTATATATTAGTTAAGACCGCATTACAATCCGTTCTGTAGTTTTTGAGTTTATCGCGAACATCCAGACAGACAGACAGACGCAGTGGACGATTTTGTTTTATAATATGTATTGATACTAATATTATAAAGCTTAAGAGAATGAAGAAGTAAAATTAAAAAAAGTGACCGAACTCTATCCAGTAGTAGTTCTTGAGTGACGCGCGTACAACTGTAGACTTCTCTCATTTTATTTATTTAGATTTATTAAGGAAAATTGTTAGATATTTAACATCACGTACACTTAAGACTGGAGCAATTACTATAATAGTATCGGTCCGAAAGTTAGCTAAGCGAAAACGAAGTAATAGTGTTTTCAGTCGAAGCGGAGGCGCAAAAATTAAACGCCAGTAAAACCGCGGGGCACAGAATTCAGCTATGTAAAACGATGTCGGGTTCGTTCATCATTTCTATTTACTGAAAATTATGTTATACAAATACATATAATACTACAGCGAATTATGAGATTGTGACGAACATTTTATGCAAACTATTCTACAACGATAACTAGGTAGGTACCTATAGTACCTTTCGTAGGTGGTAGAGCTACGCTGAAGCTATTACTAGTTTCAGCATGAATGGGTCGGCTCGCCCGGGGTAGTACCATCCTCTCACAGAAAACCGACGTGAAGTAACAGTGCTTGCAGTGTTGTGTTTCGTTCGGTTAGTGAGAGCGCCGGAGGCCCACAAATTTAAAAGGCCGGCAACGCACTTGCGACTCCCCTGGTGTTGCTAGTGTCTATGGACGGCGGTGATCACTTACCATCAGGTGACCCACCTGTTTGTTTACCCCCTATAATATATAAAAAAAAATTAACATTGGTAATTAATTTTGCATGGGTTTATAATTTAGACGCAGAGAACATTCTCTGAACATTCTCTAGAACATTCTACTTCATAATTATTCAGTATTCGTCTTTTATGATTTAACTTTATCAAAGATAACAATGAGTTATCGTCTACAACGATAATTTCAATATTTAGATAGACTTCCTAATAAATTAATGGACAATGAAATGATTTTTATGATTATGTTTTTTTTTATTAAATAAACGATAAATAGTTTTAAAACAAAGATAGAAAATAAATTCGGACCGTTGACCGTGCGAGGTAGGACTGCAAATAGACCACATGTAGGTGGCAATTCTAAGAATACTTACAATAAATTGACACATTAACCATCACGAAATAGGTTTTCTTGATATTTTTGAAATATTGGCGTATATAATTTTTTTATTTTCACACGTTTCTGCTTTTCGCATATCATATACCTCTTACTGACATTTTATTTTACATAAAATCTATGTTTTTTTGATAACGTACTGGTCACTGGATTGAAACTGATAGTGGTACAGTTCTTTTATTTATGGATTACTGATACATCTAAATATATAATATATCTATTTATTTTTAACAACGGTAGTTGGCATGTGTCAGAATAATATACATTGTACACGTACAATACTACAAATGCGACACTGCGAATTGTAGTTCATAATAGTGTAAATAAACGAAAAACAATTTTAACAGGCATTTTCATAAATTCATTTTTTTCTTTTCATAATATATATTAAATTATTAAGCGTAATTATAAAGTAAAATAATCATAATCTTCTTCCTTCTTCTTTCACCTAAGTAGTGTCGGTATAACATGTTTTCCTTTTCCAATCTCCCCTGTCATATGTCATCTCAGTATTGTCAGGTTTTATACGTATCATTTTTCATATAATCCATCCGTACGATTTTCGGTATTCCTCTACCTCTATATCCGTCCACTTTCATAGTCAAAACTTTTCTTGTTATATGATTGTCATCTCTTCTCATAATATGCCCCTACCATGCTAACCTGTTACTCTTCAATTTCTCTGTCATTGATTTTATTTTGACACTTCTGATATACCCATTCTTAATCTCATCCATTCAAGTTACACCATACAGCCATCTTAACATTCGCACCTCTGCCACATTTAGTGTTGTTCTCTTATCACTCCCTTTTGTAGCCCAACACTCAGATTCATACAACATGAGTAGTCTTATAGTAGTTTTATACACCTTCCCCTTGAGTTTCATAGGCATGGGTCACGAGGTACCCCAGACACCTTTAGCCATTTCATATACCCTGTATTTATCTTATTCCCTACGCTCTTATCTATGCTACCGTCGTTTTGGTTCAATGAACCGAGGTACCGGAAATTTGAGTAGGCTGGTACGGACACACCATTAAGGGCATTTTTTTTAAATACACTCCATTATATTTTACTAAATATACAACAAATAAAAACAAGATGAAAGTGTATAAATTTATAGTACTTTTTCAATTAGAATATAAAGAGACAATAGTTATTGCAAAAACACAGATTTAATCAGCAAGGGAAATAAACAACATTGGTATTAATTAATTTAAAATCCTTGAAAACTAATTCAAATATGCACCGTGCCTGATACAAATCGCTCCGAACTGTGGCACTTGGTTCCCGTGCGACCTTACCTAATTGCTGTATTATTGTAATTATGTTAATCTATACCACGCAATACGGTGTAATTTATAGCTTTTTTGGGGTATGAACGGTCGTTATATACTAAAACATTTCATTAAAATTTTCTTTCTGTTTATTTGTATGTTATAATAAAAATTAACAATATAGATTGAAGCCTGGAATGGAAAGAAAGAATGGAATATCATTTAAATTTTGTAGATATGCAGTTGTTATTAATTATTGCAACTGTATTTCGTGCAAACGGAAAGATACTAACGTGACTAAAACTGAAACATTCAAGACATTATTTATATCAAGTTATTTTAATTCAGCGTCAATTTTTTAGCAGCTTTATATTTTCTAGGATGTACCTACTGTCTGAAGTTTGGCTTTTGTCACGACTGGTAGTATCGTGACGTTGATTTTAACTAGCTATTTGAAGCACGATATCTGGAAAAATTCATTTATTATCTTGATTTTAAAATTTGTGAGAATTAATGTAATCCGATGTCGTTCATTTTGTGAAGTTAAAGACTACCTAATGTAGAACTTTTATTGTCATAAAAAGATTGAGTAAATGTTTGTCATTTTAGGGTAATGGTAACTTGAATAGCATCGAATTTACCAACCATAGAAGACGCCAAGCATTAATTTTGTTTGTTACATTGTAACATCATAGATTTTACAACAACCATCTTATTTTTTGTATAAGAATGAATACTTTAAAGAGATCTATGTTGAATCAAATAAGATTTGTAAGTTTTCAGACGATCATGGCACAGTGTTAGCTTAATTGCACACCATAAACAAAGTCAACCTTTGGCACAACAAAATACTCAGCAATTTAATAAGTTTCTATAACAAAATAAAGAAGAATTCTGCGGAAACCGTTGCATAGGGGAATGTTCTAGTGAACGTTATTCTAGGTGAAAATCTCACACTAAACAAATATTTGTCGCATGTTTCTCACAAGTGTCACTCAAGAATCAATTCCCTTTCTAGACTTTACGTGTTACCATTTTCGACCAAATTGTTTATTCAAATTGTTGGCAACCTTTATGTTTTATCTATATAAAAAGTGGACACACTTATGTGATATGTTTGTAATAACAAATATACCTAATAAATTAAAAATACTTACTTAAAAAAAATAGCATATTAAACAATACCTTATAATTTTAGTGTTAAGACTTTCATATTATTTAAGTGACCTTTTGGTATTTGTGTTACTGAAATTACAGGCTTATAAAAATTAAAATGTGATTACGCCACGCCTGCGCATTTGCGTTCGTTATATTTGGAAATATAATTGTATAAATAATAATTAGTATGATAATTAAAAACTATATTTGACTAATATCATTAACATTCTTTCCATTGTGATACACAAATAATTTTGCTACCAAAGCGTATTATCACAATTTAAATGCATTTATTACAAGAAAACGCATCTGTAGTATTATTGTAATTTTAAAAACGATATTTTTAGAAATTAATCTGTAAATACAATCCGATTATAACATTTTTAGTAATAGAAAGGTACGTTCTTTTTGTGTGAGGGCTTTGTTTCTGATTTCTATTCTTCTGATCCGCCACCTTTTTGTGTGAAGAAGAGTGGTGCGGGTAAACACAGTGTCGGGTAGGGTGTTGAAAGCACCGCTTCTCGTCTGAGCACCAAAGTCAGGCGCGGTCAGTACTTGGATAGGTGACTGCCTAGGAACACGGCGTGACGTTGACCTTTTGTTTTTTTGTACTTTTTTATAAAGAATACTTTTTATAAAGAAGTTTTCACTTCTTTCATGTATTAATAATTTTGTTTTCTTAATATTGGAAAATTAATGAATTACGGTCGAAGTTCGACCAGCAGGCGATCACAAGTAAATATTTATTGACACTACATTTATAATTTCGTTAACGTTGTGCTGCAAACAAACAGATTTATGTGACTCTTTCACATAAGTATAATTTATACTTACATAATTTCGACATCATCTATTGTGTTGAATTTGTACCATAAAGACAATTAAAGTGAGTTAGAACACGGCGTGACGTTGACCTTTTGTTTTTTTGTACTTTTTTATAAAGAATACTTTTTATAAAGAAGTTTTCACTTCTTTCATGTATTAATAATTTTGTTTTCTTAATATTGGAAAATTAATGAATTACGGTCGAAGTTCGACCAGCAGGCGATCACAAGTAAATATTTATTGACACTACATTTATAATTTCGTTAACGTTGTGCTGCAAACAAACAGATTTATGTGACTCTTTCACATAAGTATAATTTATACTTACATAATTTCGACATCATCTATTGTGTTGAATTTGTACCATAAAGACAATTAAAGTGAGTTAGTCTCGTTAACTCGATAAAGTGTCTTTGCCCTCCAGCGGCTCTGACGCTCTCGGTCAGAGTATTGTTTCTGCGTAACCGCGACCTATTGTCTCTGGAAACAAGCTGAGTTGTGAGACTACCGAGTGTACCGCCACAGTTAAAATAAGTTTGTATAAAAGCCTCATTAATAAAACTATAAGAGTACTTCTTAATCTTTTTATTTATACACTTATTTCTATTTGCTTTGTAAAATATTTTTCCTTTCCACGGAAAGAAGGCATTTTCAAACCGCAAAACTATTCCAAAAAAATGTTTGAATTTGTATGCATGTTTGAACGGAGTTATCTTAAAATAAATTAAATTTTATTTCATTGAATACTTGAATTTGAGTTTGTTTCGTACTCTGAGTTTCACTTTCTTTATTATTCTGAATTCCTATTCGTTATGATATATTCAAGAAACTAAATTAACTCGGCGCGGTTGCTAGCTTCTACCACTTATATTGTAATATTTTTTCTATCAATCATTTAAATACAGGGTCGATGGAATATTTTTTTTATTATACTTCCAATTATTTATTATATGTAAGTAATAATCAAATAAAGTATATTTCTATATCTTCGATAAAATTATATTGCATGCCAATGTTGCAAAGTTTATTGCGTAGTAGAAGACGCAATACATAGTGCATTTGTTGCCAGCAATTTGTTTTTATTTCTTTATATATATATATATATATATATATTTAGTAATTTTTAAATAACGGTAATGGTACTGTGAGACAGATATAGTAAAGATTTTGTTTAACAAAGCAATTGTACCACAAAATAATCCAAACTAATCAATAATTGATGGTATCATCAATCTTCTAAATTAATAACGTCTCCGCTTTAAAGTACCTACCGTTGGAGACTATTTAATAGCTTCATTAAAGAATGCCATAATGGATTCATCCATTTATTTTTAGTTTGCCTTTTTATGGTTTAGTAAATCATAAGATTTATATTGAAATGTTTAAACTACAATTTTATATAAGATGCGATAAAAACGTATGACGCTGTGGTTTCGGCAAGAGGCGTGGCGAGAATCGATCCCGAATCTTGACAGTACTAGTTGATTAATGAACTGTAAATACAATGGCGCCTTCTAAGGCGTACTACTCTGCTTTTGATAAATGCTTTAGACTAAGGATGTAAGAAAATGTATATTAGACAAGGAAATTGATTCTCTTATACAAATACGTTCGAAGATTTCATAACAGTGACCAAGCATGTTGATTTTTTTTACGATTAAAAAAGTATATTTTTATTGTTTCTTGTGGTTATATCTGTTTGTTTTTTTTTTAGTGCATCTAAAATTAATATATGAAAACTATATGCGTCATACTATACTATATCCTTATGCCGAAGTACGCATAAACCAATTACTTTGTTAGATACTTTATATAATATAAATATATAATGATACTCTGTTAGAAAAAGAGAAAGTGACAATAATAGGGTGTTTTTACTGAACAATTATTATGAAAATAACTATAACGATAGGTCACATATCGGCTGTGATTTTACAGTAGATTACAATATTAGAGGTCATCGATCTGGAACATAATTAGATAAGAATAAAAATATTTGAGGGTCCGTTGGTCTTTTAACAACCTTGAATATTAAAAAGGTAATATTAATTTGTTTATTTGGAAACTATATGTACTAATTTTTTATTTGAAATATCTACTGTACAATTTAGTTATGTAATCTAACAGAAACTGATTTAATTATAGTTTTTAGATGCATTACATTCTATAAAGCCTATCCTATATCTATAAATCTAGCACTGTTAATACATTATGCGGGCCACCCATAAATTACGTCATATGTTGATGTCGGGAGGGGGTTAATGAAGTGTAACAGCGTGTGATTTTGTCAGAGGGGGAGGGGGTATGAGTAATAAACATCGTGACCTCATATGTATAAATCTAAGGTATTAAAACTCTTAACTTTAATTGTAACAAAAATAAAAAGTATAATTTATTTAAACGTACCTATGTTTCATTTTATTAAAAAAATGGTTTTAAATGGTATGAGCGAGTTTATTAGTTCTCCTTTAATTTAATAATTTCTAAGTTTCAAAAATATCAATATATGTGACATCAGTACAGGGAATCACATAAATGTGATCATCAGTGACAATGACGTAGAAGGGTTTCGAAAACATGAAATCTATTTGACATAATTTATAGTTGGGCCTGTATATAGCTTCAGAGGACAATTCTCATTTAGTTTCTAACTGATTGGTAAATTGCCGGACGAGTTCGGCGCATGACTTCCCACCCACCTACATATTACAGCTACCTCCTGCACATCCAATGTTCTGCGTATTGAGGTAATATGTTAAGCACCAGAGACTACATCGCGATATCGGGGTATTGTTGTTTCTAATACGAAATTTAAATCCATGGCAAAGTTGGCAACCGTAGAATAATTATCATAAAGACGATAATTGGGTGTTAACATACGTTGTAGTCTGTTGGTACCCTAGTAGGTGAATATCGTAAGCAAAATCAAATAGTTTTTGTGCATCCTCAAATCAGATAAATCACATTTAAATTTTTAGGTATTTAAATAGATAAGGCGGTTTAAAACACACTTTTTTGTTGCAGTAGCGTTCTAGACTACATGACCCACCTTATTTGTTGCATAATTATTATATACTTTTCTCTTTAATTGTTAAATATAAATTTACAATTATCATGTGTCTTACATGACATAAAATTACTACACTATAATGTAGCTGTTCCTTTTCCTTTTCTATGCATCCGTAGATCCCTTAAATAAATATACACAATAGCACGTTACTTCTATAGTGTTTTTTATTCTTACCACGAGTTTGTTAGTAATCTATCTTCTATTTTCTATATATATGGATGTATAATTAAAATCTTTTGAGGCTTATTCACGTCAAAAATATTGAACTCATCGGCATGGGACTAAGACTATTCAATGTAGATATTTTTTGTACATAATTCTAGGCTATTATTTGGCGTCTAGGCGTTTTTTTTTTTCATTCAATTCACCCTTTGTTATTTTTTATAAATGCCCAACGAAGCGTTCGGAATCGAATAGTGAGAAATAAATATTACAAGGAATTTTGATTGTCAGTGACGTCTTTTGATAAATATTAATGGACTATTATTTTTTACATTTCTATCGATTTTTCTGTTACATATTATACAGTATTTATACAAGTTTAAAATAGACAAACAGGTGACTCATGTTCCGTCAATTGTACATTATTAATGACCAAGTGATTCATATAAAAAGGGAAATATAAAACGGTTTTCTTTGCTATTTCTATAAATAGGTTCAATTAATACTTGCTTAATAAGGATGGTAGCTTCACACCTCTTGTGTAACAGTTGTTTACTATTTGTTTACAATATAGGTGACGGGCAGAAGCTGGTTAATCAGTATTCTTGTCGCTTATTAAAGATAATTAAAGTTAAATAAAGGAAATTAAGAGTAGGACATGGAATATATTTTTAGCTATAAATATACAGTTTTAGTCACTATTTTTGTTACAATTGGGAATAAAAAAAAGGATATTAATATGTTAAATGCATAAAAAATAGTCGACTAAGTAATGCAGTAAAATCTTACATAATTGGTAAAACATTTATTTGATTTTCCTTTTGCACGCAAAAGGATTCGTTCAGTTTGTTAAGGTCTAAATTGGAATTTAATGAAGGCAGTAAATTTCACCCACGTAGTTAAACTGTTGTGTCGCCGTAATCGTTACAATTAGCCCAATTTATTTGCGACGTTCCCTAGAATTGAATCAATTAATGGAGCCGTATAAATTACTTCATTCACTGATGTGGAAGATCATTTTTTTTATTGAGATTCGTTTTTTCGGGTCAAACGCTCAGAGTTTAGCACCGTAAATTATAGATTGAATTACTAGACGATTATCGAAAGAACAATTATTTTATGAAACTCATATGAATTTATAATAATAAATTATATTAAATTAAATTATATAAATAAATTTATAATAATCAGAATTTATTGCCTCCTACTCCAGAAATATTATCCTAGAATTACTATGTACATAAAATTAAAATATGGAAGTGTATATATTGTAGGTGCTTGCGCTGGCGGGATAATAAAAGCACTTTGGCTAGTACTTGAATATTTTTATTGTGGTATTATTCTTTTTTTCTTTACATTAAATAAATAAAAATCCTATAGATTTTGGTTTTGTTTGTGGCAGTCGTAAAAGATCTGAAAATATTTAATAATTGAACAATTCTACAAGAGTTTGATTTCAACTAGGATTATTACATTGAATGGTTATAAAACATTTTAATTTAAAAATATATACCTACTAAGAGACATTTCAACGAAAGTCTATTTAAATGGGAAAACGTGCAATGCAACAAAATAAGGTGATAAACATTTAAACGATGCCAAGTTAGAAATTTGTACATGTTTTGGTTGCACGCAGTTGTGGAAAAGCGTTCGGATCTGAGGACGCATACAGATTAGTTTTATATATGCTGTCTTCTCTTTACTTCATTACTACAAATAATGTTAAACCTGTATGATAAATTAAAAGTTGTAACAAAAACAAAGCGATGATGTCTCAGTTCATAGCATATTCAGACATTGCATTGACTATCGGAGGTTCGAATACTTGCAACATAACATAACATCGTGATGAAACCATAGTATGCTGGGTAGGGCTTTTTTTAAGCCCGCTTGGTAAGTCTCCACGCTCAAGTTGAAAATATGTCACCAAGCATCTGTTGGTGTGTTTCGGCAGATTTATTTGAAAGGCAGTCCCCTTGTAAGTTTAACGCTTTTACCATTATATACCAGATCATCATTAGACATCAGATGAGATTGTGGTCAACTGCTAGAACCTATAAAGCTTAAAAAGACAATACTAGCAATGTTTTATCGAAGTATATAATGTAAGCTTAGTGTTAGCAAGTTCGGGTATGATTAAAGGTAGTATTGTATTCTTTAGTCTTTACAATGATCTTGAACATTCGTTGCAAAAAAAATATGTGGTGCTTACCTAACTGACAACCTAGCCAAATCGGTGAGTTCTGGCTACTGTCCTTTTCAGCCAATCCTTTGTTTTTAATTATTTAGGCTGTCTTACACCACATTATCCATCCAACGGGTTCAGAAGTAGAAAATAGCTAACCTTGAAACAAATCTAAAAATACATTATTTGTCATGACTGATATCAACTTTCAAGTTTGCTTTGTTTTTTATATTAATGCGAGCGAAGCTGTGAGGAAAGCTAGTATATTTTAGGTAATATATTTTTTTTACAACAAAAGTTAGGAAATGTCTTTAATCGTACTTACTTACCTACATTACTTTATAAAATTAAATGCAACGGTTGCTTGAGGCGTTAAAGATAAGATTATAATTAGGTTATCTATTAAGCAAAGCGGGGCGCTGCTGTTTCATACATTATATGCGCTCGCGATGCGCCGCCGTGATTTGACATAAAGAGATTCTACGAACACTGTACGTATTTCTAGTGATGACGTAAGTCACCGCGATCAGCATTAATGAAATGACGACATGTGAAGGTTACTAGTCCCCTCTCCATTCGACGTTGTAAGTAACAGCATAGATATATATTTTTCTAGTATGGCAACTTCAATATCTAATGATAAATTCAAGCATAAAGAAAAACATCTATCGGCGTTTTTGTAGTGGTACCTTTATGAGATGCTTGTTGCCTTTTTGAATTTATTCGATACTACTGAAATTAGCTTAGAGCAGAAAGTTGAAATAATATGTTCAATTGTGTGGTATTCGCTCACAATTTTTAATCCTTATATTCTTACAAAATAATAGTTACCATAGTTATACGACGGACATCTTAAATATTTATCTCGTTTATAAGTATATGTTAGGACCGCACCGCAGTCCAGTTTAACATATTCCAGCGGTGACTTCGGAAATTATTATTTAACTGTCAAGGTATATAAAGATATTACTTTAATGCTAATGGCCAAATGCCAAATAATTCGGCAATTGTTATGACATAATTAAGTACTTATTGTTAAGGTTTTGCTTAACGCTGCAGCGAATCATACCTTTTTTTCGGATTAGTAATTTTTATAAATAATATATTTACTGTAATCTACTATATCATACAGTCAGTGCTAAATGGTCATAAAAATAATGATCTGTACACCTGGTGACAAAACATTGATATGTCAGTTGAGATGAAGGACAAAACTTGTTATAAAAAAGCGTCTTCTACGTTGAAAAATAATAGAAAAGGAATTTGTAACATATTCAATGTTTTCATGGTAGTCACAACAATAGTATTTTATAAAACATATTTTTAATATGTGAAATTAGTACAAGACACATTAATTTTTATATTTAATCGAAAGTAATGACATTCGCTTTAATTTCAACTTTTTAATAATGGCGTCACGTAAATACTAATTATGCCAGTGTCAAATCAGTCACGGGAGAGTCAACGCATTTTTAGGGGCCTATTTAATTATGTTCTAACTTAGCGTTTATAACGATTTATAATTGTAGATGTAGTTCGTAGGTTTCAAGTACTTTTCATTAAGTACTATACGTATAGTATGTTACCGATGTGTGTAGTCCGGTGAAACTGTAGAGGCACTGCCAGGACATCAGTATAGATCAGTTAGAAAAAAAATAATTACCGATGTGAGTCTTCTTTAGTTCCAATACATTTCTTAATATGTAACGATAAAATCGAAAATCGGTACTTAATTTGTAATGAATTATGACAGTGAAAAGTCGTAAAACAAAACGATACAATACGAGATGAATTATTTATAGACAGGTCTGAAGAGTAGCGAATGGAAATAGATAATATGACATGTGTGAAGCCACAAAGTAATCAATACTTTACTTTTTGTAACACCTACTATGGGTATATCTACTTGTGTGTATAAAAGGGTACCCACATAATTATATCGCTAAGTGTTAAATATACATATAAATGGAAGCAGTAGTTACTTAGCATACCGATAAGAAGTTGTAGAAAAAATAGTAGAAAACATTAAGGCGGCTTCGTTTTACACACAAAAAATAAAAATAACTTTATGAATTATTTAAGTATTCCTAGTAAATGATCGAAAGTTATTCCTCCCGATTTGATCATGATTTAAATATTCGTAGTGATTCGTAGTGATCGTCTCTAATTAGAGTTATCTGTTTTTCCTAATATTCCACGAACAATCTGGTAAAAACAATATGTTGTTCTTACGAAATATACATTATACATTGTTTTATTTGACCTCACATTTACATTTACATTCTTAATGCTATACAATATTTTTATGAACAAAAAGCAAAAGTAGACATTTTAAAGAACATTAAAGGTAACGTAAAAATTAATGTGAGGTCTCGAGTGTAAAATAGGTATAAGAGAATGAATCCCGGGTTTTTTGTTATTGCCATTAGCTTCATACACTAGTACAGGGCATGCATATCCACCACCGTATAAATAATAGGGAACCTCGGATGCGTGTATGCATGAATTAATAGACTATTATCCATACCTTAAAATTGCTTACTAAGGATAAACACCTTATTAGTTTACAATGAAAATAAGGGTTCTCCTTTGGTCCAGTGTTCCTAGGTTAGGATCTAGCACTAGGATACTAGTCTCTATTTAATAGAATGTGTAACTTTTGCATGGTGATAGTTCACTATATTGCCATATTGCCGGACCGAAATTTTGTGGTCTAGTGCCAAATGAGTGACAGTTTGTTGTAGTGACAAATAAGATGAGTGATACTACAAAATGATTGAGAAAGTATGATATTGATTTCTGGTAAATTGACATAAATACAACATTACTTGAAATTCCTATAATAAGCCTGAACTTTCAATGACGGAAAACATTGTGATGAAGCTTCTAGGGTTTATTTTTAAAGCCTGTCTGGCTAGCTACCATATTCGAGTTGAATAGCTATTTTCAAGCACCTGCTCTGCTCTGGCTCTGACAGTTGCACTTGACAGCTTGTTTTCCCTAGGCTTAGTATGTTTATCATCTTGCACAATAAAAAAGGAAACATTAGACTACAAAATTAATTGTACAAATTTGTTATTAATAATAAACTCTTGGCATCAGAAAGTGTATGGATAGATATATACCTATGCTAGATAGACGTTATATAGCGGATTCTGTAGTGGTGATTATAGGTCTACGTGATGAGAATGACTTTTGACGGATCTACATCTTTTGACGATTCCGTTGTTTTTGGATTGTAATACAATAATTGTTGTCATCTTATTAGTACAAATAAATTTACCTAATACTTTGTATTCGTAAATTTCATATACTTTTACACTAAAATCATAGCAGAGTCAAAATCGGTGATTCTAAAAATTTATAGAACTCAATATCGCCCTTAATCACATATAAAACAAATAACATTTCCTAATGGGCCCGGTAGAACTACAAAGACAATACTAATACTAATACTTTCCTATCCTGATCATTAAAAAAATGTATAATACGAGCGCAGCGCCATCTACCAGATATGTAGGGCGGCTTAGGAGAAGTTCAGTCACATCCACACGTACAGAAAAACAAAACTAGTAAATACAAAAAATTTTGTTTAGCGCCATCTATGATTATTTTTTATTAATAACAAGAAGATCAAAATCTGATTTTCGTTTAATGCTTTTGATAATTACAGTTTAAGGTTTATATCAATAGATGGCGCGCTATTCATTATTTCTATAATGTTTATCTGGATGTACGTTTTATTGAACTATAATTGAATAACTTTTAAGAGGTAACTTTAGACTTAATGTTTTTAAGTAGTAGTATTCTTTGTTTCTTACAATTACGATGATCCTAGTTATTGTAATTTTAAAATATTTTTGGATTGATCAGATCGAATTTGATTATAAATTCTTGATTATAGTAATTAGTCAGTTAATCTTTATCATTATAGATGAAATTTACTCCATCATGATGATGAAATTTTTTTTTTAAATAAATTAAAAAGATCATCGAATCGTTGTAATTGTCAGGCATTATATATACATAGATATTAAACAAAAATCGTGATTACTATGTAGTAAGATTTAACAATCAAAATAAGTGTTTCACAAATATTGATTTTACGGAATTTTAAACAAAATTAATTTTATTAAAAACTATCGAATACTCAAATTTACAACGATTTTAATCTTGAGTAATAGTTTTTGAGAACGAATAACAGATAGTATTTATTAATTTAAATAACGGACCGAAGAATTATATTATTTGTTTCTCTAAATAATAACGCTACCTTTTTTCTTCTGTCACGTCACCAAATGACATGAATGAATGAAAAAATAAGCCAGCATTAAAGGTATTAACCTAAATTTGACTCGTCAGGTTAACTAATGGAACTCTTCCGTGTTGTATATTTCTTGTTATTTCTTATGTATCATTATCATTCAATTCGTTGAATATGTGCATATATTGTCAATTCCAGTAACCGTTTAAACTGAGTCTTCTGTCTATCATACGCCTCTTATAATGATTATAGAAAACATCGTACCAAACTCCATCTCATTAAAGAATTCATATTAGCTGACTTTTCCTATTCGATGATGCTATAAGGCCAACGGTTAACTTCCTTGAGAATTAAAAAGAGGAATTAGACTTTAATACCTAGGTATATTCATTAAATGACTACCTATAGCATACCATTTTACACACACCATTACCTTATTCTAAATATATTCATTCATTTAAAACTTACGCAGTATTCATAAAACAAATGCAAGTAGTATATAAGAGAATAACATTTCTAATATCATTCGAAAGTTCTCTTTATATAAGTCGTGGTTTTCGTTTATAGGTAAGAAGGGCATCGATTTGACAATAAAAAGGCATATACGTAGACACATATTTTTTTGCCGAGTCCCTGCAAGCGGCACGCACAAATAATAAGAAATATTAGGAATCACGCGATCGCGATTCTGTTTCCTGGTTACGCCAATAACAATATTTCACCAAAAAGGGTCATAATTTTCATGGATTTCTTGGTAAAACTATACTTACTTTAAAAGTTTTGACGATCAAGGATTCTGTTATTTAATATGAAGTATTAATGCCGAAGAATAAGAGCATTTTAAATAACGGAACTTTCTTTTGTAGAGAGCTCAATATACTTTTGTTGTTTTGAACGTGTACATCTCTGGAACTATATGTCAGATTTTAATAATTAGTTATAAATTTTATTATTTACTAGCTGTCCGCTATGACTACGCACGAGCGTATATAAACGAAAAAGTAAGCGCAAATATTCGCTTTACAGTACGACCACGTAATGAAATAAAATGGTAACTGATACAATTGGACATCAATTCTAACTATATTTTTGAAGATCTCTCTATTGTCTCTCACTCATATACTTTTTTGTATGAAGATTGTTTAACCCAATTCTATCACTTGTATGTATAATTTTTCAAATATTGTCTTTCATACAAACCGTGGCCTGACAATTATTACAAGCACAAAAAAAAATACTAAATAGGTGCGTGCAGCTTTTCTGAATTGAAATGACTTTTATTTATATAGGTATATTGAGGAAGGTTATAGGCATCATATCACGATACAGCCCGTGGAAGCGGAGCAATTACCGTATGTAATTTGAGTTAGAGGACGACGTAATAATATGGGCGTGGGACACGTGGCGCGACGTGGGGTATTGGGAACTGATGGCTAAATAAACATGAGTAAAGCCGTAGGATACTTTTAGTGTGTTATAAAATTTGAGGAAGTGCAAATTTTTGTAACTCATTGCTTGGTTCTCAGTACAGTTATATGAACGGTATGTTTGTATCGTTCCCAAGAGATGGCGCTGAAAGGATTTCAGTATTAAAGAAATCTTATGTAGACAAGTTGAAAAATTTTAAACTATCATAAAAAATTCTATATACGTCAAGGCATAAAAAACAGACATATTGCACGCTACAAAAATGCGCATTACCGTTGCTAACATTCGAAATGTTGCATTAGCGAAAACCAATAACAATGGCAGACGATTCATATTTTCTTAACAATTTTACCTGTAGTATCTAATTAAAGAGTAAAGTTTATTTTTAAGAACTCCCGTCACTTCAATCCAAATCATTTTTAATGTAGTTAAAAAAGAAGCCCTGAAGGATCCTGTGACACATATATTTCCGCTTCTTAGTAGGAATTTCCAAATAATAATAAAAACACTACTAGCTTTTCATCCAAACAAGTCAAGAAGTTATTTCAAAAACAATTTTAATTACCTGCAATTATATAATTGTATGTTTCCAATTAAGTATTTTTCTAATTATTGGATTTAACTCACTTTTTTTTAATATTTATCGATAGTTGTGGTTGCTGTCGTTAGAGCTTACAGATACCATAGCGGAAGCATTTCGATATCTAAATATGTAGGTAATACATACACTGTATACTGTTGTACAGTACAGTAGCTAACATCGAAACTTGATGCACCGAAGCGTGACATTACGTCGGGTTTTTTTACTTGTGTATGGTACTCGTGATTCGATCCCATCTGACACTGACAAAAAATATTAATTGTGTTTTTTATCTGTTTCAGGTAATTGAAGAAACTCCGAATGTTTGGTACATAAAGACAACAGTGCTGTATAACTTGTTTTTCTTTTTGGTTCGGCTCATCTTAAATTTTTATCTGAAATATTACACATTCATTATAAGTAATAATCAACGTAGTGTATTATGTTCTATTATGACCTTTTGGACTGATTACTAAAGCTGATGTGTTGTATTGATAACGTTTATCTTTAGTAATTCTTGATAGTAATTTATCTATAGTTATATATACTTATATATATAAGTACTTTATTATTAATTAGGTTGATACCTGCCATAAATAAAAGTCTTATAAATGAACTGTAAAAGTATATAAAACTTAAATCGCAACCCACGAAGCCGATGCTTAGTTTTTTTTGGCAAATTTTAACATCGAATGTACTGTCATGTCTCTATCGTTTCGTATAGCAAAGATAAGGACGAAACTAACACCCGTTTTCAATAGAAACCACGTAAAAGGATGAAATTTTACCCCAAAGAGAATTTGTCTGGTGGTGTATGCGCGCGCACAATTTTCAGGGCGCAAGACACTTTCCAATAGCTACGAACTTTTAGATACGTCGAGCTTTAATATAAATTTGTGTGTCATTCGATTCTTCCGAACAGACAATACTCGTGCCGCTTGTAAGAAATCGTATGTTTGAAAAAGAATTTAGGAATAACTTGTAAACACTTGCCAGTCGTATATTAGTTACGACATAAACAAATTTATTGGGTATTTTTTTATAATAATTCCCACCTTAAAATTTGTTTATATTCTTTTTAATCAATGGAAATAAAATATGAAAACTGTGAAAGGACATACGCTGTGTCATATCTAGTAATTTAGTTAGTCTTCACGCACTTCAGTCGCCGATAGAGGCCGCACGTATGACGGCACTTCAGGGTTTGCAAGCGTCCATTGCGCACTCCTTGTTTTTGACTTTGAATATTTCATGATAGTATATCTCTACTCTAATTAAGGTAGTTGGTCTAAAACAAGTGATTCCTAATCATCTATACCAGGTAAGTGCTCCGATAAATTGAACAGTATAGCACCGGCAAGGCTTCTCATAATGGCACCTGGAATATTCCAGTTCGACCCTATAATTTCACTCGACATCGCCGAGTAAATAGTAGTTGCTGGACACACGATGTACTTACGTACAAAATATTGATCGTATATGTATGTATCTTTAGCTATTATAGTGATTCGTTCTAATAATGCGCGTACCGACTTGACACTCCCATAAAAAATTGTCAGCACCCAGTAGCGACACATTAATCGAATTATGGTGAGCAATATAAAATGTGTATTCACGTAACGCAGTTTTATTTTCCGTATAAATAGTATTTAATTCGTAGAAATTACATAGAACACAATTGTTCAATGTCTATTCGTCACTGTATCACTTATAAGATAATGGTTATTCGACGTCATAGACATTATTAAACCAATTATTGATTTCCTGACTCAATTATTGTTACTCTGAGATAAGATATTAACTTCAATTAAGGTGATTGATTATGAAGGTTGTTTGATTAGTTGCTTATTGGAAATATTTTGTTGCGCAAATAATGAAAAGATATAGTAGTTTAAGATTATATGCAGGATAGAATATAAGGCAAAATATTTGGCAATAAATAAGCAATTTGAATGGAATCATAGATTACAAACCTATAATGTTAATACTGTTCCTTTCAGGCTCAACTACCTCAAAACTGTGTCGATTTTTAAATCGACTTGTTTATGTAGTTAACTCTATATTTATTCTGTTGTTAGCTGTAATCTTAAAATAAAATAAAAACTATTGAAGGAATCGGCATAGTATTATGATCATTGGATGGGGAAATTTTCGTAGATTGGCTACTTATCTTTCGGATTCCCTTGACCCTGTCTGTATCAATATTTATAAAATTAAAGTTTAATTTAATGCACAGCTATTAATTAATTGAAAATTCTAGTAGATTAAAAGTATGATCAGTGTAGGAGTGTGATAAACATGTAATTTCTTAATAATATTACGATATCAACTGGGGGAAGGTAGCGGCTTGTAAATTAGCATATGAGTCAGACGGTCGAAGTCGGCGTATACTAAATAAACAAAGCCATTTGACTAATCTATCGATTTTATTTAAACTCACGGTAAATATATACTATTTATATAAGTATAGGTAATATTTACATCAAATTAAAACTAATTTTCTGATAAACAAATGTATAAATTGATTCCGAGGGCAATAATAAAAATGAGATGTAAATGAAATGAATGTTATTTTTAATTATCAGAAACTTTTAGTACGTATCGAAATACATGCATCAATATAAAATCAATATCGTAGCTATTTTTTCGTGTTTTGGAGAAAATTGAAAGTTTTGCCCTTACTGTTTAAAATTGTGTTTTTTCTTTGAACTGTTTACACTGTTGACTTGGTAAGGCTTCTACAGTTTCGCCGGACTACAAAATTGTGATACAATAATTCTCTAACCTACTTTTATCTTTTACGTCCATAGTTCTTTCTGTATTTTTTTGCATTATTATTTATGTCTTGGCATCCACAGATCCACAAATCTTACTCTCATTATAACTACGATTATTATCATAAATAGTAATGCAAAAAAATATATACGATAAGTATTCGAGACATAAAATATAGACGTAGGTTAGAGAATTGTATTATAATTTCCCGTTAAACGTTAAGTTTCTCCAGCATACAATAAAATAGATAAAATTGAATCCTTTATAATTCATATCACGATTTTGATAGTAACATCTATATAAGAATCGCCTTTGTATAATGACATACAAGGTCTGGACCTATGATAAGCTTGTATTAAAATATGAAAAAAAAAATGTAATAAGCGTAAGGCAGCGATTCGATTCTTTAAGCAACTAATTCTCAGCCAGTTTTTAAACCTAACGATTAAAGTATAAATATAGGTTAAATTATTGTCCGGTAAAAAAACCCAGGTCCATATTGTACGAGTTTTTTTTATAATTCTCCAAACACTATCATATTTTTAGTTTAGACTGTATCGTTAGTACATTGTCTATTGACGTTATAATTAAGTCCTTACTTCCTCTCGGGAAGAGGTAAAAGTTAAGCGATATAAAATTTGCGTTTTTTTTTTAATAATAAACCTTACGTTTGCTTCTTTTTCTGCATTTACTGTTTTAAATACGTCGTTTTATCAGTGAATGAAATCGCCGTAGTTCATTTCACCATGGCCTTATGATAATCTTTGAAATTAATCTTTATATGTTGTTAGAAATGTGAAAAATTGTAGAATTCAGATTACACTCGCTTTATGGACGTACCATACGAATACACAGGTACCTTTTGAAATAAAACGGCATCAAGTAATATTTCACAGTATTTTATTTTTGTAAAAAATTCTAATTTAATTAATTTGTTAACAACAATTGGTGTTTAATCAACCTCCAGTAGGTATATATAATTCATGATATAAAGGGACCATCCATAAATTACAAATTTTGTCACTTGAATTAATTCTGCGATTTGTTTTTTTGGGCCTGACAGCTACGAAAACCGAACAAGAATCCTGAACTTTTCTTTGAATATAAATAAATACAAATCCGATTTGAACGAGTGCCCAAGAATGATAAAACAGTAGAAAAACAAGCTGTAAAAAATATTTAATTGGCAACTAAAATAACAATTATTTTTCTAATTCATTCCGGCTTTGACGTCATTAATTTTACTATACTTATGTAAAGGTAGACATAACACTTCAATAACAAACTCACATCAGTTTTTTTTATATTACCATCTTATAATTATCTGACATGTATTATTAAATTTAACTATACCATGGCCAATGTCAAATGGAACATATCATCAACAAATACATTAGATACTATAAAGTAGTAAATATTCGACTGAAACATATATATGTTTTATATTATATTATGTTGTATATTATATTTAGTATAGTAATACTGAGCATTTTAAAAATCTAAGCATCTTAAGACTAATGTACATTAGTAAGATTATCCGTTTTTATAATTATTATTTAGTTTTTATTGTTCTTTATCACAGAGACAATAATCTATTTCGCTCGTAGAATGAATAAGCGTTCCATGACGCATTTCACCTCGAATTGTACCTAAAATTTCCCACGAACCGTCTTATATTTATGTAGCTCTCTTGTAATATAACGAAGCGTATATTTATATGACTCCGAGAAAGTCGTGTTCCGACAAAATGGCAACTTGCCATTTTGTATTATGTTTTTATTCTAGTTATTACAGAGGGTGGCTACCCTATTCTTTGCGGGAAGAATTCAAGGGGTTGCGGTTTGTTCTGAGGTGGCGGTGTGGGTGGTATGTCGTGTTGGGGCTTCAGTAGTAGAGGGTTAGCTGTATCTTGCGCTGTGCCGTCCATCTTCTTTTGACCTCCTGGTGGTGTTAGGTGTAATTGCGGTAGTTGGCCTCTGGGGAACATTGGAGGTTTTTCCGATTTCGGTTGCATGTTATCTGTAAAATAGCAGAAAAGTTTATGATTAAACCACTACAATAAATAAAAAACAACTTAAATATTGACAATAAATATAGGTGCATATTTATAGGCTTTAATGGATTAAGTGACTCGCCCCTATATATTACGTATTTCACGGGAGCAAAACGATAGTACAAATGGTTAAATATTTGCTTCCAATTGGTAAAATCAGATATATACCAGCCGTATTGAAAGCTTTTATTCATAGACTCAATGGATTTTAGTATAGATATACATAGGCATTAAATACTGACACTCGTTTGTAAGGGCATGGTTATAAACAATTGACACAATTATTTGTCCATATTTGCCGTTGCCTTGTTCTTAGGAAATGCGTACTTAGAGCACCGGTATACCCTCGATTAAGCCATACGAGTACATACATTTGAATTTATCTATTTCATAATAAATACAAGCCTGAATAAGTATTACGAAATATTTTAAATCATTTCAGATATAATGATAATGGTGTATACCTAATGTGTTCTAGCTCAAATAAAGTAAAGGCAAGAAACAAAATAAATGTTATTAATAAATAAAAAGCAGCACTTACTTTGTACACTCAAATGAATATTATCCAATCTATACACAATGTTATTATTGTCGTTCACGAACATGAATACGTGATATAATTCAAAGTATGGAATATATTATAAAAATTAACTTGTATTTATTTACACGAAGTTAGCATGAATGTTTGATACGAACTGTGAGCTCTGTAGATTGCCGGCACAGTTTTATATCGACACTGAGTCATTTGGCAAGTGAAATTCTGTATCTGCGTCCACGTCACTTGGTTTCTGACGCTAGATGTTATGACGCCAGCGAGTTATCCTCGCCGTTTTCAACGTGCTTTATAAATAATAATAATAATTCTGCGATAGTATGTATTTACGTTTATGTTTATGGGATTTGCGATCGTGTATATTCTATTTTTATATTTCGAGTAATATTTAAGTTTTTTTCCCTCCATTTATTAGTCGACATATAATATTTTCACGACAATATTACGTTTTTCTTGACATTATAATAAAAGTTTATGCTATTTTTTTTAATAATGAAATATAATTGTCACGTGTTGTAAAATTGAAAGTTACCATAATTACTAAAATAAATGAATTATATATATTTTAATAGTTGCATACTGTCGTACTGAAAATTTACGATAAAGTAACAGTCATAACTTTAAATAGTCATTGGCGGTAAATAGTTCTTCACAAAAGAGTTTTTCTATTGTAATTCATCGTAATCAAGGAAATACTAATCACTTACATCTGGTATAGGCCTGGATATAATTACAAAAAGCACATTACATTAGTTAACATACTTTGTTTTTTTTTATCCAACAAAACAACACTTTATCTAAAAAGTATGGAGTTACTGTGAAGAGTATTCTGTATTTGTATTTTTCACTTATTTTTTGAAATAATTGTATTAGTCCGATTAGTGCTGTCAAAAGTAAGGTTGCTGATTGTACTGTTTTCTCAAGCCTGGTCTTCCCTTTTGAGATATTCTAAGGAGCCCTCCGGAGTTTTATAGTAACGTCCTGGTTTTTTGAAACGTCTTGTGTACAATTCACGTATTACTACTAGCTTGATAAATCTTGCGTTTTAGAGTATAATTAGGTGAGTACCTATAAGTACTGCTTTTATACTTTGTCCTATTTTTAAACCGGATATATCTAAATTTAAATCCAGTTTTCCATCATTTTGGAGATGGTAACCTCAGTCATTGAGATGACATTGTCGCTTCGCACTATACAAGTATTCGAAATGATGTTAGCTCCTTTCAAAATTAGAGATATATATACATATATCTGCCAGTCTAAAATCATGTGTAGTACATATAGTTGTAATCGCATAAATCGAGTAAGTAACAATATTGTTTATTGCGGCGTTAAACCTTGAAAATAGCTTTATATCATTAAGCAATTATCTAAATCCCAAATAAAGATAGTTCTAATCTTTTTAAGGGATATTCACTAGTTCTCTCGCAGTAATTTAATAAGATCGTGTTTTCCATTTAATCGAAACCTTGCGAATGAGCCGAAGTTTTCGGTTTAGGAAATCATAGTGATAAGGCGACAGAATGGTGGTAGCGCTTTTTCTAAGCCCGGCTGGTTAGCAAGCATCCTCCATCTGAAAAACTGTCCCCGTGTACCCATAGATGAGTTTCCACAATTGCACTTGAGAGCCAGTCCCTCCCTAGGTTTAGCGTGTCTTTTTTTTATTAGCGTGGGGAAATCCATCATGGACACGCCACCTTCCCGGGGGGTAGAGTGGGTAGTGTGAGACTGGCACTCAATAAAATCCCACGGTGTACCCTCTACTACCATAGCAGGATATCACGGGCTCGAGGTTTAGCGTGTCTACAACTTTAGCGTCAAGTGAGATTGTAGGTAATAAATGTGATGATGTGATACAATAAAAAAAGTTACAATAATTAAATATAGCGTCATACATTTTAATTATGTTATGACAAGAAACATTGCCGTGGATTTAAACACACATTATAGATTAATACATGTTACTTATGTTTATCGATTGCGTTATACAATATTCTTGTAAGTACACAGTTTGGTCACTCTTAGATAAGAATATTTTATGATGGCTGTGTAGACAGACATGTTATTTGTCACGTTAAATGTAACGTCAATGTACGTTTCTAGGAAAACGACAGTGGGAAAGTTTGTATATATAGAAACTGATCAATTTTTTTTTAATTATTTTGTTTAATTATTTCTCATTTACTAGCATAAACCGATTAATCATTAGAAAAAAGAATACAACAAAAATATACCTAATACAATTAAATATAACATTTTACAAATCAAGACAATCAGACAAGAAAAATCAGACCAGCAATAATCTTACCGAACGGAGTGAAATGAAACCTGTTCAAAAATTTTGATTGTTATTTTAAAATCTTAGGAAAACCTATAACTATACAAAAAAATAAAAGTTTTTAGATATAAATGAAGACCATTTATAAGTCTCCGCATGTAGCTATAAGAAAATATAGAGTAAGAAAATAAAAAAAAAACTGGAATTTAAGAGACATTAATACGAGCTTCTGTACGCTTGTGTTCAATAGGTCTACATTCAGATCGCTAAACAAGGTGTTTGTAAAGTTACCTACACTTAATGCTTTTGGTAATTTTGTCGGGATTGGTAATTTTTGCCGTCCTTGTGAACATATTTTAACCTTGCCTTGATGAAAAACATAAACTACGAAACACAAAACATAATTGTATATATACTTGACAACAAATTACGTAATATAGTCTACATAAGAATCCATAAAACTACACTTAGTTCACCTTTAAGACAACACATGAAGGGTAGAGGAGGGGAACGTGAAATTGTAAGTGAGGTGAAGGTCCGGCCCACCCGTTACTGGCAGCTCTTAAGGAGTGCCATAACGTCTGCCGAGTCATTGCCTCTCCAATAAAATTCGAATAAATCCCTAGTGTTATATAGTTAATGTTTCAGGAATAGAAAAGTATAACGTGTAAATAAATCAAAGTTAATAAATTGGTGTAGGATTACTTTATGTAGTAAAACATAAGTTTAGATTCAAATAACTATTACGACAACAGATATAACATTTTTATAATGAGAACGGTTGTTTATTCGTCTTAAAATAAGTAGTGGGTGGTAAATAAGTTTGACGCGAAACTCGTATACAAAAATAGTTTATAGAGAAAGCAGTTAATCCAAGGCCACTATTATCATTTTATTATTATGAATACTATCGTAATTTATAAGAAATTCAGAAATTAAAATACAAAACAAGACCAAGGACTTAGATAAGATATATTAGAGATGGCACTAAAACGCTAATAGAAATTGTTTTTATCTCACCTAAAATATGTAATTCTTTAAAAACAACAAAAGTGTTTCCACGTAATTCCATGAAATTAAATAGCGAGATTAAAGTTAAACCTACGTTCTTTAATCTGTAATGGTGCTTTAAACCCTTTTATAGAACGTACGAGGCCACAAATGTAAATTATCATATGTGACACATACAATTACACCCATATTGTTCTATTTCGGAACGCACTATTGTTCTTTCAAGTTTATTACGTATTTAGTGAACACTTGTATTAGTCATGTCAGTGCAAACTACGTTTTCATCCACATCAAGTCGACGTTAATCTTTTTGGGTATTTTTTTTGTTGTTGAGAAACACATGTAATAAAATGATTCATAGTGCATTAGCATGGTGTTATTGATAAAACCATCATCATATAGAAGTTTTTTTAGTACTTTAGCTAGCTTTAACTACTCAATCGATCCTCACAAAATGTTTTAAACACGTTGTCAACGTTGTAAATTATTAGGTAGCACATATACTAATATTTTAATTGAATTTGATTCATTTAGTAATTGTTCGCTTTTTAATATCCATTGTTTCTTTAGTGTTTTTGATTATTAATTCGGTTTAATTTATTACTGTAAAAAAAACTCTTCTTTGAAATACACAAAATAGTGTAATAAAAAGTTTCATATTTAAGAGATGTCGCGACTGTGATATTAATCAATATGTGAAATATATGTAATAATATGATTTGTAATCAAAATCATAAACGTAACAGAAGCCTAAAATTATTCCCAACCTCTTGAAATATTCATATACCAATAAGAACTTATGGTAATATAAATCGATATTTCGGCAGGTTTTATCGCTTTTTAAACCCAGTTTTACCGCGCACAGTAAAATCGGTAAAGCTCTATAAATTTCTGAGCGGTTTTTATTGACGGTTGTCTGTTTGTTTGGGTGTGAACGATGTTCGATAATGCCGGTCTCATTTGAATAATGACAAAACGTTATTAAGTGTAGTGAGGTCACGTAATGAGTTATATCAGGTTTAATTAACTATTGTTTAACCTTGAAGCTGTTTTGCCGCATGTTCCATGCTGAATACATATACCATTCAAGTTTATGTTTCTATACAATTACTTTTAAATGTAAATAAGTTCATGCTTTATCCACACTAATATTAAAAACGTGAAACTAAATTTGTCTGTATGCCTATCTTAGTTACTTTTTCACAAATAAACCTTTGAATCGATCAGAGTGACATTTGGCGTAGGATGTTAAAGTAGGTCCATAGACTACTTTTGATTCTGAATATTTATAATAGACTATTATATTTTTCTATTATAGCGTAAAATATTAATTACGTAATCAATATGAAAAATACATAGATGTAGCCACGGGGAAAGTCAGTTGTGTAGTATCGTTGTAATTTTAAAAATGAAATAATAATAGGCGTAATTGGTTGTAATTTTGGAATGAGTTCAATATATGATATTAAAGGTAGTGTGGGAACATAAACTTTTACGTGTACCTATGAAACAATTATATAGAAGATTTTAAAACCAACCATTATATCTTTGACAATATCAGTCAATCATATTGAAAGTTTAAGGATAATTAAATTGAAATATAAATGTTTAATGATAAATCAATAATAATCAATAAAATCGTATTGTTTTTGTACACTCGTGATGGATGAACCATCCATAGATAAAAAGTTTTCCACTAAAATGATAATGTTAATCATAAGAAACGTTATATACTCGTATGTACGTTCCCTTAGAAAAATAGCTGTAACTTGTATATATAAATGATATGTTAGTGTCAAAGTTGTATTTTATAAGACACTCTAGTTAGGTATGTGTTTAGTTTTCACTGCAAAAGGCGTCAGCATAGCACCACAGCACGATCATGGCAGACGATATTGCGTGTAGACTTCACGACTAATAAAATGTTTATATTGTCTTTTATAGTTTCAAGGAGATATCGCAAAAAAGCGATCGCAACTTCGTGCGAAGAATGCCATAGGGAGTTTACGGTTTGGAGGTAGTAACGGTTTAGCTTAAGTTATAATAATGGAAGCGAACAACGTAAATCGGGTAAGCTTCGTCTAACAACGAGATGATTAAATGTAAGGATTGCACAAATTCCCCACGACGGTACCTAAATAATTTACGATATAAATGCAAAGGTTTACTTTTTTTTTGCTGTAGTACCTCCGTCAAATCAGAGTGAAAATACCAATTTTGCGGGTTCATTGTTATGGGCGTTAGACTAAAGAATCACGGCCATGAAAATCTAAAAGTTTGAACATAAAACACACTTTCATAGGCTTTAGATCTATTATTTAATAAATTGAAGCGTCATTTGTTGTCGTGAATTTTGCTTCAGCGATACAATAACCGTGTCCATTAAAATGCTTTATACCTAATTTGAACGTCTTCAACGAATTTTATTTACTCGATTGGTACAATTCTATGTAAATTATATGCATTTATGATAAACGAAGACGTGTATATATATTTTTCGAATAAATAAACAACATGCAATGTTATCATGGGTTGAAGCATAAAGCTTGCAAAATTGTACAATGTTTTTATGTAAATTCGATTATACTCGTACCAGAGTGTCACGCGATGAGAACGTTTACCTTTTTAAACAATTCGTTTGTACTTATTTTTCAGTAATAATATACTGAGAAGATCTCTTATGAAGTGATCATATATTTATAGAATATTAGTACAAATTATAATAACTGTTAACTCAATGGTGACAGTTAACAATATTACATTTATATCTCAAGCCGAGGCGCACCGTGTGCCCTTGCGCTGATCGCCTAAATAAATCGGGCGAGTGCCATAAGCGCTCCCCTTACTAGTCCAGTGAATCTGTAGAGGCCCCAAGGTTAACAGGGTATGTAAGTTCGAAAAAATAAAAAAATAAAACATTTATGTCTTAAATAAATAGGGTTAAAGAAATTCTGTAAGCATTCGTATCGAATTGATACATTGTATACATATCATCGAAAGTAATAAATCTGTGGTTGTATAGGAAATGCAAACTCGATATCGGCATTCGCGTGTCTTGTTACTATTTAGTAATGATAGAGCCTAAGCAGATTTCGTTTAATGATTCATACCATTTAGCAGTTAGCTATTCCTTATCAATAAAAGTAACGATTCCGATATGGGTTCTACTATATACATTCCTAGTTATTAACAATCACTTGCTAGTTTAAGTGAATTTGTGGTCTAGTTTAATAAGAAAGGTTTAGCAAATATCTTCCATACCTAAATAGGCAAAGAAAAACAGTTAAGTACATCTTCCTCTTATTTCTCGACCAACTTTCTTTATTGTTGTTTTTGTTACTAACAAAAATTGACGTGATTTAGTGTTGTCAATTAAAAGTTTTGAATAAATTCATTTTTTTTCTCTTAAATATCAATAATTAACAAAATATTGAAGATTTAACGAATTATGGCCGAATTTCAACTAATACACCATAACTAGTACATGAGTTATATAGTATCAAAAACGGCAGTCTTCATTTTACTAACATTGGAAAATGGAAATAAAAAAGAAAAACGTGATTTAAATATTTTTTAAATAAAATACAGAATCTTTTATTAAAATCGCATTATATATATCCATATATATATTATTGAAATGAATTAGAAGCAATTAATATAACTGTAGTGAGAAAAAATACATGAATATTTTGATATTGATAACTTCTTCAGCTTCTGAATTGGAGAGTCCTGTTTTTGATATTATAGCACTCATACTATTATTTGGTGTTACATAATTAGAGCTGCAGGCATTAGGTACGCGATAATACCAACACTCTGACCATGCTTCAGTTAAAGCATGGTGCATACGTGTACATTGTATTCATGATAAGTAAAAATATGATGCACTTTGAGATGTATTTTTTAATAGTCATTAAAATAACAAGGCTGCAGATATACTGTCCAAAATTGTATTGAAAAAAGAAGAGGTTAGTAGGTCTAACATTTACAAACGGTCGTTTTAATGTTAAAACTAAATGTTGTTTAATATTTCTATACATTTTTAGTCATAAAGTTATTTGGGTTTTTAACCAACCGTACCTTATTATAGTTTCTTGTTTTAATTCTAAAATCTGTATTTTTCATTTTAACTACGAACGTATTTCTAAAACTAATTCGATTTAACATCATGTTATGTAGTAATAACTGGTTGACCTAGTTACTAGTTGAGTTCGTGACAACTTGTATCTATCTGTCGCTGTTAGCTACGCTTTTACCGGAGCGCTTCGTAAAAAAAGAAAACAAAGAGTATAATCAATATTTTCAGTAAATACGTTCCGTTTAATACCTAATTATTATTGAACTAGAACTTGCATTTCAAGTCAGTAAGATCATCCTGCATTATAGTGATATTCTGTAGAGTAGTAATTCTTAATTCTGTTGTTATGTCTATGCATATCCATATATTTAAAAGCATCGGTATTGTGAAGAGTGACAGGTATAATCACAATCAAACTACTAAACATATTTATACTATTATTGCTAACGATACCGAATTCTGCAATTTTTAATCAACATTACAATTTTAGCGACTGAAAATGTTTTCTCATGACAAATATAATTTTTATATTACTTCGTAATTGTTTGGCCATTATTTTTTTTAGTATTTGAATGTAATTGCAATTTATTTTGTATCAAGGCATCAACGGAGAGCCGTCCTCCAAGTGCCAGTCCGGGCGGTCCGGATTCTACCGGATCTTCACTACCGCCTCCGGTCCGTCCACTTAACAGGACAGACTCGCGTTCTGCCCTTTCTCCACAGCCTTTAAGACCGGTTGGCCCTACGCAGTTTCAGCCTAGACCACAGTTCCAGCCAGGCGGTCCAGTCACTGGACCTCAAGCTTTTCCTGCAAGATCTGTTGCTCCAACACAAAGAGGATCAATTCTTAGCGGGCCTTCTCTGCCTAGACAAGCTCCCCAACCATTGCGTTTAGGCGGTCCTCAATCAATTGCACCACAACAAGGACCTAGACCTCAGTCACCGACTGTGAGGACTCCTCCACCAAATAGTCTACAGTTTGGACCAAGGCAATCCTTCGTTAGCGGAACATCGACACCTGAAGGCATTAGATCACAGCCATTTCAATATCCTAACGAAACATACAAAAACGGCATACCACCATCGTCAGGTCTACCCAGACAACAATCTCAAGGCTCTTTAAAGGGTCTAGATTTAACTAATATACATCAAAGCAAACCAGTCAACCTGGACAACCAAAGTGAAGTTAATAATGATATTCAAAATGATATTAAGGCAGAAAATGTCGTCGAAGTACCCGGAGTGGCAAAAGGTAGAAGTTACAGCATTGCTGCAGCACCTGGAGCACCAAGTCCACTCAAAATGGAAGATGATCGACGTAAATCTGTTAGTGCTATAGGTGCAAAAATAGAAGAATTTGCAAGTCGAAGTCCTGGACTTGAATTAATACAGGAAGGTAAAACTGATAGTAAAGTTGATGTTAAAAGCTCAAAAGAAAATATTAGATCTGAAGCATTATATCAAGACAATAAAGATGCCCCTGAACGTGCAGAATCTCGCTTATCAACTTCCAAAATGTCTGAATCTTTTATCGGATCTCTACCACTTTCAACACCTAAGAAAAAAGCAGATGATGATAGCGATGTTATAATTCAAAACAACGTTGAGAGTGCGAAAAATTTAAACAATATACCCAAAACTCATAATAAAGACGATTCATCTGATCGTTCCCCATCGTTAACTAGAAGTGATGATTCACCCGAACCAAAACCAAATGCGGTTGTAAACTCATCTATAACTAGTAAATCACAGATCGTTACTCAAGAACCACAACACCCGAAACCGTCAAAAATGGATATAAAACATGATCCCAATAATGGTATGAATCTTGCTCCGTCTTCTAATAAAACGGAAACCAAAACACCGGTACCGGATACAAAATCGCCAATTCAGTCTAAATCACCACCAAAAACTATATCACCACTGCAGGCCAAATCACCGACGCAAACTATACCATCACTGCAGGCTAAATCACCAACGCAGACTGGACATAAAAAACCAAATGATTTAAATACTTCTTCAATACAGCCTGTAGAATCAAAGAAATCAACACCTCGTAAAACGGCATCAGCGCCAAAATCCCGGCCAAAAGGTAAACATAGAATAATGACAACCAACTATAACCCCATATGTTGAAATACATTTATAATTAATTTATAAACGCGTTTACTGAAATTTAAGGTTAGCCGAACCATAATGTATTTATATTACAAGAATATCATTTTATATTATATTTTTTATCATTTTTACTTTTACAGATGGTGACAATGACAGCGGCGTCGATGAATCTACACAGGGACACGTAAGTACCAACTGTAATGTAAAATGTTGAACGTATATATTGTGTCTGCCTTATTATATGAAAGATAATCACACACACGGCTATTTGATTCTACACTAAGCATAGTTTTTACCGTGATATCCAAAAAGGTAATATACTCTTATATACATAGATTTTGATACTTATTATTTACCATTTAATATTAGTATAAATGTTCATTAAAGAAACGTCTGTATTGTTGTGCGAGAATCGAAATTTACGATCTTTCATTCCAATATACATTGCGATCATTTTTGCCAAGCTAGTATAATAAAAATAGTCATTTATGAGGTAACTTCTAATTTAAATAACAAACATTAAACGTTTTGATTATGTCGTTATGTAAACTGAGGAAACTTTGTAAGATATTACAAATGATTGGTAATTAATTACAATAATGTTGATAGTAAAAAGTTTCACGTTTCAGGATTTGAACGGATCACCGGGGTCACCGAACAAAAAGATTCCGAGTAAATTGCCTACGAAAGAAAAATCGAGTAATAGCTTAAAAGCTAACCTTTCTCGTTCCTCAAGCAAAAGTGCAACAGCTAAAACACCAGAGAATCCACCATCGCAGGAAAAGAAGAGTAAGTTCCAGATTGTTCTTCAACCTTGAATGTATGAAAATAATATTATATAAGTGAACGTATTTATTATTTTAATGTTTAAACAAGCCTTCTATTTCAGAAGTACCTATGAACAAAGTTCAGGTAGGAAATGCACCTTCGCCCAATATTAAAGCAGTAAAATCAAAAATTGGTTCTTTGGATAATGCTGCATATAAGCCCGGAGGAGGAAAAGTCAGAATCGAAAACAGAAAATTAGAATTTGGTAACATTACACCGAAGATTGCGGCCAAAAATGACACTTATGCTCCGAGTGGTGGTGCTAAGAAGGTAAAAATATTTTTTTATTTTATTTTACATGTTCTCACTGTTCAAAAGATTTCATTTAAGCTTTTATTTAAACTTGCAGATTGTGACCACAAAATTGGAGTGGAACGTTAAGTCAAAAGTAGGATCTCTGCAGAATGCTTCTTACAAACCCGGCGGTGGAGACAAGAAGATTGAAACAGTAAAACTAGATTTTTCCGATAAAGCAAAACCGAAAGTTGGATCTACAGCTAATATCACTCATAAACCTGGAGGCGGCGCTATCAAGGTATAACACGATTTACTTAAGATTAAATTATAAATCATAAAATTATAAAACCTTTTCAATTAAGCAATGGTGTTTCGTGGTGAGATCGGGGATATCAAGATTATTCCATAACTAAAGGTACTCAAAGCACAGTTGTTAGATCCTATAGAACAAAATATTTATATGTTACAAAGTATTCAGCTATAGACAATTAGTTGCACATGAAATAAGAATGATGATGTAAACTTTCAATACATACACTTCATGAAATGTTATATAAACAATGTTCTTCTTTAGTCTACAGTGGAAAAAAATGGAGAGAGAACAGTGAGTAAAGCACGCTGTAAAATTTTATATGCCACTTTTTTTTTGCACTAAGCATTAATGTGATATTTTCCTCTTAGCTCTTGTGTCTAAGATTTTCAAAATTGTGGACTCCGCATTATTGGTAAATGGTGTCCTTAGAAAGATATCTTAAAGTGATATTATTATTTTTAGTTTATAAAATGGGCGCTACCAAGATGGCGGGCGTCACATAAACATTTTGCTTATAATTCGTTATGGAGAAAGGTTAGTTGGGTAAATAGGGCGGTGTATTAAAAATAAAAAGCATTGTTAGTTCGAATGTTTTACGATGTTTTGAATTATCACAGGGATGTGCGGCTGACAGATACCACGCTCACACATATTGCTTACATTGCGCATACGATTAATTGGACACACACTGAATGTTCATAAATTTGACGGTATCCATGCATCGATAAAATAATAAAAAAACGAAAAGACATTTACACCCACGAACATTAATTGATTGAATTTAATAAATATGGCAAATTTATACATAATTATAATTCTTTTTCGATATGACTACACAAACTAGTACGCACAGACAATGGCACATAGTTATATATATATATATACATCTTTACGAATTTGTCGCGACAGTCACGCAATTAAATAATAGACACGTTCATATATAAAAACACATGACAATGTCACACTACATTCTAACTCACTTTTCTGAGAATAATCGTTTGGCAAAAGCTTTCTTTTGGTTACTTTCATTTATTTATCGAATTTGATGATACATTTTTGGAGTTCGATTTTAGGTATGACACCGAAGGGAGTAGAAGCACGTACCGTTAAAAGACCGAATATAAACTGATATCAAGTCATAAAAAAGGCTTTGGAATGTTTATAACTTTATAAATTGAGCTAAATTAAAATTCCATTTAATATTTATTTTTTACTATGATTGAATGTTATAATTGCACATAATTCAAACGAAAATACATATCTATTTACTCACATGCATTTTATACAGTTATTTCATTTGCACACTTGACCTTTTTGAAACAGATTGAAAATCAAAAATTGGAATTCAAATCACAAAGTAAAGTGGGCTCTCTGGACAATGTTAAACATAAACCAGGAGGCGGAGATATTAAAATCTTCGAAGACAAAGAGTACATCAAGCAGATGAGCGGACAGTCGCCACTACCTGGAAGTCGTAGTCATTCGCGACAGGAGGTGAGGCCCTTTGTTGCTGTGTGTGCCGGGCCTTTCTATTGTCTTCTTTGCTTTTTTTTTAAATTTCATTTTGGTGTTGGTTATGATGGTCACATTCATTCATTTTGGTTTAATCGTCGTTTTTGTTTCAGCCAGAGTATATGTACACATTTTACTGAGATAGGTAAAGTTAATGTTTTCGAGTGGTTATTAACGCGTTTTCATTCATTTCGGCGCGGTGTGTGGTGTGGTGCATTTTGTTTGATTTTTTTTCTGTTTCTTATTTAACATTGCATAACGTTTTCTTGCTTGTGTACTACAAGGAGATTATATTTATATAGTAATTTAAATTGTTTTTTATTTTGTAGAGTCCCATGCCGACCGCAACACAGCCACCTACATCAGATGAGAATCTAAACCAGCAGCAATGTGACAATACCCCATAAAATTCTGAATACGAAAGTTAATTTTATATTCAAAAAATCCAATTTTTGTACATTTTTTATATTTGTTGAAATATGTATGTTTAAAATCGATACCTTTTCGTGTAGTATTCAATTCATTTTGTATTCAATGTATTGCAAATTTATAGCATTATTTAGTCGACTTTAATCTTTATGCCTATCTTATTTAATAATATATTTAATTACGCGCGTTCATTATAATTCATCTTATTTTTTTAATATATGCAATCAAGATCTTAATCATTTGCATTATATTGTTATAAACAGATGTCTAAAACAGTTAAAATAGATATAAAGTGCCAATTTGTATTTTGTTATATTAAAATACAAATTTTATTTATCTATGACTTGATCAATAGTATTGAATTTCTGAGAAGAACAAGGGCTATAGTAGAAATATAATGTCACGATATTACAATTCATATTTTTCACGTTTAGAGCTTAAACACGATGTATCTCGAAGTAGAGAGCTTACAGCAATCACGGCGTCGCTGTGGCTTCAAAATAAAAAATACCGAACGTTTCTGTAACAAAACAAACGAATTTTTAAATGCATACTGTATATAATTTCTTGTACTGTACGGCGTACTATGTTTAATATCTTTTCCCATAAATTGTTTCTATTAGCAGTATGTAATAATATACTATAAATTATACCTTTAAATAATTATGGTTAAAATAGGATTTTTGAAGCCCAGCGACGACATTAAAATTAAATGTTATAATCACCTGTTTATCGATATTCTAAATCGATATTCATTACAATTTACAGTTGTGTGTTTTCTTTCGTACTGTAAATAGATTATAAATTAGTGTTCATTTTAATTTCTTGATACTTGTCTCTTTGTAATTATCGAGTATACCATGTGGATGAGGTAGACATGCACGTATATTTTATTGAGAGCGACGATATTGTTACCTAAAAACTTTGTTTCTTGACACAGTATTGTAATCACATTATTACAGTTATTATTATTATTAGTAACTTTATATGGAATACAAATTCTAGTGTATGTTTAGCTTTTTTACAGCTTTCACACCAATTTTATTTGAAGCAAGTTGTAAAAAATAATATATTTATGCATATTATTATTGGTGTGTCGAGAACAAGGTCGTTGGCTTTGATTATTTATTTATGGGGTTGGAAACTGACTGAAATCGAAGATTTAATTATTTCTCATAAGTTTTGTTATAATTAACAATTGAAGTTTATATGTAAAGAAAATGGTGTTTGTGTTATTTATGATTATTAGACCGTTTTCCATATAAATTAGATGTTAAAGAGATAAATTCAACGGAGTAGAATTTAAATGTTTTACATTATCTGTTACAAAAGTCATATAATTAGTGTGTATTTATTGATATTCTAATTATTGAGTCACAAATATTAAAGCAAATGATAACAACTGTGGCGCACGATTTGAGATTCGAAATATCGGAAATCAATTTGAAAATGTTTTTGTTTTTCACTTGCACTGGTAACATTATGATAACGTAGATTATTTTGTCTCATCAATACCGCTTTGCAGTATATATTATAACAATGCTAATAACATAGATATTATTCGTAGTTGTTATTTCATTCCGATGTCTCGTTACAATGTCTTGTCGACGCAAAAATACTTATTATATAGTAACCGTATAAATCAGTTTAACACAGATATGGCGTATTGTTTTATTTTGAAAATGTTTTATTATAAATATCTACAGTGGTATACACATCATTATATGACCTCCACGCCTTATCGATACATCTTGCGCACTTGCACCTTATAAGTAGAAGGAGAATCCAATACGGTAAGCTGTTTTCTGTTTACGTTAAATATTGTTATTTGTACTTATAATTTTCATTGGAAATGTTATCAGTAAAATAGTTTTAAGAGTTGATATCGGATCAGTACGCTTTCCAGATTAATACTTGTATAGACAATGTGATATAGTTACTTTCAATGTACATGATCTTTCTTTACATTGTTTAATATAGTGGTTTTTTATTCCTACAAATATATTGAACTGTTAATTACATTATTATAATTACGAAAGTACAATATACTTTATCTTGAAAAAAAAGTGTGTGTGTACTTATGTACACGCGTTAGAAGTCATACTTCTATGGAGTAACAACATAAAAATCTTTTCAAAAATTTTATCTTTCGGCTTATTCTACGATTGTAGGAACAACGACTCTAACAATAGAAAAAAGTATTTAATACGTACATACTTTTTGTGAATAAAATGTTCACTATAGCTAACTTCAGGGTGTCGGTTTTTCGTGACAGTGTGCGCGCGCATTGTAAAAATTCACTCTCATAATTTTTTCCTAACGCGCCAAAAGAAGTGTAACTTCAATAATTTTCCAATTCCCATGATAGTGTTCACGTAGTTTTGAGTGCAAATATATTATAGATAAACATTTAAAGAAAATGTTTAGTTGAGCTCCAATACGGTAACACTAATTTTGTTGATTCCTACTGTAAAGCACTACGTTATTGCATAAGGGCTCAGTAGTCGGGAATAATTTTAAAGGTATAATAAGTAGGAATGACAATGTTGATAATAAAAAAAGGGTAGTCCTCAATTATTCAAAATAAACCACATTGTTCTCATGAAACAATATTAACGTTTTCACAAGTCTCGAGCAGAAGCTATGTAACACATATACATAAAGCATTTTTTCGCATTGTACCTATTAAAGAAAATACTTTTGTAAATTACAGTGGAATAGCTTATGTTCGCGTTTTTATAGATCGTGCCTATTTTTCGGGAACAACACTTTTATCTGAATGAAAGGTATCCTATGTCTTTTTTTGATCGATTGAATATTCAAGGCTTGGAACCGTCACAAACAATCGAACTAACCAACAAACTCATATACGCATTGACAATGTTAGTAACGATATGTTTAAATTACAATAAAGGACTTTGGCCCCAAAATATAAAAGCCTTGTATTAAAAAATAAGTATAACCATTTATTTTCTATTCAGGATGAGAATAATATGTGCGAATGGAAAACGCAGGAGCGTCCGTTATCTCGATGCCGGTCTGCACGCACGCCGCGCACACCGCGTACACCGAGAGCGTTATCGCCGCGTCGAAAAATGGCAGAATCAGATTTTATACAGACGTACAACGAGAAGAACACGCGTCGTCACCCAGCCAGCGCTCGCGACCTTCCACGTTCAGCTTACTCGAGACGCGCGTCTCTCATACAACGCCCTGCTTTTACAATATATTAAAATTCACCATTCATGTAGTATCAACAAACCCTATTCAAATGAGAACAATCTCTCGCCGTTATCGCTGACAGAGTAGAGATAACATACTCGTCGTCGAGAGATTGAACGATTAAATACCTCAGCATTATGGCAACGAACACCTAATGAAATTTTAATGTGTTAAACGCACTAAAAAAAATTTACCACAAAAACTGCGCACAAAAAGTATCTGTAGATGATTTTAGAACTAGGGGTTTTATATATAGCGTACATAACAGATTAGAAATAACATACTTGTCGAGAGATTGAACTATTAAACATCTCAGCATAGTAGTGACGAACACATAATGAAAAAAAAAATTAACCACAAAAACTGCGCACAAAAATATATATAGATGATTCTAGAACTAGGGATTTTATACATGGCGTACTGACACAATACAACTTAAAAACATTTTTAGTTTATACATTTAAATATATAGATTTGCAAAAATGTAGAATTTTAATAGTATCACAGAAAATAGAAGTAATCAATGTATAATAATAACCTTATCACGATTATACGTAAAGTAGTTTTCGCTCGTAATTTTTCTCACGTTAGTGTAGACTTGACCTGTCCCACGGAAAGAGTACATTTTGTTACTGGATGAAAAGTACTGTATGTCCTTTTCTGTACCTCCGACGAAGTCTATGCAAAATTTCACAATGATTGGTTACGTAGTTAAGACTTGTAAGCGCAACATGTCCAAACTTACATACGCATTTATACTATTACTAGTAAAGACTGGTAACGTTTTAGATTAGGGTTGACACACATATTTATAATGTTAAATATGCAATAAATATATCACCATCACTATTATATGTTTTATTTCTTTATATATTCAGTTTAATTTATTATAATACATGGATTCAGCAGTATAACAATTTTAAAAGCAGTGACGTAGCGATCTTCCTTGGTTCTTACTAAGGAAATAGATATGATCTATCGTATTCTAGGTGCCATTAGGACTAAAGAACTATATTGTAATTGTATTATTTTCATTACTAACTGCCTGTAAGCCTCTTACTAATAATAATTTGGATATGTGGATTTGTGGGCATTTAGAGCTCGGGTGTCTCATACCATTAATAGGGTTGATAAGGCGGACGCTACAACCGTTTGCAGACAAAAAGTTCGTCTCAAGCTTAATGATTTATAAATGCGATACTTATTTAGATTTATAGTTATTTAATGTTTTAAAATTAGTCTACACTGATTTACCGGCTATTCTAGACTTGGAACCCTATAATGAAAAATATGAAGATCTATATTATTTAACTTTCAGTTGCATCTGAACATTTAGTTTTTTGTCCAAAACTCTTGCATGAATATGTTGAAATAATTTTTATTCACCTGTCCGAGTTATAACTTAAAAACGACTCGACTGATTTTAAATGAAAAATTTAGGGATATGAGTTAAGTTATAGGAATTTATGAGAGTCATCATCATAGGCCTTTGCATCTTTAACAGATGATTTAAGTAGCACTTTGCCAGCATTTCCGTTGGTGGCTGACGAGACCGATCCGGGAGAGGATCTCACGGCCGCACTTATGACAAGTGTACATACCCCTAGGTGGACGGGGGTTGGAGGCCTGCTCGTGACGCCTCGTGCGTTTTTCCTTTAATTGTTGAAACCAGGCGACGTCGTGCTTTGACTGACCTTCGCGAATCAGGCGGCACCACTTAGCACGGTCTTCAGCTAGCTCCTCCCATTGGCCGCTTGAGATATTAAATGCAGCCATGTCGCGTTTAGTGCAATCCTTAAAGCGAAGCATGGGACGCCCAACAGACCTCTTTGCGTGCGCAACCTCTCCAAGCAGAATTTGCCTTGGCAAACGAGTCCGTTCCATTCGATGCACATGCCCCAGCCAACGTAATCGTCTCTTTTTGAGAATAGCTGTGATGCTAGGAAGCTGTGCCTCATTTAGAACGAACTCGTTTGTCACGCGATCCTTCCATGTTATGCCCAGTATGCTTCGAAGACATCGCAAGTGAAAAGCATTCAATCGGCGTTCTTGTTTTGCGTATGTTGTCCAGGATTCGGCTCCGTACATGAGCATACTTAGAACACAGGACTGGTAAATAAGCGTTTTTGTTTTTAAAGTGAGGTGTCTATTTTCCCAAGCCCTTGTACGAAGTTTTCCGAACGTAGAGGCTGCTTTACCGATACGGGAATCGATCTCTGCATCAAGTGAGAGATTGTTCGATACTAGCGAACCTAGGTAGCAAAACTTGTTGACTACCTCTAAAGGTGTGCCGTTGAGTAACACCACTGGTTGTTCTGAACACCCTTGCGCTAAAATGACGGTCTTCTTTATATTGATGGACACAGAGAAGAGGTCGCACGCTTTAGCGAATTTGTCCATCAAGCTCTGAAGCTGGTTTTGATCTTGGGCAACGAAAGCAGCGTCATCAGCAAAAAGGAGACTATTTACGAATAGATCCTCCCTGAAACGCTTAGACTTGAGCATCGCGATATTGTATAATCTACCATCAGATCGCGTGTGTAGGTGGACGCCTTGGTGTTCAACCCCGAAAGCAACCTTCAAGACTACTGAAAAGAATATTCCAAACAAGGTAGGAGCCAAAACACAACCTTGGCGGACACCATGGCGAACCTCAAAAGGCGCAGACGTGTTACCATTATGAAGCACTGAGGCTTCCATGCCCTCGTGGAATGACCGCACTATCTTTAGGAGTTTCGGTGGACATCCAATTCTAACAAGAATTGAGTACAACCCTTCTCTGCTCACGGTGTCAAATGCCTTGTTCAGGTCTACAAACGCGACGACAAGAGGGGATTGCTGCTCTCTACACTTTTCTTGTAGCTGTCGAAGAGAGAATATCATATCGACAGTTGAACGTGGGGACCTAAAGCCGCACTGTGCCTCGGGGTATATGCGATCAGCTAGTCTTTGTAGTTTGACCAAAATGGCCCTAGCAAAAGATTTACCGACAATACTAAGAAGGGATATTCCGCGGTAACAGTTGCAGTCACCGCGATCGCCTTTGCCCTTAAAGAGAGTGACGATGTTAGCATCACGCATATCCTGCGGTACGTAGCCTTCATCCCAACATTTGACCAGATGGTTGTAAAGGATAGGAAGGAGGCACTCAAGTTTGATAATTTCGGTAGTAATATTGTCTTTACCTGGACTCCGTCTGCATTTGAGCTGCTTCACAGCTAGATGAAGCTCTTCTACCGTGGGTGTGGCGTCTAACTCGTACCAGGTAGGTAAGTTTGGGATAAGCTCCGTTGCTTCTGGATGAAGATTCTCAGCACGAGAATAGATCCCAGTGTAGTGCTCTACCCATCTAGCCAACTGACGACTACTGTTTATTATGACAGAACCATCGATTTCCTTGAGAGGTGCCGTCTTCTTTTGAGTCGGTCCGAGAGCTTTTTTAATGCCTGCGTAAACTCCACCAATTTCCCCCGCGTCAGCGCATGCTTGGATATCTTGGCATAGCTTGATCCAGTACGCGTTTGCGAAAAATCGAGTGTTACGTTGAAGCTCGGCTTTTGCCTGAGCGAGTTCTTTACGCTCCTTATCAAGGGGGTTAAGGCGGAAATTTAGAACAGCTTGTCGTTTGGAATTAATCAAGGGAAGTAAGTGTTCTTGGCTTTCGAGAAACCAGTCGTGTGTTTTTACTTTCTGGTATCCAAAAACCTCGCCTGCAGTGTCAGTCAGAAGAGATCTAATTTTTTCCCACTCAACTTGTATCGGTGTTGACTTGTCCCAGGTTATAACTTCCGCTCGAACCAATTCCTCAAACGATTTCACTGCCTTTTCATCCCGAATCGTGCAAAGGTTAAGTTTTTTCCGCTGAAGTGACTTGGATGAGTGGATTCTCTTAGGAACGAGTCGGACTTTGGAGATAACAAGGCTGTGATCAGTGTCACAGTCTGCGCTGTGAAACGCCCGCGTATGAAGTGTTTCCCGTAGGTCCCTTCTTCTAATAAGAGCAAGATCTAATTGGTGCCAGTGTTTAGATCGCGGATGCATCCAGGTGACTTTACGCATCATTTTGCCTTTAAAGAAGGTGTTGGTTACACACAGCTGGTGTCTAGAACAAAATTCTAACAGTCGTTGCCCGTTATCGTTTATTTTGCCTATGCCATGTGCACCTAGACATTCGGGCCAGGCTTTTGCATCCTGACCAACACGAGCATTAAAATCACCCAAAATGTGGAGTCTATCGGTTAGAGGTACTGCGCGCACTGTTTCTTCGAGTTGGTCGTAGAATTGGTCCTTAATCTCAGGTTTTGAATTAAGCGTCGGAGCGTAAGTGGAAATTAAAGTAGCGAAGCCGCTTTCTGTGTTAAGACGCAAGACCATAATACGCTCAGAAATACCTCTAGGTACTTCGATCGCGTTGATTAACTTATTATGAACCGCAAAGCCCACACCGCATTCTCGTGCTTCTTGGGCACTCTTACCCTTCCAGTAGAAAGTGTAGTTAGCTTCGCGAATAGACCCTTCGTCCTCGATTCTGGTTTCTTGCAAGGCTGCAATATCGACATTAAGTCTATTGAGCTCAATATCTATATTACAGGTTTTGCGCGGTTCTTGAACGCAATTTGAGCTTCGGCAGGTGTTCGCCAAGCCCGTCCTCATAGTTCGGACGTTCCATGACGCAAAGCGCATGTAGACTGCATTTTTGTGAGTTTTTAAACTTTTATTTTCATTTCGAGCAGGTGGCTTAGGTCACAGCATCAATGTCCAGCTGTATAGCTTGTGCTCCGTTCACCCAGACGGAACAAATTGATGCCGAGGCGGATCAGTACCTTATTGATCGGGGGCTGCCCGACTTAGAGCAGGCGGTAACTGATCAGTGGACCTGCGATGGATCCTCCTACTGTCAAGAGTGGCCCCTGGCGCCAGCACTTACGCCTATGCGTGCCAGCTTATAACCGGTAACTGTCACTCCCCGTGTTGTTTTCCACTTGCATAGCAGGTGGGCGAAGTGACCTCTTCGCAAGATGCTACTGTGCCTGGGACATACGACTTTATGGCAACACGGGCTTGCCCAGCACCCGTGCCACCCTCTCCTCCTTTATTTATGAGAGTATTGTGAATATTATTGTTAGATATCGAAAAAACAAATCACAAGCGATTTGAATTAAATTTTATAAACAATGAGTGAATTTGACGCCATTGATAGGCCCTAAATTTCCAATACTACTCTTAGAAGTTATAAACTACCAGTTCAATTAAAATAACGTGCTTGCATGTTGGTAGGGCTTTTTCTAAGTCCGTCTGGCTAGCTACCACCCTCAAGTTGAAAATCTGTTACCAAGCACCTGTTGGTGTGTTCCGGCAGTTGCACTTAAGAGCCAGTCTCTCTCTAGGTTAAGCGTGACTTACCATCTTAGACCACATCATCATTTAATATCAGATGAGATTGTGGTCAAAACGTTTACCTATAAAGTATTAAAAAAAACGTGTAGGAAATAATCACTATCAGTATCTTTTATACAAATAAACAAAATACAGTTCATTTGAGGCTTCAATAATGTCAAAATCAGTGAACGTATCGGATTAGATGGTTCTAGGCTACAATTACTGGATTCGATTGACTCTTTACCATTTTTTTTTAAATAACAAACGAAACGGGCGGGATCCTTCTAGCAAAATATACATTAAACTGTTTGTAAATATAGTTTATTGTAATAGGTTCAAAATATAGGCGGGTAATTGAAACAAGAATAATTTACAATTATATTGTTTATTGGTGTGTACATGGTTATGCGTTACGATAATATTTTTATCAGTTGTTAATTCATTAAATTATGGCACTTAATATATAAACTATAACAATACATACATTGGTTGACAATATGTCTTGTCGTAACATACGTTGTTTTATTGGATTTTCGCGATAAACTTAATAAATATTCGGAATTTGATTCTCAGTCGTTCGTTGACGTTTCGTACCGTGACGAAAGCCTATTTTTTTCATATTTTTTTCTTTATTTTTTTTTTATGAAAATAAAATTATCAAATCAAAGTTCAACTCATTGATCCCAATCGTAAAAATTAAAATAACATAACGGAACACACGAAAATCGAGAAGAAAATAACTTAATGTTTGTACCCACAAGGACAACTCACCACGATGTGTATTCAACAATAATCTTAGAACGAACGCGCAGGATATCTATTATATAAAAAAAAAAACGATTACAAGATCATTCAATAATACAAATTGTTGATACAAACTTACTACTAACAAACTCCTATATATATATATTGAAAAGAGATATTCGTAGACGCGCGTTAGAAGCCAAGCGATTACGTGTAAAGATATCGCGAAGCTAACTACCGTTGTCTTAAACTCCATTAATTTAGTTATTTAAAGGCAACCAATAAACACTTCCTATTCGATTATAAATAACGGTTTTGTGGAAGCATACTCTGTGTTATATATATATATATATAAGGAAAATGAATATGTCGACTGATGCAACAAGCGCACACACACGAGACACAAATATCTTTATATATATCATCTTGAATAATAATACAAAAGGCCACATCACATCATTCAGTCACAAAGCGCGAATCTATATAACAATTACAATGGTTATGAAAATGTCTATATGGTATACTTAATTATAATATGTACTTGCCAAGTTTCCTCGCGAAACGAAGGCTACGATCGTCTAATAATATTTCGAACTATAATTTCTATAATTTCAATTCTAAACTATCCACGATGTTTATTAATAATGTCGATTTATGGTCATCTTATTATAATGAGATTTATCGTTACGATGAGCCTCTTGTTTGTTTGACATCTGAGCGCAGTCGGCAAGTTTCTGACTCCTCTGTCCGCTTCGAGAAAGATACTAATTACACGAGACATAGTAATAATTAATTTAGATTTATATTCATCACATGTCAATTTCAACTATTTTGTGACTCGAAACTACGATTGATTGAGGAACTGTATCGCGCTTTCAAAATCTCTTACGATCATACGTTTATATAAATTACCTATTATAAATTAATACTGAATATCGAAAGGTTTAACATTTAAAGGAGCATTAAGCCTGGAATAATTATGAATACCCAAAACCCATGTGACTCTAATTTGAGCAGCGTTATACAAAATATTTATTACTTCCTTCTAGAAGCTGTGAAATGATAAGAATACTAAATTTGTACTTTACTATATAACCAAATGTATTAAATACTTGTGGGCAGCTAAAGTTCACATTGAACGTGAAGTTTGTCGCAGTAAAATAAATCGAAACCTTTTGGAAGAGGGTTTGGTTGCTCAATGAACAGTGCAGAGCAAAGGATGTGTGTTGTGGAGAGGCGCATGCAGTTAGTCATTATCGGTTCGTTACGCTCCAACACCGTATTATAAACCCTTTGATCTATGGGTTAGCTCTAGGATAGGCCAGTAGGTGGTAAAGGCCGTGCTGTTAGTACTGTAAACATGTTAAGCTTTCCCATATTATTGCTTATTTTGTACTGTTTTATTACACCGTTACCACGGATAGTTCGAGGAAGGCGATTTGGATAGGTATCATGCAGTTAGTTACTACATAAGTTAAAACCGATCCGCGGATAATGTTTGTAAATCCTGTACGTATGTTTTGGATTCCTTCAATTTTACCGCGTCGAACAAAAACGTATGCTTTTACGAAGTAAGCGCTTTCATTACACTGTACTTATTTGAATCACACTCTATCGCGTTATAAGTCCATTTATTTTCTCTATAAATGGAATTTTTTAATGTATGTTACTACAATTGAGTTGAGTACTTTTCGACATATATTTCACAATTTTAAATGACATAATATACAATTTACCATAATTTTGTATCTTTCTCTCAGCGGCGATAAACTTCGCGTAAATGTATTGAACATAAACACCTTTCTATAAATTAGTATGAGATTTTGCCCCTATAATAAAAGTAATTATGTTACCTATATCACATCCGAATGAGATAAACATTTACCGTGAATGTTTCAAGATCATTCGTGAAATACGTATAATTCCCAGTAAATATTCACGCAACTGTGTTTCCTCTTATATTAAGTTATTTACACTCCTGAAACCGTTTTCATGCCTTAACATAAGACTAGATTTTACTACCGAGTTAGAGGCGTGAGTTTATTAGTGATGTTATGGTTTCCATACAAAATAATAATAATAATATTGCTAAACGTAAGGCGACATCAAAATGAAGTAAACTCCTTTACACAGTGACAGAGACATATAAATTATACCGCGTTTTGCGTATACGAAACTTTATAATATATTATACAGTCTTTAAACAGAGCCGTTTTCGATTACATACGAAATACACACGTACCAAACCATACCAAGACATCGTTCATATTCACAACTTCCATTGACTTGATTAATGTTTTTTATATCACATACGGACACTATTGCACGGGAATCCTTTACGTTCACACGGTACCATCGAAAAATCCCACTAATCATATTTACGTTTGTAATCACCCATTTCCATTTTCATTAAACGTCATAAACACCGGCAAACCTGACAAATACGTCACGTTAGGTTGTTACTTGCGTCCGAGGTTGCCGTCGAAGCGCAATGGCCGCCAGCAGGGCTGCCACTCGCGGTCCGGAGGCCAGTATCAGAAATCCTCTAGGAGCACAGCATCCCGCGGGACCAGCCCTTTCTGATCGCCTCGGCAGCACAGCACGTGCTGGTCGTCCACCTCCAGTATCAACCGGAGACGTTCGCCTTCATTGAATGCAAGGTGACCGGAGTCGGATGGCAACCTGTGCCATAGCGTCCTCACGTATCTGACAACATTCATTTTTTTATGCTTAATTTCTTGCTAGGAGACGTTTGACCACAATCTCACCTGGTAGATACGCTAAACCTAGAAAGGGAATAGCTTTTGGCGACAGATTATCAACTCAAGATTGCTAGCTAGTGAGACGGGCTTATAAATAACCCATGCTGATCGCGATGTTCTCTTTTACCGAAAGTTTCAGCTCATTTACGCGGATTACAGATGTTATAAAGACTATGGGGCCGTCCAAGTATCAAGTTCAAGTATGACTGGTCAGTAAAAGTAAGCATTGCTCTTACTCTCCCATGCTTATGTAAACATTTATATAGGTACTCGCAGGCGCGGCGGACGTTGTCCTGCCCTAATAATAAAAAAATTATACATATGTGCATGAAACGCTTAAGGCGGCTTGTCTATTTCTGATTCTTTCAACAATTATTATTTATTATATTTCAACCAAGTTACAAAAAAAATCCTTGACAAATGAAATACCTAAACCTTCCCCGTAAATTACTCTATACGTTGGTGAAGACCGCGTTACAATCCCTTCAGTATTTTTTTTAGTTTATCGCTAACATCCGGACAGACAGACAGACGCGGCGGATGACTTTGTTTTATAATATGTGGTGTGATTTTTAAATCTGTTCTGGTTTCCTTATTGATTCACGGGCAGAAGTTAAGAAGTGTAGAAATAAATAATTTATAGTCTATAGTGGAATTAACTAATAGTGGCTCACTATTAAGGCGATGATAGCCCAGCGGATAAGACCGCGCGTCTCTCATGTCAGACTTGCACATCCAGATCCGCTCCCATCTCTTATGTTATCAAAAAAAAGCAAATCAAATCACAGACCCCCTCCCCCCTTTAATTCAGACTTTCACATCCAGATCTGCCCCTCTCTATCCCTTTGTCACCAAAAATAAGCAAATCAAAACAGACCCCCTCCTCCTTTAATGGTTACGTAACACTCGAAAGACCCCTATACTGTATTTATATTATTACGCAGTAAGTTACAAAAGTTCAGGTGAGTAATTATAAATGAGATAGTGTAGAATAGTGATAATGATGAGTATACTTGTGTTTCTGTTGATTGTTGGAGTGATGCGCCCTCGCGGCGGAGGTGGAGGCGGCGCGGCGGGGCGCGGGGCCCGGCGCCGGCGGCGTGCGTCCGTACGGGAGCGAGGAGGGACGCGGCGCCGCACCGCCATATTGCTGATCCACTCGGGACGTTCTATCATACCATACCATCACAACTTTTATACTACATTCTTCTTCTTTATTTTTGGCTCCGTCATGGCTTGTGCACAAGCCAGCGTCAAGTAACAAGATTTTGCCAAGTAAGTGACTTGTGATAATTATAATGTTCTAACAAGATGGTGGTTTCCTTGTTAGAACTTTCCATGGAGTTTTGGTGGCATCTCAGAATGCATGCTCCGTGGTATTATTTCCCATCCACTTCACTTGTGCATAATAACCGAACTATATTACGTAAAACACCACCAATATTACAAAATATAGAGTCTACTAACACAAGATTCTGAATAAAACATAAAAACCACTACATGACAGACTAAGATCCCGCCAAAAACTCCATTATACTACATTCGAGAACGAATAATGACAATCAGGGTTACCAACTTTCATTTGATAATCTATTGTAGTTATTCTCTATCATACTTCTTTTTACTAACCAAGGAAATTGTATGATATGCATGCCGTAAAACTTTCTACAACTTCATGGTGGAACGAAATTATAAAAATAATAATATTAATTCAAATAAATATAATTATTCGTTTCCTGCGACTGTTTCCTTTTATGTAGTACGAGTGTACTATAAGTACCTTTATGTAATTCGTTGCTAAAATCAGTAAGTTAGTGTTAAAAATAATTTTAATTCTTTGTATTTAATGAAACTGCGAAATAAGGAACACAAAATATGTCAAAACGTTCTAATCCTATATAATCTGTAGGTCTATTTGTACGAAACAAAAGGTTATTATTAAATGTTGTACTTTCTAGGAAACTATTTGCAACTGTATTCAACTACATACTTCGCATAATATTTAACGTAGAAAATATTTTAGATTAACATAGGTTTAACTTTAAGCTATGTATATTAAAATAAATCGTTATATCTTATAATATATGTCTTTTGTACCCAAAATATAACGTTACCATTTTAATGCAAGTACAGTTATTTGTTAGTACAATCGAGGTTTAAATATTTATGTTAGTGTACTAATACAAAGGTTAGTGTGTAAATTTTTAGCATAGAACAAGCATAATACAGTAAAGATTAGCGTTATAAAATGTAGTATTGTTAAAATGTATCACATTATGCGTACATACTTAGATTTCTTATCATTTGTGATGTTTTTTAAAACGCCTTCGTTTGCCACACGGGCCTTCATCGGATTTGGTCTCTTCGCCGTCATCTCGGGTAAAACTCTGGAGGTAGTGCGTAACCATATATAAAAGCAGATAATAGATAATAATTTAGCAATAAATAAAAAAGAAATCCTTGAAAACCTTTAAAACCATACAAAACCATAATTAGAATACAACAATATAATTAAAAAAATATGAGAATTGGAATGAGATAACCTCCACCACCATATGTAAAAGAATCCAAACAAGTAACGTGACCGACTAAATTTGCATTTAGTAATTTCAACCCGAAGGAGTGCTTTCTATGTCTAATTGCAGGTGCTAAAAGAAAGTGTGAAAATAGTTTCTGCCATAGAATTATGAATGAAGGATTTTTTATAGGAGATCCTTACCTGGTTACGGGCTGTGGTGGTTTTTTATTAGTGGTATTTGTTCTTGCCGCGGTGGTATTTCGTGGAACGGCCGCTGCTGTCGGAGACGTGCCCTTGCGCACCGGCACCGGGATTCCCCTAATTGATTAATAATGTAGCAATTAACCTATCACTCAGTTTGAATTTTTACAAATCCTATTAAAAATATTACATATAGGTATCTGCAAATACATCTAAAATTACTCATTGCTAGTATATGAATACAAGAGATATTTTGTACTAGCTGGTGCCCGCGAATTCTTGTTTATATGGAACTACAGAGATTGCGGCTTGTCTTTTTTTTTTTATTAATGTATGTTGTTATTAGTTAACCGCTACAATATTAATTATTAGCGATTTATGTTATTTATTTTGAATTTTACCACTACTTCTTAGCCCATAATGAAAAACTTAATGTTATGAAGCTTTAGCAAATGATGGTGGTAAAAATGACGTTCAAATAGGTTCACTGAATTTCAAGATTAACCCGCACAAACAACAAATAATTCAATTATTGTTATATGTATAGATTAAAATGTAAATTTATAAAGTATCTACGCTATAAAATATCATAGCTACGGTGAAACTGTAGAGGCTTTGCCAGGTCAACAGTGTAGTCATTTACGTTCTGAAAATTTCGTGAATATTCAAATATGGGTAATAAAACTATTACTTCAGTGAATTTCTAAATACTAATCTATTTAAATTCTATTTAAGATGTAGTGTAGACATTTGGGAACGTTTCCTGTACTATAAATATATACGAGTACAATGACGTGTGATTTTGTGATTTTGCCAACTGTAAATCACAGGAACTAGATGTTTACTGGCTTGATTATGTACGTATACTATCCGTAGCATGTGGCTTACACGTGTGGTTGATATTGATACCCATTTCATTGGAATAAAGAAAAGGGTTCCTCTTTAGAATTATTAATAAACCCCTCGGCTGATTGCTTAAGAATCGGATCTCAATTCTCAAAATGGTGGATTATGTTTTTATGTTGTAAATTTCATGGTTTAGTAATAAAAAAATCGCACATATTAATAAAAATTACATTTTACACAAAAAATATATTTTTACAATACATAATTTGTTATTTTTCAAAGTTTTGTAATAAATCAGGCATTTACTTAATCTTATACTGCCAAGAGTCTGTTGACCTGTGCCTCATGAGGGCTACATTAATTTGTAAGGAACTTAAGCCTTTATAGTTTTGGATAATCCAAGGGTTAATATAGGTTACAACATGCTTTACGAAGTAATCTGCATTTACCATATTTTTTATATAACTTGTTATTTTTATGTTTGTAACTGACTTTTCAGTGTTTAAAAAGAAAAGTATAATTAAATAATAAAACTATAATATACTATATTATAGTTAATAGGCAGTAGATAGTGTGTTGAGTTTTGAACGTACCTGTGCGTATTTTTGGCGGGCGAGTGCATCGCGGGCGCGAGGGGCCGCACGGGCGACGACACGGGTCGAGGGATCTTCGAACCGCGTGCTGTGGCCGGAGACGTCTCTCCTGTCAATTCATCTACATTATTCATATAATTGATCTCATGATAATCCACAAATTACATCATTTATATGATTCATTTATTTCTGTCTATTATGTAGTACAATATAAAAATAGATTAAGTAATTTACAAGAAATACTTAGTCTGGCCATAAATACTGTTACAATTAAAAAGAAACAAAATATTACATTTGAATTTGGAATCTGTCATTTTGATATGATTAGTTCTTTGAGTTTTCTCATTTTAGCCAATACATTGTACAATATTTTGCAATATTAAAATGGAGTCGGGTGATAAAGAGAACCGAATCGCTGTAGGCTGTACGCTTGGTATTAGTAAAATGTTTGTGTACCGGGCTATTGGCTATTAATAGGTACAATGAGACCTTTGTTTGTGACAGAAAAAGATCTGGCTGTCCACGAAGTGTTCGTACAAAAAAGGTGGTCAAAGCAGTAAGGGAAAGAGTTCGAAGCACCTAGAACCATGTCGCGTATTTTAAAAGATGACTTAGAACTTGCAGCCTATAAGAGACGTGCTGGTCATTTCTTAAATGATAATTTAAAAAGAATAGGGTGGTAAAATCGAAACACCTACTGAAGCGGTACGCAAAGGGATGTCACAGAAAATTTTTATTTACGGATGAGAACATTTTTACAATTGAGCAACATTTTAACAAAGAAACTGATCGTATGTATGGTCAAAACTCTAAGGAAGCTTCCCAATTAGTCGACAGAGTGTAACGTGGGTACTAACCGGCTTCAGTGATGGTTTGGTGGGTTATTAGTTATGAAGAAGTGACTCAGCCATACTTTTGTGAAAAAGGTATCAAAACATAGGCACAAGTATATCAAGATACCATTCTTGAGAAGGTAGTGAAGCCCCTTAACAACACCATGTTCAATAACCGAGAATGGTCCTTCCAGCAAGACTCGGCGCCGGGTCATAAGGCTCGGTCTACGCAGTCTCGGTTGGAAACGAACGTTTCGGACTTTATCAAAGCTGAAGACTGGCCGTCGTCTAGTCCGGATCTTAGTCCGCTGGATTATGATTTATGATCAGTTATAGAGTGTACGGCTTGCTCTAAACGCTATGATAATTTGAAGAAGTTTCCCATGGATAAAGTGTGTGCTTCTATTGATAACTGACCTCAACGTTTAAAGGACTGTATTGCAGCCAATGGCTTATTTAAGCTTTTTATATTTTTTATTGTTTTATATTTATGTATTAAACTGACACACTGTAAAAGTAATAAATATTATTTTCAACAGAATTTTTTTTCTTTGTTTCAGTATTTATGGCAAGACTAGGTACGAAGTATCATGTCCTTGAACATTGCGAGTGTTCGAACAGTCACCCAGTATATGTATCAGAGAATAAACAGATTTTTATAAGCATAAATACATAAGAACAGAAATAAATACGAAAACGAGAGTAGAAAAATAATCCAAAAATGTAGTATATATTTTTATTTTCATTACCGAAAATTGAATCTATACCGAACCTGTTATTTATAATAATATTTAACTAATAATAATAACAAAATAAAATAATTTTCGTTTGCTAAAGGAATTAACGTTGCTTATTCTAACGTTCCTAACAATTATATAGACGAGAAAATTATGTATACATTTTTATTTTCATTATCAAAAAGTAAATATATACCGAATGTGTCATTTATAATAGTATATAAAGAATAATAATAAAAAATAAAATCATTTGCTTTATGCCAAAAAAATTAACATTACTCATTCAAACGTTCCTAAAACATAATACAGGCGAGAAAATTAAGAATCATATAACAACCTTCCATTAATTACTGCATCTATAACTTTGTTGCACGAATTAGTAATGAGTAATGGAAAAACAAAACTGGCATAACCATATGGTTACCAGGTTCTATGAAACAAAAACACGTGTTCAACATTTTGATTATGTAGGTATTGGATGAAACCAACCAGATGGCGTGCCGGGAGTCTCGGCGTTGCTGAGCATTTCCCATTTGAGTTGCAATCGTCGGAATTTACCGCCGGTTGTGTTAGCGCCGGGCGCGCTGCCTCCACTGCTGGCGGACCCCGGTCGCCATTGCTCCTCGCCGCTGCATTCCAGCTAAATGTACCAGAAATAATTTATTTTTATACTTTATACGATTAAATTTTCCCATAATCTCATGCGATGTTAAATTCTGATGTGTTCTAAGATGGACGACTCACTAAACTGTAAACTAGCACTCAAGTGCAAAATGGTAGGTGGCATGGTGGGCTAAGACAAAGCCCTAACACCATGCTACGGTTTCATCGCGATGTTTTCCGTTACGAAAACTTAGACTGAGTCGCAAGGATTCGAACTTATGGCGAACGACGTGGCGTCCAAACACGTTATCAACGTAGCCATCATTGCTTTTGTGTAAATTTTTATTTTGACTATTGTTCATTTCTATGTGTACTTAATATACTACGTTTTTTCTCTCTTTTAACGATAAACTGTTATGAATAGAATACTATCGACAAGATCCCTTTTCTATTACTATCAAATATTGTCTTTATAATAATATAAAAGATGCTTAAGAACATAATAAAAACACCATTCACGTCATTATTTTCATTAATAATTCTAAGTTAAAATCATGTTTAAATTATATACACATGTATTTTAAATACTAAAGTCAAATGTAAAGTTCAATATATTAAATTTAAGAAATAGTTAAGATTATTAAGTATATATCCTTTTGTAATTACAAAATATTTTATGTTTATTAAGATTACATTTCTCTAACAGCGAACATATCAAAATTTTCCGTGTTTGAACTGAAGTTATTTTAGCTTCTATATTACTAAAGTGGGTCACGCGTCTATAGATACAGTGAACGCCAGTTTTCTTTGATTTTTGTCAAACTGTGTTGATATATTTAAACTTTGATTGTGTCCTTATTCTAGCTATCTTATCATGCTATAAGTAATTCGTCTGGGCCCTTTTTTATATCTATTTTATCTGTTATATTTATTGAAATTTAATATAATTAATTTTTTTACACCTACATACTAATTTCAAGAATTTGATGTTCTTTGAACTAACTATTTATTTGGTAATTATCTACTTACATAAGAAAAATACGTAATTAAACCAAAAACAAAACACAACGAGCTATTAGAATGTTAGAATTTGTACACAAACCCAAGATATAAAAGCAAAAGAACAAAATCAGTCTATGTTAGTATACACAAGCATTATAAAACATTAAATGCAACGGAACCGATTAATATATACATATATATAACAACGAAAGCACATTTGATGGAACATGACACACGGGAACCCGGCCAGTTACCTTCGCTTCATTGCTGGTTGTCTTAGCCGAGGGTTTATTGTTTTCTAAACTATCGGTGTAATCATCGCTGTCATCGAACACTAGCCTGTCGAAAGCTTGCATCAATTTTGAACCCAAATGTATCCCAGACCATCTGCGGTTCATATCCAATTCGATTCTGCTATTATTTGGACATATATCGTAGCCCATCGCCATCGGATTGACGCATGAGCGTGGTCTGTTCTTTTCTACAATTGTTTTCACGTTCGCCGAATCATTCAATAGATCGGGCGTTGACGGCTCTTTATTTTTGGGTTCCTTGTGTCTCATAATAACGCTGGTTTGACAATCGTCGCTAGAGAGGCCGCTCGACTGCATCGAACGCACTAGCTTCAGTAAGTTCCGCTGATTCAGTGTTAGTGGTGGGTTAATCGAAGTGGGCTGTTAAATACATCAAAATGTTTTTAACTTCATGCATCATGCTATCAGTTAGTCTTAAAGTTTTCGATAATCTCCTTAAGAAAATTATCATTGACACCGACAGCTGAGCCATGCTCTTATTTGCATTTTATGAAAGCTGTGCACGAAACGATATATTGATGTTTGATTTATATGCTATAAATATTGATTCCTAAGCACATGCAATAAACAATAAAATGCAAATAAAGCGATGTTTACTCGGGCTGGCGGCATTTCGGCGATATGCGGAAAGTTGTTTGTGAAACAAAATATTGATTAGATAGTGGTTTTGGAAAATTAGTGTCATCAATGGCAATAGAAATTTAGTTAGTGTATAATGGCCTCTTAAAATGTTTACTTACTCTACTGGCGGCTCGCATGTCATTCTCGATCCTCTTGAAACTTCTATGCAATTCGCGCATTTCAAACATAAGATCGAGGGAGAATGGTAGAAGTTTCAATGGCTCTAAACTAGCAAGTAACGTATCCAATAGTGCTCGACAGCGCGGCTCGCCGACGCATCCGGCGAGGATGAGGGAATCCGGCCCATAGTGTTTGCCAAGTATTGATTCCCGAGTACGTACATAGGAAACCCATGCGTCGACAGTCTGTGCGCTGTTAAAAGGATAAAAATTTAGTATAGCTAAATATATAATTAAATCGTTTAGAAAAAAAAAGAAAAGAAAACTTACTTGAGTAAACCGAGGATGAATGCGTTAAACTTAACCAGTCCTTCTGTGACAGCATCTTCGCTATTTATCCTAAGTACCAGCTCGTTTAAAGATTTTGTTATTGGTCCTAAAAGTAAAGAAAGTTTAAGATTGTAATATACATAAACATTGTGTTTATGTGTATTTTTGTAATTTTTACTTTACCTTGTCTCGCCGTCGCTTCAACCATTTGCCAAACGGAATTATTGATAGCTCCAAATGAAGTGTCAATGCTCTCTTTTAGACCATCTCTAAATACTGCGTATAACGCTGGACATAATGCATTTAGAGCTATTTTAGCACAAGCTGGGGACTGTTTAGAATCCCCTAGGTATGCAAGTTCCGCTTGGTCAGTCGCCGGGGAAAAGTGTTGAATTAACATTTCAACGGCGTCCGTTACATTGGAGATCAAAGCTGAAAGTTCATCGGATATTTTAAGCTACCTATAGTTAAAACCTGAATGTGTAAATATTGAATTTATTTAAACTTATAGCAGCAATTTTAGCAACCACAAAATTGATGAAGGTATGTGGACAAAATCCGATTTTAGTATGCTTGGACAAAGAACTTTGTTAAATATAAATTTATTACGATAGTCTAATTTAGTGTAGGCAAAAGTGTTTTTTTTTTTAATATATTATAGGGGGCAAACGAACAGGCGGATCACCTGATGGTAAGTGATCACCGCCGTCCATAGACACTAGCAACACCAGGGGAGTCAAAAGTGCGTTGTCGGCCTTACAAGTGTAAATTACATATACTCCTCAATATTAACGCAGGCTTAAGTCATGAAAAGACTACGAATACCTGAATCTGTTCATGACTAAGTATTAAATTAAATTAAGTAAATAGGAATTTACCCCCCATTTAATGTTTTATAATAGGTTTGGTAAAAAAACATAATAGAATACAATTGATTTAGTGTGTTTTTTTACAATTTACCTCTCTTTTGTGAGACGTCTATAAAATCATACTTTCGTCTCCCTTCCATATGAACAGGGCTACCAAATTCATCCGGACTCACTTCAGCTTCTTCACATATTGGCATTTCCGCTAAGTTTTTGCCCTAAAATGTAAATTGCCAATCATGGGCATGTTTAAGAATCTAAATAAACGATAAAATCAGTGCCACAAAATGTATATGCCAAGCTCAGTTATTGCTAGTGAAATGCATAAACAACCATGTCTGCAAAGCAACTAAAGTATTCAGGCAAAAATAGAATACGTGCAAAACAAACAATTATTCTCTGTTGGTATCAATGTGTTTTGTCGTCTGTTTTAGTAGAATTACTAACAAATAATAAACGTAAAAAAATGAATAAAAGAAAAGAAACAAAGACACTACTACTTACTCACAGAAATCAGCGGACAATGACGTGGGCAACTAAAGTATACTATACTAGTAAATAAGTTACCTGCTGATAATGTCTTTGCGCTAAGACTGTAGAAATATTAGGTGAATTGGGTGGAGTGATGAGACTCTCCCCTTTAACGTCTTCCAAAGTTCTCAGTTGAACCTGTTGACACTCTGCCTGGGAATCAGGCTTCTGTGCAAAACTTACAGATTTCTTACTATTACAACTACTGCCACTCGATTCTGTGGATCTTTGATTCTCTTCTTGGGACCGTTTCATTTGTAAGAACTTGCTTACTTGATTCCTTACCTTTTGAACTTGATTTTGGTCCCACTCGTCCATGTTTTGACAACTGAAGCCGCTCTCTTTTAAGAATTCTTCTAGCTGTTGCAAATCGGCGCTACTTATCAGTGCGCCTGGAGGTGGAAATTCTATATATTCCATTTTTTTTGTTCGAGGTTTTGGTAATGGAGGAGTATGTGGCCTGTGGTACTTGATTTCATTTGATTTGCCTGATTCTAAACTGCTTTCAGTACCAACACCTTCGTCTGGATAGTATTCGTTATAATCAGCATCCTTTTCAGCAGCATCGAGAAATTGTTGAGAGAGCCGTTTGGCAGCTAAATCGTTGTTTTTCTTGTAGTCAACATTTTGATTTTGCAGATAATATGGTTCTTGTAGTGATCTTCTTTTCGTTTTATGTTCTGTTGCCGCTGTCATACATACGATGGGGTCTTGCATTAATTCATCCATTTCAAACATGCTATAACGTTTTGTATGTGTGTTTGATTTACGAGCTTTGTCCACGGATTTGCGTAATATGCTTTTTGGTAAGGGTGGCCTGGGTGGAGCCAATTCGCCAAGTTTGGCAAGGCGATTTTGATCAGCTAGCGAAAGTGAGCGTCTCGGTACGGCAGGATTACCCCTTTGCCCTTCGTTATTGGCACTTGCCTCTGAACTTGTAGCGCTATCATAACGATAAACAAAGAGTGGATTATAGTTTCCAGCAGGTGCGGGGCTGTTTTGTGCAGATGAGTCTGTCAGCATGGTTGAAGAGCCTCGATATCCTGAAGATGGTTGGGTCGCTGTGCTGGAACTCGACGAAACAGCTGTAGTATTACCTGTCAAATTGTTGCAATCACAACTTACAGGCCTGTTTTTGGGCTTGGATGTTGTACTACAGTATTTATCGGCAAATCTACTCTCTTTTTCTTTTACATGTTGCATTAGTTCTGGCAATTCTGATAACATCTGTTTACATTCTGCAGGTAATAAAAAGTTCAGTGAATCCCAGTCTTTTATATGCCCCAGACCTTTCTTTTTCAGCATTTCAACGTCATTGCATGAAAAGGGTCTTTTGTTTTTAGGTTGTAATTTATTTCTTTTCACTTCACTTGTTTTTGGTGATAGATTTACTTTTAAAGGATTTAAATAGATATTTGGTCTTCCATTCAAAAAACTTATGTCAGGTAGAGTATAATTAGGATATAAAACGAACACTGGTTTCTCATAATCTCCTTCTTTTAATTTCTGCAAGAATGATGTTTCAATCACCTTATATATTTCTCTTTCTTGATGGACAGTTGATTGTTGCATGCTTGATGTTTGCATACTTTTATCTAGAGTATCACTGTCAAGGTGGGTAGAGGTTGACTTATGTTCGCAAGAATCCCTATGCAAAATCTTATTCATTCTAGTAATTTGTGTTCCCTCTGACTCAGAACAGCTCGAAATGCTCACACTGGTAGTTGATGATTGAGAAGAATAGGCCTTTCGACTGTTTCGTAATTTAGATGGACTAATTATAACATTCAAAGCAGCTCTTTTGATATGAGGTTTATTTACTGTTGCGTATAAGTTACTTTCACTCTCAGAGAGTTTAGCTCCATCAGCTGTTTCTTCCTCTTCGAACAAAACCTCATCATATACTCTATTAGCGTATATATTAACAGGTGGAATTTCTTCGTATACTAGTGATGAGGTATCTTCTACATCATTTATCGGAATATCCATTTGGGGTCGATCTGCATTCATTGGTTTGAAATCACTCATCTTAGAGTGTTCTCCTAAAGATTCTGCGCTATCGCCGCCAGAACTAGACGGCCAGCATTCGGACTTCTCCATCTGTTCCATACTAACAATACCATCATTACTCATACTTTTCTGTTTCATAAATAATTTGACCAAACTAAACGATTGTTTGGGTTGGCTCTTATCTGAGGATGATTGATTTTCCGTTGAAGATGTACTCATAGGTTCACTGCAGTGTGAAGTACGTTGTTGGGAGACATCGTATACTTTCATACATGTAGGTGAGCCCGATAGCCTTTGGTTGGCAGTGAAGGAATCGACCTGTAAAATATGAACTTTATAAATGCAGTATTGCTCACACATCAACCAATGTGTGGTAACGCATTCCTAACAAATACATACGTACCGTTGAACTACTTAAAGCAATTGAATTAATCGAACTGTTCATTAATTTTCTTCTGTAGAGATTAGGCAAACTTTGGCTTTTTATGACAGAATTGTTCATGTCGTTTGTGGCATCATCTGATTCACGTGAATCTTCGTTGTTGTTGCCAGATGGATGCCTACAAACAAAAAAACTACGAGCTGTAAAACATCTTTATAAACATATTTGGTACTATAACGATAAAAAAGTATAGGTATATTAACGTCAGGAACATATGTTTATGTCATATGTATCTTTTTAATAGCAAAATTTTCAATATTAAAAAAATAAATGCGAATAATCACCTTCGTAACGGAGATTGGCTGCTCTGTTTCTTAAGTTTACTCCACGTGGTTAATCCTAAATCGCTTCTAGCCATTGATGTTGTTAGCTTATTTGTTAGTTTCTTACATCTCTCTAATAATTCTAAGTTCCTGCGCGTTCTTTCATCGTTATCTAATACTAGATTTTCTTCTACCCTACCCAATTTGTCTGAAAGGAAAATTTAATTATTAACTGAGCTTATCATGAGTAATATGTCTATGAATCATACAACGTATAATATAAACAGCTAGCAAGCTGTTAAAACATTATGTCATTATTTTGTTATGTTTCTGCTGAAACGCTGCGAAATAATATCTTACCATGTTTTTGATTGACGGCTGATTCGGCACACTCACTGTCCTCAGAGTAAGTGGTGAGGCTGCCCTCGAAGGCAATAGTATAGTTGTCTTTGTTAGCCTGGCAGGTGAGAATGAGGTCCTGCTCAGTGGGCAGCTCGCAGTCCAGGCTGTCCACGCTAAAGTGCACACCGTGTGCGCCCTCCTTTACCGGAGAGAACAGAAGTTCGGACTTGCATATCGACATCGTGTTGATTGAACCAACAGATTCTTCGCCCTGGATTATAAGTTTTAAATAAAACTTCATAATTTTTTTTAAATGAAAACGGATACTTTCCGAGTATATGAGATTAGTATAGATTGATCTAAGTCATATAGGTGAATAAAACCGATATAAGTCCCGAAAAATGCTCAATAATTTAATCTACTCGTAGACAATTAATCATGGCGATGACATACGATCTAGGAGCATACATTCTATTGTACCACCTAGGTGGTTTATCGCTTACTATATACAACTTTAACTTCTAAATGCATGTGGATCCAAAATAGGGTTCTTTAAATGTTTCACAAACTTCATGTCGTGAAAATTATAATACCTTTGTAAGAAGCTACTTAGGATGTGTATTATGGATTCCGCGTTATTGTATTGGACCTATTTGTCTAGCGAACAAACAACAATGTACATAGCAAAGAAACGTATCAGTACAAAATAACTTCTACCTCTTCAAAAAATATCATCCCTTTCATTTATTAATATTAATAAAAGACATTTTAGTTTTTATTTATTAAAATCGTCTTGAAATATGTAAATGTAAGATTTAATTATAAAACGTTTTATTATAGAATATTCTATCAAAGTCTTATTTTACTGTGCCATAAAAATTACAATGCGTGTACTATTTGATTCGTTAAGCCACATTCCTGTTTGGTATATGTAACGTGGACAAACAAAAGATTTAATTATATATGTGTACAGCATAATCCTTTTGAATAACATACTGGATATTCTCGACCAGAAAGTGCATAAACTTTTTAAACAAGGAGTGTTTATTGCTCTTGTGCAGTTGTTAATCACTTGTTATTCTTGGTACCATTACTAATAGTTGTTTAACTTTGTTATCACAATAGATTTGTACACGTGATGACTTATAATCTGTTTTAATGTCAATTTCAACTCTTTATAATTTAGCTTTAAAATTGGAGATACATAAATCATTCAAAACGAATAATGTAAGCAGTTTTACTAACTAACAAAAGACCTATATAAACAGAAAAAAAAAATTGTTAAGCTAGTTCAGGATTAAAAATATTTCCTATATACTTCGACAGAGAGTCGAGTAAAAAAATTAAATTTTCAAAATTATTTTGTTTGATAACGCTCTATGAAGCGATCTGTCTAGCTTAATTCTTGAAAATCCATATGTGAAAACGTATAAATAATAACTCGTTTTAACCAGAATAGAATACAGAGTTGGATTTACACGAGCACAACAGGGTTCCAGACGGCTACACGAGAGGTCTTTTTGAAATGTTTAATGTAAAAAATAAAACATACGTGTGCAGTTTTTTTTTACCATTGAAGTAGCTAACAATAGAATAAAAAGAATTTACAAATTGTAAACTTAACTTGTTTTTTAACCCAAATTTTATAGTTGTTTAAATGGTAAATACTAGTTTCAACTTTAAGAATAATAAAACCAAGCACGCGTAGTAAACATTCATTAAAATATCTATAGAATATCAGAATTTACAATTGGTAAAAGTAGAATATCTGTAAATATTAAAAATAAATACAAAGTAGGTAATAATAACAAGTGAACGCTTTGGGGAGATGTCGAAACCAACGTGTGCTAGTTCGAACATAAACATTTACGCCTGTTGAAACTCTGGATGCGGATGCAAGTTGCGTCTAAAAATAAGAAATGCAGCTTATACACTCAATAAACATGAATAATTCTATACTATTTGAATAGTTTTCTTTCGAACATTTAATTTTGTTTTAGTTCATTTTATATGATAAATCACCATACACATTCAACCCGGAGGTTTATTTTGAGAGTCCCTTTATATATTAGCGAACATTCCCACATAGTTTCATATAAAAAGTTAGTATAGTTGGCACGAATATATAAAGTATGTTTTATGTGCTAACGAAAAAATTTAACAAGCTCTATTGGGCACTAGGATATTACGGAGTGACAAACAACATGGCCGTTTGGAAGAAGCGTTATCATCAATTTAATAATTTTCCTGCTAGAAATGAGGTCACAAACCATATTGACGCTATGATAATGCTCTTGTTCGTACAATTAAATTTACTATATCTACTTATAATTCTGTATTACTCTCTAATACGATTCAATAAAATCTTAATCAGCAACTCGGCTTAATGAGGGTAGTTGTTTACTTAAGAATATAGCTGCTTTTAGATAATTAGTTTAATAATGGTATGGGTTTAATATCTTTGTTTGTCTTTATACAATAGTTATATATTATTTAGTTTATGCTACAAATAGAAATAAAAGAAAAAAAAACAAAGATTGTTGTTGAAGATGTTATTATGAATGATGAAACCATAACCTTCAACTTTATTATCATATGTTATTCTATCATTTCTACATTATAGTTTATTAAAATAATTGAACGAAGCCACGTAAACAAATGACGCAAAACAAATTATGTGACTCACTGAATAATATCCACTATAAGAGTCCCAATCGTACTCCGTCACACCCATTTTTATTTATTTTTACCGACACAAATAAATTATACACAATATTAAAATTATACACAACTCAGAAAGTCGTGTGTGTCATAACATACGATTGTTAACACTATCAACGTCAATAAAGTTCACTCAGTTCGCACGAAAGTCTTATCTCACGCATACACAATTATTTATCAGCTTCTCCGAACTATAATATTTAATGGAGAAGCTCCTTGTTATTGAAATCATTGCAGAAAGTACGCGAGCAATGGATAGCACAGCACTCCCGAGAGATCTGGGTACGACTGGGGCACCAGGAATATGAATTTTAATATTAGCCACCGCAAGCGCTTGTCAAACCGTGTTGTAATTCCGCGTTCTACACATACCGATGTACAGACGCGACTGACAACGAACTACGGTGTGATTCAAAATCGTATAAAATAGGGCAATAAACGCCTAATTAACTCGGTAATTGCAATTAAATTCTGTATATCGAGTTCCAATTAGTACAACCTTGGAGAAACAGGTTGAACAAACTATGAACCCTTTAATTATTATGAAAATTAGGAATGTATTTGATACCGATTTCGAGTTCACTATTATTTCGATGTTATTTTGTCGAAATAAAGATATGTTCATATATTTTGGTTTGGTAGACTATTTAAACTTTAAACAGATTACTGAGAATGCTCGAATTGTATCAAAATCTTGAGAATCTAGCATTTGGAATTACTGATTAATTAAACACTTATGGCTAATCTGGTTGATAAGGATGTGTAATATTTTGGTTGTTTTGGTAGAATTTTGTAATTTATAAGGAAAATAATAACCTTATTAAATATATAAATAAAATAAAATAACAATAAAAAGAATTGTCAACTGTCTACTTTTTGGATTCGACCGTGAAGAAGTGTTGAGATCTATGGTTTCAGCGGAATCCTTACAAAACACATTTTAATTTTTCTTTTTTTTTGCGAATCTTAAAACCGGTTCACAGGCTCAATTTTTTTCGTATACTAACCGTAATGCTCTTTATAAAATTTCAATAAAAAATATTACTTAATACATCTTTTTGATCAAAGAAATAAATATTATTGCCAAAAAAAATTTTTTATCGGAAAAATTTTTCAGAATTTAAAAATTGCTAATTATGGGGATTTTTGGCGAAAACAATAAATTTAAAGCTTCGGGGCAGTGAGGAAAAATTATTCTAGAGCTTTAAACTTTTTAGGATTCAGAATATTCTAAGGTTGAAAAATGACCAACGACATCCTTTGTTCATCAATTATATCCATAGTAACACCAACTTATCCAAATATCCTTAAATATGCAAATTTTTAACTTTTTCAATCAAAATCATTGCTTCGATTTTTTGTTATCGAAAAACACTAACCGCTTTTTATAGGAGATATTTCGTAGCTTGTAAAACCCTACATCATGTTACGATTATTATTTCTAGAGTTATTAACCGTGAAGTTCAAAAACGACTTTATTACTATGATCGATGATAACTCTGCGCCAAATCATCGTACAGACCTGACGAACAGCTCAAATTAATAGGAATTAAATTTCTTAAACGATTATTATAAGCAAATTAACAATTTGAGCCCGAGGAACGTTTTTATCATGAGCAACTATTTATTTTTCGATGGTTTTTGAAGAATTACTCTGAATTGTTTTTCGTGGTCGAGTCCGGGAACTAGATACTTCAATCAGCAAACAGCACAGCAAAGTTACAATTTGCTTTTTTTACTGTACGACCATTTGCTACTGAATTACAGCTTATTGAAAATCATCCAAAAATCTGAATTTTTATACCCCTTATTTTTTGTGGCTAGTTTATCAAAACCAACTTATCTGGAGATATTATTGAACAGGTAAACGGATGTAGTATTTTGTATTACTAAGTACCGCAAAAATATAGCAACGCACCGTTTTGTAATCATTTGAATAATTATATTAGGCCAGATTTTAAAATTCTTAACAATAAAATGAAAATATAAAAATAGTAAAAAAAACGAACGTTTGAGAACCAGTGACGGATAGGGTAGACTCATTGGTAACGCACACATAGAGAGACAGGGCAGTGTGTGCACGACCGAACATAAGTATGGTTAAATATAGATCACACATACTATACTAGTTGTGTAGGGAATTGTGTGTACGACCGAGGGGAATAACGACTGTTAAACTGATTGACGCAATTTCAATGTAGACAGTACACACACACAGCGGCATTGTTCTTATTTTATTATTACTACCGTACTGCTACATCCCGTGGGACCAACGCACTTATAGTCGCTATATAGGAAGGTTTAATTATGAATAACCTATGAATGCCTGAAGTTTCTATTTCCCACCCACGTGGGTAGGTGTGCGTACTCCACGGCATTCGATATATTATGAGCATAAAAATGGCTGTATAAATATTTCTTATCAATATCATTCATTACTTTCAAGGGTATTAAAATTGAAACTGTGCTCAGTGTGAATAGATAAAATAAGTCTTTCGAAAAATGATGTATTATTATATTCTATCTTGTCATTATACATATATACAATTATAGAAAAACGCTAACAACGTTTGACCGTTTGGGAGTTGAACAAATTTTTTTTTTCCTGATATATATTTTTTATGTCATTCATTTTATTGTAACTGATCACTAAGTGGTAGACACTATATTTTATTGCTATTTTGTTTTTTTAACACAGATGAAGTCGTCACGATTATTGGCCATTATGAACGCTGTGAAGCCTGTAGTCATTTTTTTCTACATTGCGGTAATACGAACTCATTTCTTGATCATGTTAACGTTTACACTCGGACAATAAAATACGCATTAAAATTACATCTAATATGAAGCTGACAACCAGATATAAAATCCAAATTTAAGAGAATATCTATCTACCCCGACCAGTTGGAAGGGTTTAAGATTCCGTACTCGCCTTATGAGTTAAATGGGTTAACTTTATAGGGGTGAAGCTTTCTGTGTCATTTACAAAATCATTTGTCGAGTTGCTGTATGGCGCATTGGATGTTTAGTTTAAGGTGGGTTCTACTCACAAAAGAATAATATATGTATAGGTAACGTCGTTTGCATATAATAACATTCCATCACGACTTTAGACTGATGTAAAGTCAAAGAAAAGCGTTTTTTTTTTTTTGTAAATTTTAGCGTTTGATGACAATCTCATCTGAAGCCAATGATAATGTACCCTCTGAGATAGTAAACACGCTAAACTTAGAGAGGAACTGGCTCTCAAGTGCCAGCTGCACTGAAGAACACACCTGTAGGTGCTTGGCGTTTGATTTTGGTCTTGAAGGTGGTAGCTAGTCAGGTGGGCATAAGAAAAATATCTACAATAACACGAATTGATTTTACGTAATTCTTCACAAAATTTGTCGCTATATACATGAAATGAGCCTCTAGCCTGGGTCTGGAGAAATGTTTTTCCCTTGATCTAAGCATTTACACCACCACCTACACCATCACCATTTAAGTAATTTTAAAATATAGGTTTAGTTTCATAAAATGTGTTAATCCTAAGTGTACATATTTTGTTTATAAATTGGGAAATGATTATACAAATAGAAGCGAAGCGTGACGGGAATTTTATTAGGGCGGGATAATTTTGTATATATTATAGGTTATAAAAGTGATGTATAAATAAAGTAGTGCCATCTATATCTCTAAAGCGTCATCTATCGTATAAAAGTCACACGTAAACAGTTAATATTATTAAATCACACTAGATGGCGGTATAGTTGATAAAATATACAAAATTTTAAAATATTAAGAACACGTTATAATTAATATTGAAAATAGTGTTAATAAAACTTGTGCTTTACAGATAAAATGACGAGTAAGCGTTCTCTTGATATAGACGTGATTGTGGAATGCAGTTGGAAAATAACAATGGTACAGCAATGTGAGGCGAACCTGCAAACTACTGTTGACACTGATACTGCTGTCGAAACGAAATGTTTCCAAGAAAGAACTCGAGATGCTCGCGAACATCTCACCACGAGGGTTACTCTGCAATACACCATAATTCAATTTCATCTGCACTAATAAAGATAAATGTTATTAAACTGAAAACAAAATAAACATATTACATAAACATAAATCGTGATATATAAATAAATAGGTATACAATCGTACATATAAACTATCCATATATTTTAGTTACCATCACCGGCACAAAGAAGTATATAGGGCAATACCTACATATTAAAACAATCGAAGTTTACAAATACCTATGGTTCCATTGTTAATTTGTATGGTTTGTTGAAGTGCATGTTTTTCAACATTTGTATATTTATACAAATAGACTTATTTATAATTTAATTTTTGTAACATATTTTTTCTCTCCCAACAACATGGTATGGTATACCATATAAGTACATGAAAAAGAAATAGCTACGGTGAAGATATGAATATTCGCATGTTAGCATTCCAGAAACTACGACAAACACCTAAGTATCTGTATAAATTAATTGGTTTTGGAATGCTACATGTCAACGTAAACTATTTTTCAGGGTTTTTACAATGTTTATAGTAGTCATGTACGAGTGTTCGTCGGTTAGGTGTCTAAAATGTGACTCAACACCACTTACTACCACAGAAATCCATTAAATTGATTAAAGGAAAACACATATAACAGTATTAAAGAGATTTTCTGTTCCTCCTTCTATACTCTTGATTTTTATAACCTACAATAGTATGTGGAAATATTGGTAAATATGTTCCGCAGTGCAATGTTCTACAATTGTTTAATGTTATTTTACTACATACGAACATTTTAAAATCCAAAAACTAATCTTCAGTTAAACACAAATAAAAGCACACATAAATTAAAATTGTAAGTAACATTTAAAATAACTAATTAATACGGCTTCAAATATTTTTTGTATCATTCGATAATTTCCTCACTTTTCATAAAAAATCGACGATATTTATTTATAACACGCCAACAGTATTCAAATAAAAACTAGTTTTGCCTCACGGTTTTATCTGAGTAACTGCTCCGCTTCGACTTGTCACGTGAAATATTATATCTTAGAATGTTCCTTAACAAATAGGAAACTCTAGTTTGTTTCAAATCGGAGTTGTACTTTCTGAGTTTCTTATATACGAAAAACTTTCCAACTTTATAATACTTTATATATATGTTATTTGTGTAGATTTGCAATTACTGATTTTTTCATTGTTCACTTACTTACACAATAGCGAATATTATACCTATAATAAATTAGTTTTATTTATTGCAATCACTTCACTCTTAATAGATTGATCTTGACCGTGAATTATAGGAAAATTGACATTTGTTTTATGATAATCTCACCATCCTACTCGTTTGACTGTTAACAAGTACTCTAATGCAATTGACCCCCAAGTGCAGAATTAATCCGGTTGAGCTGTTGCACGAGTCGCTTTCCGCGTTCTTGCACTCTCTGCGTTGCTACTTGATACTTCTTTCCAAAATGAATATCGATTTAATTATTTTAAAACCATTATCTACTGCATTAAACCTACTACATTATTAACCTATTACGTTTTGAAATACAATTAAATAATTATAAAAAACATAACGGGTTCAAAAATAACGTCGGACGGACTGTAAGCAATTCTTATTTTTTTAATGAGTAGGTAGGTGATCATTGTGATAAAACATGATATGGTAATATTTTAAATGATCTATACAAATGACTAATTTCAGGTACTTCTGTACTTCTATTATACTATATTTGACAAACAAAAAAACTTTTTTAGTACTTATGATTTTTTTAAATAATTATATGATTCTACTACCATATATTTGTGTTAAGATTAATAATGAATTAAAGCCATGATGGTTCAGTGGTCAACGTGTTCGTACGCCGCGTCGATCGACGTAGGTTTGAATTCTTACGAATGAGTTGAAGCTTTCGGTGAAGGTAAATGTGATGAAACATATAATGGTGATAAGGCTTTTCCTAAGCTCACCAGGCTACTATCACCTTCGAGTTGAAAATCTGTCGCCAAGCACTTATGAGTGCGTGTTCTGGCAGCTGCACTTAAGAACCAGTCCTCCTTTAGCTTTAGCATGTTACCTTAGGCCTCATCAAACGCTACAACCTATAAAGTGTTAAAAACTATATTCATTATTATCATCAGCCTGTAAGAGACCCACTGCAGGACCATAGTCCTCTACCCAAAGGTAGTTATGGGTATAACCACCACGCCGAGTTAAAACTGAGAAATCCACCGTTCTAAAATTTTCCCACATACGTTGGTACTACTATAAGAACATTACTCAAGTTCACATTTCCTCACGATGTTTTCCTTCACCGTCAGCCGTTAGTGTTACCAATTTAAATTAGTAAATGTACGCGAATTCCTAAAAATTTCTTTGGTACGCCAAGGTTCGCGAACCTGCGGGAATCGGATTGATTTTCCACCGGTGAAACCACTACGCCACCACGACATTTTATTCTTTCCACTAACTATATTGGAGTCAAACAATAACCATATAATTTATTAATGTAGGGACCATTAAACCGACAAAATATGCAACCAACGTGAGTATAAAATAACTCCAATGTTATAAAATATACATTTTGAAAAATGTCTTTTACGTGTCTTTATAGTCTTATTTAGTTAGTTAGAATTGTCTCCCTCTTAACCATATATATAATAAAAATACGAATATAAGAATAATTTAGTACGATAATTATTTTTGTTAAATTTCACCCAAAACCTTTTTTTTTATAAAAAAAGCAATTTACTCCAATTACCTCAGTACATCTATTATATTGTTAAATGTAACCCAAAAACCATATCTGTCGATAAACATCTCTCAGTTTTAAGAGGCAATGCACAAAATTTACACCACATCTAAAACATGAGGATAAAAACCTACCGCGAACGTAAATCACAATTAGCTTCACAAATAAATTTCAGGATGTCTGCACAATTTATTTATAATAACTAACAAATACATTTCGATTTTAACGTATATATTTTACCTATTGGGGTTCCCGAATGCATAACATAAAAGATGCTTTTGGTTTACTGTAAGAGCGGGCGTACAATTTTTTATGTCTTCATCACTTACAAGGTAATAATTTTGGTGTCTTTACGAATACAAAATAAAATAAAGTTAAGTATCATACTACGTTTCACGGCAATTCACCTTGATACTTGCTCATTTCGTCATGTGATATAAAGAAATAAATATGGTCATGGCTTTGTATGTCAAAATAAATCTGTGGACCTTCAACTCTTTCCAAAATGTATTTCTTAAAAAAAGGCCATAGTCGTAAAGAGTGTTGCAATGGATATATACTCGTATATATATATATATATTAATATTCATATAGAGTATTTATTTGTAGGTACATTTTAATAAGCCTTACGCAAAAAGTATCTTCTGATATATTTAGGGTTAGCTAAATACACCCGCGACTTCGTCGTCCGCGTTATCCTGCGCAGGCATCCGACACGGACCACTACTCCAAAAAACAAAACATATTGCAGAACGTGCGTAGTGTTTACAAGAATCGTAGTCTATTAAAACTTTAATAACTTTATATTAAAGGAAGATGATGTGATAATTCTCACAGTTAAAAGGACCAAAAAGTTTTATACAAAGCTCATTCGGAATTAGCAACACCAATATTCCTTCATATGTTGAATTGAAAAACATGGATATCATTTTAGAATTATTTCTTGCACCTTGTAAGATGTCTGCCTTGTCGGATTAAAATTCGGTACAATTATGTACTTAGAGGAGTTTCCTTTTAACTACTGTTTACATCATGTAACTATATTCAAAAGTTTTAGAGATTAACTATTATTATTATTTATGCCTACAGTTACTATAGGTACACTAGAAAATTGCCACGAAATTACATCTCAACTTACAAGTGATATATGTAACTAACTCTTTGTTGAGATAAACCTATATAATTACGTAGTTATAATTTTCCGTGTTTGTTTGACCTTGCTTCAGTTATACACGTAATTCACTACAATGCCAATTAAAAAAAAAACTTGTAATTTTTTATGTAACAAAATAACTAGTTATCTACGATCTTTTCGGATCGTACATTTTCCATTATACACGATTTAAAGTAAAATATTAAATAAGTTCGTAGGAAAAATATGTACTATTTTTAGGGTTTATAACGTTAGACGTCGCTATTTAAAGAACTAGAAATGTACGTTTATATAAACATAAATATATGTGCGACTTAAATGATGGAAACCTTGTAAGTACCTACTTTTTTCTAACGATACACATTTATTTATATCTTGTTATTTCACTACTATAGGTAGTAACTTATAAGTATTGTTTCTAAACATTTCTGTACAGAACAGAATCGTAGTTAGAATTTAAATATTATGAAATTCTACAACGCTTATCATATAATTATTTAAGACATTTCGAATTTTCAAGCTATTAAATACCGTACTTGATTTTATAAGTAACTAGCAGGCCTGGCAGACATTGTCCTGCCCTGATCATAAAAAAATATATACTTATATGCATGAAACGCTTAAGGCGGCTTGACTTTTTCTGATTCTTTCAACAGTTATCATTATATTTCGACTAATTTACAAAAAAAAACATTGACTAATTATGTACCTAAACCTTTCCTGTAAATTACTCTATCTATTGGAGACGACCCCATTACAATTCGTTCAGTAGTTTTTGAGTTTATCGGGAACATCCAGACAGACGCGGCCGACGACTTTGTTTTAAAATATGTAGTGATTACAGTTTTGAAAAATAACGCAATAATTTAAGAGTTACATTTATAGATTCTTCATTTTAGGGAGGATAATAATAACCTTCCTTTTTGGTATGACTTTAATTTTTCAATTTCATAGAAAACTGTTTTTAAATTGGTTTTCATAAACGAGTCAGCATGAACGAGTGTCTTTTGTAATATTTGGGAGGGAACTAGAACGCTTGCTTCAATTAATTATTTCGAGTCTATCTTAAAGTTTAGTGGTTTATTAAAAGCGCTCACATCATGCGTCCTCTCATCGATGATGGCGTCGTGTGGCAAATTGGCGGTCATCAGCAGTGCGTGTATATCTTCAGTTCTGAAGCTCTCCATGTCCGCCTCAGCGAGGTTCGCATCCAAATCCCTGGCGAGGTCGTTGTACCGGGATGTGAACTCGAAACGTGCAGCGAGGTCGCTTATACCTTTATATGAGGCAGACACAGAGGACAGCACTGAGGTGTGGTGGCAGGAGCCGTCTCGAAAAATTGGGCTGAAAAAATGTAAACATAAATCGTTTTTAAACTCTTTACAGTAGTAAACTTTCAAAACTTATACTCTAAGAAGGAGGCAAGTGCACGTTGTATAAATAAATACGAAATTAAAATCAACAGAGATTTAAGGTCTTTATGTATGTGCATATAGTTTGATACTAATCCCGCCTATTGTTCACGCTTTGTGCGATACAGTCTTATTACTGTTCTTGAATTAACATCATAAGTTCTAATATAGTATGTACTCGTAATCTACGACGGAAACAAAACAAGTTTTAAAAATTTGGGTATTTAAAAAACATGGTAAAAAACGTAGACACGGTGGATTTGCCGGTCTTCAATTTGAAATGTTCTTTTTATTTCATACTGGCGAATGGACAGCCGCGAAATTCTCAATATGCGTTTTGTGAGTTCTCGGTATGTTTATCTCAGATTTAATAATTGTTGATCGTTTATAGTTAGTGTTTATATGATATAATTTGTGTACTTAACTACAGTTTATTAAATAACATTCACTTTCAGAAACCATTTATATAATTATCTGGTATAAAATCTCATTTACGTCGTCTCTCGCTTTACAAATTAATTGTATTCTGCCGTATTATAAATTATAAGCCATATTTCCATCGCTGTTTCGCTTCATGATATTTCCTTATAATATTTTTTATGCGAACAATTATTTCTGACCTTTAAATTATTAGCAGTGTTGAATAGTCTTATGAGCTTGAATATGAAAAAGCTGGATATATAGATTTACAAGATTATTTTAAAATCTTGCATGACGAATGTCTACTTTCAAAAATGGTTTACTTGTCACCTGATGAAGGATTAATATTTTATACTAAATAACTTCAGCAATGGTGAAATAAGAATTAATATAAGGCTAACTTACTTATAATCGAGAAACCATAAGTAACCAGAGTTGTCGCAGTGCGCATCGAGGTCATCGTGTGCCGAGAGTTGACTCCCGGTGAGACTGGTGTTGCTATTGCAGTCCTCGTCGGCGCCTACCACCCCGGGGCTGGCCGCCTTCAGCCCCAGCCGTGGCGGTGGCCCTGGAAATGTACACAATTACAATTATTACAAAAATTTATTATTATACTTGATCGTCAATGTTCATATGAATATTGCAGAGTCCTTCTACTTTTGGAGGTACATTTAACCATTTAATTACTCCAGAGTTTTTGAATGTATCTTTAAGTTAAGTAATGGCTTTTATCTTTTATTTCAAATTATCTGTTATTTGGCCCTAAATTATGTAATATTTGAGGCATTTTACGTACTATATAGCCTGGTTATTGTGAAGTGTAATGGAAATAGTAAGAAGAAACATAGATTCTAAGATGCCACAAAAACTTCCTAGAACATTCTAATAAGTAATTCCCTTATTAGACAACTGAATTAACAGACAACAAGACTTTGTAAAATAGAATAAAAACCCATTTAAAAATGGTAGTAATAATTTTCAATAGTGAGGATTTGTCGCCAATGTAGCAAAAGAAATAGTTAATCTCCTTCTTTTTATCGATTATTTATAATTGTCAATCGTTTTAACATTATAACGAATACAGTTAACTCTGTATCTCACGTTATAATAATTGTTATATAATATATGTATTTTAAATTCAGCTATGTCCAATTTTAATCGTTCATCAGTTTTTAAATTATGGTAATATCTTCTAAATGTTTATACGTGTAAAATTTAAACATAATAAAAAGTAACTAAGAATCTTATGAACGGCAAAATACTTAAAAGAAATAAACATCTTATATGAACGATTCAAACTGGACTTAGCTGATTTTGAAATGTAACGACACATTATTATTAACCACCAACCGCCACTACTGTATTATAATATTTCATGCAAACAAACTTCTCATCTTTGAGAAGGAATAAAATGAGGGCAACTGTATGAAACGAAAACTCTTTCCCCACGAACCTTAATTTGACGATCTTGTTTTATTAAGCGTCTTGTCTGTTACTTATTATGCTATCAACGAATTTAGTTCAACTTTGTTATGAACTACTTAAAATGTACGTGTATTTCTAAAAGTCTATTTTTATCGTTTACGTTTTTACAATATTCAATGAAGTTAGTGGTACCATATATAATCATTGTAAATGAGAGAGAGCAAGATGATTTTGATACTGAAAGCGTTTCTTATAAATATTTATAACGATTTAAATTAGTCTACTTTGATATAGTAACGTCTTAACTAAACTCTATTTACTCATATCAAATAATGTTCTCTCAAAACATAAATCGTTTAGTAATCCTCAAGGAGCAATGAATATTATACAGTTATATCACTATGAATTTGATTTCGTGCTGTTTTATTTGAGATAGGTCGTTAAACAGCATAATAAAAGCTTTAACTATAAATAATTCACCCTACGGCGCCGTATTATGCAGTCATGATCAGTGTGTTGCTGTACCTGCTAAATATATGGTATATACGTGTGAGGCGTGGGCTGCGCTCGCTGGACAACATGCCTTATAGGGAATGTTGGTGTACATCCAGAGCATAAGGAAAACTACGTAATGTAGTGTTACAATCTGCCGCTTTCTATAAAAAACTCATAGCAATGTGAGAGTTTAATGTATTTAATCATTGGCCATGCCTTTATTGTAACTGGATTTCTTTAATTATATAAATTAGAAAAATATTTTTTTTTGTTGTTTTCGCATAAATGTATTCGGACTTAGCAATATAATGGGGAGAGAGAGTTGGTCGCATTTTGATACGAGTCAATTCCCTTCCCCTCGATGAAAATAAAAAACAATTGGCGAATGTATGAAACGTATCACTTCAGAACGTTTCATCTATTTGGCTAATTCTTTTTTTTGTTGTTGTCTTTGTAAATGTCAGGGCAACGTATGAATAAAAAATGTTTGAAAAAATCGTACGGAAAAAAGTGTAAGATTTGGGTTATCTCCATATAAAAAGTAAGTGAGATAGAAGACACTAGGAAGATCTTCAAAAATATTGTTAGAATTAACAGAGTTCACTTGTTCAATTTTATTTAATTATTTGGTAGTAGGTACTGTAAACGTAAAATTTGGTTTCAATTTCTTCGTGCCGTGCAAAGCCTGGACGGGCAACTAGTACAGTTAGAAAATTATATTAATTTACTCCTAGGCACACAGATGTAGATTATTGGGATTTCTTTAATTGTAGTAATTTTTAACCATTTATTAATATTATTGTCTCTTTCTAATAAAGAACATTCTAATATTTAAAACTTCTAACATCAAAAGGCTTACCTTACATAACCAACATGTAAACATTAATAGACCTTGAAACCTTGACGTTAGTATTGGCAACAGTCATTGTCTAATGACCTGTAAGAATGCGGTTGTTTGGTATAATTATATTCCAATAATTATATAATAATTATATTTATATTATATATAAAGGTCTGTAACAACTTTTATTTTGTTTGCAACCATACTCCCTACATAATACAAGTGACATATATATAATATCGGGGTTACCAACCGTCACGGATCATAATGCACCGTGAGGCTGAGGACTGTTGTTAGCTCGATTGGACTATACAATTGACGTAATTGCCCACTGACTCATCAATGATACATCGCCCGCAACGAGAAACGACTGTGACTGGTTTTTCGATTGTTTTGTTACAATATTACGTTGATATAAACATATTTCTACAGACTGTAACTTAATTCGATGTTGTAATTAACATGAAATAATATTAGCTCTCATAAACTTTAAGGACATTTTTAATCGCGAAGAAAGATTTAAAAACTTTTTTACCTTTAAAAGAAATTTAAAACGTTGGTTTAAATTAATTCACATATTTTATGACCAGCATCGTATCTGAAACTAATTGACTTTATCACTACATATTATAAAACAAAGTCGTCCGCCGCGTCTGTCTGACTGTCTGTATGTTCAGGATAAACTCGAATCGACTGAACGGACTGTACGATAAATAAATTTATAGCTGTATATTTCATCTTCACTTATGTTAAAACTACATGCTTCTTGACCTTGGTTATGCAAATATTTTTTCAATTAAATAACTTTAAATGTTATGGTATTATAAGTTAATTAAAGTTATAGTGCATATCTATTTTATTTCAAAAATTGGTCGTGTGCCTAATTGAATTTCCCATGTTACGAAGCCTCTAGGTTAGTACGCTTATAAAGATGAAATTTCGGAATTCCATTCTAAGCGTACCTATACTATATACACACAATGAACTTTTGTATAGAACCTAGAACTTAGACCGATTGGATTAAGCATCGCGGTAACTTTTTTTTATTATTGTAACATGACTACATTGTGCCTAATAATAAACACAGTGCAATAAAAAAACAACTGAGGTCTATAATTCATCGGTGCATGGTACATGCTGGTAGCAATCCAGTTGTGTACAGACAGACATTCAGTTAGTAAATCTTAATAATTTTATTAAGTAAAAGTGTGTGAACAAATTATGAAAGCCTTTACATATAATATAAAGATTTAATAATTATTATAGTAGAAATATAAATTACCTCGGGGCTCTAGAACTAACTTTAGTCGAAACTTATTTTTCCTTTCTTAGAAATCAAATGATGCATATTCTGGTTATATTCATTGACAATCATATATATGTTTTCTTTTCAAAAATAAAATTAAACAGTCCACTGTGTATACATGTTCATCAAATTCGACTTGCTTTTCTGCCGTGACGCCGTTCATGACCCCCGAGATCAACTATAGCCGTGAAAGGACTAGTTAGCCTGGGTTGTTATCGAATGTCCGCAGAGCGCCAAACGCTATTTGCTTATGGTATAGGTATGCATAAGTAAGTTCATACATACCACCGGTCGATGAGGCTCCTTTCTTTGTACGTAATAAATCACAGTTTATATAATTTCCTTTTGAATTAAAAATATAAAATCAACATTTACAAATTAATCTTAACTGTTCGTTTTTTTTATTACATTTAAGTCTAATTATAGAATTAAAGATCAAGAAATCAGATGTTGCAGAGTTCAAGTAAAAAAAGTCTAACATTCATATGAACATTTTATTCTTTATTTGGACATTACGTGGACAGGCATAGGTGGGCTAGTATGGCTTATTAAATATATATTATTATTAGTTCTTATTAGTGAACAGTGTTAAATAGTCAACTAATATGCGTGACACATCAATTGCAATTTGTTTTTAAAACGCCCTAGAATACGAGTTATTTTATTGCTGCATTCGTCGACAACCGACGCGACGCAGTAAGTGGGCGGACACAGTGTGTTAGTTCATTCTTTCAATTTAACGACTTAAATTTAAGGAATCTTGGTATCGTAGTTACTTTTAACGTTGCTATAACATTCTTAGGCATTCTCAATGATATAAATTAGTCCCATTCATATCGGTTTGAAAAAGGAAAACCATGCTTAAATGCGTTACATACCTATAATATTATTTCATCTGTATACAATAATTGTAGTCTGATGAGTTAACAATGGTAACAGATTTAGAAACAATTTATATTTAGGCCACCTCTGCAGTTGATCAAGCTCCGTTTGAAAGTAACGTGTAATTAGTGTCAGGAGAATAAAAATTTCGTGGAACATGCATTAGGAGACGGAGAAAGCATTCCAAATTCAAAGTTCGTTGTTACCCCAATGCTCTGATGGATAGTGGCACTGCGCCAACGAGTCTGGCTTACCCATATTTTCCTACATTATCGAAACTGTGCTTGTTATATTTAGTAATGAGGCGTATCACGGCAAATGAAAAACATGCAAACGTGGATATTAACCGTATTCACGTTTAACGTGTTCGCGGCTATTTGTGACGCAATTATTCATGCCGGTTCGTTTTGTCTGTCTCGGAAGGAAAGCGTTATTTTTCAAAGGGAATTATAGTCTTCAGAACGATCTTTCTTTTAATCAACACATATCTTATTTATAAGCAACGTATTCTTTTTAAAAAAGTTACTAATTTAAATTTCGTAAATTATAATAAATATACACATTAACAGTGTCCAATACATCCATTGCCAAATATTACAATTGCAATGTCCTAACTGTGGGAAGTATTGCACGTTGGTTTAAAATGCTAAAATTGTTGCTTAGCGCACTGATCTTAAGTTTTAATTACATTTTCACAACGGACAATTCTGATTTTATAGTTACTTTTTGCAACGTTCCGAAAGACAATGAAAAATACCCGTGAGATCGGTTACTAAATTGGCCATGAGTGGCTAGAGGTCGTTTGGCTCCTACCACTATATTCTGATACAGTCGCTGAATTAAGAAACAATATATATGTAGTTAGACAGTTACGTACATTCTATACAAGACGCTATACAACGTCTGAACGTTTCGTTATTGGTATAGACGCTTTGTGACATTGTATCCAATGTTAACAGTCTGATAACTACTTATATTCGTATTTAATTTAAAAAGCAGAAAACGTAGAATTTAATTTAAAAATAAGCCATAAAATGGTAAACTCATTGTCCCAATACTTAACTAATATTATCAATGCGGACAGTTTGTAACGCTTTCACGCCTTAACTATTCAACCGTTCATCAAGAAATTTTTACCCACACACGGTGTAACGGGTAGAGAAAAAAATATAGGATAACCTTTCATCTAGAAAAGTACTGTTCCGAGGGTTCGGTCAAATGTACGTTAACGCTAGCGACAGCGCGGGCAAAAATTGTAGCCCGGTGAAGCTGTAAGGCCAATAGCGTAATCAGTCCTAAAAAAAAGTAGACAATAGGATTTTTTTTTCAAATATAGCATTAGTTAAATAAATTAAAATATATCGAATAATCATTACCATATTCGTAATTTATTTCCCTGACACTTTCTTCTGACCCGAATAGTAAACAAAAATATGTGTGGAAACGGTAACACGATACATAAATACACTAAACAACCTTTCACCTCCGTAGGCTGGAGTTGTCCTTACCTAATATGGAACTGAGGCGCCACTGGACCACCGGCTATGTTAGTGAAACGCTAAGTCTATAAACTCAGCTACGTTCCAAGAACTGTGGGCGAATCTAGTAAACAATAAATGTAAGGATAAAAATGCTATCCTGGCATAAACGCTCCTCGTTTAAAAACGCTGAGTTCAGGAATTATAAATGATCTAATCAGATTACTCTATTGAAGTAGATTTAAAACTACAATTTTTAGAGGGTTTTCCAAATATTCTATTATTTTTAAACTAATAATTAATTATTATCAATAGGAGAATGATAAAATGGACGAATGAAAAAAGACTGTAATTAATAAATAAAGGAAACAAAAAAAAATGTTAATCGTATTAATTATTCTATTATATTCAAAACATTAAATCTTCTTTCCACATCTAACTAAACAAAAAATATTTGAGATTGATTCGCCTCACACGTAGGGAATTTTTTTAATCTTTAGTACAATTTATCACATGAATCGTGTACCAAATGCTTCTAAATCAGATTAAACAGTTCATATATAGATCGATGTTCCCATAAGATGTTGACAGATCCAAAGTCGTCAACGAAAATATTAAACTATTCGAAACGTACCTATAAATATATATATATATATATATATATATATATATATATAATGAATATGATGTATATATAAAATTAACTTATAGTCTTATCTACGTGATTGTTTTCTTTTTCCTATAAAATGTGGTTTTTTCATCAGAATGTTTACACTAACTAATAAGCAATATTTATAATTGAATTTTATTTTAATATATATTTTATATTCATTAATCATTTGAGGTGTTATTTTTCCATAATTTACTGAATGTTTGATTTATAACAAATATGTATTATTTACATAACTACGTAACATTCAAAGTACATTAGAAAGAAAATGAATAACCACTACCCAGATATTGAGTAAAGGTCACATTAGCCGATAACAGTGTAGATATTTTTAGTTCCTGTCGTAAAGTTATGTATACAAAAACAAATGTTATGTAAAAATATCAACAAAATTGGAGCAATAGTTATTCCTTATAATATATGATACATATATTTTAACATTTTTGGTTAGTAGTCCGGTGAAACTGTAGCGGTCTTAACAAGCCAACGGTGTAGTCAGTTCGAAAAAAAAAAACATTTTTGCTTTTAGTGTTTACATGAGATAATAAGTACCACATAAAAGTAAAATACATTTCTAATTACGACCCATTAAATTTATTTATTTAATATAATATAAATGCAATTTGAAGAATGCAAATGTTATCGTTTTCTAAAGACAGATAATTATGAAATGAGATCAACCATATATCGCAACTGATATACTATTGCTAAGAAAGCAATAAGTAACACTTCCAAACGGACTGGCGATATTTTAAGCCTAATAAGTGAGTCACGAGGAAAATAAATTACAAAAGTAATGAAACTACAATAAAATTAAAGGGACATGGGGCGCCGGATAATTTCACCACGGTTCTGCGACATGAGTGCAGTTCAAAATGGAAGAAAACTAAGTTTATAAATAGATTTACTCCTCGCCACACTGTATGACCAATTCGCTAATTTTATGCTCCACCATTTACAATCCTGCACCGTGTTCATGAAATTTAAAGACTTAAAATAATTATTATTCTCAACCTCGCCTTACGCTATGGAGCTATAATAACGTAGTTGAATTAAATTTCGTTTGTCACTTATATGAACACTGAAGAATTGTTCAACCGTGGGACAAAAACTCCTACGCAAATAGTTTCATAAGAGAAGTCACCGCGATTATTTTAGCACTCATGCTTGTGCAGTTTGTTAAGACAACTGTTCTTTTTTTTAAATCATCAGCCTTCCTACGTAAAATCGGAACAACGGCCGTTTGTGAGGTCACATCAACCTTGAGAACGAATTTGCGCGCACAGGTAAATGACATGGCGAATTGATCGAATAATTTATAAAAAAAAACATTTTTCGAAAGCCTAGCAAATTCATTCGTTCTACATGTTATGATGAATGAGTTTCACACACTATCAGAATTCTATCAAGATATAACGTAACGGGGATTCATTCAAAATATAGGTGGATATCAACTGTTAGTCACACAATACGTAGATTATTATCAAATGACTAATCGAGTGCTAATGTATAGTACAAGCCGGCTCCATTTACATCACTGTGTGACGAGATCCGCTTCAAGCAATTTAAATGAAGTGCAAATAGCTATTTCCTTTTCGTAGTAGCCAACTGAATACCCAATCAGTAACCTTTGTTGAATATAAAATAACTAAAACTATTTATTAACGAGTCTTTCAAATTATTTTAATGTTGCCTTCTTGCGTAAGTGTGAACGTGTGTGTTTATGTAGTATAGACTAGCGATCTCTAAAGTAAGGCAACCAAAGGGTTTCGTAAAAAAGTCACTAGGGTTTTTTGAATCAGTTCCATTGTCATTGAATCGTCGGATTATTTTAATTGTTAAATAATATTTTTAATATAGTATTTAAAATAACGATGTCATTTGTTACAATTTAGAGATCGGTTATATAAAATAAAGAAGATTTATGAAGTGTTTCATAGTATTAAAAATATAGAAATTAACCTAGAATATTGGCGCGCGTAGCTCGGTACAATTGAATTGTGTAGCGTTGCATATAGCAAACAACAATGATAATCGACTGTAGTCGACAAGTCCATAACTAAATTTGGATAAATAATTGACATGTTTATTAAAAATAAGAGTCACATAGATACCTCGTTTTGTATACATAAATTTCATAATTGCATTATTACTTGACACTAATTTTGCAGTTCTTTAATAAAGCCTATGTATATTGTTAAACGTACGTATTCTAGATTTTAATATTCAAACTTTTGAATGACTCGCACTTTCATTGTGCTTCTACATAGTATAATTATAATCGGTAAACAGAGTCGCACTGTTTATGAATGTAGAATCAACGGCGCATGAGCTAAAATTATATCTGAAGGATTAACTCTCTTTGTTATTTTGCGTGGAACGTGGTCTTCTGAATGAATTCGAGCTGTAACAGCAAAGATAAGTCTATCATCTAAATTGAAAACGTAAAATGTATACTGAAGAAACTGAGTTTAAACTTTACCGCTTGGAATGATAAATAGCAAGTCTTTTTGCATTACCACAATGAAGTTAGAAAATAAAAGACATGGCACGATTACGTATTTGATAGCATTGGATAAACTGACAAATATCTGTTTTGAACAAAATATCAATTTACCATTTCGTAGCCGATATTCCGCGATTTCTGCTATCGTTTTCTTCTGGCGAAATCCATAATTAGGGGGCGGAACAAACACGCCGCGACGACGTTTAGATTAATTCTTGCACATAATTAAAACACTATTAACAATACTTTTTAACACTCTTATTAAATTTTAAGAAAGTTACACTTAAAGTTTTATTGAAATATGTTTTGTTACATATATAACTTTAAAAAAATATTTATTATAAAAATCAGGATATATGACTACTTCATTCAGATAATTTATTTTCATCTCATTCGTTGTTATTTCTTTTTCCGACATATGCCAATCAGTCCTTACATGGTATATTCGCGTGACACCTTGACGTTCCGGTATTGCAGTAAGGGCCTGGCGCTTACTTCCTACGATTAGTTTAGACTTGCTGTTGGTCGCGACGTAATCGTATGAAATTTAGCAAAAAAATTCCTCAGTAAGAACGTGCGCGCAGTAATGGATACTGCTTTTGTAGCTTATAAAACAAGCGCGGAATTTTTTTTTTTTTCTAAAATAAAAGTAGTCAAAGTTATTCCTTATTACATCGGCCAGTTGCCAGAGAAAGTCCTGCCAAAATCGATCCAATCATTTCGGAGATTAGCTAGAACAACAAGACAGACAAACAAACATTTCAAAAATTCTTTGTTTTATTTTAAGTGTTATAAGTATCTATACTTATACTTTCATACACTATGGTAAAAAGCTATTATTTTGACGTTACAAACAGACCCTTTAATTTTATATATTTGATGATACAAACATACATTTTTTGTTAAAACAATTTTAAGAATGAGAACAAATAAACTAAATAATTAATAGGTACATTGTTAATTGTAAATGTACGGGCATACATGATCCATCAATGAAATATAAGTTTGATAAAAAATATTTAGGTTACTAAAATGTCTAAGTTTTTTCTTGTTATTGCAGCTGTTTAGCATTCAGCAATTAAGTACATGTCGACTCAATCTTTTAAAAGTTAAAACTAGAATTAATAACCAGATGTATTCTTCGAATTGTACAATTTTTAATAATTTTTGATCTCAGTAATTAAATATGAAAGAGAACTGAATTACAGTAGCGTAGTGCAATTTTTATTAGAACGCACTTCATCATTGGTACCTATTAATTTAATAAACAACGTTTACTTTTTTAATTTGAAGTCATAGAACTCTTGAAAATATAGTCCGTCAATTAAGGCGTCGATAGACCCATTAAACACAACCCGACAGTTTATATGCTTTAAATTCTTATATGTGGACTCATTGTAAATGTAAACAAACTCACTATGGTATTTGCATGGATAATGAGATAATATGTTGCATGTAAAATAGAATAAGAAAGTATTAAGTTACAACAAAAGGCGTGTCGAGTGAATGCGAACTGTCTCAGTTCTTGTATCGCAGTATATCGCAATTCGAAAACGCGACACGGTTGTCCTTGAGTCGCGGGCGCTGGCGCCACCGAGCGCTGCCGCGCTGCCTCGCCGCCTTCTGGCCCTGCACCAAACTTGCTTTAAGCTATTCCTATTTTGGTCGAAAAGAGAAAGGCTTATGTCTGATGACCTATAAGTAAAGTGGATACATCCCACTTACTTTATATGTTAAAAGTATTTATGTACAAATCTATTTTTTTGGGCATTTCATCACACATTCTAGTGCTCTATTTAAATATAAAGGTTAAATTTTTAAATGAACGTGGTCGCCTAATTTAGGTATTGAATGGGTTTTCGAAATAGATTCTTTTATGTTAAAAATTAGCCTTTACCTTCTTTATTTTGCTGTATGCCATTTTTTTATCCTAGAACGACATGATGGTAAGTACAGATGACGACGATCACCGAAAAATTTCACCCAGCAAATTGCTTTCCAGAATGTGAATTGTCAACCTTAGAAACGATAATATAGGCTAATGTAATAACATCGATGTTTCTTTTATATCAATGGAATCGATTCCAGATTTGAAATCACAGTTATCGAAAATCGAATGAAAGTTTTACTTTTTATCAAAATCGGGCCCGAATCTTTTCAGCATGTATCACTATTCTCTACATTCTATACTTTAGCCCCTTCTCCCACTTTAAAACTACTTATATACAAGTTATGTAGTCATATTGTCATATTACATATACCCTGTAGAACTTATTCCAAAAAAGTGACCATGTATGCTTCACTCATATTGCAAAATAATTGTGACAGCCGCTGGTCTGGCCGATTTCCTGAATGGTATTTGTCTTCACACTCGTTAACCGCTTACATCGAGTTATTGCATTTAAAAATATTAACTTTTACAAGGTTGTAATAGTAGACTGGTAAATTATCGCAATGGTTAAAAAAAATCAGCAATATTAACGCCAAAATTAATAATCCAAATCTAAACAAAGAATATCTGTGTCATATCAACACCGATCGTCGTGTAAGCTTTTTTCATAGATAAATGTTTAATTCTATTTTAATAAATATAATTTCGTCACAAGCCTATATTTTATTACGTCATTGTTATTAATTTTAATATTCTAATTTGACGAAGATGAGATTGCGAGTAGTGCTATTCTATCTACAACTAGTCGGGTCATAAGTTCTACTACAACCTTATTATTTTTAATTTTCGAATACTAGCCAGATATACTTCGAAGAATAAAAAAAGAACGTTCGCGCTATCCCTAAATAAAAAAGAAATGCGTTTTTATTCATTTTCAAACATAAAGTGTGGTGGATGGCAGTGTCTATTAAGGGCATGTATAAAATGGATTTTGAATAATGTAAATAAAATTGTATTGTACATTTAATTATCGTCCATTTCATACATTATTTTTAAACAATCATCATAAAGTTTATGATTAGTTATATTAAAAGTTTCTGACAGAATTTATGACACGACTAGGTATATAATGAAAATGAAATTCCTCTGAGACTCAATTTCGTGTGAACTACAGAAAATACTGGCATAGGGCTATCCCCATTCCATGTAGAAGTTTTCGTAAACGGTTCTAGGCTACGTTTTTAAGATTCCATTGACCTTTTGCTATTTTTTTAATACCCAATGAAGTGGACGGAAAGTAATTAACCCTAACAAAGCCAGCTTAACTTGAAAGCTACTTAACCAATATAAAAATAGTATACAAATTAATATAGGACACAACCAGAGTAAAGATAGATCATTCGCTTCATATAATTATGCTTGTACATAGGGATTAAACAGAAACGGTAATATTACAGTACAAATAGTAATAGACACACCATATTTACTCCATATATAGTAAGTCGTGTAATTCTTGTAGAAAATCAACAGTAATTTTTCCTTAACAAAGTCGCGCACATCATCTGTTTAATAATTTTTAAATTGATAGGTGGAAAACAATTTAAATAGGACAAATTTAATTTTTAATTAATGTAATTTAAAAAAAGGAAATTGCAAACAGATGTAAACAAATAGAACGAATAGAGTAGAGTTGCTTTGGAATCATGAAACCTTGTATGCTACCTCGAGATAGGGTAGTGACCCCTTGCGAAAACCCTTAATATATTCGAGTATTTGACTATAATCTCATTGCTATTATGAATCATTCGTAAAATTCAAAAGAATTGTAATGCTAACTATGGTCAAACGGTAAATTCAAGTCAATGACCATGCGACATGACATGAGCAACGAACACCGTAACAATTGTCTTAATAAAAGTATACAACTTAAAACACTGTTATTTCTCATTCTGGTGTAACAGACGTGGCACTGGAATTTGCACTTATAGGAAAAATGTAGTGAATTCCGTGAAGCGAACCGTTTTCTATTAAACGGATAATAAAATGAATAAACACTAGCTGATACCTACTATTTCGTCTGCGTTGTTTATTATTATGTGAACAGGCTATTTATTATAGGGTGTATCAATATGTGAACCGTAATGATGTCTGAAATCGATACCTCTCTCTATGCATCCACTAAAAACGATTGTAACTTTAATGTATTTTGTAAATATATGCATGTTAAGAAGATAAGCCCGATCGAGTTTCTTGCCGGTTCTTCTTGACGTTGTTTATTGAGCCGGTGGTAGTTTTTGAGGTCATCATAGGCGCCTTCTTAGGACGTAAATTGAATAAAGGATTTTTGATGTTGTAAAACAATACATTTATGTACAGAAAAAAAATAAAGCAAAAATATACTTTTGAATCCCCTTTCGTGATCATGCGCTTACACCGCTTGCTCCAAGAAAACACGAATCGCTGAACGCGTAATAGTTATAAAATTTGTAGTTTCCTCAAACTTTAATAACTCTATACTAACATGAAGACATATATATAATGTTTTTTTCGATAAGGACCAAGTGTCTAAGAAATAAAAAAAAAATTATCGAAATCTATCCAATAGTTTTTCAGTAATGCGCGCACAACGGGTGGCCCCTATCATTTTATTTACTATACTTATTTATAATTTATAAGTAATATAGTATGTTTAATAAAAATTATGTGGTTTATTTAATATTTTGATATTATTATTGCAGTGTATTTTTCAGTGACAAAGTAAAATATTTAATTTTGACAACGAAATGGTATTTGTAACGTCTGACATATCCAAGTTATTGTAGACCAAACAATACCAGTTCGATAGTTTTTGTGTAAGAAGACGCTTACGAACATATAACAGTTATATTACCAAACATTTTTTTATCCAAGTACAAGTTTAGCGAGCCAATAAATTTATCAAGATATGATCATGTTTATTGTGGGCATTTTGGCTGTGGCACGGCGCGCCGAGCTGCACCGATCTGCATTTCGTGCCAATTTGCAATTAATTCCAGTGTTCCATAACTTAATTCGCTTATTTTATATCATGTCAACTGAGTCACAGAGTTCTGATAAAAAATTATATAGACGTTGAATTAAGGAAGGTGTTTAATTAATCGACTTTTCGTAAACTGGCTGCTCGCCCCGCCTTTGCACGTGTGCCATAACAAAGAAAATTAGTTCAAATCTTCTCATTATGGTACAACCATGTCATCAAATAAAATGACAACTAAACAACTGAAGGTCAATTCTAACAATGTTTTTGAAGATCTCCCTAGTATCTTCTCACTTCCTTATCACTTTTTTCTACGGACATTGTTTAATCCAATTTTTTCATGTTCAATCCATTTTTTTTCACTTTTTCGTACAACTTTTCAAACATATCCTTTCATACAAATCTTGTCCTGACAATTACATATACAACCAACAAAAAAAAGGAATATAGATTACGTTTATAAAAATGTATGAGAGATATTTGGAAATGCAAACTAATTCTATTAATTACCGGTGCAGGGAGATTAAGATTTAACCATTTTTATACGAGGTTTTATTAAATTTGTGCATGAAACGTTTTCTAACGTTAGTTAAAAAAGTTAAATTTATAGAAGCAGAAGTTTCTTTGTATGTACGTTTGTAAAACATGCAACAGTCGTTTGTCGAGTAATTAAAACTCAAAGAAGACAGTATCATTTACTTTTAGCCATGTCTAGACGTATCAAAATTTTTTTTATTGTTCTTGTTATGAAATAGAATTATTTGTCTTTTGGTATTGTATAACATATTATTTAATTAATTCCAGAGTTCATTATCAATATTCTGGATGTGGAAGTCTATTGGGCATATAAATAGATCCGGTCGGAATCCGATCGATGCCGGTGCTGATCGACTCAGACAGTAGATTCCGTAGACGAGACACGTCACATATCACTGAATTGCCACCTAACACACACACACACACACACGCAAAGCAAATAGCTAACCCGTTGAATGGGAAATTTCAAATCCTTTATTTTAATTACCAATTGTTTCAAGACGGGAAGTGAATATACCATTTGCATTAAAAAACTGTAATTTAATTACATTAAGTTTGTCGAAACTGTAAAATCAACAACTGTGTATTTAAATCAAAATTAACTTGTTTAGAACGATAGAGAACGGCTTGCATAAATGATAATAATTGCTAGAATTGACTCAGTAACCGACTTTCAATTGGTGTTAATAAAACGAAACCGATTAACGAAGAAATGTTATGATTCAACCGGAGTTAAGTTTGATATAACAATTCACTATGGTAGTAAAACCGAGTTGTAGGTATTATTAAATATATTAATAATGGTTTATCTTTTATCAAACCTTTTAGTATCATTTCAACATTATAAATTTATGTTCATATTGAAAAATATTCAATATACATAAGGTACACAGAGATATAGTTACATCCCTAGCTATCTATACAATTATATATCTCTATATAAATTAAACGATAGGTCTACCGTTGCGCGCGATTCACGCAAAAACTACTGGAGTGATTTCGATAAAAAAAATTTAGACTTATTTCGTAGACACTTGGTTCTTACGTAGAAAAGATGTCACAATATCTTCATTTAATATAAAGTTATTAAAGTTTCAAGAAACTAAAATTTTTAGAAGCTCCACAAAAAAATAAAGAAATTTGGTACGTGAAGTATATTATTTGCTTCTATTTTTTTTCAAACACGACGTTACGACGGGCGCAATCGCGAGTATCAGTTATATAATGAGTTTGTTGTTTGTTTGGGGGTTATCTCCAAAATAGCCGAACCCATTTGAACGAACTTTTTAGAGGCAGATAGAATACTTCAACAGTTATTAGCTAAGCTACCGCACAAAGTTTGTGGTGTAATGATAAAATGTAACTTAAAACTGACAACAGGGATTAGACAAAATTAGAATAAAAAACAAATGACAGCCCAAAATTAATCTTTTGAGATTTTGATACTTTCACGCATGATTGTAGTTTATATATGTGAAATAATTATGAAGGATACAAAAGTAAGATAAGAACGATATATTAACCACCATGTGAAGTGAGATGTCAACAGCATCTTGATGTTCTATCTAAGTAAAGGTGTCGACGAAGTCAATATTGTCGTTTATTCTAACCATTCCAACGTGTGAACGAGTTTGCAGGACGATTTGTGAGCTGCATACGCTGATGTACTTGACAACTTTACTATGCGTAGGTCTGTCTATAAGACGTGATTATTCCGGTACACTGTTTGCATGATAATGCAGTAATAAACAAAAACACTTTGAAAGTTGTGAAATGCGGGTTATTGAGGCGTATAAACATTTGCGGTCTCCAGATCAGCTTTCCTACTAATGAGAAAAATAAGTCGTTACATAAAAATATAATAATGAGATTAGAGAGACGTTTTTCTAATAACTTTTTTAATAACTCCTTGGCGAGTTATTGTCTTTAAATTAAGTAAACACACTTAGGTACATTCCGGCAATTACTAGGTTTACTCCCTTTAAGCTTAGCACGTTACCAGAGTCACTTAACAAAATATTTAACAAAAAAAAATCATTCTAATTTCAAATACAAGTGTGTTACGATAAGGAACTGATATATTTCTAATTAATGCTATCGTATATGTAAACGTAAGTATAGAACTTAAATTAACATACATTTAATAATAATTTTATGTGCACTTATCTACTCATTTCAGAACATCACTTAGACGCTGTTGCTCATTAAAATAGTTCGTTCTACAAAACAACGTTATAAACCTCATTATAAATTTATATCCACTTTATAACGAAATATACAATATATTTTATGTACATTATTTTAACCTACACGCATCCGAAGGATGTTTTATAAATGAAACAAAAGAATCGGGCAACATAACATGTACGCGTATAGTGTAACGATCGATAAATCTATCACTTGTTATTTGATTAAAATAATTCACTAGAGTTTACGATGCATCGACGTTTGAAATGGTACGGTCTAATACTGCGTACTAGGGCAGTCGTTCAGAACAAGGAAATTCCGAGTAAATTTACCACCAGGAAAGAAATCTTTAAATAAATTATAAGATACTGTATAGTATATTGCGATATTAAGGACACAGGTTTGCATGGAACACATCTGAGATTAAATTATATCTTAAAAAATGAATGGACCCGTTTATAAAATACGCCACGCAAAATATTGTCATTTTAGACTCCTCCCCACCTTTGTCGCGCTATTTCACATTTTTTGCGATCAATATTGCTTCATGAATGATAGATCCCCACCCCCCGTACATGTACCGATATAAACGTAAAAATATATACAAATATTAAAAATCGAGACAAAAATCCCAAAAAACAAAAACCAACCGTGCCCCACATAAATGCGAACGTATTTTATGAACAGCTCCATACAGTTAAAACAACTGGAAGCACTCTAAAAATGGTACAAATATCAATCATTGTAAAGTTACTAACAACATTCACAAAATTACTAACGTAAATTATACGTTAGTAAAATAGAATTACACTCTTCAGAAAACCTATAAATAATCTAAGTTAATACAAACACTCCGGCACTTGATCTAGGTTTTGATCCGTTCATCTGGTAATTATCAATCACCAGCCAAACTATCGTAACCCACATTCATGAAGTTTGTCTAACTCACAGCGTAGGCAAAATTACGGTGAATGTAAGTAACATCGATTTACGTAAAAAAAAATACAATATCGAACACGCCTTCTCTAAAACAATATGTTCGAATGTAGTTTAACTGTTCTTAACGGTGGATATATTAAAAGTTAAATATTACATTGAAAAACATAGCAGTCAGTTAACCGTAAAACACAATAAATCGAGTTGTTGAAATATGTATTACGTATTGGTACACCACTTTTGTAATAATACAGAATTATTTCGTGTCTAAACGTTTTTTTTTTTCTGTTAGACGTGTACAAATGAAGAGCGAACGATTGAGAAATTTATTGTTCGTAAATGTGATGTAGTAAAATAAATACATCTAATATTCCTATCTAGTTTTCTTCAAATATCTATCTACCATGCTCAAACAATTTTCTTTTTTTTTTGTAGCTATTAATTAGCTTTAGTTTTATCAATAAGAAAAGGGAAATAGTTTTCCTTACATACCATCGACCAATCGAAGTATATACATCATACTTCACGCTCCTTACGTCTACAATATTTGTATAAATCAAAAACAAATACAAATAATAATATATTAACATGTCAAGAAAAAAACGTTTGTAACACTTATTATGGTCGAATTTCGACCACTGGACGACTACTAGTAGGTCTTATATTATTACATATACTTAGAATTTCAATTACTGATGCACTTTTCGCTATATAACAAAATACATGTATATAAATGTAAGCATATCCAGTTTCTCTGATAAAATAGAATTCACAGCTTGTATCTCTCGGAGGACTGTTTCTGCACGTACCAGATATACTCGTGGTGGGCGGACCAGGCTATAAATCTATAGTTTATGTCTCTTAATAAGATATATTTATAAGATGCACATAGATTTACAAGACATTTACTTTTAAATTATTTTTATAGAATAATACATTTGTTGTTTTTTATAAAGATTCTTAACAATTTTATTTACATTACAAATTTCATTTTCGCCACGGTTTTAGGATATATAACATTAATTGTTACAGCACTGTGTGGATTGTGACTGTTATTAACAAACCACGCGGTGATCGAATGTTTTAAACTAGTGGAAAATCGATCTTATGGTGCCCTGGATCGTAATTCGTCACGAGTCAGTGAATTAATCGGAATTAGCATATATTTACTAACCTGGAAATAATTAGTAACACTATCGACCGACATTGAAATATAGTGAAGAGTGCTGAAAATTTAAATGTTGTCGTCATACTACCAAGTAGTGAGAAATGACATTGATGTCTTGATGGATGAAATCGCTAATGCGACATAAACTAACGTGATAATTAAGCCTTCGAGATGAGGCCGGTTTTCTTAACCGGTACTAGGACATTGTTAGTTCATTATTATCATAGATTTCATCTCATTTTTCCCACTTTCAAATAACATGATATAATTTATTACTAACTAGCAGGACCGGTGGACGTTGTCCTGCCCTGATAATAAAAAAACTATATATACTTATGTGCATGAAACGCTTAAGGCGGCTTGACTTTTTCCGATTCTTTCAACAATTATCATTATATTTAAACGAATTAAACTTTGACAAATTACATACCTACCTACCTTTCCCGTGAATTACTCTACTTATTGGTGAAGACCGCATTACAATCCGTTCAGTAGTTTTTGAGTTTATCGCAAACATCCAGACAGACAGACAGACGCGGCGGACGACTTTGTTTTATAATATGTAGTGATGATTAAAAAAAGCGTCATTACTCTATCATAGTTGTCAGAAATCCATAACCCCTGTTATTCGGTCAGTGAAATAATCCAATTATTTCAAAATAACGTAATGTCATACGAATGCGCCAATTTCAATGGCATTTCACTATGCACGTTAAGATTAAAGTAGTAACAGTCGTGTCCGAAGATTATTATGGCTTCCATGGACAAGGAATATAAAGCATTTGGTCAATCAAATAGAAGACACAATTTATAACTAACGAAACCCTACATATTAATGTACTAAGTTACGAAAGCAAAATAAGATAAAAGGTAGTCGTCCGGTGGAATTGTAGAGGCCTAACGAAGCCAACAGAGTAGGTCGGTTCGAACAAAAAAATATGGTTAAAATATTTTAATATCTACAGTTTTCAAACTTGACGTAATAGTAAAAGCTGAAATATTATTTGATTTATCATTATTTAATCTCACATACAATAATTTTCCATTATTCAAAGTTTATCAGCACAATAATTTCAAATTTTAAAATGAAGAATAAAGATGTTTAATATAAGACTCCTTTAACGCATCCAAAAGCTGTTAAATTGTACTATTGAAGTAATAGGTGGTTCAAATAATACGAAGAATACTGGAGAAAATGTGATAAAAGTTATATGGATGGCAGTTTGTATCTCGCATTTCTGGTAGTAGTTTTCGATTTAATAGCTGAAGGTATATAATGGAAACAATACAATTATTTCCAATAGTTAAATTTGTATTTTAATGATTTGTATTCTAATGAAATTACTCATAAAACATTCCGAGTGTTGTTAACTTGTTAAGAAGACTTACATCAAACAACGTCACATTACCAGCGACAGGCGTTATTTGCTTACCTGCAAACAAACATAAATTATGTTCAAAATAAAACAAGTACCAATTAAGTTTCACTATTTAAGTTATTAAATTTTAATGTATTCAAATAATAATTCAAGAAAAAGCAATAGATAATTAATTATATTCAAATGTCATCATTTATGTATTACGCAAGAATGAAAGCGCGACGCGGTGTTGCATAATTTGCTAATGGCTAATGGTCAAACATGTTAATCCATCAGATGCCCAGTGATAACATCAATAACGTCACAATCATTGTTAGCATATAGATAAAACATATTTCTACTTGTTGCGTAACTATTAAAAAAGAATTATCAATGAACACGTTCATAAATTAAAATACATAACACTAACTTAGTGAAATTAATAGCTACCTACTTTCATACCCGTTATGGCATTCGTAAGGCACACTACAAAAAAAATATGTTACGTGATTAGAAATAATATAACAATGGTAATTAACATTTTTTTATACAACTGTGTAAATGTGAATTTACCAAGTGTTATTTGTTTTACCCAAACAGTTTTAGAACTTTATTGTAATAAAATTGCATACTTCGTGTACGAATTGTGCGAAGTAACTGAATTATTACTTTGAATTGTATTAAGAAAAATAAATAGATTTTAGTATGATGACAGTATTGTGAATTATACCAGTAAACGATATCCGCGACTTCGTATGTATCGATTATTGTCTTAACAATGTATTTTGTGAACAGCGGCAAAAACGTGCGCACTACATCGCTTGCCCCACTTCACATATTGTTAAACGCGTAGTGCTTATACAAACCATAGTTGATTAAAACTCAAATACCTTTATTGTGATAAAGGTTTTGTGACATTTTTTTATAATAAGGAATAAGTATTTTAGAAGCAAAACCAAATTTAATCGAAATCTATTTAGTCATTTTTGCGTGATGCGCACACAACGAGAGATCTCTAACATTTTATTTAAATAGATTTATGAAACATATCGCGAAAAAAACATTTCTAATCCTATACTTACCAGAATTAAGCTAAATGATGTGTAGGTTAAATAGAGATCAAAGAATGTAACTTATAATCAATGGTCACGAGAAGCACTTATTACTAAGAAAATTAATGTAATAACCGTGTGCTAGACCGGATGAAGACTGAAATGAAAACAGCAAAGCGTATCCTTCACTGGGAAACTACTGACTTTGAAGGACACTCTTTTATGTTGTAGTTGCTCACCTCGCCACAAGTAATCTGATGACGAGTATAATTACACTATGACACTTAATCCCTACAGTATAAGACATACATTTGTATGTAATAAATGATGACGCAAGAATAACCACTGTATGTGCCGCAGCAGAGCATGAACCGTGTAAAGATGCACTGAGTTAGACATTTAAAAACTAAAGCAATTTCTAACTTAGCTCCCGCGATAGTAGTTAGTTCAAATATCGCAGTTAACTTTAAATTATGTATACCTTAATTTAAGTTGAACCTTTGGTCAGAGATTTATAAAATGTCTTTATAAAGTTCATTAAAATAATTTGCTTTTACCCAAGAACAATGTTGAAATCGATTTTATTTAAAATTATCATATGAAAAACTAAGTACAGGGTTTGTGTTTATAAATGTATATCTAACGTCAATATGACTTGTTTATGTAGTACCGACGCAAAAGGCAATAACCATATTTCCTATATAAATAAACTTCTGTATTGTTGATGATATAAAGACTTAAATAAATCTTGTGAACAATTAAAAAGAACATGCGGGCATATACATATATTATAAGACCGTTTTGATGTACAGTGTGCACACGCTGGTATGGTCGCATGTGTCGTCATCCCGGCCATGCATCCGGACAGACAATGAAGGCATTTATTAATACTGCATATCGTACATATAGTAAGCATTGTTGATCAGTTTAATTATTTCATCTTATCGCAATTACAGTTCATTTATTTTATCAAGGATTTCAAGCTCTATAAAATTATAAAAGACAGTGTTGAACACTGTCGAACTATTTCCTTAACCATAGTTAAAAGTTCATAGACTTCTATGCAGGATAATGCTTCTAGTTCCATTGATTTCCATAAATACCTTATTGTTCAGCTGAAGCTAAAATAACAATAAACTAGAATGAGACAAGCAATATTTCATAAGTTCGCGGTGTGTTATCTTATGGAAAGTCATTTTAATAAATCTTATTTTTATCTATATGTTAAAAACACAAACCTTTAATAAAGGTTACAGTTTTAATAAGCAGTCAGTTCTAATAAGAAATCAGCTATAGAAAAAGTTAAATATCTGCTGTCACGTTGATAAGACATGATAATAAAATAATTATATGAACATATAATGGACGTAAATAGTAATGATACCTTAAAGATAAAAACTCATTTGAGTTACAACTGATAAGAATATTTCACACTAAATATCATAGCAAAATTGGATTGAAAGGAAAGTAAAAGTAATTGAATAAAAAATAACTATCAGTATGTATACAATTACTATTAAATTTATAATATATACTCACAGAAAAGGGCTCACTAAGAAAATTTTAACTCGTTAAAATGAATTCAGTTGATATCGTCACATTGTCACTTTTAATAATAAGTATGTAATTCGATCCTGGCAGACCTTCTGTCTCAGAATGCGAAAACATTGTACACAATCGCAAGGTTAGCTTTTAAGATTTGATAATGTATTTATTGTATTGTGAAACTGAATATGTCTATGATATTGTTACGGGACGTCATAGTCACGATGCGACAAAGCCTATATTAAAGAGAAATAATAATAAAAAATAATAATAATAAGTAGCGAAGATGACAAATAGGTAAGCACTTTCCAGAGTGGGTGTCAAAGGCCGACCATTGTGTTTGGCGAAAGCCGAATGTGAACAAAAGACATTACTTACACACGGAACTGCCTACCTAAATTTAATGAGTTCGTTACAAATCCTAACTAATATTAGAAACGCGAATGTGAATTCGTGTCACAGATTAACTACTCAATCGATAATCTTGAAATTTTACCTACACGTCAGGAGTACAGATAAAGATATAGGGTAAGTATGTTAGATTCTGAAAACAATACTATTTCCAAAAGGATTGGTCAAATATACATTGATACGAGCGACCACGCAAGTCAAAGTTAATACTATATACATCTAACAATCTCTCTTCCTCTCTTGAGATCCTGTCTCCAAACTGTCGGGCAAAGGACAGATACAATACTTTTGCATCTCGTTCTGTCGATGGCTTCACGATTCACCTCACTCCAATCCAAAACCAAGTCCAATCTTAGAAGACTTTGCGAGCACAGATCTTCGCCATGTCTCTCTAGGTCGAGCACGTCTCCGCCTACCCTGGGGATTCCGGTCAAATGCCTGTTTAGGAATATGGCTGTTGTTGTCCCTTCGTAAAGTATAGCCGATCCAAGTCTATTTTCGACGTCGCACTTGGTGGTCTATGGGATCTTCATGGCACAGTTTCCACAACTCTGCATTGCTGATTGTCTCTGTCCAGAACACTTAACATAAAACACATCTAAACTTTACATGTTAGTAAAGCAAATACATATTGATTTTGGATAAAATATATACAAATCGCGGTATATGAAAAGAAAATCCACTGTTGTTTTCTATAGACAGTAGGTTCGTAATATCGACCCTTCAAAATAATCAATATTGGATATGTCAAATCTGTCACATCCTTGCCAATTTCAGGATGTTGAAAAATTTTATTCGTCCATTTATTTTAGTATATAGCATAATGTCAAGTAATTGAAAGAGATAAAATGTAATAATTATAAACGGATAGCAAAGAAATAAACATTACTATTTACATTCTGTATTATGTAGTACGTGATAATATGTAACAGTTTAACTTTGGGTAGTAACTAATCAAATACAAATACATCTGTTTACTTCAAAGTGGGTGACAATATCGGAAATGTGGTATGCAAACATAAACCACGAATCACGTTTAATATGTAAGTAAGAATTTGTCAAATGTTATGAATGTACCACCGCACTTTCCCTAAAGAATATTTAGGACACTGTCGAAGGCACAGTTACATGCGTCAACATTTTGATGTATTGCCGATTTTATGCTAATAGTAAAACCTGTTTTATGCGACCAACAAAACACTAATAGAAACCTATGTTAAAGTTAGTTGAAGGTATTAATTTATATTTATTTCACATCAAAACCAGAAGAAAAATTGTAGTCCATTGTACGCATGGATGAGTGTGAGATTTGGTTTAATTATAGTTTATATGGAAAAAGAGTGCACATAGAAAATTTCTATAAAATACTAGCTGACACCAGCAACTTCGCCTGCATTGTTTATTATCTTAACAACATATTCTGTACACATAGGAAAATACAAAAAAAAAGGAATTGTAACGAAAAGTATAGTTTGCTTACAACATTTCTTTGTAAACTATGTTATCAGTTTACTTCTCCTCTCCTGCGCATGCGCATCGCACCGCTTCTTCACTTCACACATCATTGAACGCGTATTGCTTACAAAATAAGTCGATTCGCAAAACTTTAATAACCGTATATTACATGAGAATATGTATAATAATTTTTTTTATAAGTGTCTAAGAACTCTTATCTAGTAGTTTTTGCGCGATACGCACACATATATAATTTTATTTATATGCATGTGTTATAAGTTTTTTTTTTTACGTAAAAATTTAGTGTAGTTAATGCCGATTGGAGGCAGAGCGGATGACTTGTAATTAATTTAATTGCTTCGCAATAAAACCCATTTCAAGAGGGATTTTTATTTAGATTACTTATAACAAATAATCTCCGGAGTGACATACAAAATGCGGTTGATTTTTATATGTTAATGTAAAATACATGTTAGTCTGTGATCAAACAGTCGCACAGAGTAGAGATTAGATAGCGTTCAAATTTAAAAATTTAATGAATTACAGTTGAATTTCAAGCGATAGACGACCGCTGTATAGAAATGGACGTTGATATACATATATGAGACTGATAAACGCCAATAATATTTAACCGATCACCGCGAAAGTTGACACACTTAAATGTTTTTTTCATGGCGATGGTTTTTATACAATCCATTTTGCTATATCTCGGCTCTAAGTGACGTAGCTGCAAATCAACTTCAGTTACCGTTCTGCGAATCGACACGAAAACCAGTATGCGGAGGTTTTTGAACATTGAGATTATCCGTTTTGCTATAAATCAACTACTAACTTTTATCCCGGGCGTCGATAGTGTTCATTTACATTTGACATATCCTTCAGAGTTGTATCTTTTTTTCTGTATAATTTTTTTTTGTACCCCTGACAAAGTGTATCCAAAATTTCGTGACGATCGAACCAAGAAACAAAAAAACTTTTGCATTTATAGATATGAATTGAGATGTACTACAAGAAATAACAAAACACGTGTGCAGAGCCGCGGGTATAGTATTGTGTATTAAAAAAATATACGAGTATTTAAATCGTATTTAATTATTTTCACAACAAACTGTTTGTAATCAAATAGCTAAAACAAAATCATAAACAAACACAAGAAAAAGTCGGTAGTATTAAAAAGTAACATGGATATTTTTTATCTACTTATCTGTTTGGCCTGATACCGAAGGCTATATATAACCAGACATCAGATATCACTAGTCTCACCTAATACTACTTATTGATGTGTTACAGCTCTCTCTAAGATGAATGACGCTTAGATAAACTGGTTTAAAAGTCTTTCCGACAGTGGAATTAAACGCAACAATTAATTTCATTTCCTATAAAATCGAAAACGAGGAAGATAGATATCGACAATCCTATTGTCAGTAAACATTTTCTTGCATAGGGTTATTATGTATCAGTAAGAAACTCATAACCTTGGCACTCATTCGATTTAATAATAGGTCTTGGCACTATAATACTCTATAGAATGTACACGACTCGGCAAAAAGTAATCATTTCAGGATTTATCAGGTGTTAATTATAATATTACTAGAACTCGTATCTGTGCCGCAAAGAATTAATTAATTATGCATTTAATTTATTGTATAGAACAGAATTTTTAGTGATTTTAAATAAATTAATATATGATTTTAGAACCAAATTATTTATTCATTTATATAAATATTATCTGTTATTCATTTTGTTCACTAATACATCGAATTACAGAATAATAATACACACACACACAAAAGAATACTATAAAAAGTAATTAGTTAAAATATATATATTTCTTGTCGTAATTACAAAATTATTTTATTTTCTCCAGTAAATATTTACTACCAATTATTTCCCTCTATAATATAAATTAATATACGATTGTAAGCGTAACATTCCTGTTATGTTATTCGATACACGGTGAATATAAAATCTGCTCGAAATGAGCATACAAATCGATACGCCCCTTGGCGCACGGCTTCTCATTATCGGAACGACCGCGGTTGGGCTCGTTTGGTTCGCGAGCGCAAAAACACTCGGAAACGAGCCGGGCGCTTCATGGCCGGTCAGTTTTTGTGCGCTCAATATAATACAGACGTTATTTTGTTTAAAGAACCCAATTGCCGGGTCACGGTAATGTGTCTTGAATACGAAGAATTTTTATAATCGTAATCGACATAACACGTCGGTTACTACTTTCACCTCTGTAATCGGATAACTTCAGAACTTACGTGTGTAAATAATTTTTTGCAGTACATAATTATCGGATTAGTGTCTGCTGGTATTCGCAATTATTTTGAAATAATATTGTAACACTTCATATTATTCTTCGTACGCAAATCGAAATAGAAAAATGATACTTGATTTCCTATGCTCAATTCAAACATCCGATTCCATCTATTACATTCACAGTAAAAATGTTGGTGATTCATGCGTAACGTCGCATTTCAATGAGTTTTGTGAATATAAATTATAATTTTACGTCAGCAAAATTCTTGGCAATGAAGTATTTCTTATGCATCTCATTTATGAAAAGCGACTACATAATATTACTTCATGAATATATTTTTCTTTTATAAATCTGGTTTATTTTGAAAAATCTAGTAAATAATAAGATATACGATTAATATCAGATACAAATCTAAAAGATAAGGATCTACGAATCGCTACACGCAATAATTATTTTCAAAAATCCGTCAAATCATTCATTCAATTTGACCAAGGAAAGTTCGGGCGTATATTAAAGATGCTTGTTTGTCTAAAGGAATTTTTACGCAAATTTTTTTATTCCTAATTCCTACATAAGAAAATTAACATTTAATGAAAATGTAATCTAAAATATCAACGTCATCTCTATGTATAAGTATCTATACTGATACTATATGTAAAATAACAGAAATCTATTATTCAGTATTAATGTACTACTACTCATGGACGCATTGGTTATCATTGCAATTTAAACATTGGTGTTAGTTAACCCTTACATTCCAACGTAGACTGTACAATATCGATCAGTGAAGCGTGTAATTCTTCTACGCATGCCAAGAAAATTGTCGACCTTAATACAATCTATTTTTCTATTATATATTGGACATTGCTAGTCTGCCTCATCACTCATCAATTGATTATACTTTTTCTATTATTTTTATCGTCTATTATAAAGCCTTTCGAAGATCGAAGTCACTTGAAAATAAGCCATGTGTACAAAAAGTGTTTGCATTAATAAAATATTATTCGATACATTGTCGCTTAATAAACAATACCGCGCAAGTAAATTGACTCATTTTACAGGGGAGTGTAAAACCTCTTTTATTATTGTATGTTAGAATCTTCATGCAGTAATAGTGATTGGAATTGAATTGTGAGGTCTTTATTGGTCGAAACATTCAAAATGTGATATGTAGTTGGACACGTCATGACAATATTTATCCAATGACATTTAAAAGTAAAAACCGCAAATTTACGACTTAAGCGGTGTTGTTTGCTAAACGATGATATGTCTTATGTATTGTTTTTAAAGCTTATTTAGTTATTTAAGGTTACATCTCGGAAAACCTTTAGATCTAAATATTTTAATGTCTTTACCATGATGTAGTAAGATCAATTGAGTTATCCAAAGCAGTGATTAACTCAAGTGTTCAAGAAATGTAAACATCCGATACGAGTCTATAAAACTTTCGTTTATACATTTACTCAACCATTGTATAAAGGAAGAGGTATAAATAAAGGTTCTGACACTTACGTGGCAACATTCAGTAGTACTTCCAAAGCAACAATAAACTTATTATTGAACGGTTTTGATCATGTAGTTAAATTGTACTATAGTTTAGATGGATCGTTAAATGTCAGGCAATAAAAATGTATTTTTAATAAACAACGGTCATATCTTTTCGTTTTATTGTTATTTTGTTTTCCTCGTATGTATACATATCAAAATAGTTTTTATTTTGGCAACACAATTGCCGACGGACGTGACGTGTCAAAACATCCGTTGCCTTAAAAATCCGAGCCGTTTTTGATCGCAGAAACAGCTTTAAACCTATGCCTCGGAAATAGTATTTTGTTTCTACGTGAAATCGTCCTATGTCCTTTTGTATATCCTTGACCAGTGGTCGGCAAACAGCGGCAAGCGAGCTGCATGCTGCTCTTCCTCTCCTTCACTATGACTCTTCCAAAAACTATTTAGTGCAGACATGGAAAATGATTTATTATTAGTTTGCCTTGTAAGAGACAAATTGTTTTTGAAACGCAAGCCTACAGAAATGAGATACATCTTTGTAAAGCAACAATAGCACGGCTAGTACCTTACAAAAAAATATACAATTAGCCAACGCAAGTTCGAATGTACGTTTAATCTTAATTATTTTCATTTAAAATGTCTGTACTAAAGCAAGGCTTATCTTCTAAAAAATAGCTCTTTGAATAAATGTCAGTGTTGTATTGTTTATATTTGGCTCTTTTAGATGACGAGTTTGCCGAACACTGCCCTTGACAATGTGTATGCAAAGTTTCACAATGATCGGGTGAGTAGTAAAGGCGTGGAAGTCAAACAACAGGCTCACATTCGTATTTATAATACTAATTAGGTTTCGAATTGGTACACTAACATACGTAGACTTCCACAAAATATTAAAATATATGTTTGCAAAAAGTTTGAAAGTAGTTCAGTGAAACTAAAAAAATAAATTATTATTATATCCCTCGAATCTACTACTTCCTTGCCCGTGAACAGGGGCATGCTATACACAATACTATGTATCACATCCTGACTAGTTAATCTTAGCAGGGGACCTTGGATGGAACAAACTGTTACTCTAAGAGAAGCGAACGCGAAACAACGGTCGTTTTTGTTTTCTTTTAATAATTTGGGATCAGTTTATTTTTAACACGCTTTTATTAGCTGCACATGTATGTTGGTTTGTAACTGAGACTTTAGCCTCGATTTTGCCTTACTTTGAGCGTTCAGATATGAATGAAACTCGGTACTCATGTCAAGCAAATCGAACTAAAAAGCGAAAAATAATTCTTAACATAAAAATAAAATTACTGATGAGAAAATTATTGTCGCTATTATAAAAGCGTGGTGTACTTTGTATGACATTTTTAAACTAACTCTGTGTTTCGTAACCAATAGATCTGGTAGTTAGTTTAAACATTGAGTGCGACATTAATTTTCTCATCAGTAATTTTATTCTTATGCTAAGAATTATTGATTACTTTGACTATCTCTAAAAGCGTTTTTTTTAGTTTTATTAAACTATAATTTTCTCTTCTATATTACCCAAAGAAGTTACGCGACATCTATCTATAACTTTTTTTTTTATTAACATAGGCAAATCCCTTATGGATACCCACCCTTTCGGGGGAGAGAGTGGGTTATGTCCGATTCGCATCGACTAAAACCCCATAGTGTACCGGCCGCCGCTTTTGGTCAGGGCGACATGGGACCGTGCTGACGCTATCACCATGTCGCCCCAACGTTAAGCCCGGCGGAAGGTAGCCGCCGGGCTCCGTCCTTATAGGGTGGTAGACTAGGTATACAACCAGCTACCTCCCTTCGTCAGCCCGATCTGTACAATGAGGAGATTTGCCTCCGGCCCACCCCCTCAGGTCTGGCTACGGATGTGAAAGGAGGCAAACAAAGTGACGCCTCCTTCCACGACCCTCCTTTGGCGGAGAGGGCCGCTAAGAAGATCCAGTTCTCGGACCCTCTCGCGTCCTTCTGCGAGATGAATTCCTCGTAGAAGGAGGCCATTGCTATCCATACGTCTTCGCTGCCGAGCGTGGTTATGGCCATCAAATGACAAATCACCACCTACCGCCGCAGCCAGAGTGTGGCACTGGTCGCCCCACGATCTATCTATAACTGATTGTTTGTGTTTATTATTATGTATACCTCCACAGATAAACAACCAAGCCGACATTTTACTTCGCATTCTGTACATAACTGTAATACAAAATGTAGGTTGAACAAAATATTATGTAATGTATATTAAATAATTATAAGGAAATCTAGTTAACTGTAATTTATGTGTGTGTTTGGTTTCGTTTTAAATAACAATGTTTTAACGGGTAATTAACTGCATGCGAGAGACTTTGATAAAATTGCACCTATCTCCACAGATAACAGATAAGGCCTGATACAACCGTCCTATTATCGGTTAAGTATATTCTCCAGCCATCTTTTAGGTTTACACTGACATCGTTTTGCATCATCGTGATCAAACAAACTACACGTCTGATGTCGAAATAAGTTTTACTGGGACTAATTATGCTTATTTTTATTTAGCATAAAACGTTTGAAAGAGTTTATCGTTAACGTTCCCCCTCGCCTAGATACATTGTGTTATTAATAATTAACGTTATACAAACAAATACGGTTTAAATGCATACAGGCGTTAGTTTAAATTAATCACAAATTCGCAAAGAACACAGATGACTGTTAATAATGTCATGTAATAAATCTGCAACCTACTTTAATAGAAACAATACTAATTATTGGGAATTTTGTTCAAAATATACATTATACAAAAATCTGAGGAGTGTAAAATATACATAATAGGTACTATAAATATAAAAAAATACAAAATAAAACCGCTAAAATATATTCCATTTCACAAAATTATCACCTAATATAATTCCAATCGTGTTTTTTTTCAACAGACTTCAAAAAAGGAGGAGGTTATGTTTTTATGTTTGTTACCTCAGAACTTTCGACTGGGTGAACCGATTTTGATGATTCTATTTTTATTAGAAAGCTAGTGCTTCTCCTGTAGTCCAGTTCTGACAATGGCATCCATGAGAAAACCATATAAGTCTTAAATTTGCATTAAGTGTGTACACACCAAATGGACGAATAACTCTATATCACGCCAACCGATTTCGATGATTCATTTTTTATTGGAAAAGATGTATGCACTTTAAGGATAGTTTGATGAGAGTTTGGTTATATTTTATTTAATTTGATCAATGTAATAGTTTAGTTATTTTCGCTTTTTGGTGCCTTCTTGTTTTCTTAGTGTTTCTTGATATTGAAGTCGGTTAATGTTTTTTGTAAAAAAAAAAATACTTATTTCACATAGTATATTAGACAATAATGGCTATGCTAAATATTCTTAACGATTATAATTAATCCTCAAACGAAGAAGGAATTTTAACATTATGTGTTTTAAATATTTTATACACAAAGAAGTTAACGCGCAAACATTTGCGAATTACACATCTCTTGAAAAATTCAAGAAACAATGAAGCCTTTATCTCTTGTTTGCGCGTGCGCCATCTGACTTTTAATTGATCCCATAAAGTAATCATTGGCCTTAATGTTATTTTCTTCATTATTAATTAAAACCACATTATTTTAATTATCAACAACTTATCAATTACTTAATTACAAGAACAAATCTTGATGATGGCATCTAGATATGACCATGGCTAAGTTTATAATTAAATACATCATAAATCTACTATTATTCATAAAGCAACTTACTATGAATGCTTGTACTTAGTTATCAACATATTAAATTTATCGAAACATAAAGTATAAATTTTACAAATAATGCTAACACATAAGCGCTTATTCGTAATACCGGATTGTGACGTAAGTAGGACAGCGCGAGATTTATTCGATATTCGCATGTGTTTCGGAGATAGAATAATTTCCGCGCCACGTAAAAAACATTTTATTCTAAGAAAGGCACGTTTATAACATATTACTAACGAAAACCTTATGAAAATCTAATACTGTCTCTATAATGAACAGATACTCTCAACAAAATTCTATAAACATTACAATATATATAGTTTCTTAGTACGCGAAACAAGTCTCGTGGTGCACTGGTAGGTAGCATGCCCTACCACTGAGCCGAGAGGTCGCAGATTCGATTCACCTAATTGACTACATTGTGCGACGAGTGTAAATGTTACTTTTGTGTCTGGGTGTTGATCTAAACATGAGTTTATAACAGTTGTTTATTTGCTATAATATAAGTTATGCTCAATTTGGAATGAAACGGTTCTTTATCTAAATTTTTATTTATTTCATACAAATATGACAGTGCATACTTATTATTGTAATAAAGTACTTAAAAATATTGTAGACTAGCAGACCCGGGGAATGTTGTCCTGCTCTGATAATAAAAAATAATTACTTATGTGCATGAAATGCTTAAATAACGAATGTATTCAATTTGATAAGGTTTAATACTGTATACGTTTAAATAACCTTCCAATTACCTCATTGTATGTGATCATGTTTTTAGAAGATAGATGGGTAAAGTAAGCCATCCTTAAAAGATAGGTATATGCTATCGCAGACTTTTAAGTAGATCTATAAAAGTGGGATATCTTCTCACTATGCATTATTTTATTATATCTCAAAAGAATTAGACAGCGTTTTCGATGAAAACTCCCAAGCGGCTTTACTTTTTCCAACACTTCCAACAATTATCGTTATATTTCAACCACTTTAGACAAAACCTTGATAAATAATATACCTAAACCTTCCTCGTGTATTACTCTATCTATTGGTGAAGACCGCATTACAATCCATTCCGTAGTTTTTCAGTTTATCGCGAACATACACACAGACAGACAGACGCGGCGGACGACTTTGTTTTATAATATGTAGTGATTACGTACCCAAGATTTTTTGCATTACCAACTATTTTAAAACGGTATTATAATTGGAATTAGAAAATGGAATTATAAATGTACTAAATAATTGAAAATTCATTTCTAATAACACATAACAGTAAAAACCCCTACAAAACTACGTGAATATTTTTGATATCAAAGTTTCCTTGACCTTTTAATGCTATACGCTAGATCGCACAAATACTATAGGAACTATGTTAACCGATTAGATTTGTACGGCTGTGAATTAGAGCGAGAATTCACGGAAAATCATGAAAATAATCTACTAAAAGCCTTATACTTATCTGTGATATATACTTGAAATATACTGTATTTTGTTATATTAATTGATGGGAACATTTATTTAATCAATAGATGTATATTACACATTTTGGCAAATCACTAGCTAATTCATGTCCGCTTCATTGGGCATTAAAAAATGGTAGACGGTCAACCAAATCCAAAAAATAAATAACCTAGAATCATCTACGAATTTCGCATCCTATGTCGATACGTTCAGTAGTTTTGACACGATTTAGCCACAAATAAACTGTGTTTTATTATTATATATGTATATAGATATAAAAAAAAAAAAAATAATTTAAATTTTAATATTACAGATGATTGGATGCCATCCAATTCGCTACCAGTAACAGGAGTTCCCAGAAGATTAGTCGCAGTGCTCCGATGTATGGCAATTCAATTATACGTCGCACGCGTTTTCTATAGAGTAATTATTGTGGTTTTTTTTTTATTTTACATCCATATATATATAAAAGAATAACTGATTGACGAATTTTCTTACATATCTTCATTCCCTTTTTTACCACCTTAGAGGCCGAATTTCCAAAAATCCTTTCTTAGTGTTCACCTAAAGTGTAAAAGAAAACCATATGCAATTATTCACAGCCCTATCCCCAGTGGTTTAAAATCTAAAATACTTTATTCAGTTTAGACCCTGAGAAGGCGCTTATGAACGTCAAAGCTACCACCGGTTCGGTAAACAACTCAGTCATCGAGAAGAATCGGCAAGAAACTCGACCTGGTTTATCTTTTCATCAAACGTAATATAACATATTTTTACGAACATACATAGTTATAGACATAGAGATAGTTACATTCGTTTTTGGTGGGGACAGGGGCGTAATTTCCAGACGTCACCATCGTTGACATGTTGATCCAGCCTATATTAGCTGTTAGACATTAAAACCAGTTTGCGCTTTTGTAAGCTGGGCTGCCAGGGCCGGGTATTGATATGTCAGTAAGTCAGTATTTTTAAAAATGTATAGATTTATAGAGGACAATTATGTACCTACCTCTCACTAACAGACATTTCAGTATTTGGGGCAAGTAACATCTCTCTGCCATCTGTGACATACTCATTAACAAACCGAAGTGTAATGAATGAGACTTGTCGTATGCTACTTCTTATAAGTATTCTAAATGCGTTATCAACAAAATTAAACACAAAAAATTCTGAAACTATAGTTAAAATTGTATTTATACATTCTGATGCAAATCCAAACTAATTCTGTATATACATTGTCAGCGGTACAGCAAAGGGACGTAGATAACAAAAAATCTAGTTCCCTAGGAATAGACACAATTTACATTAACGTGAGCCAAGCTGCAAGTAAAAGCTAGTATTTTATATAGTTGTTGTTTATTGTGTCATTTTAGAACGTGTGGCATCGACGTCTGTGAAGCGATGAAGCGAGCGGCATCGCCTACGGCGTATTCATATACATCATTGTATTACTGTTTTCTATTATAAAAAAATAACATGTTTTTGTCAGCATATTGATTGTGTTCTTTTGCTTTAATCACGTTTACAAGATTTGTAATTTAAAGAATATAGGTAGGAATTACCAGAATGTAGTAAAACTTTAAAATCATCATGAGATTTTTCTACACGGGAATCCTTTCCTTCTCTGTCTACTTAAATATATATCTCTCCTCAAAAACTTATCTACTTCATCGACTGTCGTCAGTTCTTTGACAAATGTGACTTGTTCACTTTTACGCCAGTTCGAGTTACTACTATATATAGCCTATGCAACTATTTTAATAAAAACTAAATAACAAATTTTCAACTTAACATATAAAATCATTTGAATATTGAAATATCACGAATATTAATTAGTTTAGACTAAACTGTCCTGATATCATTATGATTCAAATTTCCAATTTTGGTAAGAAGAGAACATAAAGGACCCACGTACTAAATGATTTGGTCATCGTATTTATAATGTTTTTAAATATTAGTGATCTCTGTTGTAAACACTTTAAAAAATATAGTCATGTAGTAGATTCTATTTCAAAAATTTATATTCTTACCTACATGTATACTGAATAAAGAAATCTTTCCTCCTTGGCGCGCGATAGTCACAACAGGGGATACAATTTGTGAATGTCATAAATTCCTCTTACAAAGAGGTCAAAGACAATTAAAATATTACTTTATATTACTATCTTCAGTTATAGTCCATTGAAAAGTTACATTTGGGGTTGCGTTTTTTAGAGGACGCAATTTTATTTTTTTGATGTGTAGGGGGGGTCAGTGTAAAGCTAAAATCAAGTTTGTGGGGTCACCACCCTTGTCCCACGGCCGCCATCTTGAAAATAGGGGTTGAAATGGTTATTACGATTTATCTCTTAAACTATTTATGTGATAAAAAAAAATTTAATAACATTTTTTGTTGCAAATTTAATCCTCTACAACTTTGGTCCAGTACCTTTTTTCGTAGAATTATAAATAAAAAAGTTATAAGCGAAAATGTTCACAAATTCGAGAAAAAAATTTATACTTTTCGATATAACTTTTTTTTATCATTTTACGAAAAAATGATATCTGACCATTTTTGTAGATCGTTTTTTAAGGATTACCTTTTATAAGCAACATTTTTTAATTAAGTCAATAGCTAAGGTTTTACAGTGCTCCGAAGTGAGTATTATTTTTCAGTAGTCTTAACTATACATATATTATACGTGTGTACTAATAATGTGTCATCAGTTATTTTCTTTTTTTTTATTTCGTTATTATAATTTTCTTAATTTAATTTAATTTTCTTATTTTCTCATGATGGAATAATAGAAAAAGCACGCTTAAAAATTCTAAATGCTAATAAAAAAACATAGTTTTCACTGAAGTTAAAATCGTGTCTAAAATCATTCGAAATCGTCTTCACAATTAAAAACAGAATAAAATACATCCGCACGTAGAGAAATATGTAGCACAACTGAAAGATATAAGTTGAACGACAACTTCAACACAATATCATCAGCTATTCTTACAATAAGAGAGGTTAGAAATAATAATAATAATAATAGCAGGCAGATGTTCTTTTGCTCCCTCATGGTCACTTTAAGTATTTTCTACCTGGACAGTATTCTCAGTAACGGCCATCAAATTTAAAATTATTTAAAAAATCAATAATTGTAAAATTCTGTAATGGAATGGAAAAGAGTCAATAATTGATTATTAATAATATTGCAAAATTAATAATTAAAAAAATTATAATAACAAAATAAAAAAAAAAGAAAATAACTGATGACACATTATTAGTACACACGTATAATATATGTATAGTTAAGAGTACTGAAAAATAATACTTACTTCGGAGCGCTGTAAAATAGCTAATATTGACTTAATTAAAAATGTTGCTTATAAAAGTTATTTCTTGAAAAACGATCTACAAAAATGGTCTGATATCATTTTTTCGTAAAATGATAAAAAAAGTTATATCGAAAAATATAAATCTTTTTCTCGAATTTCTGAACATTTTCGCTTATAACTTTTTTATTTATAATTCTACGACAAAAAGATACTGGACCAAAGTTGTAGAGGATTAAATTTGCAACAAAAAATGTTAATAATTTTTTTTATCACATAAATAGTTTAAGAGATAAATCGTAATAACCATTTCAACCCCTATTTTCAAGATGGCGGCCGTGGGACAAGGGTGGTGACCCCACAAACTTGATTTTAGCTTTACACTGACCCCCCCTACACATCAAAAAAATAAAATTGCGTCCTCTAAAAAACGCAAGGTAAGGACTAAAAAATGTAACATTTCAATGGACTATTAAGTCAAAAGCTTGGCAGTTTTTGTATGACCATTCTTCAATGGTATCTACTTCAAATTCTGTATTCATCTTCTATTTGTCGAAACAACGGTAATGACTAATATTCAATCTATCGCATACAAACGAACACAATTAATTTTATCAAGAAGCTTTTCACAGATTGAGTTCTACTTGTTATTCTTGTTCCGATACTGACAAGTGACGGTATCAGATAAGATATGAGAGAAATCTGATTTATTTTATCTCATAAAGATTGTAAGATTGGACCGAAGTAAATCACATGTTTACTCTTAGAAACTAAAATGTACAGAATACAAGAGTATAGTAATATTATTTACTAGCTTTTGCTCGCGGCTTAGCTCGTGTTAATATAAATTTGACGTATCCATGAAAAGTATATTCTAGCTCAATGAAAGGTTCCCTTTATACTTTTTTTACTCTTGATAACGTGTATGCAAAATTTAATGATTATTGGTTTAGTAGTTATGGTATGAAAGCGTAATAAACAACACAACAACATTTATAATATTAGTTAGGAGTAGAAAAGATGACACAAAGACCTTTCCATATTTCTATTCCCTTAAGTAACATTTTAATTATTCATAATTTTCAATAATTTCTAACGGCTTATGTTGAATGTTACAATAAGAAAAACAGGTCATCATTAATATTGTATGTATTATTATTAATCGTGGTTCAGGTGACCGCCACAACACACCTTGGCAGGTCTCACATTTGGCAACGAGATCTACGACAAGGGCAATGTACATCAATATACTTTAATGCGACAATTAATATTACTGGTATGGCTTGAATGACACACACTTTAATTTATTCATTCGCTGTATTAGTTATGGAACTGTTGCAAAATGATCATTGAATAATTCGATACTAGTAGTATGTTAAGAATAGCTTTCTCTACAATCTAATATTTATTTATTATTTTAACTAATATAATCTCAATTTATTATGTATTTCAATTTTGTAGAATTAATGTCGTTATTGATTTTTGCATCAATAATGATTATACAAGCATGTGTGTGTTACGTATCGATAAACCTTTGAAGATGTGTGCTGTAATAATTATATTATTTTTATATATGTATTGGGAAGCAAAATTAAATTAACTTTCATTCGTCATCGAGATATGATTATATAAGTAATTCTATATCCGAAATATTCTATTGTGTATTCATATTATGTAAATTAGACGTTGAATTCATAAATATTAAGCGGTTACAAAAAAAAAACACGTTCTACATTCTTTGAAAAATGAATGTTTCCTTATTTTTGTTCTCATTACAGAGTGACGTAAAACTTTAGGGATGCGCTGCAATTTAACATAAAATTATAAACGTGATAATAACTAACTAGAGATTTTGGCGGGATCTTATATTTTATTCATAATCTTGTGTTATGTCACTCTATATTTTGTAATATTTACTTTTTTAATAGTTTTATTTGTAATAGTTACTGTACGTAATATAGTTCGGTTATTGTGCGCAAGTTTTAGATGCCACAACAACTCCCGGGAAAGTTTTAACAAGGACGCGACGCCACCGTCTTGTTAGAACCTTGAAATTGTCACAAGACCCTTGAAATATTAGTACCTACTCGGCAATGACAGTCATAATCTAAAAGATTTGTTGCTAAAAAAAACCTACCTAACTAATATTGTGAATATCTTTAAACGATATTCTTCATGAATAGTCAGTCGTTTTATACATACATAAAAAAAACTTATTTTTTTCGGGTTTTTGAAGTTATACTTCTTTTGGCGCGTTAGGGAATAATGATAAGAGTAAATTTTATTCAAAAAAAGTACGTATGTATTTATTGTCAAACGTGTTGTAGACATGTCATAAGAAAAAAGGTCCAACGTCAACAAAAAGTTTTTCGATGTTTGACATAAAATACTAAATGCTGCGATCGCCCTTTTTGCATTGGACACGCGACATATTATACACGAATTATTTCTATCTACACTACTTCTCTATATTAACTTTATAAAAAGGGATAAATATCTATTTAACCTTTTTACCCTTTTTAACCTTTTTTCTATTGTTAGTGTAGTTTTTTCAACAAACGTAGAATAAGGCGAAAGACAAAAATTTGAAAAGCTTTTTATCCTATTATGCCATAGAAGTATAACTTTTAACGCGTGTAATAAGTACACACATACTTTTTAATGCATATCCATGTTATGCCGCAACAAACATGGTATAATTGTGAAAAACGTGCTATTTTTAGATTGTTAAATATAAAAGTTTTTAGTTCTATAGGAGAATAACAAATAAATAGAATGATTTATAATTGTTGGATTATATATAGAATTAAGTAATTGTGATGTTTTCAAATTATTCACTGAAGGTAGTAGTAGTTATAATGGAATTTTAATGAACACACCTTTTAGTGATTGCGTTATATCATTTTATACAAATATGCTTCAGATTATCTACTATAATATAAAACGTAAAAGAATCACATACTTTAGGTATATATATATATATATATATATATTAATATTTTATAGGTTTGCGTTTGACCCCATCTCATCTGATGTTAAATGATGATGTGGTCTAAGATGGTAGTCACGGTAAGCCTAGAGGAAGTCTGGTCGGAACACACCAAAAGTTGCTTGGCGACATATTTTCAACTTAAGGGTGGTAGCTAGCCAAGCGTCTTAGAAAAAACCCTACCGCCATGCACTTTATTACAACGCCTCTGGATGAATTATCATGATAGTTGACACACCTATGTTGCTTTTTATGAATCTTTAATAAATGTTTTTAAGCCCTTAACTTTACGAGATCGTTTTTAGAGCATAAACTTCCATAGATTACACAATGATATTTGAGAACAAAAAACATTTAAGCAATATTCATTTTGCTAAACCTCAAATACAAAACAAAAAGTAATTTTCCAGATCCGCGGCCATAGACAGTTATCTATGAATATGTTTTCTTAGTCATCGATAGTGAACGACGAAAGTGTTGTCATATTTATTATGTAAATGAATTCAAGAACAGATGTTTATTATATATTGACGTTCTAGAAATGTCACACTAAACAACAAAACATTCAGTTAGAACTTCATTGAAGATTATTTTTTTATGTTTTGTACATACACATCACAAAAGTATAAAGTTATCTAACTGTAACTGATATTCATCTCTATTCTTATCTAAGGACCATTTAAAATGAGTGTAAAAATAATATATTTTAAATGTGCCTAAAAGTGATCTATCAACGTCAACAAACTGCCCGATCAAATTAATTCTATAACACGACGTTCGTGTATTGCATTATCAAAGAAGCTGTTGAAAATTTAACACCTTATATTTGTGTCCGCTACTTAACACCGCAGATGTCTGGCTTCCATCATCGCTGAACCACGGAATCGAATTCTTTCGCATATTTTTAGATCGTTATAGTTACGGTCATGCGTGTGTATTTTTATATACATCTATAAATATTGTACTATGAGTGTACGATCATACATATAACAAGTCATAAACCCATAATAGCGGATTGAATAGGCTTAGAATTATATTAAGTAAATACTCATAGCGTATTGTTATTTTTTTATATCATAAAGTAACCACTTTAGCCATGAAATAATAGACAGTTTCTATTCACCTTCAACGCAATTTTGTATAATTTTTTACGATTAATATATAAAGTACAAACTGGCTTTAGGTCAAAATTTATGATTCCAAGCTCTCCGCACTTACTTATAAAGATAACGTGGTTATTTTCAAAGCATTGTGTTCATGCTCCAACGGACTTACAATGCTACAGGATGTTGACATAACCTTGTTTTTGCGATTTAAATAGTTACCCATTATAGGGCACCATACACCGTCAACTTTCATAACTTCGTTTTTGACGCTCGTTTTTTTTAACACCCTTAATTTTGAAATGCGTTTCCGAGTTCAATAAATGGCTTTAATTAAATATATATATATATATACATATAACTATGAAATATTGCCTTGTTCTACATTGCACCACATTTTAAGGCTATTGTGTCGTAATCTACGCAGCACAAGTTTTATCTTATTACTAACTATGGCATATTCTTAACTATTATCTTTGTGTTGTGGTGCAAACGTTACCAATATATTTGTGTACATTTCCTATATCGACTAGAATAACTTTTAAGTCTTCATTCGTGATGGACAACCAAAAAAGAATATTTAGTAAGAAGCCACATATAAATTATACCATAGTTTATCTACATTTGTATGTAGACGAAAGAAACCAATCCACACTGCATCAATAAAAAGGGCAACATCAAAGTCATAGTAGTGAGTAGGAGAAACGATGTGTATAAAAGACAAGCGAATCTCAGTTACAGCTAAAAGCAATAAAGCTGATAGGTTATTGCCATTTTCGTCTAGAATGCCGGCAACGAAATGTCCGAGTATCAAACCGGGCGCAGTAAAATTGCGAGGAAAAGTTGGCTATACGCCAACCGTACGCGTATACCCGCTGTCGATGTATGTTGCGATTTATTGTTTGCAGAAAGGAAACTCTTACTTCTTATAGACGTGAACACAAAAAGGCAACGTGTTGAGAGTGATATCGATCTCATATTTCTATAGTTTAGTATTATTTTAATATCTCTATTTCTTCTATTTTAAATCTTGTTTGAATGTCCATAAGTACGATTTCACGCTGAGAATTTATTGGTTTTATTATTTGAGCCATCACAAAAAAAAATATTACAGTCCAAAAGTTCCGTTTTGTTTTTGATAACAAAACATGACATTTAGATATTCGAGGTTATATAAACTATCTCTCTAAGATCTCAAGTAAATGTTCAAAGCCTACGGGAGAACGCCTGTGCCTGCGGGGATATCAGTTGTATCAGAAAGTTGTCTTCCCATAATTTTCAGTTATCTTTTGAGAAACTCTTAAGGTATTATACTCGGATAAACTTGTATTATGAATGTAACTGCTGTTACCATTCTCATTGTAATAATCTTAATTGAATGAAGGCGCTCTGTGCTATCTTGAAAAAAAAATGCAATAATGAAAATGATGTGTCATTACTTAAACATTTTAATGGCGGCGAGGGAGCGGACGAATTTAATTTAACAGTCGCTGGCATGTATTACAGCCCTGCGCTGTTTGCCCCCGCGTTCGTCACCGTAACGAGCACGGGACGGGAGCGTACGTATTTATCTTATCAATGTTAAGGGGTTTACAAAAAATGAAGGGGATTTTAATTCTGCACTCTTAGTGGAATTAACCTCATTATTTTACATTTATAAAGTTAACCGACACATGTATATCGACAATTTTCGTTTAGATGATCACATATAAAAAAGTGGAACAATTTGATTTTTTTTTTCTTTTTGTTGTAATATCAAAATAATGAACTGATATGAAATTATAAATACATATATATTGTGAATTTCTAATAATTGTTGTGACCCCACAATATATAAATAAAAATGCATTTCCAATGTATGCAAGCGCATCACTTCAGAATACACTTACTACTTGACTGATTGTTTTTATTGTGTTTGTAAATGTCAGGACAATGTTTGTGTGAAAGAAAATGTTTGAAAAATCAAACGAAAAAACTGGGTTAAAAAAGTCCATACACAAAACCGAATGAGTGGAACCAAAAAAATAGAGAGATATTCAAAAATATTGACAGATCGACATTCAGTTGTTCAGTTGCTGTTTTATTTAATTATGGATAATAAAGGGAATATTTAGTCACATTTTTTTCGTTAGTACACTCATGCGAAGCTGGGGATGGTAGCTAGTTTTAAAATAAAAAATAGTGCGACTAAAAACATCTTTAATTATTCCGAGCTCACGCCACTGTAGAGGGCCGAAGAATAATGTCTTATTTTGCAGATGTTCTTTCTCAAACTTACGTGTTGAATATTGTGAGCAGCACAACATACAATGTTTTAATTTCCGAATTAGTTTTATGTTGTAGTCATGGGTCAGTGGCAGCGTCCTCAATGTTGCGTCGTGTCGAATTACATGTGTATTCGACAATTAAAATGAGTGTCAGTTTTCGTCGGAAAATAAAATTGTCATAAAGCCATAGAATGCGAGTAGGTAATTCTCTAACGCTCCTAACTACTACAAATATCAGCTCTTAACAATAGATTACGTTTCCAGAACAAGCGTTTTACTATCTTTTAGATCTTTACTTAAAAGGATTCATTATGCCTTTTATATTATTTATGCAACAACCAAGCGTAATATCAGTGCAGTTTATAGCTATGTACAATTAACCTAAAAACATCGCAATTCTGAAGCTAGTCACAATAAATGGCTACTCTTGGAGACTAAGTTAGATCTAGTGCACTAGAATATAAGTCGCGATAGAAAAAGATGTGGCGTATGTGTGGTGCTTTAATTGTCAAACCTGGCACATATTCTGCCCTCACTCTCGAGCAACGAAACGAGCAAGAAAACATCACATTTTTTTTAATCTATTCATAATACTATATACAACAATGTAAGTAAACAAACCGATAAAAAAATCATATGTTCATTCTAGATAACTACGATCAACACAGACACCACGCGATATGGTTTTAATATAATAAATTTATATATACTGTCTTAATAATTATTTAGAAGCGATATTCTAGTAACATTTTCAAGAAAACCTGTAGGTGTTCAAGCGATACGATGACGCAATAATCCACCCTTTGCGCGTCCATTCTTAGAAAAACAGTAATAGAACAAGTTAACCTTATCTCCATTTTTAGATGACACGTTTTTATAAATTCATCGATATTCCATATCTATGTACTAACATTATCAACCCTAACTTCACATTCTAAGCTGATTTGTAAAGCCAGTAGTAATTTAATAGAAATCACGCACGCAAGAACACGTTTATTTTATGCTAATGTTGTACTGTTGAGTCATTAATAAGCCATAGTAGGCGAAATATCACGGGTCCGATTTTTGTACAGGATAGATTTTTGTTTGATGAGCATAGTTGCTAGTTTTTGCTATACATGATATATACGAATATCCACCAGTCGTTTCATGTTCTAGAACAAATTATGCTTATATATATCTATATAAATACTATCCGAGTTCTTTTATTGTCAATAACCGAATGTGAGGATTTCGATGAAAGTCTTAAGTATTAGTTATCTGCAGAAATAAAAATAAATTGCCGAATTGGATGTAAGGACATCACTTTAGAATAACTGCACCTATTTGGCGATTTTTTTTTCTAATTATCAGGATAAGATTTCTTTGAAAATAAATGAAAATTTTTTGAAAATAAATAGAAATTTCTTATAAAAATCGCACGCAAAATTGAAAAAAATTTGGGTTAAGCAATCTGCATATAAAAAGTGAGTGAGAGTCGGTTGCCCAGTTACCATTTTATTGTATCACATGGTCGTACAGGAAAGGAAAGATTTGGTGTCATTTCCTCTATTGGTTCACCAGTGTCAAGGTAATTATGGTATAAAATATAATTATTACAATATTCAAATACTTATAAGACGTAGCACACCACAAGGTCGTTATTACCAAAGGTAAAAGACACGCCGTTTTCGTCACGCATGTGTGGGTTTCCTTACAACGCAACGCCAACTTTCACCACGTGGTAAGGTAATAATTTTTTTTAAAAGTCTACTAACAACCGATTTCATTATTAGTAAATCCGCATTGTAAAAAATGTTCAAACTGAGATACCAATACTATTACGAAAAAAAAAACAGTTTCTATCTTAAATGATAGTCACATAAGTAAAAGGTAAAAAGTGACTATAAAACACGAGTATAATCGACAAGTGAACTCACGACCGAATATGAGCTAACACTCAATAAATTTAAAACAAATCTTTTTAGACAAAGTCTTTTTTAAAACACTTTTTAAAAAATATTTGTGGCCATAATGAATCCTTTGTATATCGATAGACGATCGAGTGTGCTGGAGACTAATCAATACACACAAAATAATATTAAGTGGGCGTGAGTAATAATTTAATTTAAGTTTTGATAAGTTTGTGTTATAACTAGGTTTTAAACTAGATAAATTTGATAGGGGCTTTTATGACTATATTAGCCCCATCCCTTAACCTAATTTACTAAAATATATCGGTATTCTTTACTGGTAAATTCGTAGTTGATAAAATATTTTTCAATGTAATTGTGAATATTTGTCAATCTAATAAAAAAATCCCAATGAAAAAACCTTAGCATATTCTCTAAAAGTTTGTAGCTGTAGTGTACATTAGACTATTTTTATTGTCATCAATATTTCCAGACACTTACTTATCCTTACCCTACGTAACTGTTTTTATAATCTTGTAATGTCATTAATATCCCTGTAGTACTGGCACGTTCCCCTATGTGGAACATGCTTGGGTACGGTGCATACCTAAGTATACTCCTATGGGAATTGACAATATTGATATGTTTTACTTAGATTACATTTTCAGTTTGATTGAAAGTTTGATATAAGTGTAGTTTTTTGTATAAATATATCCCCTGAACTGGACTGTTATTAAATATTTATCTAGTAGGGTAAATATCAAAGAAAGGTGAAATATTACCTAAATATTTAGGAAAAATAAAGTAACGTAGGGTTTTATATGATATCATTTTTTATTCGCTCGACAAGTCTATTTGCAGGTTAAAATACCTATCCATAATTAACTTGAAGGTATTATGAGACTACCAACGATAAATGTGTGCGTAAGCAAGGTGAAAAAACAGATTGATAACGTAAATGGAATGTAGGTACGTGAAGCAATTTTTTTTTAATATTATAAGTAAATATATTGAAAATAAGCGACGGGTCATTAATTAATTACGTAAGGAACATTTAGGCGATTTTTGAATCGCCTACATCAAAGATTTTTTCAGAAACATTTTATAACATTTAAAATCGATAAAAAAGAACACTTTAAAGTTTTCACAGGCATCAAATTTGGAGTTATAGAATATCACGTAAGAATACGTTTTGGAGCCATTCGAGCTTTTTTTTTCTCCTTAAAAAAGATCTTTGTTGTTTTACTGCAGAGTTGACTTGCTTTCCAAGGAGTAAATTTCTATAATGTAAATAACTTATTTTAGCAATTTCGCTGTAAGTATAGGTAATAATAGATCCCTTATGTATAAACGATATATACTGTACGTAGTCATTTATCGTGTACCTTACAACCCCAATGCTAGGGGCAGTTAATCTTTGGCTCTTAACGAAATTTTTCCCGGAAAGCACGCACTGGATGAGTCATCGGTATAGGGGAAGTTATAAAGACAAGCGGAAATTTTAACAACTGTTTTAGCCAAAAATGTCGACGTGATTCTATTGTTTCATTGTACAACAACAGAATATATTATTATGCATAAATATCAATGTGTCTATCTATATGAACAATTTGTGGTTTGCAGATAATGAAATTAAGATTATTTTACAATCACTGTCAATATAAAATTTCTGCGAATAAATAAATTGCATTAAAGATTAAAGTTGTGGTGGTCGAGTGGTTTGACCGATGGAATATCGATTTGATGTCCACTGGTTTCGAATATATATATATATTTATATATATTCCATAGTTCTATTAGTCTAATTGGTAGCACTATTGGCTGCGGTGAAGAATGCCGTCGTCAGGAAACCTGAACCCGAGAGATATTCTTGTATGTGCATAACTTCTGGAAGAAGCCTTTAACTCAGCAATGGGATTATTACGTTATTATTCTTGAAGATTTAGAAAAATGTATCGTTTCTGTAATTGAAACCTAACACCTAGGAGGTTGTATCTGAACTTCATACTTGTGTTTTCTAACGAACGACAATTATATAATTATAATTTGACTTATTTACCATTAAAATACGTAGTTAAATTTATATTAATAATTGGATTCAAACTGATTCAAACTATAAGAATACAGATATTTGTTATTTTTCACATATTACTTCAGTGAAAATCCTTATATAAATGAAATGTTTAATTGTTACCAATAAACATTTTGTCACTTGCGCACCTTTTTTTGCACATCGGTTTTTAACGATCCACTTTTTTAACGTTTAATGTAGAAAGATGCTTTTATTAGCCACAAATATAGAAATTAAAAATAAATGGTGCTCTTAATTTACGTTTACCGCTGTACTCTAAGCAAATATAAAAAGGGCGTATTTGACACTCCGAAAAAGTAAATGCGGGCATGAAAAAGTAAATGCGGGTAGAGTTCAGATATAGTGGCAAAGGGTGTAATTACGAAGGGCTAAATTAAAATGGTAAAATTATTGTTATATTAAAACATTCTAATTCAATATTATTTGCTGCATATTTGCCCAATCCCGTTTACAGTAAGTACAGTTATGGTTAAAAGCAAGACCGGTTATTATCTGCATTGCTTGATGGGAAATCGTTCGCAAGCATAATTTAATAGAAGATTAAAATATTCCTAAGTCCTGTGTCGCGTTTGCTAAATGTATTAAATTAGAATTTATCACTAATAAATGTCTACTATTATAGTATTGTCGACATATATAATTTGTAAGCGTTTTCCTGTTTATTAGCAAATAATAAAACAGTTTCCATGATTCCCTGATGACTTGTATTACATAAATGTTAATCAACCAACACCAAACCCTCATACTGAAATAACAAATAATGCCTTTTGTTCATTTTAATATATTATAAGTTGCAAGTTGAATACGAAAGTTTATTGCTATTCCAAAGAATCTGGCGTCGTTCATCAATCAACTATACGCGTAAAACTTTGTTCTAGAGGATCAGTGTGTAAAGCCACAAAGAAAGAATATAAAGCGTTGTTCGCGAGTATCGAAAAAGACCATATTTTACAAAAAAAAATTATGTGATTGGACGCAAACGAACAAACGGGTTACCTGATGGTAAGTAATCACCGCCGCCCATGGACACCTGCAACACCAGAGATATCACAGATGCGTTGCCGGCCTTTGAGGAAGGAGTAGGCTCGTTTCTTGAAGGTCTGTGGGTTGTATTGGTCCGGAAACGCTGCCGCTGGGAGTTCATTCCAGAGGGCCGACGTACGTGGGAAGAACGCACGTGAGAACCGCACAGTAGACGACTTCCAACCATCGAGATGACATTGATGGAATTTCGTTTTATGGCGAGTCGTTCGGTAATGGAACTCAGCAGCAGGTATCAATCCGAACAGTTCTTCAGAACAACAGAAAAGAATACAAATTTGCTTCGGTAGCTCATGTCATAATATTTAATGGTGGAGTTGGCTGATATGAGACCACCGGAAAATATTACAATTAGAATGAATTAATACTCATCGGTCGCCTCACAAGCCGAAACGACATATGTTCTATTCTTGTCCGTTTTTACTCTATTGAGGGCATTTCTTGCCACGCAGTACGGTGAATTTAATAAAACGACCCAGATAATTGAAGACGATATACCGGAATGGGTGCTGAATAAAAATATGCTCGCCAGATAACCGGATTTCTCCCTTTATGATATACTTCATTCGTTCCTCGTCTTTACAACGTGATTGTATATTGCAAGGATAATCCTCCATTTTTATTTAGAATAATCTGAAGCGCAGTTAGTGTATTAAGGTATACAGAATTTATGAAAGCTTTTTCAATATAGTTGTTCGATAGTAGCTTAAAACTATTGGGATTCAGAACTGTTTTCATAGTAAATTCTGTACCATGAAGTCACGTTGAAGCATCTCATTTTCTTTTTAGTAAGAGTTGGAAAGATTTTTTCAATTTATGTAACAAATTTAAAGGAACGCAAATATCGTGCAGATTTGTTTTTTTTTTATTCTTATAAACAGTTTGAATCCATACAAACAAGCTAAATGTGTACCTAATCACGTACAGCAGTATTATTAAATCAAATCGAAATTCGTTTGAAAATATACACTTACATTATTAATTGAATCAACCTATAAAAACCAAATTTAACGAGAGTAATTTTTGTATATTAGAAGTACACTGCACAGCAGATGTGCTAAACTGCACCTTTTCACCTTGTCCAGCCAAACACCTTGTGTCAAGTAACTGCATATCCTGCATAATATTTTTTTTGCACTTCGAGGTACTTATCTTATGTTTCACGTTCACTACCATGTATTTCCTTATTACTGGTCCCAATGTACCTAACAAAACTAATGTATCACATAATCTTTATAATATACTAGCTGACCCCAGTGAACTTCGTACCGCCTAACGATTCTTTAAATATTTTTTTTAATACTTATTCTGCTATTCGCGACCATCGTATAAATATTGACATTAATGTATATATATATGATACTAACGTCACTCAATTGTTTTGCCTTCCCGGAACCCCTCCACTAACACTTAAAACTTTGTGCTATAGTATTAAAGTTCAAATTGAGTTTTAAGTATTAGAAAAGTGTTGTTTTTAGACTTTTTCAAGCAATTTTTCTCTCCGTAAGATCCATCCTCGTACTTCAAGGAATATTCTAAAAAAGAATTAGCGAAATCGGTTCAGCTGTTCTCGAGATTTGCGCTTAGCAACACATTTAGCGATTCATTTTTATATTATAGATGTATACAAATTTATAACTGTTACGTTCAAAATCAAGGCGATATTCATCCATGACAAACCAGTGTACAATAAACATTTTTGGTTAGATATGGTGTAATTATTTACTTTTAAATTGATTATTCAATGTTCATGAACCTTTTGACCGAACTTCACCTTTATAATTTACTCGTATACCATCTCATACACTTTCACAGTCTACGAGTAAAGTACCTTATTATATCTCATATTCAGTATTTAAGCTCGGTCGTTCTAAACCAATTTATAACAACCTACAATTATCCTAAGAAAAATATTCTTACAATATTTTATAATTAAAATCTCATATGCTAGTTTTTCTTTCGTGCTATATTATTGTCATTACACGATATTACTTTGCTATTATTAGTATACAACGTTAAGAAACGTTTCGTGGAAGAAAAAATACATCTACATACAAAAGCGAAGCTATTCAACTAACGACAAGCACCATTTTGTATAAGGACTCGGCAAGTGTTACAAAAAAAAACCTATTAAATAAATTCGACATGAGGTTCTTAAACTTGTTGACTTCATTATAAACGCAATTATCTATCGCATTCCTGCCGTAATGGAATTAAAACATTCGATAATTAATATTATTAAATTGATTTTAAATACCCATCTCTAATTGAATGATAAGCAAGAGATAAGTTTATATTCTGCTACAAATATCCATAGCAAGGTACCGTTAAATTAGTGTTCTTAAAACAGTAAAGAATTTGATCCGGGGACAATACTATAGGACATATTCAGCAATATCTTTGAAATGTAAAAATTATATATACAAATCAAATAGCCCCGTAGAACAGATGTTAAGTGTATTTGACTGTATGAAACAATAAGTAAAGTATTAGTGTTACACAACCACGTATACTTTCTCTAATAAAATCGTCATTCTCACTTCTAGCAAGGCGTGTTATAAAATCAATGACTCCGCACATGAGGCGTACAGACTAAACAAAAGTATGCGAATAATTAAAAAAAAACTGGGACGAAGCAATTTCTCGTGACTACGAGGTATACGCAAATATTTAAGATAAACGAGTTCAAAGCAGTAAACTTCGCACTGCCCTGGTGTTTGGTTTAAGTTTCTTATCCGACGGGGGTCACCTGAGTCAATAGCTTGACTGTAGACATCGGGGGTGGTTTGTAGAATCGATCGTGCAAGGAGAACTCCCCTTCGACGATTGCATTCTATCAATGATACTGCATACATGGCAACTTAGTCTATGTCAGTTTAGTCGTTTCTTACTTTATATTTTTATCAGTGACTATTACGAAAATGAGTTTAGAAAGTACGCGATAAAATTGCAAATGTATTAAAAAAATGGCTAAAGATATAAATTAAGTTGTCAGAAATTAAAACATTCTATTTATAATTGAGAATTACGTTAGAAATGCCGGTTATGTTTTCCAACATATGAAATTTTGTTTTGGCGTACATAACGTTTTTGTTTGATAACAAATCACCGTAATGAAATTATCAAGGACAATTACACCTTCGAAATCTCTAACCAAATAAGATAATATTTAAAAAGTATATCATATAGGCATGCTTTTTATGTCGTAACAACAATAGTGAAATTTTGTAAATCACATTTTTAAGTTCTCCAGTCAGTATGCATATTATATTATAATGTGTGTACGAACAATAAAAGATATTATAATGTCGAAACGAAATCAGCCCCTGTTACGAGAACAATGGGTGTTGTATTGTCACATTATTCTATCGCTATTTACACCTTAAATATATGTATGATAACTTGTGCATGCGACACCCGAATTTTGTTAGTAATTGATGTAAGGAGACGCGTTGGTTGTCCTCAAAATGGATGCTTAGACGCCTCAGAACTAATATGAAATGTAACTACATTCAGTACCGAATTGTTGAAAATTTGTAAGAATTTAAGTTTAAATTTATTGAATTCAAAAACTATGAATTTGTTAACCTCTCAGCTGATTTTTTAAGACCCACATCTCAAAATGGCGGATTATGTTTTTAATTTAATTTTAATTTCACGATACCGTACATTGCAAATTTCATAGTTTAGTAAAAAAAAAAGTTCGTACAAATGAAAAACTAATTTAAAAATATATTTTACATATAATTTATAGTTTTACAATACATAATTTGTTACCTTTCAAAATTTTGTAATAAATCAGGAATTTCTTTTATATTATGCTGCCAACAGTCTGTTGACCTGCGCCTCATGAGGTTAACATTCGTTTGTATGAAACTTAAACCTTTATAGTTATGTACAGTCCAGGGGTTAAATATCATCGTAACCATTAAAATTGAAATGAAAATGTAATATAATTTGACATTTACGATTCTTTATTAACTATGTTCAAGAGACTACACAAATTTGTTCATCAAATTTTAACAATTAATTGTATATGTAGGACTTCTGTGAGTAGTTAACTCCCAATTGAAATTGAATACTTTAGTTTATCAAAGTGGTAAATACTAAGAATGGAAGATATAAAGACTATGGTTTATAGAATGAGTGATCTATAACAAGTACTAAAATCAAATTGGATTTTTTACGTGTGCATTTAAAAAAAATGGCTTTATGGTAAGGCTTTGGCTTATCAAAAAAAAGAAAACATTTGAATTGAAATTAATTCAAAACTTATAACGCTTCAATGACAAAGACTAAATTGAATCTGTGAAACGTACTGAACAAGGACCATAGCAATTCTGATAGACCGTGCCCTGTTATACATAATATTTACGAACAGACGAACAACTAATAATTGTAATTTTAGTTTCGATTTAGGAATTCAATATACCACTAAGAAGAGTATACAATATGAATAAACTCGAAAATAACAGATACTTCTATTGCATTAATTGTATAGATTAATATGTTCGTGATGAAACAGCGTCCGACCTCGACAGTCGACTGTCACAATTGTACCAATGAGTGAACGTCGGAACAACTCATCGTAATTTAAACCATTACAATTTAGAATATCTAGTCAACTTTAGGTTTCGTTTTTGTAAAATAACAAACTAGAAATGCGATGATTATTTGCATATATAACAACCATTATTAAATTGGGTACGTATATTGTTAAGCATAAAAGTACAAGACTTATAGGAAAACGAGCGATTTTAATTAGCATATACGATTTTCCTTACTCTCCTATTGAATACAATCGTTTTGAACAAAATAAATATTCACTCACACTTCACGAGTTCACTTCGCTTTTCACTGTAGTACATAATATTAATTAAATTACTATTTATTTGAATTTAATTAGTAGTTAAACAAAGAATACAATCCGTGATATTTAAAATTTAAGCATGAGCAAGGTACAAACTATAACCAGCACGTTCTTTTATATGCGATAATATTAGTCATAATGTATTATACAGACATATATTACACAAATAAGAAAAAAACTATACTAGACATTATATGTTTGTCGCTAGAGACCAGATGTTGTGTCATTGAAATTCGTAAACGTAATTAAGAATCTATTTTATGAGAAAAGTTTCAATGTAAGTGTACACATGTGTGACAGCTTCCATGTTCGTTATCGTTTTGTGTATTGAATGACGTATGAAAATACAACCAACCAAGTAATTATCACGACAATCGTCAGTATCCAATAAATACGCGCCTAAACCTCTTTTAAATCTAGCCTCTTTAGCATTCCTAAAAGACTATCATGTACACACACGTAATGAACCTATTGTAATTCAATAAATTCATAACGACATTATTATGCAAGCAACAACAATGAAAGTTTCAAGCGTTGTTCTTTTTTTTTCGAACCGACTACGCTATTCGCCTGACAGGCCTCCTCTACAGCTTCACCGCACTGACTACATAACAGTTATTCTTATTTCGGTAGATTATTATAAGTTACTAGCAAGAACTCGCAAGTTCGCCTCCATTAAACGCTTACGAATTTTGTAGCATAAATACGAATGCAAGTTTGCTTGTTTGTTACGCTTGCACGCTTTAACTACTGAACCGATCACCATGGAATTTTGCATATACGTAGTCAGGAGTACGAAAAAGGACATAGGGTACCGTTCATCCTGAAAGAAGTACTGATCCCAAAGGATAGATCAAATTTAAATTAACGCGGGCGAAGTTACGAACAAAAGCTAGTTACAATATAACAATAAAACAACACCAACTAGTGGCGAGTTATTGGAAAATTCATAACATAAAAACCTCTATGAACAAATACAAGAGAGAGTGCCAATTTTAAAGATCGGTTAAATATCGTCGCAGTTTATCTATCGGCACATCAATTTTTATACATATAAGACATGTATTTATATATTAACAGATACGGAGCAATACAAAATAAGCTGTTCGATACTTCACTGTACAAAAATTGACAGATTTTGAGATGATTGTAATAAAGCTAATACTGAGTCACTAGGTCCTTGCGATTAAATTCCAAATAAAATGGACTTTTCAAGTTTTGAACACGATTGTTACAATGACTGTGGTTTACCATTTCATATACAAACATACTTTTCTTTAAAGATTCAGAGCATCACCAATGTAAAGTTTTTTATACGAATACAAAAATATGCCTCTGAAAACTTCTAGGATGCGTATGTACAGATATACCATTTTTAATTAAAAATCTTGTCGTTGCATTCTGTTGTAGTTATGTATAAGCATATTATGAAAAATTATTACTTACTTTTATAGGTTTTATTGTGTTGGGTTGGTTAATTATTTGATTTTATTATGTGGGTAATAACTAAAAGAGAAATCGTGCATGATAAAATAAATTAATCTTATGACGGTAATCCGTACATTTTTATAGTAACCATTATAAATATTTTTAAACAAAGTTTAATGTATTTAATAATTATTTTAGATATGTTAATATTTACCATTCGGGCGAAAATCTGTGAATGCCTTGATCCGCATTTTCTTTTCTCAATGTATCCTTTTTGTAGTGTTCAAATGTGGTGCACTATCGTGATTCGAGCACCTTCATCACTTATACACTTATCACACAGAGGGTAAAAACTAATCACATTTCACGTTTTCAAACAATCAATATTATTGCAGTCAGAAAGGATACAAGTTACTTAGAAAAATTTATTAACAACCACTTTTCACATTGTTTTTGCTCGTGACAAAACTCAAGTAAAGACACTATAACATAAATAAATAATTAATTAATTTACAAATACTAAATCGCGTACCTACGTATAGCTTGATTTGACAGCTGCGAGCGCGCTATCCCGAATTCCCGATTCAAATATCGAATGGTTTGGCTGAACGAACATAGATAGGGAGAGTAAAAGAGACGACGAATGAAATGAAATTAGCCACGAGTGACGGGAACGGGACGGGATACAAATAGCACGGGATTAATTGAAGTATACTACGAGCGATACTGTAAAAGTTTTGATAGTAGAAACTGATTCTATGAAAACGATAAAGATAAGTTATTATTTTTTTACTAAGAATTAATTACAAAAACACGATGATTGTTTTGTTAGGTGAAATGTATGATACATTTACGTTTGTATTCTATTAGTAATCGTGTCACATGTTGTCGAATCAAGCTATATGTAGCACTACTGAAAGATTAAAACGTCCTTGTGGTATTATAATATTGTGATATAAAATAAAAAAAACTAACGTTGTTAATCGGATCACGACTACACCACCGCCGTATAAAGCGTCAAACGCGCAGGCGCAGTGCCTGTGACTGACGCATACATACGCGCTAACTTCATAGCAGTCTACAATGTCATTTGCGGCGAAACTCTCACAAAATCTGTACATAGTAAGGTGATTAATTAATTAAAACAATGTTTTAGCATGCAAACGTAAAAAATAGTGAAAATATTAGTATGCAATGGTAACAATTACATTTTTTGTGTTATATATGTATAGAAAATTGAACGTTTTTTTTCAAATACTCAAAAAAAAACTTATTTAAATTATGATAATAATTATACAAATTTCATAGATAATCTCTACAAATGGCATATCAAATAAAACGAAGTCATAAACTTCTTCGGAAAAATTATTAATAATATGAGTCAATCATTGTTCCATACAATTTGAAACGAATATATAAAGGAAAAGCCTGCGTATACCTACATTTATAGACGTAGGCATGTGCTTCGTACATGTGTACTTAGAAGAATGCATCTCTGACTATACTGTACTAACGACATTAAGCTAAAAACGTAACGGTATATTTGCCAAATCAGTCATAATAAACTCGGAGCTAAGTGAATGACCTAACAAATCAAACTTAAATATTTAGATTCCTCATTCCTCGCTACATTGTTAAGATATTAATATTATTCTACTGTATTCGTATTATTACACTATAGTTGATTTTGAAACTGAAGCTAAGTAGTTCACATAACCATAAATTGAAAGTTGTTCCGAATTAGAGAGAGAGCTGTGTTGCGTGCTTAGTTTTAAATGAAGAGATTCGTCAAAGAATTTTGTGTCGGATCAGTTATATGTATATATTGCTAAGACGCATATTTTCATACTAAAATAAAATATCATTATGTTAACTGCATGCGCCCAACGTGTTATAACCCGAAAATTATTACCTACATACATATTTATTTATAATCTTAAACATTAAACTTAGATGGGAGAAGGGTAAGATGATGACCATTTATTAATTCACTTCAAAAAAAAAGGAAGTTCTTAACTCGAATATATATTTTTTTTAATTTTGGTTACCGCAGAACTTCATGATAAACTGATTTTGAATTTTTTTATTGGAAAGGAAATATTTCGAAAGGGGCTACATTTGCATTCGATTTTGGGCTTCGAAGATACACCAGAGAACTCCTCGAAATCAAATAGGAAAAATGAAAAAGGAAAAAATACATTGATTGAGAAATTGGTAAATTTATGACAGTCTAAGACTAGGTAGGTACCTACGTGACTATAATCAATGACGTTCTGGTGCATTTTTCTCGGTTATATGTTTTTGAAGTCGGTTTTATTTTTATTTTCATGTTTAATTACACCGTTTAAATAATTCCTTTATATATTTTTTTTTTCAAATCCTGTTTAACTTGATTCCGGAATCACAATGAAAAAGCACTTTTATTTTAAAATTCATTATTAGGCCATAATATCTAGTACCTACATTTGATAAAACTATATATGCCGAACGACAGGTCTAACTAAGTCTTAAATACAGTTCCTGGCTCCTCGTATGAATTCTTATGAAATTATCTAAATAGGTATTGATTAGTAACAATTTTAGACAGTACATCAATTATGTAAAATAGATTATTCTGTATTGTTTATGTCATCATAGTTATCACTAAATGTTTAAGTATTATTGTAGTCGTCAGGTCCTGTTACAAATGTGTACATAAAACGATTATTTGGTATTCATAAATGTTTAGAAGAAATTGTAACATACACTTCTGGTATTTAATATATTATCATAAAATGGTGCATTGATTAAAAAATCGAGAAGTACGTGACCACTAAATTTATAACTGACACATTTCGCGCCTACATCACTTCATATATCCTTTTTACATGGTCACATAATTATTAGGTAAATTTGGAGATACGTAATTTATTACCGTTTTATAATAAATTTAATTTTTTTCTCCACAATATCATTCTAATTACTTGTTTCGATCGAATTGTAGTTACAAGTCGTTCTTTTTGTATAATCACTTGTATAATTACAATCTACTTAACTGTTTAGTTACTTTATTCACGGATACTTTGAAAAGTATTTCTAGGAGATATAATTAATTTATATTCTTCTCCGAACTTAAAAAATCACGGGTCATTAATGTAGGCTTAATCGCAAACATACTTTCACATACTTATTTCAGTATAAAATACGTTCACTTGTGTAAAAGTAGTCAAAAATGCTGCAAACGCCATCTAGTACTATCACTTGACAAAATGTATGTAAGAATGACAATAGAAGGCGAACATCATTCGGGCTAACACCAACTGTTTTTATAATAAAGATAAATTTAGTTTCTGTAAGTAATAATAGATGTCGCATTTAAGATTTCGAGGATTTCTTCAATTAAATCGAATAAATTAGTATAACTGAGACTAGATAAAAGTTTGTTTATATATTATTAATATGTCTGTAAATCCAGAATGTTCATAATTTATTAATAAGCTTTTTACCTAACACCATTATTTTTATAACTAATAGTGAATTTATAATACCGTTAGGCACTTATTAACATAGTAATAACATGTAATCCAAGATGATCCAACATGACGTCAATCAGTTCAATTGTCATGTTAAGTATGTAAGTACGTTTACTGCATTTTTAATGGCACTTTAAAATAAAACAGTTGAAAAACAAATAGATCAGTGTCTAATTGTAATTAAATTATTTATTGATTAAAAATTGGAATAATATTTAGTCAATTAAACTATTTACTAATTGCTTTATTGTATATAACATTTTTATTCAATTTAATGGGAACAGGTTAAATATTATTATTATAACTTCAGAGTGCTGAACGTCTTGCGCTATAATATGTGATTTTGTCATTTATATTACTATTAATAAAGATACATACCTTTTCGTCTTCTCTTTTTACGATATATCTTTTTACGCCGTTTATGTACGTTGCCTCTTTGGACATCCTCGTTATCAATGTGACAAAAACTAGTGCTCTTCGTTCTAAGTTCAAACAATTTCCCAATAATACATAATATCAATGCGATCATTTTCACAAAGACTACAGAAGTTACACCAAGTTTTAGTGAACGAACACTTTTTTTTTTTCTTTTTATTATTCCGCACTAATGTTTTGTTCCGTATTATATCGTAGTTTTTGTTTCGCGTTATTACGAGGTTATTAATTTTGTAACGAACTGTTAAACAGCACATAACCTTCAGCCACCCGGGTGCAATAAATACTGCAGTTTTTGTCACAATTTTTTGTGTAGGAGTCCTCGGTCCTCGTTGTTACGTGTGGGAGGAATGTATCGAGAATTATTATCAGTACGTATGTGTCAAGAGGTAAACATATAACTGGTCAGGCGCATCTCGGCCGTCCGGGAGCCTTGACGTGATTTCTAAATAAGTCTAAATATATACCACCACACACATTCAATCAGTTCACTATTAAGTAACTGCACTTAACATTATTTAAGAAACACTATAGGGAAGTAAACATTAAACGAAACTGTTTATATTGTACGATAATTTATGATATAAATAGTTTAGTCATAATTTATGTATGTCAATTTTCAAACAAAACAATATAGCTTTCAAATTGTGAAGTGAATATCGCCCTATCACTCTTATAACGTAAACGACTGTTAGAATATGCGTTCGATGCATTAATATTACATACAGTATAATGAGTATGGAGCTACAGCTATGTGGTTTATATTCTGGACGTGTTTAAACGATTACGTTATACGTTCTGAATGAATAAAAAATTAAAAACATGCCCATTAATTATTGCTAACTAAACTGGTAGCGATATGAGACAATCAAGGTGATGATGCTACGTTGTATCGCTTATTTCGAAAAGTTTGAGTAAAATATTATTTAGAAGATATATGGTAAGAATATAGTTTGGTAATAGACGAGAAAAATGAGGGTCAAATATGTTTCATCGTAAGTGAAATTTGTTGTGGGACTTGTTCTAAAATGTATGCTGATTTAGTAACATGCAGGAGAATAACTAAGTTACAAGTACTGTATTGCTTATTTCGATAAGATCAAGTATTATATTATTAGTAGGATCTGGTAAGAATATAGGTTGGTAATAGACGAGACAAATGAGGGTCAGATATATTTCATCGCCACTTAAATATATTGGCGAAGATGTTCTAAAATGTATGCTGACTTAGTAACATGCAAGAGAATAACTAAGTTACAAGTAACGTATCGCTTATTTCGATAAGATCAAGTAATATATTATTAGAAGGATCTGTTAAGAATCTTGTTTGGTAATAGACGAGAAAAATAAGGGTCAGATATATTTCATCGCCACTTAAATATATTGGCGAAGATGTTCTAAAATGTATGCTGATTTAGTAACATGCAAGAGAATAACTAAGTTACAAGTACTGATCGCTTATTTCGATAAGATCAAGTATTATATTATTAGTAGGATCTGGTAACAATATAGTTTGGTAATAGACGAGTAAAATGAGGGTCAGATATATTTCATCGCCACTTAAATATATTGGCGAAGATGTTCTAAAATGTATGCTGATTTAGTAACATGCAAGAGAATAACTAAGTTACAAGTACTGATCGCTTATTTCGATAAGATCAAGTATTATATTATTAGTAGGATCTGGTAACAATATAGTTTGGTAATAGACGAGTAAAATGAGGGTCAGATATATTTCATCGCCACTTAAATATATTGGCGAAGATGTTCTAAAATGTATGCTGATTTAGTAACATGCAAGAGAATAACTAAGTTACAAGTAACGTATCGCTTATTTCGATAAGATCAAGTAATATATTATTAGAAGGATCTGGTAAGAATCTTGTTTGGTAATAGACGAGAAAAATAAGGGTCAGATATATTTCATCGCCACTTAAATATATTGGCGAAGATGTTCTAAAATGTATGCTGATTTAGTAACATGCAAGAGAATAACTAAGTTACAAGTACTGTATCGCTTATTTCGATAAGATCAAGTATTATATGATTAGTAGGATCTGGTAACAATATAGTTTGGTAATAGATAGTTTGGTGAAGATGTTCTAAAATGTATTCTGACTTAGTTGCATGCAAGATAGTAACTTAGTTACAAGTAGTACCGTTTACTTCTTACAGTTCCCAATTCCTTGTTTATAATGTAATGCGGAAGGGAATTATGTATTTGTTTACATAATTACCAAAATGAGGAAACCTAAATAGTATTTTGTTTTTGTAATAAAATGAGTTTCTCGACGTCCAGAATATTCTAGCATACACGATCACGGGATAGAAACGATGCCAAAACTAAATTACATTAAAATAGTGTTAATATGCAAAAGTAGTTCATTTGGCACAATCATCATAAGTCTAAGGTAATACTTTTGTCGTACGCTAAGAATGTCACGTACTCCTAGAGTATTGAGAACATATGCAATATGTTATAAAACATAAATAAAACTATTTTATATTAGCTACGATAGCTGATAAAGGAATACTTGATAATTGAATGCAATATTACGATTACTGTTTCCGTAATTTTTATTAACACTTCTAGTATTTTCTTAATATTAGTTGCTGAAGTAACGGAGGATTTTTTATTGCATAACTTTATAATATCTTTCTTTGACAGCACGGTTTCGAACGTGCGACTAGTCAGGTAGGACATATTTTGCGTGCGTGATCTACGTACGCGTGTACTTATGACAATTATTTTTTCGCTTTAAAAATTTTAAGGTTATTTTTTTCCTTTGTGTTTATTTTTTTGCTAGCGATATTCACTGTTTTAAGGCACACAGCAAAGGTTAATTGTTAATGTTCGAATATATTCTAAAACTGGTGCGATGCTTGGTTTGTGAACCAAAAAAAAGAAATTTATGACGACGTGTGTTAAGATTTTCTGAAGTGTATATATTGAGATACGTATTCAACAAAACTCATCCTTGTAAAGATGTGATAGTTATATATAATTATATAGATTACCTACCCGTATTATACGATGATTCACTATGAAATCTAAGAGAAAAGTGTTTTTGCAATTTTTCACATGTCTTATATCCACACCTTTATGAGTTACGTAGAGTAATTTGATTCCGACAAGAAACAGAGTTGATTTGCAACAAATAAGGTTTTATCTAAATTGCCAATTTGCTACTTTATTTTTTCAAAGTCTAGGAATGCAAATCCACACATATAAAAAGGACTGTAACCTAACGGGAGTTTTCTTGTAACTACAACGGTCAAGGGCACCTTGTGTTTTTCAAGTCATTTTTTGCATATAATTAGACAACGTTCTCGATAAAGGCCATAGCGTAAGTTATTTAAACGTTACTGAGGGAATATGCAGGCACTGATAAGATAATAAGAGCCTGGATGTTTCCGATCGCTTATTTAATTGGTTTTCGATAATAAGCAAAACATGTAAAAACAGCTTGATTTTGAAATACTCATGGTGTTGTAGGTAAATATACAAAGTGTGGACTCTCAACTCTCAATGATTTTATGAAGATACATATCTCTTAATTGTCATTCTAAATACTATCAGTAGCCGCAAACATTAAATATTTAGATCAATCGGTTCAGTCAATCGTAACCATATATTCTTCTTTTTTTTACATGTTTTCGTTTTTCTCGAAAACCTATCAAATTAGAAATCTGATACTTATTAGTCTCTATGTATCCGCTAAGTATCGTTTAAATATCTTTGTGTGGTCAATTGATTATGGTTATGGCCCTAATGCTCTTGGAATAAGGTACGCTCGTTTAATATATGTAGAATATTAGCTTTTGCACGCGGCTTAGCTCGTGTTAATGTGAATTTGAAATATTTCTGGAGAAGAGCACTTTTATTTAGATGAAAGGGAAATTATGCCCTTTTTTGTACCCCTGCCCTGATAACGTGTATACAATATTTCGTGGCTATCACTTGAGTAGTTGAGACGTGAAAGCCTAACAACAAAACCCAAATATACAAACGAAATAACATTTCAGATTTTTATATTAGTTAGGATAATTGAAGTTTTAACGAATAATAAGCTCATACATCATTCACTGATTTTTCTGATGCACATTCGATGGTAAGAGTTAGAGAGCATGCCAATTGCTATTATAATACCCATACTTCTTTTCTAGTATCGTGTGCAAAAACCGGAACCTTTTTGTCTAGCACAGCGTGTAATGTAGCGATAAAGTTAAACTTCAGTTAGACATTAGTAAAGATGTATTCAAAGATACGCACTAACTGTTGACAATTAACAGTTAAATTAGTTTCTTAAGTGTAGCTGACAACACACACCGATAGACGATAGATAACAGAACCTAAAGCATGTCATTTAGTCAAGCGAACATCAGGATATCATCTCATATTAGGTCACAAATTACACTGATGGAAAAAATTTAATACCATTAGAATGCATTCAGCCAAGTCTTTTAATCCCAGTTTAACCAGATTGAAGTGACATAGCAACATAACATTTCGATACAATTAAACTATACATAAAGCTAAAACTAGATACAACTTCTTGGTGCAAGTGACCCATAGTGTAAATTAGTCTAGATTATTTAAAACCAGCTGATACTTGTGACTTTGCATGCGTAATTTATAATCTTAACAATATGTTTTATTTACAGAGGAAAAACATAAACATCACAGCGCTTACCCCACTTTTCCACGGTAAGAAAACAGACATCACTAAACGCCTACTGCTTTTAAAAATGTAGTTTCTTAAAACTGTAATAACTTTGTATCAAATGAAGCTAACGTGATAATTTGTCTTTTAAATAAGGACCAAGTGTCTAAGCGTAAAACGTAAAAAATATCCAAATCTAGTACTTTTTGAGTGATGCGCACACAACAGCGGCTCTCTATAATTGTATTTATATAAATGTGTAATTCTGGGTCCCACTGCAGGGTCATAGGCATCTTCCCGAAAGAAAGTATGGCATAATCATCACGCCAGCCCACGACTTATTGGCGATTTTAAACTTTGAGAAATCCAACGTTCTACATTTTCCCATGTACCGTTTTACTATAACAATATTTCTCAGGTTCAAGTTTCGTCACGACGTTTTCCTTCACCATCAGTCGATAGTGTTACCAATTTAAACTAATAAAAGTACGTGAATTCCTAAAAATACGGTGGTAGGTACATGCAGGGGTTCCAACCTGCGGACATCGGATTGATATTCCACCGGTCGAACCAAATAGTCCACCACGACTGGTTCAAACCACTACACTACCACGACTGGTGTATTTCTGAATACTTGTTACTAAGTCGATAATTTACGCGAGTTCATAATAATGTTGCCGAATTAAATCGATAAGAAAAATGTCATGTAAAATGATATCCTATGGTTAATCATTACAGTCGTAGGGAATATCGATAACTATACAACAATTGAATGACAGATGTGTTCGAGGACGCTCACTAGTACATAGATATCGATGTAGTTCCACTAAACTTACACTAATTATTATATTGTCTTGTATAGTTATACAGTTTATACTATATGCACCATACCTATAGTTTATTGTAACGATTGTTTATCTTATAAAATTATGGGTAAAGGTAAATTCTACTCTAGTTGGCAAATTATATTCAATTGATCCTCGGAAACGGTGACCTTGTTCCATTATTAATTTCTAACATAGACTTACGTATACGTGGAGAACATTTGAGATAATTATTTTATTGCTCGACGTGATTGTACTTGCGAATTTATTTTTGTGAGAATAATTTTGCTTTTACTTGGGACTTACTCGTTTAAACTAAACAAAGTGTAGACCGTCCTTTATTTTTTAATTGGAATTTTATCACTACTTTTTATCTCGTATACCCCTTATGAAATTACCACTCTTAAATTATATTATTTTTAGAAAAACACAATGATATGTAATATAGCCGAAAGGTTCTCTATCTACCTGTAAAAATGGTTAACAAAATCGGTAAAAATAAGTAAAAACGAAAAAAAATAAGTGTTTAGCTAATGTAACTTTTGTTTTCAATCTTTTAATTATGTTATATGCTCACATCATGCAGTGAGTACTAAATGCCTATAATTAAGTTTGCACTTGTTTAAAGTTATTCTTTCCAGATGTATGTATTGAACTGTTCTAGTGTAAATGTTGTTGAGTTTCATATAAAAAAATAAAAACATTATCAGAAATAAGCTCGGACAAACAAAAAACACGTCACTTTTATCTATTCGTATAGATTTAACGTTGAAAATTCTTCTCGACTCATATTTATGAAGCTGGCCTCCTTATAGATTAAAAATACCTAATCTACATACCTCAAATTTAGCTCACTCGTTTAACAGAAATATAAATGAAATTTAATATTATCTAAGTTAATAAATGTAAAAATAATATATGACAGTACGTTATGGCTCAATTCTTTTGCACAAATATAAATACACTTTTAGATTAGATCGTCACCTGGTTACGGATTATGAAGGCTTAATGCACGCGTACAATATTGTAACTACATACAGGCATACTCGCAGTCTATCTTGCGATCTAAACGCATTTAACTGAAAGGCTCTATCTACTTTAACATATTGTTATTGTAATTTTCCAGGTTCGTTTCGTCATCAAAATGCTAGATGACTTACACTTAATATAATAAAATAAAATAATAGATTTGCAAATTTATATGCTTTTTTTTCATAGTCTTTTTTACAATTATTGACATAGAATTTGTATTTTTCAAATATCGAAATAAAATAAATATGAAATACAAGGAGATTTTTAACAATTATACTAGTTGATACCGGCAACTTTGTCTGAATTGTTTATTATCTTAACAATATATTTTATATAGAATGGAAAAAATATAAGTATTGCATGGGCATCCTCACTTGTCTACAACAAGAAAGCACATCGCTGAATGCGTAATGCTTATAAAAATAATGGTTTCTTAAGACTGTAACATTATCATATTAAACTAGTTTTCACTCGCCGCTTCGCGCGCTTTAATGTAAATTTGTCCTATCTCAGAGGTACAGTAATTTTTTTCTGGATGAAAGGTACCCTGTGTCCTTTTCTGTACCCCTGACAACGTGTATACTAAATTTTATGATGATCGGTCTTTTAATTAAGGTGTGATAACGAAACAAACCAACGAACTCACTTTAGCATTTATAATATTACTAAGTAGTAATTACGTCAGTTAGATGAACCAACGAACCTCTCTAATGAGTTTGTTAATTTTTTTTTTCAATGTGAATACACTGGCTACTTTTACTTGCGTTACAGTGTCACGGGACGTGTAAGATATAGTAAATTAAATAAAGCATTTGCTAAGACAGTTGTCTGGGTAAGAATTACAGAACAATTATAATAAAAAAATACTTGAAGCTCTACTGAAACTCTTCCAGCAAACTGGCTTGATCGACGGCATGAATTACACGGTTAAGAGTGAGTTTAACCCTTAAATGGATATTCTTGCCAATTGTCTTCATACGACTTCTGCTGAAATTTATTAAAAAAAACCAGAGTGTGTGCGTTTCCAGAAACACGTTAAAAACTATAGGAAATCCCTTACGTATGAAAGAATAAGTTGGCATTACTTTTGATGGGTAAGTTATTTTTTTTTTAGATTTGATTGTGGTGGGTGGAGAGTTCAGTGTAGAGTACTTGAAGAGATACTTTCTCTTTTCAAGTTTCTTATAAATGACAGATTTTTCTAATTGAAAAAAAAAACAATAATGTAGAAAGGAATATGGAAGTTCAAAAACTCCTGGGGAAGTTACTATGAGTGTTAGTTATCTAGTTAAGCTTGAGTACTCTTTAACGCCACACGTAGACTTTTACACGGACTCTAGACTCATACGAACTGTTACGAGCGTTCTACAACTATAAAATCCTAAGCTAATATCACTAATCTCATTTAGTTTATATTCATAATGTATATAAATTAAATGTCATATATAATTAAGCGTTCTACTAAAATCTTGCTTTGTAGAATAGTTTTATATGTGGTAATCAATACTGTGGAACTTGTCGCGTAGATTCATAATACATTTTGTTCGCGTACAATGACGTCGCGGATATTGTGATCGTGACATCCGTTCCGGAGGCGCATCAAATATTTAATTAAAAACCACCATGTTTGATCAAAACATATCAATATGTCCCTCAGTCATACAGCGAAACCTATTGATTACGTTATAATAATCTGGGAACATTTTTAGAGCTATTTGAGTTCAGAATTGACCATACTAACACAAACAAAGGATAATGTAAACAAAGGAATAAGGTAGCTGCTGGCTGCGGATATTAAAAATTATTTTGTAGTATAAACCATCTAAACTTGTTTAACTAATAATTTTATTTAGTATTTAATTCTTTATTTAATTATTTGTGACCCACGAATGCCGTTGAAACTCAAGGGGAAGGTGTATAAAACTATAATAAGACCAGCCGTGTTATATGGATCCGAGTGCTGGGCTACGAAAGAGACGGATGAGAAAAGATTACATGTGGCAGAAATGCGAATGTTAAGATGGATGTGTGGTGTAACAAGAATGGATAAGATTAAGAATGAGTATATCAGAGGAAGTTTGAAAATAGCACCAGTGACAGAGAAGTTGAGGAGTAGTAGGTTATCATGGTACGGGCATATTATGAGAAGAGATGAAAGTCATGTAACAAGAAAAGTTTTGAGTTTGAAAGTGGACGGATATAGGAGTAGAGGAAGACCGAAAAAGGTATGGATGGATTGTGTGAAAAACGATATGTGTATAAAAAGTGTGAATACTGAGATGACATCTGACAGAGGAGAGTGGAAAAGGAAAACATGTTGTGCCGACCCTACTTAGGTGGGATAAGGGTAAGATGATGATGAGTATTTAATTCTTTTATCTCAACTTTTCTATTGGTATTATGATTTGTATCAGAAGAAAAACTACGTAGGGAAATATTAAAGCCTAAAGATTATTTTTTTACATCGTTAAGTTTCATAAGAAAATTAATTTTATAAATGTTTATTACAAAATAATCGTTTCATAAGTTTTTAATAATTAATGTGGAAAATTAAAAAAAAAACGTATTTTATTAACTCTACAAAGAGAGAGAGGTTGGTTTTCTATATTTGGTTCAATGTAATCATTGTAGGGAATTTAATTCTCGGCAAAACCATGCTATTGTTTTTATTTCATTGATTACATTTAATAAGTAATAAGACACGAATTTAAAATAAACTTTTTTATTTCTATAAAATTCGAATTTCCGCGATTGCTAACTGAAAAATGAAGATAGAGTTACGTTTTTTTTTGCATACAGCGAAAAAAAGTCGTTTAATTTGTCGTAGTCTAATTAACATATATGAATTATTGTGTAAATCTTTATGTATTCAGCGTTTGAACACGAAATCGCTGAAGCAGGTAACAGACTTTGGCTTGACGCAGTGACTGTCAAGTGGCACTGCCAACTCGAGGGTGATTACTAACTAAACGGCTATAAGATAATGCTCTAACACCATGCAAAGTTCTGTACTTGCATATTTAATATATGTACTGTCTTAGGTACATATACAACACAGGTTTGCGATGTTTTTTTTTTATTTAAGGAAGTATTTTTATTTTTGGTGTACACTGCATTACAATATAGTAAAGTACATATTTCTGTAATACGTACAATTCCATTTTCTTGACAAAAATAACATATATGTTCATTTTTCTTAATATATATCCTTAGAGTTTACTTTCAATTTTTGATTTTAATATTATGATAAAATGTCAGATTATTATCAAGCGAATTATCCATATATCGAATAATAATATAAGAATATGTATTTATTATCAAAATATGTTATATTAAAAATAGTTTTGGTAGTGCTGAAAAAATTAAAGATTTAACACGGATAACGGTGTCCGTCCGTCCTGCTTTAGATATTTAGAATGCCCACAAATCATTGGAAAAGCAATTTTTGTCGAATTAAATCTGATAAGAAACACGTTTTTTTTTTCATTAATAAAAATATAATTTAAAAAGTAACCGTAACCATAAACTAACTATTTACAAAAGAACATTTGTGCAGAGTTCACTTTGCAAATGTGTTCTTAAATACATGTAATCTTTAATTCAGATTCTATTTATTTACAAATAAAAAATAATTTAGATTATATTTAATGCACCTGTATGTACTATAATACGAGTATGTTACTCACCCAGCATCCTATTCACTTCTCCTTTTTCAGTCATGATCGTCATCAACGTTATTCATAGCTATTATCTAAAAAAAAAAAAAACAATAATGTTAATTTCTGTTAATGAGAAATTCACGAATATAAAGTGAATTAATAACTGGAGAACAAGTCAATAGTTCTGTAAAAAGGTATTTGTAAAACCTGACAATGAAAGTATTCTACGATAATGCAACACAGTATGTAAAACACTGATTATTAATTACTTTAATTCAAACCTTTGGTATTATCGAACTGCGGGCAGCCTTCCTGACACACAATGCGAGCACAACAAATAACCAGCACATATACACAACTAAACAGTTTGCCTCACGATTTCATTATTCACTAAACGAAAGTAATATATAAACGTTAATAAAAGCCTTACGTTAGTTTAGAATTTAACATTTACGATAAAGTAAAGGTAAAATATTGTAAAGATTTTTCACATTGTTATAGAGGCATCTCGTGGAGGGTTGGAAGGCGAAATTCGCGGAAATGCGCGAACACCTCCGATCATAGCCGAGTGCAAATGTTACACAGAGTTGAACTCTGGGTAACGGTTTTAAACAATAAAATTGATATATGATATTTCTTAATACAGTTGAAAAATAATCGTGAAAACGATACATGTACGTTGCATAAGTAACTTGTACGTTAGAAAATTAAAATATAATCTAGAATTATCTTGGCATAGATGAAAATAGTATAAATTGTTTGAGAGATCTCAATTCGTACCCGTGCGTACTACCCTGCAGCGGGGTCGGTGCCGTTTCGCCATGATTTTCACGCATGCGCTCTCTTACTTTCCTGTACGAGGTAATCACTAACCACGTCGTTACGTATAGCCAGTGTTACCAATTTTTGTAATATTTCTAAAATTTGGAAATACAAAATACTTTTTATTTATAAATAGATTTTGATACTCTTATTCATCATTGGATAATTTTAAGTTTTATTTTAATTTTGTATTCGTTATTGGCATCTTCAATAAATATCTGCGTGCGCAACATTTGTGACGTTCCTCCCTTGTAACGCACAGTCGCATCGGTAAGTACAAATGTAGATGGATCGATACGTGACGTCATTCCATTCAATATTGTTCTACACTTCCTGACGCCATTGCAAACATGCAATGAGTTTTATTTTAGTAGTATTACCACCCCGTTTTATCACTTTCATAACATAAATAATTATAGTGTGGTTTCAGTATTACTTGAGTTAAATGCGTAACTTAACCCACGCAACTTTTACTTTCAGAACGTTTCGAAGGTTAGACTTGAACATTTAGTAACGCAGTCATAATAATATAGGTAGATAATAAATTAATTCAAATGTAAAATTGGCAAAATAGGTAGTGTAACTTTGCTTATGAATGCATACAATAATATTAGCATTATATTGAGTTATAAGCGTTACTCCAACTGCAACTAATATGTTTTTACATAACATAAGATAGTTTTATTTCATTTTAAATATTGAGAATTTCTACATAAAAAAATCGTAAATGGAATGTCGATAGGTTTAACCGTTTCTTACATATTTTTAAAACCATTGCCTATCACTTGGGAGTCAGATATTATTTACAAGTATCTCAAAATTGTAATTTGATTTCGTGCAACATAATTTTTCTTATCAAGTTAGCGGCTAGTGTTTGACCGCAATTCTACCTTGTAGTCAACTCTAAGTGTAGAAGGGGTAAAATGTATGTTAAAATACACCGTTAGATGCTTCGTAATTAGTATGTGCTGAATAAATCAAAGGGCTTGACTTATGCCCGGTTTCTGAAGCATTTCTAACTGTAGTTTATCTGTTTAATAGCGGTATCGGTTCGATAACTTGTCAAATTGGGTTTCTGAACACACAATGACACGAGAAAGGTCAGTCTAAGTCTCATTCTGTATTCAGAAACGCATTGACAGTTAAACGCAGCTTGTCTTATGTTAACGTTATTGAATCAATAGCTATTGATAGTTTAACTGACGGCTTCAGAAACCGGGCATAAATGCTTTACGTTAAAGTTGTAAATGTCATCACGTCATTTTCCTTTTCAAAGATTTGAAGCTGAAATAAGATTTGTTTCCAAATATTATAATTAAAGTCTAGGACTGTGTGAGTTACGTTTTTAAAAAAAAATACAATTAAAACTTCACTTAAAATAAATTAAATTCATAATTTCCCAAAATTTTATAAGTTGTTCCTTCTCTTGTGTCGAACGTAGAAGTTGAATATTAATTTCAAGAATAGTCCAATGAGATGTTACTTGGATATTTACAGTTACAGACGCCTTTTTAATGATAGGAGTTCGAAGTCACAAAAGTCATTAAAATAGTATCATTCATGTAGGTAGTTAAAGAGGTTAAAAGACTATATAAATTTTGCACAGTTGGCTCTAATCTCTAACAGCAACATGTGCGAAACACATACATAATATGGCATACATAAATGTGAGTGTCATTTTCTCTTCCACATGTACTTTTTTACATTTCATTTAGAACAATTTAGTATTCCCTAGGCATAGAGCAAATCTACATAAACGCGAACGAAACCGCGAACAAAAGCCAGCATTATATACAAAACTTGTTAGGTACTCCGTGGTTAAACTCGAGTAGTGTCGAAACAGGATTAAAGTGATTCCATAAAACCCTAATCACACAAAAGATAAATTACGTACTAAGCTTCGTCAAATAAGATAATATTTTATCACTTAGAGTACCAGTGTCATAATTATCTACGTAACGGTGATGCTTGACGATATATGTAATTATGTTCAAGCGTTATGTCTAGGCTTGTTTTATACTTTTTTTCCATTTACTTATAGATATAGGATAGTTATAGTTAAATGTGTCTATATTTTATCAAGATATATAAATGTATGGGAAACTAAGGAACGATTTCAGTAACAACATAAAATTATTTTCTAATGAAATGTTTTTTACTAAAATAAAATATATAAATTAGAGTGTACCAAACAATCGACTTATTTTTTTCTTCAAATGGTTGTAATATTTTGTCAAAGAATACTAAATCAGAGATTCTGTCAAGATCTTGGCCTTTAATATTGATGTTTAGAGGTGGCGGAGTCGAATTTTTTTATTTACCATAAGGAGAAAGAAGAGTAAAGAAAATGGTCAATCAATAAGAAGAATTACAATGATTTTTATGTTTATTAATGAAAGGATAATTTCAATTCAATTTCGTGATGGTTTTTTACAATTTTTGACAATTCATATTGAAGATCTTGTTCATTTTTTGGCAAACATTGATTGAAATTCAAAAAAATACAAAATTGAATTAAACGTCTAACTTTAACCTTGAAAACTTTTTACGGGGGTGGATTTATGAAAAACTCATGACATACCTTTTTAGTGGGGCATTAAATTTCTTATAAGAATATAAGTTTTCTTTTTCAAAAGGATAATCCGAGACCGAGTTAAACAATTACAAAGTTAAACAAAATCCTTTGTTAATTGAAATGAAAAACGAAAAAAAATCGGGTCGCGACCTCTAAACATCAATATTAAAGGATCAGATCTTGACAGAGTCTTTGTTTTAGTATTCTTTGACAAAATTTCACAATCATTCGAAGATAAAAAAGTCGATTTTTTGGTATACCCTAGTTTAATAAATACATTATCACAGATAAAAATATATAACAACTTCAGTAATGAATATTCTTAAATAAATAATTAAATGAATAATTTATAATGGTATCAGGCAACAATTTATACTATTGTGTTATAATTTATCATACACTATTGAAGGTATATACGATTGATGTAGTATGGAAATCCAAACTAAGCGAACAGTAGAATGATGATTTGAATTTCGAATGTACGTACATATGTTGGCAGCAAGGTCGACTACATGCCACTTATGGAGTCTGCATGATACCACCATTCAATGATAATCAACTCAGGCATCGAACTTGAGAGAGGAACCACCGCACTATTTTATAGTTGGATATATATAATATATTTTTTTTACTTTGAAACATTTGATCGGCATTGATCTTGGTAAGTAGTTCGAAGATGTGAATATATTATGGAATTAAAATAGCAAATTATTTTCTAAGTTAGAAGCTCAAATTTGTGTGTGTAATATACGTTAATAACATTTTTATATTTTAAACGTGTTAAAACAGACTTCTGTATGGACTATTTTTAAAAGTTAAAATATAACAACTTCAGTAATGAATATTCTTAAATAAATGTATGTATGATGTATGTTTGTTTACATGTGAACATTTAATTGGCATAATATTATACATTATATTGCGAGCTCAAATGTATGTATATATTATTTGGAAGTAATAATAAAAATACATCGAAAGACGAACTAACGGAACGGAACGGACGAAAAGGAAAAACCTTAAAATATAATTATAGTTCCTTGTGTTTGCTATCATCAGAGTTGTTTTAAAAAAAAACCATTCGTGAGTTAATTTAGCTTTTTAAGTATACAGTGTACTACTAGAATTTTAAATAGAATTAGTATCTAATGTTAAATATTGTTAATTATAGTTGTGATATCGCTGTTTTACTTTAGATAAAAAAGAAGAAACCTCACGTAAGACTTTTAAGCATCAATCTATTTACAATTGTAATTAATTGATAGACACAATATGGGGGTTAAAATTCGTAGATACCGAAAACTACCTAATTAATATTAAATTGAGTTCATTTTTATTAAATTATTTTCTTTTGAGAAGATACTTTTTAATAATCACAAATGAAAATTAGAAAATCTATATTGTTATATGACCATCTGGCGTTGTAGGATTGGTTAAAACCGAGGAATTTTTTGTAACGTACATGCAGCTGTCGCAAATATTTGGCAAAATACTATACGCACCTATTTTAAGAAGCGATTACCACCAGCAACATACTAATTTCACTATTAAAACTCTTCACTAAAATATAACACTTTCATATAAGCCACCGAGGTAAACATTACCGAACTAAATAAATGCCGTCTGTAACAAAGAATATTTCGAACCGACTGAGCGATTAAGGTCGTTTTGTAAGAATTTAAAACGATCTTAACAATAAACGAAAATGTTTCGTGATGTTACTTTCATTAGATGTTATTTTCCTTCGAACTTCAAATTTCCGCCTGAAACATAGGTGATTCTAAACGTGTTTAACCATACAGATAGTATTAATTAATGCTAACTACATTTCGTTAATTACATGCGGATATCTAACGATACTGGTATGTTAATACTCAAAGTTATACTCTCAGACAGCGAATGAGTCATAAAGTCGTAGATGTATCCACCAACACAAATATGCAACAAACGTAAAATTATTCTTATCATTATAACGAATCATAAAACTAAGATTGAAGCTAAATTAATAATCGACGCTGCGGGTGATTCTTTTAGCGTATAAGCTTATTTATTTTACATATATATGATTAATTGGTAATCTGTATATAATATATTTTAATAGATCAATGCTTATCTCCTGCTATAAGCCGATAATTTTCAAAGTCATTCGCGTAACTATGTATATTGAGTCTCTAAGTTCACGCAATGATAATGATTAATTATTATTAGAATCATATGTTACACTATTCTTGATGTCGATTACATAAAGATCGCGGACTGTTAGAATTAACCTCTCATATGTGAAGAGCGACTAATTGCACACGTAATGAGCTCGTTACGCGGTCTCCACGGACGCGTGCCGGGCGCCGACCGAGATCCTCTACTGTTTTATTTTAAAGCCGGCTCCAATACTTCGGCCATGAAATTGCAGAGGTGTAGTTAGCTCTATTCAAATCCCAGTGTCTCCAATGAGCAATGAAAAATGTCGTGCATTACTTGTGAAACAAAAGTAGCGACTTTTGTATTATTATTAATTATTGGAACTATTTTTTTTTCCAACAAAAGAAATACGTGAAATTAGTTTTTGTTATTCGATCTATTCTTTTGAATAAAATTTGCCTCCAGCTTGAACGCTGAAATTGCTATCTAGCCAATGTTTTTTTTTCACATTTATATCTAAATGTTTCACATTATAGATTCTAGAGTTACAACGACAATAGATTTAATAAGGGTTAAGAATCGACTTTCAGTTAAATAACACGACAAGTAATCCTAATAGTTCAATATAATACATAATAAACCAACATATGTGAATTTAAAAAAGTGTAACAGATATATTTTGCTAATTATATTGCTTTTCACTTGAAAATAAGATGTTTGTGGCATTGTCCTCAAAGTTTTTAAAACAAAAAGTAAGAATTACAAATTGTAAAAAAAAAATGTTTATACAATACGTGGCCATTTGTGGGATGACATATTTCTCATTAAAAAAATTACAACATTATGGAAATTTTATTTCTGGGGACAATCATAAAGAAAAGATAATGAATTTCTAATAAACACTACTTACAGCTGGCAGTTTAGCCTTATTAAAATTATGAAAGTAAACTTCCATATTTGAAATTAAAGTTTTTAATTTTTATTCAACACGTGAATTGGAACATTGTTTTTAGACAAATGTGTATTTAAAGGTGGAGTATAAAGTAACTCATAATCTTAAAACTTTCTCTTTGTAACATGTTAATTTGGCTTTGTGACGTCTGACACACACATGAACAGTTCGCGTATAGAAACCACGAAGGCAATAACGTTACTGAGTTTTGGGCATAGTCAGTGTGTTGTGGCTACAAGATTACATTTAAGCCTCTCGTCTTTTCATAGAGTGTACCAACGCTATAAGGAAACTGATTTATACATGCGCATGAAGGATCTGGTAAGTTTTGGGTCACTTCTGAACGAGATAACCAGTATATTGCAACAGTTTCTCTGCAAAATTTACTTCTTAACGTCATTCAACTTCAGTAATATCACCGCCGAGGTGTGATTCTACAATTAGGAGATTAAAGGAATGTGGGCTGATACCACAAAAGTCAGGTAATATGGCGAAATTAACAGCAAAGCAACGAGAAGTGCGTTTTAAATTTGCAAACTCATATTAGTCATATCTATAATGGAGCCTGGTTCTCTTATCTAACGTGACAAAAATTATGCTGTATTATAGCAACGAAAGGAAGTAACTATCAAAATCAAAATCAAAAATACTTTATTCAGTTTAGGACCTGAGAAGGCGCCTATGAACGTCAAAGTTACCACCGGTTCGGAAAACAACCCAGTCATCGAGAAGAACCGGTGAGAAACTCGATCTGGTTTATCTTTTCATATTTTTAAAACTTCTCATATTTTTAAAACATAGTTATAAATAATAACATTCGGTTTTAGTGGATGCACAGAAAGGGTGTCATTTCCAGACGTCACCGTCGTTCACATATTGATCCACCCTGTAATAGCTTTTAGAGCCTATACAGGGCGAACGTTATAAGCAGCGATGCATTGAAGAAAAAGTAAGCTATAATGGCCGTTGGTGGTCTGTTTGGAGAACATTAATATCGATGTGATGATAAAATAGACGTGCCTTCGTATCTAAAACATGCCTGCCTGCACTACAAAGTAGTCACTACATCAAAGAATGTATTCAAGCTCATGTGGTACCTTATGCACATTCCATTGCCGAGGACTTAGTATTCATGCATAATAATACCAGGGTTCATGCCGCGAGGATTGTACGAAATTACCTTATTGAAGTCGGTATCACCTTTATGAAATGAACAGTAACAAACCCTGGCACGATTTACATAGAGCACCTTTGGAAGTAAATAAAAAGTTCGAGAGAGAGAGAGATCCTGTTCTGGAGATTCTTGAGTAGCTCAAAAATATAATTGAAGAAGAATGGACTAATATTTCACAATACGAAGTTATGTCTCTCATCCAACCAACAAATACTAATATGGAAGCAGTTATAAAAGCCGGGAGGTGAAATACATATGATTGAATAAACGTCTTTAAATTTTTTTGGTTTACTCCATTTTTTTGTTTATTCCATTTCTTAAATAGTTCATACGGGGCAAAAAAGGTTTGCTATACAAAGCAAGAAATCTATGAAAATTCCATTTGAATTTGGAACATTAGCTTAGGAATTCGATACCGCATACTACCTAATGTTGAAAATATTTGGTTTAAAATATATGTATATAATATAAAAGATTTTTTTTATATCAATATTATTTAAATAATCTATTCAAAACATACAAACAAAAACATGAAAGATGATTTTTTCATGACATTTTTTTTTACGAGTTGACTGTACGCTTTTGTCCTGTTTACAGCTTCACCGGGCTAAACTTTTTCATGGCAAGTGTCAGTGGTGGATTTGCTCTAAAGCCCAGGAGGCACGGGCCTAGGACGGCCAGATATTAGGAACGGCCAATTGTGACAAAAAATTCACTGATGGTAACAAGAAATAACTCAAAGTACGTAAATATTCTAAAGGCTCGCGCACATTATGGTGGGCTGCACTGCACCGCATCGTTAAGTGCCGACGAGTTTTGTAATACATTGTAAAACACTTATTAAATCTTACCTTGTATGAAAATAAACCTGTAATTAAATAAATAAAACCATTTTAAATGTTTTATTTAAATGTGCAATTATGCCCGAAACCTCGGAAAAATTTACAAACTAGCAGATATTATAGTTAACTGAATTTCTGAATCGATTTCGATAAAAGTTGGCAAAAAAGTAAATTTATTATGTATTCTATATGATGGGTGCTGAGAAAGGGGTGGCTGGGTGGCCTAGGACATAGGGCGGCCAAGACTGCAAATCCGCCACTGGCAAGTGTATATATAGTGTATAACTTTCACCATTGATTTAAGATGTTTTTATAAGTCAATGATAATAGTTAATTCATTTTGTCCATCAATGACTTATGCAAATACTAGTTTTAATCATTCTATAAATAAAATAAATCTAGTAAGTAAAGGTATCAGAACATTTTCGCTTATGTGATCTGTATCACGTACATCACAAAAATCGTGACTAAGGAAATGATATGAATGGATAATATACTTATATATCGATCAAACATATTAGATAAATAATTTATTAAAAATATACCGTACTTGATCGCCTTCGCGGTCTAGTGATACACAGATAGTGATTAAAGCTTTTTCTGTAAGAGCCCCGAGTACAATTCCACTGGGAATGGTAAAAATTTAAATTGCCAAACTTATGAGTGTGTAATTCTACAGTGCTCAAAACATATTATTGTAAGATATCTTGATCTCGTTCACGGTTTATGATACAGATAGTGATTAAACCGTTTTTCTGATAAACATGCAGGTCCCGAGTACAATTCCACTGGGAATGGTGAGATTTTAAATTGCCAAACTTATGAATATGTAATTAATTCTACAGTGCTCAAAACATACTTTTGTAAGATATATTGTATTGTAAGAGTCTCTTTAACTTTTATGCTTCGATTAAAGAAGCGGAATTATAATACCGAATTATTGTTTATCATATAATTGTAAAAACACTATCCTAATCCTAAATAGTAATATTATAAATGCAAATATAACTTTATTTGTTTGTTTGTTACGCTTTCATGCCTTAAGTATGTAACAGACCATCATGTAATTTTGTATACATCTTGTCAGAGCTTTAAAAAAGGACATAGAGTACTTTTTATCGAAGAAAAAGTTCTGCTCCCGACGGTTATGTCAAATCTATAATAACGCGAGCGAACCTGCAGGCAAAACTAGTGCATTATATTAAGTACATTTTTCATAATGTAATTATATTTGTGCTCTTGTAAAACCAGTAGATTAGAAAATCTGAAGATAATCTAACAACATAATGGCATCGAGCAGTGATTTACAATTGATGTAATCGAACCAATTTTGTATGTAAGGCGTCGCACCGGTTACTAAAGCCAGTTAGTTACTAGCGTTATCCAGTCTCTCGCAATGTATCGGCCGTAGTAATGCAACGGTTCAGTAACATATCTTTCTATTTGTGTACGGACTTTGTTTCCATTTTGCAAACAGAACATTATCTTATCAATTCATATTAGTGTAAGTAGTAATACTGGATACACGCCTTGTTGACTGATACATAGCTGTGATGTGAGCTCTCGTTCGTGATACAATATACCGTGATATATTATTAAGATAATATCAATAGATATATACATATAATTATAAAGTGAAAATGACTGAAAGTATAGCTGATTTACAGGAATTGCAAAGATTAAGGTTAGTTCGTTATTATAGTTGTTAATACATGTATTAAACGAATATACATGTTACCGAGCAAGCCGTTCAATATAATGATTTATGCGGCTGGTCATAGACCCCTATAAACAAGACAAGAGTACAAAACGTGATCTAAACTATGTAACATTTATGTTTAAATATTATACTGTACTAAATCGATGTATCGATGTATTGCTCGATATATAGCAGTATATATAAATACATTTTACGGAAATGTAAGAATAAAATACAAAAATTTTAAATAAATTTTAAATGATTTATTTGTTTCATGAACATTCATTATTTTATTATATTGTAGAATTAATCAGTTTTGCCGAAGATGAACTTATTTAAATTTTCAGGGATTTTACGAATCTCTTTTTTAATTGATTTAAGTATCTAATATTAAATGTGTTTTATATTAGAATCGTCTGTTTGTACCGAGATCAGAATTAGTTTGTTTTACATACCCAAATATGTATCCATTGATGCGTTCTTTGAAATCGAGCTAAATCAATTAAAAATTAATCTAACATTTTGCATCAACTTTCAGTTCTGTAGAACACAGGCCTTCATGTAGTAAGAGTCCACCTCAGAAATGGCGATTATTACTCGAACCAGCTTTGATTGGCTCCATGATGGCCATCAATCTCGGGCAGACGTCATTGCAGAACTTCTATTTGCGTACTGCTTGCACTGTCGATCTGAATTATTCGTCAGAAATCTGCGACAGAGGAGTCGGAGAAGAGTTTCGTGCAGCCGAGGTAAGTGTATATAAATATGCTCCTAAACTAGTGGGTCCGGCGGACGATGTCCTGCTCTGATAATGAAAAAAATCTAGAATTAGACGGCAATGATACCTACCGGGTCCAATTGTGAATGTAAACCATTCTTAAATCCACCTGAAAACACATAAAAAAATCATCAAAATCTATCCAGCCGTTTAGAAGTTATTCAGTTACATATTATATAAGAGTTATGTATACAAAAAAGTTGTAGTTATAATGGCAAATTTTGCTTACAAAATAGTTCACTAGCAAAGTCTGCAGCTGAAACAGCTGACAAGTGATCAGTTGAATATGAATACCATTAAAAACTATGTATTATTGACCGAATAATATTTTATATACCTTAAAACGAGTATTCTGCCATTGTGCTGTGAGACGGTTAAACATTTAAAATATAAAATAAATTTAAAATAAAACATTAAAAATTAAATACTCAAGAAAACTGAAAGACTAATTTCGATATATTATTAAGAAAAACATTTTCCTTGAATATAATTTTTAATTATAACTTTTATTACATCAGTTATAATGACAGAGAAAATCCTTTAAAAATGCGCCCAACCGTTTTGATGATTAGTTAAAAGCTAAAACTAACAGAGAGACAATATTTAAAACTACACTTTGATCTTAGCCAAAAGGCCGAGAAGCGATTTGGTAGTCCGGTGGAACTGTAAAGGCCTTATTGGCTAGCAGTGTAGGTCAGTTCGAAAAAACAATATTTAAAAAAAATGTTTTGATGTTATAAGTACTGTGGATACTTTCATATCCATTTATTAAAAAACTATTATTTTGACATTACAAACAGACATTTCAATTTATTTATATTAATGTAACCTAGAACCACGGATTTGTATTACTTACACTTATATTAAGGCCAGTACAAAAATGTATTTTCATGTGAAAAATACTTGAAGGGTCATAACCAACAAGCTACAAAATACTGTAAAATATATTTTTTAAGTTGTTTCCTTTCTGTGCTTATTACGTCATAACTGGTACGATGTATTAAATACTTTCAGTTCCACGAACAGTCATATTGAAAAATATATGACGAAATTTTCTGCTGCTTCTTAACTGTATATCCCATTTACACAACACATTTTTACTTGTAAATCAAACATATTAACTATGAAATATTTTAACTTATTCCTTGATTTAATAAGGTTATGAACAATATAGTTTGGGCAAAGGAAATATTGTTCATAGCTTTGAATATAAGAACTATAAACAATGTGATTAGTGATTCGTAACGCATTACTACCGTATCTATTATGCACAAAAGGAAATCATTCACTAGTAATAAAAAAATAAACGTAACATTTGCCTGTTGAAATAGATAATAGGTCTTAATATAAAAAGGTATATCCATAGATTATGCTCAATCAGGATTATTAATACTGAATTTTTAATAAATTTCAGGCCGAAAGTCAAATGGTAGTGTCAAGTATTAACGTCAGTCGGAGTTTTATTGGAAGTCTCCTCTCAACAGTCATTTTGTTATTTGTGGGACCATGGAGTGACTGCAGTGGTCGTCGGAAGCCTTTACTAATAATGCCCTTAGTAGGAATGTGTGTAATGACTACAGGAGTCTTGTTAATGCTAACATTCCCAGGAGCATCTACTGTTCAACTGTTGTACACCGTCCAAATACCAATATCATTGGGTGGAAATTTTGGGCTACTTTTAGCTGCAGCTTTCAGCCATATAGGAGATGTAAGTGTCAAATATTCTTATTTTTTACTGATATTTGTAAATGTTGTCGAACGTTTTTGACATCTTAATTCGCTGCAAAATCTTATCTCGTAGTTTATTGACTTTGAAAATCTTTATATCTTATAAAATAGATTCCTAATTTTGTCGACTCACTGTAACGAAGATTTATTATAAAAGAAAATAATGCTTATACAAAAATATTAGGTATAATGGCTCGACTAAAGTACTTAAGACGACAGAGTTAATATGTGCATGACACTGAATAAATTTTCAAACACCACTTTTTACAAAACAACACTGATCACCCCACACACGTGCACATACTCATATGTAGGTGGTTGGGTTAGTTTTTTAATCCCCGTTTCGAACGGAGATAGCTCAGATTCAAGATACATGTATAAGTTGGTGAAACATACATGCTTGGTACACGTGTGTGTTTCACGATTTCATACATATGTATGAAATAATAGTTTGCTTAGATTAGCTTAGTTACACTCGGGATAGTCGGCGACAGTCCAAGCCGGGGCGCGCCGTGCGCCCTTGTGCTGATTGCCTATATAAAATCGGGTGAGTGCCGTAAGCGCTCCCTTCAGTAGTCCGGTGAAACTATAGAGGCCTTGCCAGGTCAATAGTGTAGTCAGTTGGAAAAATAAAATTAACTGAGAAGCTTATGGACATTTTAAATATATTTCAGGTGTGTCACGCAAGTGGTCGTGATGTAACACGGACAATGGGCGTCCATCGCGCGTCTATTCAAATAGCCCACGTAGTGGGCGCTATCAGTGGTCCCTTACTCTACAGACATCTAGGATTCTACGGTGTGTTTCCACTTGTATTGTTATTGCAGGTATTAATAGATTTATTTATTCATTATTTATATGAGGTGTATTATTATGATTTTGTATTTATTAGGCATTTGTCCAATTTACTTAAATTTAAAGTATTAATGTTAAAAATCAAGTACAATGTACAAACGAATTTTCTGGGCGATACAATATAGGTGTTTTTCCTTCTATTATCTAGACTTAAATGGCTTATTCTTAGGAAAGTTTGAGTACAAGTATGAGTACATTTTATCCAAAGCATATATAATTATCCCAGATGGCTCGCCAACAAAAAGCAAATATAAAAAGTGTTTAAAAAGTAACAAGGTATTCTTTTTTTATACTTAATAGGTTTTAGCGTTTGACTACAATCTTACCTGATGTTCAATAACGATTGACAATCTAAGATGGTAACTTAACTTAGTTTGTTACTGGCTTTGAAGTTAGCTGCTGGAACACTTCTATACGTGCTTGGCGATAAATTTCCAACTTGAGGGTAAGTAGCTGCGTGAGCTTAAAAGAACCCTACCACCATGCTATAGTTTCATCGCGGTGTTTTTTTCATCATCAGCTCAGCCTCATTCACAAGGATTCGAACCAAGTGAGCTCATTCATATTTATATCTTGTAGTTGACTCTAGTAACTATCGTTTGCACTTGAAAACAAAAGATAGTAATTAGCAGAACTAATAACTGGAAATTATGCAGTGCATGTAGGTTTATAATAGAATAATTCTCAATTTAAGAATTCAAAAAATAATGAATAAAAATTAAAATAAAGAACAACATTTGATTCAATTCATCATTTTACAGGTTTTATCCCTCTTATACGTCATATTCACAATGAAGGATGTAAATATTAATAATGAAAATAAAGTGTCTGTGTACAATTGGAAGTTACCATTCAATGCTGTGCGATGCCTCTTTAAGAAACGCGACGGACACAAAAGGAAAATAATACTGCTCATGATTTTAGTGGCTTTGGGAGATAGAGTTTTGCTATCGGGTAAGTGTTAATACATAGTATGTTTATATATAACATGGGTTAATACAGAATAGTTAATGTGTGTCACTTATTGTTATATATAATGTTTCTCATTACTATTATGTTATAATAGAAAAACCGCTCGCGATTTTGCCTACGTTAAATTCTATTGTATATATTCTATCATATGTAATATTCATATTTTATTATTATTTAATGATTTCAAATTATATTTTATATCCTAATAAATTTCGATAAAAAATACAGTGTAGCACCATCGTGTCACGTATTATAGTAAAATGGTTAAAATAAGAGGCTTCTTTATGGAAAATCACTTACATAAGTTTAATTTAATTTTCATAATAATTGGTCAAACAGTGTTCGAGTTTATCGACCACATATAAACATTCATATTTATATATCAAATAATAATAAAAATAATAATATATAGTTATATACGATTTTTGTTGTGGTCAACGAACTAACTAATGCCCTATCGCTTATTTATTAACGCCATTTTATCCGCCATTTTGATTATTGACAGAGCAGTAGCACAATTTATCAAATAGAATAAAATTTCTTGACAAAAAAAGATATCGTAATGGATTATTATACGTCACATTGCTTTTCAATGAACCAGAATCACGACAAAGGTTTTTTAAAGAAAATGTACTATAAAAAACTTATTTACAAACATTTTTTTAAAATTAATTCTTGATTTACATAAAACTACTTTATAAATGGAATATTGTATTTTGACCGCTATTTTGAATTCGCCATATGAAATTCCAAAGAGGTTCGAAAGAGCGAATATTATACCACGTTTTATTGCGAATACAGCGATTAGAGAATATATTTCCAAACTCAAAAATAAATCAAAAAGTTATTAAGAAATAGGTCAGTTATTTTAATGTTTCTTAGCGAACTCAACCTGCATCCCAGATCAAATCTAACAGAGACGTTTTCAAAAGTTAAAATAATGAGGACTCGAAAACGCAATGTAACATATTTTTTTCTAACAAGTTATGTGATCAAACATCAAGTTGAATTTTGTGACATTTCGTACGATAAAAGTTAATTAAAAAGGTCACTGGACAGAAATGGGAGCGATAGTAATTAAATTTAATATATTAAAATAGCTATGAACAAAAACTGTCAATGTGAAAGTTTAAATTACTTTATTGATATTGTAAAATATAAGAAAAATATTATGTGGATCATATTCAAAATAACTTATTATTTCTTTATACATATGTTAACTATATGTTAAAAAGCCCCTTTCTCTTAGGTACACTCTTAAAAAATCAGTAACTACTTATTGAATAAGGTAAAAAGAAAGTGTATTAACGTTGTTCGTCTGCATAAATATTAGAAGATCTGAAATTATTTGTTGCTAATAGCAAAAGTAAATATTGTATACCGAATATACAGTTTATCAGCGGGGAAATGTTGCTTCGCTTACAGATAATTGCAAGAGTATTTTATAAAAAAAAAATATAGTTTTTTACAATTTTATTTACATATCTCACCGTGTTGAAATTACAGCATATATTCCTAAGAAGATAAATATAATTATTATATTATTTATTATTGTAAACTTAATAGCGGTTTCATAACTTTTGCCATAAACTCGGTTCATTTTGCCAACATTTTATAACCTGTTTTCCCCGTTTATTATCTATTCTGTCAAACCACAATTAAACAATAATAATGTTAGATATAATCCCATTGGATACAATTGCCATGTCGTACCACCCAACTCATCTGTTCCTCATAAAACACACAATCAACACATAATAATGTTTTTTATTGTATTGTTCACTTTATGTATAACTAGCCATCTGCCTCGGTTTTTCATGGTATCAGTGTACTAATCTGACGTCATAAGGCTCTTAAAGAATCTGATCAATTTATGGCGCTTTATTATTTACATTCCAACACGTTGGTAGAATCTATTCTTCACAATTACAACTTTTTATTACGCGAAATATTAAACCTGTGATATCTTCCAATTAAATGCTATAAATAGCCGTGTTAACCTACATTCAATTACAAACGTTACTAATGTATTTAATGGTGTAAGGATTAAATCTGTCTTGATTAAATAACATCGGAAATAACCAATTATTTATTAGTAATATGTAAAGGTTAAAAATGATTGCTGTGAGGTATTCTTAGGTGATAAATATATGCTATGGGATAGTTACTTTTAAGATAACAAATCCGTAATACATTATTTTGTTAAATCCAATAAGGCTTAGCCACCGTTAACAATATAAGCGTTGGAAAATTCCTTCTTACGACTTAATTACAGTTCACCGACTTTACTCTATTTTATATTATATAGTATTCATATTTTATACATATAAATATCCCAAATAAAATCTGTAAATGATAATGAATGCCGTATCTAAATCCGTTGTGTTAGTGGATGTACAATTAAGGGAACACACAGGCAGTCATGAAAAACGATTTTGTTTTGTAATATTTATAGACCATATTAATAATTAGGACATTTTTATCTATCTAACTTACTATAATTATACTCTAAAATGTGAATCGCATACAACAAAACAGTACAATAATTTTGTGGAAAATGGAAACATGGGTTCCTGTGTGTTATCCGAAAACAATGTATTTATTTAATCCTTTTGTCAGTTAAAGAGTCTTGAATGATAAGTTACCTATGAAAACTAGGTTAAATGAAAGATGTTGTTTTGCAGCGGAGGTCTTGATCGCGTACATGTATTACAGATACAAATTTCATTGGGATGATGTCATGTTTGGATCATTTCTGGCTTACAGAAACATAATCAGCTTTGGTGGTAAGTACTATATTTTTTAATAAATTATTATTCTAAGGCAAATAGCGTATATAGAATAACAATTATGTGACCGTATTTATGTTACTTGTGAAGCTATTACATTGAAAAGAGTGTTGGCAATAATTATAAAATGCCAAATATTTCTAACCGGAGTGGCGCCACTGAAGGCCGGTGATAAGTTTATACAGGTATTGGTGACATTGTAAACATAGAGACTTCTCGTCTATCAAGACATCGTGTTTTTACCGAAATATGTAGGAAGACTGTTCTTTTTCCAATCATGGGCTTCGGAATGCCTTGAAGAATGGTGACCGTCATCATACCTCCAAACCTACCACGTTTAAACAGTACTGCTGATAGTACTACTCGGATCTTTAGCTGACATTTATATTTAAACCAACTGATACCTGCAACTTTATCTGCGTTATTTATAATCTTAACAATATATTTTATGCACAGAAGAAAAAACAATAAAAATTGAAAGCAAAAATATACTTTGCTTACAAGATTTCTTTATTAGTCTTACATGGTAGTTTCTTAAAACTTAGTAGAAAATAAATATTTTGGTATTATTTTTTGATAAGGATCAAGAGTTTTAGAAGTTCAATTAAATCAAAATGATCTTCTCCTCTAAACCTCAATCATTTTTATACCTACGTATAGATTTCCGTGAACTCTCTAAATATTGCGCGCTGAAATTACAAAAACTAGCAAAAGAGACTTCATACGTGTTGGTGGAATAGTTTAAATCAAGCGTGTTTAACTCAAACCGAACAAGAAGACGAAAATTGTTAAAAAAACGTTTAGTTACGTACGTTTTTCCTAATGTCTCCTATAAACAGGTCCGGAAAAATTACAATTTTATATTATGTACATAACCAATAGCTTCTTGCAATCAAATGGTGAAATTCTATTAGAGAAAGGAAAGTACAATCCTCGTCAATGTTTTATCCCCGCACGGAATATAGCCGTAAATTCTAAAACATTCTAAAATATCTTTCGTGTTTTTCAGGTACATTGTTAATCCTGACCATTCTGAAACGATGGCTCAAACTGTCCGATGAGATGGTCGGCGTGCTGAGCTGTATATCATATGTGCTAGCGACATCCGGACTCATAGCTGCAACGAACACCATCTGTGTTTTCTTACGTATGGACATTTTTAACTACATACTTCGTTTTCTTTGCATTGCAAATTATGATTTTATGTTCGTGATATTTTAAAAAAGGAATCACAGAACAGTTTTGGCAAGAAGCAAGACTATGAAATTGTCATAAGTGTATTAGACTCTAACAGCCATGTTATTTCCATAATTGAAATTATATTTTAATATATAATATATTTCGCTTAACTATATTCGTATATCTATATAAAAAGAGTAACTATATTAATGTTGGCGACTAGAAGAGATAATTATGATATAATTTTTTTATAAATTTGTAAAAATATGTACGTATTTTATATCATTAAGCTTGCTTTTAATTATGTGAAGTAGCGACCAGCCGACTTCATGTCCACCTGGTGTATATGATTAGTGCAGCCTACAGCTAATTATGTAACACCTCAAAAAGAACTACAGTTCTAACTGGAGTCAACAATAATACTCCTGGAGACGTCAGTTCCTCATTTGCTATTATAAATAATAATGTATTTGATTTTCAGTTCCATTGGTCGGTATAATATCTCAGGGCTCGCAGGTGGTGCAGAGACCTTTAATAAATAAACAAATTCTACCAACGGAACAAGGTATTTTTAAGTTAATTTATTCTTTATTATTTTATCTTATCACATCTTTGTTCTCCATTTTCCCTTGTAATAGTATTCATTACCAAATATTTATTAGTTACTATTATTATCGGTATAAATTCACAGATCTCAAAGTATAACATTCTTATAACATCATCATCATCATCTTCCCTTTATTCCATCTAAGTATGGTCAGCACAACATGTTTTCCTTTTCCACTCCTATCCCCCTATCAGATGTCATCTCAGTATTCATACTTTTTATACACATATAATTTTTCACACAATCCATCCACACCTTTTTCGGTCTTCCTCTACTCCTATACGTGTCCACTTTCAAACTCAAAACTTTTCTTGTCACACACATGACTTTCATCTCTTCTCATACTATGACCGTACCATGCTAACTAAACATTTTTACAATAATGCATTAAATTTATTTTGCTTAGATTTCTGTTTGTTCCTCTATCAAATGTAATCATTATCTCACTGTGCTAAATAGGCAGAAATTACGAGAGCACCACACTTCTGTATTAGCACATCGCCATTACTTGTTTCATAATGAATTAAATCGGTTATTTTCTTTTCTACCAACTAAAACGTTATTAATTTGATTCACATAAGTTAGTTTTGTTATTAATCGTACAATTAGTGTTTAATTAACGACCTAAATGTAATGTTATAACATAATAACTGTATATCCCAAGAGTCTCACATTTTATTCCTCTTTCATCCATTTGTTAAATGCTTGAGATCATATTAACTCCTCGCGGCCCACCAAATGGACAACAAGAATGCTTTAACGAACTCGCATTCCTAATCATTTTTGCTTTTTTGTATTATTATAATACGATAAAAAGACGGCCTTGTCTCTGGTGGTAAGTACAGTGCAATCCACAAAAATAACCTCACCGAAAGATACGCAGTCCGTCAGCAGTCATCACTATCATGTCCGCTTGCACGCCTATGTGCTGTAGGCATTGATATAGGGTTTTTATGTATATCAATGGCTATAGGATATTATACACTGGCTAATCTCTTAACGCGACAACCTATATAAGAGTTACTGAGGCGAACTATCACCATGTACATGATCATCACAAACCAGTCAGATAAGATCTCTATCATCCAGCATGGTTTCTGGGTATATGCCGGCTGATCCCTGAACGCGACAAGTTTAAGCGTGCTACTTTGTGTATGTTCAAAGCGATCTGACACAACTGCCAAGTCCTACCTCTAGCACAATAGCAAATTCCTAACATGCGGCACACAATCGCTGTTTTACCCCCCATCAATGTTCACAATATTAATTATTATTCCATTAAACAATGAGAGATGTGGTATACGAAATCATTACACCTGTCTTCTACTACCTGTTAGTTGCAATTGCTGATGTATTTAGAAACAAATCTAGAAAAAAAAAACATATGAAAAAGATTTTTTTTTCATGAAATATACTAATAATCTCTGTATAATCGATTTTATTCTTCTTGAAAAAAAACAACTTACCAATTCAATAATTATTTCATTTCATTTTTTCATTTATAGTTAGTGAAGTTTTGAACCAGCCTAACAAGTGGACGAAAATCAAGAATAAATTATGTTTTATCACACGCAAGCACAAAGTTATATTTATTATACAGAACTGCGCAGTCGACTCATTTGTTTTCTTATGATATTGGTCCTTTGTAGCTTGTACATTGTTCTTAAATGAAATCCCGTCGCAATATACGGATTACCTTTTCTGCCAGGATAGCCCAACATTAAATATTAAGGTCCACAGCAAAGGTTTTGCTGCTTGTTTGTAGTCCGGTGAAACTGTAGCGGCCCTAACAAGCCAACAGTGTAGTCAGTTCGGAAACAAAAAAAAAAGTTTTGCTAGTTCCCACTTTGGTGACGGGTAGACAAGTTATGTGTGAAGCCGTTCTTTGTATTTGGAGCGATCGATATCGACTATTTTTGATTAAATCCTTCTTTTTAGAGTGCTTTTAACCGCACTTTTCAGTGCGTCCCACCGCGTGCCAAATGGATCCCATTCTTGTGGTTGCTAATAGGAAGACATAACGGTGTGAATGAGGGAACGGAGCATCCTCATCACTCGCGGGATGCTCCGTGGCAAACAGCAGAGTTAGGTGCGCCAGGGATATTTGGCTTTCCTTGAGTGTCTGTTTGGGCGTAGCCCGGTTTACCCTTCTGCGTTCTGGGATTCGCCAGGCCAATATCGTATTCATTGCAAAAAAAAGGGTTTACTCATCAATGTTCCTAATGGCTCAAATGAAACTATTATCTGCGTAATGTTCAAAGTGTTAATAAGTACTTTAATTTAGGATTTTGATAGAAAATGGGGTTTTTACTAAAGTGACCTAAATTATTATGGAGAGTATCCACATTGTTTTAGTAGAAAATGTGTGATTCGGAAGTAATTTTAAAATTTACACAGCGTAGATACAAAATACTCATAAGTGTCACAATATAAGTGATTATTAATTATTATCTGTGTTAATCGGTCTTGTCTGAGATTTCTTTGTGCTAACCTTATCTTATTAACCTTTATCAGTCATGTTTTCCACATTTATTTCTTGTCTGCGACATATGATGAAACAATAAGAAAGGAACAAAATAATTTTTCACACTAGAATAAATAAGATATGATGTAAAATGTACCGTAAGTAGGTTTTTTATCGGCGTCGTCGGAAAATAAGTAGGTACTATCGCACTATAGTTTAAGATTGCATACGAACAAATGAAAATGATCAAATCAACAATAGTTATAAGTAATAAATACCTCGTATCAAATTTTTGATCTTTTCCGGAAAAAATATAGTGGTGGAGAACAAAATGAGATGTGAAAAACAAACTTACAGCTGAAATTTAAATGTTCAAAACAGTTTATAGATGTAATGAATTTAAGCACTACATTATTCAGGTCTAATTGCTGTTTAATGTTGCATATATAATTTGTATTTTTTTTATTGTTTATAGAATAGGTATATGCATAATGTTATATTTATTTGCGCGGAAAAAATATATAAAATCGTCTCTACATGTCATTACTATGTCCACGACGTAGGTAATATTATTGCCTAGGCTCAATTCGGTATCTATTAATTCTGGTATAGAATATAACAAAGCAGTACAATAATAACGGCAGCGCTTTACTTAGACTTATTAGGTAAATATTTTAATTATAACAATAGTCGATGTTTTTACTAGTCAATCAAATTAAGCAATTAATTCATTGCATGTTTTGTTTTCAGGTAAAATTTACAGTGTAATGGGTGCCCTTGAATCAGCTACTCAAACGTTAACGTCTCCTCTCTATTCTTTACTATACACCAAAACGATATCTACATTCCCCGACGCTTGGTTATTGCCCGGAATAACTTTAGCATTTTTACAACTGTCAGCTTATTTAATATCAAGACGATTAGGTATTCCATCAAAGAATATTGATATCGAAACAGTGAAAGTGAACGATGAAACTGAAAAGTTGAATGTGAGTGCATCTAATGAACTAAAAAATGATCTTAATTCGAATAATCATGTAAATGATAATAAAATAGAAATACAGCCATGTAAATAGTTAGGTTAATGTTTATTTTACTATAGCTATGTTTAAAAGGATAATAAAGTTATTATTTATTCAAAATCTACTTGTTGATACTGTAACCCCATAATCTTGTGAATCATAACATTTTACGCTTAATAATACTATTACTAGTCAAGAAATATCTCGCTACTAACCAAGGCCTTCTTCACAAATAAAAACACGAACTATTTTGCTAGTCTTATAGTAATAATACATTATCACATTATGTAGTTGCATTGTAAGAAAATATTTTAAAAGATTAAATTCCTTTACTATATTTTACTAACTGTTGCCCACAACTTCTCTCGTGTTCTTGTAGATTTGATATATTTCCTCGGGAACAGCACTTTTTTTCTAGATGGTGCCTACCTTATACATCTTTTGGTAGCCCTGACAACGTGTATGCATAATTTCATGATAATAGCTTGAGTAGTTAGCCTAATAAACAAACTTACGTTCGTATTTCTAAATGTATTTAGGATTTCACCTTTAGCTGATAGTAATAGTAATTGTATTCAAATTAGTATATTATTATAAAATAGTAAAAAAAACCTTTGGTAGATGCTGAGGTTCGAACCAAAGTGTAACAACGGATCTGCAGAAATTATTCCTGTAAATCAAATTTTCGACGGCTATATTTTTGACAGAAAAACTGTCTGTTGATCGAAAAGCTGACGTTATTTTGATTTCATACTTGATAATGGTTTCGTATGGTGGGAGCCAATACATATTCACAACATTAAAAATTGTCATCTGTACCTGTAGAAAGAAAATGGTATTTCAGTAACAGAAATAGTTTATTTAAGAGGACGTGGCAGCGTAATTACCAAGTTGCTTGTATAAGAACGTTGAAGAGATAAATAAAGGAACTGACTCCAATTGTGTAGACTTGTGAATGTTTTGGCAGTTTTTTGTTTTCGAAATGACTAACCGCTGTTAGCCTAACGGGCCTTTACAGCTTCACCGGACTTTTAGGGCGAACGCTTAGGGCACTCATCCGAAAGGCAACAAGCTCAAGGGTGCCAGAGTGGCCGAACCTCGGCTTGGGTAGAACGTGAATCGAACTATACTAAGCATTTAAGCTAAGCTAACCGTACGTGTATACTTTAGTAAGACACATATGCATAACTTCATATGTGTCACACTAAGGCGTACATGTATATAGTGTCTGATAGTTTTAGCTAAGGTTAACTAGCCAAAAAGGAAAAACGGTCCCTTACAGAACCAGTGTACGTACCATGTGAGTGTGCATCTGTGTGGAGTGCAGTGTAGTGTGTGTAAGGAGCTATTGAATGCGGTGTCACTGTATCGCACTAGCAGCATGCTCGAGGGCTCCCTAACCTAGGCTTAAAATGCTGCCGAGGGAATACGCGGCGGGTGTGTGAGAGCGAAGTTAACTGCCCAACCGTGGCGGCGTGATCGGTGGTTTCGCGGGCGTGGGTGCGACCACTCTCTATACGTCGTCGTCGACGGTCGTCGGTATACAAATTATTCACAGCCGTTATGTCATCCAAGAGATCGGTGAGAATGTTTTAGCATCAGGTGTACGAATCTCAACTTATTCAGTTGAGCAGATATATTTAAATGAGATGGAACACGTGCAAGTATTAAAGACAAAAATATACAACCATAAAAATACAAACAATATTGAAGACATGGAGTAAAAGTAAAAAGTAAAAATGTACAAAAACATTTAGGCAATAAAAAAACAAGCTAGGATAATAACAATCTGCCGCATTGTGTGTAGAGATTGTCGGTAAGATTATAATTGCACCCAGGTAACATGTGGCCGTCTACTGGGCTATAAGTCGTGCTGTTAATCTGCTTGATCTTGGACTTTTAGAGTACCGCTTCTGCTTTTTTGACTGAATTATTGTGGTACACATATATCACGTTTGCTGTAGATATCTGAAATGTGTATCACTACATTTACATAGTAATAATGTGTTATCTTTTTTATTGCAACACCTTAGAGTATGTGATGGTGAGTACAGTATAATCCAAAAACTATAGCAATTACCAACACATCTACAATCGATCGACGATTTTCGTCGTTATTGCCGTTGTTACCATCAAATTTCAGACTTTTCTGCAGCTAGATATACTCCGGCTAATTGTGAACCATGACGAACTAAAAGAAAGTCACCATGATGAGTTTATTTAATTTTAATCTAATCAAATAATCTGGTACAAAACTAGAAAAAAATAATATGTTTCATAGTGAAAATTTAATTAAATGTTCATAAAAGTATATAAGTTATTTTATATATTATTTAATTATATAATCTAGTTAGTTGGAAAATCGACAAAACTAAGTAAAATAAAAATTACTTAAATTATGTAATTTACTGAAACTATGCATATATAAAGCGATGATATCTCAGTGCTGATGGTGTTCGGACAACACATCAATCGACGTAAGTTGGAATCCTTATGAATGAGCCGGAGCTTTCGGTGAAGGAAAATATCATGGCGAAACCATGATGATTGGGCTTATCCAAAGCTCGCCTATGTTGCTACCACTGTCAAATAGGAAATTTATCGCCAAGCACCTATGGGCTTGTTCCGGCAGCTGCACTTGAGAATCAGTCCCCCATTAGGCTTAGTGTGTTTACCAAACTGTAACACATCGTCATTTGTCACCAGGTGATATTGTGGTCAGACGCTAAAACCTATGAAGTATTCATATTTTTTTAGCAACAATACAATTTTATCGCGTCAACGATAATAGTTTGAAGCTAAGGGCAGGTAATAAGGAAAAACAATACTCATCAAGACTTTGGAGATATTTGTACAACATTACAAAAACATGTGTGAATCATATTGTAAGTACATGAAGTAGTCTAATACGAATTAACACTATTTGCACGGATCCTAGCAAAACATTATTTCAATAAAGGCATAAACCGCTCTAATTTCCCGTATCGATCACCTCGTTGTATCGAAATGATAATCTTAATTGAGGATTATGAAGATATGTCACGAATAAAAGATAATTTTCAAAATGTACCAGTGCCCAAGTATTTTCAATCAACTTAATCAAGTTCTGTATAAACAATAGATGAATAATTGTGCGAGCAGTTATATCAGAAAACAGTGTCCATAGACAAATAGATTGTTGTAATTTTTATATTATTAACTAGCTGATTCCCACCCACTTCGTTGAACATTAAAAAAATGGCAAAGGGTTAAAATGATTCGGTTGAAGTACATTAATTTTAATTAGACAAATAAAAAGGATACAAAAAATGGATTAGTAAATTTGAAAGAAGTAGAAGAAATTTCTTAGAATAGAGAAAAGTAGTACACCATCCTTTCAGTTTACTACATTAGAGACGTAGCGTGATAGTAGTTATTGCCAATAGTAATGTTCAAACAATAAAGCAGAACCGCATAAATAAATAAGACCATAATTTGCTATAATTGTTAACATCGTTCTAAAAGTAGGACCAAAATGTTTGCAATTTACAAAGATTTTTCGATATGATTTATGTCATAACTACAGAATATGTCAATTTAACTACTACCAGTGGTTTCGCTCGAACTCCGGATATACTTTTCATACTGAGTTATACCTCTGTACTACTACTCGCACATAACAGTTTTTATATACTTAAGCTTTAATTAATCTCTTAACCTTTAATAGAGATACTAGACATATAACTCTTGTCTCTCCTAAGATTTATCCTAGCAATTATCTAGTCATAAGTCAATCTAGTGTCTACTATTGAGTAATTATTGTGTAATTTAACACTGAAAATACTTATTTTTTTATTTTTTTTAAATTTTAGGTTATATACATTTTGGCGATCTATAACAATGATTAGAAATTCTCGATAGTAAATATAATACAAAAAAAAATGAATATCGCACCACGAGATCATACTCGATAAAAGCGTATAATATTTGGATGTATTGTTAATCCGATAAAATCCAAGTATAAATATACTTTGCGCAATGCGGAGCTGTTAATTTGGTGACATAAATCCACTAGAACAAACAAGTTTATTTTATTGTGTTGTCAATTTTCTACATAAAACATAAAAGTGAGTGAAAAAAAAAAGTTACAGAATTACATGTATTTCAATATTTACAAAATTAATTGAAAAAAAAAAGTAGTGTGGTACCCATTTTTGTCGTAACTAAAATACATATCTACTTTACAGAATGCAACGTCCCGGTGGACCCGGTTACAACCCTGGACATCCCGGAGGTGGAATGCCAAACTACGGTATGCCCGGTCAAGGACCTCCTAATCCTAATTTTGGAGGTCCGAGACCAGGTCAACCTGGACCTGGATTTGGACATCCCGGTGCTATGCCGCCACAGAATTTCCAGCAAAATTCCTGCTTCATGCCGGCGGCCACAATACGCAAATTGAGTAACACCACGCCACCAAATTTCGATCCACGTATGCAATGAATATATTGCAGAACAAATGGAATCTCCTTTGCCTGGTATATTTACAATAAGTATTATACATAAGTGCTACGTACGTACAGTCAAACCAAAACGAATGTACATGTTATTATAGATTTATGAATATTTACTTATCTCTAGACGTAAGTTTATCAAATAAATTTTTTACTATAATATTCCGCGTATTTTATTTACTTAAGCTTTTTTTTCAGAATAAATAAACTTGCAATGCTTAGAAAAACGAAATTTAAATTATTTTCTCGTTCTTTTTAGCCATGATTACTGTCACTATTCAGTGGATAATTATTGCAAAACATTTTGCGAAGATTTGATTGTTCTAGCAAAACGGTAGCCATCTTGTTAGAATATTCCAGAGAGTTATGTGATATCTTAGAATTTATGTTCCGAGTCACTATTTCTAGTGGACGGACGATGTTAAAATATTAGACAAAATACTTATGATTAATTAACGCAAGTTTGTGAATAAAAAATAAAGGCCACTAAATAACGATTCAAACATTCTTAGTTTAGAGAATCATTATTAAAGTTTGTTGTCGTATTATACAGGAAGTTTGTATAGTACATTAGTACATTTACTGATTGAAAAAAAAAACAAAAGAAGGAAATCATAATCAATTAATCTTAATTTATGATAATGACAAGCGATACAAACATTGATAAAGATTATTTTAATGTTGAATATTTTTATGTACTCGTACATAAAGAACATTAAATATGATAATTATACCTGCTGCGAAGGCAGTGCACGTACCGCTGTGTTCCAATCCAATTTTTCTGAGTTCGGTTCAAAATACGTCATAGATTGTAATATAATCGCTTAACATCAGATGGATCGTATGCGTTTTTTCTACTTCATACAAAAAAACACGTGCGCAATTTACACGCGTTAAAATTGAAACCTTATTAATAAAATTTCGTATAAAAGATAACCGCAACCAATACACCAAGTTGGCGTTATAACCTTTTCCCAAGGATTCGTAATACGCAGCCATACACACACACGTGGAAGGTTTTTGGACCAGAGTAAGTATTTGATAGTGCAATACACAACGAGGCACCCGCGACTACAAAAAAGACAGTATAATGTTTTATGTCTAATTCTCTTGCACGTTAATTCTTGTAGACCTATATATTTGTCTCTTTTTAATGTCACTTTTTCGTGTCAATGAGTTTAAAATCATAACAGGGCTAAACAAGTGTTCACTTTAAATAATTATTAATGAACAATAAAAAAGTACCATTTACATAAAAATAATATAAAAAACCATATAATTAACAGTTTATCTGTATTAAAAATATAATGTATATCGTATATATTATACAATTATTTTTATAAGTATTAATCTAATCGATTGCTGATAGGCATTTCGTCGTTTAGCAAACAATACCGCGCAAGTCAATTTGACACCTTTTACAGGGGAGTGGAAACTGTTTTTTTTTTTTAATTGAATGTTCATGCAGTAATTAGTGATTTGAATGCTTGTCTCTTATTGGTTGTTCAAAGTGTGCGCGCGAATCTTTGACGCGTAGTAAGAATATGTATCCAATGACATTTAAAAGTAACAACCGATAACGTTCGATTTAAGCATTGTGGTTTGCTAAGCGATGACTTCCATGATTATATATAGATTTTTGATAAGGATTCGAGATGCTTTATTTTATAATAGCTTCACAAAGTGACAGGACTGTACTGTTTTTTTTTTTTCGAACTGACCTACACTGCCAGCCAATAAGGCCTTCACAGTTTCACCGGACTACTAAGAGGAGCGCTTAGGGCACTCACCCGATTTGTTTTAGGCGATCACCTCAAAGGCACTCGGTGCACCTCGGCTTGAGTTGTCGCCGATTTTCGCGACCTAAGGACTGTACTGAATGGTAAGCAGACGTAAATCTGCAATTTATCGACAATCACTGGTGAAATGGAGACCTGCATGCCTCCTACCAACCGGAGATACACTGGCTCATTCAGAAATGCTACAAACCAGTTCTGTAGGGATTCCTACCTAGTAAGATTGCTTGGTTACTGGATATCAGAATTACTAGATGTTTCGTTTTTGTTGTCAATGTCATGCGCAAGACACTTAAAATCAAGCACTTTTAGTGTAGGTTAAGTAGGTTACACAAACCAATCTATACTAAACTATTGTTAAAACTGTTGTTAAAACAATAAATGTTGTGGTGTATCAAATCGTTCTCATTAAAAACCTTTGGATTACGATTATGATCGCTGATATGTCCATATACGGCACGATATGAGCCACTTTCGACTGCTTCACAACTATTTTGAAAATTATGCCAATCCGAAGTCAAAGTGAAGAGAACGAGTTTCGTCGCACCGTTTCAAATGTTGTATGTACATAGTAGCGAAGACAGCTTGTAGCTCCTTGTTGCCATGTCAAATCACCACTGTATATCAATTTTTTTTTCGAACTTACTAACTGCTGTTGGTCTGACGCGTCTTTACATCTTTACCAGGTTTTCTGGGCAAGCGCTTACGGCACTCAGGCAACGTTATGGCAACACGCTTAAGGGTGCAAAAATGCCTGAACCTCGGATACAAAATCGTGAGTTTATCTAATGAAGCGCTTATGAGCTTCCGGCTGACCCTGAGCTTCCGGCTGACACAGGTGCTGTCGGGGCACGGCTGCTTCGGCAGCTACCTGTGTCGTATCGGCAGGGAGCCAACGCCAGGGTGCCATCATTGTGGCTGCGCAGAAGATCGTGCGCAGCACACTCTTGAGGAGTGCGCCGCCTGGAACGAGCCACGTCGCGAGCTCGTCGCGGCCATAGGCCCGGACCTCTCGCTCTCGACCGTCATCGTCAAGATGGTCGAGAGCGAGGCCGGGTGGATCTCCGTCGCCTCGTACTGCGAGCGAGTCATGCTCGCGAAGGAGGCGGCGGAGAGGGAGAGGGAGCGGACCACCCGGCTCCCCTCCCGCGGTCGACGAACACGGCGGCGACGGGTCGGCGACGACCTCATGCCGCCGTAAAAAGGGCCTGTGGGCGACGGGACGGGCGGGCACGTCCGTCGCCCTGAGCAGAGTTAAACTGCACAGGCCCGCGTGGTGGAGGCGCTTGTGCCGAGCGACTCCCACAGTTCGTCGGGGGGGGCTTAACACCCTCCCCCCCCCTGAGGGGTCTGCCATTTTGACCCCTCAGACCGCAGACGGGGCCCCTGTTGAGGGGCCGACACCTGTCGGGGAGCAGAAGTAATGCCATTGGCAGTTCCTGCTCCCCGGCCCAATAGGTGTGTGAGGCACCGTGGGGTTTTTAGTCCGTGGAACTCGGACATAACCCACCCCCCGCTGCCCGACGGGGTGGGTATCCGTTACGGATTATCCCCACGTAAAAAAAAAAAAAAAAAAAAATGTGTGTCTTACCAACACGCATATGTATTTAAGAAATTGTAATTTAGCTAAAACTTACTAACCAAAATCGAAAAATTAATTGAAATAAAATTAATCCCTTCTACTACATGTGTGTGAGATGTAGAGTGGTATGTGTGAAAAATAGTGAGTGCAGTGTCACTATATCACGATAGCAGCGTGCTACATAGAATTATGAAACGGCTTACACTTCAACCTTTGTTACTCTATGGCGTGCTCGAAGGCTCCACTCCGGGGGATCGGATCTAGGCTTCGGGCGCTACCGAGGGAGGCGCGCTGAGTGTGTAGGTGCGAATTTCACTGCTAGACCATGGCGGTGTAATCTGTGGTTACGTGAGCATAGACGCGAGCACGCACTATTCGAAAACTCGAAGGGGTAATAATGTGTATGACTATACATAACTACAATACAAAGATAGACTTACAGTAGGTAGATTATTCTATAATAATATATTACTTTCGTATATTGGGCAACATAAACTCTACAAATAAAACACAATTTTTGATTAGGACAAACTACTCTAGATTTTCGTTGATAATACTAATTGGGTAGGTTGCATATGTTCTTAGATAAAATTCCTGTCAGTAAATCATACGCCTGAAAAACTAGCATTGTAAAGTGTCTAACCCAGTGTATTTAGTGTACCTCGTAATTAACAGATGGCGTTAAATTAATCTCTTGTTTTCTTATATCGCGGTGTCAAGATTATTTTTAGATTAATAACCTCTCGATGGTTTAACGATTAAATTGTCTTGCTCCGAACAAGTGTTTCATTTCGATTGGAGATATTCTCAACTGAACAAAGTGGTCCATTCGAGTCGGATGAAGAATTGGTTAGCGACGATAGCGGCGCAACGGCAAGACGGCGGAAGCAGAACGGCAGCAACGCGACGGTGACGGCAGCGGCGCAACGGCAACGGAGAACAGCAGCAACGCGACGGTAACGCCAGCGGCGCAACGGCAACGGAGACAGCAGCAACGCGACGGTAACGGCAGCGGCGCAACGGCAACGGAGAACAGCAGCAACGCGACGGTAACGGCAGCGGCGCAACGGAGACAGCAGCAACGCGACGGTAACGGCAGCGGCGCAACGGCAACGGAGACGGCAGTAACGCGACGGTGACGGCACAGCGCAACGGCAGCAACGCAACGGTGACGGCAACGGCAACGGAGTTGGCAGCAACGCGACGGTCACGACAACGGTACGTGCGACTGCAGCAACGCGACGGTGACGGCAACGGTACGTGCGACTGCAGCAACGCGACGGTGACGGCAACGGTACGTACGACTGCAGCAACGCGACGGTGACAACAGCGGCGCAACGGCAGGGGCAACACAACGGTCGGCGCTGGTAATTGCAGTCCGGTGGTTGGCGTGAACAGCAGCTGCGACGCGTGAGGAGAGCCCTGCATATTGTTGTGACACAGAGTACGTGAGTGCCAGTTAGTGAAGTGATACAAAAATAATCTTTAGTAATATTTGTCTCAGTGAATTTATTATATTTTGAAGTTTATTAGAAAATTTGGACTTAGAAAATTTTACTTAAACGTGTTATGGACTTAGAACACTTTCAATAAAAAGTGAGCAACGGGAAATCTGTGACCAATTTTTATTTGTGGAGTGTAACAAAAGTTCCAGAAACTTGTAAAATTTGCATTAAAGTACAGATAAAAAATGGAATCTTTCAGTAATCTACAATTTAACTTATATACTACTATAAGTAAGGCTAAGTCTAACTTTAAAAAATCTCCTAAAGAGCGATTAACAACTTCTTACATAGAAACCAGACTTGAAAATTTAGAAGCTAATTGGTCAGCGTTTTCTGAAACTCATTTAAAAATTGTAACATCTTTTAAGCAAATAGAATTAGAGAAATCAGAATATAATATAAAAAACTTATATGAAATTACGGAAGAATTATTTACTGATTACAAAGCTGAGTTGAAAGAAGCACTAAAGAAAAATATTAATTTAGAAGGTTCAAATAATAGTTCAAATAATAAGCTAATTTCTTCTAAAGAAATATGTTCTATTAAATTGCCAAAGATTGAGTTGCCAATGTTCACAGGAAATTATTCGGAGTGGATTAGTTTTCGCGATTTATTTAAATCTTTAATACACAATAATAATAATCTAGACGATGTTCAAAAGTTGCATTATTTGAAGTCACATTTATCTGGAGAAGCTGAAAGTCTTCTGCGACACATTCCTATCACTAGTAGTAATTATGTAATATGTTGGTCTCAGTTAGAAAATAGATACAACAATAAAAAATATTTAGCAAACTGTATACTAAAACGATTCATGAATCAAAAGAATATTGTAACCGAGTCATCGAGCTCTCTTAAAGAGTTATTAGATACTTCTAACGAATGTTTGCATGCTTTAAAGAATTTAGGTATCATGGTTGAGCATTGGGACATAATGATAATATACGTATTATGTTTAAAATTAGATAGTGAGTCGCGTAAACAATGGGAAATGAAAATTAGCGATTGTTCAGAGGACTTGCCTACGATTGCTCAGTTTAGATCATTCCTCGAACAGAGATTTAGAGCTTTGGAATTTTTAGACAACAAATCTCAACGTAATCAGTTTAATCGTAATGTTTCAGTAAAATCACATCATGCGTCAGCAATATTATGTACATTTTGTCAACAGGACCACAAACTAGCTAATTGTAAAAAGTTTGCTGGTCTCGACACGGATAAACGACGTAATTTTGTACAAACAAATCGTTTATGCTATAATTGTTTAGGACCAAACCACTCTGTGTATACCTGTCGTCAATCCGCCAGATGTCATTTATGTAAAAAGAAGCATCATACGCTGCTTCATATTAAGAATATCTCGATATCAGTTGGTGATAGTGTCACTACTGATCAAGTTGTAGGAGGCAGTGGTCCTGCTATAGCCACATCATGTCAGAGCAAGTCCACAAATATGGTAAATTGTTGTGCAAATAATCATAGCCAGATACTACTGGCCACTGCGTTAGTTTCAACAAAATCAAAGAGCGGTACTATTATAGTATTAAGATCCTTGATAGACCAAGGGTCTCAGGCTTCTTTTGTGACGGAGTCCGCAGTCCAGCTCTTAGGTCTTAAAAAGATACCAACTAGTGGTTCAATTTCAGGGTTAGGTGGTGGTCAAGGATCATCAATGATTTCATTAAAGTCGATGGTTCTAATAAAGGTTAAATCACGAGTTGACCCCAATTTTGGTTTTACTGTCAAGGCCTATGTTTTAAAGAAATTAACTACAATTTTACCAGAGCGAAAGGTAATGGCAAACGTCTTAACCACAATTTCGTCTTTGGATTTAGCAGATCCGTCGTTCGATACTCCGAACAAGATAGATCTGCTATTAGGTGCAGAAATTTATAGCCAGATTTTGTTAGAAGGTTTAATCAAAGGTCCACCTGGTCGGCCCATTGCACAAAACACCAGGCTAGGTTGGATCTTATCTGGGCAATTAAATGAAATCAACCAAAGCGAGACATGCCAAAACACTATAGTTACATTGCATTCTACTTGTAACGACGAGAATGCACTCCTTAGGAAATTCTGGGAATTAGAGTCCGAGCCCAATGGCTATAATGAGAAAATTCTCTTGACTCCCGAAGAGCAAAAATGCGAAGAAATATTCAAGACAACGACCAAGCGTGATATAACAGGTCGTTATATTGTGAACTTGCCTTTTAGATCTAGCGATCCTGCTTGTAAATATGGTGAATCCAAGGAAATTGCTACAAAGCGATTTTTAAATTTAGAAAGGCGATTCCTAAAAAATCCTGATTTCAAAGCTCAATATTCTGCAGTTATAAATGAATATATAGCTCTCAATCATATGGATATAGTCAATATTAACGATACAGAAGACTCTGTATATTTACCACATCATGCCGTTATACGTAATGAAAAAAGTACTACTAAGTTGCGCATCGTATTTGATGCTTCTTGCGTAGGTAGTAATGGTGTATCTCTTAATGATGATTTAATGGTGGGTCCTTCTCTTCAACCTGAACTTCGTCACATTATCATGCGTTGGCGATGTTATCCTATCTGCATGGTAGCTGACATCGTCAAAATGTATCGACAGATTAAGGTATCTGATGATCATACAGATTTTCAGCGCATCTTATGGCGTGAGAATACATACGACGAACTCCAAGCCTTACGTCATTTACGAGTAACGTTTGGAACATCATCGGCGCCTTATCTCGCTGTGAGATCATTGCAACAATTAGCTCAGGACGAAGGCTCTGAATTCCCGTTAGCTAAAACCCGTATTTTGTCTGATTTCTATATGGACGACTTTATGACAGGCTGTCAAAGCATAGAAGAAGGTGTAAAAATTTGTAAACAAACAACGGAGTTACTTAAGCGCGGAGGATTTGAGTTGCAAAAGTGGGCCAGTAACAATGAAGAATTGTTGAGATATATCGAAGACGACAAACAAATGCCAAGTTCGCAAGGGAATATACATTTAAAAACAGATGCTATTTCTAAAATATTAGGTTTAACTTGGGATAAGAACGACGATGAGTTTGTGTATACTATTCAACTTAATGCTTTAGACTTTCCTGTAACAAAACGAAAGGTCATTTCGGACATAGCGCGACTTTTCGATCCCCTTGGATGGTTGGCACCAACGATCATCACTGCAAAGATATTTATTCAGCGGATTTGGATGACTGGGATTGAATGGGATACAGAGCTGCCTTCATCTCTGCTAACAGATTGGCTTAATTTTCGTGAAAACCTAAGTCATCTTATCAGGTTTCGTCTGCCTCGTTGGATCAATTCAAGCAAGGAGAACAGAGTTATGGAATTGCATGGCTTTTCAGACGCGTCCAATATGGCATACGCTGCAGTGGTATACGCCCGCATCATCAGTCTAGATGGTAAGATTCACACAAACCTGATAACTTCTAAAACTAAAGTCGCTCCCATTAAGCAGGTGTCAATACCACGACTGGAGCTTTGTGGAGCAGTTTTACTGGCAAGGCTTCTACAAGAAGTCGCTATAGTTTTAGATGTTCCCAAGCAACACGTATACGCATGGACAGATTCCTGTGTTGTCTTATCATGGCTAAGTAGCCACCCTAGTCGGTGGAAAACATTCATCGCAAATCGGGTTTCTGAAATCCTCACTGTTATGGATAGAAGTCAATGGTCACATGTATCGTCTTTCGAAAATCCAGCGGATTGCGCATCTCGTGGAATAAGTGCCTTGGAGTGTGTAGATATGCAACTCTGGAGAAAGGGGCCTAAATGGTTGCAAAAAGAAAAAATTGATTATGATAACGAACATATACAAGAAACTACGTTAGAAGAAAGAAACATAAAAATAAAATGCCATACTACTATTGAAGAAGTTGACTATAGTCTACTTACTAGGTTTTCTAAATTAAATCGATTAATAAGAGTGATAGCTTATTGTAGAAGATTTTTACGGTTAAAGGGATCTAATCATAATAAAAATAAAATAACTACGTGGTTAACTACAAACGAATTACATGAAGCTATACTTACTTGTGTTAAACTTTGCCAACTACAGTGTTTTAGAGACGAAATAGAATCTGTAAAAAAGAAGAACAAAATAAAAAGAAATAGTAGACTTACCTCATTAAATCCTTTCCTTGATGATGACGGAATCTTGAGAGTTGGGGGTCGCTTGCAGCGAGCATCTATTGATGAGAATATGAAACACCCTATTTTAATTCCTCATAATTCCCACTTTTCCAACTTATTAATTGCGGATGCACACGAGAGAACTTTGCACGGCGGGCCGCAATTAATGCTTAATTATTTAAGGTCGAAATATTGGATAATAAACTCAAGAACACTCGTCAGACAATATGTTCGTAAATGCACCGTTTGTCTTCGATATTCATCACAAATAAATCAACAAATGATGGGTCAATTACCTAATGCTAGGGTGTCAGCTCAGAGACCTTTCCAGTGCAGTGGTGTGGATTATGCGGGTCCAATCAGTATTCGAGCTACGAAAGGTCGCGGCCATCATTCCACCAAGGGATATATCTGCCTATTTATTTGTATGTCCACTCGGGCTATTCATCTGGAAGTCGTTAGCGATATGACTTCACAGAGTTTTCTTGCGGCATTTAAACGGTTTGTAGCCCGACGGGGTCGAGTACTAGATTTATGGAGTGATAACGGGACCACATTTGTTGGTAGTGCAAAGGAATTGCGTCGACTGTTTAATGCTGAAAGGTCGATGGTAGATTCGGAAATAACTGAGTTTTTGTGTATGAATGGTACGACTTGGCACTTCATACCTCCACATGCTCCAAACTTTGGAGGATTGTGGGAGGCTGGTGTCAAGTCCGCCAAGTATCATTTGAAAAGAATCACAGGCAACGGCACGTTGACATTTGAAGAAATGTCAACGTTGCTGGCTCAAATTGAGGCCTGCCTCAACTCACGACCGATCTCCCAACTTTCCAATAATCCAGAGGACGCATGTCCATTAACGCCTGGACATTTTCTTGTAGGTGAACCACTAGTAACTGTGCCTGATTTAAATTATGAAAATTCATCAATCAGTAATTTGAAACGGTGGAATCTAACACAAAAAATGCTGCAAGGTTTTTGGCGGAGATGGTCTCTAGAATATTTAACACAGTTACAGCATCGGTATAAATGGGCAAATCATAAACCTGAACCGAAGATTGGAGATGTCGTCCTCGTTAAGGAAGATGCTCTTCCTCCAGCGAGATGGCTATACGGAATTATAATAAATAAACATCCAGGTTCGGACAATCTCACTCGTGTTGTAACTATTAGGTGTAAAAACAATGAAATCATAAGACCAGTATCTAAATTAATTATTTTACCCGTAACCACTTAGTTATTGAATTTATATTGTTCTTACTATAGTATCCTTTTTTGTTTTTGATGAAATTATTGTTATACTGCTTCGAGAGGGAAATATGCTCTACTTTATGTCATGGTGGGCGGCTGTACGCTTAAGTTCGTCTTTAAGTATAAGAGATATATTTAAGTTTATATTGTTATATTAAGATTGATGGACACTGCTGTCCATGGTGGGCGGAATGTCTAACCCAGTGTATTTAGTGTACCTCGTAATTAACAGATGGCGTTAAATTAATCTCTTGTTTTCTTATATCGCGGTGTCAAGATTATTTTTAGATTAATAACCTCTCGATGGTTTAACGATTAAATTGTCTTGCTCCGAACAAGTGTTTCATTTCGATTGGAGATATTCTCAACTGAACATAAAGTGATGCTAATCACATGATAGTTTTTATTCGTAGTGTTTACATCTAATTTAATAAAAATATGGTACCGATATTAAAACAATAAATGATTCTTTCAGAATTAGGAAAATAAATAAAATGCTAGTTCTGTATTATGCAAACAAAATACGACATAAAAACTATAACTCTTATGAGTTTTCTTAATCTATTCTTTATAATATTTTACAAAGAATGCTATAATCCTTATGCTGTATTCATACATTTGATATTTCCGTGAGTACCTATAAGCATTGATGATTTACAATTGTATCATTTACAGCGGATAAGTTACCTACATACACATCATAAATATTTCACGTGGCGTTATCAGTAATTATCAAATTGATTTAGAGAACACGTATTCAGAAGCGGATTCAAATTCTATGAAACTTCGTACTTTTATAGAATAGATCAGTAATGATTATATTAATAAAAAAGTATCTACAATATTTATCTGTATGATAAAATTTAAACATCAATACCATATATAGAAGCAACAAACGCTTGGCATCCACACGTTATATTTAAAAAAAAAGGAGTACACATAATTATGCAATAACTATATGATAATAGGACGCTTAACAGCGTCTCTCTAAATACTTGTCATCTACAAATTGATAATTCACTTTTTGTAATAAGTAAACTGCCTTTTACAATCTTCGACCAGATCTCAAATTTACCGTGCAGCCAAGAGTTAAATTATAAAATAAATGGTTACTTTATAGTCATATATTGCAGCTATTAGAAGTGGGCTTGCCTGGGTTTCGAACTACTACCCTATTAGGATAGGGACGCGTCGTCTGGGGTGGCCAATTCCACCCTCTGCCTCCCTAACATGCCTTCAGGTAGCGGACGCTGGGGCGTCGTTGCTGATAAAGGAAGGCCCGAGACATGGCAGCGCGGTCTCAGCCGCAGCTTCTACAACTACAGAAGCATGGGGAGAGCAACTCTCTCCCCGAGAGGAGGGTCCTCGTGTCACCACCTTGCGGGTTGACCCTAGCGCGTGACCGGAGTCTAGAGGAGTATGCCTATCGTGAGCCCTAGACTCCGGTCCTTATAGGCGCTGAGTGGCAGAGGGGTTTTTAGTGAGTAGGAGTCTCACATAACCCTCACGCTGTCGTGGGACAGCGTGAGGGTATCCATGATAGATTTTCCCCTCTTTAAAAAAAAAAAGGGACGCGTCGTCTATATGAGTAAAGTCATACGACGCAAAACGGCATCAACGCGTTAAAGGCGCCGTCAAATAAAATTTAACAAAGACAAAACGCTTAACGAACGTTAAAATTTTAAAAAGTCAATTCTTTATGTTCAATAATAGCTCTTATCAGTATATTGTATGACGGCGCCGAAGATACTTGCCTTGCCTCGTCCCTGTACAAGGAATATATCGGTGTTAATATTTAGTACAGGGCACAGCTACCGTCGAAGGCGGGAAACCCCAAAGTATTATCATGTCTAATCATTATTTACCTGAAAACGTTAAGCTCATTATATTCATTTGTTTTCGTGTGACTCAATATAAAAATACCTTAATCCATACTGACTCAGATTTTAGTTTGTTGTGTTTCGTAATCTTGCGTTTCGTAATATAACACTAGGTAAAAGCATGCCTTTCTGGGGACTCGTGTTGATGTTTTATTGAAGTTGAAAAACAACCTAAAATTTAATTTATGAAATAGTACAATGAAAATAATCGTTATTGCTATTTTTTGGGTTCTAGCGCAATTAAGAGCAACTTTTCCAGTTTAAAATAAAGTGGGAAAGATCTAGCATTCACTACTTAAAACACAATTATCAAATCATCATCTTCATACCCTTATCCCACATAAGTAAGGTCGGCACAACATGTTTGTCGTCTTGTGATGTATTATTTGGCTTAATTTTTACGATCCGCCGTCTACCTGACATGAACCCTCCTTGGGGTTATTTTGTAGTACCACTATATCTTCAACTTCCTTAGTTCGAATATCGTTCGATAACAGGTGGTAAGGATTCAAATGACGCGTTTGTGTACTATGTATCCGTGATTTACACATCTAAAGGTTATTTTTTTTGAACTGTTGACTTGGCAAGGCCTCTACAGTTTCACCGGACTACAGGACTACACATCCAAATGCTCTAATTTCAGGTCTATCGTAGCCGTGAGGATTTCTTCCCGCAAATCTGGCAGATTCACTGGCATTTCCTTTTCCTTTAACTACCTCTTTTTCTCTACTATTATTAAAAAAATAATTATAAAACTAAATATTAGTTTTTTTTTCAATTATACGTTAATTTGTATTATCATTGAGACATCCCATTATGTCAACACAATTATTAAATATACCTGTAAAAATGTAGATCTTGAAATAAAATACTATGATAAACTTCAAAAGATGTAATTAATTGCCATGTGATAGATCAAATCTAAATGAATCAGCAACTATTTTTTTTTATATTATAGGGGGTAAACGAACAGGTGGGTCACCTGACGGTAAGTGATCACCGTCGTCCATAGACACTAGCGACACCAGGGGAGTCGCAAGTGCGTTGCCGGCCTTTCAAATATGTGGGCCTCCGGCACTCTCACTGACCGAACGAAACGCAACAGTGCAAGCACTGTTACTTCACGTCGGTTTTCTGTCAGAGGGTGGTACTACCCCGGGCGAGCCGACCCATTCATGCTGAAACCAGTAATACCTTCAGCGTAGCTTACCACCTACAAAAACTATTAAAAAATACAAGCACATTCCTCTTGGATATTACATAAGGGTTAATAAAATGGCTTATTCGTATTTCAAACAAGAATGTTCAATCAGAAAATACCCTGATTACGCCTTATGGTTTTATGTATTCGTAACCTCTTTATTGTACTCTTTCTGAAGAAAATCCCTTTCAGGCATCGCTATTTCACTCTTTGGCATAAAGTATAAATAAAGTAAGGTATATATTTTAATGATTAAGAAAAACGTTTCACACTTTCATTTCCAATATCAACCATCCCTATTACGAGTATTACTTAGACATAAAACTAGGGCCACCAACTTTCCCAAATGTTATTCATGTTTTTCTGTATTACCCTTTCTTTTTTCGTCCATCTACCACATGTCGCATTACAGCCGGCCGCGGAGTAGGGGTATAGTGAAAGGTGGTCGGCAGAGCAGCCAAGGCTAATATGGCGGCGCCCATGGCTCAAATGATTTAAATAAATATTGTGTTCAGTTTTTAAAATGCCATGATCCGAAAAATGTTTCACTTACATCGTGGTTTTTTTATTTATGCAAAATTTTATTAGTTAATACTTATAACAAGACTATTTTCACTGGCGTAACTTACTCCTTGCTAATATTACAAATAATATTAAAAACCCTCAACCGATTATAAAGAAATTTTGCATATCCGTTTTCAAGGGCACAGAAAAAAAGATTAAAAAAATGTAGGTACTGTTTCCGAAGAATAGATTAATTCTGAATTAACGCTAACAAAGCCGCGAACAAATGCTAGTATTTTAATAATTATGTAAAATACTACCTCGATATAAGTCACTTCTGCAGAAGAGGAGATTATACAATATCATGTAGGTAAAATTCTACAGAAATTAATTACGGTAAATACTTACATCATGTATTATTTTAATCGCCGATAAAAATTACAATTATTGGAATCGTATTAAGTTGATTTATTTGAGCAATAATTAGAATTACATTGCTATTTTTTATAAGCATACGCTATGGGTACATTCAAAATTAAGCTATTTATGAAAGAGAAACGACCAAAAATGTATTAGACCTTTTGATATTATATTATGTGTTAAAAGACTATATATATAGCAATATTTCTATCTGATGGTTACGATTGGAAATATAAGGCACTCAAATTTAGGTGCTCAGTAATCAGGTACATATATTCTGCTTGTGATTGTAAGTGAAAATATTAATATGTGGTATGGCTTCTACTTTTTTGTTCATTATAAGCTTATGCGAGTGTTACACCGTCACATTACATAGAAACAGCTAAGTTGCGGCGAAGGCACGTTTACGTATAACCATTGCGACAAATCGGCCACCGGCAGTGCAAGGCGACAATACAAGGAACCGAAGACTCGTCACCACCGTGGGATCGTGAGAATCACCTCACATTTTGAATCCGATGAAAAGCCACTATTGTTTCACACCTCGAGATGTAGACACTTCTTAGTTTTATAATTAATATAAGTAAATGCAATCTTGTAATATTAATAAATCTTATATTGAAAGTGTATTTTTTTATGTCTCGCGGACGCGCCCCACATAATTTGAGTACAAAAACAAACACTTCTTTTGTTAAGTGATAAACGGATCAAGAATCGATGGTATTATATCGACACATTAATGTGTAAATAATGTTTTTTTTTCAATTACCTAATTATGTTAAGAGCTTGTTATGTTAAGGTGTTGTTTTTTGGTACTGCTGTCGCGAACATGTACATTTATACAATAAAACGACAAAATCGTAAAGTTAATTAATTTCTTTTCGTGCTGACATACCTTGTTGGCTTGTTGTTATGTATTTAAAAATTATCACATGATGACTGGTGCTTGCCGTTTACTTGCCAGAATTACCAACCTAAGCACTATAAGTATACGTAATAATGATTAGGTCGTAAAAAGTTTTTTAGAATAACTTTGTTTAAAATAAGCTCTTTATGTACTAAGGAAATCATTTATTTATTTAAAAACATCGACAGCTGTTAATTCTATTTAACATACATAGTTATTGCCATATTGGCCTAGCTAAAAGAGATTTAAATCACATAACAAATTTTCTTACTATGTATCTCCAATATACTCGTATATATTTATAATAATAACAGGGTAAGCGTATGGTGCGTGCGCCCGAGCGCGACTCTTGTGAATATGTGTGAGTTTATAAGTATCAATTACATATGGCTAACGATGATTGTATATCTTCGATAACTTATATAAAAAAAGCTACACTGCTGGCAAATAATATATTTAAATTAGTTGCATAAACATTGTATATACTTAGTCTGGCCATAAATACTTGTTACAATTAAAAATAAACAAAATATTACATTTGAATTTGGAATCTGTCATTTTTATATGATTGTTCATTGAGTTTTCTCATTTTGGCGCCAATACATTGTACATTTTTTTGCGATATTAAAATGGAGTGAGGTGATAAAGAGAACCGAATCAGTGTGATTGCATTACACAAAGTACGTATGGAGCCAAATGCAATTTTTAAAACTCTCCATACGCTTGGTATTAGTAAAATGTTTGTGTACCGGGCTATTATAGATACAACGAGACCTCCTCTGTTTGTGACAGAAAAAGATCTGGCCGTCCACGTAGTGTTCGTAAGAAAAAGGTGGTCAAAGCAGTAAGGGAAAGAATTCGAAAAAATCCTGTCCGAAAGCAAAAGATTTTATCTCGGGACATGAAAATAGCACCTAGAACCATATCGCGTATTTTAAAAGATGACTTAAGACTTGCAGCCTACTGGTTATTTTATTATTTCTTATAGTCGTATAGTCCCGATCTTAGTCCGCTGGATTATGATTTATGATCAATTTTAGAGAGTACGGCTTGCTTTAAACGCCATAATAATTTGGAGTCCCTAAAACAATCCGTACGATTGGCAGTGAAGAATTTTCCCATGGAAAGAGTGCGTGCTTCTATTGACAACTGGCCTCAACGTATAAAGGACTGTATTGCAGCCAATGAAGACCACATCGAATAAGCTTTTTTATATTTTTAATTGTTTTATATTTATGTATTAAACTAACACACTGTAAAAGTAGTAAATATTATTTGCAATAGAAATATTTTTTTCTTTTTTTCAGTATTTATGGCAAGACTAGGTATATTATATTTTTTGAACAATTTCGTCATCATTGACAATACGATTATACCGAGTTAGATCGAATTCAGAAACAATGTCATAAAATTGTTGAGAAGATCCCTTTATATTTTCATATGTGCTCCAAAGTGCCTAATCAACGAAGTATACTAAAATTAAAATTGCCTCTCTGCTAATTCCTACCCGAAAATCTATTGATCGATATAGGATCTCGCGAAGAGCAAGTACCGGGAAGATAAACACAAACCACATGTAAATCAACTTTTGTGTAAATTGTTTTGCTGCTATAATTATATGTATCGCTTCAAAGTGCGCAGAATATGATAGAGAAACATTGACACCGATACTCACGCTTAGTAAGAACTATTACACCTCTACTATGAGTATGACCTGTAGTGGTAGTGTTATAATCGCACCTGAAGATATCGTAACGATAGGTTAGCAAATTTTCTCTGAATTCAATGGTTTTACCACTAATGGTCCGAACGTTTTGGTAATAAAGAGCTAAAGCCATAACTTAATAAGATAAAAATAATAAATATCTATATAGAATTCGAAGATATACATAAATGAATACGATTATTAAGACAGTGTTCTGATTTAAAAATTCTATGTTTTCTATTACATGAAATTAAAATGCTTAACAGCAAATGAATCTTAGTAGATACTATTATATCTAATACTAGGAGGCACGGCGGACGTTGTCCTGCCCTGATAATAAAAAAATATATACTTATGTGGATGAAACGCTTAAGGCTGCTTGACTTCTTCCGATTATTTCGACAATTATCATTATATTTCAACCAATTTACAAAAAAACCTTAACAAATTATACACCTAAACTTTCCCCGTGAATTACTCTAGCTATTGGCGAAGACCGCATTACAATCCGTTCAGTAGTTTTTGAGTTTAATGCTAACATCCAGACAGACGCGGCGGACGACTTTGTTTTACAATATATATTGATAATACTATTGTATCTGTTATAAAAGTACTTATTAAATACAATGATGGTGAAACTATAAACCAATGCAATGTACACACTACATTTACTAGGGTAGATGTAACATGCAAAACGAAAATTCGACGAAATATGTTATATATACATACAACAACTTAAGATGCTTGTGAGTATTGGTGAAATGTGTGTAAATAGATATGAAGTTACCGTTTTATTATTAGCAAATATTGACATAATAGGAATAAGATGACTAAGATAATATACCTTATAATATACCTAATAATACCTTCACTTATAACAAATTAATTTATTACTAATATAAATTAAATTATTTGTAGGTATCGCTCGATCAATAGATACAAAGCAATCGTACGCAAATAGATCGCGACAGGAAACGCAAGTTGAGATAAAATCAATTGAAAAAATGACACTGAGATAATAAAGCAGTTTACATAATGCTGACTACATACGTAAATTGATCGGATGTTCGATTTCATTTTAATATCATTATTAGCAAATTTGAGATATTTTTTTTTTTTTTTTTTTTTTTTTTTATGAGAATGGAGGCAAACGAACAGACGGGTTACCTGATGGTAAGTAATCACCGCCGCCCATGGACACCTGCGACACCAGAGGTATCACAGATGCGTATTGAAATTATTAGGCAATATTGTATTGGTAAATTTGGAATAAATCAAAATCAAAAATACTTTATTCAGTTTAGGCTCTTAGAAGGCGCTTATGAACGTAAAAGTTACCACCGGTACTGAAGACAACCCAGTCATCGAGAAGAACCATCAAGAAACTGGATCTGGTTTATCTTTTCATCAAACATATTATAACTTATACTTTTAACACATAGTTATAAACATAAATAATTACATTCGGTTTTAGTGGATGTATAGAGAAGGCGTCATTTCAAGACGTCACCATCGTTTACATATTGATCCACCCTGCATATTGGTTTAATGCCTTTAGACATTAAAACCTGCTTGACATGGTGCTTGAACTTAGTGTCCGGCAAATCGGTAATTAGAGATCTTCTACAAAATAGCTGTTACAACAGCGGCGTGAAATTTATTTTCTATAATCTATTATAATTTTTAAAAAAATCATTTGCACATTTACACAAGTTATAAAATGTATATTATATATCCTTACACCTAATACTAGCTTTCAACATACGATGATTATCTGTCTGAAAAATCTAGCTGGGTTGGTGGACAATACCGTGTTCTTGACTATCACACTTGATTCTAAATTACAATGAGGTCCTCATATTAAACAATTGGCAGGAAGATTAAGTTCTGCTGCATTTGCAGTTGAAAGATTCGCCAGCTAACAGATATTGCCACAGCAAGGTTGGTCTACTTCGCTTACTTCCAAAGCTATTAAGCTTATGGTATTTTGCTGTGCGGGACAGCAGCTGAGGTAGACACCATATATTTATTACAAAAACGGGGACTTCGAGCATTTTATGATATGGAGCCTCACGAATCCAAGGTTAAGTTCCAGGAGTTCGTTATCTTAGCTCTGCCCTCCCAATACATACTTGAAAATCTAATGTACGTCCGCAAAAACTTAGATAAGCTAGATTTCGTAAAGGACCGACATAATCTAGGGCTATTATAAAGTGGATCAATATGTGAACGATGGTGATGTCTGGAATTGATTCCTCTCTGTGCATCCACTAAAATCGATTGTAACGTATAACGTATTTTAAATATATAAGTGTATGTTAAAATTATAAACCCAATCGAGTTTCTTGCCTATTCTTCTCGATAACTGGAATGTTATCCGAAACGTTGGTAGTTTTGACGTTCATAAGCGTTTTCTTAGGGTTTAAATTGAATAAAGTAATTTTGATTTGATTTGATGTAAATACAAGAAATAATAACAAATTGGTCATTCCATGTTTTAGGCTCACTAGGACCGGTAATAGTATTTTAGGTAATATTGTTACGTTTTATAACAAAATTCCAAAGCATATTATCGATTTGCCGGATACTAAGTTCAAGCACCATGTCAAGCAGGTTTTAATGTCTAAAAGCTATTACAGGGTTGATCAATAGGTGAACAATGGTGACGTCTGGAAATGACGCCCTCTCTGTGCATCCATGAAAACCGAATGTAATTATCTATGTTTATAACTATGTCTTAAAATATGTGTTATATTATGTTTGATGAAAAGATAAACCAGATCGAGTTTCTTGCCGGTTCTTCTCGATGACTGCGTTGTTTTCCGAATTGGTGGTAACTTTGACGTTCATAAGCGCCTTCGCAGGGCCTAAACTGAATAAAGTATTTTTGATTCGAAAAATAAGTCTTCTTATGTGAAGGATTTCTGTGTAGCAAATACAAAATATAAATATATTTATTTGTGTGTACTTCTTTAAACAGTTCAACTGTTTCTTTGACAGAATTAACAAAATAATTCGTTAGAAGACTAATCATTTTAAATTAAAGGATTACATATATTTTATGCTTATAAGTTTATCATACATTTATAAGAAGTTTATTGAATTGTTTCCTTGTATCTTTGTTCATTTGTTTTTATGATTGTTTTAAATGATCAATCACTGAGTTGTCAATAACATTATATCTACATGATCACAGTATACGTAGTCATCGCACAGTAGACTGTCCTTTCTTGTATCGGTCATTCAATGTCGTGACCGTTGCATTGAAAGGTAGAAACCTCCCTTAAAAGTGTTGTTATTCTGTGGTACAATCATAGCTCGGGGCAATAACATTAGTAGCAACACAATACTCTTAATTTATCATTAATTTCAACATAATGATGTTCGTAATCAAATATTTTTCCTCTAACCTAATTATCATTTTGGTAATTTATCATGTGCGAATTTCTCGAAATATTTTTAAAAACATGTTTACGCTTATATGGCGCGGTTTATTGATAATTTCTTTACATGTAATGTGATTTTAAATCCTTAAGCGTATAATAAACTATATTTATCATTAGTATTGATAAAAAGATGTTGATAAAATCTTATCTGAGAAAAAGAGCTAGTTATGTTTATTTTTATACGGGCGTATGCTAATTTTAGACTTTAGTGTTTTGATAAAGAATAATTAGTGAGAGAACGATTATTGGTACATTTATTTATACAGAACGATGTTGTTTTTTTAAGCGACGTAATAAATACTCAGGCGGGGATATACATACACAAATAGAAAAAAAAATGTACATAATTTTTTTCAATAAACTAGGTTTATTATGGTTATAATTATCCTTACTAACATTATAAACGGAATGTCAGTTTGTTTGTTAATCTTTTATTACGCCTTAACTACTGAATCGATCATCTTGAAATATTGAGTACTCGTTGGCAGGGGTACAAAAATGGAGACAGGTTAGCTTTCAGTTTCATAATATTAATGATTTTTCTAATAGAGTATAGCCTTCATTTCAATAAAATAGCATACTTTTATAAAAGAAATGCTTCAATAGCAATAAATATATGAGATGATTAATCTTAATAATTTTCAGTTTTAATACGAAATTACGCCTTTTTATTATTGCGCGTTAAAGTGATGACACTATACCTAATGGTAAGCACAGAAACAATGGTGACCGTGCGAGAGCCCCACAGCCCGTTTGCAGCCATGTCATACCGGCCTGCAAGTTTCTTCACAGCAAGTTAATGTGGCAAATTAAAAGGAAATCAATCAAGGAAATACCCTAACGCTCCCGCTTCATTACTATATATACATCAGTTGATCTCGGAACGTGATACGCCTAAGCGTGCCGCTATAGTGAATGTTAGTAGTAGAGGGGTAATATTGAGCCGCGATACAGTACTACAATAATCAATAGAGTCACATTTTTCCGGAGAACTGAATTATTTTTGAACGACCTGACTGTTACTAATTGGTTGACAAGCCCTTATGGATTCAGCCAACCAAAAAGATAAAAAATAAGAAAAAAAAATTGAAAAATCTTCCACATCATGTGTACTTATAGTATTTGTATGCACGTGTGTGGGGTGATCTGTGTCGTGTGTGATGAGCTAGTTAATGCTATGTCACTGTATTTACTAAGTTTGATATGCTACCGAGTGGGGTTGTGGCGAGTATGCGGGAGCGAAATTGACCGTCAAACCACGGCGCTGTGATCTGTGACTATACGGGCGTGGGCGCGAGCATGATCTATTTGGAAAATCGGAGGGTTGAACCGGATGAATACTAGATATTTCTAGTTATACTTTATAGGTTTTTTATTTACTTTACATTTGACCATAATCTCAACTGATATTATATAACGATGTGGTTCAAGCTAGTAAAAACGCTAGACTGGTTCTCAAATGCACCTGCTGAAATACATCCATATGTGCTTAGCGACAAATATCCAACTTGAGGATGGTAGCTAGCCAGACGAGCTTAGAAAACACCCTACCGCCATGGAAAATTATTGAGGACAAAACAAACATCTGAACGAATAGTGAATAATAAAACCGAAAAACTGCCGAATGTCTGTTGCTGCTCTAATATCTATTAATAAGGATGTTGTTATCGTGAATTTATTTTAAAAATATCGACGACATTCATGAAGAGTCAGTGAAACTTTTCAAGATAATTCGTCATTAGTATAATCACCGAGAATAGCAATATATTTTCATGAATTGGTATATTAAGCTGTAATAAACAACCCGTATTGTAATGATAATCGTCTGGTGACGCAGTATGCGCCACGCGCGCTAATGCTCTGGTTACACGAGGCTAGTTGTTTAAATCAGGATAGGAGCACAGTATTCAACGTCATATTCTTACTGACTATCCCGATTTAACACAATGTTAGTAACTGTTTACATGATATCAACAAAGCTATAATCACTACATATTATAAAAAGTCATCCACCGCCTCTGTCTGTCTGTCTGTATGTTCGCGATAAACTTAAAAACTACTGAACGGATTGTAAGGGAGTTTAGGTATATAATTTATCACATTTTTGTGTAAATTAGTTGAAATATAATGATAATTGTTAAAAAGATGGGAAAAAGGCAAGCCGCCTGGGAGCTTTCGTTGAAAACTATGCCTAATTCCTTTGAGATATAACAAAACAAAGCATAGTGAGATATTCCTCTTTTATAGATCTAGAAAAAAGTCTGGCATATACCTATCTTTTAAGGATAGCTTACTATACCCACCTATCTAATAAAAATGGCCACATATAATGAGGAAATTGGAAGGCTAATTAGACGGATACAGTATTAATCCTTATCAAATTGAATACATTAAGCATTTTATGCACATAAGTATATATTTTTTTATTATCAGGGCAGCACAACGTCCAGCGTGCCTGCTAGTTACATATGATTATTATTACACGTCGTTGGAACAATAGCACAAAAATAAATATTTTATGCAAACATGACACGATTTAATTAAAGTTCTTGCTTTCAAAATTGTATCAGTTCGTACTGTACGAATTATATAGAAACGTGTTTGGAAAATATTCTGTATTTCAAAAAGAAATGGAGCGTCGTCTGCATTACCTTTGTAAGAACGTCTATCCTAATACATTAAACCTTAAGATACTATTTATTTGAACCCCTTAATCTCTAGAACTACCAATCAGATTTAAAAATTATTTTTCTATTTCATAATTTATTTATTAAGGAGAATCTATAATTCTTAGAAACGGAATTACTATACAAATTCTAAGTCAAAATGTATGTTAAGCGAGAAAAAAAAGCAAATCGAGTTTCTTAACAGTTTTTCTTGACAACTAAGCTGTTTTCTGAACCATTGGAAATTTTAACGTCCATAAGCCCTCTTTTTAGAGCTAAAATGAAATAAGTTCTTTTTCGACTTTATTTTATAGTATATGTGAAGGCCGTATAACGCGATACAGGGCAATTGGGTGATAAGGATAGAAATAATTAAAAAACAGCTAGTTAATAAGAAGGAAAGAAAATTATTATTTAATTTCAACAGTTTTACACAAAAATGAAAAACATGTGTAATTTAGGCGTATACCAGTCCCTTACCTATACCACCGTCCACATAAAATTACAAAGATAGTATAGTGATTTGTCGGTGAGAATTGTTATTAGCTTGGAAAATAGAACCCCATCCAATTTAACTATCCTGGCTTAAGATATTAGCTAGCTTACTAATTAGCTTACTGTGATAAAAACTAGTAAACACGAAGCTAATTGCAACAACTTGTTAACTTACTGGCGTAATCATACTATTTCGGCTTGAAATACTATCCTTGTGTAACCTGGATATAATATGCTAAAATGTAATGTTAGTACCATAAACTTACTAACCTGTAAATACTATGAGTACTTAGATAAGTTGATTAAGTGCATATTGAATATTTTATATATAAATTTTTTTATTTCGTTTATATATCATTGTTAAGCAATAGTTTATGAGTGATATGACTAATGTCGTATTATTTAAATGTGACTATCATGTTAATATACCTACGCAATCAAAGTATAATAAAAGCACTAATAGTTCTACCAAAACACTCACACACACACACACACACACACACACACACACACACACACACACACACACACACACACCGATAAGTAGAAAGTCCTGTGAACTAACACATAGCCCACGCGTTTGGGATTTTTAAAAGTAAAAATACAAATATGCCAAATAGAAGTTCTCATTGTTACATTCACGAATTAATTCAAGTATAATAACCTTCTAGAAGTAAATAACCTTCTAGAAATGTAACATCTTTTTACGTTGGTTATTTATTAACTTTACGTCAAGTAGATACTTTATTTAAATTGTTTTTTAATTACATTACATTCTACTTCTTCGAGTGAAACTAGTTGTTTACGATAATAAATAAAATACGAATGTAACGAAAAATTATAATGAAAGATTATACAGACGGATAGAATTAGCTAAAAATATCCTTCCCTGTTTTGTATAAAACGATTGTTTAATAAAATATTATTCGACCAATGAATATACTACGGTCAGGTTATATTCCTCTTAATAAGTATATTTTTGCAATCGATAAAAGAGCATCTCCGCTATGTGAAATCTGTTAGACTACGGATTATTTGAAACATTTGATGTAGGAATTGTCCCGAAACGAGAGTATGCACCAAAAGATATTCTCACAGTTCTGGAGGATTGTTGGAAAGATGAATATTATATTGAGAGAGTCTACCTGTAACTATGCCGAAATTATAATCTATAAATTTGGTTCTTTAATTTAAAAATGCAAAAATCAATGTAATAAATGTATCTGAGTTACCCTATACGTCCGGTATATTCATCAACGATGTATTGACGTCTCATTAAAACTGGTATACGTGTATGTTTAACGAATTCATATATGTATGAAATAATAGTTAGCTTAGTGTAGCTTAACTTAGTTAGACTCGGAATATTCGGTGACAGTCCAAGCCAAGGCGCACCGTGCGCCCTTGTGTTGGTTGCCTATATAAAATCGGATGAGTGCCTTAAGCGCTCCCCTTGATAGTCCGGTGAAACTGTAGAGGCCTTACCAGATCAACAGTGTAGACAGTTTGAAAGAAAAAAGTCTCATTAAAATAAAGGAAAATAAAAAAAAAACATGACTGTTGATACATTATATAAAAAAAAGTAATATATCTCTGTTGTTATATCTAAATATTGTTTTTCTTTCTCTTATTTTTTATGACATACTCTATCTTTTAGTTTTATATTTAGTATTCGATTAAGGGTGCGTGGCTCATATTCCAAGTAATAGATGGATTGATGGACAAAGATCATAACACTGTGGAACGGGCCTCATGGATACAGATGTAGAGGTAGACCGAAGGCAAGGCGGAAAGACGAACTACCATATGTAGCAGGTGAGAGTTGAATGGTAGTTGCAAGGAATCGCGACCCGTGGTTTTCTCTGGAAGAGGCCTTTACTCGAAGAGAGGTCCATGACAACTAAATTGCATTTTAATAATAGAAACATAGTTTAATGAATAGGCTTTGTATTTCATATATTTATTATATCTAAATAATACAAATATACTATTTTCATTTCTAATATAAAACATTAGCTACTCTTTATCCTGTCGCCACCACCATAGAAAAAAAAGGAGCTGATAAATCTGATAAAACATGACTTCATAAATAATAATCCGATAAAATGTTAGTATAAATACAATGCGTGGTGGATAGTTATTTACAAATTGACTAAACGTTGATAAAACACGGTCTTCGCAAACATATTATCGCAAAATATTTTATAAAAATCCTAAGTTCGTTATATAACGTGAGTATGGAATTTAATACGAGATACTTTTACTTAGTACTTTTAACTGGCTGTTTTGTTTAACCCTAACTAAGTAAATGCTGTACTTCTTTAATTTGTTTTAACATAAAAACATTATAGTTCTGTGTAAAATAAAAAAAATAGAATTAACATTTTTAACCTTTTTAGACGTTGTGAAGTTCATACGTTCAATTTTATATTTCTTTACAAAGTTACCAATGTATATATATAGGGGGTATAATAGTTATTTACAATTGTATAATATCTACGTACTTCCATTTTAGAATGAATCACCCTACGTCAAACATATCCGGTGGCTGGAACAACAACGTTCAAGGTGGACACCCTATTTACAATCCCGGAAATCAAGTGTACCGGTCAAGCAACAGCTATGGACCAACAGCACCGGTACTACAGCCATTCCAACCCAACGCTTGCATTATGCCAGCTTCGATAATACGGAAGCTCGGCAATAATGCAGCACGTACGCGCTTCTACGATCCTCGATTTTTATAAACGGAGCAGCTATTATACTTGAATAATATAGGGAATCTCGATTGAATTGATATAGGATTTGGTTATAGCTCTAAATATATTACGCTAAAGGATACATGTTTATAAATTATGGAGATAAGAAAGCTAATCCTCACTGTTTTTAAATTTATTAAAAGTATGTAAGTGTATTAATAATTAATGATTAAAATAATTTATTTTTAATTTTAGTGTAAATAAAATTTAACTGAAACCTTAATGTTTTATTTCAAACTTTACAATAGCTGAGTGCATTATCATACCAAGCATAAACATTATTGGGACTCATAAAATCAGACGCATATGTAATTTTGTGAGCATTTCAACGACATCGGTAACTAAATAATCACTAATATGGCGTTTTTCTCTAAATAATCAACGTTATTAAATTTTCTTTTTATTGTTATTAGATTGAGCTATATCGTATCAACATATTTCTTTTTTTTTTATTCGAACTGACCTACACTGCCAGCTAACAATGCCTTCACAGTTTCACCGGACTACTAAGGGGAGTGCTTAAGGCACTCACCCAATTTTATATAGACGACTAGCACAAGGGCGCACGGCACGCCTCGGCTTGAGCTGTCGTCGAGAACTTGAATCTAACTAGCTAAGCTAAACCTATCCGTATCATACCTGTACGAGTTCGTGAAATATACATGGTTACCAAGCATGTATGTTTCACGATCCCGTACATGTATTTTGTATCTGACTATCTGTGTTCTAAACTATTTCGGTTCGAAAGGGCAAAAAAACAAACAAAAACAGCCCACCACTATGTGTACCTACGAGTGAGTAACATATTTCTATTCAGGTCTCGTAATTTATAGCATTTTAACTATGATTTCATTACACTATAATAATTGTCAAATTCACTTAATGTTCTTATAGAAAACCTGAAATTATCTGCATATAACAATATATTTTGTACACATTCTGTACCGCAACTTTGATTCAATTTTGTACATTTTTTTTAGACGCATATTTTCTAAAGATTTTTGTAAGATGTAAATCATTCAAATAAGGAAGTTGATTTATTTAGTTATATTAGATATTTAAATTAGAAGCATGTCGTGGTGGTCGTGTGGTTGGATAGGTGGAATGTAAATTCGATCTCCGCTGGTTAGAACCCCGAATGAAAGATTTTTTTTGAGTTCGCGTACTTTTTCTAATTTAATTTGGTAACACTATCGACTGACGGTAAAGGAAACCATCTTGAGGAAGCTTGATTCTGAGAAAATGTTCTTATAGGGTACCATCGTATATGGGAAAATATAGGGCTGGGGACTTCTCAGAATTTGAAATCGCCGTACATCGTGGGATTGCATGGTGTTTATACTCATATTTTACTTCGGGGGAGACCCTACTGCGGATGTTTTTCAGGCTGGTGTGATAGTAATCTGATGAAAAGGTAGTAGCTAAAATTAGTTCTACCCTCCTATTAGCCGCTCTCCCTCTTGACTAAGTTTTATTTAAATAATTTAAAAGTACATTATTTTTTTACTACTATGTAATCTGTTGTCTTAAATAAACTATATACGGTATATATACTTAGGATTGCATACATTTAATTTATTTTGTATACTGATACAAAAAGCATAACGCGTATTTTGTAAAGGAAATTAAAAAAAGAATTGCGCAAAATTATTACTCGTTTTTTTTTCCAGGAATGGGGATGATATATGCATTATTATATTACACATACGTCATGATACATGCATTTACTCACAACATGCATCCGCACAGCCATTCACAACCTCACACACGTCACCTCAATGTAATGCAATATGTATACACAAACATTATATCTACAGGAAACTGAACGTACGCATATCGCTATTTTAACAAAGAAAATTAAGTTAAAATCTATATATAAATCTATGTAGACTAAATTCCAAGCTTTCGTGACATCGGTTAGGCATGAGACCTCAGTAATGTAGAATTTTCAGAGAATACACATAATAAAAACAGGAAAGCCGATAAACCAAATAAACAAATTATCATGCTAAAAAACAAAATCTAAAACTTAGAAGTCGATAAAAATGAATTTAAAAAATGTGGTTAATAATATTATCTATTATGGGCATCTAAAACATGTTCAAAAGAATATATGATGAGTGAATATACGTCCATATATAACACTCGAAGATGTAATACAATATGTGTACGGATGAGTTTTGAAACCTTCAAGCTGCATTGTTACTTATTTTCTAGGTTAAAACGTCACTTATCTCTAACGACATATCGCAGTATCTCAGTTTAATCATAACACGAGATTTCCATTTTCATCGTGAAACCTAAAAATATAAATGGTATTTTATATACTTAATTGTTTACTTGTTTCTTATACAGTTTGTATAAGAGTTTATTTTATGTACTTTAAACACGTCATTAATATACAAATGGTATTTATGTAATTAAGGATTTTCATATAAGAATAATTGAAGATTAATAGTGATTGGCAATGCACTAAGTGTCCACCTCTTAATTTTCTTTCAGGAACATAAAGAACTACCAAAACACAATTAAAAATCTGGTGATGATATAAAATATTTACATAACGCTTAGTAAGTTTTGAATTTACCAATAATTGTATGCATGCAATAACTATTTTCCAATAGTAAAATGTTGTCGGATCGTAGAACATAGCAAATGTTTCCGGATAGAACCCGATCACCACACACCGCGTATAATATTCGCCAGAATGGTATGCTTAGAATGGATGGTTCAAAGAATGTATAACCAGTACTCAAGTAATAGCCTCTTTTATGCTGCAATCTTGCACATGGTAACAAACCTGGTATCGTGACGTCACAATTCTATTAATTGATCGCTTTTTGGGATTAGCCAATGGCTCAGAAAAAGAATACCGAGAGGCCACATGCCAGCATGGCAGCCAGTGACTACAGGCTGGTATGACAGCGATACATTTCTATGGAATGTAAATATCTAGATGGACGTCGTTGCTTTTGGATTGCACTGTGGTTACCATCAAATAGAATGCCGTCACTATATCCTGCTGCAACAACACAAAAAAAAATAAAAGTTTAAAGTCACGCAAAAGACAATTGACGAAACATTTCGCAATATCTAATCTATTCAAAGAATTGACATTACACCCGACCGGAGTTTTTGAACAAAGTGTTATCACCGCAAAAACCACGTAATGATTTCGGTTTTTCATCATATATTCAACGTGTACATTGAACTTGCAGCAGTGACAAGGAAAAAGCATATTTTTGTAGATACCTACTACTCATCTTTTCTTACTCTCATTCCGCCTGATAAAAGTCAACTTAGTATTCAAACATTTTATACACGTATCGTTCTCCACGCAATGAATTTAATATTCCTTCGATGTTCTCCTCTACAGCTATATTAGTCAATCTTCATACTTAACACTCTTCTAGGTATAAATATTACATAACTTTATCACGATAACTAATAGCAGATATTCATAAATATATCGACTCAATTTTTTGTCACTTTAATAAAGTACACTAGTAATATAATAAGCTAATAATGAAATACTAAATTGAGCGCTTTCATGTGAAATTAAAAACATTCGTTTACTATCTCACAATAGTTTAATATCTCTTTGCCATTTCCTCTTCAAACTTATTGACAACTGCTACGTATTCACTTGAGACGTATCACGGTCATAACAGATAACACGATGTGTTTCGCAGTGGAGGCGTTACGGCTGTCAATCAATTCCAGACAAAGGTAGCATAGCAATAATAAATAAACTATTTCGGATGGATTTCTACATTCATCAATCAAACACATTTGGATTATACAGATAATCGGCAAGACAACTATCTTACGTACGTTTACGTTTATTGATTTTACTATTTTGGGTAATACATATTTATTCCAATGAACTGGATTTTCCGAATACACAACAGATGAGCGACGCGACGTAACGAGAAGCAGTAGCTTCGAGGCGCGATATCGTTAGTAAATCAAAATGTTATTAATCAAGTTTGTATCGTAATAAATACCCAGAACTGAAAAAAATCCCTTCAAACTTCTTACTCGTTTGGGTCATATTATGAAACAGCCTTTTCGAAGATGAACTTTATTAGGAATACATTTAGATCTCGACTTTCCGATCAACATCTGCAAGGTTAAGCGGCATTAGCTCACATCAACTTTACTCCAACTTCAGACAGATAATTCATGGCTAAAATATGTCATTTAAAAAAACATAACACTTAGTTTACTACATTTGTATATTATCTAATAACATAATATTCAGGTATTCTCTCGTATTATTCGTTCATGATGAGATGGAAAATGTAAATAGAAACATTTTGCTTAATCAACAAGAAACTTGTTAAAAAAAAAGTTTTAATCTTATGTTTGTACCAAAAAGTATTGCAAATTATATAGAAGTTATAAATACCTATAGCATATTTCATAGTAGCGTTATTGTATTGTTTGATAACTATATTAAAATGAGTTCGTCTATCGATGTCTTTGAAAAGCTAACTAAAGAATTTCGAATTTCAAAAAATAATTTCTGAACTACTACATTGATTATGCCGATTCAAAACGCGCTGCGCATGCGCTGCGACGCGATGTAGCGCCCCACATGGCGTGGCCACGCCTCTTATGAAAAATATAAAAGACTATTTCCATACCAAGCGGATGAAGTCCGGTGAAACTGTAGAGGTCATGCCAGGTCAACAGTCAGTCACAAAGTTCGAACAGGTCAGTTCGAAGAACATAAACCAAGCGGATCACAGCCACACAACATATATGACTCAGACTCCTGTATTAGCGCAACATCCGTGCAGATATTGCATATTATACAAACATTATTCGTACCCATATCTACAGTGGTATAACTAATTTAGATTTAATTTATGTTACTATTATAACTATACTATACTATTATAAGGGTGTACCGCAGGCAGAAATAATATAATGTCCAAAACTTATTTTCTCATTATACTATAATATACATTTTTAAACAAATTGAGGGGTTATTTTTAATTCTAAATAAGAATAAAACTTTGACAGAGCTAAATGCATCAAAATTCGTAACTTTATTCGTAAGTTTCATAGAAAACTCATAGGTACAAATTTCATAGAAAACTATTATGTTGACTATCTAATGAAAGACCCTCCCAGATATTATTATTCTAAAAAAATAATATTTTTACAGTATTTCTACTTAATAAATGTTAAGAAAAGAAAAACATTAATATAAGGAGGAATTTAAATACGAACGTAACGCTATTAAATTAACCCAAATATAATAAATGACGCATGTTCCTCACGTTGCATTTTCAACCTATGAACCTTGTATAAGGTATTTTGACGACGTTCATATATGGATTAATCTGTCATGAATCAAAACGTGTCATTAGTGCCTTGTTTTATAATTTAAAATATGAAAGGCCGACTGGCCGTCATACATACATCATTATATATTTTAAATTGCATGCTTATGCCTTTATTTTTATGTTAAAAATCTATTGTCAAGCATTACTAAGTTTTGGCAGCTACTCCAAGTCCGTTCACTTTTTACGTGTAACTTAATGTCATAATTATATAATTACTTAACAACAATTGATTTCTAGCTGAAATTTAACTAGCTAGACTTTAGCTGATAGAAAACCTAAAGCTTTCGCATATTAAAGTGAAATATCTTGCCCAATCGTCAATTCTCATCGTTATTATTGCATTCAAATGCATATTTCTCTCTCAAATATATCGTGGTATTGAAAATAAGGTTTATATTTTGTGTTGCTATGTTATTGAATTTTAAGTAATCATTCATAGGTAATCATACACTTCAATTTTAGGAAATACCCAACTAGAGAATCTTCCATAGATAATTCTTTCAAGATAAAAGTTGGAAATCTGTTACTGTTATCGAAGCGTATATTTATAAAACTGTCGATTCCCCTGTTAGTTTTAGTTTTTCTTAGTTTTTTGGCAGTGACTGTTTACTGCACCGGAGGCAATCATACTCTCAGGTTTGTCGTGTACTCTGCTTTTCTCACTTCCAATTATGGTTAATAGAAAAATTATAGAATATGTTTTGTCGAAAGATTACTGTTACATCTTATGGTCATTCGATAATATGCAACTGTAAATATTATGCGTCTAGCTGTAACTTAGTCTCTATTTGGAAATATCGTGTTCAAGTTATAAATGTTAATATTCAATGTTTACCAATACTAATATTAAATAGGTTTGGTTGCAATGTTGGGCACAGTTAAAGATTCCATAAGCAACTTTCTATACTTATAGCGTGTTAATAAATAATAGTCCAGTATTATGCAAAGTAAATATTATTTATTCGTTCTTATTACTATAAATATATAACAACAGCTTTGTTCAATCACATAACAACTCTATAATTAGTTCAATACCAGTTTCTTATTCGTGTTTTATTTTCTTGAAATAATCTTAAAATGCCAACTTAAATTAGCGTAAATATTAATTTTTATTTATTTAAATCAAAACAATTCGATCGAGTCGTATAACAGGTGGACTTAAAGCGAGGTTTTAATTCAAAAAGGTACTAAAGATGACGTTTTCATATATATCTATAGGCCATTAAACTAAAAGCAGCAATCGGTAATGGAAATGTCAGATTATATCATATATTGTGTTTTAAAGATAAACCGTCGTAAATAGATAACAAATGCATTTTATTTGTCAAACATTATTACTCCCCGCTGTAGTACTCTGGTATAAATATAGTATAAATACTCTAATGTACTATGACGATCTAATTTTAATTGGCAAATAATTTACTTTTCAAGCGTTAAATAGTAATTTTCTTGAATGAGTATATTTTTACGAAACTACATACTATAGTTATAGCATTGATAACCCTAATGAAATATAATGATACAGGTCTACAATTGCAGGTTCATCATGCAAAAACTACAGTATAGATTTCAATCGATTTTTTTAGTTTGACTTTTTATGCTATGTACGACAAAAAGCCAACGTCACGCGATGTCCCCAGGCGGTCCCTCATCCATGTACTCACCGCGCCCGCCGTTGCTTAACTCTGGTTATCAAACGAGAACTGGTGTTTTCAACACTCTACCTGACACAGTGTTTATCGCCACCACTTTTCGTCACACAAAAAGGTTGCGGATCAGAATTTCAAAGCCCTCCCCGTAAAAAGTTTATTTTCAAAAATTATAATAATGATATCTTCATTTAATATAGACCTATTGAAGTTTTAAGAAACTATGAATTTATAACTACTGCGCGTTCAGTGATGTGTATTTTTTTGACATGGAGAAGTGGGATAAGCGGTATACTCGTAGTGTTTACGTTTTTCTCCCTCTGCATAAAATATATTGTTCAGATAATAGACAATGCAGTCGAAGTCGTGGATATCAGCTAATTTGAAATAAATGTGTAAACTGAGTACTAAAGTCATATACTATAATTAGTAGTATTTAGTTAGTAAGAAAAGAGTTGTGAGTTATACGCATTTAATTTCTATTTTACATTTAGCGTTCTCATATTTTGGCGAGTTGAATCTCAGTTACAGTAACTTAACTAATACTAAAATGATGTCATTAAATTAAGGTGATGGCTTAGAGATAGTTTTGAAAGCATAATTTCTTGCACGTTAGTCAATTAGCACTTCTACCTTTAATATAATTATTATAAGTATTATAAACATGGTAACCGTCTGCTTGTTTTGCCATTACTATTTGAAAGTTCAGAATCTATACCCTGATATCTGCGCCTATCCGTGTATACCTTCTTCTATGATTTACATGTACTTGTATTTTCGACCGCATAACCAACACTTACATGAGGTAGAGGTTAGTACATACACTGAAATGCTAGTTTATACAGTATTAATGGGTATTTAACAGAAACAAAGAAAGGAAAAAAAAATACATAACTAAATATATTTGTAACAAGTATTACATACAAACAAAAAAAATCAGAATATTTAGTATATATTTTTTGATTTGGACCGCAACTGTAGCCATCAGGTTCAATAAAATCTAAAAAATAAAAGTAACGTTATATTTTTTATTTCTTAACGAGTAAGTACCAATCATAATAAACTTCATAAAACATGGAGTAAGACTGCATTGTTTAAATATTTCGAAAAAAAGTTTATTAATATATAAGAATAACTTTAATTTCCGGTGCAATTATAGCGAAAGCAATGCGTCCGAACAATTCGAATGACAATGACCAGTTGAGGGTAGTTGCTAGAAACTGTTCTCGCTAACTAAGAAACCACAGTACATTAGTTGGATCATAACTGTGGCCTGTGTATCTAAAAAAGCCAACAGACAAAGAGTTCAGAAGTAAGCGAAAACGTGTTCCATATTAATAATACATATATTTGCAATGTGTACAAAAGGCGAAGTTTAAAAAACAGTTAGCTGCTTTTATTCAAAGGTCGATAGTGTATAAAACAATTTTGAATACTTATTTAGACCATATGTTAAATATTTTGTTATTGTTGCGGACAGCGAGCCATGTGCGGGACATTGAGTTTTATGTGATAGTTTTATAAATTGTCAGACCTTGATAATGCCTTACAGTTAAGGTTTTTGTTATTACCAAGTCCTTAGAAACTTACAGTAATGTAATAAAAAAAAAACATAAAAGTTATAAAATTTTCCTGATATTAAGAATGTAAGTATCCTTTATTTCGTGTTAATTCGACTCCTTATTTATTGTATTATCTATACATATAATAAAAATGTAAATCTGACGTGTCTGTACTTTTTGATTTTTGAAAAAAAAACTGTTCCAAGTGTCTAGGAATAAGCAGTAGAACCCATTTCGATCATTTTTAGAAATGTCTGTCTGTCTGTTTGAACAGGCATCACTGGTAAAGTACTAGGTTTCTGATGAAATACCATCAAGAAAATAATCATGCATATTCCGGAGCTACATAAATTTTTTGTTTCATTAAAATCGGCTAACTCTATCAAAAGTTATTGTGATTTTAATGACGACGGGAGTTAACTACGAGAGAAAAATAGATAAGTAAATGGATTTTAGCCTCATCTAAAAACCAGGGTATTTTATGACATAAATAAACATTGCCACAGTATTACATTACTAAGACATGGAACGAAAGAAAAATGGTTAATATTTTATTTTCACATAATTAAATATTAATAACCTAAGGTGTTGAGTAATTAATTGATATGCATTATTGCTAATAGATGGCGTTTAACAGCCATTTTCTAAATCTATTAGTACTATAATATACCTTCTAAAAATTGGCCAATTACAAGTATTACATATTTCTATAAATTGAATAACTTACTTTGTACTTTGTGTTAGTAAAATATAATTTTTATTTTTCGATGACATAATGTTTATGATTAAAATTGTTCATTGAACATAAATGTTATAAAAAATTGTATTTAGAAGCAATAACAGACTACATATTTTCACAACAGATCTCGCTAAATTTATCGTTTTAATCACAGTTTTTTTGCATTAATTTCCACGCGGACGTAGTCGCGGGCACAGCTAGTAGACAATATATGTTGAAATATGATTCAATGTATTCAGTTAGACAGGTAATATCTCCGCTGACACAGCCCTGGATGAATAAATGTTGTTACGCTTAACCATAGACGCGATATATTTTAAATCCTAGATTAAGGTAAACATTAATACGTCGTTGTTTCACAACATAAAGTCTCTGGCATCATGTTAGAGGAGTAGTTGTAGAAAACACATAATCAAAAATGTATTCAGTGCAATTACATTTACAACCCGCCTCGGTTTCACATTGCTGGAGTGTACTAGTTTGACGTCATAAGTGTGTAGACAATTTATATTAATTTTTTGGCACTTTCGTATGTACAGTTCATCAAAGTTATATTATATAGGACCTATGTGTGACAAACAGCTTGCTTTTATTGAGTGTAATTTTAAATATCTGATATCTTCTAAGATATTCATTGAAGTGATATGCTTGAAAGCACTGTTTCCAATCTTTTTTTTCTCATAGACCCCTTTCAAAATTTTACTGGTTCCGGTGGACCCCCTGCAAGTTCAATACTACCATATGAAGTCAAGCCAATATTTTTAGTTCTTCACACTATCGGAAATAGACCAATTTTCATAGTCCCCGCTTACTAATTGTGCACCCCCATTTCTTTGTCACGCCAACGTACACTCTAATCGAGTCTCTCGTGGACCCCTGGGGACCACCTGGACCACTTTGGGAATCACTGCTTTAAAGGAATGTTCAACGTGACTAAAAATTTGAATTATATAAGGAATCAATACTGTGCTGTTCAAACACTGTAGGACATACCTAAAAAGTTTTTAATAATGTGTAAAGGATATAAATGATTACTATGGGTTATTCTTAGGAGATAGACATATACCATACCCTGGCTTTTTATGTAAGCATTTTTAAAGTATACAATTAGTAAAACAACTGAAGTTGTAGATTATCTTCATGTATCTCATAATGTACCACGTAAACGCCCGTGAATTCCTTCTTACAACTTGACTTCTTTCTACTTTTTCTAAATATAGTGTACATGTACTATGTATTCCAGAAGAAAATCTCTGAACCATAGTGAAAACCCCGTCAAAATTCATTGCGTAATTATACACAGACAAACGTGAAAAGTGATTTTATATTACAATATAATATATTGGGAAAAGGGAAATAACATTGAACACGAAAAATATATTTTTCTTACAAAACTTCTTTTCACACAATGTTATCCGTTTACTCGTCCTCTCCTAGTCATACACACCACACCGCTTGCTCCACCATGAAAAAGAAAACACAGCACTGATAGTGTAATTCTCATAAAAAATTTAGATCCTTAATAAAAAATTCTTAATATTCAATTAAAAGATATAGTGATATTTTTGCATTTCTAAATAAGGACCAAACGACTAAGAGGTAAAGTTAAAAGAACTAACTGAATTCTATATAGTACAATTTGGATGATTCACTCACCACAGCAGATCTCTCATTTTATTTATATTATGTACAGATGATGTTAAATTAACTTCTAACTGCCACCTTAATTTTTTCATCATTCGTACAGTCATACTAATTTATTATTTAATTCAGTTCCAGTCATGTCAGGACCAGGAGATAAAATGGAACAGAAACCGTATCGTCCACCTCCCTATGAGAGACCTCACGTACCTCCAGATAACACGAGAGATCGTCCCAGAGCATAAATACCAAAAGAAATACATGAACCTAAGTAATCAGCAAAAAGAACTATTTCAATGAGATATTTCACGATGAAGGTTGGAATTTAATACCATATTGTCATCACTAGTACTTGAATTGTAATTATCATTTGAATGGACATAATTCTGTGTAAATGTAATCCTTTTTGTAAAAAGGATTTCTTCTATATCTTACGATGTGTAATCAATCAGAATAGAATATATTAGGAATAGTGTTTTAAATCTACGTAGCTTTATTGATAGAAACTTTAACGATATAAAGTCTAATAGAATAATAGTCTCCTAATACCTTGAAATAATTTATCTTTAAACTTTAAAATTAATAATTCAGACGCTATTCAACAGTTATCATTAAGCTTAACTCGAATCGTTCGTTATGACATGTTTCTATAGCAATAGTTAATTTTTCATTGCTAAAACTTTTTTTTATCTACCTCCAATGTAATTTTCAAGATATGTAATGTAAAAATAGATTACTTTCATTATTTATTGTAAAATATACAATTTCAATAATGTTTTGGGTAATTTTCATTAAAAATATATATAATAACTACTTGCTGCAGCGATATTTTTTACAATTTGCTTATAATTATTACATTGTCTTAATATTAAAGTTACATTGCAAAAGATGAATCAGGATTGTGGTACATTAAAAAAACTTGGGTGTTTATGTAAAACTAGAATTTACTTTTTGTTTTGTAGAAATAGACCATGTATAATAAAATTGCTTATGGTTTTTATTTTCGTTATACAAGTTTAGTTTAAAAACAGAGTCATAGAAAAGTATTTAATTTTAAGTTTTATTTATTCATATTTTATGTAGAATCTCAAAGATAATTGTATATCTATACCTATAATAATCTATACTTATAATAATCTATACTTATAATAAAAGACTAAAGAGAAAAATTCTGTACATTTAATTTACTTGGAAATACTATTATTTTAGGGGTTTTAGAATCAATGACTAAACCTATTTCGATAATTTATGTCTATCCGTCGGTCTCACGCGACAAATTTATGATGCTACGTCTAGGGATTTATGTTGCAAACTCGATAATACAATATTAACTAATTCCCAGTCGGACACGTGGCGATCTGCGTAGATAGTCGTTTATAAAAACATTATGCGGCTACGTAGAGTCTTCCGGGACATTCAAGCACGTTTGTAAGTACGTTTGTCTTGTATTTTGGGGATCCGTATGAGTTTCTAGGGCTATATGCTCTCTTTTTCTCGCGTGTCTTGTGCATCACGCTAAAACTACTGTACCGATATTGATGAAGTTTTTTATGGTCATAATTAATATACTGTTGTAACATATGATATTTACGTACATATGTACACATCTGTACACATACACATTTATAATAAAAGAGTCGTGAGACGAAATCTGCGCATTACAGATATTTGAGAAAGAATATTCTGAAGGGATTTAGAATCGATAACAAAACACATTTCGATAGTTTTTTGTCTGTATGTCGGTTCTGTTGAAAGCGTATCAGACATTATTTTAATGAAATTGTTTATAGTAAAAAAATATACACTGATGTAGCAAATTGGAGTTATATATTTTCACATATGTATATTACTCTATGTAATGATATATCTAATATACAAAATTCTCGTATCACAATGTTAGTTGCCATACTGATCTGAAACGGCTACACCGATTTTTATGAAATTTTGTATGTATATTCGGTAGGTCTGAGAATCGGTCGTAATCTATTTTTCATACCCCTAAGTGATAAGGGTGGTTCACCATAAATATTTTATTTTTTTGACAACATATTTCTTTTTTTATGATGTGGCATTAAAAAATAAATATAACCCTAAATTTTCAGCCTCACACACTTACAATATCGTAGTTATTTTATTTATATGGCAAAACAACGTTTGCAGAGTCATCTAGTATACTACAAATATATTGTAGAATAAACCCATATTCAAATAAAACTAATATGAATTACTGTATTGTTACGCAATTTAAATTAGAAATAGTAATAATGAACTTTTCACAATAATTCATAGATAGTGGTCAACTTTATTTTTGTACTTTTATATTCTGAGGTATTACAAAGAAAAACAGAAATAGTAATCAAATTATTTATACCAATATATTTATTTCTAGAAAACTTTACAAAATGTTAACCTTAACAATGACCCTAAACTTAGCAGTGCCTGTGTTATGGAAGCCTAATATATCTAGTTGATTAAACTGATGGTGGTGCATTTTGTTTCTTTATGTTGTACGAGTTTAATTCGATGCAAAATTTTCACAGATTTTTTTGTAATACTTGTAAAATTAATTTTAGGCAGTAGGCTTATTCATTATATGAGTTTTAATATTGTTTTTACACTTCTTAAGTTATTATGTAGGTAATTATTATTAACGCAAAATTATATAGTTCTATTGACATTCCACAGACGGCGCTAAAACGCACCGTTTGAGTAGTTTTACATGTTCTCATGTATATTTATAAGGAACAACAGGGATTTTGAATTATAGCTCTCACGAACTTGGCCGCATTTTGTAATGTCTCATATTCGTTTTATGTTATTATTATACAACCAAAAATGCAGCTGTTAATAAATAATCAATAAACGACTGTTTCCAATGAATTATCGCTTCGTTACGGATTAGATTAAACTTGAAAATTCGTTATTAGGTATTTATTTTCCTGGAAAATATTGATTAATATCTAAACATATTTTACTTTGCTATTCTCGTTAGTGTTACGGCAAGCTTTTTCTTAAATTTTCATATCCACCTAAGACCTTCGCACAGTATTGCAATATAATTTGGATTTAAGCACAAGATACACAAAGATGAGAATTTCCGAAAGGAGAGGTATTTCGTTTACGGGAAACTGATGAAGACCAATAGGTGAGAATCGCTGCTGGACAAGACCGTTAGAACAATTTACTTGCCTTTTTAAATTCCTTAGCAAATCTCATAGTTGAGACGAGCAGCAAGTCAATTAAAGAAATATAGGGAGATGTCTGAGGCATGGCTATCTGTTTAAGTACTTACGGTGTTCCTCAGACTCGCGAGTCAGATATTACATTCACAGAGTTTGAGGCACAACGGGATGATAACTGTAGTACCACACTTGCATTTTAAAAAACAGAATTTTACTGAAAGAATGAGTGAAAGAAAGGTGTTTAAATCGCCGATGTCGAATTTTTATGTACCTGGAGTGCCGTGACGCACATTTTGAAGACCTCAATATTAAACAATAGTAAATTCTGCTTACGTCATGCATGAATGTTTTACAATAGATAGATTTAGCAGTGTTGCTACAATAAGGTTTAACCTTGGCATAATTTTAGCACTTTACAATCTATTAGCAAAATAACACATCATTACAATACATATATTTTTATGTCAGGCACTGATGTTTTTCTATATATTACATTAACCTACCGAGCAGATCTGGCTAAGACTGTGGCTAACGGCGACTTATAACAATCCATTGACAGTCGTCTTATATTAATATACTGATAGCGATGTAATTATGTAACGCGAAATTTATTATATCTTCTCCTACTTTACTTCTCCCTTTCAAATATATCGTGGTATTGAAAATAAGGTTTATATTTTGTGTTGCTATGTTATTGAATTTTAAGTAATCATTCATAGGTAATCATACACTTCAATTTTAGGAAATACCCAACTAGAGAATCTTCCATAGATAATTCTTTCAAGATAAAAGTTGGAAATCTGTTACTGTTATCGAAGCGTATATTTATAAAACTGTCGATTCCCCTGTTAGTTTTAGTTTTTCTTAGTTTTTTGGCAGTGACTGTTTACTGCACCGGAGGCAATCATACTCTCAGGTTTGTCGTGTACTCTGCTTTTCTCACTTCCAATTATGGTTAATAGAAAAATTATAGAATATGTTTTGTCGAAAGATTACTGTTACATCTTATGGTCATTCGATAATATGCAACTGTAAATATTATGCGTCTAGCTGTAACTTAGTCTCTATTTGGAAATATCGTGTTCAAGTTATAAATGTTAATATTCAATGTTTACCAATACTAATATTAAATAGGTTTGGTTGCAATGTTGGGCACAGTTAAAGATTCCATAAGCAACTTTCTATACTTATAGCGTGTTAATAAATAATAGTCCAGTATTATGCAAAGTAAATATTATTTATTCGTTCTTATTACTATAAATATATAACAACAGCTTTGTTCAATCACATAACAACTCTATAATTAGTTCAATACCAGTTTCTTATTCGTGTTTTATTTTCTTGAAATAATCTTAAAATGCCAACTTAAATTAGCGTAAATATTAATTTTTATTTATTTAAATCAAAACAATTCGATCGAGTCGTATAACAGGTGGACTTAAAGCGAGGTTTTAATTCAAAAAGGTACTAAAGATGACGTTTTCATATATATCTATAGGCCATTAAACTAAAAGCAGCAATCGGTAATGGAAATGTCAGATTATATCATATATTGTGTTTTAAAGATAAACCGTCGTAAATAGATAACAAATGCATTTTATTTGTCAAACATTATTACTCCCCGCTGTAGTACTCTGGTATAAATATAGTATAAATACTCTAATGTACTATGACGATCTAATTTTAATTGGCAAATAATTTACTTTTCAAGCGTTAAATAGTAATTTTCTTGAATGAGTATATTTTTACGAAACTACATACTATAGTTATAGCATTGATAACCCTAATGAAATATAATGATACAGGTCTACAATTGCAGGTTCATCATGCAAAAACTACAGTATAGATTTCAATCGATTTTTTTAGTTTGACTTTTTATGCTATGTACGACAAAAAGCCAACGTCACGCGATGTCCCCAGGCGGTCCCTCATCCATGTACTCACCGCGCCCGCCGTTGCTTAACTCTGGTTATCAAACGAGAACTGGTGTTTTCAACACTCTACCTGACACAGTGTTTATCGCCACCACTTTTCGTCACACAAAAAGGTTGCGGATCAGAATTTCAAAGCCCTCCCCGTAAAAAGTTTATTTTCAAAAATTATAATAATGATATCTTCATTTAATATAGACCTATTGAAGTTTTAAGAAACTATGAATTTATAACTACTGCGCGTTCAGTGATGTGTATTTTTTTGACATGGAGAAGTGGGATAAGCGGTATACTCGTAGTGTTTACGTTTTTCTCCCTCTGCATAAAATATATTGTTCAGATAATAGACAATGCAGTCGAAGTCGTGGATATCAGCTAATTTGAAATAAATGTGTAAACTGAGTACTAAAGTCATATACTATAATTAGTAGTATTTAGTTAGTAAGAAAAGAGTTGTGAGTTATACGCATTTAATTTCTATTTTACATTTAGCGTTCTCATATTTTGGCGAGTTGAATCTCAGTTACAGTAACTTAACTAATACTAAAATGATGTCATTAAATTAAGGTGATGGCTTAGAGATAGTTTTGAAAGCATAATTTCTTGCACGTTAGTCAATTAGCACTTCTACCTTTAATATAATTATTATAAGTATTATAAACATGGTAACCGTCTGCTTGTTTTGCCATTACTATTTGAAAGTTCAGAATCTATACCCTGATATCTGCGCCTATCCGTGTATACCTTCTTCTATGATTTACATGTACTTGTATTTTCGACCGCATAACCAACACTTACATGAGGTAGAGGTTAGTACATACACTGAAATGCTAGTTTATACAGTATTAATGGGTATTTAACAGAAACAAAGAAAGGAAAAAAAAATACATAACTAAATATATTTGTAACAAGTATTACATACAAACAAAAAAAATCAGAATATTTAGTATATATTTTTTGATTTGGACCGCAACTGTAGCCATCAGGTTCAATAAAATCTAAAAAATAAAAGTAACGTTATATTTTTTATTTCTTAACGAGTAAGTACCAATCATAATAAACTTCATAAAACATGGAGTAAGACTGCATTGTTTAAATATTTCGAAAAAAAGTTTATTAATATATAAGAATAACTTTAATTTCCGGTGCAATTATAGCGAAAGCAATGCGTCCGAACAATTCGAATGACAATGACCAGTTGAGGGTAGTTGCTAGAAACTGTTCTCGCTAACTAAGAAACCACAGTACATTAGTTGGATCATAACTGTGGCCTGTGTATCTAAAAAAGCCAACAGACAAAGAGTTCAGAAGTAAGCGAAAACGTGTTCCATATTAATAATACATATATTTGCAATGTGTACAAAAGGCGAAGTTTAAAAAACAGTTAGCTGCTTTTATTCAAAGGTCGATAGTGTATAAAACAATTTTGAATACTTATTTAGACCATATGTTAAATATTTTGTTATTGTTGCGGACAGCGAGCCATGTGCGGGACATTGAGTTTTATGTGATAGTTTTATAAATTGTCAGACCTTGATAATGCCTTACAGTTAAGGTTTTTGTTATTACCAAGTCCTTAGAAACTTACAGTAATGTAATAAAAAAAAAACATAAAAGTTATAAAATTTTCCTGATATTAAGAATGTAAGTATCCTTTATTTCGTGTTAATTCGACTCCTTATTTATTGTATTATCTATACATATAATAAAAATGTAAATCTGACGTGTCTGTACTTTTTGATTTTTGAAAAAAAAACTGTTCCAAGTGTCTAGGAATAAGCAGTAGAACCCATTTCGATCATTTTTAGAAATGTCTGTCTGTCTGTTTGAACAGGCATCACTGGTAAAGTACTAGGTTTCTGATGAAATACCATCAAGAAAATAATCATGCATATTCCGGAGCTACATAAATTTTTTGTTTCATTAAAATCGGCTAACTCTATCAAAAGTTATTGTGATTTTAATGACGACGGGAGTTAACTACGAGAGAAAAATAGATAAGTAAATGGATTTTAGCCTCATCTAAAAACCAGGGTATTTTATGACATAAATAAACATTGCCACAGTATTACATTACTAAGACATGGAACGAAAGAAAAATGGTTAATATTTTATTTTCACATAATTAAATATTAATAACCTAAGGTGTTGAGTAATTAATTGATATGCATTATTGCTAATAGATGGCGTTTAACAGCCATTTTCTAAATCTATTAGTACTATAATATACCTTCTAAAAATTGGCCAATTACAAGTATTACATATTTCTATAAATTGAATAACTTACTTTGTACTTTGTGTTAGTAAAATATAATTTTTATTTTTCGATGACATAATGTTTATGATTAAAATTGTTCATTGAACATAAATGTTATAAAAAATTGTATTTAGAAGCAATAACAGACTACATATTTTCACAACAGATCTCGCTAAATTTATCGTTTTAATCACAGTTTTTTTGCATTAATTTCCACGCGGACGTAGTCGCGGGCACAGCTAGTAGACAATATATGTTGAAATATGATTCAATGTATTCAGTTAGACAGGTAATATCTCCGCTGACACAGCCCTGGATGAATAAATGTTGTTACGCTTAACCATAGACGCGATATATTTTAAATCCTAGATTAAGGTAAACATTAATACGTCGTTGTTTCACAACATAAAGTCTCTGGCATCATGTTAGAGGAGTAGTTGTAGAAAACACATAATCAAAAATGTATTCAGTGCAATTACATTTACAACCCGCCTCGGTTTCACATTGCTGGAGTGTACTAGTTTGACGTCATAAGTGTGTAGACAATTTATATTAATTTTTTGGCACTTTCGTATGTACAGTTCATCAAAGTTATATTATATAGGACCTATGTGTGACAAACAGCTTGCTTTTATTGAGTGTAATTTTAAATATCTGATATCTTCTAAGATATTCATTGAAGTGATATGCTTGAAAGCACTGTTTCCAATCTTTTTTTTCTCATAGACCCCTTTCAAAATTTTACTGGTTCCGGTGGACCCCCTGCAAGTTCAATACTACCATATGAAGTCAAGCCAATATTTTTAGTTCTTCACACTATCGGAAATAGACCAATTTTCATAGTCCCCGCTTACTAATTGTGCACCCCCATTTCTTTGTCACGCCAACGTACACTCTAATCGAGTCTCTCGTGGACCCCTGGGGACCACCTGGACCACTTTGGGAATCACTGCTTTAAAGGAATGTTCAACGTGACTAAAAATTTGAATTATATAAGGAATCAATACTGTGCTGTTCAAACACTGTAGGACATACCTAAAAAGTTTTTAATAATGTGTAAAGGATATAAATGATTACTATGGGTTATTCTTAGGAGATAGACATATACCATACCCTGGCTTTTTATGTAAGCATTTTTAAAGTATACAATTAGTAAAACAACTGAAGTTGTAGATTATCTTCATGTATCTCATAATGTACCACGTAAACGCCCGTGAATTCCTTCTTACAACTTGACTTCTTTCTACTTTTTCTAAATATAGTGTACATGTACTATGTATTCCAGAAGAAAATCTCTGAACCATAGTGAAAACCCCGTCAAAATTCATTGCGTAATTATACACAGACAAACGTGAAAAGTGATTTTATATTACAATATAATATATTGGGAAAAGGGAAATAACATTGAACACGAAAAATATATTTTTCTTACAAAACTTCTTTTCACACAATGTTATCCGTTTACTCGTCCTCTCCTAGTCATACACACCACACCGCTTGCTCCACCATGAAAAAGAAAACACAGCACTGATAGTGTAATTCTCATAAAAAATTTAGATCCTTAATAAAAAATTCTTAATATTCAATTAAAAGATATAGTGATATTTTTGCATTTCTAAATAAGGACCAAACGACTAAGAGGTAAAGTTAAAAGAACTAACTGAATTCTATATAGTACAATTTGGATGATTCACTCACCACAGCAGATCTCTCATTTTATTTATATTATGTACAGATGATGTTAAATTAACTTCTAACTGCCACCTTAATTTTTTCATCATTCGTACAGTCATACTAATTTATTATTTAATTCAGTTCCAGTCATGTCAGGACCAGGAGATAAAATGGAACAGAAACCGTATCGTCCACCTCCCTATGAGAGACCTCACGTACCTCCAGATAACACGAGAGATCGTCCCAGAGCATAAATACCAAAAGAAATACATGAACCTAAGTAATCAGCAAAAAGAACTATTTCAATGAGATATTTCACGATGAAGGTTGGAATTTAATACCATATTGTCATCACTAGTACTTGAATTGTAATTATCATTTGAATGGACATAATTCTGTGTAAATGTAATCCTTTTTGTAAAAAGGATTTCTTCTATATCTTACGATGTGTAATCAATCAGAATAGAATATATTAGGAATAGTGTTTTAAATCTACGTAGCTTTATTGATAGAAACTTTAACGATATAAAGTCTAATAGAATAATAGTCTCCTAATACCTTGAAATAATTTATCTTTAAACTTTAAAATTAATAATTCAGACGCTATTCAACAGTTATCATTAAGCTTAACTCGAATCGTTCGTTATGACATGTTTCTATAGCAATAGTTAATTTTTCATTGCTAAAACTTTTTTTTATCTACCTCCAATGTAATTTTCAAGATATGTAATGTAAAAATAGATTACTTTCATTATTTATTGTAAAATATACAATTTCAATAATGTTTTGGGTAATTTTCATTAAAAATATATATAATAACTACTTGCTGCAGCGATATTTTTTACAATTTGCTTATAATTATTACATTGTCTTAATATTAAAGTTACATTGCAAAAGATGAATCAGGATTGTGGTACATTAAAAAAACTTGGGTGTTTATGTAAAACTAGAATTTACTTTTTGTTTTGTAGAAATAGACCATGTATAATAAAATTGCTTATGGTTTTTATTTTCGTTATACAAGTTTAGTTTAAAAACAGAGTCATAGAAAAGTATTTAATTTTAAGTTTTATTTATTCATATTTTATGTAGAATCTCAAAGATAATTGTATATCTATACCTATAATAATCTATACTTATAATAATCTATACTTATAATAAAAGACTAAAGAGAAAAATTCTGTACATTTAATTTACTTGGAAATACTATTATTTTAGGGGTTTTAGAATCAATGACTAAACCTATTTCGATAATTTATGTCTATCCGTCGGTCTCACGCGACAAATTTATGATGCTACGTCTAGGGATTTATGTTGCAAACTCGATAATACAATATTAACTAATTCCCAGTCGGACACGTGGCGATCTGCGTAGATAGTCGTTTATAAAAACATTATGCGGCTACGTAGAGTCTTCCGGGACATTCAAGCACGTTTGTAAGTACGTTTGTCTTGTATTTTGGGGATCCGTATGAGTTTCTAGGGCTATATGCTCTCTTTTTCTCGCGTGTCTTGTGCATCACGCTAAAACTACTGTACCGATATTGATGAAGTTTTTTATGGTCATAATTAATATACTGTTGTAACATATGATATTTACGTACATATGTACACATCTGTACACATACACATTTATAATAAAAGAGTCGTGAGACGAAATCTGCGCATTACAGATATTTGAGAAAGAATATTCTGAAGGGATTTAGAATCGATAACAAAACACATTTCGATAGTTTTTTGTCTGTATGTCGGTTCTGTTGAAAGCGTATCAGACATTATTTTAATGAAATTGTTTATAGTAAAAAAATATACACTGATGTAGCAAATTGGAGTTATATATTTTCACATATGTATATTACTCTATGTAATGATATATCTAATATACAAAATTCTCGTATCACAATGTTAGTTGCCATACTGATCTGAAACGGCTACACCGATTTTTATGAAATTTTGTATGTATATTCGGTAGGTCTGAGAATCGGTCGTAATCTATTTTTCATACCCCTAAGTGATAAGGGTGGTTCACCATAAATATTTTATTTTTTTGACAACATATTTCTTTTTTTATGATGTGGCATTAAAAAATAAATATAACCCTAAATTTTCAGCCTCACACACTTACAATATCGTAGTTATTTTATTTATATGGCAAAACAACGTTTGCAGAGTCATCTAGTATACTACAAATATATTGTAGAATAAACCCATATTCAAATAAAACTAATATGAATTACTGTATTGTTACGCAATTTAAATTAGAAATAGTAATAATGAACTTTTCACAATAATTCATAGATAGTGGTCAACTTTATTTTTGTACTTTTATATTCTGAGGTATTACAAAGAAAAACAGAAATAGTAATCAAATTATTTATACCAATATATTTATTTCTAGAAAACTTTACAAAATGTTAACCTTAACAATGACCCTAAACTTAGCAGTGCCTGTGTTATGGAAGCCTAATATATCTAGTTGATTAAACTGATGGTGGTGCATTTTGTTTCTTTATGTTGTACGAGTTTAATTCGATGCAAAATTTTCACAGATTTTTTTGTAATACTTGTAAAATTAATTTTAGGCAGTAGGCTTATTCATTATATGAGTTTTAATATTGTTTTTACACTTCTTAAGTTATTATGTAGGTAATTATTATTAACGCAAAATTATATAGTTCTATTGACATTCCACAGACGGCGCTAAAACGCACCGTTTGAGTAGTTTTACATGTTCTCATGTATATTTATAAGGAACAACAGGGATTTTGAATTATAGCTCTCACGAACTTGGCCGCATTTTGTAATGTCTCATATTCGTTTTATGTTATTATTATACAACCAAAAATGCAGCTGTTAATAAATAATCAATAAACGACTGTTTCCAATGAATTATCGCTTCGTTACGGATTAGATTAAACTTGAAAATTCGTTATTAGGTATTTATTTTCCTGGAAAATATTGATTAATATCTAAACATATTTTACTTTGCTATTCTCGTTAGTGTTACGGCAAGCTTTTTCTTAAATTTTCATATCCACCTAAGACCTTCGCACAGTATTGCAATATAATTTGGATTTAAGCACAAGATACACAAAGATGAGAATTTCCGAAAGGAGAGGTATTTCGTTTACGGGAAACTGATGAAGACCAATAGGTGAGAATCGCTGCTGGACAAGACCGTTAGAACAATTTACTTGCCTTTTTAAATTCCTTAGCAAATCTCATAGTTGAGACGAGCAGCAAGTCAATTAAAGAAATATAGGGAGATGTCTGAGGCATGGCTATCTGTTTAAGTACTTACGGTGTTCCTCAGACTCGCGAGTCAGATATTACATTCACAGAGTTTGAGGCACAACGGGATGATAACTGTAGTACCACACTTGCATTTTAAAAAACAGAATTTTACTGAAAGAATGAGTGAAAGAAAGGTGTTTAAATCGCCGATGTCGAATTTTTATGTACCTGGAGTGCCGTGACGCACATTTTGAAGACCTCAATATTAAACAATAGTAAATTCTGCTTACGTCATGCATGAATGTTTTACAATAGATAGATTTAGCAGTGTTGCTACAATAAGGTTTAACCTTGGCATAATTTTAGCACTTTACAATCTATTAGCAAAATAACACATCATTACAATACATATATTTTTATGTCAGGCACTGATGTTTTTCTATATATTACATTAACCTACCGAGCAGATCTGGCTAAGACTGTGGCTAACGGCGACTTATAACAATCCATTGACAGTCGTCTTATATTAATATACTGATAGCGATGTAATTATGTAACGCGAAATTTATTATATCTTCTCCTACTTTACTTCTCCCTTTCATACATGTTCGTCTTCTTTCCTAATTCTTTCTTAAACCACAAGCGTTAGGCTTCAAAACTAGAGTTTGACGATAACCACCTCGACATGAACTAAAAGTTTCAATTATTTTTTCTTTGACTTGCCATGATGATTTAGAAACATCCCCCCATCCAAATTTTCCCCCTTTCTTGTGACGTAAAATTCTCCAAACGTAACATGAAGAGACAAACATCGGCGACTAGTGATGGATTAACTGATTTCTCGACAATCGACATTATTTTTGGATTGTACTTTATTTATTAATAGGAAAACTTCAGTCACTTTGCAACGTTTCAATAAAATCTTTAACGAAGTTTGGTACCTACTAGTCATACATACCATGGACTGTAAAGCGAAAATGAGTTTTCAATAGGAAAAGACTTCAAACAGTATCTTATTATTTTTTTATGTCACGATGGTGGCAAACTAGCGTGCGGGCCGTCAGATGAGAAGCGGTAAACGCAGCCTATGGATGCTTGCAACACCGGTGGTATCAAATGCACGTTGTCGACTCTTCAATGTCCTGTTAACTTCTCATTTGAAGAACCCCATACAGTTATCCCCTAGAAAGACCTCAGAAGGAAGCTCGTTCCACGACCGGAGCGTTTGTGGAAGGAAATTCCTCTAGAACCAGACCGTCCGCGACCATTTTTGTTCCAAAGTGTGAGGGTGTATTCCCTATCGATGACGAGGAGTGCGATTGTGGAAGGTGGCTACAGGCATAACGACAAACAATTGCTCAGAACACCACCCATTGTACAAACGGTAGAACACACATAAAGAGACGACGTTTCTTCTTAGCCTTAATCGTTCAACGCCGTTTGTGAGTTTGGGATCGTCAATAATTCTCACGGCTCGTCTTTGAGGCGAGCCAAATCGGCCAAGTTGGTATCCAGATGCTCCCGCCCAGAGATGGCAACAATACTCCATATGTGGTCGGACTTGCGTCTTATATAACAGCAGTCTTTGCCCAGGGGTGTGGTATCTTATTATAATTGCCATATGTACGTAAGTAACAATTACAAGATTTTTTAAATTATTTACAAAAGGACAAACTACAAAAAATGATACCAATGAATAAAAGTTGAATAACTATTATTTGCTCAAAAACAATTGAACTAATATTATGCTATAAGTAATGACATTCACAATAGTTCCCATTATCATAGAAAAATTGAGCTCGAAGAGGTTGCAGGCGTTGAATTGCAGGCGGTTAGTAACGACAAGTTGTTTGAAACTTTCTAAAATACTTCTCTTCGGTGCATCTGGAATAGGATAATATATAAATAAATAACAAAAGAAAAGGAAACAAAACAAAGTAGCTTAAATTTACCTTTTTAGATAATTATACCTACTCGTATATAACCTCATTGGTTGCTTCGTATCAATGTACTTATTGAGAGAATTATGTACGGAATTTATCTTAGGTAATACCAACATTGGTTCTTTCATTGAATTTAGAACAATGAATTTGCAAGTTTAACCTACACAATAACCAATGCTTTTGATACAATACTTTTCACTTGCTCCATGGAGCCTCAGATCTTCATATAGCGACCACAACAAGAAAGTAAAACATGTAGCTTACTTTCAAATTGGCAACAAATTTTAGGTATGCTGGATATATCAAAATAATTAATTGGTACGGGAACGAATCATAAGATTGTAGACGTTCTTTTATAGTAAAATTGTTGTCTTTCCTTTTTTTATGGCTACAATTTGTGATAACAATATAGGGAAAAAATTAAAAGGCTCCCAGTCCAATTTTTACACCGTAAAATCATATGTTCCTTGCGACTCCTTAAAACATTAAAGGGAACCTCTGATCTATTACATTATCGGTATTTCAACTGGTTGAAATTTCCATTTTTAAAATGTGTCCACCTGCATTCTTGTACTTACGGAGCGTAGCACTAATTATTACACAAGTTTTTGTACTACACGTTGTACATCCTCTATGACGTTTGAAATTTCGCTGAATTATGATTAATTGCTATGATATGTGATTTAGTTCATACCACAACGATAGTCGATAATGTATTTCATTATAAATATTTCCGTTTGCTCCGTCTCTTTAAACAGTTGATCTTCGATACAACATCCTATTAAGCACCAAGCGAAGGGCGTGATCCCTTTCGCAATCACTAGCCATTGTGGATTAGCCTAGAAATTGTATATTAAGCTGTAATCACTATATCACTACATAGCGGAGAAAACAGAATGAATAGTTGGTAAAAAACCGAGGTGCCTACAACTTTCCTATGAACTTTCGAACTATCTGATCGTTATCGCTTTGAGGTAATTTATCATTGTAATATAGTTGATCATATGGAGGTCTCTGTAATCATCGCATACTGTAAAATAAACTTGGGATTGTCTGCAGTATACTTTGAGATTAGATAAACTAGAGCAGCAGTGAAAATTTCAGGAGGAGTTATCCATTAAGTTTACTTAATTACACAAAATACGACCTTATTAGTAACTCATTAGGTTTTTTGGTTCACACTGGGTGTAGTATAGTCTCCAGTATAGTACATCCTAACAGTTACGTAGTCCCGTACAAATAAACATAGTGCCACCTCTTAACATGTATTTTAGATAAACGTATGTATTCTAAATTTCCATTAGGTATCATGTCATTTTATTTAAGTTTCTATAAAAACCAAATTAGAAACAAAGACATGCCATACAAGATTAAGCAGTAACAATAGTAGAAATTAATTAAGAAATATCTGTACTTAGTGACAAATTGCATAACTTTCTATAGACTGACAGCCAACATGTCAATTGTCCTGGACAATGATAACGTTGGCCTGTGCTAGAGCGGGCACTGATATCAATACATATTATAAAACAAAGTCGTCCGCCGCGTCTGTCTGTCTGTTTGGATGTTCGCGATAAACTCAAAAACTACTGAATGGATTGTAATGCTGTCTTCACCAATAGATAGAGTAATTCACGGGGAAGGTTTAGTTATATAATTTGTCAAGGTTTTTTCGTAAATTGGTTGAAATATAATGATAAATGTTGAAAGGATTGGAAAAGGTCTAGCCGCCTTTAGCGTTTCATGCATATAAGTACATTTTTTTTTATTATCAGGCCAGGACACCGTCCGCCGGGCCTGCTAGTCTCTAATAAATATACAATTAAAAATATAATAGTCCTACCTGGTTACAAGCAATCAAAGTTACCGCAATCACTGCATTTGAGAACATTAACCAAATTGATAACAAAATCTGAAACATATAAAAATCGCTATACATATTTTTGTACATTCATATTATAATAACTTTGCGGTAATAATTCGTACACTTATTAAATATAATTGTTTTCTTTATTTCGTATTTCTTTGCAAACCTATTGCATGTTCGATAAATTTTACCAGCAAGAAATATATCTTCGAAAATCTTTAACTATTGAAATCAATACTTACTTGTACACTATGAATATTGTGAAGTAATTGTAAAGTCGTACATAAGTTATCGTACACTTTACAAAGAAATTTAATATCAATATTACTAATCTGATTATATGCGTTGATAAATTTTATATCAGGATGTATTACGTACAAAAGAATCTTTCTTCTCGTCAATAATTCTGTCATTGTTGCTTCTTTGTTATTGAATATTGCAGACAGATTTAGATTAACAAGTTTAAGTATAGCTAATACTAAATATAAGTGTGCAGATAAATGTAAAATAGCTAAGCATAATGGTATCCGAGTTAAAAAGATAAAAGGTGGAGAAGTGTTCATAATCTCTCCAGTTATCAGAATGACGTGGATAACTGTCAGTAGAACGATATAAATGTTCATTTTCCTGGTTAATAATATCAACGACTTGTTACTAAGCTTCAATGTGTTAATTGTATTATTTATAATATCATACAAAGCCCTGAAATCTATCCCAGAGTTCAAAGAATTTGCACACACGATAAAAATATTAATTACGAGGTCATTCACGTAAGAAATTTTCTCCAAATCTCTTCTTATACTGAAGTCATTGATCCCGTTAATAGTAAAAACGTTGGAACTTAATATAACTATTACAACGAGTACTGGCCACAGCTTAAAAATCATTGTGGGTTTAGTAGTAATAAACCCATTACGTGAAATACATGTTTTGCCAATACCGAAGATAATGCATAACCAGACGAACAAATATAAATGTTTGTAAAACATTTTACAAATTTTCACAGATACATCAATTCTACGTGAAAAACTTTCAACGACTTTGAATTGTAATCCGCTCGCTATACATCAATGTATTTTCATTCCAGTAATTAACATACACTGTACACGATGTGCGTTCAATTAAAATCGAATCAAAATCTAATAACATGATCTGTTAGTAATAAATTATATTATCAGAAAATTTCTTTTTATTAAAATTTGATTTATTACAATATCAGCACCAAAAACAGTAATGAATGGGTATTAAATTAATTTCTATAAGTAGGTAAACTGAAAATTTCAGATTAAGTAGATTTTTTTTACTCGACCGCACATAAATAGGGGAACCTTTTTCGAATGTATGTATATCTGTATACATAGCTAGTTGGATTTTAATATATGAGGTAAGAATAGATTCATCTTAATCATCTGAATGTTAGTGACTAATGAGAGGCTAATTAATATTTATTCAAGTTATCTTTGGCAACTCAATTCATTCAAAAAAATTATTAACAATGACAATTATCATAAAAAATCCCGTTGTAAAAAATTATAACAATTAAAATTTTATAATTACTTAATTGAGGAAATAATAATAATAAGTGTATTTTAATATACATAATTAAAAATGAGCAATTAAGTACTTATTAGTATTATGCTTTCTGAATTGATTATTCTCATTTTCTTGGTTTACATGAAGAAAAAAAAGGGCCATAACGATATAAATCAATGTGTGTTCAAACAAGAATAAAAATATTCAGATCTAATCTAAAATGTTATTACATAAATAAAAGAAGCGCAAATTTGCAATGAGAAGGATGCACTTTTTTCTCTAATTACTTTCATTGTAATTTTAGCATCAACTTCAATTTTGGTTACTTCTAATCTCAATGAATTTTTTACGAAGAATTTATTTCGATAGTTAGTTTTAATTTTAGGCATATCCTCAAATTTAGCAAACTGCACCACACGTAGGTATGATATACTGAAGGGAAGGAGTCCTTCTTTCATAGCTTCATCAAACAAAGAGGAATAGTTGTCAGTAACGTTGGTCAGTAGTCGCCCGTCCATTAGTCGAGGTTTTGTGTCGTCCTATTTGTCAGAATGCTCCCAATATTTTCGCACTCAAACTTTACCCAGTGATGTTTTATATATACTGCGGCGTATATTTCAGTAATAGAAACAATTTTAGGTGGATTGTTTAAATGTAAAGAAATGTAATTATTACGTGCCCGGTGGTAGGATACAATTTTTTTGCCCGATTGATTGCGGCCACCACACACCAGTGTATATCTAATTAGCAATAGTATTTTTTTATGCTTTATAGATAACATTTGACTACAATCTCATCTAATGTTAAACGACGATGTGGTGTAAAATGGTAAATACGCTAAACCTAGAGGGGAATTGGTCCTCGAGTCCAACTACCGGAATACATTTACAAGTACTAAAGAACAGATTTTCAACTTGAGATCTAGTCAGGCGGACTTATAAAATGCCCTACTACCATGTTATGTTTTTTATAGGTGGATGATGTTTTCTATCACAAAAAGCACCGACTCAGGCACAATGATTCGAATCTACGTCGTAGAAAAACGCTAGCCACTGAGCAATCATCGCTTCAAAACCATAAAAAAATATAGTTTTTATATTGGTAGAAAACAATTTGCATGATTTATCATTCAGGTATTGTTGGCTGTTTATGACTGTTAAGGTGGCTTATCTAATCAATGGTACTATCGAAGTTTCCAGCGAACGATACGTGAATCAGATGATACAAATAAATGGTCAACAACTAAAGTGTGCCGTGAAGTTTTGACAAGAATTTAGTGCAATTTATTGTGTATTAATTATCGTCAAATAACTCTTCAGTAAGAAACTTCCACAATGTCGCATGGTATGTAATTGATTTTAACTCTGTTATATTCATATTTCTAGGGCATGCAGAATTTAATAATTTATATTCAACACTCTGGAGATAACAAAGGAAGACTACAAATACTTATATTTAGTAATACCCCGATAAAAATATATCACTCGAATATTTTTAAATAAGATATTCTGTACTGTATAATACTTAGATCGCTGACTTTTACAGCATACAGTTTTATACTGGCATATTTGTTTAACTTTATATAAGATAAGTGGCAAATAAACACGCAGCGTTCTTTTATTAGCTTAGTGCCGTTCACCTTATGTTATATAGTTAACAACAGTTTTATCCACTTGCCGTGCTAATTTCCAACACAATTGGAGGTTACATTTGCATTTGTGTGTACGTAAGAGTACGTTAAACTTAAGTTAGAAAGTCTATTATAGACAATAACAGTGTGTCTGCAAAAGCATCATTATAATCCATACGCATAAGTATGCTAGTGTGCGTTCATCGAATTTGTTTTAACGCCATCATTTATTATTCATACTACATTGTTATATGTGTTAAAATGTTTGATATTTTGTATGAACGTAAGAATATGTATTGTTGTAGTAATTTAGTGTTTTACGTCTATCGGGAGTACCACGAAGGGTCATTTTATAATTGAATTTTTATAATGCGTGTAAATTTAGGTCCGCCTCCGCCGCCTTACTATGGATATCCACAGCCACCACCGGCCCCGGGTGCGTTCACCTATGTTCCAGCCCCAGTAATGATGCCGATGTACCCGCCGCCACACCACGAGCCGACACCGCCCCCGCCTCAACCCACGTATGTCACAAACTACATATATCAACAACCGCCGCCGCCTACCATTCCAGAGCCACAACCAGAACCGGTGCAAATTGTTGAAGGTAAATAATAAATCACACTAATGTTCTACACTGAGATATACGTATTAAAAAGGTTACCTTGTACAGGAAGAGCATGTTCCAATACAGATATTTCAAACTTTAGTCAGTCTGCTAATTAAGATTGTACTAAGACGTAGTATCCAAGACCTATCACAATACTGAAAATAAAAGTACTAACAACTCGATAATTTGCTTAAAAACGTAGTCCGGTGAATCTGCAGAGGCCTTGCCAGCTCAACAGTGTAGTCAGTTCGAAAAAAAAAAAATTATTAAGCAAACATTTATAAAATAAAGCGACATTTTTATTTGTTCTCTATTTTTATCTCTGTAGTTATAAAGAGATTGCAAATACTAATATCTTTAGATTGTAATAATTGATTAGGAAACCTTTGTCTTGACAATTGTTTTCCTTTTATTATAATATGTTAATGCACTTACTAGTATGTTGTATAAATAGCGTATGAAGTTATACTGTTATATATGCTAATCTTTGATCACAATCCAATGAGATGTGACGATGTAGCGAAAGATGGTAACAGTCGTAAATCTAAAAAATGAGCAGACGCTTCGCAACACATCCTAATAATATTGTCTATGTACAACGAGCGGTTTATTATATAGACCTGTATAGACGAATTAGTCAGATTAGATATCATTTTGTAAGCACATACTTATAGTAGTTATATTTATATTTTATTATATTCATTTAGAGTTGATTGATTGGGTACCTTCAACATCCAATACGGCTTCAACCCTTACACAACGCGCCTACGTCGGAGGTAAGGAAGGTTGGGATGGAAGCCCGTTATGGATAATCCGGGCGCATCATAGCGGAGAATTTGTTCCTGGAAAACTGGCTGTTAAACATAGATCCGCTTATATACCTCACGCAGGCAAGGAAGTGCCCGTTCATAATTTCGAGGTAAAGTAACATCCATATACGTATTCTAGTTTTTGCCTGCGGCTTTGCTCATATCAATGTAAATTTTTACCATTCCCTACAGTACCAATTTCCTAAATGAAAGTTGCCCTATGATCTTCTCTAAAGTCCTGACAACATCTATGCAAAATTTAATGATGGTCTGTCCAGTAGTTAAAGCGTAAAGCGCTTTAGCCTAACAAATAAATAAAAAAACAAACTCACATTCGCGTTTATAATTTAAACATAACATAGGATATCTTTACAGAATTGAAATTATTGAAATAAATTCAAATGTTGATATCAATTACTTTATACTTATATAGTGAGACTAGCTGATACCCGCGGCTTCGCACCCGTTTTTTTAAATTGTATTAAAGTAATATAATGGTGAGAAGTGGTAGAATTACAGAAATGCTCTTTTAAAACATTTGTAGGTATGACACGCATGTCACCTACTGTTATATATAACGTGTACAGTAAATGTGTAAATACTAACAGTGTGCTGGATGGGATTTAACAACAACAACATACTTGGAGCTTTAATTTGCTATATAATCCTTTCAGTGGTCGTTTACACAGTATAAGAGGTAGGTGGTAGAGCTACGCTGAAGCTATTACTGGTTTCAGCATGAATTAGTCGGCTCGCCCGGGGTAGTACCACTCTCTCACAGAAAGCCGACATGAAGTAACAGTGCACAGTGCTTGCACTGTTGGGTTTCGTTCGGTTAGTGAGAGCGCTGAGGCCCACATATTTAAAAGGCCGGCAACGCACTTGCGACTCCCTTGGTGTTGCTAGTGTCTATGGACGGCGGTGATCACTTACAATCAGGTGACCCACCTGTTCGTTTGCCCCTTATAATATAAAAAAAGTAATGAAAATTTCAAGATCTGCAATTTCTCTTACACATGTTGTTATATAGATATTATTAACATAATTAAGTTTTTGCGATCATACAAAAAGTAATCACTTATCTATTCCGCAAGAAATTCTATAATGGAACTGTTAAGGTACATGTCTTGCTTAATATTGAAACAAAAACGTCTTCTATTTTCAAAATACGTATACGTGGGCAAATGACTACTTCAAGAATCCACCTTAAGATTTTCAATTTTTGAAAGTTTTTGGACCCTGGCCCACGCAATTTAAATTATATTTATTTAACTTTTTTTTATAGGGGTGGGCAAAAAAAATTAAATCGTGAGCAAAAAGGGGAAATTGATGGGCAAACCCTCTACGCCTTTGTCAAATCGTTACGGGAAAAATGGGGGGCCAACTTTCCGAAGCTATGGTTAATGGGTTATGTAGAAGCGATCACGGTAAATAAAAACAAAATGGCTGCCAATTTGACCAAAATACAAATAAAGCAAATTACATGCTTTAATATATTCATTACAATTATATTAATTCTTGGAGTCCAATACAGTGCTTGAGCATGCTTACAGTGAACAACATACTTTTGCTAAATTTCACGCGGAAGAAGTCGTGGGTGACAGCTAGTCTAAAATAAAATAACCTAAGTTAGTTCTTATAACTTCAGTTATCTGCTAGTTAAAGTCATGTGAAAATTGGTCCACTCGTTTCAGATATTCCACATTGCTGAAATCGCGAGTAACAGCTAGTAAATAATAAAATAGCTCAAGTTATTTCTCATAACTTTAGTTATATGTAAGTGAGAGTCTCGTTAAAATTTGGTGTATCGTTTTGGATATTCCTTATTGGACAGGAAAAACTCGCGGGTAACTGCTATTCTAAGATAAAATAGCCTAAATTACTCTTTATAAGATCAGCTACGTGTCTGTAAAATTTATGTGGACATAGTTCTATCTGTTTTTTGGAGAATACAATGTGGGCACAGCTACAGATAACAGCTAGTTTATAATAAATTAAATGCAAATTAAAGCTATATGCCAGTAAAAGTCCCGTGAAGATCAATCAAATCGTTTTAGAGATGTCACTACGGACGAAGGCGCAGGTAACAGGTACTTTAAAAAAAATGCTTAAATTACTTCTTATGGGGTCAGCTATCTACCAGTGAAAGTCCCGTAAAAATCGGTTTTGCCGATTCGAATATTCCGCTACGGGCAAAGTTGCGAATAACAGCTATTCTAAAATAATATAGCCTGTAAATTCAGCTCTCTGCCAGTAAAATTTCTGTCAAAGTCGGTCCAGCCATTTCGAAGATTACCCGGAACATACAGACTGACAGACAAAAATTTTTAAATTAGATTTTTAGTATAAGTAGCTTATACGCTTTCATGTCCATTCATTAAAAAGTAGTAGGTGTTTTGATAATATATATAGACACTTTATTTTTATTATATCTATAGATTGCAAGTCAAAAATTCGAAATAATACTGACCTAAAATTACATTTTTGAATGAAAACTTACTAATTCTATGAACATAAAATAAATAGTGGCGTGTGACTATTCGAATTAATTGATAACGAATCAAACCGAATAATACGATTCGAAATGCGAATTGAACATACGAATATTTCGAACTATTCGGATTAGTCAAAGAATTTAATTTATGCGTCAAATAAGCATTAACTATAAAATGCTACGAACTAACCAGTAAGGCCATCACAGTCGACACCAGCCATTAAGAGCATTCAAAACTACTGTATTTCTATTTTTAGCCAAAAAGTGGCGGGAAAAAGTGAATATTACAAATTTAACAAATTAAATGTCTTTCATTCTTATTTGAATATGTTTTTTTTTCAACGGCACTGACAATTTTCTTTATGGACTATAATCGATTTCTATATTTATAAATAACCATACAAAATATTCCAAGATAGTAAAAGCTATACATTTGTACCTTATTAGCTGTTAACGAATTTTGAGAGCTAAAATTTAAAACGGTCCTTTTAATGTATTTTATAAACAATTACAGCACAAAATTCTAGAAACCTGTTAAAATATGATATTATACCAAAATATTGAAATTTCTTTGAAACAAAATAATTCAGCTATTTCTGTTAAAAAATTGTCAAAATTGAAATACTATAAAATTATTTAGATTTCACTGAGAAAGTGTATTTTTAATAAATATTTTCACTAATATGAATTTATTATTGTAGAATTGAATTACATAGTAAATTGTTTTTGAAAGGAATTTCAGTCTTGATATTTAGGTTATAATTTTTTTGACTTTTTTATGTTTTTTTTTTTAATTGGAGTTATTAAAATAGTGAAAAATGTTGTAACTTTTCCTATAACTATTAGTTTAATAATTCTACCTTATTTAAAAAAAAATGGAAAAGTTTGAATTTTCTATTCAAAATTCGGATAGAACAACATACGATTCGGTTCGGTTCAAGGATTATTCGCACATCCCTAAAAATAAACGTGTTACCATGGCAACGGTTATAATATTATTGGTTACTATAATAACGGTTGTCTAATGTCAGGGACTATCGATGTTTGTAGATAATATTTTAATTTTAACTGAAAAATGTATTTAGGATAGGTTTTAACTCAAATCCGTTCTTAGTGAGCATCTACGTTGCAAAAGGAATAACTATGGTTAATTTCAAGTCAATCGAACATACAGTTTTGGAGAAATCGTGATGAGTCAGTCAGTGGTATTCCGCTTATATATATATAGATTACGTCAAGATTATAAAGTTATGCCATTTTTAAGAATCTGTAATACAGCAACAGGTATACTTTGATTAATTTGACTTAACCTTATCCAAAGTTTATTTATAAGATAGTCGCTTCCGTTTCCTACCTGCGTACCCACTTTGGACAGTAAATATCATTGACTTCTGGTCAAGTACCTAACGGGTGTCGCCCCACCATAGCAGAATGGCGTGTTCGGAGTGACGGCATCCTTTTGTTTCATTGGCGTCTTGTTTCCCGCCGAGGATAAATAACATCTAGCATCTTGTTCCGATAACGTTGTCTGCATGGCTGTTAATCAGTGTGCCCTGACATGATTATACACATGGTCTTTGAAGAAGCCTAATTTCCAGCAGCCTAGCAGGGTTTTTATAACAAGCATAACTTCTGAAGTAATCTATATCCCTAACTAGGGTGAATCTAATAAACTCTTGCATCTCCTTACAGAGAAGCACTCAAATTTTTAAATAACCTTCTTGTAAGAGAATGCTTACTGGTAGGATATTAAATTGAATGGTTAATGCTCAAAGACTTAGCAGAGTCGCGCATAGCCTCTGAGGATGTCAAACTGTTGAACTTACAGAATGTGCAAACTCTTCGCAGAGTTCCAAGCAACAAACCTGCTCCGATACTAAAGACTATTGCTCAGTGCTCTAGTAAAGTAGCATAGCTTTCGAAGAATCCGAATAGTGTTAAGTATTGCTCTCGGAGGGTCGATAAAATAAAAAGCCGTCTAAAGGTTGTCAAAAGCTGGCTAATAGCAGCAAATTAATAAGATTTGTAAGATGGTGGTCCGTGAAAAACATTATGTTCGGCTTTGACGTCCATGTTTTACCTTAGAATACCAGAAATCACGTAAAATATTATATTATGGTTGTCTTGGATACCGCTTGGGGTGTTTTGGTTGAGCAATTAAAGTTTGGCTCACTTGCGAAATACTTCTAGATTATTATCAGAAGGAAATACTCCCTACGATTTTCAATAAATTTTTTTGTCATTGATGGCTCCCTAGCTATGATAAGAATCTACTGAGTCAATGCGGCAACATACATGTCATGCATACCCGCGACATGAGAGCGGTATGAAGTCGGTGCCACTCTTAGATCTGACATTTGAAAATTTTCAGATATTTATTTACATTCAAAACTTGTGCTTTCATTTGGAATAAAGGTTAGTTTTGTAAAACCAGCACAATATATTATTTAAAACCAAAGTAACTTTATTTATTCAGCTCTATTTGATGTACATCTGGTCATGGGGTAAAAATCTTTTAGATATTTGTTGAGCCAAAAGTTTATAATTCTGATAATGTGGACCAAATCAGTTTCCCATTTTTTGGTTAAATCAATTTTGAAACCATGTGTTAAAAAGAAATGGAGGCCATGTAAACGATATTGATGGAAGATTATTTTATGAACTGCATTATTTCGTTGGTGCAGGTATTAAAGTAACAAATATGCAACCTCTGACTATTAAGATTAAAGTAAAGATTAGTAGCATTTTTGAAAATTGTAGATTTTGTAATTAAAGTCCTCTCCAGTGGGAATTTCCGTTCCCAAAATACATCGGAATTATCCACAATTGCTAACCTCGGTGCTAAATTAATTGTATAAATCTGTAATTCGATTCAAGTTTGAAACCATTGTAAAAACCTTGCTTATCTAGATGTCATTGGCATCGATGTCTCTACCGCCACCAAACGATAACAAACAAGTCTCATAAATAAGCAGCAAATAAGGTCAAATCAAATTAATAAAAAAAAAAAGAATTTTAATTTGCTTTCTTTAATCGAAACTTAATATTTTAAATTCTGCTGAGTATTATTGGACTCAATCAAATAAAAAGATGACGTCCACCCGAACACGTGGCATTCTGTCATGATGGGGAGAGACACGTGAGGTACTTTACCGGAAGTCAATGGATATTTACTGTCAAAAGTGGCCAAACAGGGGCAAACGGAAGTGTTTTTCTTATTAATAAGCTTCGAATAATGTAAGTAAATTAATATTCATTTTATTGTAAGGTAAAACGCTTCTATTAAATGAATATTTTATCATAAAAAGGGATTTATGTGTATTTAGACCTACAAGAAAAAAAATGACTTTGTTTCTATCGTTTTCAGGTTCTCTGTGCCCCGGCGCACGCTTTGCGTTGGGTGCCAGCAAATAACGGGCAAGTCCCTGTGGGTGCTATTGCTGCAGGCAACACGCATAATGCCGAGCCTCTTTATGTCGCCAGGGTCAGACACCTACGCTCAATTACACCTGGGAAGGTGGGTAGTATATTCCTTAATCACACTTTATCCACTTATCATCATCATTATCTATACATGTATATTTTTAAAACATTTAAAACATATTACAAATTTATCTGCAACATAAACGTATCTCGTATAAAAACATAACAGTAACTTTAAATTCAATTAAAATTTACTTCCACCGGCAATTGTGCCCGTTTCTATGACAACACTTTTCGCCATATTATAAGCATATGCTTATTTGGCGCATTGTCGGCTGTCTATTTTTATTGATTAATCTACATATACTAACTTAGTAATGTAACTAAAACAAAATTGATTCAAGTTAGTCTTAAGTGTGATGCGATAGTGTAGTTCCATGACTGCTGATAAAGTTAATTTACGCCACTGTACTTTATACGAATTTCAACGAGGAAAAAATGCTACAGAAGCATGAAGATAATAGGACCGGGCCTTATTTTATTTATTTACTAGGTAACGACAGTGTCATGTATTTTATTTAGTACGTCGGGGAGAAGAGTAAGTTTTCCGGCTAAGTTCGATTTGCTTCGGTTTTGTAAATCGTTCTCGCTATCGCATAGCGCAATATCTGCGAAATAAAAAGATATGAAACTGAACTAAGCGGACTATCTCGGTGTTATCCCCGACGTGACATGCCAAATCAAAAGTCGGGTACTGTATGTTGAATTTTTTATGTAGTATTTCAATTATTTCCAGTGTACGTATATTAGCAAGTATATTATACTTAGTATATATAGCTATATACTTACTACGTAGCATAATCCATACCGATTTTCCTTATAAAAATTACCCATCTAAAAATGATGAATGAGATGATGATGAATAAAATACTCATTTGTAGTAATGTCTGGAAAAAACATACAACTAAGAATAGTGAAAAATTGTTTATGATAAAATATATTGAATTTTATATTTAATGTCGATATTACACGAATAGAATTCAATAGTTCATTTAGAATTATCCAAGAGTGGCTAAATTTATTCTTTGTTTAAAACATGTATTGACGTCATCTTTACCTTTTTCAGGTTCACCCTAGCCACGGTTGCTGTTACATATCCTTCGGCGGGAATGAAATTGCTTACAAAAATTACGAAGTTCTATGTAAAATTGTAGGGTAATATTATTTTTGATATTACCATAGAAACGAGTAATATAATTTTATATATACCTATACGTATTGAATTGGATAAAAACTCTTAATTACAACTTTATATATTGTTGTTAATATTATTTATTAAATGAAATATAATAATTAAATGACTTATTACTAAATTGCATTCTTTAATCGCATATGTAGCTATATTCAACCAACTATTTGCAGAAAGTTATTGAAAAAACTGCTTTTATGTCATTTTATGGCATTTATGTCAATAAAAAATCCAATAATTATTTTAGTAACGTGGAAAAATACAAAACTTAATAATAAATCAGAAGACGAAGACTTATTTTTGATATAACTTAACATAAAACAATACATATAAAAGAAAAAAAAATGAGAAATTTAGAAATCTGTTTGACATGTTAGACAGTCATTTTTTCTACTTTATCTTGAAATTTTTAAATTAATTACAATTGGATAAAAGAAAAATCTGTTGCCAGGCATCTATAGCTCTGTTCCGGTGGGTGTACTGTTAGATTTAGTAGGTTGACACTTTAGCCACATCCTTTCATAGCAAGTGAGATTGCAGTTAAACGCTATATAAAAATAATCTCAAAATGAATAAATGACCTGAAGATAAAATTATGTAGCAACTATAAAATATGTTAAACGCCATAACTGAACGGTTATATTCCACAGTCGCTCAAAATAAATATAAAATTAGGATTGTTCGTTCAGAACCACCTCGTCCAAAATTCAAATTTCCAAGAAAAGATGTTACATTAATAGTCTAGTTATAAATACAGGAACTTTGGTACCTTTTAAATTACATATCTCGAATAAAAAACAGCTGGTTTGAAAACGGCGGATGGAGAAGAATTTTTTGCGATTTAGAGGTTAGAACTGTCAAATATTATACACAATTATGTTTGAGCTTGTATTTCGTTTATGTATTCAAATTATATATAATACAATTGACGGTGTAAGCATACTAATACATACAAAGATTGAAATCTAAACTACTCTAATAAAAAGGTACAGTTTGTTTATTTATAGGTAATAATCTTTGGAACTACTGATCCGATTCTAAAAATGATTTTATTAATAGAAAACTAACGTTAAAATTCAACAAAGCAAAATCTGTAAAAATATATGTGTACATTTTATTGAAATGGCAATACCATCGATCTTAAAAAAGCCTCATTTTCATAACACTGTCCTCTGGAGGAGTTTGTGTAAACCTGTTTTAATATCAATCCAAATACTTATATATTACAATAGATTGTTCAAATTTTCTTTTACAAGACAGTATTTCAGTAAATGTCTTCACAGTTTTCGCAATATTTTTATATAATGACAAAGAATACTTATACGCTTTAGATTGGTACAGTGCGTCGTGGGTAACGTGCACCAACATAATTTTTGATTTGACAACTGAACTTAGGATTAGGATTAGGATTGGACAATACTTCCGACCGATTCCGATGATACCATATCAAACTTACCCACTTATTCATCATTCATTACTAGTAATACGACCGACAAGGCAATATTATGTCCGACTGGACAACGATTTTCAGATGTAGTACTAGACTGAAACTCTGCCACCGTGTACGTGGTAATAATCGCCAAAGAATTTTTATTTTTGCCTAATTTATATTCAGTAATTCAATACCTTGCAGACCGGCATGACGACAATCACTATGTGTGCAGATTCATTTTGTCGTGCTACAATAGAAGAAAGAGACTATAGTTTCTAGTAAAAGTATTGTTTGCCTTCATATGTAACCGGGCATTAAATTAATAGGATTGAGGAAACCCTCTTATCTTAGGTAGGTGTACCACAAAACTAGTTTGTACCATAAAACTTTAAGACTATATACGTAGTTTACTGAGTAGCTCTACACCCATAAATAAAACTAAAGCATCCGGGCAAATTGAACTTTAAAGGGCAAATAAAGAATTTTGCAATATAATGATAAAATAATAATTAAAAAATTTAACAAAGTATACTTAAATTCAATAAAAGAATTTAAGAACATCAATAAAAAAGACAATCTATAATTAATTAACCCTGATAAAAGACATAGTTCTAATAATAAAATATAATTTACTGGACATTCTGTGACTTAACCTAGAATTAACCTTCAAAACTTTTATTCGGATCTACTTTTATTATATACCACGCCACGCAAATACCAATACAAAGTGATTTTTTTCCTACTTTATTAATATAGTATAAACGGGTGAAGTTATTTGTATTCTAATACAGATTTCTGCCATAATTAATCCAATTCTGAGAATCATTTAATTTATATGAAGCTGCAGAATTCACTAGTTACATATTACGCATTTACTTATAGAATCTAAGCATGAAGGAAATTGTTAACAAAATATTCTCACAGGTACGAAGTTTTGGGTAGAAACCAGTTCTTTCTTGTAAAAGTTAATCGTAAATTAAATCACAAGAGGCAGAAAGATTAAATTATTATACTGGTTTTATATTTTTTTTTATTTTAGCGACTAATTTGAAGTAATATGGGATTATTCATTGGAAGAAAAAAAAGTTACGTTATTTACAGGAAAGTAAATGTTTACTGAATATATGTAAGTTAAAGCACAAAATGTTCATACCTTTTTGATATACTTTTTTTTGCTTGTAATGGTATCAACTAATATATCAACTTTTTACTCCAGTATATATTTTAGCTTTCAGTTTTTTTAATTCGATTATATTTAGATTGAATTATTCACGGTCCTTTAATAAACAATATAGTATAACGAAGAAAGACAGACAAAGAAATAATGCCAATTTTCAGTGAGAAATTTATAATTAATTCAAGTAAAGTCAATTTTACAAGAAAAAATATTTGATTGTAATAAATAATAAAAAATACTTTTCAACTATATTAAGCCACATCATCTGGCCATCATGTGTGGAGGTTCGTCAACAACCATCACTCCGTCCATGGGGGGAGGTCCAAAGCCTGGTCCTGGATTGTCGACCACGTTCACTGTGTTACTAGGTTCACAACAACTACTGCAACAGAGCCCCATGATATTGATCTGAAAACCAGACTTAAAAAATCAAAGACAAATAACCTCTAATGTGTCCATGCTCCTTTTTACTTTGGAAACAACACATAAAGGAATAAAACGAACGTATAAATAATAATTTATACACTAGTTTAAGCTAATTTCAACAAGTTCGAATGTAAAAATATGGTCCATGGATTTTCAATTATAATTGTAATACATGTAAATGTATAAAAAAAATTGTTTATTTCCAGTTTGTATAGATTAAGAAATAACAATAATAAAAAAATGATTTTCTCTAATTTTGTCGGATGTCACAGTAGTCCGTTCACCACGCTAAATATTGTGGGTTGGAATCCTACTGTCAATTAATGTGTGATCCACAATTGATTTTTCGAAATCTGAGTTTACTTTGTGTCCGTTAAATGAATTTTTATAAAGTCCCCCATGACGGGATTAGATAATTTAATTGTTAAAAAGTTTTAGTACTCAGGAAGATTACAATTTTATAAACAAATCAAGCGGCCACATAGGTTTTAAAAAATCGTTGAGGGCACGATTTATATGCTTTCTCCGAATAGCTTATTTTATATACTAGATATTCTATTTAAATGGCATATGTAAGGAGATTGTTATTTATGAACAAAAAGACTTTACATGAGCTAGGTACTTAATTTTAATTTTAAGTATATAAAGATTTTACGAAATCAGTTATCATATTATCATCAATCGAATTATCAAATGTACGTTTAACAAATTGGAAGCAAAACAATTTAATTTATATTTTGAGGCCACACATTTTTTCATTATTGTTTTTTAGATATAGATTTATTATTTTACTCACGTGTGTCCTCTAATTCTGGAGTAAGGAAACTGATTTATTTGGGTCGATCCTTCTATAAACCACTTTTGTCACAGTTCAAAAGCAATGAAATTGATGCCAATCATGATATCTCACAATGATAAGCTGATAAACTTTGGATTTTATAACGCCATGACAAAATTTATCAATAAGCCTGCATTCATATCACAGAGAATTACTACTAACTGAAGATTGGTATATATCATATCTTATAATTCTTATAAAACCTTTATATAACAAAGTTGAAATAAAAAAAAATTACACTAAAAACTAAAGCGTTTTTTTTTGTAGATTTTGACGTTTCACCATAATCTTATCAGATGACAAGTGAGGATGTGGCCCATGATGGTGAATACTGTAAGCTTAGACAGAACTGATTCTCAAGTGTAGTTACTAGAACACACCTATATACCTTACTGACCCTGTATAAAATCGGATGAGTGCCCTATGCGCTTCCCTTAGAGTCCGGTGAAACTGTAGAGGCCAGGTAAACAGTGCAGTCAGTTCGAAAATAAACCTCACCGATAGCTTTTTGTGATATGACAGGACGAATCGGAAACTCAAATTAGGTAAATTAATAAACGCAAATTTGAAATACAGCTATTATAAAACTTAAAAATAAATACGTTTAATTTTGAAGTAGATGTCCAACTGGTATTGTGTCGTTTCGGTTTATTAATGCCGACTATTGAATTACAGTTAGTAAATAATATTATTTGTAAATTAAGTACAATGCTAAGTATTTTTATAGTTTATAACTTCAATAATAGAGATCAGTACAAAATGAAACAGCGTATTTGTATCATTGGCCAGTGAATATTTTTAACTGAATTAAAAATATTGTCAAAATTTATAACAATGTTACTAATTACGCTTTTTGAATACTACCGCCCTGCGTATGTAACGCCAACGTTTAAAACAATAGAATTATATGATAAATTCCTCAGAGTATAATATTATTTCTACGTTACAAAAAAATTATAGGTTTTTCTCACATACCTCATACCTTACGTAATTGGTACCTATATGTGTAAAATACACCTTATTTTATCACTTTTAGGAATAAGATAGACTTATCATGTTAAAATAACTTAATCACAGTTCCGAGTAGCAATATGAACAATGCTGATAATATACACAAAACTTATTTACATAATAACACTTCGATAAACAGACCAGGACATATGTACGTAGATATCTTTTAAATAGTATGAAACAGTGTCGCTATCCGCGTCAGTTTGTGCGCTTAGTTCTAAATCACCAAAAAATTAAATATTTTTCTCTATCATTAAGTATAAATAGCCTGAAATATCTACAAAAAATCTGCATATAATAGTCACAGTCCTCTGTTTAGTAGTTCTGACGTGATTGTACATCAAAGGAACTATATTTTCATGATTATAGACTTCATGCCATAATTCTGGAAGTAGGCCTCTTTCATATTGAAGATTCATTCATTACTTGTCACATCAATTCGATTGCAAATAGAATTTAAATCTAAGGGAAATCAAATTCGTGGTTTCTACATCACAACATCTGAACTTCTTGCTCACGCGTGCGTGTAGTTCCAATGTACGTAGACTCCTCTAGCATTCATGTGATATTGGCGGGTGCTGCCTGCTGCCTATCTTCACTTTAAAACAGGCCTGTGTATGAAGTATCGATGTGAAAAATCAGGTTCGCATTTATACTCGGTCAGTTAAAAGATTTACACTTATATTAAAAACTAAAATATTCGATCTGCAAATTGTATGGTTTTTGAAATTATAGCCTTTATTCGGATTTACACTAATATGCAATTTGTAATTCTTTTAATAAAAATGATAAAATACAAGTAAGATTTCAACATCGCCCAGCCTAAACAAAATGACAAATGATAGGATGTTGCTGAGCCCTTCGAGTAACGCTATGATTAATCTGCTCACAATCTGTGAGAAATACGCGAAGGCCCATGGGTTCCAGATACAATGTTAGAAAAGAGTGAGGTTCCAGTCTTTAAGGCAGGCACTAAGATCTACCCAATTGCACAACAGTTGAGACTGCGGTACTCTAAAAACCCGAAATATTCCTTTAGAAACCATTGTTTTAAATATATTTTAATTAATTATTTACACTGTTGTAATTTGGAAAACCAATAGACTGTATTAGAACAACCGAAGTCTTGAAGAAAATATATTAGTGTCAAGGGATTAAAATCATTGTTTTCTGTCAGATATGCTAGAAGCTTTGAGCTTAACGTAGCCTCACAATCACACGATACAGTCACAAGGCTAACATGTATAAGAAAAACTTCATCTAAAACTCTTCGAAGAAAATCTTTCATTAATATTATTGAGTCTTCCCAGAACCTTCCCCACCAGGATCAGCAGGAAATATTCTATAAATTCTTGGCACCCGTGCTCCTATTTACACTGTACATACAATTATCTAAATAGAAACTCACTTAAGCTGTCGTGCAAAATATCTTTTGATACCTATGAAATTATCGAAATAATAATTAATAATTGCAGCTAAGAGAAACGGGCTACTACTTACTTGTTATGCCGAATACTATTCTTACGTGGCGGTATATGACTAACATATCGCATTTGCGAAAACTATTCCACCACAAAAGTTGTAGATATCATCCATCACAAAATTTACAACTATTATTTTTTTTAAAAGGCTTTGTACATATCAGACGTTCTGCCAATAGAACTTTTGTGAAAATTAATAAGAAGTCTGTGTAACTTCTAATAGACTTATTCTCTTTTGGTCACGATTTTCGTCTTTACCGGAGATGTCAAATACCGCGCTGGTTTAATAGACATAGTAGCACTTGCTTTCTTAATAACCGCATGATGCGGTAAGTACAAGTAATTTTCAAACCCCCCACCTTGTTTATTATAACCTCTTTACATCAATTACAAAAAATGACATTATATTTTTCTATCATACCAGTTAAAGTCAACTTTTTTACATAGAAATCTACAGCTTGTACGTGAAATATTTGTTGTTACAAGTAAATCGTTCCGGATATCCTTCTTTCCATGGTAATCGTACTTCATAACGGCCTTCATTATCCTTATTTCAGTGTCTTTGAATACTTTAAGTGTTCCATATTGATTTCGTTCAATACCTTCTGAGTCAGTTGGGTTTCTAAATTTTCTAAGCCCGAAAATTCTGAGAAAGAAAAATTAAATTAAAATTAAAATAACTAATTTCGTTGTAAGTTTGCAAACTGGGTACTAAACCGTGCAATGCCCAATCAAGTTTGGTTTCATTAGTTACTAAGTTACCTTTTCTATTTATTAGATTAGCAGTGGATAAAAATCCTCCCAGTAATAATCCTACACTAGTCATGTTTCCGTCCCCTTTGTCACTAATATGGATGTTAATGTGTTGTATTATGTGGATCGAATATATATATTCATATATAAATCTTTATTTCATTTAGGGACTCAGATGCGCAAAGAATATGTTAGTCCTACCGTACCCATATCTGAGTTTACGCAGTGAACCACAGATTTTGTTTTTATCATCTTATTTGTCTAAATATCACCGCACAAGTAATGAGCTACTTCATTATAAATTGGTTTCATACTTAAAGATTTCACTTTATCTTATCTGATATAAGACCTCTGAGCACCACTATTTAAAAGAACCTTAGTAATAACACTATTTTTATTAAACATAATTATTATTACAACTATTTGTAAAAGTGTAGTTTGCAAATTATGGTGGAAAATCATGACTTCTGTAGAATTAGTCTTCTTATTGTTAACATTACTGCTCGAATACTTACTTGAATATATTATGTACTACACTTGTATTAGCTTCTGGACTCATTACACTTTACAGTCAAATGATTCTTAGTATATAGTGGACATATTGGATAATTGCGACAACGTTTACAATTATAACCTACTTTTAAGCAAACAAAACAAGCATTTTTCTTCTTTTGTCTCTTTTCTACTCTAATGAAAAATTCTGACTTTGTAAGAACTCATAAAATAAACGATACAGGAGCTGCGTTTTGAATGTTTCTATTCTTTTACTCCTTAACTACAAAACACGTTACGGCTGGTTCCTTGAACGAAGTACTCGGCCTTTGATCGAAATTTTCTGGCAAAATTCGCATTTCACTTTCAACCTCAAGGTTAATAAAATTCAGTATTCGAAAAGTAAGGTCCTTTGCCTCGTATTTTATAATATGTTGTGATTTCGGTAGCTCCGTTATGGGTCCCCGCCACATATAATATAGCTCCGGTGAAGGTCGATAGACATTTTAAATCAATCTTAAAATTAATCAAATCAATGCTTAAAATGGCCTTCTACTCATTTTATGCTCATACTCCTTTGCGGATTGCAGATCAGAAAAACTTTGATTCGCCTGATTAAAAACCATGACTTCTGATTTTGATCGTAAATTCTAAAACTAGATTAATGCAAAGGCCGTGAAATAGGCAATTGCAGGTCGAGTATAAATTTGAAGGTCGAGCCGTAGAAATGTGATTTTTTGATTGTTTATATCAGTTTTGATTTCAATTGAGTCCTCAATGTGCCTTCAGCCACTTTATCAACTTTTAGCCTCCTTGTGTTTTCAGAGTCGTCAAATTCGCTCCGGAATCAGCTAGAAGAGTGATGAAGACCTACTGAAACAATATCCAGGGTAACATTCAGGATTTCTCTAGTTTAAATAAGTTGCTATTTCTTCAGGTACTTTAGCTATTTTATGTCTTCCAATGATCTGCTTCGTTCCAATGACTTCCCTTTCTGAAGGTTAAGAAAAAACCTATCTGATGTTTTTCTCGCTGGACGAAGATTATTGTATTTTTTACATATGTTAGGAACTCTCCTCGCATTACAAATATCCGGTGAATCTTTGTTTTAGTGTCGCGCAACGTTATTATTGCTTTGTCATCATGAAATTCTATGTCTTTTGTGGTAATATTATAGAGTTCGATATATTTAATAAAACTCATAAATCCAGCCATTTTGGCTTAACTGCGTCGCAAATAAATAATGAATAATTATATTTACCTTTTGTCGCTAAATGTATATCATCTGGGGTTAAAATTAAAAATTGCTTTATATTTTCGCTAGTAAATTTTTCGATTTTTTGTTTTTGAATTCGGTTGATTGTCGTTTAAGAAAAGTAGTTAAATTTCCATAATTTTTCAAGTTAATGTTATTTTGAACATGACATTAATTACATTTTAGCATGGAATAAATTTGGCCCATAATATAGATAGCTTTTTAGTTTTAGCAATCTCATCAAAATACGGCAAAAATACTGCCTAGGAGAAAATGTACACTTTTTCTCGTTTTTCCAACTCAACAAGTTTTCATATACTTTGATGTATTTTTCTTTTGACTTTGCTTGAAGCAGGTTTTGCATTGTCAATTTGGCTCCAGAATCTTAAATCTGGTGGAGTACAATCAATCTCCATTTCACTCTCTGAACCGTTGGAACTCATTATGAAATTTATATTAATTAAGTATGTAAGTAACAAATCAAGACGAATTTTCAGCTTTGCCGCCAATTTTCTATTTATCATCTGTGCCGAAAGGCAAGCGCATTTATGGCTATACAGTCACGTGAACGCAATTTGTACTAAACAAAGAGACTTACTTTGGTATACCAAGAATTATAAAAGAGATACACCAAAGAGTATTTAATAACGCCAGCACGCCGTTTCCTACAAGATTGCTGGGGCGTTGTGATGTTCCAAATTCAAAAAACGCTCCTGCAATGGATTTGATTTTCTTTGTCCGTTAATTCGATCCTTCACGTGTTCTTTTTTCGAAAATAATGACAATAATTCCATGCACGTGTGAAAAAACGAGTTTTTATCTTTGTCATACCGAAACTTAATTAAATAAAGCGTGAATTTTATGCGTATATTATTGTAAAGCCGCAATCGCAAATCGTCTAACTACTGATCTTTGTTCTTTTAGACTTTCCATGACGTTCACCAATTTCTATCACTTCAGGTTCGTATTTATAGTACGTTATTAGAAAATGTACACTAATATGATAAATAATAATAATACATTTGCGTTAATACGACTAGCACAGTGGTTGTTACGCTCATGCAACTATCAATAATACAAAAATACCACAACCATAAGATGTATGTCTTTCAACGCGTTTGTTAACGGTTTCCGCATTCATAACTAGGAATGTAAATGAATAAAACTTTGAAACAGATGAATGACTGTAAACATGTTCCGTTTTCCAAAAGTTTCTTTATTTGCCATGACATTTCACCGACCAAATCCAGGGCGTGGTGGGCCATGGTTCGGAGGTCCATGATGAGGAGGTCCGTGGTGAGGAGGTCCATGGTGAGGAGGTCCGTGATGAGGAGGTCCGTGACGAGGAGGTCCGCGATGTGGGGGACCGGGTGGTCCTGGCGGTGGTGGTCCACAACAGCATGAGCAGAAAATACCCATATTTTCTGTAATTATGACATAATGAGTTATACATTTTCGTAATATATATTTTCCTATTAACTTTGATCATATTTAGTAAGTATACTCAATGAACATTTTTAATCCTTAGAGGTGTTTTATTCTATAAATGTATCTATATATTTCAGTGCTTTTATATTACAAAACTAATAACCACCTAACGCAGATCCGCACGTGTCCGACAAATTGTATTAAAAAAATGTAAAGTTGTGAAAAGATGTAAAATTACAGAAATGCTTTTTCCCAAAATATTTGTAGCTACCACACGCACGCAACCTACTGTAACATGTAACGTGTACATTCAATATGTAAATGCTAACGGTATCCGTGATGTGATTCACCATCAGGAATATATTTGAAACTTTAACCTACTATATATAAACCCCTCAGTACTCACTTATAGTATATAAGAAAGTAACGAAAATTTTAACTTATACATTATCTGATAATTTGTCTTTAAAGTGTTATTATATAGATATAATATGCCCATATTCTCAATATATGACTTTGAGACTTTAACAAAAATAATTGTCGGTTTTCTATACATCGAAGCTAAACATTTTCAAGGTTCACACTTAAATATTACATTATCATAGTCTACATCTCGTTAGTGTCACAAATAAACAAACAATTTTATAAAATTAGTTTTATTCAAGTACAAAATTGTTATGAATATGAGATATGTGTGTTAGGTAGGCATGTAGTTGCGTACTTTATCTATGTTTATTTATTAGCCTCTCCTGCGAATATTCCCTTAATTACCGAAAATGTATGTATGTAGTTCTCATTCATATTGGTACAATATAGGATTATCAAGAAATGGTACACGCAAAAATCAATTTAGGTATATAAAATCAATACGTTTTAAAATTTGTTGAAGGTAACGTACACTTTATAATTTATTTGTATACCAGTTGTCTCTTCGCTGAGTAATTTTATTATGGAACTCTTAAGGTAATACGTATACAATCTAATATGCTATTAGGAAGACCTATTCTACCTTCAAAATTACTAATAATTGCATACAAAGATTCGATAATTATATTCTTAATTAAAAATATAGATAATGGTAAAATCTTGAAATTTTTCATGATTATAAAACTATCTATCTATATGTAAGCTGTTTTTAATATTTAACAATTAGAACAGTTCTCATTGAAGTCGTTACAATATACTCAAAAGTTGCTATAATTATGGAGTTATGTATACGCAAGCGCGGTAATGAACACAAAATGGCCGCCAAATTGACCAAAAAGACAACATAATAAAAAAGACAATATATGAACTTCAATTATATTTATTTCGGAGATTACCCGGAACAAACACACAAATATAAATTTTCATATCCATTCAGTAAATACACACACTTACGTTATCATATGTATTAGGTAAAAAACTTGAAGTATATCGTTTTTCGAGGTAGCCTTCGAAAAGATTGAACCTATTTTAACTAGATTTTTACTGATGGTGGACTTTTCAGAGCATTGTCTACGTTCTATATCATTACGGTTTTTAATAGGGACTAAGTAGTCTTAAAAAATTATAACAGATTTTACTTTTACACGGTAAAACGCTTGTATGAGTTAAATAATAATAACAAATTAATAATGAAAAAATATAAAGCAGTCCACAATTAATTCATATAGAGAATACTTACTTAGTTGCTATGAAACAACAAAACAACTTTCAAGAGAGCGAAGTAGCGAACATCAACTAGTGATAATAAAGAGTTGAAAACAAACTAATTTTGGTAGGGAATTCTAAATAAAAATTGCTACGTACTAGCTATAGCATTACTCATACTGATAAGTGATAAATAATTAATTGATTAAAATAATTATAATATAATCTTGTACTTACGATTTATATTAAATTCCTTGTAGAATCAACTCGATTTAACCAGGGTTAAATGTAAACAATAACTAATGTAAACTTTTGTACGTAACCGACCGTGACTCTGCGCTCAATATTAGTTTCTGCCTACACGTATCAATACACTTTTGAGATTACCGCTTTATCTTTATTTCCATCAAAAATAATGTTATCCTCATTGTTAGTTATTACCATCGTTTTTCAGTTGTAAATATGTCTAGATATTGTTAACTATGAGTCATTTTCTTTACATTCATTCAACAGGATCTTTCATAATATACCTCGAAATATTTTATCAATATATATGTGTACGTAATTAAAAGAAGGAAATCCGGATTGAATTGACATAAATAACTGAGCCTTTAATAAAATATAATTAATTATAATAATAACTAGTCACTATTTCATATAATACTAAATTGTGTGTAAAATTAAATAGATTGCAAAATTTTGTATCGTTATTCGTGATAATGTATATATATATATATATATATATATATATATACATTACACTTTAAGTAATGGCGTAATACAAACTATTATTTTAGGTCTTAAATTTTTTTTAAATATCGCTTCGAGATGTATTTTAGTACTGTTTACGTAACAATGATGATTTTACGAGTAATATTTAAAAGATTATAGTCCAATACACTAGAATATAACTAGCTGTTGCTCACGACGTTATCTGCGTTGTTTATTATCTTAATAGTATATTTTATGTACGGAGAAAAAAAACGCAAACACCACACCGCTCGCCCCACTTCTTCACGCCAAGAAATCACACATCGCTGGTGGCGTAGTGCTTATAACGATCGTTATTTCTTAAAACTTGAATAACTTTATATTAAATGAAGCTATCTGAATTATTTTTTAAAATAAAGAATTTAGATTAAACCAAAAACATTTGAGCGACATCTATACGAGTTACCAGTCATTATAATTATAAAATGAAACGACTTACGGCAAAACATAACAAATATTATATTTTATAGGTATGTGATATTGTTCTTTGGAATATGATTATAAAATAGGATGCTGTTGTCTTTGATGCTGCTGCTAAATCTTTAATGAATTATATTATTATGTATTTTTATTATTTCAACGTAATTTAACATAAGTCATAGGAAAATAAAATTATATAAAAATAAAACGGAAATTTCATTTCATATATAATATTAAAATATGACCTTTTATGGTTTTTTCCTGCTACAACCGTCCTCATTCTTATTTGCTCCATGTTCCTCTTCGATCATCTAACAATCTCGAAGTTTGTATTGTATAATAAGATTTCTTTGTAAATTTCTTTGTGCAGTGACTCCTATCGTGCCTTTATTTAAACCACATCTCATTCAAAATGAACAATACACTTTTTATCTCTGTATTAATAATTTACAATATTCTATTTATATTTTTTTAAAACGCCTTCCGTAACTGTTGACATTTTAATTCTTTACAATTGATTGTAATCACGCGGATAAAATGATTTCTCATATTCTATCAAACGATTACTGTTTACATAAGTACTAGGTATAGTTATATATCAAATAGTTATAGGTAGCTATAGTTACTAGGTTACATAGGTATACTCTGTAATATTGCAAAGGTAATAATATTCTTATTCTGTATATGACATGTACAAATTTATATTTCAATTTAACTATTATATTATACATTTAATTTATTTTTCTTGAAATACATTGTGAAAACTCGTTTCCTTTATAATTCTAAATAATATTATGAGTGTGACATTTAATTTTACATAAGTGAAATTATGGTATATATTATTATAAATTAAAATATATAATTAGACGTATATTTATTTATATTTATAACAGATAAATGATGTTAGCCTTTACGTTACAATATCATTGTCCTACCCAATAGAAAAAATCTCATAAATTTTCATTCAAAAAAGAAAAAAACTATGTGGAAACAATGAGTTTATATGTAGTGGAAAAGATCTTATATTCTGATAATTATCTCATAAGTAAAGTTAGAACAAATTCATTTATATTCCTTATAAGTAAGACAGAATTTTATACGCAACGGTAGGTATTTTTAACCTTTTTTTATGATATTGTCTAAGACATTTAAGACACAAATATTATTGAAGCTTACAATTCTAGTTTTTTGGAACGTGAGATCTTATTGAGATTTTGTGAGGATTAAAACAAAATAATTTACCTATCGAATCGTATGAAAGAGTCATGAGAACTTATACAAACTTTAAAATAATAATAACATATATTGAGTTTTATTACTATAATTTGTAGTTTTAATCAGTTTTGAAACGTGTAATCTCAAAGAACATACAATTATAATTCCTCATTCATTGAAAACTGAAACTCCTAACAGTTTTAATTAAAATCTCATAACACTTTAAAATTCGGCGATTCTCATAAAAACAAATTCATATTTTATCCTTAGAATAATAACGCATCAAAATTGTATAAGATCTTTTCCACAAAGTAAGCTGCTGAATCATAACCCTGACGTTCCTTAGGAAAATTTACTTGAATCAAATTTACCATTTCATTTGTACCGCTATTATCAATGTTTATGTTTCTAATTTGAAATGTAAACTTGATATGTGCTGAGAGAAAAAGTAGATTCAATTCGCTAAAGCCTGTATGGTGGTGGTGGCTGCGTGATGACAACTGTGGCTGATCGCGGCGATGGATGGTGATGATGTATGACAGTGGTGCGTTGTGGAGGATCGGAACAACATTCACAGCAGCACCCAGGAATGCAGCAGCAGCAGCACGGACGACAGGAGAAGTTGCAACCCATCCTACAACTATAAAATCAACATTATACATCAGTTTTTTTATAGTAGTTCTAAGTCTTTCGCCCGTTTTAATGTATATTCGATCTATCCCTCGGGAACAGTATTAATCACGCAAACAAACACAAAGTGAATAACTCCGATGGATTAATTTTCTTGTGCAATATGGCACTTTTTCGAACTTACTATGTGCTATTGACCAGAAGGGCCATTACAGCTTCACCAGCCTTTTTAAGCGAGCGCTTAAGGGCATCAGCCATATGGCAAGAAGCTCAAGGGCATTAAAGAGGCCGAACCTTGGCTTGGACTTTTGCCTTGAACGCACAACAACGCGAGTCTATCTAAGCTAACCGAGATAGCTAAAGTAATTAATGTATGTGTGCCTCACGAATGTGTATACATATTTCGGGTCTAACATATCCCTACAATTCCGCTTGGTTACTGGATATACGCAGGTGATTCAGTAATACGATAAGCCTGAGAACGTCACAATAGCGAATGTTGCTGTGTATTAATATAACCGTAAAAATTTAAAAGCTAAATCCTAACTAATATATCAATGCGAAATTTGTCAGGAGTACAGAAGAGCACACAGGGAAACTCTCATGCAGAAAAATGTACTGTTCCCGAGGGATAGACCAAACCTAAATTATGTGGGCGTAGCCCCGAACCAAAGTTGGTTTTAAATAAATATCTCTCGACTTTTGTTTAATTCGGTGGTATACAACCTTGGCGAACCAAATTTAGTAGGTATGCTAATAAAAGACTGTGACTTTACATAGTAATTACATCACACGCGATATTGAATTTTATGAAACAACTTAAATGTAGAAGAAAAAAAATAAAGTATACATTTGTACAGTCCTATACAGTTTTTAGATAATATAATTAATATATGAAAATAAGTTCAAAACAATATCAAGATCGTTTTAGTTTTATATATAAGTTTTATTACAAATAAACTTATGATTTAATGGATTCATGTGTCGTAGAAACTTAATTTTTACACTATTAATGCGTTTTAAGTATTTATCTACAATTGTTGCTGATAATATATTTCTAAATATTCCTTTTGAGATAAATTAATTCATTTTAACTTATTCTGAGACGTGGGACTGGATGGGAATTGAATTTTAATTGAATTTTAAAATACAATGGAATTGCATTCAAATATTAGAAATAGTTCCATTTTCCAAGTAAGAATTCTATTTTTTAGTTTTTATTTAATCTAAAATAGTTATTTCACTACTAAACGAAAAAAAAAATACAGTGACGGTGTAATTGTAACCAAATTACCATTTTTACTGTGAATATTAAGCATTTAAGTATGCAAAGAGTTAAATAGCCGTCCACAGAAAACTTACCTTAATTAAATTACTCGTTTTTCATCTGTACATAGGCTGTGGGGGGTACTGGTATCCTGGTTGTGGAGGTGGGTATCCCGGGTAACCGCCGGGGTAACCACCATCCGGGGGCGGAGGGTAAGGGTAACCGTGGGGCGGCGGTGGCTGTTCAACAACGACGGGCGGATGGTGAACGACGACCGTTTGCGGCGGCTGTTGCTGCTGACCGCATGCGTTCGGACACAGGCAGGGCACTAAGCAACACGCACTAAGCGCCAGACAGCAAGGGTTCACACATAAATCGCAATCTCCACAGTCGAACGAAAGACACAGGCCCATTCTTTTGATGTTATCCTTTTTAACTAAAATGATAATTTTGCGTTATATATATATATTCGTAACACGAAACGTTATCATATATATTTATTGAGTGCTCAAATATTTATATCCATACCACGAAACGTTATCACGTATACTTATTCAACGCTTTATATAAATCTTTTGCTACAGTTGTATGTCCCTAGTTTCAAAATGGCCGATTCTTATCATGTTATCGCCAGTCGGTTGAGTCTTGATAAAAGTGATAACATGTGACTATGAGTCACTCCTGAATACGCCTTTAGACACATATTTTTATGAAATAAGAGTTCGATCACCTACATTGAGATGAAAAATGTATGATTAGTTTTAAATAATCTGTACTAGTACTAATATAAAAAGCAACAAATGTATTGTTCGACAAACTTCATACGAACCCAATTTCTTCTCTAATTTCTTCACTACTCTGAGATACCAACAGACAGACAATATTTTTTTTTAGAGTTATGCGATTTTTAAATATAAATTTCTTTTAAGGTTATAATTTACAACCGATTACGTTGCTAATTATTTATAAAGAATTTCACTATTCTATATTTTTTACGTTGAAAATGTTTTAATACCTATAAAACCCATGTTGAATCTAAATAATTACAAATATAAATAAACACACCTGATATTAAAACTGTATAACGGGACACCAAACTAATTAAAATTGTATTTTAACAACTAAGTCGAACACACTTGAAACGGTAAACGCTTAATAACAATTAACAACTGCCACTGTTCGATAACTTGCTAGCATATAATTAACATTTAATTTAATACACCTTTTCCCCAACATATTAAATTACTTTGTGACACGGTTTTCCTTCGGTAACACTGCAAAACGTCGAGTTAAAAAAAATGACGTCACCAATAAACATAATTTAGTTAATAATGCTAAGTAAGTATTTTTGCATGTCAACTGATAATTCGTTTTTTCGTTAAAATACATTAGTATAATTATAAATAGTTAGTCATATGACAGACATGAAAGTATACTCGTAAATCTAGTTAATTATTCATGATTACTTACATCACCACCTCCTAAGTCGAACCAACAAAATTTGCTATAATTACCTAACTCTTTAAAATGTATAATGAACAAATATTTTATAATAATTATAAATTTATTTAAATCTACCGGTTTTATTTATCAACAGATTATAATCGGCATAGAGAATATAACATCAATTTATTTCTGAATAAAATTATTTCAAAAAACAACATCTCTTGGAAACGTAATTTAGTTATATAGTTATTTGATATTACATATCAACTATAATTTTGACGGATTAATGACTTCCATTAAAAATATTGGTTCTGTAATGAAATGTACGATTGGATTATATTTATATTTGATTGTAAATCAAACGATAAATAATAATATAGACAGATTAAATTAGCGCCGACAGTGAATTCTAATGAAATATTACGTCAATTTGATATTCCTCGAAATCTTATCAAATTTGGAACTCCGCGAACATTGTGTTGATAACTTAATAAATCGAAAATAATATCACATGACTTTTTCAATTGTCTGTAGGTATTAATACAAGTGGACGACTAAAGAACTTGTTAGTATAAGCAAAGCGTTTTTGTAATATGCTAGTTTAGTACATCTATTTCAAATAAAAGGTCACAAATTTGTGTTCCTTACCTTAGTTTTATTATATATTATAAAGAGAAAAACATAGCACTAATAACAGCCTTCACGTTAAATTACAGTATAAAAACAATAAGACCGAACGAATGCTTCAAGTCGACTCTTTGTTGTGATTTGTCATTCTGTCTCTCTGGGAAAAACTGCGATGACGCGAACGCTTACGCATAGATACCCTACGAAATTGACATCAACCCACCTTCTTCACTTAGTACGTAAAACTGTGAGTGAGAAAAGGAAAGTTATATTTTAATAAAACACTACCTTAGTTTACGTCACGCTGGAAAACGAGTGCGAGTATGAAAGACCTTGCTGAGCTGCGTGCTAAACAATTCATATTTGTAAAAGGAGTTCCGATAAATTACTCATTTTAATACTAGTATATTTAAAGTTATATGAAACGTATATATTATAGTTATTTTTATAGGTCTTCTGACTACACGCAATTCTTTATTGTGTTATTATGTGAATTGCTATTTAAATATTTCTAAGCGTGTATTATATTTATTGGCTTTTATGTCTAAAATGATAAGGGGTACTACGATTAAGATAACGTATTAATTAAACTCGACACTGAATTAGCGCTTTCCAACCTATATACTAATACACCTCCTTAATTTTTTTTTACCTCGCCCCGTTACGTTTTATAAAACATAATAATAATAAATTATTTTGGATAATAAATAACGTTGTTATAAAAATACTGAAGACTACAATGTACTGATATGTAGCGAATCTTTATGGCACTCCAAAAGTAGCACCTCTGAGTTGCAGTAGGTACTAAAGGATTTACATAATACAGTAAATAATGAAATTAGGTACCTATTCGGTTAAAACTAGTTATCACCCGATTTGTCGTATACTATGGATTGCTTTACAACGAATGTGCATAAAACAGGATTTGATATCACGATGCACACACTACCACGCATTTATTAGATAATAATAAAAACCTCTTGTGGAATATTACTCCTTACTCCGTATACTTCCAATATAACCACCCCGAAAATATAAGCCGGTAAGAATCTCACTATCTGTTAACGCAATGGAAAAATACATTCCTCTTTCTATCGACGTACAATGTATCCACAGAGATGTATTTAAGTAATAAAGAAACTTAACCACCACTACTTACTATATGTTGCATTTTCAGCCCAATCGTTAATTTGTAATGAGTGTTATCATATCCCATATGTAGATATAATAGGCGTATTCAGAAAATGGCGATATGTTGGACATATTCTGCTTAGCATGTCGTATTAAGGTCTCATCAGTGGTGGATTTGCACTAAGACCCAGGAGGCCCGGGCCTAGGGCGGTCAGATATTAGGGGCAGCCAATCGTGACAACAAATTCACTCATGATAAGTAGAAATAATTCAAAGTACGTAAATATTTTAAAGGCTCGCGCACATTGTGGTGTGGTGGCTAGTACTTACTACATGGGCTGGGGCCTAGGGTGGCCAAGACTGCAAATCGGCCACTGGATCTCATCTTACAGTCTACTGATAAAGGGACACTAAAGTACCTTGAGGTTACTTAAAGGACGCTGATTCAAATGGTGTCCGCTGGTAAGAACTGGAAATGACGCGTACGATTGAGGTAAGTAATGATCCCTTCTACGAGTCATATGTCACGATAAGCGACCCCAGGCTTGTATCATCGTTAAGAAAATATTAACTTCTATTAAATTAACTATTAATTTCAAGAGATATCGACGGTTTGACAAGGTTGAATTGTTTCATACCGGAGGAATACTGTAACCTCTCACGGTTGGTGCACACAAGGTCAATATTCACTAGTTATACTTTTTCCTCATGTATTGTTGTGTTTACATCGGTTTTTACTGTTTGTAACCTCGCTACGGTCCTGTAGATAATCAGTTAAAGTTTTTATCGTATATATTCATAATTTCCATTTATTACCATACGCTTAATCCTTACCGGAGCTTAGTAGATACAGATATAAAACCGGTTAGAGGCCATTGATAAATCATTTCTATATATGACAATAGAAAGGCTTCAATACTTTTTGAGCTATCGATATTTGTAGAAAAGCTTAAAAAATAACGTAACATGGTAGAATAGAAGGAATCTCGTAAAACGACAAATGTTATGTGTTTTAATTTAGGAACCGCCCCTTGTAATTATATGTTTGAATTATTATTATTTACGATGACTTTATTGTGATCATGAATTTTGCAGAATGACCTCAAACCGCTTAACAAAAAGGACTAAATTCATATGCGACTTTTAATCTGCAACGTAAAAATCACAGAGATATGTCAACATAATCACAGTAATCTGAAATTCTTATCATAAGTATACCGACGTCACACTGAATCAATGCCAAAAGTTAGACGGGAGCTCAGTTTAGTACGATAAACGGAGAACGCGTATAATAAAAATGTTTGAAAAAAATAAATAACAGTAACGTAATGAGTGGTGATGATTATTCGGTGATCGCACTTGCGGAAACAACGAGGACATTTGTTAAATCAGTTAGAGCAGAAGAATCTAATCGATACACGAAAAAAATAAATACGAAGTTTCATCGAATTAAAGATGACGAAAATGAGAAGGATACTCTTTTTCGGAGATTACCGAGCATTCAGTCATCGTTGAATCCGTTTTGTAAGCTGTGCAGTAGTTTTCGAAAATTAAATTGTTTCAAGGGTAAAGAAGAGGAGGAAGAGTTACCGATGATGGAAGTTCCGAGACACAAAAGCATCGACATAGGCGTTGGATTGGCGCGAAGAGTTTCACTTTTTTTGTTCACGAAAAGAACAGTGTGCGTGCACCCTTACCATCCCTTCACTCCAGAACAAACCACTAGAAAAATTCACATATTTTCAGATGATTAAGCCTATGTCTTTCATTGTTTTTGACATTGGATTTGTGTCTAATAGGCATTTTTTGAAAATCTTTGTAACGTGCTGATGGTGTTGAAAGTATGGATGAACAAAACTGAAACTCAAACAATTATTTGTAACAATTGTAGCACTTTAATGTGATATTTGCCGTTTATTAAAAATGGATGAATATATAATTAAAATCCCTAAGTCATATTTTTATATCAAATTATTATAATAAACAACCGCTATTCAAAATACCCTAAACCTCTCATATTCAATTTATAAAAATAAAGAAAAGATGAAGGCAAATATAATATTATGGTTGTTTATATTGTTCCATACAAACGGATTATTGTAATAAAGGTACAAATATTGCTAGAAACCGACAGACATAATGGTAAGTAACGAGTAGAGTGTTTTAGTAAGATTAAAGTATTCGTTATAATTTGTGATTTTATTTGAATTTGGAAGTAAATGTTCTGCATTCACCCGTTTCACTCTATACTCCAAGGGAATCACTTAGAGGACGAACATTCAATTTTAGATTATCCGATACGATGTCGTTATCAGATATCGCATATAAACTGCGTAAATTATAAATTATGTACATACTCGTCTTTTACATTATTCTGATAATTTATGTTTTGTTTACTTTTGGGATCTATCAGTTCAAAACGATCATATACGTATTTACACACTTTTTGCCGATACTTAATCTACTATACACATATACTTGTATAACGTGCTCAAATAATAATTGAAATCGAAGCGATTTCACTATTAGATATATCTAAAAAGTTGATAAACTGTCCATCAGTTACAGTATCACTAATGATATAATTAGTGTCAGTTAATGATATCGTATCGGTTAACGTTGACAGATTCTAACACTATAACAATAACACAAAGGTGAGGAGGAAATATAGGTACCTTGACATTTTATCTCTTTACGTCACCTTGTTACTTACTACATTGTCAATAATTAATTAATTAAACGGAGATTATTCGGCAATCAAATAGTTTAAGCAACAATGCGTTGTTATCCCTGACATAAAATACCATCTTCAGTTTTATAAAAATTGTTATATGGTTAAGACGTGATAAGATGCCTCAGGATAAAGCAATTGTCTTAACTATTTACTCTACTTTAATTGTGTTTAGACAAACGCTCAGCTTAAACTTTACCACATGTGGATTAATTATGGAACTGAGGAAACAAGGCTTCCCTCAAAATCAGTTGTCTGATTGTAAGTATGATACCGACTATTTATTTAATGCCATAATAAATCATTTCAAATGTTTACGCGCTTATATTTTTACTTTAATGGCTTTGTAGTTGTATTAGTAATTGTGAACTGAGCGACGTGAAAGATTCACTGACCGGACGACTACTATAGTTAATAAAACTCATTTTTCCATCACCATTAGGTGATGTGTAAACATATTAACCTAATAAATAATTCCATAATTATTTAAATTCACACCAAATACAAATTAGCTCTAAACCCTTTCTAATTTATTGAAGTTGTACTTATTTTGGCGCGTTAGGAAAAAATGATGAGACTAAATTTTTACAAGGCGCGCGCACACCTTTACGAAAAACCGACACCCTGAAGTTACCTATAGTCAACACTTCAGTTTTTTCACAACAGATGTCGCTAAATGTATTCAAAAAAAGTTAGGAACAAAGTAAAAGTAAGGAGGACACCTACGTATGTTTACGTGAGAACTGACAACTGTATTCACGATATTTATTTTTTCTATTGTTAGTGTCGTTTTATCTACAAACGTAGAATAAGGCGAAAAGTAAAATTTTTAAAAAGATTTTTATCTTGTTACGCCAAAGAAGTATAACTTCTAACACGTGTACATAAGTACACACAGACTTTTTTTATATACTTTATAGATTTTAGTGTTTGTCCACAATCTCCATATTAAATGGTCTAAGATCGTAAGCACACTAACCTAGAGGAGACTGGCTTTCAAGTGCAGCTATCGCAACACATTAACAAGTGCTTGGTGACAGATTTTCAACTTGCGAGTGGTAGCTTACCATGCGGACTTAGAAAAAGGTCTATCACCATGCTATGGTTTCATCACTATGTTTTCCGACGCAGTTGCAAGGATTCGGACTTTTGTCGATCGATGTGGCGTCCGACAACGCTATTACCTAAGTCATCATCGCTTCAAACGAAAGAACTCAGAACACGATGTGAAAGCCACCTATTTCGTAGGCCGCATAATCCTTTTAGCGTTGTTTAGATATTCTAGATTAGAAACACAAATACAGAGATATAGTATTACGAAACATAACGTTTATTTGGTAATTTTATTTACTATTTAATCACCTATATCTATTTACAATCTTAGACGCGGCTGGCTTCTTCAAGTACGTAACTAAATCGAGAGGTTCTTAGCAATTTGAAAATGGTAAATAGGCGAGTGAAGACTAAGAAATACTCTACCGTTATATGATTTTTGTTACTATTTTATTGTCTACAGAAAGCTCTGGCTCATAGTAGGATTCCAACCAACTTTGCTTCGGTACCTAGGAACGATTTTGACGAGCACCTTTGAAATATTAGGTATAAGCTAATTTAGAATTAATTATTATAAAAACTTCTGGCAATGCATTGCGTGTAACGGAAAAAAATGAAGACTAAAATTAAAAAATAATTGAAACCATACTTAAGAACTCAAAAAGTTTATTATTCGTAAGAAAAAAAAATCGTTTTTGCAGGGGTGTGTCTGATCAATGCTGAAAGTTCTAAGCGCACCGATGCTATTGGTGGACCTGACGAGGATGGCTCATACGATTACGGACTATTTCAAATTAACAGTCGTTATTGGTGCAGCGATAGTGATCATCCTGGCAAGATTTGCAATGTAAAATGTTCAGGTACACATTATGCCCTACTATAACTACTTCCTTTGTTAAGTTCACAAATAAATAATCCAGAAAAATATTACTTAGAATGTTTCAACAAGCTTGTAGCTTAAGTATAAAATTGTGTGGATTAGAAAAATATAACCCTAGAGGAAACAGAACTGTTAAGGAATAACGCTAACCCAACAATAATATGTTAGTCGCCAAATATATTGGAACTTCGTACAGTTCCAAACCCATTTTAGGAGATAGTTTTAGTAGCATCCGGTTAAGTAAAAAACCTGAAAATAATCCCAGGTAAGATTAAAGAACTGAGAAATTGTTTTTAAATGTATTAATTTTTATACCTAATAGCCACGTCAAGTCAAATACAGCAAATAATAAAATAAAAAATCGTTTATCTTAAGCGTGTACGTTAACATTCTTTACTATTTTATATCTAGATATCTTATAGATAAAACAATGCAACGCCAAAGCAATTTAATTATAACTTTCATTAAACCTTTATAGATCTAACGTTTGATCACAATCTCACCTGATATTACCTGACGTGTAGTCAAAAATGGTACTTTAGTACTAGAATGGTATTTTAGCGTAAATAGTAACTGCATCGATAGTCCCAAGTACTGCTATTACAAATTTAAATAGCAATTGTATTTACCCTTGCCAATAATAATAGTAAGCATTAATTAAAAAAATATAGCTTAACATTTTTGGTTCGTGGCAGTCACTACTAAAATTTGGTAAAGCCAGTATATCAGATAATGAAAGCTCAAATCTCAGAAAGGCGACACATTGTATCCACCATTTCTATATACAATATTGAAATGGAGCCGTCAGATTAATAAACAACACCGTTTAGCCCTTCACCATGCCCGTCCATATAGCAGAGTCTTTTAAACATGGAGATGGTTTTAGGCTACTCATTTTACCCTAACACGCCATTGGGTGCCGCTAGGGTACATTTTATCGTTATTGACTTTTGTATTATAATTTAACGCAGACAAGTGTGAGGCAGTTCCTAATGTACTATATAATTTATTTTTAACAAAGACTTTCAAGAAATAATAAAACAACAATCTATTATCGAAAAAGTTTTTATTTAAATCAGATTTGCTGGATGACGATATAACACAGGCTTCAATTTGCGCCAAGAAAATCTACTTGATACAGGGGTTCAGCGCGTGGCTCGGTTGGACGAAACATTGTATAAACAAATTAATGGATACAAGCAATTGCTGAAATAAAAATCTAATCTAAACGAAAGGGAAATGACTTTTTTTTCTAATTACAGCCGTATAAGTCCTCTGTGATACATTTCGTTTCATATAAAAATAAGAAGCTTAATATATATCCAATTTTCGAGGTTTATTTTGTAGTTATATATATCGTAGGTTATAGTCGAAGTTCTGGCAAAACAAACTAAATATTTTTAGAGGAATTCAAAATTAACATTTAGTTTATCCTTAAGTTGTCTCGATGTTATATATATATAATATTTTTCATATGTATACCTAAATCTGTGTTTTGCACATGTATATTCAGAGCGGTCAGAATGTTTGGCGAGGTACTTGTACTTGGTACACTGTACTTATGTAAACGTCAGGTTAATATTATATATTACTATCTCTAAGACAAAATAATTCGTAATCGTTCATCACAAAATGAGTATTACACATATATTTAGGTATTTATTAAGCGCAATCACAACAATAAAATTTTATTAATATAAATTTGACATAAAAAAAATAAAAAATTATATTCTTTATTCCCATCAATTCCTCTGCTTAATTGTTAAGTCAGCTATTCCTATCAATTGTTCTCTTAAACAGCGTACGTACTCTGTGGTCAATGACCAAAATATGAGTAGTGTATAGACCAGAAACAAATAAAAATTGTGTAGACTAGACACAAATAAGAATTAGTCTAACTCTAGACGAATATATATATATATATATATATTACGGAACTTGCTTCTCTTATAAATCCTAACGATAAGAATTGAAGTTTTGGTTTCCTTGCTTTTAAATAAAGGTATGCGACATTTAATAAAAACCATAGGAATACCAAACTTAAGATCCAGTAACAATAAAAAAAAAACGAGTTTAAACTATTACAACAAAAAGCGTTTATGAGATCGAACATTCACCTTAATTCTCGATGCCGACGTGAAACCTTTTAAAATTGCTAAAACCATTACTTTTTAAACCACCGTTTTTGAGTACAATATAAATACGAGAACATGTCTCTTTATGTGTCACCTGATGGTAAGTGTAGATAAGGCCGACGATCGATCGCCTCTTACCCGCCAGATGCGAATTAACTCTTCTCTTTAACACTCACATGTTAGATAATTCAAAATAATTGCAAAAAAATAATAACTCCTAGTTGACAGTACTAATGTTAACTATGTCAGAGTTGTAAAACATCTATGATTAATGGCTGTTACATAAAACAATATTTTAAAAATATATTTAGTAATACTCTTGTGTAATTTTAACTTCAATGACCTCCAAAAACTGAAACGCATTTCACAATATAAAACAATTAAAACGAGAAAACTATTCAAAATAAAAACAATAACACATAAAAACTATGCTGTGTTCTTAATAATATTAAAGAAATAACAAAAATAGATACGGTCGTACTCTAAACCACATTCATGGTTCTTGAGTGTGCCAGAGATTATATAAAATAAAAGCAATAGCTCGTACATTTTTAAAATCATGTACCCTTCGACATCCAGGGTGTCTCCGGGACCCCTAGGGTGATGAATAAATCAAGATTGAACGGGGTATGACGACAGTCTGAGTCCAATGTGGTTCTGCCTGCCTTTGAATCCTCTAAGCACACTATTGGAGTGTTCAGGGTCCGGATATCGGTTGAGAAGAGGAGGTCATGTGATACTTCACCTGCTTTACATGGATGACTTAAAATTGTTTGTCAATAATGAACCAAGCCTGGTCAATTTATTGAAAATGGCCGAAAATTTCATTAATTCTATCAGGATGGAGTTTGGTGTAGACAAGATTAAGAATGAGTATATCAGGGGAAGTTTGAAAACAGCACCAGTGACAGAGAAGTTGAAGAGTAATAGGTTAGCATGGTATGGGCATGTCATGAGGAGATATGAAAGCCATGTAATTAGATAAGCTTTGAGTATGAAAGGTGTGAATACTGAGATGACATCTGACAGGGGAGAGTGGAAAAGGAAAACATGTTGTGCCAACCCTACTTAACTGGTATAGGGATAAAAATATGATGAACTACATGTGAAATGTTAGTTTAAGTACTTGATTTAAAACAGAATACCTGTGCAACCGAATTTTACTCGTTGCCTTACAAAAAAAAAATACACTTATCTAAGTAAGCTTGGAAAGTAAAAACACAAATCCTTAAAGCCGTTGCTGAGAAATTAAATCAACATACATCGTCGCTGTGCCTGAAAAAACTGTCAAATAATAATAACCGACTTTTCAGTAACAAAAAAACAATATAATAATTTATTTATATAAATAAAATGATCGAGAGCTGTTGTTGTGAGCGGATCACGTAAAAACTACTGGATAGATTTTGATATTTTTTTTACTTCTTGGACACTTCATAAAAAATATAAAAAACATCACGTGATCTTGATAAATATAAATCAAAATTAAAAGCTGAATGTATGTAAGCGCGTCACTTCAGAGCGACAGCTCCTATTTGGCTAATTCTTTTGTTTGTTATGTTTGTAATTAATTGTAAGGACAAGGTTTGTAGAAAAGACAATGTCTGAAAAATTGTACATAAAAATGAAAAAAAAAATTGTTAGAAAATCTCCATACAAAAACAGAATTAGAGAGACAGAAGACAATAGAAAGATCTTCAAAAATACACACAGATTAATGTTCAATTATTCAGCCGCCATTTTATTTTACGGCATGCTCGTACTGTAAAAAGAAGGTTTAGTCTCGTTTTCTTCTAGCTAGTTTAATATAAAGTTATTAAAACATTAAGGCACTACGATTTTTGTAAGCATTGCGCGTTTAGTGATCTGTTTTCTTACAGTGGAGAAATGGAGCAAGCGGTGTAGTGCGCATGTATTTTCCTCCGTACATAACAATGTATTGTTAAAATAATAAACAACACAGTCGAAGTCGCGGGTGTCGGTTAGTACTATATAACTATTGTATTGTTTGAAAGATGCCTTTTGCCTTATTAAATTGTTTCTTTAAGCTGTGTTAGATTTTTTAACAAATTATCTTTCAATTTTGCTAAAAAAATATATGACAGTCAGGTTTTTGCAGGCGCAGCGACGATTTACCAGTATCACTATGATATTGAAGCATTTATTAACGAATAGCTATTAAATATTAAACCATCTATTCTTATCGTATTGTATGTACTAGTATCAACATTTTAAGAATCCTAATACTGTTAAATAATGAGATTTAATGTCATGTACAAGAAAATATATATGCGTAATTGAAATAATTAACTTATTTCCTGCCGAGCTCCTTCGTTCTACGTGTTGCAGCTTCAATAGCATTGATTAGAGTAGCTCTGAAAAGAAAAAAATTGCTTTAGTTAATAATCAATCTATTAATAATTAGTATATTTTAAAGTTTAATTAGATAACTTTATAAAAATTACGATTAAATTGAAATTTAAATAATTACTGGTAATGTGATATATTCATATAATTAAATAAAATTGAAGTGTCTGTTTACAATTTTATAATAACAGCTACAACAACTGAATATGAAAGTTTATACGGTAATTATAACAAAAAAAAAACACAATTTTTAAAAATTTTGTCTGCTTGTTCTGGCTAATTTCTGATACGATGGGTTGACAGTAATTTTACTAGCTGATAGCTGCTACTATAAGGAGTAACTTAAGCAAAATTTATTTTAGAAAGAAAGATACGCAAACAAAGTAGTGGGTGGAAACTAGTATATTTATAAAAAAATATACATGGTAAAGGTTATATTTATATCAGAAGCGGTCATAAAGCGGTGGAAGCGATTACAAGAAACTGACGGCACTGTACCTAATAACGAGCACAGTGAAACACAAAAATAACAGTGACCGTATAGACATCTACAATCAGTATTGCCAGTCGCCGCTGTCATGGCGGACTGCAAGCCCCTCAGGAACTGGGTATACGTGGTAAATTAAGAGGAAACACGGTCGCAACACATTTAAGGATTTTAAGAAGAACTTATTCCGGCCACAGTCTTTGAGAACTATAAAATAGAGTACGAGTGAGACAAATGCAAATTTAAAGCAATTATTTCGTATTCTTTTTTCAAACATAATTTAAAAAAGGACTTTGGCCATGTCTGTTTGTTTTTCTTTTATACATTATATTCGTCAAATTGGTTTGCCCGGTGTATGAAAACGGCGATATGATTGGGCAATTTTAGTAATTTATAAGACTTATAATATTAAAGTAGTCGACTACAATGAAAACAGAAATGTTTATAGGGTTAAATATAAATTGTATGGTGTATATATTATATCTAGTTTCATTATCCAAGAATGAAACAGAAGAATACGTTTGATTGGAATAAACTCGGCCCGCATTTCCTCTTAAAATAAAATCACAGGTATTTATCATTGTGCATGACGATAAATTATCATGAGAAAAGATTTTCAGAGTCAGTTAAATTTTTTTTCTATTGGTTACAACATTATAGGATAGCGCCCAAAAAACATTCACTAAAATAAAGAACTGCTAGAAGAGCTTGTATATATGGGATGCCACAATACTCCCACTATATCAAAAACTTTAAAGTGCCCACTCGTGGTTTGCATCATATACTTCTATTTCTTAACCTTCATTGAAATTGTCACAGATGTGTTAAAGAAATCCTATTTTTTGTGACACAATATTACAATATATTTCTTTTAATGTACCTAAGATTTCCATTTTCTATAGCAGTAACACCGCATATAGTAGATCCTCCTGGAGAACATACTTCATCTTTCAAGAGGCCGGGATGTTTTTCAGATTGTAGTACCATTTGTCCACTGCCAATGACCGTTTGAGCGGCGTGACGCAAAGCCAGAGCTCGTGGAACTCCCTGCTTTACTGCACCATCTGCTAGTGCCTCTATGATAATGTATATCTGAAATAGACAAATCATGACATTCCATATTCAATTTTTTTATGATTAATCAATAGTATATTTTGGCATATAATTGAAATGGTGTTTGATTAAAATGTATGAATTGTATGAATAAAATGATACAGGTCTGTTGTTGTGCGCGTATCACGCAAGTTATTACAGTTTTAAAAAAATACAATTTTATAACACTATATGTTCAGAGATGTGATTTGTTTTGCTATGAAGAAGTGGGGCAAGAAGTGTGGTGCGCATGCGTAAGACTAAGCAAACGAAGTCGCGGGTATCAGCTAGTCGTTGTTATAAAAAAAAACTATAATAATACACTAACAAGTAAATTGTCTTATCCACAAAACTGTATAACGTCTAATCAATTTTATATTTCAAATTTTTATTGTGTTGAATATGAGAATAATTCAACAATTGATGTTGTTATTATTGCTGTGCCAGCAAAAAAACAAAAAATTGAAATAACCAACTTTTGAATAATAGTAGAAAACTACTATACATTATACACTAACAAATTTAAATGCAACTAATGTATTATTATACAACATTTCATGAAATTACATCTAATCAATTTTTTTCTTTGAACCTATTCATACAATTATGTACTTAACTCATTTTAAACAACAATATATTAACCTGAAAAAGAATGTTCCAGCACTTGTAATTGTAATGTATCAAAAAATAGGTTGACAAATGTGCAGTAAAAATAAAGCATAACATAAGTAGGTGAAATGGATTAAATCCAATTTTATCATCCATCTTTAATCTATCACAAAAAATAAAAATATTTTACTGATGTAGTATACAACATTTCAAAGTGTGTAGTAGTAAGACAATAACCAATATTTGAAAATTAAGGTAAGAGCAATATTAAAAATCTACTGAGATAATTTGTTAGCACAATGGCTATTCTATATAATAAGTATGTTAAAACCACATTTACGCAATTTCTCACTTTGTAAAAATAAAAGTAGTTAGTACATACAAATGCAGGGCCACAAGCAGTTAACACCCCCAAGGAATCCATCATAGTCTCTTCAACCTTCTCACAGAGTGCTGAACTACTTAAGAGTTTCTCCACAATAACACACTGCTCATCAGTTGTTACTTTATCTGGAGTATAGAGGCATACACCGGATCCAACAGCCATGGGTGTGTTAGGCATAATTCGGACTACAGTTATATTTGCAAAAGAGTCCAAAACTTTTAATGCCTGGAAAAGAAAAGGAATTTTATTAAATAAGACTGTCTTTAATAAGTTACAATTAACAATATGAATTTTAACACTAATTATTTTATTATCATTAGTTATTAAATAAATGCTTTATTTAGTCATAAAATAGTCTCTTCTTCTTTTAAAATGTCAACATGTGTGCACTTCACAACACAATACACAACGCAACACAACACAATTTCGCCATTTCAGATAATTTATTCTGACATATATTTTAATTTCAATATTATGAAACCTCCAAGCATATGGAAATCACCTTAAGTTAAATACTAAGGTATAACCATTGTTACTTTCACTATGCAAACATATCCCTTATTTTTATTTTTTTCGGACTGACTACTGGATTACATTGTAGTCCAGTGAGACTGTAGAGGCCTTACCAGGTCAACCGTGTAGTCATAGCTACTGTAGTACTAAAGTATCAGTAGTGACTAAAATCCACAAAGATCCATAGATTAAAATGTCTGAACTAAAAGTATTACATGTATAGGCATAAGTGTATCTGAGTTACAATTATCTATCAAGAATGTCCATCTGATTAATATATTTGCTACCTTTATTTGTCATATTACACTTAACTACTAAGGATTTGTGACCCGAAATTACTGCTGTAATTGGAACATTTAACTTATGAAGCCTAATCAATGAGACCAAAATTCGGTAGTCCGGTGAAACTATAGGGGCCCTGCCAGGCCAACATTGTAGGTCAGATCCAAAAAGAAAAGACCAAAATTCAAGTGTTCTAATTAATTATTCCAAAATAATGTATTGGTATTTCAACAATTTTGTATTTTTTTTTTATAATCAATTTGTATGGATAACTGAATGATTGATTGGACATTGAGAGAAAGTATAAAGAATAATTCTATTATTATAGGCATTTTCATTATATACAAAGATTGAGAAATTAAAATTATGTTTTCAAATTGATAATGTTAAATAAAAAAAAATTATACCAACTCAAAAGAATCACTATAAAATATTCTCATTGGAATTTTAATTTTGTTTAACTCAACACTAAGTAACTATACATTATAATTTATACTAATAAATAAGTAGTACGGTGAAATTGTACAGACCTTTCCAGGTCAACAGTGAAGTCAGTTAAAAAAAAGGCTAATAAATAATACTAATTATATATTATTACATCTACATACTATTTCTTGCAAAATTAATAGAAATCTGTTGTTATGTTATATTTAATTCAATAAATTTTTATGATTAGTGAAAACTTTACATACCTATTGCACAATTGGTTTTAACTAACTATAATTGATATTTAATTTAATTATATTATAATTTTAAAAATCTAGTATCTACCTATTACATTATAAATTAATAATTTATCACAGATTAAATATTTTTATTATCATAATATTTTCTTGTGACCATCTAGTACAAAAAAAACATTAATATTTGAATGAATACTTTAAGATCTTTTACAAACAAGTGAAACTTTATATTCTATAGTAATTATATCTATTTATTAACATCACTTGCATATATAAACTCTTAACATTAAATCTGAATAAAATATCATATACTTAAAGTTAAAAGTTTCATTTAAATTAATGTGTTTGAAGTTTTTAATGTTAAGAGAAACTCTGAAATTTTGTTTTCATATATTTTACTCTGTATACATTTCATATTAGCCTAATTATTAATACTTATACATTTCTTACCTTATGCAATAACTCAATTGTAATTCCAGCCAACATTGAGATGAATAACACATTTCTCTTAATATTAATTTTATTCTCATTATTGATACATCCGTTAACAGCATCCTCCAATTTATGAGGTTTTATTCCCAAAAATATAACATCACAATTATTAAATACTTCATAATTTCTTGTAAAAACATTTGTACTAAGCTGGCTCCAATGCTTCAGGTTTTCTAAATGTGGTCCAGAGACCCATATTTTGTTCGCTGGATGAGCATCTGAAAATAAAATTATATTTATAAATGTTATTTCTATTTAGTTCAATTCAGTCAATCAAATAAGTTAAAATTCACCCCGTCGTACAAATTTTAAAAATAATTAAATCTTCAAAGATTCAATACAGGTGTAAATCGCAAATTTTTAAGATAGGACCCGAGAAAGAAAAAAATATATCACTGACAATTGATATTAAACAACTATTTTGTAACTACACCATTATCAGCGGTGCATTTAGATGTCTAGTTTTAACACTAAATATTAACCTTTTTTTATAATTCCTTGAGCTATGCATGTAGACATGTTCCCTCCTCCGATAAAACCCAAATTAAAAGTCATGATTTTTATTTTCTAAAATTAAAATACTGTCAATATAGTAAGTATTACAACTCAAATTCCCACATACATTTGGCATTTACAAAACATATCTTTGAATTTACTAGGTACTTAGTAATCAGTATTACACCCTTCGCTAGGAGTAATGTTATTCTGTGATTACACCTACTTTTACTACCATAGACTAGGGGTGTTCCATATATATCAATGTTCGACCAATCACCAATGTTTGGTTTGACGTATCAAACTAATGCATTATTTCAAACATTATATATCGATATAAAAGACTGATATATTTTAATCAGTATATAGAATTTCAGACATTTACTGATAGATTTCAAGAAAAATGTACTGTTTTACCTGCAAAAACCAAATACTTGATCAGACTTGAGAAAATTTAAACTATTGACAATTTTGTCTTCAATATTAATTAAAATTAAGTTTTTCATTTAGAATTTGATCTTTGGGCTGGTTAACACAAATCGTTTCAATGAGAAAAAAAAATGATGGCAACTACGTTGCATCGCTTCGTACAAAGACAGCCACTCCTTAATATATATTTTAAACATTAGTGCGTTAAATACTCGTATATTCTCATTAAATTGAGATTATTACATTGAAGTTTTAATAAACTCATATATTTGAAAGAAGCATGTAATATAACAAAATCGATCTTTAAAACATTTTAAATTGTTTTTATAAACATCTATTATTAAAAACATGTATAAACAAATATATTTATATATTATCAGATACCTAAAATGCCTTGGCGTACAGATGAATTTGTGTAGTCCGGTGAAACTGTAGAGACCTCCGGGTCAATAGTGTAGTCAGTTCGAAAAAAAAAGATGAATTGGCGAGTAGTCCGCTGCTAGAGAGAGCGCTGTGCTAACGAAAATGAATCAGATTATTTGTTTTATTTGAGGGCATTATTTACACGATTTCATGAAATCTCTTCGGAAGTGTGATTAAATTATAAAATACAGTCTCCAAAGTTGTAGAATATTACTTACAAATATTTAATTATAGTGGTCAACTCTATATTATCTCGTAAAATAGAGTTTTGTCTCAACAAACTAGCAAACTTAAAAATTAATAAAGCAGTGTTTACCGAAGAATTCAATAAGAAATATCGAGAATTATTTTAAAAAAATATTAGTAGTAAATACTTGCCCTTAAATCGATTGTATTTTAAATTATTAATAGAGGCGTTCTCCTTTGTACTTTTAAGTATATGGTAATAGAAACTCTTTACGATATATGGGAAATATCAATTTTATTATACGATACATTGTATGTATAAAATCAATGTAACTGTTGGATACATTGCATCAAAAACATTATCAATATTTTTTCGCATGAATATATCTAACTTAGAACATATATGCATATAAATTACGGAACAGTGCTGCCAGAGGCCATAAGTCTAAAGTTACGTTTCGTTTCGAAAAAATCACATTCTTCCAACATAAGTAATATATTTAATTATTCTTTTTTTATCAGAAGTTATTAACTTACCATTAAAGGTATTTGCTATTTTCAAAGAAAAGAGATTCTCAATTCCATTCTGCATTTTGATTATATATTTCGTACTAACTAAATCATCTTTAAACCGATTTAAAAATATATATATATATATATATATATTGATAAATTATGTACATGGTGCATTATGAACTGTTTTTTTTTCGAACTGACTACACTGTTGACCTGGCAAGGCCTCTACAGTTTCACCCGACTACTACCCTGATGGCCTGTGATAATGATGCTTTCGTAATGTACTATACATGAATAATATCTTAATCAACTCAGTACTTCCTGAGAGATTGACCCATAATAAAAAAAATTGTGCGTCTCGGGACGCCCAACAAAAGTGATAACTTTAACTGTCTATCGCTGCCGTATGCATGAGAGAAAGGGAAACCAGACAGACTGGCGCCGTAACGAAACGCTGTACCGTCCCATAAGAAGTCATCACTTCAATAAAATATGACAATTGTAGTGATTGCGCTTGAATTTCGTTGTTAACATGTTAAGCATTGTTAATAATTAACTTCTGTAGTGTTCGTAAATATATCATAGTTGTGGAAAATTCTTGTAGTTTCCAACGACAACGGGACGTCATTCTATTAACTATTACAAATTTCTTTATAGTTATCAATATTCCGGTAAAGCTGTGACGGCCCGTCAGGCCAGTAGCCTAGTCAGTAGGAAAAAAGCTACAAAAATTTCTTTAAAATTCTCGGTTCTGATATATTAATCCAGATAATATTTTTATTCTGTTATCAATGGTTGCAGTGACATTAAGTAACATATTTCAAGTATTTGGACATATGTGCATCAAAATTATAAATTTCGATTCAAGAGTAAACTGAGTTGTGATTATTTGTACACCTAAAAATTTATATCACAATCAGCTATTTTTAAATGCTAAGTAAGAACAATGCGCTCAAGCATAATGTAACTTTAGCTCAAAGATCTTCGTTTTAATTTTGTTATAACATTCAAGTAAAAACACACACGATAGAAATGAAACTTCATTAAATCGACAAAATAATAAGATGAATATATACAACAAGGATAGGATAATTAGAAATTTTATTTGTTTAAAAATGAAAGTATTTTGATTAATTTTAAAGATATTTTATATTTTATTTAACATATATTACATAATTTATTACTCAAGCTCCATATTTTCAGTTTCAACAAACAAGATATAAAAATACTCACAAACACTGTTAAATAATAACATATCGCGCTGACTTCTTACTAAAAATTTATGAAATAGCAATTTATAAAATATGTGCTGTGAATAAATGACTAATAAATTAAAAATTATGTAGGATGTATAAAGTACCTAGTATAAGAGAGGTTTAATTGAAAAAAATAGTTTAAGCCTACTGTTTATGAATTATGTCATCAAGTCAAGATTTGTACTGATTTTATTTGCTTTACTTTAAATTCTGACTAAATAAACATTGATTGTGTATGTCTGTATTAAATAAGTATGAGAAACGTATTTAGCATGGGAATTTTGCAATGGAATATAAATAAGTTGTAATTGAGAATCAAAAGATTTATTATAGTATATTGTACTTATACTATAGATATGGAATTAATTTAGACATATGTGAAATTAAAAAAACTACACTTACCGAAAATATATATTATTGTCTTGCATTTAAAAAATGTATTTTTGCTTTGGTATGTAGTCATTGATAGTTTTTGTAAATAATTTATGGCAATACTGTCAGTTTATGGCTTCGTTTTCCTGAGTGAGGTGCGACTTTAACTTTTGTACTATTTTGATATCGTTATCAATTTTTACAATGCTAAAATAGTGTTTTAACTTGAAAAGTGTCCAAATATGTTTCGTAGCAGTGCTGTATTCAATAATTACACGAATGAAGTGTAGTGTCCAACATGTTTCGATGTATACCTTTGTTCAAATGTAATCGCCAAGTGGAATGTGTAGACAAGCGGCATTGCTCTTTGCCAACAGTACCTGAAGACATTTTGCGATATTCCAGAAGTTTAGAGGAACTTTTTTTGGATGCCAACCATATTCGTGATTTACCTAAGGTATGTTATTATTTGTGACTTAAATCAAGTACGTTAGACAGTGGGCGTTTACCTTATCAACAATTAGTGTTTTAAAATTATAAAAGGTTTATGTTTCAGTTATGAAAATTATCGCAATATTGATATGATTTATGTAGGAGTATGTTTTCCTTCGACTTAATGTTTGTATGCTGGTATCACTTGTTTACATCATTCAAAGTTACAAGCTTTATGAATTTTACAAGCTTTATGAATTTTTAAATAAGTTGACAAATTTCAGATATCAATTCTAGTGTTATTTACTTAGAACAGTTATTTGAATATTTGTAATTAGCAACTGATAATTTTATACCTTGCAAAAATAAGGGTCTGTTTTTTACTTTTGATAAAACTATAAAATTGTAAAGTGTTTTAGAGGTTTTACATGATTACTTGTAGGTTTTTATTATCATTTATCTCTTTTTAAACAGTCCAAAGTTTGGATTAGTCAGTACATGTTAAACTGAAGCATTATTTTTATTAAATTTGTGCCATACTGTCAATACCATTACATATAATAAAACTCGTAAGTTTCCATCTTTCCATTAGTGTGCTTATAATTTAAAAACTTCTTAATAGATATAAATGAACCTCTTAAAAATAGTAGTTGTTCTCGAGGTATGTTTTTATTATATTAGGTATATAGAAAGGTAATAAAGAATAGGGAATGATTTTTTCGAACTGACTATGCTATTTGGTGGTAGGCCTTTTTCTAAATCCGCCTGGCTAGCTACCACCCTCAAGATGAAAATCTGTCACCAAGCACCTGTAGGTAGGTAGGTGTGTTCCGGCAGATGCATTTGAGAGCCAGTCTCCCTCTAGGTGTAGTGTGACTACCACCATAGACCACATCATCATTTAACATTAGGTGAGATTGTGGTCAAACGCTAACCTATGAAGTATTAAAAAAAAATTTAGCTTGATTTACAGTTTCACCGGACTGCAATAATTAATGAGGATATTAGTAAATTCACTTGATGAAAATAATACTATCAGCAAGATCTATTGCTGTGTTATCCTAAACAATAAAATATTAACATGTTCCAAGCCACAAGTACTACCAGTGATACACATTATACTTGATCATCACGCCACGGACCAATGTATGGCACCAAACATGTTAACTATTGTAACACAGTGGATAGTTGCTGACACATAACAAAAAAACATCTGCAGTACTATAAATGTTACTTTTATATTGAACCATTATAATATTTTTTAATAAATAGTCCTTGTTATGATTATATAAATAAAACATTATCTAGCATAATTACAAATATGTTAACATTAATTTTATAATTTACACATGTAAATCTGTGGACACAACTGTTTAGTTTGTTAAGTTAAGTTTGTTAAGTATGGGGTGTCTATACAGTATTTTCAAATTAATCATGTAATTTGAAAAAACAATATGCCATTGCGGGATGCTCTTTATATCCTATAGTCCTATGGTCTCTATCTATTTATGTATCATATCATTACTCCCTAACCTTGTTGAGGTGAACAAAAATAATAGAACAATAGTTCACTGTTCATGTTAATCACTTTTTCATCAGTCAAATATACAATTTTTATGTTTGATTGAATATTTAAATTTTGATAGTGTTATGCCAAATATATCTAAGTATTTGAATTTATTATATAAGTTACTTATTCTATAGACTGGACAGTTTGTACCTAATACAGTTTTTCTAAAAGGAGAATTGAGAAGGCTAATAAAATGATGAGGAATGTTAAAAAATACATGTCATTAAAAGGGCACAGGATAGACAGAATTTTCATATAGTTATTAAACACCTTTTTTACTACCCCAGAGGTACATTTTTTATAATCTAAGATGGTCTTAGTGAGATACCAAATAATGGGATAAAGGATGGACAAATAAGAAGATGAAAACTTAATATGCAAAATCAATCTAATGTATTGTTCTTTTGTTACAGAATTTCTTCAGGCTACACAGACTTAGAAGATTAGGCCTCAGTGATAATGAAATTCATAAGTTGCCATCGGATATACAAAATTTTGAAAATTTAGTTGAACTAGATGTATCTCGAAATGGTAAGTCTTTGTAATATCTTAATTGTTTTTTTATATACTACATGGCCTATATTGTGTAACTTACAACATGATGATGTACTACTATACTTCATACTTATGTTTTATATTAATTTTATAGTTTTCTAAGAACATTGTTAATAAACGTTTTCTCAGGAATGCAGACCTATTTGTTACATTTTTTTCTCTTAATCATTTTAACAGTACAATCAGTCATGTTTTGAAACTAAAATGGTACATGGTGGAAGATCAATAATGGTTACGGAGAAAGAGAGTTTCGAAGTTTGTACAGACTTAGTTTGTTGTGATTATTAGAGGGAATCTGATTAGAGATCAGTACATATGACAAATTTTATAAGAAAATGTAGTACAATGTACTTTCTTTGACAATTGAGTTTTGATGCAGAATAGTATTCAGCCTCATACTGCTTATACAACTCAAACATATGCTTATTAATGTGAATATCACAATTTTAACAGTACAATCAGTCATGTTTTGAAACTAAAATGGTACATGGTGGAAGATCAATAATGGTTACGGAGAAAGAGAGTTTCGAAGTTTGTACAGACTTAGTTTGTTGTGATTATTAGAGGGAATCTGATTAGAGATCAGTACATATGACAAATTTTATAAGAAAATGTAGTACAATGTACTTTCTTTGACAATTGAGTTTTGATGCAGAATAGTATTCAGCCTCATACTGCTTATACAACTCAAACATATGCTTATTAATGTGAATATCACAATTATGAAGTAGCCGGTAAAATTACCGAGTATGAATGCGACAGAACATCTCTGAGACCAGCTGAAATGAGGAGTAAAATTTAGACTTCTACCCTACGCATTAGGGATGGCCAAGATAAGACGGGAGATAATAGATAATATAATTCTCAGCAAGTCTAGGCGGTTCCAGCCTAATATTATACGCTATTTTTTCTTTTATTATTTTAAAATTCGTTTTTCAAATATCCTTGGTTTCGTTAAGAGAATTAAAACTGTATAGTATATTTTTTTTGCAAAATATAGTTTTAGTGACAAACTTTGTATGTAGTGCTTAGTTAGAAAGAGACGAATTTGCTTTTATTTAACATTTATTTTATAGAAAGGATTTCTCACGCTTTAGAAACGAATTGCGTTACGAGCTACAATCGCTATCGCAAGATGCGCCGTAATCGTTAAACACCAATCTCGAACATTTCGGTAAAGTTTTTTTAACGTAAACAACATCGAATTTCTTGATAGATAATTTTAAGTTAAAAAAATATGTTGTACGAAGTTTACTTATACTACATAGTTTATTGTTGTAATACTTGCCTACTGGAATTTTCATGCACGCGTTTGATGGTTAAACGAGTGGGCTAGTTTCTGTTTGAAAGAATAAATCATCACGAAGAACCTTTCTTCAGTTCATTTATGTACCTTATCTTCAAACGGCGAAGAATCTGTGTAGTATACATCGAGCACCGTCTCAACATTTTTGGCTTAAAATTCGACACGATAAGAAACTTTCTCTTTGTTATGTCAATATTATCGCATCAATCAAGAATCGATATAGTAATAAATGCATTTAATTTACGTACTTTATACGGAGTTTATTTACATTACTGTTATATTTCAAATTTTCTATGAAAATGACATCAATTTATTGTATTGTTCTCACTGGTAGATATGTTGGTGTGATTAATGCTGACAATCACTATAGATTATAATGCATCTCACAACCCTTACTATAGGGCAATGTTTTCAACTATGTGTCAGAGTTATTGTTTTAAAATATGAAGTTCATAAGAATATGACGTCGGCTTACTGCCAAAACAAGATAATTACAATTTTGTGCATTTGTTTTTTTTAATTAATATTTAAATAATACCTTCTTCTTACCCTTATCCCACCTAAGTAGGGTCGGTACAACATCCTTATCATGTTGTGATGTATGATTTGGCTTAATTTTTACTATCGCCAGCGCGCGCCTTACATCAACCCTCCTTGGGATTCACATATCATATTCCGTATATCACGCGTATATCATCTGTAACGTATTTTACTGTTAGTATTACGACTTTCGTTTTTTCCAAGTTGCGTTTAGTGTCGAATCTGTTGAAATCAGTAGAGCGCATGATCAGCCTACTCCGTCACCCGTTACTATTCATATATTATTAACAGTAATATTTAAATAACACCACTAATTATACTTTATTGTATATATATTTGTCTCTCATGTTGTTGTGTAATATAAATGATACTTATCTGGTTTTTATAATAAATCGACAAATTGTAAGTCACTACTATAAAGTTTTTTATGTACTATAACGTTTCAAAAAGGTTTTGAAATTGTACGGTACCCAAATAACAGATATACTTAACGAGAGGTAACCTAATAATTTTACTTTTATTTTAATTCTAGTATTTTATATTACTAGCTTTTTCTCGCGGCTTCACTCGCTCTATTGTAGTTTTGATCTATCCCTCGGGCTCAGTACACTTTTTGTGTATGAAATGTATCCTTGTCCTTTTCTGTACCCCCTGAGAAAGTTCATGCAAAATTTCATGGTACCGGGTCAGTCGTTAAGGCATGAAAGCATAATAAAAAAAAAACATTTTTTCTTTATCCTTTATAATAAATATTAGTTAGGATTCCCAAATCCGTAAATTTTTCGCAGTATAGTTAATTAAAAGAAAACACGATGAAGGTATAAACTGCCAAGACGCTAACGGACTGTAGTCCTTAAGTATAAGTAAACTTTTAACGAGTCAAAATGGCGAAATATTAGGTCAGAATAATAAGTGAAATTAAACTTGGTATGCACGTTGCGTGCTCATCAATAAGGCGCATAGCTTCACGTAGGGAGCAGGTGCAAAAAATATGAGCGACTGGCATTGCGGTGATGATGACGGATAACTTTTTAAGGAAGTATACGCATGAGAAGAATTTCGATTATGTTACATATTTTTAGAAAAGGTTGTCGTGTAGATCCTTTAATATCGTACCTTAATCTTACTAAGCATATCAAATAGTCGATTTTATGATAATAGTAAGCTATTTTTGCGGAGGATAAGCGATCCCAAATACACTTTTTACATAATATGAATTACGAGACAGAGCTAGACTCAGAATGGTAAACCGTTGTACGCAACTCGCGTGTGATTTCAAACGATGACCTCGTACTGCAGACATCTGCACACTGCAAATTAGTCTTCCCATGACTACTTAATATTCGTCGTAAAACTATATTTGAAGTAATCAATGTTAATCGCTCTTTTCATTCCTAAAAACATAAGTTATGTGGTTTTTAAATGGAATTTTAAAAGGCACGAAAATTGTTTATTGCTCACAATTTTGTTGGGGTACAATGTTTGACAAACTTGTCTTAATAATGACTGTATATAAAAAAGTAGGTGTAAGTACGACAGGATCAACAAAAGCCTCCTGTTTCCATCATTAAAATGAGACTTAATACGGGTACTTACAAAAAATATGACAAGAACATTAATAGGTCAATGTGTGATTGATATTATGTCAACTCATCTCTGATATTCAGTACTACATAAATTTATAAGTACGTGTAGACACCATAGGGTATGAAATATACATTTTGTATGCGACTGTTTCAGAAGTTTTTTTTTCACTATATTATCAGAATTTATTAGCTTTTTTGAGAATAACATAGCTTTCTTGGTATTGCCACAAAAAAGTTTGTGGTTTAAAATTTGGTTTAATTACATTTTCGCAGGAAAATTGTTAACTGAAATAAAATTTTCACGTATATTTTTCCTTGGTGCATGTTACATCTCGAGGACAGCTATCGATGTTTTTTTTTATAAATATGGGTGAATTGTAAATTGTCACAGATAAATCGTAATAAAAAAATATTTATTGAATTACACATATTATTCTATAGCAGTTAACCGTCCTTTTGTTTGTAGACTAACGTATTGAGGCTTATTGGTCAATAAACAATATAACATAAAAAAGTATCGGTGAGCAACGGTCGTTTGCGATTACGTATTAAACCGGACGTATGTTCGATTTCTTGTAAAGCTATTACATCGTTTTTACAGTGTGACCGAATTAAAGATACGAGATTTGTTATTAGGACAGTTCACCGACGTATTACCTACGTGTAAACTGCCAGTTTCCTGTTTAATGTTCTATTTTAATTATATAATATTGTATGGATCTGATTGCAATGAAATAGGCGGATAAAAGATGATTTTTGTGTGGAAAAATTTGTAAATGTTTTTTTTTTTCTATTTATTTAGGGCAACACACAATTTTACTCAGATATACATATTAGCAAAAATAAAAAACATAGTTCTTAAAGAACAATCCGCTCCGCCGCCCAAGGAGTAAGATTGTTAAAATGGATAAATGGTGTAACTAAAATGTATAACCCTAGGAAATACCAGAAACATACCAGTGACATACAAAAGAGTAATAAATTAGCTAGGTATGGATATGTGTATAAAGATGAAAGTCATATATATAGGTAAGAGTTGAAAGTATGACAATGGAATAGATATAGAGAAAGAATAGAGAAAGTCCGAAGAAGGTATGAATGGGTTGTGTATGGAATGTGTGAATACTGTCAACACTGGCAGAACATCTGATAGAAGAGATTGGAAGAAGAAACAACTCTACTCAGGATAAGATAAGAAGAGAAGAAGATATTATATTTATTTACCTTACTTTAGCTGTTTAAACCTACACATATGTGTTTAACAAAGGCTTTGGGTTATAGTTATACAACATCCCTGTTGATAAACTGAAGGTCCCTTAGGTATAGATGGTAAAAATTACTGATAAAATCGTAGAAGTTATACTACGAAAATTTTCACGAGTTAAATCCGTGGTGACGTAGATACGCAATAAAATAGTGACAAATAGATGAAAAAAAACTACACTTTAAAGGCAGTGTTCTATTTTCAAATGTATAATTTTTAAATATTCTTATTGTAAGTGTCCAGTTCCAGGATGTTTTTAGTGCGCCTCACATATAACATATGCATTAATTTAGTGTTAAATCAATGATTCTCTTTCTACGTTTCTTATTTATGTAAGTTTCAACATTTCCTGGTCATTATATTTACTATGGATCTTATATTGAGTTAAATGTATTCTAGTAGATGCATATTTTCGTATTACGTCAACAACAATTAGTGAGTGGCAGAAAAAATACTGTCATTTACGTTATGCTAATGTCGACGCCACAATCAACAAAACTACAAATTTATTCTGATATAATTATCAGTTTTCATGTGTATCAATGCTGACAACAAATCTAGAAATATATAGATATAAAGTTTTATCATGTACATAAGTTGTGGTAGCCTAATGGCTAGACCAGTAGAATATTGATCCGACATCCGCAGCTTCAAGTCTCGGCATGTATCAACGATTATTTCGGAATTCGTTTACACTTATTAATTTAAATAAAAGAACATTAGGTGACGGTGAAGGAAAACATTGCGAGGAAACCTAAATTTTTATAGAAATGTTTTCGTAGTATCGTCGTAATATGGTGCGAAAAGTCGGAACTATAGATTTTTTGGCGTTCCAATTTAATCTGGGTCTACCCTACGAAAGAGGCATGTGTTCAGAAAAAGGATAATTAAAGGTTGATATTTATTATAACTAGTTTCTACTCGCGTAGTTACCCGCGTTAATGTAGATTTAACCTATCACTTAGAGACAGCATTTGGACGTGTTAACGTCTTATAAATTGAAGAACGCCGGCTGCACACACGAAAAAGCATGACTCATTGTCACGTTCCGCGGGAGCCGAGCGTACAAGCGAGAGCGCGGAGACACGCGACAGTGAGGTGCGATCGGCCTAAGCGTTCGGCTTGTAACGCATAATTTTTTGTGAGTTTTCTTATGGCGTTATGAAGTAAAATTATCGTCCGTAAACCGACTTTACAGACAACCAATTTTTTTTATAAGTCCCTTCTGTACACCTGTGAATGCCTATGTAAAATTTCGTTACGATCGGGTCAATAGTTACGACATGAAAGTGTAACAAAGAACAAACAAACTCGTATTTCCATTTATAATATTAGTAAGGAAGCGAGGATAGTGTTTTTAAGTTTAAAAACATCATTGAACAAAATGCTTTCAATAACAAACGTTTCCGAGTGTCGGTGTTTAATTTTACCCGTAGAATTTTGGGAGTTTAAGCTGTGCCCTTTGTCTTTCAACTCATTTAACATGTTCGGTGCGTGCATTTAATTTTACGTTTTGTGAACATGGTTTTTGGGGTCAGTTGTTTTTATTTATTACCTACAGTTTTATTATTTGTAATATACTGTATCGTAATGTATTACATACGTATGGTCATGTCATAGATTTAAGATTATTGTACGTTGAAGAGTTGCTTTTAACTTTTTTATTGTACGCATTTGAAACATAATTCAGATTTAAAAACAAATGGTGGGAAATTATTAAAATATTATATATTTTTATTTGAACATATTATTTTTATAGACGTGTTATTTATATCTTCTATATATAAATAGGTAGCGGCAATACAGTTAAGAACACGGTCTTCCTCTGTTTCTCAAACATTTTTCTTTTTTTTGGTTGGTAGATGTTGATGAGCTTGAAGTGTCAAAAAATTTGAATTTTTGAGTATTCATTTCTTTAATACTGAAACGTAAAAACAAATAGGGTACGAATTTCGTACACTACACGATGAATAGTTAAGTTAAATCTACAGTTGTCTTATTTTAGAAGTCCCTATATAGCAATTATTTCTTTATATTTTATTATTATGTTAATTTTAATAATCTCACAACGCTCAAGTATATGTGCTTGGGAACTGCAATCGAGAAGCATGAAACGTGCGTCTCCAGCGACCCGTGTAGATGAACTAGATTTCCTGTTGAACACGACATCAAGCGTTCAGTGCATTGTTTGTGATATATTCACATGTAGGTACGCGTAAGTACAGTTAACCAACCAGATGTTCACGAAGTAAATTGTTAAAGTTTTTACCTTTAATAATACTCAGAAGTATTTAGGTCATAGTTAATATAACTTTAGTTAGATACTATACCGTGTATAAAAATATGAAAACAATGTTAATATCCTGTTGAACGGTGAATTAATAATAGCTTGCTTGTAATTTATGTCATTCCGATGTATCGGTGAACTGGCAAAACCTTTTATTCATAACCAATTTATTAAGTAATTCGTAATCTTCAACGAAAAATCGGAGTTTGAACACACAAACATCGTGCGCGTTACCATTACAATGTTGATATCTTTAGTGTTATCTAATGAATAGTTATATTTTTTTACATTATTTACCTAATTATAGGGATGTAAGTACTAGTTTTGCGGAAACGCGCGTTCCTTAGAGTTAGGTTTCCTTTTTACTTTAGATCATAATATTACGATGATTATAAAATATTACAATTGTTATTAATCATGCATACCTTATTCATTTATTTTTAATATTTAAATCATAAATACCACACTGAAAGTAATTTCTTACAATATTTTTCCTAAATAAAATACTTTGTCCTGTAAAAATACCCAACTGCATTTGATACATGATGGCGTCATCTTTCGTTAATAGTTTTGAATTGAAAATATTTTGTTGCATAATCTATATATTTAAAAATAAATTACTATTCGTTATCTATCTCGACATATCTCGAATACTCGAGAATGGCCGGACCGATTTGGCTAATTTTGATCTTGAAATTTTTGTAGAAGTTCAGGGAAGGTGTAAACATAAATAATAAGTAAAGGAAGATACTAAAAAAGAGATTTGATTTTCAATACAAACTGTTGATAGCTATGAAACATTTGATGACTTTTGTCTTTTTAGAAATAAAAAAATTCCATTCGCTTGTCAAATATTTTATAGGTGCGTTCAGGAATTTGTTTGTGCTGTTTCATAGATGTAGTATGAGGTCCCGAAATCTTAGATCTGTTTTGTTGGAATACAAAACAGTTCTGTTTCAGAAACAAAAAAGGTGTAAGAATGTCAGTTGGTTGTCGAAAACAGAAAATAAATAAATAAATTAGCTTGATTCAGTGCATAATTGTGTTGCATTTATAATGAACTAGCGGCCCACTCCGGCTTCACACGGGTATAAAATATATAGTCTATGTCATTCACTGAAAAAATGATTAAAATCGATCCAGTAGTTTTGATTTATTCATTACTGCCCGTGGCCCGCACGCGTTAAATTTGGAGTAACCTCAAAAATAACAGTATTTCTCCACTATTTAATTTATGTTATTATACATATAAACCTTCCTCTTCAATCACTCTATCTATTAAAAAAGACCGCATCAAAATCCGTTGCGTAGTTTTAAAGATTTAAGCATACATAGCGATATAGGGACAGAGAAAACGACTTTGTTTTATATTATGTTAGTGAAATAAATATTTTGTATTAAGTTTTGGTCACATTTTACATACGTTTACGTATTTACGTAAGTGATATTAAGTTCACCGGGTACTACTAACTAGTAATAACTGTTATATCTTTTCTTTTTTCTAGGTTTGTTAAACCTTTAAGAATTATTTTAAATAACCTGTTGATGTGTTATCTTACAGATTTGTTACCTGAATAAAATCTAGGTTTAGGAAAGATTTTATGTCTATACGTTATCAGAAATTGAGATCGATAAACTTTGAATTTTCAACACGCTATTCAAAGCGATATCAAACATAATTAATTGTTTAAACTGCCGTTACAAACCAATTTCTATATGTAAATCAAGTGTTTTTATGTTATCCAATGACAGATTATTAATTACCCATGTCTTTTGTGTAATCTGTATTCTTAAAAAAATATTTTAGATTACACCACGAAAGGTTTTTTTTTAAATCTTAATGTAGTAACGATAGAAGTTCTGTAGTTCCGTTTTTTATCGAAACAATCTGGATTCATAATATTTTAAAATTAAAGAAAAATATCAATACGTGCTAAAATCATCATGTACGATATTGTAGATGATAATGTAAATAGTATGAAACCCTCAAAACTGCATATACATATATTATTTTGTAATGGTCTGAATTCTACTATTTAAATAAAAATCTACTTGGTCTGAGGTGTGTATAAATCTAAAAGTATGGAATTTTTTACTAGCGTTGTATCTGCGATATTGTTCTTGGCGGCGCAGCGTAGTGTTCCCACGCTGCACTAACGCGGTCTGCCTACCGTACTTTTGTATGGTTGCCCATTTACCAAGTGTTTGCTCAACTATATACAACATTCTTCCTATACATATCTATATTCCTTCTTTGTTTCATTGTTAATTGTTGTGATTTGACAATTTCTCAAGAATTTTAATATGATATACATGTCTATTATTTTCATGAGATTTTAATATACCATGAAATGCTAAGTCATAAATAAATTTCAATTTGTAATATTGACAATCTAAATATATATTTTTTAGTATACTATATGTAGTTCGATCTGTATATTTAATTACTGTTTTCCAAAATGTTTGTGATGGATATCTATTATAAAAGCATCTGATCTCTAAGAATGTTTGTTTGTCCAGATTTAAGCCGAGAACAACTTTAATGATCTTATGAAATTTATATATATCGATATTTTATATTACTATTTAATTGACAGGCTAATAAAAGATGCCTTTAGAAATTGTAAGAAGAAAATAAAGAAAAATATTTATTTAATTTATTTTTAATCGAATTCGATGAAACTATGCTAGTAGCTTATAAAAACAAAGAAAAAAAATATTTTTCTATTACAAATAACATTTTTTACAGTATGTTAGTTTAATACATAAATATAAAACAATTTAAAATATAAAAAGCTTATTCGAAGTGGTCTCCATTGGCTGCAATACAGTCCTTTAAATGTTAAGGCCAGTTATCAAAGAAGCACGCGCTCCTTCCATGGGAAAATTCTTCACTGCCAATTACAGATACGGATTGTTTTAGGGACTTCAAATTATCATGGCGTTTAGAACAAGCCGTATTCTCTAAAACTGACCATAAATCACATAAGCCATTGGATTTAGATCGGGACTAGAAGACGGCCAGTCTTCAGCTCTGATCAAGTCCGAAACGTTCGTTTTCCACCAACACTGCGTATACCGAGCTTTATGACCCGGCGCTGAGTCTTGCTGAAAAGACCACTCTTGGTTATAGAACAAGGTGTTGTTAAGGGGCTTCACTACCTTCTCAAGAATGGTATCTTGATACACTTGTGCCGATGTTTTAATACCATTTTCATAAAATTATGGTTCAGTCACTCCTTCATAGCTAATACCCCGCCAAACCATCACTGAAGTCGGATAGTGCCCACGTTGCACTCTGTCGACTAATTGAGAAGCTTCCTTGGAGCTTTGAGCATAAATACGGTCATTTTGTTTGTTCAAATGTTGCTCAATTGTAAAACATTTCTCATCCGTAAACAAAAATTTTCTGTGACCTTCCTTTGCGTACCGCTTCAGTAGTTGTTTCGATTTTACCACCCTATTCTTTTTTAAATTATCAGTTAAGAAATAACCAGTAAGTATCTTATAGGCTGCAAGACCTAAGTCATCTTATAAAATACGCGACATGGTTCTAGGTGCTTTCTTCATCAGATAAAATCTTTTGCTTTCGGGCAGGATTTATTCAAATTATTTCCCTGCTTTGACCACCTTTTTCGTACGAACACTATGTGGACGGCCAGATCTTTTTCTGTCGCAAACAGAGGAGGTCTCATTGTACCTATTAATAGCCCGGTACACAAACATTTTAGTAATACCAAGCCTATGGATGGTTATAAAAATTGCATACGACTCCATACCCACTTTGTGTAATGCAATCACAGCGATAAGGTTCTCTTTATCACCCCACTCCATTTTAATATCACAAAAAAATGGACAATGTATTGACGCCAAAATGAGAAAATTCAATGATCTATCATATAAAAATGTCAGATTCCAAATTCAAGGGAAATATTTTGTTTATTTTTAATTGTAACAGTATTTATGGCCAGACTAAGTACATATAAAAACGGTACGTAATAAATAAAAAAAAATGCAGTGTATGAAACAAAATGAACGAGGATACTGGTTCCTTGATATGAATGCAAATCAACCAACACACATAAAATCCGATAATAATACATTACTACATACATTTTTAATACATTCGATAAATAATACGATTGGAATACATTTTATTTTGTTGTGCAAATGTAAAAAACACACGAGCTCCTGTTTAAAGTTTTTAAATTGCAAGTGAATCAAAGGTTGATAATAATTATTTATTTCTATAAATTAAATGATAAATTTATAGATAGCGCGGTGTAGAAGACGTTCTCGCTCTTGAAACAGTGAGATCATTTTTAGAACCGGTTCTGTTACTTTAAAATGTTTTACGGAGAAACTGTATATACCGTATTGTTCTTTTTCATATTGTCACTATATAAATATCGGCGTTATATTTCATATTTACTCTTATATTTGATTTTTTATGGTTTCTATGTCGCCCTTAGTATGTTTATCATAACATGGGAATAAGTACGAAACGTAATTATAACGCATCACTGCTACATTTTATGTGATATCAAAAATAATTTATCATATATCATGAATCCATAGCATGTGCTACTTATGATACGAGAATGATTTCACTTCATTATAATCCTAGTTCACTTAATTTCATTGGGTAATATGATTATATATTTAAAAAAAAAAACAAGAAACATATATTTTATCACAAAAGCAAACAAGAGCCTTCGGTATGTGAGTCCTTTATAAATAAATTTACAACCTGTGTCAAGTAGCAGTGAAAAACAAAAAATAAAATCACTGAGGTATAGTTAAGTATATTAAAATAGCTATGAGTTTTCACGCCTGTTTAAAAACGGCTCAGGTTATTATTATATTACAAAGATGTTGTTTGAGTGGGTTCTAGTATATATTTTGTCAGAATAGGTACCTAACATAAGAAAATACTAAATCTAGTTGAACAATAAGCTGCCCGTACTGTTAAATATAGAATATAATTACTATTTAGCACACGTGTGCGCAGCCCCGGGCATTCCTAGTATGCAGTAAACGGTCGCTGGAACGTGTAAACTTGCTAGTTAAATTGAACATTTAAGTGTGTAGCAATAAAACTAAAATGCTGGGAAATATCGAATCTGAGAGCAACGACACGTTTACCGAGGAGCAGGTGTGACTAATCGTCACTCGGTGTCACATACGAATACTGAGAATGGTATTCTGATAATGACAATTATTATTTTATCCACATACAAATATACACATAAAGTTTATGTCATGTTTGATTGATTTAAATCATATTTGATTTGAAATTAAGTGCGGTAGCGCACGCATCGCATGCGAACAATCAGTCGTCAATAGTTGTTTACGTTAATATGTTTAAGTAGAAAAGATTGGTTAATTAAATATGATACATTTTATGTATAAGTCTATTTAACATATTACACTGCTTATCTTATATAAGATGTATTTTTTAAAAACTTATTTTTAGTCTGTCGCGGCCTTAGTTATAGGACTTCATGCAACCTGAATTTCCTTATTTCGCGTCGCGGACTTCACTAGTTAGAAACCTAGTTTTTCTTTATTTAATTACATTATCTGTTTACCTTAATGTTTAAATGTTTTCATTCTAGTTCTAATAATAATATTCGCATTGATTTTTTTTGTAAAGTGAATTTTTTTATTTCTTAAGCCCTTATGTCAACTTTTTTTTTCATAACGAAATATTTTAATTAATACCCGTGTCACATCGTCGATGCTGACAAAAATGTTAATATCATGAATTCATAAAGTATATATACATTTTTTCCTAAAGGGTGTCCCATTGTCATCACATGACGTCATGTGACCGCCGACTAGGAACGCCCGACCTCCTTCATTGTAGGCGTCGAATCAGCACGATCCACTCGTTCGTCGCTTTGTATTACGAACAACTCAATAATTCTCTAATGGGATTCCAGCGGTGGTAAGCCACGCGAGACTACCGCTGCCGATGTATACATTCGATGTATATATATATACGTTTAATGCATTTATCGAGTATTGTTTATACAGCTCGCGACCTATAAAACGGAAAACGAATCCATTAAAAATCGTAAAGCAATATAAGATATTGTAGATATATAGCCAGTGTTTATGATTAATTGACACATTTTGTCGATGACCGACATCCATGAAACAATCGGCCTTTGTGTGAAATGATGATGGAGATGCAAGATGTAGTCGAAACGGCCGCGACCCAATGGAAATTAGTGGTTATTAGACGTTATGTGAAGACCACTTGTTGCGTCACTTTTTAAAATACCTTGTTTATTTTCAAGTTTATAAAAGTATCTCGTAGCATTTAATTACATAATGATTAAAATGTCTGTAATTGTATTATGATGTAAGAGAAATATGCGCCGGAAATTAATAGGAATATTAAAATATTGGATTTTAATTGAATAATAATGACTCCCATCAAAATACGTTTATAGTTTTTTTTTTTTTGTAAACTGATATTGTAGCGTTTTGTTTAAGGTAGGTATTGTATATTTAAATATAATGCGTAATAATAATATTTCGCATGTATACACGGTCGTACGCACATACATACAAATGACCACCAACAGTCCTCAATAACAATACATTGATTGAATTTAGAAATGGATGAATCACTTATTTGTTAAACATACAGTCGGGATTACTTCTTGAAAGTAATAAATTACATGACGGGTTTCGTTGGTTTCCATATCTATTAGTATTATATAGTATATATGTGACATAAACATGGGTTTATTCGGTTCTTTATGTCTTTTTCTTATTTGTTCGTGCATGATATAGTTATACAAATAAATACAATTGTAATGTCTGTTTATGATGCCAATATAACAGTTGTTTACTAAATGGATATAATATTATATACGGTAATGATAACGAAATAAAAAAAAACAATTTTTACAATTATTGTCAGTCTATCTGTTTTTTCCAGCTAATCTCCGAAGCGGTTGTTGGATCGATTTTGGCGGAACTTTCACTGGCAGATAACTTATGTTATAAATATTAACTTAGGCTACTTTGATTTTTGAAAACAAAAATAGGGTTCCGCGTAAATATAATGTTTTATAAAGATAAACCGCAGACGAATTCGTAGGCGGCTACTAGTTTTATAATAAAACGTCAAGGAGCTTGTTCTGACACACACATTGACATGGCATATACATTGATTGAGTATAATATCGTACACATATTTTACAACGGATTTTCATGTACTTATTTTTTACTCTGAAAATAACGCCATTGCGAAAATGATAACGTAACAGATTGTCAATAATTGGAAAAAGCTTAAAAATCATGAGTACGACCATGTAAGAAAGGAGTACAAAATTATCATTGCATAAAAAAGAGTGTACCACGGGCATAGTTAGATTTGAATGAAATTTTAAACGTATACTCTACTATCAAAATAAATATTTTAGTAATTGATTGCTGTACATTCTAACCGCATCCCATATAAACATTTTCAAGGTAAAGCGGAAATACTCTAGTAAGATAACTAATGTATAATTTCATTCACCCTTTAGATAAACAGAATTGAACATTTAAAGCATGCGGCGGAGCCACACATCTCTACCAAAATAGATACACTTAACACAAACGCTTAGCCTTTCTTTTACTCCCTTTAAAATTATCGTTGATAGACATTAGACGGGTGATTTGCAGCCGGTTTAACCACGTATAATGTCTGCTGATGTATCGGTATAAAAATTCATAGGCTAATGTTTGGGATATCGTTTTAGGTATGAATATCGGAGGCAATTAGCAATGCAGTGGCATAACTGTATTCATAACAATGTGTTCTCGAAGTTATTTTTATTTATATGATGATTCCTGGCATGTTTCTTGTTTTTACATTTACATTTTAATATGGTTGTTTTCTCGCATGGAATGTCACGTCATTTTCTGATGTGAGCTTCGTCGTGACAAAAACGTTTACATAATAGTGATTGAAACTACGAAAAATATTCCAGTATAGTTGAAAAATAAATTGAGTAAAAATCTTCCACGGAATTTGTATAACATTTTACAGAGAAAATGTCTCATCTCGATGTAATAAATAGGACTAAATAACGTTCTTATTTCTGTAGAAGATGTATCAATGATCTTCGATAAAAACAAAAAAATGTATTAATTAACGTCTATTGAAAATAATGATGAATATTCCATTCGACCAATTAATTTTTTTTCTATCGTCACACCATGTTTACAAAGGAATAAACAAAAAGAACGAAAGAAGAACAAAACTTTTTGCTTTATTTACTTTTATAATCCTAGACTCGTACAAGCTTATTCTTCCTGCGGTCAGTATTATTTAAGTGACTTGTAATTCGTGTTTGGTAATTATGTGCATTTGATACGAAAAAAAACATTTGACCATTATATAAAATGACAATTTCTTAGGAACTCGACAATGAAATAATTTTGGTTGTACTCACGAATGGCAGTACTTATACTTTTATATTACGTAACCCTTTATTACGCGATAATAAAAGGAAGCGTAAAGCGTAGTACGAAAAAAGTTTTAAAAATGAAGTAAGTGAATTCGAAGCGATGATAGCTTAGTTGATCGACGTAGGTTTGGATCCAGGCAACTGAGCAGGAGTAATCGATGTGGTAAAACATCGTGATAAAACCATAGCATTGTGGTAGTTTTTTCTAAATTCGCCTGATGTACTAGCATGCTCAAGTTGAAAATTTGTCGTCGAGCACCTGTTGCAGCTGTACTTGAGAGCCAGTCTCCCTCTAAGTTTAACGTATTTACCATCTTAGATCACATCATCATTTAACATTAGGATGGGATTGTGGTCAAATGCTAAAACCTATAACGTATGAAAAAATAAATCATAATTTAATGAAAAATGTAGATATTTTAAGAAGACCTTTGGTTCCTCGGGATTCACTTTAAGAATCGAGGACTAAGAGTACTGTATTGTATACAAGAGCAAGTCTATTGGAATGTTCGTCCATAAATTGAAAACTAGGGCGTATTACCGTATTAGCTCTTGTGATAGAAAACCAGTTTCATTCCCTTGTACTATCTTCTTACTGGGTTCCGCTTTAGCAACAAAAATATCCATCGTATTATACATTCAAAATTCATAACACCTATTGGATTTAATAAATTGCTCTTGTGCATGTTGCTTCAGGAATTCAATGTACACGTGACCTACTTGTCCCTTTAAAGAGGCACTCTTCATTTGGTGATAACAACTTTCTGAGTAATAATAATAATTACTATTTACTTAGATAAGCCTGACCTCAATGATGGGCACTAAATGTTGTTGAAAAGTACTTGACACTTGGATGCTAATTACCAAGGTGTCTTGAAAATAGTTGAGTTCTTTTCTTTAATCAATGCGTCATATCGGGAGTTTATTGACCTGCGCTCCATTTTCATTATCCAAGTAATGGAGAACTTGAAAATCATAATTTTGTACAGCGTATTATTTATTTAATATAAAAATATGCCGGAAGTATTTCAGAAGATACCAAATTCTGAAGGCTGAAAACAGCCACATTAACCCAATGGCAGCTGGAAAACCGCGATGAGGCATCTTTTTAATATTAAAATTAAGAGTCGTCGTTCAAACAGGGCCATTTTTTATCCAAAACAATATTTTCAGGATACATTAAAAAAACGTTTTTTTAATGCAGCCTGTTGTGTGTACACATTGATCTATCGATTAAAATACGAGGTGTGTTCAAAGAGTAAAGTGACATTTCATATTCCGCGGGCTTCGTATATTCATTTTTTTTGTTGTGTTGGTACACTCTTCACGATAATATGTTCACATTTTCAACAATATAGCATCCTTAGTTCTTTATGAGAGGCAGTAAAGATTAGAAGCGTTTAGAGTGAGGGGCGATTTTGAGTTGTTATAAAAAAATTGCACCCAATTTTGTTTAACAAATGGAATAAAGTGTTTCTACATACTAGAAATATTGACAATGGCATACCGTGACTCTACTCTAAGTAAAAAAATGTTTACTAGTGGTAAAACCTCTTCCAAGAAGGCCTAGAAGATGCCAGTGATACGAATGCCAAGTCTTTTTTCACTGTTTTTTTCGATTACCGCGGCATAGTGCATCAGGAATTATTACCACAAGTTCTTAAGGTCAACAAGGAGTTTTACCTTGAAGTTATGATTTGTGGAAAAACAATTCATGGTTTTTGCATTACGTTAATACACCTGCACACTCAAAAACACACTTGATCAAAAGCATTACCACAATCATGTCTTACCCATCATATTCACGGGATTTAGCTCCCTGCGACTTTTTCCTATTTCCAAAACTAAAGCGACCCGTGAAAGGACCGAGATTTGATAGATAAAAACTGCATCGCTGGAAGAACATAAGGCTATCTATACCAAAAAGTGCTTAGCAGAAGTTGCTTTGAGGATAGCAAGAAACGCTTGCACAAATGTATTATATCTAAGGGGAATTACTTTGCCTTTACTTTTTGGACACACCTCGTATATTCAACTTCAGTAATTCGATTCCTATATGCAGCACTGGATTACGTATTCATTTTCCTATGTAAATATCTAATCGTTTTAAAGTTTTGCGTCTTTTATTAGTTTTACTTCGGAAGATGTCACTAATTTACTATATTACCTATACGTGTAAACACCAAATGAGTATAGGCACACCGTTGAATAAAAAGTATAAAATATAATGAAAATCGTATTCTAATATGTGATTTTTCTACTGTATTATAGTCTGTATAATTATTATGACCAGTGGAAATTTATAACTATAGCATTTTTTCGGATATTTATTGGAAAAAAAGAAGGTAAGTATATTTGCTATACAATAAAAAAATAATTTCATATTTATTACTTTATACGACAACAAGCAAATAAGTTGTTTTGAGTTCATTCGGAGAGCGAGTTATATTTGTGTCGACTGCGAACTCTCAACTACGATTTGACTAGAACATTTGCGTCTCATAAGCACATTGATATGGCCTTTATTACTAAATTCTTATTAGACATTGTATATAATTTAACACATTGCCCTTAGCTGTGTTAAACACTCGTGAGGAGATACATTTTTAAAACTTTTTTTTAATATGAAGTATAAGAAAATGACGACAATCTTTCTAAGAGTAAGTACAATACTACAAAGAGAGCATGCCGACGTAAGCGTCTTATATGTTCCTTTTTTATATAATAGCACGGCAAAGTGACGGTACTATGCTTCTTGGTATGCACAGTACAATTTAAGAACAACAACGACCACATGAGAGGTCAATGATTCATCGGCAATCGTTGCTTTCATGCCGGCCTGCATGCCTCAGTTGCGTGATATATACTGGCTGATCCCGAAACATAACAAACTAAAAAACAATCACCGTGACAGGCTACTATCTCGCTTTGTTACTTGTCACACTTGGTGTAGTGTGGTTGCAACCCAGTCGGACAATATTCTCGTAATCTATCGCCCAAAAATTTAATAACATGGAATTATAGAAGGAGGAAAATAACAGGAACGAGCACTTAAAATTATATAATAGCCTATAAATATTGTTACTTGCTTGTCACATAAAATATCTTTTGTTCACGGGAGCGAAAATTGTTCGTCCCTATGAACCTATTAACTCAGCCTGATGACGCCTTTGTGAAACATTACATTTTCGAAATTAATATGCAAAGTCAAGATATTCTTTAAATATTGTTCTTTTTTATAGGAAATTAAAAAAAAACAAAGAAACAAATGTTTCAATATCAAATGATTCACATAGTGCAGATGATTATTTAATATAACTGAAAATTGTATTGGCATTGAATGTAGATTACAATTTTCGAGAGGTTTCGTCATCCCTGGAATTGTTTGGTTACGTTGTAGTTGAATACGTAACAGTTATTTAAAATATAGACATTCTTATTGTCTAATAGTTATTTTCTTCTACCATTTTTTAAACGTTACGCTTTCAATTGGTACCAATGAAGCGTAATCAGGGCGCTCGGTTTTTTCATTGACTGTTATACAATTATATCAAGAATGTGTGTTGCTGACTCTATTAAACTTGAGTTTTATAAGATGATTTTTGTTTCTGTTTTTATATCAACATTTTTTTAATGAAATAAACGAGTTATTTTTGAGACGCTTACGCTTGAAACATCATTGTCTATAAGAACATATTCGAGTTCTACGATTTATATTTCGTCCAGTATGACATATTTATTTTTAACATTGATAAACAATTCTGAATAAACTATTTCAACTTACACATTTATGCTTCTAAAGAACACATTTAACTAAATCAATCGTGCTTTCATTTATATTACAAAATGTTATTTTTAAACAATTTCCTTGTATTTCTCACGTCAACTAGTAAACGGTATTTCAAGTAATACACACAATTTCGATGCTGCAAATTTTGTATATTTAAAATTTGTTTGTTTGACCTTGTTCCGTCCATCGCTTACAAAGTTTTGTTTAATGTATTGAAACTTGGAACAATCGCTAGCAAACTATTTCAAAGACCGCAATGTTTATACAAAATATATTATGTTCTAATTCGGTTGGTTCGGTATGTACCCTTAATAGTTGCAATGCAATGCTTATACATCAGGATTTAATTGTGACAAGGTAATATGCCAAAATTACAATTAAACGATGTTGTTTTTCAATGCCGAGTGTTGTAATTATTCTCAGTTTAAAACAAGTTTTATACGTAATACATACTTGGGATAAGTTTTTTAACACTGCCTACATCGCTTCTGCTTTACGTTTTGATATTGCGAATATTACCATTAATAACTTCGGTATTATACTAACTACACATTTATAATGCGTTTCTTTATACAATAGTGGCTATACGTCGACTATAAAACGCGAAAGTTCGAAGTTATAGAGGTTTCTTTTTACGGGTTCCCACCCATATAATGACAATTACGATAATCATTTATTTCATAATAATAATAGACTCGTGTATAGTCACGCTGAAACAAATTATTTCTCTTTTAGATTGGTTAATATTAAATTTCTAGTTATTCAAACAAATATCAGAACATAGCTATAATGGATTTGGAATAACATATGATTTGTTGATTTACAGACATTCCCGATATCCCGGAGGATATCAAAAAGCTACGCGCTTTGCAGATCGCAGATTTCAGCAGCAATCCTATACCACGACTACCGGCAGGATTTAGCCAGCTACGAGCCCTCACGGTCCTTGGCCTCAATGATATGTCGCTGACTAGTCTTCCTAGTGACTTTGGCAGGTGAGTTATTTTACCCTTCTAAACACTTTTGGCGTTTTTTTTTTGGTAATTGGTTTTATTGTATAGAAAGTGAAGACATAGTGCGTTATACATAATGATTACGCGGTTAAAATTAAAAAATGTGCTAAATTTATATTACTAAGTTCTTAAATACAACTATTTTACGGTGTAAAATTGTTATCCAGTATGAAGTTACATTTGAGGTCCATAATATAATGAAATTATATATATAATATAATGAAATTTACTTGGAAGTATCGACAACCGCCCTAATCGATACTATAAATATAATGTTTAATTCTGTGTGCTTTTAATACGCTGCGTTTATGTTCATGTAGTGCATGTTTCCTGCAAAACTTTCGCTAACTCTGTAGTATAACAAAACGTCCAAGTTTCTTCTTATTAGTGCTTATCGGCAGGCACTAACAAGATGGTGAAACTTTTCATTTCGCAGTAGTTTCGGTAATTTTAATTGCTTTAAAGAAAGTTGTACTTGCCATGTTCTTATTTAAATTCATACGCTAGCTCCTTTAAGTGGCTCAGATTGATGTTTTAATTAACTGTACCTTCTTTTATATATATATAGTATATTTGCTTATAGTTAAAAAAATATTAAACGTAATTATTAGATGGACGTTGCGTTAGGTTAAATATTTATTAATTTATGTTTAGTATGTTTTTATTAAGTACAGGTAATAATTTTGCTATCTTTAATTACATCCTCGCATATAATTAGGAGCATTAAAAAAATATAATACAGTATGTGTATTTTAAAGCGAAGAAGATAACTCGAAAACCAAGTACTAATACAATTGTGAAAGTAAAAAATGAAATAACAAGTTCGGTTACGGCAGGGTTTTTATGTTGAAGCTTTGTCCATAGCACGGCGAAAGCGAAAGTTTAGCAGGAAACGTGTACTGCTACGAACGCAGCCTATTATAGAAGTTTGTAAACTATATTCATTGAACGACTTTGTAATAAAATTACTCAGTTGCAATCCGTCTACACAACAGTGTGGCGTTTATGAGCTGTGCTAATGTAAGGTTAAGCTCACGGTCTAATGAATTAACGACCTGTAATGCTTGAATACTCTATTGTTACTTTATTATGTCACAATATTACTGGTTATACTGTTAATTCCATGTTCTTAGTTTACCTTGATATTGCTGGCTGAATATCTGATAGACCTGCATTATTATAATGATAAAGAAATATACAATGACAATCAGTCCCTAGCATAGTTTAAATTTAGCATAGTCCTGTATATAATAGCTCTCTTGAAGAAAATAGGGTTAGAAACAAACAAATAATATTATTGACTTGTTAAGGCTTCAAATGACGGACTTGTAGTTCCTGGAATGATAAATTGAATTGTTTTTTATTGTCGTGATTAAATTAATATTGACATCAGAAATAACTGCAGTGATATACTATTATAAATGTTTTGAAATTCAGTAAAAGTAATATCTAAAAAAAAAAAGAATTGAGAAATTACAAGAAGACCCATGGGTTGAATCCTTCAGAAATATATAAATATCATAGTCTGTTTTATTAAAAACAGTAGTAGTAATTAGTCATATCGTTTATATGAATGAATGCGAGCGCCGGAGGCCCACATATATTAAAAGGCCGGCAACGCACTTGCGACTCCCCTGGAGTTGCTAGTGTCTATGGACGGCGGTGATCACTTATCATCAGGTGACCCACCTGTTCGTTTGCCCCCTATAATATAAAAAAAAATACACTTTACTTGAATATTTGTTAATGATAAATATCACCAAATTTTTTTTTTTTTCATAATTCGTTCACTGACGTTTGAGCTATGTGCATATAAATGTTATCTTATCCGAACGAATGAGTTACGTGATACAAATTATCAAAACAAGTCAATAAGTCGTGTTCACAAATATAATATATATATATATTTATCGTCCGTTTTGGTCTTCGTCCCACGACAGGTTTTAGAGAATGGAATTACAACGCGATAAAAATAGGGAGTGCTCCAAATCTTTATCAGGCCACTGGTTTTACTATCTCGACATTGAAGTCTTTCTCATACTTTCCATTATTTTATGCTGACTTACGTTATAAAAATAAATAGTATATGTAGATAATCTACTGAAGGTTTTGAGTTTATTTGTTCTTTTAAAACTCAGTAATTATCTATTCAACTCAACGCTGGGTTTCGCGTTTCGTTTATTTCAAATTGTACATAATTATACCCGGGGTACTACTATAAGACTTTTGACGTAGTAGGCGTGTTCTCGTGTTTATTTTACTTTGCGTAATTAATTTCCATTTTGAAGACTTAGGTATCGAGAAACTTCGGAACGTTTTGTTAAATATAAAATCACAAGCTTTTGCTTTCAATTTGCAATAATTTCATCATCATTATAAAAATCTTGCATCAAAATTAACAAAACAATGGAAAGTGTTAAAGTTGGCGACTTTTAATATATTACACCAGTATATGAATATGCATTATTCCTTTGTATTCGCAATTTTCACATGAATTGAGCATAAAATCTGTATATTTCACTCATTAACGTTACTAACAACAATAATAACTATGGTATACACATTAATGTGCATTAACTTTTTTTTATAACCTGACTGAATAAAAGTAATTATTAGACATGGAATTATAATCTTCTGTTAATTAAAAACCTTCAATGATATATTTCGTCCTTGTTACACAAAAAATTATATTTGCCACTCGTTATGCTCAAATATATGAAATATCTAGAAGGAACGTACGAGACAAAATCGTAATCTAAACCTAATTGCCAATTGTTAACTGTTGACCGTACGTCAATTGGTTGTATCAAGGCGGAAGAATATCATAGTTTGTTGACTAAAATAGATCAAATATATAACAACTTGCTTATTATGGATATTGTTAATTACGGCTACTTACAGTGACATGAAGCAGTACGTATTTCATGTATATATATACTTGATTACATTTATTGTATATAGATTTAGGTACACACAATAATTAAATGATTAAAAAAAAATCAAATGTTAAAGTAAAGGAACTCGCCACCAAAAGAAACAAACCCAGAAAGCTGGCAGCATTGCCACGTTGTGTCCCAATTTTTATCTATTGTTGAGCGGAGTTTTGGCCAGACCTCTGGTCACGAAAAGCATCGACAAATGCGACCATAAGTGTGCTCGAATCATGTGTCTATATAAAGCCCCTCCTTAGAGCAGCATATTTGTGCCATACAATTGTATTATTTGTTGAATGGTATGTTTCCAAATGTAACTAATGTGATAATTTTTGTATAATTACATTTCTAATAGGTACAGTAATATATCATTATTTTTACATGTCCATGTAATTATTTCCGCAAGTTTAAAACGTTTTTAATTTACCGTTACAACATATATGACTCAAAACCAGTGGACCTTTGGAAATTGATGATTCATGTTAACTAGTTCTAAAAGCAGTAATATTGTTTTATTATCTTTAAAATATGCAAAATATAAGTGCCAGTCCCTAATATCCGGGATATATATCAATAATGATTCAGTAAAAGCTACAAATAAAAATTAAAAACATACGTATAGATTACTTTTATTTAAATGACATAACGAATTTAAAATCTAAGCGCCATAAATAAAGTTTCATATAGTTTAGGTACTATTATGTCATTGCTAATTAGCCTACAATCCAGAGTAATCGAGAATCAAAATATGTCAAATCTCTATTTTTAATATTTTAAACTTCTAATATTGTATATCCTACACTAATTTAGCAAGCACACACTAGCTTAGTGAATCAGTGCACGATGGGTACATAGAACGTAACTAAGTACTTTGACATCGGCAATGGAATGCAGCTTCAAGGCTCTGAACAAACATGACGTGTGCCAGCATCGTGTTATGTTATCAGTAGTAAACCATAACTATTTCTTTGCATCCTAGTGTTTCAATAGATAAGATATATTAAAAAAAGTAGTCAGATACAAGCAATCAAATAATTTAAATTAACATAGATTAAACATAATTTTACTGAGGTCGATTTAGATAAATTATAATATGTCATTTCAAATCGTTGCAAAGTTATTAATATAGTTATAGAACATCATAGATATATTAGCTTCCATAGTAGGTTAATAAGTGAAATTATCGTTTTATATGGCAAAATTAAAACGAAAAATATATTATGAAATTACATGTTTAATCATTCGAACTATGATGCAACATGATTATCTACGCACATTCGCCATTTTATATGTAGTTCATTGATTTAATTGCTGGAAAAAGTGTGGGAGCGAGAATCAATAAAATTATTTAGAACGTTCTGAACTGCCTCATTGAAATTGAATTTTATTCCTTGTAAGAAATTGTCCAAATTCCGAAAAAAGTGGAACTCTGTTGGAGCAAGGTCCGGGGATTATGGTGGGTGTCGGAGATATTTAAATCATCGTGCCTCGAATTTAGCGACCATCTGTCGTGAAGTATGGTGTCTAGCGTTGGCCTGAAGCAGCAGTGGTCTAAAGAGATTGACCAGTGACAGTTTTGTTAACGACTAGCGTTTGCATTATTGTGTGCAATTGTTGATAACACACATATGCCGCAATACTTTGGCCAGATCTTAGGAAGCCGCAGTGCCGAACGTTTTTACCTTACATATATTAAGTTTAATATTGAAACTGTAGAATAAAATAAAGGTAAACCATGTAACTATTCAACAGTTTTGAGAAAATGTATACAAAAAAACAGTGAAATTTGTAAATATAAATACATTATTCTATTTATAGTCTATTAAATGAGAAATGTGATGGAGCGTCTCCAAAAAATCAAACTATCATAGGAGTAATCTTAGAGATAGTAATTTTACGTTATCGATACATGCTACTCTAGAATTAGAATGTCCTTTATCTTTATATTAAAAACGATACAACAGGACAACTTCATCTTTATTGCATTCGTTCTATTGTGTTTCCGTATCATTGGTTTGTCGTATTAGATTATTATGTTACATTATATTGTTATGTGTTATGTTAAAGTTAACTGTTTAGTTGATTGTTGGTCAAGAATTTTCTACAAAAGAGAAACAGGACATGAATATCTTTTACTCGATGCTTAGTGTTTAATCTATCAGTGAATATTCTAAGTCTTTGGGAGTTGTAATTCTTTACCTAATGAAATTAAAACCGGTTGTACTTTTAAAATGATTGTTGCATTTAGTCTAATAAACATTCCATTATGTCCGTTTCTTTTTTAATTTATGCTATATCTTTTCTATTTTCAGTTTAGTGTCGCTTCAGTCTTTGGAGTTGAGAGAGAATTTACTGAAATCACTGCCAGAATCGCTAAAGAACCTCATACGACTGCAAAGGTTGGATCTCGGTGACAATGAGATTGAAGAACTGGTAATGAATTTTCTGCAAGCAATTAATTTTTTTACTTTAATATGTTATAGTAATGTGGTACTAATGTTAAAATCCTTTCAGCCGGGATTTATTGGAGAACTACCCGCATTAGAAGAACTATGGTTGGACCATAACAAGTTACAGTATTTACCTCCAGAAATCGGGAATTTAAAGGCACTATCTTGTCTGGATGTTAGCGAGAATAAACTAGAGAGAATCCCTGAAGAAATCGGGGGTCTCGCATCATTAACCGACCTTCACCTCTCTCAAAACATGCTGGAAACTGTACCGAATGGTACCGGAGATTTATCCAAGTTAGCTATATTGAAGTTGGACCAAAATAGATTACATACGTTAAATGAAAATGTAGGAAGGTTAGTAATGTCTACTGTTTGAAATGTATTTCATTTTGTTAGTTTATCCTGTTATTTATAACACTAATATCATTCTTACAGGTGTACAAGTCTACAAGAGCTTATATTAACGGAGAATTTTTTAACAGAATTGCCCAAGTCTATAGGGAATCTCAATGAGTTAACCGTTTTGAATGTAGATAGGAATTCATTAGCTGAAATACCACTAGAAATCGGTAACATGACGTTACTGGGTGTGTTAAGTTTAAGAGACAACAAACTTACTAGGTTACCTAATGAGTTGGGTAATTGTAAATCATTACACGTTTTGGATGTAAGCGGAAACAGGTAAGTTTATATGGAATACGACACTAAAGTATACCCATTTTTTCTATTCAATTAGTTATTAATCAGGCTTATATTGGAAGTGTAATTTACAGAATAATTTTAGTACATTGGGTGTTTAATAATATTTTCAAATTAAAATCTTTTCTTTTTTTTTTAATTCAGATTACAGTATTTACCATATACATTAGTGAACTTGGAACTTAAAGCGGTATGGTTATCTGAAAATCAAGCGCAACCACTCTTAACTTTCCAAACAGACAGAGACGAGTCCACGGGAGAGAATGTTCTTACTTGTTTCCTCTTGCCGCAGCTTAGTTACACGCAACAGCCAGGTATATATGTGTTTTTCAGTATAATTTTATTTTTACACCGCTGTTCTGCTTTTGGTGTTAGATGGAAATCCTTTGTAAGTAGGTTTACAATGTTTCGTTTTAATTTGTTATATGTTACAGCGCATATTAGAAATGAATTTTTTGATAAATTAACTGATTTTTAGTTATTTATATTTTTAATTACATCCTTCTCTATTTTACAAAGTCAACTGTCCCCTTTTTGTTTGTTTTGTAATTTTAATGTTTAGACCCTTAGCTCATTTTCAATAAAATTAATGATTTGTTTAATGTTTACGGAAAATGTATGAGTTAAAAAATATATTTACTTGTATAAATAATATAACGAAGTAACCTAATTGTACTTAGTAAAAATTTGTTTATTATACTTAATTCGCTGTTACAGACATACAGACTGTTGATGTTGCTTAAAATATTTTCTACAACATTCATTAGCTTTTCAGATCATCTTAATTCACTTTTACTATATTGGTTTAAAAAATAATACCGATGTTATTCTAAAACCAATTTGTCTATAAACTGACTGCTTTTTGTTTTGGGCTTTATTATTCTTAAATGTCGCCTCTTATTAAGCTTTTTAATTATTATTTTTAGAAAAGCAGTGTCAATTTATACTACTTTATACTGAAATGTATAACTTTTATTTTTCATTTTAATTTTTTGTATAAATTTATGTGAGAGTGTTATACTTTAGTTTTATATTTTAATGACAAACGCTGTGTTAAAATCAATCCTATTCAAAGTGATCGGAATATATATTTTTTTATATGTTATTTTACTTAAAACATTTTTGTAATGCCTTTTACGTTTGTCATTCATTTGACAACTTACAGGTTATATTTATGTTTATACTCACATATATTGTTATAGTTAATACAGTATTGAATAAATAATAGTTAGAACTACGGGCATCTTAAGGTCAGGAAAACTAATAGCTTCAAGACAGCGTTTGTTACAAAGTTTAATAAGAGACATTACTAAAAATGTATAACCTCAAAACTTGATTGGACTTTTACTATCTTTGTTAATAACGTATAATTGTAGTAAATATTGTTACTGCTTTCGTTCGTTGTTTTGTTTTTGCTGTGTAAATATACTAAATGCACTTGTCACATCACGATTAGAGCTGGAACACACGTCTGAGGTCGGCAGTGGACACTGGTTCAGGGATCACAGATATATTTCACGTTCCCAAGAGATAGATAAACTAAGAGGTAAGAGGTTAACACATAAAACTCTACTATTATACACAGAATTGCAAATCACTTGTGCTATATCGCTTGAAAATGTTCTCGTCCAAATGATTCAATCTAATATTTTGTTAGTATTGTCGGAAATATGTGTTTCCACTTTAGTAACAATATTATTGTTCTTTTTTTTTTGAAAATATTAAAAAAGGTATACTTATTCATTTATGTATGTTTGATTATTCGAAACATCCTTCAGGGTGATATTAATCGCTTGATGTAAAAAGTATACCAATGTCAATACCATTAAGTACGTTATCAGATGGACGCGGGTATTTACAAGGTCGAACCATAAACGTCAATTTTGCACTATTAATTTAATTGCACAATGCCACGTCCTTTGCTGTCATTACAACATCACTTTATACTTAGACAGTTATTAAACATTTTTTTAAATATAACAATTACAAGAAAAACGAACAACAGAAAAAAACAGACCATATTCCTCATCTCTATGCTTTTATTGTATTGTTTTGTGTCGTCTGGTGCTCTATTCAGTTTTGCCCTTGACTTCATAAATAAATTATTATTTCTCCCTTAATAATATTAATGATAGATTAGAATAATTACAAACTTGAAACGGATTCAACAGAATCGAGCGTATCACGTGATCGGGATTCAGATAATGAAGACTGGGAAGAGAAGGAAGCGTCGCGTACTCACTCGGTCAAGTTCACTGAAGATGTTTCGGAAGCAAAAGAGGTGAGCACATGCTGTTATAAATTATTTAATGTTTCCATGGGACGACGCACACGAAGCACCAAGTTGAATTATAGAAACACACGAGTATATAGATATGTACGATACACTGTGCCTTTGTGCTTTCACGGCATAGGCGACACAGTTACCCGAGGTTGTAGAAACATGGGGTCTCGCTTAAGGAGAAATATTAACGTTCCATTTTCACGACATAGGGCTTATTTAGCTTTGAGTTCAATTCTAGTTGTTCTAGAATGATCTGCGAAATGAGATAAATATAATACTTTTTTTTTAATATACAACTTTATTATACGGCTTTATTTAGAAGAAAAAAAGTAATATTTATGCAATGCTTAAAAAATCACACATATTAGGTTAGGGATGTTGCAATATTTTAATGTTTACATTATCCTGTTTTATGCCTCTAGTATTGTTTTATGTGTAACGTTATTTTTATGTATATTCATGTAATAAAACAATACCTACGTTTGTTTATCTTTTATTTGTCAAATTTTACTTCGATTTTTATATTAATTTATCCTCTGCCACATAGAAGAGCTATGTATTGATGATATTGTATAATATTCGTTAGGTCTGTGTAACATTTTCTTTTATATATTCATTTGAATTGTATGTCCATGATAAATAAATATAACGAAAATAGTACGAAATTGTTTTAATATATATATTTTTAAATTACAATTTACTTATATTGATTTTTATGCCATATCAAAAAATGTTGGCTGTAATCCTATATAATAGTTTATTTAAAAACATGGTTGTAAATTTACTTAACACTGGTTTTTACAAGCGAATACAGACGTATTACAAAAAATCCACATGTAGTTTCGGCTTAATATTGAACTGGTTTCAAATTTGCCAATTTCTATGGTGCGAAATCAACTATAGACGACGGGTATAAAAGAATTGACTGGTCTGTAATATATTCGACTGTCTGATTTAAGCCATGATGCTAACTATTAGTAAACTGCAAGATTAGCCAAATTCTGAAGAGTATTATATCAATACATATTATAAAACAAAGTCGTCCGCCGCGTCTGTCTGTCAGTCTGTTCGCGATAACCTCAAAAACTACTGAACGGATTGTAATGCGGTCTGCAACAATAGATAGAGTAATTCACGGGGAAAGTTTAAATATATAATTTGTCAAGGTTTTTTTTGTAAATTGGTTGAAATATAATGATAGCTGTTGAAAGAATCGGAAAAAGTCAAGCCGCCTTAAGCGTTTCAGGCACATAAGTATATATTTTATTACTTGTGTCACTATTTACTGTGTAGTACTGATTGTCAGTAATTGAAAATCCTATAATTACTTTTGAAACTTTACTATGATAATTTGAAAGTGAAGTCGAAAACTTGAGATATATATGTTATAAATTAATTCAGTCATTATGATGAAATGAGCAGTCTCCATTTCATTCGATGTATTAAAGACAAGGATGAGACGAAGCAATTTCAAAAATATACTCATCAATCTATTCATACCTATTTGTTTATCAATATATTTCCAGTGTTAAGACGGCAAAATTACTAGTTTAATGTAAATTGTATATATAAGCGTATTTATATATATTTAGCTCATGAGGGTCTACTTAATGCCTTGTTTAGTAATAAAATATATATGTAGTTATTTTTTTGGCCTTTCCTTATTTTTAACAAATATTTGCGCTGAAAATTTGAGTTACTTGTCATAGTATGTATGATATTTCAGAATTTAAGTAGGATATCAATTAACGCAGTGTCCTTTTATCTTTATATCATTTAGAAATTAACAGAAACAATGTTGATCTATAAGCAGTCAAATAAATGAGTCGGTGGTTTGATGTGGAATTTTACCTTCATGTCGTTAAACAAGTATCAGAAAGCATTTTCGAACTAAATTGTAGTCACGAAGCAAAGATAAGAAAATGTGTAGTCTCTTAAATAAGTGTTATATAAATACTTCAGGTTGATTGTGATATATTTGGAATATTAGAATCTAATTAACAATTCAGTAGACTTATCATTTTTGCAAGTTTTGTATTATTTTTAACTTTTGTATACTATAGCAATAGCCAGCGGATTCGCATTAATGACAAGAAAATATATAGTATTATGTTAATTACATTCTATTGTATTATTTAGGGAAAACGTAGCTCTCTGTCAGTAAAGAATTTTCAGAATCAAAACAATACTTCAAGGTATTAAACAAACATACAAACTTTACCTCTTCGTAATAATAGTATAAATTGGTTATATATATATATATATATTTTCTGTACGAAATATTTATTTTCTGTATTATTTTTATTTCTGTGTAGGTTTTTAATTTTACGTCATTTTTAAAATAACAATATTTCAATATCTGTGCTAGCATAAAATAAACAAATAAATGAATTATGTGGCCAGCGTTGACAAATGAATTTCTAACACTGTTGTCTGGTCCCAGTTTGCGAGTAATCTGTAACAGAATTAAGAATTTGATATAACCTTTTTTCTAGAGGATACATTTCAATTTTAAGGTCCCATCGATTCAGGAAGACAGTGGAGAAGTGACACCTTCTGATTCATTCTTTGCAACACAGTCGATGTTATCGCTGAGACGACCAATAAATGTAGTTCGCAAGCTAGTTACAACACAGCGGAGGAGTTCCCTGCAACGACTGTCCTCCTCGATAACTAACCTCGCGGAGGTATGCGGCAAAGCGTCTCGCGGTGTGCATTCACATATTGTGCCAAGATGATGATGGCATCAGTTTGTTGCGTATTCTGTGTCCGTTGTGTGCACGTTCGATACACGTTCTGCTGTACAATTGTACGAATTGCCTTCTCTAATTTAATAGAAAAATGCTGTCATATATAATAACCAGCTATAAAATCGAGTTTTAAAAATAACAATAATACATTTTTGGTTTGATAAATTATGAATAACGCAGAACTAAAAGTTTATTGGCTTCATGTGTGTGTAGGTTGACTTGCATTGCCAGTTCCAAATAAGCTTAGACCTTTTATAAGTTGTTGATTTTCTGAAAATTAAAATAAAAATAATATTGTGAATGCACCACCATCGAGTTAGTATGCGTTGTCCGCAGTTACGCCTCATGCTATAAATCCAGTACTTAGAGATTATTATTTATGCTGAAAGTAGACAAACGGCATTTTAGTCTTTTACTATTTTGACCTTCAGCTTACATTGCAACATTCAAATTTCCTATCATCCTTCATAAGTTATACGTACACATACACATACATTTATTATCGTTTTAATAGTATTCAAGCACAGTATTTACAATGTACTATATTACAGATGAAATTCTACGAATAATAGTAAGAAAATACTCACCAAACACATTTTCCTATTTTATAAATTCCATATAATAAGACCCGAAACGCACCCGTTTGACAACATTTTAGTAAAATAATGAGCGTCTTAACTCGAGCTAGTTTGACGTCTAATTTCACAAAAATATATTTGTAATGCACTTACTGTAGATTAGTTTGATAAGAGCAAGACGTCTCTTTGTCACGGAAAAGAGAATGGGTGTGATATCATATCCTGTGATTCAGCCCACCTCGCATCATACCTAGCATGCGGTTAATAGGTTAAGTGACGATTATCATATTTTTGATAGTACAAATTATTTGATTGTCTCATTTCATAGAGTTTTTGAATGTTCAATTTAGATATTTATATAAAACAATTTGATACAATTGAATTATGTTTCTTGTGTCATGTTATTTTTTTCGGAATGAGCTTATACACACCTTGTGTTATTTAGGTAAATGTTTTTGTTATTTTCGCTATTTCGTTATGAAAAATTAGCGATAACAACAAAATTTGTAAAAATAACATTGAGTAAATCATTTTTTTTTTGACATTGTTTTGTAATAATTTTGCTCGATTGCTTGCTGATTTGTCTTAAACTAAATCTAATAATAATGTGCTATAAAATGTGTCAGATTTTTGCACTGTCTGTTGCTAATGCAAAATTACGCGATAAACGTAAACTGAATACATATTGATATTTACTATTATAATTGTGTGTTTTGCTGCAATATTTATATTTCTTAATAAACTGGTTAGAAACGCATATATTGTATCGATAATCAATTAATAAAAAAAAAATTTTTATTCGCGTTTCGCAGACATTTTTGCTTAGGCAATTCTCAGAGCATGCGCATGTTTTACATATTGAATTCAACCTTTTATTCCTCCTTTGTCGATACGAGATTTTTCTTCAATAAGAGAAATATCGATGTCGCATTTTAATATACATAATCATGTGGTCTATTCAGGGTACGATACTAATACTTTTTTTTATCCATTCAGACACCGTTTGTACGACAAAACACGCCTCACCCGAAGGATCTTAAGGCGAAGGCACACAAGCTCTTGGCAGGACGGTCACCGGAGACGGTGAATGTACAAACTGTGAAAACCGAAGCACCAATCACAAATGGATTACCCATTTCACCAATAGAAATTGTTCCTGTGGTACCTATTGTACCTGTTGTGACCAACGACGTGAGTTGTTTTTATTTTAATGTCATTCATATTTTTATTCTTTGTAGCTGTAGCTTTTGTCCATATTCTTACCTGATGCTTAGTATGTATGTATATGCTAAGTTTAGTTAGTCTAAATCTAAGCTTAAACTGTCAAGTTCATCTATCAGAATGTAACTGGAAATGATTTTTTCTTCTTTTTTTTATGTGTTTCCTTGATCTTCAGACATGATCCGAGTCTTTGTTATTGCAAGTATCCATTCTATACCCAGTGTATTTTCAATAAGTTGTTGTTTGTGTTATTTATTAATGTATGTAGTGTTACAGTTGATAAGTTTAGTTACAATCTTAGAATTAGAATTTATATTATAATGGAAGTTATATAAGATAAATTGTTAAATATACTTAGAAATTAATAACATGAATTAAATGACTTAAATGTAATTTTACATGTACATACAATTATAAAGTTATAATTTTTTTTTTTTTTTTTTTCGATCTGACTTACACTGCCGGCCAATAAGGCCTTCACAGTTCCACCGGACTACTAAACTTATAATAATAATCACATGTAAAAGAATAATAACAACAAGGTTTCTATTTTATATAATAAAAAAGTTCGGCATAAAGAATAGTAATGAATGTATTCAAAATAATTAAAACTACTGATAATTATAATTATAAGATTAGCAACATTCAAATTATACATTATCCATTAATTACTAATAATTGAGTGATTTCCATATTATATTGATTTTAATTACTTGCTTATTTCTGACAATAGCGATTTTAATAATGTTTTCCAAGAATAAAACTAATAATAATAATAAGTGAAAATTGTTGGCGAAAGAGTTTCAACTTAACCAATTAAGTAGTTTTAGAAAACAAATATATATGTACAAAACAGATATAGAGAGATTGAAAAACTTCTATATAAAATCGGCTGACTGCCTTAAGATCCCCCCTTAGTAGTCCGGTGAAACTATAGAGGCTTGGCTAGGTTAGCAGTGTGGAAAAAAAACGTTTAATTATTATTACAGATTTGCATCTTTCATTCATAGATATATAATTTTAATAAGTGTATTACATTATTATACAATATGGTAACAACACTATATATTCCAATATACAATATTACTATTATTAGAAATGACTAAAACACGACGGCCTTTACCAAGTCTAGTTCATTTGAATGTGACCTACATACGACTCCTTTTTTCAGAAAGGTGCTAACTGGTGAAAGTGGAGTAACGTTCATTTTTATAAATTTCGTATACAGGTTATACAGAATACGGCGACTTCTATGGAAGTGACGAGAGAAGAAGAAAGTGATACTCAGACAGCCGAGAGAGATTCGTCCGAAGCCGAAAACGACGAGAACGACGATTCCGACGAATTGGAGGTAAGAGATGTCATTGATTTCATTACAACTTATAACAAAAAAAAACACAAGTAAAGAATACACTAACAATGTGTTGGTGCAAATATATGCAGTAGTTAGTTTTCAACGTATAATATTTAATCTGTGCTAACAAATATATAAAATAAAAACGGTGTAGTACATATTTAATCATGCATAATATATACCTAATAGGAGAATGAAGAATAACACTAAAACTTTTCTTTTCATTTACGATACTGGGCACGCAAATAACTATTAACAATGAAAAAATACGACATTAAAAGTCAATATATATTAAATAAAAGCTGCGGTTGATTATATTTGATTGACAATAAGTCAATTATGCTTTTTTTTTGGGAATGACTTATATAATTTAGTGACTCTGATCTGGAATTAATGACGAGCGGAAGTTTTATAGACAATTTTTTTGTCTCTGTCTATATATAAATAGATTAGAGAAACGTAGAGTTTTATGACAAGAAACATTCTGTCATTTTGTTGTTTCTGGCGGTGATACCCCAAAGTGGTATCAGAGGGTAGTTGTATATTTACATTTGGGCGTGTGTATCGGTGGTGGTGGTGGTAGCATGGACCGCGTCGTGTGGCGTGGCGCAGCGGCGTGGAGGAACGAAGCGGGGGCGCGGCAGGCGTGGGTGGGGGTGGGGGGCGATTGCATCGCCGAGATACACCCCATCACCTTAAGAACAAGCGCATCAACCAGATGGATGCTGGACGAGCGCGTGACCTTATAGCGCAGGTGCCATCACCATCATTAACACATGGAGTACATTTGGTTTCTGTTAACAATCTTCACGTCGAATGCTTATAATTCACACATTTAAAATAACTATTATTCTACTTTTTACTACATTAATTGTTTAGTAAACGAAAATGTAACTAGTGTGTAATCGGTTTTAAAAACTATTACGAGATATTTTTAACTCGCTATCTATCTATATACAATACTTATAAAAATTCCAATTTAAAAAAATGCTGTCTGTCTTATCATATCCTATGTCCTATCATATCCTGAAACACAATGTTTGCATTACTATTTCAGTCTAGTAATTCCGCGTATATCTTTGTATACGGTCTATACTATAGTGTAACTTTCCTTTTTTTCCCCTTTAGTTTTAATTATTTTCTACTGCAGACCCTTGGTCCGCACCTTTTTTGTGAAATAGTATTAAATAGAAATCATTTTAAAATCTAATGCAGCTTCTATACATATTTAAGTGAGCAGGACAGAATATTTTTGAAACTTACACGATTTTTTCCTTTTCCTTTTCTTCCTTCCCGTTCTTTCCTTCTTCTTTTTTATCAGTCGTTCTGGATTTTTACTGAGATTATAGCCTTTATGGCGGTTTCATTTTTGTTTTTTAACGTTACATATTATTATTATTTTAATATTCTTATTATATTGTTTTTATTTTCATACTTCCCCGAATGCACCTAGAATACATTGTAATGTATTTATAACAGATAGCAAATACCTATTTTCAAAATACAAAATAGTTTGTTTTCACATGGTATTACAAGAAACTGGTAGTGTTTCTTTAGTTAGTTACATTTTAATAGTTTTGTCAAGTAAATGACTTAAATATTCTCAGTTATACCTAAAGTAATTGTTATATTTACTCGATGGTTAATAGAAATAGTGCGATTAGCCATTGGGGTGCCTAAGAAAATGATAATTATGTTTTTCATTTGCCATGGGTATATAATTATATAAATATACTAGCTGAGTACTCGCAACGTTTTTTTGTGTAATATTTTTTTCATGGATATTTTAAAATTTTATCTTCTGAATTATATAAAGGGTCATCATCATCATCATCATCTTACCCTTATCCCACCTTAGTAGTGTCGGCACAACATGTTTTCCTTTTCCACTCTCCCCTCTCAGATGTCATCTCAGTATTCATACTTTTTATACACATATAATTTTTCACACAATCCATCCGCACCTTTTTCAGTCTTTCTCTACTCCTATATCCATCCCCTTTCTAACTCAAAACTGTTCGTGTTAAATAACTTACATCTCTTTTTATAATATTGCCCGTGCATTGCTAACACCTATTACTCCTCAACTACTCTGTCACTGGTACTATTTTCAAACACCTCTGATATACTCATTCTTAATCTTATCCATTCTTGTCACACCACACATCCAACTTAACATTCGCATTTCTGCCACATGTAATATTTTCTCATCCGTCTCTTTCATAGCCCAGCACTCGGATCCATATAATACGGCTGGTCTTATTATAATTCTATACACATTGAGTTTCAACGGTATTCGTGGGTCACAAACCACCCCAGACACCTTTCGCCAATTCATCCACCCTACATTTATCCTATATTATGAATCATATAAAGGGTATATTTTTTAATATTTTTATTACTCCTTTATTAATTTTCCCTGTAAACCTATTACAAAATGTATATCATTTGCAATATAATGTCAGGATACACAACACGTTACACTTGAGCACCCCTGTCCTTTCATAATTTCTTGCAATTTATTTTTGCAATAATTTCTTTGATCACATATGAATAAGAAATATATAAAATAGTTTGAATAACATATCATTGCTTATTATACAGACATTCTTTGGAGTCATATAAAATACTTTCTATTTTAATGAATGCAACAACAGAGATGATTCTACTCATATTGTTCTGGTTAGAAACCAACACCATATAAAGATTTAAAAGTAGAATGAATACAAAGCACTTCAATCATATGCAAACAATTTTTTAAGAAAGTCTTTCAATAGTATCGTTTTATTTCGGTACTTTCGAGATAGAAATGACGTTAAAAAACACTGGCATATTGTTTTGTGGAAAAATATAAAAATAGAATTTTATAAATCTTAATGCAAATAGTTAACATGCGAATATTTGAACATCAGTCGTGTATTGTATAAGTAAATGGTAACTGACAATTCCACTGCGTCAGAATACTGTTATTTATATATTGTATTAAAAAAAAAATCTCGCATATCTTACAATAAAATATTACGAAAATCTATATGTTACTCATTTTCGAAATATTGGGAATGTAAAACGAAGCAGCATTGGTATTGATCTGAGGGCTATGAATAATTAAATTGGTTATTTTATCGAAGAAATTATGGTAGAATTTTTTTGTATCAAAATCTGGGTCACCTTTTTCACTTTATATTTATATTATTTTAGTACGAAACTGGCTTAACGAAACCGAACCTACGACCTAAAAATATTAATCAGTTAGTACTACTGTTACAGTTAAACGCCGTAGCAGTTGTATAAATTATAAACCTTATCCAGTTGCAAAAACCTGTTCGATTGTACTGACCTTGTTATTAAATTAATGATATATTATAAATGATTTAGTTTAAACAATACCTAACTTTACCAGTTCGAAACGCAACTATTTATGTAGACAGTATTGCACATCATAAAAAAATTGTTTACCATTTATCTGCATTGTGACCTTATATATCTAAGTTTTAAATATACACGGATATCAAATAGTTTTACATACTTTTCAGCCTTTAATTATTATTGACCATTTATTATTCATGACGACATACAGTTTTTTTAAATACTTTATATGTTAGCGTTTGACCACAATCTCATCTGATGTTAAATGATGATGTAGTCTAAGATGGCCGTCACGCTAAACCTGGAGGGAGACTGGCTCGCAAGTACAGCTGCCGGAACACACCAAAAGGCGCTCGGCGACAGATTTTCAACTTGAGAGTGGTAGTTAGCCAGGCGGACTTAGAGAAAGCCCTACCATCATGCAATAACTTTAAATTGTTATTTTTCTTCCTATTCGACATCAGTCAAGTTAATAGTATTATTGTCACTCAAGCAATTTCTTTTTGAAATAATATAAGTGAAGATTGTTAAAAGAAATAAATGTAGCCCCCTTTGAGCATGTTATTATGTGGCTAATTCGCATGTATATACTGGTATTTCTATGTTATCATTTTACATTCATAGAAACTTTGGTGATATGTTATTACAGGTGGTCTCTTTTCTCATATCTCTTGCTAATCTCTGTGCTTTTTAAATTGGATGTGCTTTTATTGAGTTTGCATCGAAGTTTTCTTGTGTGGTGTATTGGTACACGGTTTGTTATTAAAAATTTTGCTTTATTATTATGTATTATCACAAGAAAATAACTCGACTGTCGTCAGATGGTGCAACTCGTAAATCTCTGTGCGCGGCATTAAGATTCGTATTAAAGGAATAATTAGGAATGGGAACCAATTATCCTCCGTATGTAGTATATGATTACTTTAAAATGAGTTTGTTATCAGTTATTATCAAACTTCTCTATGTTATTAAATATCGAATTACCAACTTTCAATTCCATTCCACATACATCACGATTTATACTATAAATTGCTCTGTAATATCTGTAACTCCAATAATAAGATAATACAAAATACTACTTTCTCTCCTTGACGGCGTATTGCGTATTCATATTTGTGAATGTTATTACGTTTCCTGGATTATTTCCTGCCTCTCAAACGAGCGCTATCAATTATGTGTTATCCGGTGCTGTCATTTCGCAATGATAAGTATCATGAGTTCCAAACTAATTGTCTATACTTGTACAATACGAGCAAAAGAAAAAAAAACATGACATAAATAGTTATGTAATAAGAGAATTAAATTTCACACAAGTTTGTATACTATGAGACGTGATTTGCTCTTTCGAAAATTTTACCGACCGACAATTTATTATTTACTTCAGTTCAGTCCGTTTTGTTTCAAGTTTTGATGGTGTCAATACAAATGTATATTGATCATTTAAGTAATATTTGATATACAAAAATAATGCATATTTTATTAGTTACAGCTATAGTTTAGATTTTCAATGTAGAACCATGTCCAAATGTTCTATTCAGTAATTATTTAATTAAATCCACACTAAAATTATTACTTAATGATTTAATACTACTGGATGTTAAAGCGAAAACTTAAGATAATTTGTAAACTTGATCCCATATGTATTGAAAATGATTAAACTAATAATATAAAAGGAAAGGGTAAAAGTTGAGGCGCACAGTGCCGCTAAAACTCTGATTCTTCGGATAATAGAAACAACAATAGAGTAGTGAGATCTGGTTTGCGTTACATTCAGTCTGTGTACTACTTGCCAAGTTGCCATCATATAGGTAGCGACTTTTTTAACGTACGCTCTCGCTTCGTAAAATTCTATACTTCTCGTCGTAGTAAAAGTGAATGTTTCTTGTGAAACCATCTTGTCGGAAATAAATTGTTGTCTAGTTGTACCAATTCAAATCTTTACGGTGTGAATTAAGAAATAAGTCGTAAATCACTATAGGAATCGCTCCGTTTCTGTAAGCACGACCCAACCGTGGGTAATTGTTGGAATACCACGGCTGTTACGGACTGTTGCGCGCGGGCCCTCGACCACGACGCTCTTGATAGACCCTCCGCGAGGCTCGCAGAAATGAGTGCCTTCCACCGTGCCGCTTGTAACAATGCTTCGTGTACCGCGATTAATCGATAAGTGAAGTGCCGCTTTCTCAATACAAGTGCTGTGTTAAATAAATCAGCAATAAACATCAGGCTGTTTCCAAAGTGCTCTGTATAAGTATTTTATTAAAATGAGGTGCTTGAAAGCGGCAGGAGGATGGCTTGCCCGGGTAAGATACGTGTGCGAGATAAGAAAACATTCAACGAAAGATTTCAATTTAGATCTACCTATGTTTTACTTTGTTTTGCCTCACTTGCTTATTGTAGCAGATTATTAAATGTTAGCTGGCATGTGTTATGTGATATTTACTTTTTTTTTCTGCGTTTAGAATGTTTTTTGAGACTATGCCGTTTTATCTTCAGCTCGCCGGCTACTTTCTTTTCACACAAATTCAACAGAATATATGTTTATATAAATTTATCTTCGCAGGCGATCAAGAAACGAGAAATACGCGATGATCGTAAATCTGATGACGAGGAAGCGACAGAAGATATACCTGACGGTGAGTGATTTTATTTAAGTTTACATACGCTTACTTATACATACACCAAGTTCTATTCTCTCTATCTAATATATTCTTTAAGGAGGACCGTACATTTACAAACAACTATATCCTTTAGAGGTATTCAGCTTTTACAATAGTATTTTATGCGTTCGTGACATTGCAATGGTCAGTTCAAATGCGAATCACCGACGCGACGTCTGAACTCGCCTGTCACAGTCCGTCATCGTACACAGATATAACATTTTTCATTTTGAAATTAGTGTAACACATCGCTTTCTAACTATAATAATTAGTATAATTATTTTCAAGATATATAAAGACTTATGAATTTATTGTTCTTTCAAAATTTTTAATTTATCATTTTTTATGATTTCTCTATTAAAAACCAATCATAACAATAATACCATTCATTTAGTATTTTACCTACGTGCAGTTTCATACAGTTATTATACCAACATAAAAATTACCCATACGCAATGTAAGTTACACTTCATATCATCACAACCTTATCAGCTTATCTTCGCACTCGACGTTCCATTTAGCTTTGTTGAAAAAGATGTAGTATTGTACTCGCCTGTAATCCGTACGCATCTATAATTTCTTGTTCATAAAAAAAAATATACAGTGGTGTTGTGTTGAAGTCGTACATTTATACGTATAATATTTTTGTACTTGTTTATGAACGATGTAATAGTGTGCCGTCTGATCCAAGTTTCAATGATTCATACTCGATATCGCTACACACATTCTGCTTATGAAAAGTATTTGTGCGGACTCGATCACTTCTTGTATCATTATTATTACTCTTTACTACTTAACTGAATCAAATAAAGAGTAAATTATTTAATTCCTTTATAGCGTTGTGTACTGTGTCGTTTGTGAGTGCTGTTAGATAAATAATAACAATAAATGGGAAAGTAAATGATTTGTTTAATACTCCTACGTTTTCTAGAAACATCATATTCTAATGATGCTTGAAGGTCAGTTCGTTTATTGTTGTCGTTACATGTAAACACACGTTGGTCATGGATGTTCTCTGTTTAAACATCTCATCAGTGTTTTCGTGTATTGCGTAAAATACTGTGACAATATTCTTTACTCCATTTACAGTTAATTGTTGAGTATTATTTTACCTTTGTGCGCATTCACTTTACCGACTTTCTCTGCGCTTAATCGCATTTCATAAGGTGTCGTCAATTTGTTACTTATCATCTTAACGAATTTATCCGATTTTAATATATTATGTTAAAAAAAAAACAATTTATATTTATTATCCTGTTTTTTGATCGTGTGAAAAATTTCTTAACTTTTATTAAATTGGCGACGTAGATGTCATTTTCAATATAAATTTTATATGATGCAATCAATCAATAATTTTATTAAAAGTGTTCTACTGCTTTATGTCGAAACGTTATAATTTGACACGCTATTTTGTTTCGGGATAAAGCAGTTCGGAAGTATTGTTGTACATTCTTCGCATTTCGCGTTATTCGCTCTACTAATTAATTCGTCCAGTTTATTTTGTTGTTTTCATTGTCAGTGTGTCTTCTTAACCGATTCACTTTAATATTTGAAGTGATCATTCAATAGTATTTCAATTTTATTATGTATTGTACATAATCACTAATCATTATGTACAATTTAATTTTCCTTGTTTGTGGTTTCCACGAAGAATGCAATGTATTATCACAGTTAAATATTCAACGCTAAGTTAATTATTGAACGCGTGTAAAGTGGTGTTTACTATATACTTACGATCTAAAGAATACGATATCTAATTTAACACATTTCTTTATGTGTAATATATATGCATATGTATGTGTAAATAAATCATATGCGGACATACTTATTTAACCTTGACCTAGTAATGATACCCCGACTAAACTATCATTCAATGTTATTTGTATATCTCTACATACTTCACATAAACGGTATGTTAAGTCGTCATATGCTTTATTGATATTAACGAATCAGTTTATTAAAGCTACGTTCTCGGTAATAAACAAATTCGTGTACGCCCGTCCAACAATCAATTATTTGCACAAGATACAAGTTATTGAACTGACGACACTATCTTATCAGTGAGGCAAGTTAATAATGTTTCGTTGGCTCGCAGTTGCACAGTGCTGCACCACACATCAGGGAGTAGTGTCGTCGTGTAGAAAATGTATTTTATCCATTAAAACTAACATCAATAGTTGATTTTTAACGTTAATTGGTTACGTTTCGTTACGTTTGTGTTATCTTACAAAAAAGTTTAAATCGTAGTTTACACGCAAAAAGAAATTAATCATTTACGCATTCTTCATACGGATATCGCGTGTTAAAATGTCATTTACCAAATTAGAGTGTGTAACTTATATTTAGGATCGTTTTCTTCAATTTTGCTGGTTTTGTTTGTACGTACGTTAGCTACAATAAGGTGGTTATAATCAATAGTTATATCTGCCATACCCATGAGTTTTAAAGTGTATATATTTGATATTATCTCGCTCGAACTTCGAAGTGACCGTACAATTGATTGATACCGTGATCGTAGATATCCATTGAGTTTGACGTTCTATATTATATCTGTGGATCATGAAATTTATCTAAGCATTTTCTCTTGTAACTTTTTTATTGTAAGCATCAGTCTATAAGTCATTTGGCTCGCTGCAAGATTGACGGTACTTTTGTACGAAAGTCGTGTCGATACTTTGTCTATACTTCCGACGAAATATTATAACATCAATTAACTCGAACAACGGCGATGTTTGTTCCCAGGCTTGTGGTCATTTACTAACACATTAAAGTCCATTACTCTTCTTTCGTGAACGGCGTTATAAAAATCATTTACTTTCCTCAGCATAATTGCGTGATCCGTGTCTGTGTTTAATATTTTTATGGACATGAACTGTAATTATTCTGTACAATACCTGATTATTACCTCGTCAAGCGCTTAAAATGTTAAAATTTGAAATCAACGGACGTTTAGTTCTTGATTGTACATAAAAACAAAATGAAAGACAAAAGACTGGAACTAAAGCTGAGCGTTCGAGGTGATGGTTCGTTTACTCGGAACAGCACCGCAAGAAGTAGTGCAAGAAGCAATGTGAGTAATACTAGTAGTGGGTTACCAGTGAACGAAATATTTGCAATCGATCGGTTCTCAGCACCACAGAATAGATCTTTCGATATTCTTGACAAATATCGTCGACAACCGAACCAATACGGGTATCCAGCACAAAGTTTGCCGGCGTTACATCAGTACAACCAGCAACCGAGAAATAATGTATATGGAACGCAAATAAGAAAAAACCCGTATTTCGACTACACGGAACCAGTGGATGCTAGAGCTTATTACCCTCAACCCCAACATGAGTTTAACGTTGAACCTTTTCAATATACTCCAGTGTATAATGATCCGTCAATTCTAATACACGGGACTTTACCACGAAGACCTGGAACACGTCACGATCAGTATAAACATGTTCCAGTTTATGCATCTAATAATTATACGTTGCCCGCGAGATATGAAAAAAGACGTGTGCGCATCAGCGAACATGAACCTATTGTACACGGATACGGTACGTAAAAATGTCGCTCGTAATTGTTAAAAGATTTACAATATAAAAGCTATCGTGTTTACATGGCAATTGTTTGTTTTAAGTCTTCATAAGAGGCGTTCTTTTCGCCTGGACTTTCTTCCAAAGTTATAAATATGTATACACGTTATTATTAACTAAATTACATTTCATGCCGTTAGATACGAAGAGAAAATCTGCATTATTATAGAAAGTAGCTTTGAGTAGAAATTGATCTAGACATTAATTTTACTGTATATCACGTAGGAACGACCGATTTCCTTGTCGCTACTGTAAACACCGTAGGTTTCATTACCATTTATGAGTTTAATGCTATTTCCATGTTAAATGATGTTGACTGCCATTTTTATTAAGAAATAATCATTAATTCTTTACTAATATTATAAATGTGCATGTTACTTTGTCTGTTGTCTTCATGCGGTAACTACTCAACCAACCATAATTTCATCAAGTAATAAGTACTGTGCCCGAGGAATAGGACAATTCTACATTTGCGCAAGTGAAGCCGCGGGTGAAACCTAGTTAAATATACAATATATATTTATTTTAAAACTAGCAACCCTGTCGGACTTTGTCCTGACCTGATAAAAAATATATACTTACATAAATGCTTAAGGTAATTAATGTATTTTATTTGGAAAGGATTAGCACTGTATCCGTCTAAATAGCCTTCCAATTACCTCATTATAAGTGACCATTTTTAGAAGATAGGTGGGTATAGTACGCTATCCTAAAAAGATAGGTATATGCTATCACAGACTCTTTTGTAGATCTATAAAAAAGTAATAACTTAGTATGCATTATTTTGTCATATGTCAATGGGATTACAAAAAAAAAGTTATGTACCTAAACCTCCCCCGTGAATTAATTTATCTATTAGTGAAGACAGCATTACAATCCATTCAGTAGTTTTTTAGTTTATCGCGATCATCCACACACACAGACAGACAGACGCGGCGGACGACTTTGTTTTATATTATGTAGTGAAATGTAAAGAATATACTCGTACATCCAAATACATTATGCTGTTACGCGAATAGTTAGTTTAATTTCAAATAATTGTTTAAATTCGATAATGAAATATTTAGAATTGATATAGATTGATTCATTGACAAGTAGGTTATAATAACTGTGACGAATAGAACTCTGTTTTTGTATGCGCGTATGTAGGGCGACGTGGGGCCATCCCTCTCAGGGGACGGCCAACAATAGCAGCAGCAGGGCGCTCTCTCCGCACCCACTGGTGCGCTCAAATGAACCAGGCTGGTGTAAGGTTTTTCTTACCACAGTCCCTTTTACGACACATTCGTATACACACTATATTTATTAAAAACCTAATTATTATAAGTTTTGATTATTGTGATTGATAAACTGATATTTATATAAGATGGCTGTAACAAAATCGGTTGTTCGCGGAATTATGTGTTCCATCATGGAGTTCACCTTTAAAGCAAGTAATGTATCTCAATGCACATTCAGTGTCTGACTTTCACAATTTTACTGTTTTTTTTTTTAAACGTGTTATTGGAAAACACACTTTATTCTTACTAAGATTATAAATGCCAATGTCAGTTTGTTTTTTACGCTTGCACGCCTTGAATACTCGTCATGAAAATTTGCATACATGATATCAGAGTACAGAATAATATATAGAATACTTTCATGTAGAAAAAAATACTGTTCTCGAGGGATACGTTCAGTTTACATTAATACGAGCGTAAGTCATGACCAAAAGCTAGTATTTTTATAATTTTATGTGTTCGTTAATTATTGTTAAGCTCTATTTGTATTCTTCTCTTAAAACGGCTGTCTATCGTGTCAATGACATTTCATTGTTAAAGCCAACCAAGCAATGAATTCATTTCAGTAATCGCTTTTGACTAAAAATTTTACACAATATGTCTTCTCCTGATAAACATTACTATTAGAATTTTTGCATTAATGTAGTTTTCTTTTATAAAATTGAAATTAAATTGTTAAAAGAAGATTTATTTAAAAATTGCAATGCTATGTATTTTTAAGCGCTGTTGACATATATCAACTAATTGAGTTGATATACGTGCACTTTTGTCTGCGCTTTATGTATAATAATATAAATTTTCAGAGAGCCATTATATTGTATTGTATGGAGTATTGTATTAAAAAAACGTTTATAGAACAACTTCTTAGAATGTCGTGGGATGTATTCTTAAGGCCATTTTATAGAGAAAGTTTGCAATATCGATATGTTTTTTTTTATTATACTATTATTTTTTATTATATTATGTTTAGATGAAGATACTTTTATTTTATTATTCAGCTAGGTAACATTTATGTTATTGTTATTCAAAAATACGCTGTGTTTTATGAGTTTTAAATGTCAAAGTACAACTGTACATTTTATTTTTTATTTTTAACATAACTCGTAAAAGTATGAATACCTACCAGATATTAATAGGTTATTTGTTATATATAACTGTTGTGGTGCATATTATGAATGCCTTCGTAATCTCGATGGTGCCGAAAGTTGTTTTGCATACCGTGTGATTTTTATTTGAAAGTTCACTGTTGCTAGATCTTTGTTTTTCTTTTTAGAAATTAGTTCAATACTCTGAAACTTACGTAATTTACGAGCTATAATGTTATTGAAAATACTACAACTAAATACTTAATAAACAATCGTATGAAGATGATTCTTGTTAATTGTACCATAAATAAAATCGTTTTTCCCTCTGTTTACCGTTACACGAAAGTGCATAGAAAGTGCCTAGTACATCCCGTTTAGATAGTCTAAGCTCTTATTGTTATAAAGCTAGTTTTCGTGTACCTTAATTTAGTTCGTGCTTTGATGACTGATTGTAAAGGTGAAGTTGCACGATACTTAAACTTATGATACTTATATATCGAATATTATCATATAACTCGTTTATACACTAATTTTGTACCGGAATGGTACCCGGGACTTCGACTGTGTACACGACTGTTATCTTAACAATATATATATTCTATGTACAAAGGAAAAAAAACATAAGCACCACATCGCTTGCCCCATTTCCCCGCGGCAAGAAAACACATCGTGGAACGCGTAGTGCTTACAAAATCGGACTTTCTTAAAACCTTAATAACTTTATATTAAGTGAAGTTATCGTGATAATTTTTAGATATAGACAAAGTGTCTAAGGAGTAAAACTAAAAAGAGATCAAAATCTTTACCGTAGTTCTTAAATATTGCGCGCATAACGGCAAAACTCTATTATGCTATTTATATAGATTAATAGCAGGCCCGGCGGACATTGTCCTGCCCTGATAATAAAAAATATATACTTATGTGCATGAAATGCTTAATGTAACTAATGTATTTAATTTGATAAGGATTACTACTGTATCCATCTAAATAGCCTTCCAATTACATCATTATATTTGACCACTTTTAAGTAGATAAACGGGTATAATAAGCTATCCTTAAAATATAGATGTATGACATCGCACACTTTTTTTGTTAGCTGTATAAATGAGGAATATCTCACTATGCTTTGTTTTTTTTTATATCTCAAAAGAATAAGGCAGCGTTTTCGATTAAAGCTTCTAGGCGGTTTGACATTTTCCAAAACTTCTAACAATTATCGTTATATTTCATCCATTGGTGAAGACCGCATTACAATCCGTTCAGTCGTTTTTGAGTTTATCGCGAACAGACAGACAGAGAGAGGCGGCGGACGACTTTGTTTTATAATATGTATGTAAGTGATAATGTATTACGTTTACACAGCGTACTACGAGAAATGTTCATTTAATACATAATGATGTCAGCAACGAATAATTGTTACTAATGGTTTGATTATAACTATAGAGGGATAAATTGCAATAAACAATGAACCCAACAATAACATTTTATTATTTTATTTTATTAGTTATAAAGCCTGTCAAACCATCAATCATCGCCTGACGTAAAAAGCAAATTACTTTCGAAAATTACTAAATAAATGTCATAGGTTGTAATTTGGTACATGTTATTAAAATATAAGAAACAAACACCTTTCTCTCCTATAACTGTAATTACTTTGGGCAGTACGCTCACGTTTTTCTTTTGCGTTATCAATCTTCTCGTATCCGCGTCTTACTCGACATCGTGAAAGTCCTTAAGTACAATAGCCCAAGAATTTATCTGTATTAACACAACGAAGATAAAAAGTTAGACGCTATTCATCGTAAAGTATTAAAAGAAATAAATTCATTATTTCCTAATCACTGGCATTTTTATAGGAATAATTTTGACTATATCATAATCAGGAATCAATTGAAATTAATAAATAGATTTTGACTGATAGTTATATAAAATAAATATGAATATTAGAAGTTGTCACGAATAATGCAATCATTTAAACTGATGCGGATAATTAGTTCATAGATTGGCGACCGTACAAAGATATTGATTGATAAAAAACGTGTGTCCAATGAATTATTCGGTCGAGGCATTAAACCTCGTTCATTTTCTTATGGAGTATTTCATTCCGGCTTGTACACGTTCAATAAAGCTATCGGTTAGATCGGTACTTTATCTAAAAAATGTAATCTAAACAGTCTTTATGTTATCGTGTTATCGTTACCGGAGCTCATCTCTTAGCAATTCTTTTTAGTATTTATATGATTACGGGTTTTTCAGATAACTACGTAGTTACCACATTATATGTTATTCAGTACCTAGTGTCTAGTTAGTGTAGGAAACTGTACGTCATTCTTTGTATACCTACTGTTGGCGACGATCTTGAAAGTGAACCCGTGAAATGAGTCATTGATGCGAATCGATAACGCGATACTCCGACACCGCGATCCCGTATTCATATCAATTTATTCCATCACCTTAACTTACTCGCATTATTTACACTAATTATACATGATATCATACCTGTTATTTGTTTGTGAATACGTACTTTTGTCTATATTCTATACCTATTTATATAAAAAACGTTACTGAGTAATTGACATATCGCACAATCCAAAGTAATAAGGCTAGGGCAATGTAAATTTGCATGCGGGCTCCGCAGGTGGGCACTAAGAAAGTTTTTTTTTGAAATTCAAGCACTAAAGTGGTGAAAAAGGAATTGAGAATTTGTATTAATATCCGTCATTTTTGACAGAAAAACAATCAAATTAGATGTAAAATAAAGAGTCGAAAATAATTACTGCATAGAAAATGCGTACAAACCTGCGGAAAATTACCAGTTCTTGATATGTCCGTAGATACCAAAAATTATTATATTCCAATTTTGAAATCTTTTTTCTCTGAATAAACGCTAAAATATGTCACCGAGTTAATATTACTGGATATAATTATGAATACTAGAAAAGAATAAGCTAAAATTACTTGACACCGTTATAAATGTAAATTGTGTTCAGTACAAATTGTTTCTTAAAAAATATTCTTATGTCTATGCGATATTTAGGTACTATAAATGTTGAAAACTTTTAACGGCTCTGTGTATGAGGTATGAGTCTTGAAAGTAGGCGAGGAAAGTAATCTATAACCTGGGTCTTACATGTGACATGGTCTACCGAACATTACGCTTTCCCCATTAGAAGTTAAGCTGTAATAATATATATGAAGTAAATAAAAATACTAAGCGTGTTGAATAAGTAATAACTTGACGTCAATAAAAAAAAACCGGCCGTTAGTAGAGGCCAGTTTCAAATACTTTTTTATTTATAAAAACAAATTTTAGTAAAGCGTTAAATAAAATTCCGAGATTTTGTTAAAAACTTGGCGTAATACTTGGTCTTAGCGGTTCTCGTGACACGTACACCTACGAGAATAACTTTGCATTCTCGACGAGCTGTGTCACCATAACCGTTACTTGAATAGCAGAAATAAACATTCGCTCGCGAAAACTGTCCTTTGGACATCGCTACTGGATAATAATAATATATGGGCTTGTACATAATTGATTAAACAATAATTTTGCATATATCACTATGGCCACATTTGAAATCACAGCTGAGTGAGACTTTACTGTAATATTCATCGTTAGTTTGTTGAACACAATGTAGTCTGGTAACGGAGTAAAATACAGTATATAAATTACCAATAGGCTTATAATTGCAAAAGGTCGCATGTAATATGACATAAGTAAAACTATTATTATTATTAACCTGCCGTTTTTTTTTATCACGCAATAATGTTTTCATGTTCACAATGTACAAAGTATGTGTACTTAATATTTGTATACTATTTGTATAGTATACTTAATATTTGAACTTTTACAGAGTAAAACTAAAAAAAAAACGGTTGCGAAAAATAGGTATTTATTATTTAAATCATATTATCGTACTTTATATATCTTGTCTTTAACGGCGATTATTAATTCTGTACAGGCGCGTGCCATATCTAATTGGCATCCTTCCATGTATTAATAAAGCCTATAAAGTACCTGCACTCTATAAAGTACCTGCACTATCTGGTTCACTCGTCGAACAACTTTTAGAGAGATAAAATACGTCCTGTTCAGTAATCTGATTTTAAATTGAAAGTCTTATCCCGGTAAGGTAGATTTCTAATTTTCTCTCAGGACTGGCGTGACCGGCGATAACAAACTGTGTATTTCATGGGGATTGTTATTCTGTCGATTTTATCTATTTCTAGGAGTGGCATCGAAAATGTTTGAAATAACCATTTTCATGTGTACAATTTGATAGTTTCGTTATAAGTACGTTTCTAAATATTTTTGAGGTACAAAGTTATAATTACCTTTACTATAATTATAATATGAAGTCAATTTATTTAGCACAATCATAAAAAAAACGAAAGTACTAAATATATTTATACTGTAGATATGATCTATTGTGAAGAATAGATAATAGGCAGGTTATGCCGGGGTAAAAATAAAAGGGTAAAGCTATGTGTCAGGTTAATACTTTCTATTTTTATCGGACGGAAAGGTCGCGAACGCAGGCGCCACAGCCTCCGCCACATCAGAATCTTGTGGTGGTTGCTGAGCGCGCATTCCGCTTGCGCATGCGCCCCAGGCTGCGCGCTCTCCAAGCTATTAGTTTAGTGCTCTAATATGCTCACATATTTGTTTCGTTACGTCGGGTCAAATTCTCTTAACCTTTAAACTTGCATCTAAATATATCAACAATAACATAAATATTTCAAGTTTTATTTACATAAAGTTTTATAACGTTGTTATGAAATTGGACAATGACCCATTCGGAATGCATTAGAGCGAACAGCCGGCCGGTGCTCCGAGCTGATTGATGCACGATACTGACCAGTAACCGAACGAGAGCCGGTAATATCACCTCCGCCTACGGAATACGGTCCCTAAACCAGAACTAAACAGGGACTCGTTTTAATGAGGAAATGGGTGTAATAAGGAGAAAAAAGCGTAAGTTCACTTTTCCTTATATGTAGTGGAACGATTATTTACTCGGATATGTATAACTTTAGTTTTATAGTATTTTGAGTATGCAGAAAGTAAATAAACATAATATATTATAAATCTTAGTATATAAGATAATGTTGTTTTTGTAAATACAAGTGGAGTACACCAAAATTATTAAATTACAAAAGAATTGTTAACAATTGAAAATAATTTAAATAGATTTAAATGAATTGTTATAAATAATATTTAATTAAATGTTTAAAAGACATTTTTTATAAACTATAATACAAATGATGTTATCTCTGTCATGTTAAATATAATTTGAAAACGGATATTGTGTCCTACTCTCATATTGACGACGAAGTCAAGGTAATGTTATTGTTGTGTTTAGAGGAAATTGCGTCTACGAATAAATTATTACATCTTTTGGAATGTAATTTAACAATCTCTTCCTGTTGTCTACTAACATGAATAAGTTAATTTTGGTTAGTCAAAATTACTTTAATGTTTTGATTTATATCCACTAATTAAAATTTACATCGTCAACATATAATAATGTTGAGTTTTTCGTTAATATTTTTGCCGCCAAAAATACTTTTCCTGATTAATGGCTTGTGGTTATAAAATCATTACTTAGCAATTCATGTAATTTTATGGAGTTTTCCCTGTATATAATAAATTAAAAACATTGCAACGATATTAATAACGATAAGTTGATGAGTTCACTTTAGTTTTGGTAGATTAATGCCCGTTTTCACCAACGCTCCCTTAACGTACCCCTAACTAAGGGATCCCTAGGCTAAAGTGCCTCCTAAAACAGCTACCTAAATTATTTCGTTTTCACCATGCTAAGGGTCACTTAGTAGGGAAGCACTTAGTTAAGCGTCAGTTTTTTCGTCAAGCCAGTATTGAAATAGATGGGACATGTATTGTTAACAATTTAAATGCAATATTTTAATGTATTTTTTTGTAAAAGTAATACAAATACAGAAAAAAAGGTAAATTGCAATAAATTTAAACCATGTTAATGCTACAATTTCTTAAAATAGCCTAAATATGTTTTGCTTTTAAATAATGGTACTTTGAGCCTGTTTGCGTATAATATAATTATAATAAGTTTATGTATGGCTGTTTTTTACCTAAATAAATAAATAAAAAAAATACAATTTTAAAATAAATAAATAAAAAAATACAATTTTAAAATAAAATAAGTCACCGTGATATGTTTATTAAAAAAATACTGTTGATTGAAAAGAGCTTTTTTCATTATTGTGTTGATGCAGGGATCACCATTTAGTTTTATGGGGGTCCGTTTTAAATTTGTAAGGACTTTGCATTAAAATCGGTGTCTGTCAAGTAAATTTTTATGTAATGGAAATTTATAATTTTGATCACTAATTGTATAGTACCTACTTTTTAGTTTTGTTGTTTCTAACAGAGAAGACAAAGATAAAATGAAAATAAAAAATATACTAAGCTGTTTAAAATATTACCACGTGCACGGTTTTTTTTCTTTGACTCTGTGCCGTAAAAAAAATACTATCTTTTAAGGTTTACTAACTTAGGCCGGCAATTCGGACTTGGACCAGTGAAGAAAATAATAAAATAGTAAAACTTTTTTTACACACAAAGATATATCAATATTGAATAAACCAACAGATGTCACTAAAAATAAGGCAAAAACAATATGTGTATAAACTTAATGTCTGTATACAAATGAATTTCGACATTTTATTAATTTCGTGAAATAAACAATACTTAGCACTAAGTGATAGAATTTCCGTCCCTTAAAATTTAGGTAACCCTTAGGGTGTTAGGGGACCCTTAGACGTTGGTGAAAACGAAATCTCTCTAAGTTGTCACTTAAACGTGTTTTAAGTGTCCCTTAAAGTTAGGTAACGTTGGTGAAAACGGGCATCAAGATCATATTTGCTTATTGAGTAACATTTATTTATGTTTGTGTTACATTTTAAATAGCTACCGAATAATGTATGAAATCGTAACTAAAACGGCACAAAAATATCTGCTTGTTTATATTATTTATTATAGTAAATTAAGCCAAACCTAAAATATGATTATTTGTTGATCAAATGAATTTTGTTCGCAATTGATGATAATTAGAGCCTAACATTTTTTCACTACCAAAGGAAAACAATACAATATGCTACTCAGTTAATTTATTATTATTTATAAATAATGTATATTATTCAAAATAGTGATTTTAATATTCAACATATTTATTATATTTAAATAATATCATACAAGGTCATTGCGTTGAAATGCGTTTAAATATGAAGGATATAATATATAAATAATAAAGAGATTAAAAATTACACTCAAGAGTAAAACGTGTGGTTTAAAAGTCGTAACGCATACACCATCTGTTCAAAAAAATATTTTAAAACAATTCTAAATTTAAAACTTATACCGAATATTAGCTTCCCTATATATTTACAAGTTAATTATTTGTGCTAATATTGTCACGGTCGCGGTATGTTAATCGTATACCATAGTCACGTGGACAAAATCGTCATTAGTCATCGCGGTATTAAATATATTAACTAGTAATCGCCCATGACTTTCATCACGTTTCTCACAAATCTTAAAAATAAAATGTAGCATATGTCACACAGGGAAAATCTAGTTATCTATCAATTAAATAATTTACAAAATCGGATCCATAGTTACGGAGATTATCTCCTACAATCAAACAAACTTTTACCTCTTTCTAATAATAGTATAGAAGTATAAACTGTGTAGCGTCGATTATCATATTATTGTGCCAGTCAATTCGGCGACAATTCAAGCCGAGGCGCACCGAGTGCCCATGCGCTGTTCACCTGAACAAATCGGGTGAGTGCCTTAAACGCTCCCCTTAGTAGTCCGGTGAAACTGTAGCGGCCTTGCCAGGCTAACAGTATAGTCAGTTCGAAAGAAAAAAAAATGTTATTGTGCGCTCAATATATAACATTTTCCTTGATGATTTTGGTCAATAACGTCAATAGCCCATATTTAATATTCTATATGTGCCTCGAAATACGTGAAGGTGAAACAGCAGTTGTTTACCTTTGTAATATTATGCGATCATCGCTTACGTATTTGGGAGAGGGCCTCGAGTGTAGAGGTAACTTATGTAGTTTTTATGCCGGTATTCCGTAAGCGTGTAAAATGTTTGTACGTATAATTTAGACGAGTAGTAGGACGTAGGTCATGTCTAAATTGTTGGGAATGTTAAGTGGTATTGTGTCATATTCTTAAAGTACATAGATTGTTCCTTGGTTAACGTTATGTGATTAGTCCTTTAACATTTCCCAAAGTAATCTTCTTTTGCTATTTATTATATACTGATATTTTTAGCAATACTTTCATTTACCTTTTTAACTAACTAGATGAAGTATTAGAAAACGATTTATCTGTGATTTATTATACACACCTATTTTACAACAATGGGAAATCATCAATTCCAATTTTTACTAAATATAATTCCCTTTAAATAAGTTAAAGTGTGACAACAGTTGGTCTACTTTATTGTTCGTTTTGTTCTAAAGGATTCAACTACGACGTGTTTAATAAAACCATGGGTACATTATTAATTTACGGCGTAATAATTTTGAGGTCATGTAAAAATAGCCACAAGAATTACACTGAACATTTACTTGGTTCTCATATTCCTGGGATTACCGTTATTATACCTCCGTATACCGTAACATTAACTCCCGTTTAATCTATTGCCTATGGTAACCGCAATTTCTCAAATAGCTACTATGTTACTTTACTTGATACTACCGTTTTAAGATTTAAATCGTTGTGTACGATAGTAAATGATAGTCGTTTTTTTATACAAACGTGTGCATTGTAAAAATATCACGCTATGTACGTACGTGCTTATAATAGAAATTGGGTATGATTTTAATCCTGCAGATTTTTAAACCGCAATTTCTCAAATAGCTACTATGTTACTTTACTTGATACTATCGTTTTAATATTAAAATTATTGCGTACAATAGTAAATGATAGTCACTTTTTTTATACAAACGTGTGCATTGTAAAAATATCGCGCTATGTACGTACGTGCTTGTAATAGAAATTGGGTATGATTTTAAACCTGCAGATTTTTACCGCTCCATACTGCCTATTCAATGCACGATGAAGTGGTATCGGTTCATTATTACTTTGGCGGTGTTCTTTTGATACCTTTACTTTCACTTGCACGTTACATAAATTACTTTGTCCTGAGGAAACGTTAACTTCCAATAAGACTATCTTATACCGAGTCACGAACCCTTCTGTAAACTATCACGATCTGTTCTGGCGTACAATATAGCGTTGTTGTAATAATATTAAGGCTAACCGGGGGTGAAAGCGTCGAGACTGATTGGCTATTGTGAATCGCAGTACCTACAGGACGCGGCTCAGACTACTCTGGATCTCGATTTCACTGTGCCATTTATTTATTCGACTTGATATGTCGATTGTCATGTGAACATTTCGCTTGTAAAATCATTTACTATTCAATTCACCGCTCTTACTCTATTGAATGCTCACAGAGTTAGAAACTGTGTTACATACAAGGTATCATTTGTTATAGTCACATCATTGTTCTTTCGTGAACTTGTTTAGGATTACTTAATATTAAACATGTAACTTTTATGAAATTTTGAAACGTAATTAAAAACAGTAACAAGAAATTAAACAGATGTTGAGCAGAAATTAATGAGGTTTATTTAGTGGACAAACAAAAACGATGTAATAATGCTTGAGTTCTTTAGAACAAGTGAAGTGAGGAAAGTAGTTATGAGTTCTTGAGCAACAATTTTAATAGACACTTGCCCCAACCATACAAAATATTATGTGCCGAAGATTCTCACGTCAGCTCGACGAAACCCAGCCCGTCGAACGAGCAAATTTCCGGAGCGGATAATCTACTTTGAATCACATCCGTCATGTTACATTGTGAAGCAATTGATGGGACAATCTGAATAATACAACTGGGTTTTATCATGCGTCTTACTTTTTTACGGAGTTTTTTTTACGGATATGCATTTGACAGTGTAGACTATGATTATTTCCATCGCTTTCTTGTTGACATGACGTCCTCTGTATCTAAAGTCGAACGGCTGCGTTCGACACTCTACGCGATCAACTATCGAAGGGTAGATTGTCAATCTATCTCTCTTGCCTAATATTTCGAGTCAAGAATGTTAATTAAGGATTTTGCACGAAATAAAACTGGCAAAACGTGTTATGAATTCCGAAGCGTATCTATGTACGGGGATAATTTTGAACGATACAGCTCTAAATGTGAATAATAGTAAATACACGAAACTATTAGATATAGATATTCATATAATAACTATATTTGAATGTCATTAGGGCGTACACTTGGCTGGATGTGGTGATGAGAAATGACATAAATGTTCAAAATAATAGTAAACGAGACATGGAACAGGAAGCATTAGGGGGGGGGGGGGGGGGGACAAGTTGTGAGATAGATCATCGACATCGGAAATTTCAATCAAGAAACATGTACAATAAAGACACAAAATAGGAAAATTTCATTAATTAATTTTATTTTTTTGTAATATCCCGTTTTAAATTAGGTTTAATATTGTTTAGGGTGTCATTAACATATATTAAACTAGCAGGCCCGGCGGACGTTGTCCTGCGCTGATAATAAAAAGAATATACTTATGTGCATGAAATGCTTAAGGTAACTAATGTATTTTATTTGATAAGGATTAATACTGTATCCGTCTAAATAGCCTTCCAATTACCTCGTTATATGTGACTATTTTTAGAAGATATATGGATATATTAAGCTATCCTAAAAAGATAGGTATATGCTATCGTAGACTTTTTTATAGATCTACAAAAGAGGAATATCACAGTATGCAATGAAATGTTATATCTCAAAGGGATTAGGCAGCGTTTTCGACGTTAGCTCCCATGCGGCTTGACTTTTTCTAATTCTTTCAACAATTATCATTATATTTAAACCAATTTAACAAAAAAACCTTGACAAATTATATACCTAAACCTTCCCCGTGAATTACTCTATCTATAGGTGAATTTGCAGCATTATAAGCCGTTCAGTAGTTTTTGAGTTTATCGCGAACATCCAGACAGAGAGACAGACGCGGCGGACGACTTCGTTTTATAATATGTAGTGATAAATACAAGTGGTCCTGTAGATATAGATCTTCTTTCTCCGTAAATTTACGTGTGAAAAGAAATGTATGCGTATTACTAATTGAGAACGTTTCCTAAATTACGCGCCATCTCACCAAAGATTTATTATTACAAAAAGTCGTGTCATAAATCTAGTTACATGTTTTTCTCCATAATTACCATATCTCCATTTTAGTAACCGAACTTTATAATTTTACAAAGGCAATTAATATTACATGGATTGTGTTATTATTGCCTGCCCTACATGTTATGTAAATTAAAGAAATGAACACGGAACATGACGTGTGTTACAAAGTGCCGGTCGTTAAGTCTTAAAATGCATTTGTGAAAGTAATCATAACAATTAATAGTAACACAGCCTCGTAATGTCAATATCGTGACGATCTAGTTTCATACTCACGAACATGTGCCGGCCTTGCACTACCAAACTACATGTGTAATGCATCGCACTGTTGTATACACGAACTAGGAACTGTAAAAACCTCTTTCGATGTGAAACGTTTGCGAAACGAATACGCATAATAGGAGTTATAAGTTCAAGTATAATTCATTGCCTTTTCTGTGAGTTGTCTTCGGATTTTTTACCATAGCTGATGGGTAAGCATAGTGCAATCCGACAGCAACTGCAGTTGTCAATGTCATGTTGGCATACAAGTCTCTCGGTAACTGGTTCTACACTCGCTAATCCTGAAATGTGAGAAATAAAAAAGGGTCGTTATGACGTATTTATCATTATGTAGTATATGATGTCAGCGATATAGTCGGGTACAGATATAATACAAGTCCGCATAGTATCGTAAATGTATTAAAATATTATTAGGTATAAAATTAATTATATAAAGTTTAAGTAGGAAATACTAATCCTAACTAATATTATAGATGCAAATGTGTTTGTTTGTTACGCTTTAACGCTTTAACTACTCAACCGATCATCAAGATATTCTGCAGACACATTGTCATGGGCACAGAAAAGAAGACATGGACATACTTTTCGTCCAGAAAAATAGTATTGTTCTTGAGGAAGAGGTCATATATAAATTAACGCGAACGAAGCTGCGAGCATAATATAGTTGTCATATAAACGAAACAAAAACACTACTGCTCTCGTTAGCATGTCAAACAAAATTTATATAATATCCCACGCCCACGTTCTATTAGTTCATCGTAGACCAGCCGTAACATAAAACCTTATATACATAGAGAGGGAAATTGTAAAGTGGACTACTTAAGATATGTCCCGTTTAGAACAGTTATCTTTTACACTGAAATAATGTTAATATTGAATAATCTTAGTTCACTCGTATTTGGCAACTTATATAGTGCATGTGTACTGTCCTACTGTACCAGTAGTGTATTTATACTGCCCTTGTACATATGTAGATGATAATTGTTACGACATCTAGTAATGTAATAGAATATTCACACGTCATAGATAACATATTATTAAAGACGTCATTATTTTACCCTTGATTTTGCGTTATTATCATTCACAATGACAATAGTCACCAGTGTAATTGTAACGTGCAAACAAACAAGCATTATGTAATAATCAATATGTGTGAAAAGGAGAACAAGTGATGTTAGACACACTCAAAATCAAGATAGGAACAAGTAATATTCATTTAATTAACGTACTATTGTTAGAGATTACATTGGGATAGAAAACAACGGATTACATAACAACAGAATAATTAGCAACAGTTTACAATAACAATTGTTGTGAAATAATATAACGGCATAGTTTATTATTGAATAATAGCCGTTATTGCAACCTTTATTACGTGTGCCGATTATGTTATGTTACGCTCTTAGTACAATACAATTTAATAAATAAAAACATAATTGCATAGGAACTTTATTTGAATTTTTTTAGTTGATATTTAATTTAATTAGTTGATATTTAAGATTAGGTGAATTTTGATGAGATAATTTCTTACATTGAATGTTCAAAAAATCTGACAATCTAACTTACATTACACAATTTTATAAACAAGATGTGCATACTAATTTCGTGTAAAAAAAAAACAATGTTTCTCCTTTCGCTTGATTGCATTTATAACATTTTCATTATATAAGCGACTGAGTTCAATCGTTTCAATTTATTTAAAGAATACGCCTTATATAATTTGATTGGATAGTGTTATCAAAGTCAACCTACATCAGCGCTATTAATAAATACCTATAAGGAATTTATAACAATAACATTGGATTCCTCCGAACCTTCAATGTTAAATTTATAGATATAAATAATTTGATAAACAATTTACACGTGTTATTATTGATTACATATATAAGGTGTGACAAGATTAAGAATTTTTGTGATAAGAGAGGTTTTGTATAAAATACCATAAAATTGCATTTTCAAGAAATATAATTATTAGTAGCAGTAATTGCGAAGGTTAAATTTATATGAAACTTTTGGTTCGTTTTTATGAATACTTGGATTGATGTATTAGACTCTAATTCACAGTTCAAAATTACTTTGAAAATACCGAAAACTATATGAAATATTCTAATATCATGATACGATTCGCGCAATCGAATATATAGAATAGATAAAATATATTTCACCCGAAAGATATTACACAGAGGAATGAATCCTATAAAGTGACGTCATTGTCCCTTCTAAACGACCAAAATATTTCTTTTAAAGGCGAGTCAGTATCAGACCGAGCTGACAGCGAAGCTAGAGTGCCAGGTGATCAACGTTGCATCGAAGTACGAATCGCTCGGACTGCTGGCGGACTTGGTCTCAGTATTGCTGGTGGTCGGGGATCCACTCCTTATATCGGCGACGATGATGGCATATTTATTTCACGGGTCACACCTAATGGCCCAGCGTATATGGCCGGTCTTCGGGTGAGTATAAAAATAACTTCTCTAAATATTCTGATAAAGTCGTGATGGTCGAATCCATGTACTAGTATAAATTGGTAACATTATTGGCTCTCGGTGAAGAAAAACATCGAGAGGTATCGTGAACCTGAGAAGTGTTCTTGTAGTAACACCGTATGTGGGAAAATATAGAACTGTAGATTTCTCGAAGTTTGAAATCGTCAATACGTCATGGACTGGCGTGGTGATTATGCCCGTACCTTCCTTCGGGCAGAGGCCTAGTGATATACAAATTGGTGTGATGATGTACTAATACAACTGATGCGTAAATTAGTATGCATTGTTGTAAGACGAAATCTTTAATAAATACTTGTACATATAAAACTCGACATTGCGTAGGACAATCTATCTTCATTTACACTATTGGTTCTGTACATAGTTTACTGAAATAAACATGATTAATCTTTATTTATTACGACTAATTTTAAAAGACCTTTTGAAAATGTTAATATTATAAGTCTAATTAATATTTAGCATGGACTTAAGGTTAACGACTTTTTCAAGTCTCATGAACTGTATTACCGCTCGAGTATCTAATATTAATATGCAACTAAGTGAACGGATGAGAGAAGGTTTTGTTAAAATTATGTAACTTGACATTTCAATTGCGACAAGGTGAAACGGAATGTCACGATAGAAAATAATATCGCTTGCTGAACTATGTGTGTAAACAAACAACCCTGTTTGAATAGAATAAATATTTTCACCGTTGTTTGATTTATAAGTCCAAGGTTTATTTGGGCCAATGAGTAATTTTTAAGTAGATATCTATATATAAAAATGAATTGCTGTATGTTTGTTTCACTAAAACTCGAGAACAGCTGGACCGATTTGGCTAATTTTTATATAGAACTACTTGTCGAAGTTCAGGGAAAGTTTGAACGGTAAGAAAGTTAAATAATAAGAAAAAGAAAATGCTAAAAAAATCAATTTAGTTTTCAAATACAAAATGTTCCTAGCTATGAAACATTTTTTTTATTGTAGCACGGCAAAGTGACTGCACTATGCCTGATGTTAAGTTCAGTACAATCCAAAAACAACGGCGATCACCGAGAGACGACTAGTCCATTCTCAGTCGCCGTTGTCATACTGGCCTCCGTAATTGATGTCTTTTGTCATTTTAGAAATAAAATATTGTCAAATATTGATAGGTGCGTTCAGAAATTTGTGTATGTCATAGCTGTAGTATGAGGTCCGATTTCTTTTGTCTGTTTTGTTTGATTACAAAACAGTTATGTTTTAGAAATAAAAATAGTACATGAGAAAGCTTTAAATTGATTAAGTGCATAACTGTGTTGCATTTATAATGTAAATAAAAATGTTGAATAAGGTTTTGACCACATTTTCACAAATATATATATATATATAATGTAAGTGATACGAAGTCCACAGGGTCATCTAGTAACAAATAAATGTTTCAGGTCGGCGACAAGGTGCTCTCAGTGAATGGTACATCCGTTATAGAGGTAGATCATTATTATGCGGTGGAAGTACTTAAAGCGAGCGGACCCACTCTCACATTGGTCGTGACCAGAGATTCTCCTAATTCTACCAGGTAAGCGAAAACATATAAACGAGTCAGTTAATACACTAACAACTTTTTGCTTCGTGTCCGACAAATAGTATCTGATTTTATATGTTTTTAAATAGGCAGGTTTATCGTATACTAACCGACGCCTTCGATTTTTTTCTCTTGATTTATATAAACCATTTTTATCTGGATTCATTGTAAACTGCCTTTTATCACTACGGCATGGTTCTTGCGTGACACCGTAATCACATAACTTATAATATAATACCTGACAAATGTCTATCATTAAAAGTTTCGTCAAAATCGCTTGCATACAACAGGCGCTTCAATTATATTAATGTGTATATATAACAAATCAAAACTCGAAAACTGAATACAGATATTAAATACGTCAAGTAGTAACATATTTAATTATCAGTTTGTGGTTTTTGTAGAAAAAAAAAAAACAAATATACGAGCCGCCTTTACAATGTAACCATGTAATGAAATAAAATGGCAACTGAACGTGTCAATTTAAAATGTTTTTAAAACCATGTCTTCTGTCTCACTCACTTTTTATTTGGTTTAGTTTTATAGATCATTAATGCAAATTTTTCACTATTCCGTAAGGTTTTTCAAACATTTTCTTTCATACAAACCTCGTCTTAACAATTACAATTACAAAAAGTAATTATATACATTCGGCAAGTGACTTTTATTTATACAAATTCTTATTCTATTTCTAGATTAATTTATTTCAACAGGTTTTATTTCATCTTAGTAGAATGTAAAATGGAAATTATCATTATAGGACTCACAGTCGCGCTCCGAGTGGAGCGAGCCATCATTCCGTGTCAAGTACAACCGATACTGTGTCTACATTGGATAACGGACAGGTATACAATAAATATATATAACGAAAACACTAATCGATATATCGATTAAAATATTATTAATATAATCGATAAACCACAAGACGTACCTAAATCGATAACACTGAATAAATAAGTCGACATTTTAATGGGCCGTTGAAGTATGTAGTTATTATTAATTTGTAATAACGTTGTGGTATATATAGTGATCTGTACTAAGTAAAGCGACAACTTTCAACGGGCGATTACAAGTAATTACTACGCACTGTGGAAATAATTTCGTTTAAAAGTGTGTTAATAATCAATGTTGAATTGCTTTTCCTACTGGGGCATATACCTATCAATGTAGGCAATTTCGGCAGAGTCGAGTGTGTCAAATACACGTTCTAAACTTAATTGCCAAATATTCAGTATAACTTAGAATAAACTAAAATTGAATCGAGGTTATAATTTTAAATATAATTGTTCAATACTTTGACAACCGACCGCAAGAGTCGGTTGTGATTATGCTTGAGTGTTGCCGTGTTCGGACACCGCGTCGACCGACGTAAGTTTGAATATTGTAATAAGTCGGCGGAGTTATTGGTAAAGGGAATTAGTGTGGTGAAATTATGGCATTGTGGTAGGGCTTTCTCTAATGTCCTCTTGATTAACTTTCATCTTCAATGAAAATATCTCGTCAAGCACCTATAGGTGTATAACGGTAAATACAGTTGAGACTTATCTTAGTTTGTTACCGTGTTATGTCATTTAATATCGGATGATATTCTACTCGAAATGTTAAAAAGTACAATAAAAAACCTTTTTAATCATAATTTAAAATTTAGAAAGTGAAATAATCGTCTATAGCACGTGCGGCTATCATAGTTTTTTTTTTATTCACATAAAGAATTCACAAAATAGGGTCAGTAGTTCCGAAGAATTATCTCTTACAAACAAACAAAGGACCTTATCTCCTACAAACAAACTGCCACTTTATAATCTTAGTTTAGACTAGCTGATATCCGCAACGTCGTCTGCGTTGTTTATTATCTTAACAATATTTTTTAGCTACAGAGGAAAAAAATATACGTACCATACTGCTTGTCCCACTTCCTCACGTCAAGAAAACAAGCATCAATAAACGCATAGTGCTTTTAAAAATCAAAGTCTCTTAAAACTTTAATAACATTAAGTCAAATTAAGCTAAAGACCAAATGTATGAGAGATAAAACTAAAAGAAAATTGGTCGAAATGTATACAGTAATTTTCGAGTGATGCGCGCACAACCGCATTTTATTTATACCTAGTAGTCGAAATTCAACCATAATAAGGGGTACAAACTTTTTCTTCACGTGTATAATATATATTCATGTTATTGTAATCTGTATTGTATAAACATTCTAGATTGTGAAGTACGAATAATAGTGAAATATAGAAAAGATAATATTTTTTTTGATAACACTAAAGCTCGTCAATATTTGTCTAACCAAAACAAAAATAGAGAAAATCGTTTGAGAAATAAAGGAGGAAGATGTACATAACTGTTTAGTCTCTGTCTATTTATATATAGACAGATTGCAATAACGAATCCGTTTACGTTTAAAATTCAATTAGATACCGACTGGTCGCGGAATAGTAACGAAGTCGTTGGTCATCGGTAACCAGTATGCGCAAGAGTTCGACCCCGAGCCCAAAGAGCAGCCACCGCCAATGGTGACCAAACTATCGACACCGGTGTCCAGCACTCCCGTTCCACCAGCTAACTACAACCCCTCACCAACTGGCACGCTCACCAGGGACAGTTACCAGCGGCTACAGGCGTCACCACCTCCGCCTGCCACCGTACCATACGTTCCACCTGGTAAGTATTTTTATGGTGTTAGGTGCACTTGAGAGCTAGTCCCTCTCTAGGTTTAGCGTGTCTGTCATCTTGAACCACACCGTTATTTAACATCAGGTGAGAATGAGGTAAAAAGCTAAAAAAAAAATAATTGTTGTACTATTCAAAATCTCCGAAACGTTGTACATAATTTAATATTGATGGTCTAATGCTCCTGTGGTCGTAATTAATTTATTTTTAAATATCAATGTTCTTGAATACTTTTTGAAAAAGAGTGTACAAATATTCTTGATTAGTAGACCTAAATAAAAGCTTGGCCTTATTGATGATATGGAAAAAAAACAAAGTGTATTTTTTTTTCATAGGACTAAAGTTCCTCAATAGTAATTTACTAATAAAAAAAAGCAGGAGAAAAAAGTACTGAACTGTTTTTATCTTGGCCTATTTATGTATAGATATGCAATGATTTGTCTAATATGAAGCTCGTGTGTGATACATTATTATTCAATTTAAACAAAGTTCATATTCAAATAATACGCTATGCAAAAATCGTAAGTCATTACAATTTTTCTTATTACTATTTATATATCGACACCTATGTATTATAATATCATACCTGCATTTGTTGTAGATACGATAAGGTAACATTCCATATAACATAGTAATATTCCAATGATATTTATTTAAATGTTAAATGTTATCAACATTTTATTAACTTTATGATTGTTGATAATATTGAAACGAATTTTCATTTAATTATACTTTACGTAAACTTTGTCAAATGCAGTTGAGACATTATATATTAGATATATTAAAAGGCCGGCAATGCACTTGCGACTCCTCTGGTGTTGCTAGTGTCTATAGACGGCGGTGATCACTTACCACCAGGTGACCCACCTGTTCGTTTGCCCCCTATAATATTAAAAAAAAAAATTTAAGAATTGTCGGTATGACTATAAATGCATAGTAATAATAATTTGTTCTTCTTATGCTACTCCCATATCTACGTGTATCGTAATGAAGTTACATAGTTTATGTTCGCAATAACTACAGGTGTGGGAAGACCTCATCACCATGCGCTAGGCGTAAAACTATAGCAACGGGCATTTTTTACAGGCATAATAGAAGTTTAACGGACAGTAATTTCGAGTCATTAGAATGTCTCAAGTATGGAAACGTTTAATCTGGCCATTGATCGGGATAATATTGACTTAAAATTCACCACTATAAGTAGTCGAGATTTCGTCACGCTGTTATGGGAGTAGCATTACAGTTATAGTGTGTAATGTTCTATCGTATAAAAAAAACATTTCTTATTAGTATTGTTTATAGAAAACTCTAGATTATGTCTTAATCTCTGTTGAATACATGGATGATATTTTTCTTTTTCTTGTCCGAAACTGAATCGTGGAATTTTCAGTATATCAACAAAAAGTATTAGTACATACTACACTGATACGTGACGGCGCCGGACTCGGGTTCAGTATAGCCGGCGGGAAGGGTTCACCGCCGTACAGAGAGGACAGCGACGCCATATACATATCACGCATTTCGCCGCAGGGCGCCGCCGCCAAGGACGGCAAGATGCAAGTCGGCGATAAAGTCATATCGGTAACTATGGCACTTCTATCCGAACCACAGATTTTCCAACTTGTTTCACGCACAACACACTTAATGAATATAAAATGTTCTATGCCCCCACTAAAAATCAAGTTGTTGAACAAAAACCTTGTTATTACAATTCGTATACGAACAAATAAATCCATAATAAATAAAACGATGACAGGATAATTATAGTATATGGAATTCATGATACAATGAGAGTAGTTACTTTACTGTGGTTTGGAAAACGAGATATTCTAATTCCATTAGACTGTCAAAATACGTATCGATAAACCATATTTTAATCGGTCAGCGCCTCCCTAGAGCGCCTTAACGCCCTTTATTGGTCTATGAGTCCTTTACCGTCCCTTCCAGAAAACCTCCAGCACCAACATAGAGATGTTATCGTCCCCTCTGAAAAAGATGGCTCTGAATTTTGATCACAACCGACTTTTATTTTATAAAAATTTAGAAGTTTACTACGGAGTAATAACTTTCACTTTTATCGCGCCAAATTCCATTAAATATCTGTTACAGTCTCTCATTGGAAGACGAAAAGAAAATTAGATTAATTTATATACTATTTTGTCGCATCAGTTTATTGTAATAAAAAACAAATCTGACAGCTTAAATAATGTCATGGTTAAAAGTAAAAAATAATTACAGGAAAAGGTCGTAATAAAAATATTTCCGACATCGCAATAACCGGACATGGACATCTTGTTCACATGCCAAGCTTGTAATGTTAAATCACAATTTTACAGATTAATGGTGTAGATATGGAGAATGCACCGCACGAATCCGCAGTCTCTCTACTCACGGGCCATGAAAGATTTGTTAGACTGGTTCTACAGCGCACCATCACCACCGAACATGGTAAAATAAGCTAAATATTTGTTCATTATTCCATAAAAAATATCTATTTCTATTTATTGTGTAATAATCAGAGATTACTTGGTTGATTTTTTATAAGTACTATATAACTGGGTAAGTTTTTTTTAAGTATAGATTATTTGCATAAAAAAAAATTGTGTATTTTGGTATAAACATACGTAATTGCAAAAAATAACGGCTAAAAATATAAATTATTTACAGTTGTGTTGAAACCGAATCTTCTATATAAATAAAATGATAGAGGTTTCTCGTTCTGTACGAATCACTCAAAAACTGCTGCATAGATTTTTTTTTTTATTTCACTTAGACACTTAGTCTTTATCTAAAAGATATTATCCCGTTAACTTCATATAATATGACGTTATGAAAGTTTTTACGAAACTACATTTATTTCTAAGCACTAAGCATTAAACGATTTGTGCATTCGTGTCGTGAAAGTGGTGTAGTAATTTTTTTTTACTTCGTGCGTAAAATATGTTGTTAAGATAATAAACGACTTAGACCAAATCGCGAGTATCAGCTAGCTCTTAATAAATCAGCCATAAAACGTTTTTTGTTTCCGTTTAGGCGAGTCGCACCAACGCAAATCGACATCAGACGAAGTGAGAGAGCACAAGACGAGTCTGCAGAATCTGAACACCACTCCGACACCGAAACCAACGACTAATCACATTGCACCTGCACCAATTGTGGCCAATCATATGGCGACTCACACGACTCCGCGACTTAGTGCGCACCTATCACAAACGCCTGCACCAGCAGCAGCACCCGCACATACGCCTTCACCCGCTCCTTTAGCTCAACAGCCAGTGCAACCTATAACCGTCGCATACGCACAGGTTCCGACTCAACCGCAGAAACAGACCAGCTTTGCACATAGTACCGTACCACCGCAACCGGCACCGAGAAAGTTGAGCCAAACGAACGGACAGGTAAGCTTTCTGTGGTGGATTGTTAACATTTATTTTCTAACTAACGACTTCCCTGCTTGGTCGAGTATCTTTAAGTAAATAGTCGCTTTATATTTCAATATACACACTCGAATATAAAATTCTAATGTACGAGTTTTAGAGATTCTACTTTTACAGAGCACACATAGAATACTATTTATATCTTAAATTGCGTTCCAAATTTGTTATACTTGCAATTGCGTCCGTCTACGGATGTATGGATTAAACGCTAGAAATTGTACTGTAATTGCGTGCCGTAATACTAGATGTCGCTTTTATGCAATTATTACAAATAATAAAAAAATATATATAAGATTTAATAGGTGCTGGGATATATAATTACACATGCAATAATTTTTTTACGGCTAATTTCATGCTATTTTGGGTCAAATTTCGTATTATAGAATTTGCCTAACGATGTCCGCGCGTAACATCCGATTTTAATTCCAACTAAACGCGACAAACGAAGTATTATTTCAATAATATTATATTGTATAATGCTGACTGTAAACGGAGTTAAGATAGGGTGTACCTTGGTCCAAATGCACGTATCCAAATACTCTCGGTATACAATAAAAATAAATATTCACTTCAGGCGAACAACAAAACGACTACTAACAGTACGAGCACGCCTCTGACGCCCGGCGCTAATAACATACAGGGTTCCACTGATGACGTATTCGAAGACATACAGGTAAGCTGTTCAGCACATATTTACGGTATATATGTAATAAATAAGCGATTCACAGGTGATGGTATATCAGTTTAACACGTTCGCATTCGCGCTTCAACACGTAGCTTTGCCACAATTTGTGTACGGCGCCTTAACTATATCACTTCACTTTAATATGTATACTATATTCTGTTTTTTTTTTTAATTTCCTAGAGTAAATTGACAATCAGTAATGTCAAACATAACAATGTTGCCACGTTAATTTTCCTAGTGTTGTCCTATGGTTTCTCTGGAGGTGTGATTATTGGATTTGTAATATTTTTACATCGAATTGGCACATAATAAAGGCAACCTATTTTACAACTGTAGGACATCACATTTTTTTAAATGTAGTTAACTGGCAACATATGAACTGTAATTTTACCCCACGGAATTAAAAAGACAGATTATAGTTGAAAGTTGAGATTGTCGTTTAGCCTGTAATAGCTGGGTTAGTTGTCACTTTAATTGCAACTCGAAGTATAGAGCTCATATTTCGTGTTGTTTCGAAGTGGTGTCGAATCTAGCTATTCAATAACAGGTTGAAGGTTATTCTCAAGCTTTCGTTCACATCAGCTTGACATGCTTTGGTTTTAGTTATATCGGAGTTTTTTTTTTTGTTTAATAGTATTTGGTTTTATATATAGACCTGCAAATGTTCTCTAGCGTAGGTAACTGACCATTAATACATTCTGGGCTAAATAGTCAATTTATTACTGTGATATATTTAGAGCAATCTAAAGTATTTCTGCTTTATATAGTCAACATTAGCATCATGTGATAATATTAGCTAGTTATATTGTGCTAAAATAATTATTTAATCCAACATGTTATAACTTGTTATTTTTTAGTTTCATATTGTAATTAACAATTGAGGTCTCATGACGCGTAAGAGGAAAACTACCATGATAATAAAACATGTGCAAAAACAAGCGAGTCGTCGTGAGACTCCTGGCAGATATGGAATAATAAAATTGATACTTGATTGAAAGAAGTGAACAGCGTGAAATATTATTTAGTCAACTGCAGTTCAGTTACGATGTACTGGGACAATATAAAATACCGAAACATGATAATTGATTACCTGTGAGGACACGAGATGTCGCTTTGTGTTTCAAATCGATTACAAATGTATCGGTAGTGACGTCTCATATATTTATTACGGTAGGGGAAAAATAGATATCGTTATTTCTGATTGTGATAGAATATAATTGCAGCGTTGCCAGCTCCTGCTTTGTTTAAGGCCAGGTTACCACTCTTAATATTATAATAGTTCCATTTTTGCTCAGGTTGATAAATATACATTTTTGATAGAGGTACAACCCGTACATATAGATCTCCTTTAAGTTAGAATATTTAAAGGAAATGTACCTTTATTGTGTGTTATTGCAATTGCATTAATAACTTGATATTGATAGTTGACACTTATTATGATTTTGTAGTCCGGTGGAACTGTAGAGGCCTGACGAAGCCAACAGTGTAGGTCAGTTCGAAAAAAAAAACTTGTTATGATTATGACAATTGCTTGCAATTAAACGTACATTTATTTGTGTGAATCACAGAGATTGTGAGACTATTTTCGAGACAAAATAAAATAAGTGCGCAGCAAAAACACTGTGTCTAAATAATATTAAGAATTTGAATTGAGAACATTAAGAAATTAAAAATATCGAGGATGCATTTTGAAGGGCACGCGTTACTTTTAAGAAGTGGTTGTCATCATTCATATATAATGTAAAAAAGACAATTTCGAAACGATTTTTTTTCAAGTCTCGCATTAAAATTTGTAAGCTTTCTGTATGAGAAGCCCTCTCAACATGTTAAACGAGTCAAATATTTTCAAGAAATCGCTCGAGAATTAACAGAAAATCAGAAAAAGTTAGCATTTTTTGTGGCGGCATTTGTTTTTATAAATATGAAAAAAATGACATTAATAAAAATTTTGTTTTCTTTTATTTTATCTCTAAATTCATAAAGCATTATTTAAAATAATAATCATGATAGTAATAACAAGTAGAAACTAACAACAGGAATGCAACAAGTATCAAGATCATTTCACATAGTATGAAGGTTTGTGAAAGAGTGATAGCGAGACGAATAAGAAATGAGACTGAAGTGACTGACAATCAATTCGGGCTTATCTCTGAACTTGCGACAACAGATGCCATTTTTGCACTTTGCCAACTCTACGAAAAATACAGACGGGTACATAAGAACTTGCATATGATGTTTGTTGATCTGGAGAAGGCATATGATCGAGTAACCTGATATGTTATATAGTGGGCTCTGGAATAGAAAATAATTACTGGAAAGTACCTACAACTTATTCATTATATGTACAGTTCAGCCAAAAAAATATTTGGTCCGAGACTGGAATTCCCTATAATTTCAATGTGGCTTTAGGTAGGTTTGCACCAAGTTTCTCGGAGTAAATGCTGCCAAGGTTCAAAGTAGGCCGGGGAAATGGCGAGTAAATCTAGAGAATGTTAGTGTGAAGATTAATAGAACAAAAACTGAACATTAGCTTTGCGGCTTAGGTGGTCCAACCAGATTTTCACGTATAACTTTAAATAATGTATCCTAACCAGCTTGCTCCAATTTTCGGTACCTCAGTTCATTGATCCAAAACGATAGTGACATAGACAAGAACGCGAGTAATAAGATAAATGCAAGGTGGCTGAAATGGCGAAAAGTGTATGGGGCAACTTGTGGCCCACGAATGCCTTTAAAAGTTAAGGGGAAGGTGTATAAAACTATTATAAGATCAGTCATGCGGTATGAGTCTGCGTTATGGGCTACGAAAAACACGAATGAGAGAAGACTATATGATGTGGCAGTGATTCATAAGTTAAGATGGATGTGTGGTGTACCTAGAATGGATAAGATTAAGAAGGAGTATATCAGAGGAAGTTTGAAAACAGCACCAGTGACAGGGAAGTTGAGAAGTAATAGGTTAGCATGGTATGGGTATGTCATGAGAAGAGATGAAAACCGTTTAACTAGAAAACTTTTAATTACAAAGGTGAACGAATAGAGAAGGATCGAAAAATGTATAGATAGATTCTATGAAAAATGATTGTGTATAAAAGGTGTGACATCTGACAGGGGAGAGTGGTAAAGGAAAAGATGTTGTACCGAACCAACGTAGTTGGAATAAGGGTAAGAAGATGATAATAAACCATGATACTAATAAAAATAAAATTGCTACGTATATAGTAATCATAAATATTATACCTCCAAAACAAGCTAAGTTAGTGAATTATTTTTACAGCTTGGCGAGAAGTAAATATTGTCGAGATAACATTTTTCCTCGGAAATAAGAATTCTTTTTTATTATTACATAGATGGCGTCAAAAACAAATTTTCCAATAATAAAACAGTATCATATATTTAAAAGATATATTGTTAATAATGTAGTAAGAAGAATGTGTGGACAGATGGCGTTTCTAACAATTCTGAAAATTAAAAATATACATTCAATTTATTCCCAAGTATACTATATACCTGTCTCCTTATTAGTTAAAGATATGACTTATTATGGATAGTTTTTTTCGATGAAGTGGATTTACTCTCTATATATTACAGGTACATAATTAAAATTTTGTTTTTCAACCATTAGACATAATCATGAAAAAGATAGTTTAGGACGAACTGAAACAAACCAAAACGCTTATATAATAGTTGGTAGTAACAATTTAGATTAAAAATTATAATATTTGCACTAGATACATTTTTGAACACGAGGTTTAGTTCTCTGCTTGAATTTTAGTTATATTTGTGATATTTACATCTTTGTTTCATTTATAAACAAACCTATTTTAAAATGTTAATGTGTCGGATGATAAAATTGGATACTTTGAAGTATATATTGTTTTGCTCCACTTCTAACGTTCTAGATTTTTTTGCGGAAAAAATATGTTACAGTTGCCAAATTCTAAAATAATTTTTAAAGTACTAAAAGTATGGTTGTATCGAAAGCGAATTCGCCCTAAATGTCTCGCGTATTACTAGTATTTACTTTAACCACTTTTCTTGACGAATAATTCATTTATACCATAACACTTGAGTAGGTCAAATATAGTATAAAACGGAAGAACAGTAAATCAGAAAATTATATAGTCATGAATAATACACGTGACAATATAATGGTAGTTAGGATGCCGGTTAAATGGTAACAATGATGCGATGTGAACGTGTTAAACGCGCAGCCTTCACGGCCGATCACAAACGAGGAGTTCCAAGCGATGATACCGGCACACTTCTTGGGGGGTGCGCGCGCCCGCCCTCACGCCGACCCGCCCGAACGTGGCGTGCGCGTGACCGTCGAGCGCGCCCCTCCCCCCGCCGCCGCCGTCACCCTGCCGCCGCCCTCCACCGAGCTCGGCCGTGTCACCGAGACCATCACCAAGTCCACCTTCACCGAGACGACCGTCACGCGGATCACCGACAACCACTACGTCGCACCGCTCATCGCCGAAGTAAGAACCGATGATATCCGCTGCGACGTTCTTCGACATTTTATCACCAATATTATTATGTGTCATCAGTAACGCACTCGTTATCTTCTTCTATATCTTTTGTTTTGTGGACATTATTAAATGACGAGATTTTTTACGCGTTATTTATGCCTTGTTATATAGTTTTTACACCAAGGAAGAAGATATCGAATGCGCATCATTTCACTGAGCCGATTTAGTAACGATAATTTTTTGACTAAACTACGGTTGTGTTACCAATAATTTAATTGATAAAGGTGCTACTTTGCCGAATTTCATCTCATTAAAACTAGGGTGCACGTTACTTTCCAAGCGTTCACCGTAATTTTTACCAATTTTTTAATTAAATAAACTTAACCAATTTACTCATAAACCGCCAACTCTAAAATAATATAAATTGGTACCACATTCTCTTTATTGCAATTTTTGAACAGCTGTGAAATTCTGTGTCTAAGAAATAAATAGCTTTTAATGATCTACTGTAGTTTAGAACTTTTTTTTATTTAGAATATTTCACAGTTATTCCAATTGCAAAAATAATTTCTCCGATAGAGAGCTACTATCCGGGAAATTAACGTTTATATATATATTTAATATATGTATGTACATATCTCATTTAGAATATTGGAATCAAAACGTGTCTCGTTTGTTACAGGATGTAATATTGTTAAAAGAAGGTGGATCCCTTGGCTTCAGTATAATCGGTGGTACAGATCATTCGTGTGTACCGTTTGGCGGGAAGGAACCTGGAATTTTCATATCACACGTACGTATCGCCTAAATATTATTTTGTACGACTTCCAAAAATGCCTTTAATGTAAAATATAACATTCGTGGAAATGCGTGTCGGACGTTCGAAGCGAGGGTTCTGCTTCTACCATACAGTTTATTTATGGTTACATCACTAAAAAATGCGTTTTCTTTCATTTAGTTGGAGAGTCTTATCGTGAATCCGAATTATGTTTAGCCAATTTGTATTTTATTGTTCGTTTGACGTTGTTACATTTTATGTTACAGTTTTTACGAATAGATCCAAACAAAGTAAAGTTGAAAAAATACGTTTTTGGATGATTTTTCGTTATATATATCCGATAGAATAAGATATACGTATCGTATAACGATTTCAACTGGTGATATACGACGGATACAAAAGATACACTGTTTAAATATATGACGGACAGCATAAGCTTAGTAATAATGTTTTATTTTAAAATTATGCTATAGAACTCTACAAATTCCATGCTCGTAACCAAACTTAGTTTCATTTTTTTTAATTACTGGACAAAAATCGATAAACTTGAAAATAGTCCTAGTTACAATAAGTATAATTTTTAATGTAATAATCCTAACTAATATTATAAATACGAAAATGTGTTTGTTTGTTACGCTTTCACGTCTTAGCTACACAACTGATCACTATGAAATTGTACGTACACTTTGTTAGTAGTATTTTTCGTTACGTTACGTTACGTTTCGTTTCGTTACGTTTCGTTTCGTTAATCTTTTTAACCGCTCTGAATATAGCCGTGAGTTCAAGCTTGCGATCGTCAATAGTTTAATAATCAATATAGTTAAAATATTGCTATAGAGAAATCTACAATTATCATTTAATTGTCGTCGCCTCGATATTCTACATATAATATGAAACGTATTTATAAGTAAATTTGTGTACTCCGCACTTATATTCAGAGCGATCAAAAATAGTGACGAAAACTGCTTAGAAAAGGACACTAAGTACATTTCGTTCAGAAATAAATTACTATTTTAAATTGTGTTTCTACATATGTGTTTTTGCATTTAAAAGTCGGCAAAGTTCAATTTTAATCGTGCAACAGTTTTTAAGTTTTATGAAGATTATCAAAATGTTTATACCTGTAAAGTTTGAAGATTCTAAAAAGTACCTAAAGAATCTTATGAAAGGTAAAATTTGGACTTCGACCATTGTGTATAAAAACAGAAAAACTGAAAAAAAAATAAACATCTTATATGAACGATTAAAATTGGACTTAGATGATTTTGAAATGTACCGACACATATATACTATTTTATGAGTACTATTCGAACTTGACAGTATTCGTTAACACCTGGACTGATCAAAATCATAAAGGCTGAAGTTTCATACAAATGAATATAGACCTCATAAAGCACAGGTTGTACAGAGCATGAGTTTAAAAAAATACCTGATTTATTACAAACCTTTGAAAAATAACAAATGATGTATTGTAAAATTGTAATTTTTATGTAATGTATTGTTTGAACTATATAAAAAACGTGAAATAAAAAATTTAAACATAATTCTTCATTTTGAGACCTGGGTCTTAAAAAATTAGCCGAGGAGTTAAGTTAGACAAGGTTAGAGCATAATTATTGATAGGAGAAAAACATCCGTGTTTATAAAGGTGGTGGCGGGAGGTGTGGCCGCAAGGTCAGGGAAGCTCCGCATGGGCGATCGTCTGCTCAAGGTGAACGGGAACGATCTAGCCGGCGTGACTCATCGCGACGCGGTGCAGCTGCTCCTCCAGCCCGGGCCCACGCTCACACTCACCGTCAGGCACGACCCGCTACCGCAAGGATTCCAGGTCAGTATATACTGGAAATCTAGAATGATGAAAGCAAAATTGATGAATACAGAAAGACGGCTTCGGTTACTCGGTATCTTAAATATAAAATCACAATGTAAAATACCATTTGGGAAAGTCTATAAAAAGCGATTAATAAATACTGGTTGGTGGTCGTCCAGTGATCGAAATTCGAACATAATAAATGTTTCCAATTTTCTTCTTTACGCATTTTTATATAGATACTATATTATCTAGATTTGATTGTTTTTTTTTTTCTTTTTTCTAAATGATCAAAACTGTATTGAGTATTGTACAAATATAGTTTATAGACGTAAAGAGCGTGAAAACAAAATGGAAAATGAACTTTTAAGAAAACATTATAACAATAAACTAATTAATAGTTGCTGCTAACTAATAGAAAAATAAGAAAATTGCTTGGTAAACAAAAGAGAAATGACATTAAACTGTTATATATGCATTTTGTTACTACATTATAACTATATTATATATGTAGTTTATTTACTTCAACGCATTAACTTTTCAAACAGTTATATAAACAAATGTCAGTTCGTTCTGCTATCATGCAGTGTTTGAACAAATAATTAATAAGAATGTTTATTCATTCTCAATTTAGCACCTAGTATCATATATAAAACAATAATTAGATATTTACATCGAGAAAGTGTGGATGTTCCCAACTCGCATTTGAACGATTTATTTTACCGACTGATATCGTTCTGTGTGTGGAGTCGGCTTTCTGTATTTATCTATATTGTGATGACGGTGTGACACAGGATTAGTGGTGGGACAACACTAGAAATTTATTGTCGATAAGATAAATTTCGCAAGGCACTAGTTTTTGTATGTATTTGTATAAATACTATGAATAAAACGGCTTTTAGTTGGGTGACCTATGTTTAGTGGCCCCTAGAAACACGGAGGTCGTAGCAGTTGCTTAATACTTCTGCTATATGAAACATTCTAGGGTCTAAGTCGTAGCTTTTCACCCACTTTGACTACGCTTTACGCCGTTGCTATATAGTATTCACCAATTTTGGTGAATTCTAACAACAAACAGTTTTCAAAATTTTATCAAAATTGTAATTTCAAGCAACCAACCTTCTAAATTGTAAGCCAACTTTAATCGGTCATATATTTTTTTAAGAAAATCGCTCAAGTTGAAGCATTTTACGGAACATTTTACAGAACAAAATATAATTTTTGAAAAAGTGCGTAGGTAGGGATTTCAGAACCAGTATAACGAAATAAAATTATTTTTAAATAATGACAAGTGAAATCATGGTTGTGACAACTTCTGCCGTGACTAATTATCCTGTGTCACATTAGTCGACTGAAGGTTTAAATGCGTACAAGTCATTAAAATTACTTAATCTATTCGATAACGGGTGTCGGCCATTAGAATTTGGTTAAATAAATGTGTACATACACATCGCAAGTTGCGCGATGTTTTTGCATGTTAAGCAAATTGCCGAGTTTTTGTGGATTCTGACGAGTGGTGAGAATTTATAAGCGTAATTAATAAGTAGAATAATGGATATGTCGCTTAAAGTAGTCATTTGGCGATATAATTTCAATGAAAGTGTATGCATAAGCGCTTATGTAAACGATTTTTGCGATAATTGTCGAAAGTATTGACATTTGTCTTTGGTGCGTTATATCGATATATTATATCGATATTATAAGGAAGATGAAACTGTTAATGTTAAACACGTAATTATAGATGGCAATAATTGTTATATAATTATAATGATTTACGCTGCTGTGTTATTTTACACCAATTGTTATTATAAACTGTAGTCAATTATTCTGCTGTTGGGTAATTTACTGTTTGGTAATTCCAATTTGAAACAACGAGACGGAAGTGAATATTCGTTGTTCATATTGTGACTACTTGGTAGTTGCATAAAGCAGCAGACAGCAGAATAATGATGTTATCCATTGCGATACATTATCAGCGATTGTAATAATTAACACTTTTATATATAATTATGGAAAGTATGTCTTGAATATTGTCATTATAAAAGGCCGTTGTTTTATTTTACACGTGCGCCCGACGGCACCTGCATCACCCACGATCAGGGTGTCGTTCAAGTTGAGATTGTTGAAGATACTGTAAGTGTGAACGTCACTCGGCAATCTCAGAACTATGTGTGTTACTTTAAAAATATATTTATATGTCATTCTCCAAGCCCCCCCCTATCCAGTCAGTGTTGCCAAGCTATCGTCGTATCCTGAATGGTTATTTTTTATTTAATTCAACTTTCCTATTCAATAGCAAACTCGACCTTTCGTATTTTATAGAGCTTATTTAATAAATAAATATGAGCGAATTATTTAGATTTAAAAAAATATTGAATGTTGACTGTAAACATGCTTTTATTTTATTTAATTTTTTTATGTAGGTGAAATGCTTTTATGCTGTAATGCATGAATTGTTCGCCTTGCATGTACGTTATTAAGTTTTATGAGTAATGGTATATATAGTTATTTATTTAATTACGAATTGTTATATCCAAACCAACTTATTTCATAAAATATTTAGTAACAGTAATTAATACAAAAAGAGAGATGAAGAGTGATCTTAATTTAACATCAAATATATATCATGGGTGTGTGTCATATTTATATAAATGTGACACATGTCATACGTCTCTGATGTCAAATTAGGGTCATATTTTGACCGGGAATATTTAAGCATAAAATTAGTATATTTTTGTTGAATAAAACCGTCAATAATAGTAAATTATTATAGTTAAAAAATTAAATTAATGATTAAAATTCAGAAACTAAATACGTTTCAACACATGTTTTAGACTTAAAGCGCACCGAAATTGACTCGCTAATTAATTTACAGGATCTAACCATTATAAAGCAAGATGGCGAAAAGCTCGGAATGCATATAAAGGGTGGCTTAAAGGGACAGCGAGGGAACCCAAACGATGTCAACGATGAAGGTGTTTTCATCTCGAAAATTAATAGCGGAGGAGCCGCTAGAAGAGATGGCAGGCTTAAAGTAAGTATCACGAACTGCACATAAAAACACGAATACAAATATCAACAATTAAAATAGGTACAAGAAGAAGTATACGAATACGAAAAACAGTTCATTATAATATATAAATCGACATCAAATAATACAAATACACTACTAAATGTTCTTAAATAATTTTTGTTTGTGTGCTAAGGGTGTCCATTTTGATGTTTTATTCGATGTAATGTGTCGAAATTATACGTTATTACTCGATACATCGATTCATAAAAATCAATTTTTTAGTCGTCACATATTTCAGAGTGAGTAATAAGACTACAGTATTTATCTACAGTTATATTTGCGTTTGTTGGGGATTTTGTAATCTATGGCAGTATACACTCTGTATTCTGTCACGAACTGAAATAACAGAATTCGGTATCGACTTCGCTACGATTGTATAAACTAACAAAAATTGTCTCGATATATGAGATGAAAAGACGTCGAATGTTTAATTTTCTTCACAAAACAATAAATAGTATGCGATTATTCGAATGTTAATATCGAGTAGATCGGGAACATTGATGTATATATAATATTCCTAAATTATTTTGTTTATATGTGTATATGCAGTAATGTCATAATTTTCGTATAATAATTAAGATCTCTTTTAACCCTAGTGACATTCGTTTGTTTAAATTAACTTGAAAATGTCAGTAAAATATTCCACCTTGGTTATTCTATAAATACAATTAATAATTATTATTTTGCTTTTTAATTACCAAATTATAGGTGAGATTTCTCGAGGAATGTACGTACATTCCTCGCCTGTTTTTTTTACCGCTCTGAATATATATATGCAGATAACACAAATTTATCTACACATATAACACTGAGACAACTTAAGAATAAATAAAAACCAATTTTAATATTACGCGCAAGCTCTATATTCAGGCTGTGTTCAGAGAGGTCAAAAAGATTGACGTGGCCTGTACTTTGTCACTTTTGATTTTATACGAGTCATATATTGTGTAGGTCGGTATGCGACTCCTGGAGGTGAACGGCGTGTCACTGTTAGGAGCGACGCACAACGAAGCCGTGAACGCGCTGCGCTCCGCCACGTACGCGCCGCTACATCTAGTCGTCTGCCACGGGTACACGCGACCCGAGAAATACACTGTAAGTTTATAAAATAATACATCTTCAAAATATTGTTTAGTAGTTCGGTGAAGCTTTCAAGCCACTAGGGCTAACAGCTTAGGTAGGGCAGTTAGAAATTATTTTTAATTTTTATTTTTTGTATCCCCCTAAACCCCAAAAAATGTTCTATACTTACTACCGAGGATAATTATTTATTCCAAAGCTGGTTTTCAGTTTACATTTCTTAGAAAAATACACAAAGAAAACAGTTTGGAAGGTCGATTATTCTAGAATTATATAAAACGTAGTATGTAATGTGCAAAAGGTTTGGCTTAACTAAAAATATAAAATGTACATATATACTGAAACTCGTTATCACTAATTCGTCCGGTAAAACTATGTATTTCGTGTTAAATGTACAAAAATAGGTAATTTATATAAAAATTAAGAGTTCTAATATAGCCAGTTTTAAATTCTGAAACGGGTTTGTTTTGGTATTAAGATGGAGGTATTGTATTTCAGTTTTGCAATTTGGAATAATATATAAACATTATTTTTGCAAATAAAATGCACTGTGTTGTGTTTTTATTGTTTATTTTTACATTTTTATCATTATCAAATATTTATATGTTTTGAATACAATTCTCTGTGCATGAGATCACTTATCGTCACTAAATTCTATTAATTGTGACACGCTTTGATATGTATTAAAGTTGTCGAAAATATACACAATCATACAATGCTAACGAAGTTCTTTAAAGCGGCTTGCCGTAAGAGTTGAATGGTAGAAGTTGTCACGTTAAAGGGAAAGCGTTATGCACTTTATTTTTTTCTATTGTATACGAGTGTGTGTGCGTGCGGTTATCGAAATTCATGGATTCGTGTGCACTTACTAGCTGGGTAACGTCAATAATGGACTTTTTAAAATGGCACTGAAATTTTAGTTAATTGTTTTTTTTAATATATAATGCTTTTTATCAAACTTTTTTATAGATTACCTTTTTTCCTAAAATACTAATAAAACTGTTTGATTTGAAATCTTATTTATATTGAAAAAATGATAGAAAGTAAAAACATAAAAATATACAGGTTACAGAAAGAGAGTCGCGTAACGCTTTTTCCTTACGTGACAAAAATATACAAATGTAAATAATCTAAATCTCCATATGAAATTACATTCGGTGTGGAAGAAAAAGCGTAAAGAACTTCGTTTCTGACAGGGCTCCCCAGACCGCACACATTTTATTTGTAAAAAGATAGCTTGCATGTTATGAATTATACAGACCGGTAGCGAGAGCGGAACAGGTGAAACAGGCGGCTCTCTGTCGCACTCAACATCAAGCCTGGATAGGGATGAACCGCTGAACCATCAACAACAGGTATAGTTTGTAACCATTTTATTAAGCGTTATTCAAATTTCGAATCGTAGGCATGACGTTGACGTGTACAGTATTTTTAAAACAGTTTATTTTCGTTGCCAGTGGCACGATGTGCTGCTTGTGACTGATCTATTTCTATAAAATATGGATATCCATTTTGGAAATATGTATATCGACATTTTTAATTGATATAATGCATCGAAATTATACTTCGATGTTAATCGATATTATTACAATATATTTTTTTTTAATACCGACCGCCGCAATGGTCGTGGCGACAAGGCATCGTGCAGTGCTATCACCATATGGCCCCAGCGGTCAGCCCGGCGAAAGATATTCGTCGGGCGTCATCCTTATAGGGAGGCAAGCTGGGTACACAACCAGCTGCCTCCCCTCGTCAACCGAATCAGTGCAATAGGGAGATACGCCCCCCGGCCTATCCCCCCTAGCTCGGCTACGGTGGAGGAAGGACGAGGGCCAGGCATATTATTAGAATATGAATTATTCTTAGCTAACATTATTTCATAGTGACTGATGTTGAGTGTTGGTCGGAATATATAATAAAGTTCGTATAATCAAGTAGTTGTACAGTTCTTACTTGCGTTAATTGTGGATTTATGACACCGTATGTGTATTACCGTATATATAGTCCTTATTTTTAATACTTCTAGTTAGGAAAACTAATTTTTGACTTATTGGAAATTTCAACTGACCATATTCGTTTCATTCACTCTACTAAACATTAAATAGTTTTGAAACTTCGATTTATAGAGAATACCGCTATTTCTGTGTGTTCGCTCGCACATGTCATAGTAAGAAGCAAGCAAGCGTCATGCCCACGACTCGTGACTTATAAGCTATATCACTTATTTGTGCTCATTGTTCGTCACATATCACAATATTTGTATGATTTTTTTAGATGTAATTCGACGTCAAAATAATCACATACACTGTTCCTATCTTCTATTACAGGAACAGCAATATCAACAGGATTTAGTTGAGTTTGAACATGAGAAACAAGTCGCCGAAATGAGGGAGAAGTCTACGCCTGAAAAGGTGAGTTAGTTTGTACTATGTCTAGACTTAATATTTTCGTGTAAGGCCATGATGGATCACCGCGATGTCACAGTAACACTCAACATTTCACCGCATATATCGGAATGTCACGTTCTAAATTATAGTCAACTACCTTTTAAATATGTTATTTAATTGATTGATCTTAATTATAATCATCGACATAATATATTAAATTCCTATGTTATTCTATATACTCGTATAATTATTTATTTAGGATCGCTGGCTAGCACATTTACCACCTCCGGCAAACTCGCGTCAATGCTTAATGCAAAACAAATCAATTTAATTAAATATTTTTGTCGAAAATAAATCGTCATTATTGTAATATGTCAAAACGACCATTACAACGAGCCGCTATTACACAGGCAGATGAAGTCGCGGCTCCTATTAGCAAGTAGTTTATATGTGCCTTTGCTCATATTCTCACCTGGTACTAAATGATGATGGGACCCAAGGTAAAACTTTAAACATGTAAGTGTATATATGTGTGTATGTTTGATGATAGATTTTCAACTTGAGGGTTGTAGCTGTTCAGTCATCATTGCTTCAAAATATTATAAAAAGATAAAAATGTTTTGTCACGTCGATTATATGTATATAGGTGTTGGATATAGTCCACGCTGTTGAGAGCATGGCTATGGAACCCGCACCTTCGACTTCGCCAGAACCACAACACAAAACAACAACCGTTGTTATGTCCAAACACACGCTACAACCTCAGGTTAGTACGAATTTACACTAACTGCTAGGGAATAACTTTTTTTTTATGATGGGTTATTAGATAACAATTTTCTTGAAAATTTAGTCTTATTGCTCGAATCGATAGTTCAAATTCTTAATACTTACGTGTCACAAACTATTCCTTGTGTTACGAATCTTTTAAGCGTATTTGTAATTAAAAACGTGCTTGTTAATTATATCCTTTGATAAAATTAATATATATAAAAAATATCTTGCTGTGATTTTAATGATTAATAAATATTAAATGCTAATGCAAATATAAATTGCTTGACAAATGTAGATAAATTAAGGGAACAAAAATTTTAAATATATTCCTAGCTTTTTTATACTTCGAACAATTTTACTAAAGCATGCTAAATAAGATTTGTATAGTATATAGCTATTATAATCAATTATCTTTCAAGATCTAAACAATGCGGTGTAATTTTTGCACGATTTTCCTTTTTTCCCCAAACCTTTTTGAGCGCATGCACCCGTATACTTTATAATGAATGTATAATAGATATATTGCTTGCATGAAATATAATGATAAATTGTTTATAGTATTATTGATGTAATAATAAGTACTATGCGTATTTCTAACACCTTATATCTTCCAAAATAAATGTTATTTATTATATATTTAATGGGCCTTTTTATATTTAGCTGGTTTGTGAAGATTCGGAAGGGTAGCACAACTACTAAACGTATTATTATGAACTTTGCTTTGATGAATTCTATATTTTATTATGATGATATACGTTATTTTGCATGTATCCTCGATTTCATTTAAGTTTTTCCAATATAAAATTTATTGAAACCTATTTAATTGTAATAGATACTCTAAATGTAACTAGTTTTAGATTAAAAATAGCGTAAACAATGTTATTTTTTGTTTCGTGTAGTTTAGTTCAATGTCGTCATGTCTTAGCTTATAAACGAAGTAAAACTCTCCAGGTAGCCGATAGATACCCTAACTGGTATTTAACAACGATATGAATATTGACAAAAAATTATACGTCCATTGCAGAACGCAAACCCAGAGGGCAAGGGAAGACACACATAAAACGACAATATAAACTTCTGTCCAATTCAAATGTATATAACTCTTTTAAATGTATTATAGCAAAGAAACATGTCTTTATATAAATGGAAAATATTGTAACGTTTTATATAAATGGAAAATATTATAATGTATTGTTGTAATAGATTATATTTTTTTTTTTTATGTATGAGTACTGTAATCATATGAATTGCATTAATCTGCCTAAACGATCAAATTATTTATAGTACTCGTACATATTTTAAATATGTTACCCTGAAATATATATATAGTCTGTTATTATGTATAGTCTGTTGAGAATTACTAATGTATCAGAAATTTCTCGTGACATTCTTTTAATAACATCAGCATAATTTATCTACTATTTGTTAGTGGTATATTCAAAGTATTTAAATTGTACGTCGATGTAATAAAGTTAATTATGAAAATGTTTTTACTCGTATGAGGATAGCGAAATGAGGTATCAATATATTTATTTTCTATATATTTATTTTCTCTCTCTCTCTCTCTCTCTCTTATTTAATCAAGTAAGAGAGGTGCAGTCGACCGTTTGTGTCCATTTATATAGATGTCTCTAATAAAAATGTTATTGTTGGTTGTCCATTATAAAAACGTCGTTAATTCAAATATACATGGTATTTATTAAATATAATATGTAATGCGATGCGTAATCTTTTATTATAATAATGCCTATATTTTATTTACATTATAGATGTAAAGTGACGTTATTACTCATTGGAGTTGGATTTTTACTCTATGTATATATATCATTTAGGTACCTAAATGTCTAATTCTTGAAATGAATTAAAATGTTTTATAATCTGAAAGAAATAATCTTTATAATTGTATTCCATAGTGTTAGATATTTTGTATAACATAAAAGTACGTGTTACCCGTTCTATATTCTGTTAAAGTATTAAAATTTGTACCATCATCTTAGAATCACACTATTATAAATCGAAAGTCCCAAATATTTCATACGTAAGCGTCCATTGTAACGAATGATATTACGGCCTTTTTATTTTTACTTAAAAGGAAATATCGCCCTAATTATAACCACACTGAGTAATATTGGCCCAATGATAAATTCTATACGATTAAATTTTTTATTATAATTGACAATGGGAATTAAATCATATTGACAAGTTTTATTTTATTTTTGTTATCAACATCAATTTAGCCGAACCCAACATTTGATTTTATGCCTAATTCTTATCAAAATAGACAATTTTGCATTCTGAATGATTCACACAAATATATTGTACAGAAATAATAATGTAAAAAAATCTCGTTTAAAATAGGCATATAATGCAATGTTATAAAAATTACACATTGTATATGATTTTGAAAGTTATCCAATGTTTTTTGTACATTAAATTATATTAATCTGTAATGTATATGACCAATTTTTATAGAAGTTCATAACTAATATTCCGTTCTTTATATTGTAATGTTACTTCCATTTTGCGCTTCATGTTTAAGACTATGTATTAATAATTAAAAGCCATTAAAGTATATAAGATTTTAACGTTTTAAAATCATACATGTTCATTGTTAAAGTAATTGACGTATTTATATTATTTTATGGTAAGTAAATATAATGTTATATGCTATTTAATATGCATTGGTTCATCATTCTCTTTAGTTAGAAGCTTATATTAATATATGGCATTTATTTATATTATAAGTTGTTTCTAGAAAATGTTGAATTTAATAGTGAAAACATTTGGTCAAATTTACATATTTTACTTTTAATATACTATATTGTGTGTATTGTGGTTTCCTTTAATCAATGCCCACATTTTGAGTAATTAATAAAATATTATTTAGCGTTGCATTGAAATATATTATGATGTTTCAGGTAAAATTTTTTTTATTTTCTTAGCATCTTTTCAATGACATTTATTTTGGAAGAGTTTTGTTAGATTATTACTATTTTTCTTGTAATTTTACGCTAATTTGTTTTTTTTTTAACAGGCATATTCGATTTTTTTTATCTCCGTTAATATTTTCGTGCAAGTAAGCTTTGCTATTAAAATATATCGATATAAAATAGACCAAATAACGTTTAGCTCTATTCTATTCCAGTTTGCACTCAAGATTATATAAAACATTGTTTTGGTCTTTCGTTTATTGTATATAGTTAACGTAATGAGTTCTGCAAGACGTAGAAGTGCAGTACATTGTGTTGGTTTGGTCAGTCGTCCAGTTCGCAAGCGACACCTCTATCGCCGCTCGCAGTGTTCACCCAGCAGAAGAACCGAACGCCGCCTCCGCCGACCCCCCCGCCCACGCCCAACACGGATGGCACGCCTGTGGACCCACTGGTGGCATCGGTGCAGCGTCCTCTTCACCCACCGCCACCTCCTCCTGTCAAACAGAAGCCTCAAGTGCCCCGAAAACCTAACACGAAGCGAGTTAGTTTTATCCGAGAACCGCAAGAAGACCTCGGCACTTACGACTCGACTAATGATACGACAGCTTCCCCAAGACCCGTACCGCATGAAGTGCTTGATGCCGATCCAGCGCATTCTGCGACTGTCGACACTAACGATGCATGCGAGGGAGTCTGCTCCTTACTAATCCGTAACCGAACGCCAAAAACAGAACTTAACGTATCGAGACCGGTATCGAAGGCGAGTCTAGTGCACCCCGAGGATCTCATCATACCACCTCCACCTTTGTTTGACAATTATGTAAGTGACCGTACATCGGTTAGGTTCGAATTTAGAGAGCCGAGTCCACCACCTATCACTGTTATCCCTGAACGTATCGTATTACCCGAACCCGTGGTAGCCGAAACATCTATGCAGTCTTCTAACTCTACAAATTCCTCTGAATCTGAAGTCCCGCCTCTCGTCAATTATGACGCATTCCCGGGAGTAGCTTCATCCTTGATCGTTGCTGGTGCATCACCTCGCTCGGCTCTTGTATCGGAAGTACCTTCGTATCAAATTATCCGTGGGACAGAACACCCCTCAGTAGATAGTGACAAGTTTTATCGTGAGTTATCTGTCAGTCCGGGCGTAGAGCCTGACCCGCCCGCGTTGCTCCAGGCTCGATATAAAGTGTTACCAACGGTTTCGCATGTTCCTAATTCTCCATGTAGCTTGCATCCAGACCAGACATATTTTGAAGACACTATCAATCACGCTGTACACCATTCCTTACGAGATCTTACATCTGAAAATGTTTCACCAGGAATGGTCCATTCTAATACATATCCACCTATGAATCCGTATCCCTCCTTGACAACAGTAGCGGGAACGTACAATCCATATACATGCACTGTTCCCGCGCGCACTTCCAATATTACCAGTTATTCCAGTTATAAAACGCAAGCCAGTCCAACGCTTGTTACTAGTAGTCTATCAAAAGACATTAATATGAATGTCACTCGCACTATGTCCACTAGCAGTGATGGGTCTAAAAGTGTACAGTCGGAGAGAAGAGTTCGTTTCGGCAGTGTGACGGCTGCGCCGGAATTTGATAGATTGTCAGACAGTTCGGAATCTTTGAAAGAAAGGAGCCCCTCGCCCACGCCCACCCTGAAACCAGCATGGAGCAGCAAAATCAAAGCCTTTGCCATCGGCGAGGTAATCATAAATCTACGGCATCTTATCCTCGCACAAAATATCAGCTTATTTTGATTGTGTTCGTCGAAAGTCCAGACCGAATGACTAAAAACACAAACAGTCCGTCATCTATCCATATCCAATTTATGTTACTGATCCTATAATTACTTATAACTTGCAATTACATATATTTTGCATGTTTTTTTTTTTTTAAGTTATATACCGCAAATTGCATTCAACTAATTATTTACGTATCGATATCATTGATAACAACTCTGTATTTTACTGACAGCATGGGTGTTGAGCCTGGAGAAGGGATATCATGGCTTGTAAATAAGTATCATTAAGCTTTTTTTAACTCTTTGTTTTAATATACATCATAATAGTTTTAATAGTCTAGATTAATATAAAATGGATTATATATGTATGTACTTATCAGGCTTCCCCACCTCATTCTGGAAATTTCGTGAAAGCCTCAGTGAGCGACAAGAAAAAGTTTTTCGAAAATGCCATGGAAGAGAGTCACAAGCCGTCGCCAAAACCTGGTGAGTTAAATTAAACATGTTTTCAAGTTGTTATTATGGATGTGATAACTAGTTTTGTTATAGTAGGAACATATGCTATTTCAGAAAAGGTTTTCACATTTCTATCAGCGGATGAGGTGGAGAAATTGAAGCAAGAAGAGGAACGGAAGATGGCATCGCTATCGCGATCTGAACTCGGCTCGTGGTCTCCAGGGGAAGACCGTCAAAGCGGAGATAGCTCGCAATCTGACGATGAACCGTACGAAAATGGTCATAGGTAAATTTTTATGAATTTTAATATACTATACCTCACTTTAAAAACGTTCATTATCCTAGGTAACAGATGTTTTCTTAATAATGTTTGGAAATAGCGGTTAAAGTAAAAGTATTCTTTTAAAGATACACGAATAAAAAAAATTATATAAAACACAAAAATCGAAAAAAGAAGCAATATTATGTTACGAGTACCACAGATATAATATATAATGTTAAAAGTAATATACATATAGATGTATAAAACACAGTTGTACAGATACAAACATAGAAGACATTACAATGTTATGTTGTTAAGATATATGAAGATAGTAGTCTTCGCCAATCCTATTCAAAAACACCGCAATAAATTGAAACTTAAAAAATAATGAATTATGTTTAATTTCGACCACTGGACTGCAACTAGTACAGTCCTCGCCAAAGTTTTTGATCGCTCTAAATATAGCCCAAATTTTAGTATAAAATACGGATTATAATATATGTATTACATGGACACAACTTAAGGATAAATAAATGCCAATTTTAGATTCCTATAATAATATTTTAACTTTGTTTTGTATTAAACTCTTGACTATATTGTACGTAAGCACGAAGAAACTAATAAACACCTACACCACACCTAATACTAATAAACACCATTGACGAGTTGCTGATAAGTAATTTTGTTTGAAGTATGTCTGGGGGAGTGAGCCCTTCAGCGAAAGCGCAGAGGCGACGAGCGGCGCGCGGTGACGGCGCCGAAGTGGAGGACGCGAACACTAGAGCCGCTCGGCGAGCCGCTTGGCGAGCTGCTCGGCTGCGTTCGCTCGAACAGGTTCGTTGAAAGAAAAGTATAAAACTTGACGTTGATTACCAGTAGCATACGAAAACGTGACAATTTTATACACACTTTAATTTCAATCGATGGAGAAACGTATGCAAGTTGTTTTTTTGAGTGTATTATAAAGATTTAAAACATAGAATTGCAACTTATAATAAAAATAAAAATATGTAAAATTATTTAATTAATGCAAACCCGTGAATTCAAGTGATGTCATTCCATAAGACATCCATGTTTTCATCGCGTGTCAATATTACTATTAAAACAAATTACAATATTATTACCAATCTAACTTAACATAAAAACAATATATTTTCAATTTTAAATACGAGTAACTACTAAATTTTAACTAAACGGCACTTAATTTTTGTATAACTTTCTATAATAACTTATTTATTAACGTTCTTAATATTAGTACCTACATAAAATTTGGTCCAGTTGACCTTTTTAGCGTCACGAAGAAAGTAGATTGAGTTTTTTTTTTTCGTTATGTAGGAAGCGCTCGAATCACAAAAAGTGATCAAAAGTATGGTGGGTCCAGCAACTGAAATAATTGGCGAAATGCCAACCAGAGATAAATCTCCGTCCGAGGTATGGTATTCATTCTGTCGCAATATTGTCACATAACCCACCGAATATCCTTTGAACGTTATATAACTAATTTGTCACTAAAATGTTTGTAAATGGAAAAGAAAAGCGGTTAATGACTTTTAACACACAGTAATATGTTATAAACAAAGTTAGAAAAGTTTATGATTTTTTTTTATTTATATTTTTAAGCAGTCTTGTACCACCAGACATGGCTTATCGTTGAGAATTTTTTTACTAGTAAGTTTCTTCAATAGTAGCTTTTCCATTTACAAACCAGGAATGTGTCCTTATAATCCGATAATATTATTTGTTTGCATTCGTTAACATTGTTACTATTAACCTTGATGTCATAATACGCTGCATAATGTAACTAATTATTACTTTGTAACAGTTACCGTCATTGTTTTTAATATACCAGCGTCGATTGTTTGTATACGCATTTATATTGATATGTAAATCGACATAGTGTTAACATTTTGTATTTTATAAAACTAACATATCTACAATGGTTTTATATTTATCACGTATCGGGCGGGGATCAATGTCGCTTCGCTGGCATATTGTGCGTCTATTTACTGGGGTTGTGATTGTCAATATTGGCTTTATGAAATTGTAGAAATGGCCCCTGCCACGTATCGCATTACGTACAAAACCGGGGCCTATACTGGCCGTGAAGGAGAAGGAAAAATTGTTAGACGAGCGCATAACACTACGCACCGAGGAATACGTGTGCCCCGCCACCGGAGAGACTAAAGTTCGAACCGTCGAATACATTGAAAAAGTCATTGAGAAAGAGGTACGCGTAAGAGACCGCGAATTGTATATTGTGCTACATAAAACGCTGTACACAAGCAATGCCGTATCATATTGTGTGGTATATATATATGTTGAAAATGCTTAGCTTTCTACGATACAATTTTTGTCTTAGACCGATTACTGTGGACTGTGTTGTTTTCGTTTCACGACGTAACGTACGATGAATTATACATTGACTGACTATTCAACGTGTATATCTTATGACGGATCTTTTTTAACGCACAGTAAAAACACAGCTAAAAAAAAAAACAAAATCGAACATAGAACAAAATGTAGATAAACACGTAGTTTCCTCACATATAACATGAAACCGGCGTAATTATAACAAAGCTTACTATGAAATCACACTTCAGCTTCTATTATGCTCTCATTTATACTTGTATGCTCTAAACTAATCATGTGTATAATGTGTGTATAATTACTGTGTTTGTTTTACACTAGTGCTGCATGGTTATATTGGCATGGCATGTTAACTTAATTATTGTGATTTGTCAGACAATACCGGGAGTCTAGACACTGGAAACTCCAACGACAGCGATGGTTTGTTACGTTTATTTAAGTATATAATGAGGTATGCGAATTATGGGTTTCTTCAAGGTGACAATAAAATGCTCGTTGTAACTTTAATTCTTTTCGTCTTTTGTTTTAAAAAAAAATGGATTTATTGTACCTTGAAAAAAATACATATTCGAAATCCTGTAACGCTTATATTCGTAGCTTTCAGATGAACTAATCACTTATATATTTATTGTCAGTATTATGTTAGTCTCATACTTGCGTGACGAAATTTCATCTACTTGTCGCGTTAAAAACTAACCTCAAAAGTAATTGTGGTAAAGGCGCAACCAAACGTTCGGACGCCTTTTTTATTCTGAAAATAACTCTAAAGTAACGATTCTGAGTTCTTTTGACGTATGTAAAAACTTTGGGTCCGGTTATCATGTTGCGTCTATGACGATAATGTCTTTCCTCATCTGTTTTTATTGCGGCCATAGACAAACCTTCATGGCGTTACTCGCCGGTATGGGAGTAGCATTATGCAAATTGAACGGACTTTCATCGATAACAGTTAGAAAAACCATATCCATAAACATGTCATCTAAAGATAATTATTACTGATGTGTATTATGTTACAGACCAAGTTATACGATAGTTATTACGCTTTATTGCTTGATGTTCATGTCATTGTGTAAAATAAAATCCAGTCTATCCAGATATTATTTATAATAGCTTTTGTTATAATGCCATCTTGTAAATGTCATACTGCTGAACAAATGCTTCTTCCAGAGATAAGGCGCAAGCTTACCTTTATATAATTAAGTAGTTTTTTTAATAATATAAAATTAAGTCATTAGTCGACGAACATCCTATTAATATTCCACTAAACTTATATCTTAATTACTAGACCACCTCAATTAGCTAGTTATAATACCTATTAATTAGTATGGATTTACATTCTAAGTGGTAAACAATGCAGTTCACTAATGTGAGAAAAATCAGGTACACGCTAGAAAGAATATTGTATTATGTCAAGTTCGGTTATTGTAATGTCTATTTTTAACAGTCTTCAAAACGGAGGCGATTCTCATTTCGATTGTATTTTTTGTTACTGTAACTATCGCTTCAGAACTTTGTAATTTTTAAACTGATTTGTTTTTTTTTTTTTATTGGAAGCGGGTTGTTTTCAAAAGCGAACTATTTTAATTTTGAATGTCGATGATACACCAGGGAAATCCACAAAATCGAATATTAAATGTGTAGTCATTGAGATATTGGTAGGTTTATGACAATGAATTTTAAATAACATCTGGATAGGTAATGTAAGCAGTACTCGTACTTACTTTGACTGTAACATGGTATACACGAGTAATGATGAGATGACTTAGTTAGTGTATATAAATATTTACTTACCTAGATAAGATAGTATGAATACCTTACATATGATCGTAAAGTTTAAATGGTAAAACTACTTTTTATTATTGTAAGCAAAATGTCCTCATAAGTTAAAATCAATAATTTTTCATGAAATTTATAAAACCATTTACGCTGCTCATATATATTTTAGTTAACTCGTTGTTTTTTTTTTCTTTTTTCACTGATATCATTCGCCTACAATCTGCCATATTGCTATTTTCACATACATGACAACTGTTTGAGCTAACAAATTTCTGTTCTGCATACATTATTTTCTATGTAAATATGCCATTACAGTTATATTTTTATCACCAGTGTATACAGCACGGAAATTGGTTAGAAACGTAGCGATAACAGATTTAAAATAGATCAGTCGGATTTTTACAAATCATGATAACATTCTTGAACAGGTGGAAACGACACAAGAGAAGATAATATCGTTGGAGTTGACGAGCAGCCCGAACAGTGAAACTACACAAGGTGAAACAGAAGCTGTCAGCTTAGGTGAAGGTGAGGTTGATGGGGGAGATAATTCCCTTCAGCCTGATATAGTTCAAGTCGTGAATCCGTTGCTTGACGGCGGGGCGGGACGTGTCACGACTATACCCGTAGGACCGGCCGTTAAAGTCACCGCTTACACCGAAAAATAAATTCACATAAAAAAAGAACACTTTCCATAATACATCCACAATCTCCGATTTTGACAGAATCATTTTATTATCGATACACTTTAACTCATGACAAATCAGGTCTCCGGACTCGGATCTAGATTTCTTCCATCAAAACGGACAGTCGCGAAAAGCTCGTTCCCATCTTGCTTTTGTATTGTAACTGTGATAATAAATTTAGAATTCCACCGACTTATGTTACGAAATAAAAATAATAAAAAAAAGAAATCCGAAGAAATCAACTAACGAGAGACGTAGGTATTTTTAATTTTTATTCTGGACACAATTTTTTAATAATAACAATTATTATTTTTTTTAAACATTTTGCAACGGAGATTTTTAGGGTAAGAATAGTAGGTATTATAATCGATTTTGGTATAATATTATATTCTTTGAATACTTTATGTATTTAATTTTACTGACTTTCATTCCTTGCAAGTTTTTAAAGTTTAATATTTGACTGAATAATAATTTTATCTGTAATAATTGTCGTATATAATATTGAATACTAGACGAGTATTATTTACATTATCACTTATACAATTGAAATCGTTTTGTGAGTATGAAATGCAAAAATTAAAATTTACAATTTCACAAAATGAGAGATACCGCGAAAACTATTACAATTATATTTTATGAAATGTAAAATATTATTTTATTTAACAATATTTTTGGATCGTATGTATTATTGTAAATATCAATGACATCAATGACAAAAAGGTATAATGGAGGTAAAATTTACAATTCAAGTGTACAAAAGTGGGCATCACATTTTAACAACCAATGACGAGCGATCTTCAATTATTGATTATTTCATATTTAGTTTCCATGTTACTTTAGTCAAAGTAATATTTAGTAATTTATCTTTGCTTATTGATGGTGTAATAATAATTGTAATTGTAATTTTATGTGGTGCGTTAATTTCTCAAAATGATTTTTTAATAATTTTGAAATTTTAATTTTAGTTTTTAGCGTGATTTTCGTAATGTTTACATATTTTCTGACAATATAATTGTTTCAAACCATCATTTTATTTCAATAAATTAAAACGTGCTACAATTCTATATTATTTTTAACTATTTATTGTATTTACTGAATACTATATATACATATAACGAAATGCTTCCAATAAACAATGAAATACCTATTTATCAAAATAATAGTAAATAAACCATTGGCTTTTACATTGGCAAAGGTTTTATAACGTATTAATTTATGGTTGATATTTGCAAAAGATTTATACACACGCTATCGAGTAAAAATAATGAAGAGTAAATTAAATCTTTTACAAAATAAAAATGTAAGATTTTTTCATAATTTTTAGAAATGTATATTTCCACGAGTATTTGTATTAAAGAAATAGTATTTGAGATATTTATTCTAATGAGGGCGATATTGTTTGTAACTTGGAGTGTCGAATGCCAGAATGTTTTTAAATGTGTGGTGGCCCTGTATATCTTTCTTAGATATAAGATACAAGATTTGTAAACTTATGAAAATATTGTGTTTGTCTCATTTAAATGGTTTAATATATATATTTTAATAAAATTAATATTCGTTTTTATTTGAACTAATAGTTGTAAAATAAAACATTTTAATATATTCATAAATTTATTTAACAGATAAAGTCATATGAACAGATTATACAGTTTACTAAGAACAAAGACACGAAACAATATTTAACTAGGAATATGATTACTTCTTAGGTGCGATAATACCTTCTAGTTGCGCCTGAAACAATAATTATGGTTTCATTTTATGTAGTCCGGTGAAACTGTAGAGACTTTGCCAGGTCAAAAGTGTAGTCGGATCGAAAAAAATAAGTTCCATTTTAGACAATTGTCTGTTTGTACTCCCAGAATGTATATCATTATTGATCTATATATATAAATCGGCGAAGATAAAACCGTTCAGTACATTTGTCTTTTCTATTTGTTTATTCTTTCTTTTTTTTTTGCTATGTAGCTATTAACGACCTTTAATGTTATTAATAAAATAACTTGGCAAGTTCATTTTTCTCTACCTTCGACGAGTCGAAGCCTTTATTTATAAATATCTACTCGTCTTACTTTTACGCATACATGAGATTTATACAAAACTTAATACAGGTTTTAATATTTAGAGAAAAAAAAAACAAAAAGCGATATTGATATAACTTTTTTTATATACTCATGATACATGAATAGTAAAGTGTTTACCTTAAGTTGAGCATTAGTTTTCTTCAATGCTAGCAGTTCCTCTTGATGACGTTTTTCTTCAGCAGCACGTAATTCGGCAGCGCGCCGTTCGAGTTGTTCGGTTTTTTGCTTCAACTCCATACATTGCTTCTCAAGGGAGGAACGTTCCGTTTCTAATTTGGCTACTTGATCCATCAAATCTGATTTTCCTTGTTCAGACTAAAAAAAACATAAATGCAAGCAGATTTCATATGCCAATGACTGAAACTTATATTTATCCAGATAAATAAAATGATAAGTTTGTGTCATTGTCTGTGCATCACTTAAAAACTACAATATACATTTTGATTAGTTTTTTTCTCGTTTTACTTCTTCGACACTTAGTCCTAATCTACAAAAATATTACAGCTTTATTTAATACAGAGTTATGATAATTTTGAGAATCTATGACTTTTTTAAGCACTGCGTGTTTAGTGATATGTGTTTCCTTACCGAAATTCTGTTACCGAAATGTGTTTTGTGAACTCATAAACAGGTGCAAACGTAAAATAAGGGATTGTGTTTGAGTTCGGTTCCTTTTAAAACTGGAGGCGTGGAATTATCTTCTTAATCTCCAGGTTAACAATAATTATGCAAATCTGGGTGCTTTTAAAAAATCAACTTTAATGGGATAAAGGATAAGATTTTTAACTCAATTTACTTAAAATAGTTTGAGCTATAACACTTGGTATTAAGAACGACAGTTATACAAAATGCGGCTCCTTGGATTACGATTTTCACTGAATGTTAATTATTTATTACTTTCGCCTGGATTGAATGAAATATATGACGGTCTCAGTCTATAACAAACGTGGCACAGTGAAGGCGTAACAGCTGTTCGAAGCGAAAGTAACAAAGTTCTTTTATAAAAAATGGTTAAGATAGATTTCCACACTATATGTAACAATATATACGTGGAGGTATAACAGGTACAATATAGAGAACTAAAAGCACAGTCTTATTACTTATACATAAAATAAATTAAAGAAAGAGTAATCAAGTAAAAGTAAAATTTTTAATTTTAAAACAGCAGACAATGCTAATTGGTTGAAGGCACAAGTGGAGTCCTTATGACGTGTTCTCTTGATGTATGGTTATCCGATAACTAAATTCAATTATTATAACTATTTGTACATTTGTTTGTACCTTTTGAGTCCTCACATATTTTAAAGTTATCTTTGAATAACTACTAAAAGCATTTGACAATAAATAAAAATTATGATTAATTATAACATAAGAAAGTGTTCTTTCTGTATAAACACTTCTAATAGCTAAACTTACCTGTAACGCTTTACGCATACCGAAAGCAATAGAGCTACAATAAAGAGTCTGATAAGCTTCCATTGTAATGCGTGCTTCATCTCGTACTCTCAATAACAAAAGACCCGTTTCACCACAATTAATGGTTACCTGTAATATGTCATGCCTCTCTATTAAATATTTTTAACGTATTGAGCATTTCGAACTGGAGCAGAAGTTATAAAAGTTTAATGAAGGATGAATAAATAGAGTCCAACAGACGTTGAGAACGTCAGAGAAAAGTTTGATAAGGTGCATATACGAAAAATATCTAATTAATGGATCATTAAATAAATATTGAAGCTTATTAACAACCGACAAAATTACGAATCGTTACGATTAAATTAAAATTAATCTATACACGACTTTTGTTATTGGACTATATGATTAATTATAGTTTTTATTTTAATGATACTTACTTGTCTGATAAGCTCATCGAAACATTGAGTATAAAGCTGCCGACGAACTGGACAGATGCCAGTCTCTCTCGCCTGCCTTTGTTGCAAGCGCGTGTCGAGCATTTCTTGCAAATTGATTACGTCCAAACGTGTCGCCGGGTTTGAGGATATCTATAAGGGTAAACGACTTTCATGGCAAAAAACGGTTGGCACTTTAGACCTGGATACTTTTGTGGAAGTTAAAATTTTCAATGGGTATCTACCGTAAGCTGATCTATAACATTATTGAAATGATTATCAGTAAGTTAGTTGGAAGGAAGACCAAAACTGGCCTTAAAAAAGGTAGATGTCCTTTACAGAGCACGACGGTATTTCACACCGGATCACCACCTTCAGCTATATAAGGCCCATGGAATACTGTTCTCATCTCTGGGCCGGATCGCCTCTATGCCATCTACTTCCTTTTGACCGAATCCAACGTAGAGCTCTCGAATCGTCGGCAGGTGCTTTCCTTAAGGTTTTGGGACCCTTTCATTGGGACGCTGCGTCACTACAAAATCTATCACGGAAAGTGTTCTGAGAGTGCTATTCGGATCGATACCTGCTGCTCAGTTTCATTAAAATATTAAAATATCATCATTGATAATTGGAAGTTTACTGTGCAGCTTTCGCGTACGTTTTTTCCATGTATAACGGTTTTTTGGGATGAACTCCTTGCGACGGCGTTCTCGGACCAATATAACTTACAAACTTTCAAGAAACGAGCCTACGAATGTGTGATGTGCCTCGTGTCGCAGGGGACCCTGAGCGACGGTGATCACTTACCAAAAGGTGACCCGAAAGTTCGTTATTTACAATAAAAAACTTTACGAGTTATTTTTACCCTCTCCTCTTTTTTATCCGCAGGCGTCACTTCCAAAATTATAACGAAAATAACGTCACCGTACATGTCAAAAGTCATCAAGTCAATTAAGTTACAAAGCGTACCAAAGAACTTATAAAAAATCACATTCTCTAAAAACAATACCCTCATTCTGCGCAGTCAAGTAAGCCTTTTGTTTGTTTCAAAGATTACCTTCTAGAAACACATTCATAAACAATAATAATAACTATTTCGCTGGAGGTGTTTTCAAAAACGAAGTTCGACTTTCCGCTGCGGAAAAATAAATTAACTGTACAACGTATAAGTCCTTTTAAAGTGCTTTCTTGACTGACCATGTACTACTATCATCAAGATGAAATTCTGATACCAAATAAGCATTTGTTTGTACGTTAGGCTATAGGCCTCCTTCCCGAAAGTCGGTATAACCATAAACACCACGCCAGCCCACGACGTATTGACGATTTCAAATACCGAGAAATCCACAGTTCTATATTTTCCCACACGCGGTGGTACTACAAGAACATTTCTCAGGTTAAGGTTTCCTCATAATATATTCCTTCATCGTTAGCCAGTAGTGTTACCAATTTAAATTAAATTAATACACAAATTCCGAAAAATCCGTCTGTAAATGCCGGGGTTCGAACCTGCCTACAACGAATTAACATTTCAACTGTCAAACTACACGATCGCCACGTCTATTCTGGATTATATGCCCTTTTCCATCCTAGCCTTAGCTTGTCGCCATTATCAACATGGAATGATTCAGTTTTAGTATACACAAAAATTGAATATTAATTATTTTTACCTTCTGCGTCCATATTTGTCCATCTTCTTCCCATTCTTTAGGAGGCAGGATAGCATTTAGAATTTCTTCAGTTTCTCGTTTGGCTTCTGTTGGTATGCAAGGTTGAATGATCGCCTCAGCACGAGGTGACGTCTACATAGATTATAATATAATTCGTAAATAAATTAAGTAGAATATGAATATTAAGCAAAATCATCAGATATTCTACTACTAACATCTTTTTCCGGTCTTCTCGTGACTAAAACAGGGTTGTCATAACGGACTAATGTATCTTCAGCAGATACAGGAGCTCTTTCAGCCATATTTTGCAAATTATTATTTATATTTTTACTTTTAAATGCCACTCTTTGACATTAAATTAAAATATTATTAATTTTGTATCCATAGATACGGCTTCAACGATCTTAGTGCTTCTTATTTACTTGACAACAGATTATAAATAAATCAACAAATGTTTTTTATCACTTCCATAGTCCATATATCGAAACAAGCAACAAGAATCGGCCTGAAAGCGTAAGCACTACAAAAGAAGATTATATCGTTTTTATAGCTGAATTAAAAATATGTATAAGAAATTGTTGCACGTGTAGAAAGTTTTACTTTTTACAGTTCTGTCACCCATAATGAAAAAAACGTAGTCTATGTTACCTGATTGTCCGTATTCTTTAAATGCCTGTGTCAGAACCCAAACACAAGATAGCTGCTATTAGTCATTGAAGAGTTCCATTCCATTGCCTCGATTTCCATGATGGAATCATATTTGATGCACCATACGAGTATATTTTATTTTTATTGTAACTACAGGTTGTGCAAAGTTTTTATTAAAAGTATATGACGGGAAGTGAGTGAAATTCGTATAAGCGTTGTTCATCATTTTAGTTTGCAACGTTAAGATTAGATTGTTTGTTCAAATTTGAATTGGACCGTATCTCAGCAATTCAAATTATATAAAAAATTATCGATCTCTATTCAAAGTCAATGAAAAGACGTAGACGAGAAGAACATGAGAATCATATAAGTGGTTACGGTTGCTTAGGGGTTGAATATTTTCTCTAAATTTAAATGGACGTATCCCCGAGTATAATCAATTCAAATATAAATGAACCAATGAAATCGGCAACTCACAAAGATATCGATAAACGTTCATAAAAAAAATACATACAGCCGAACTTAGTAACCTTCTTTTTCGAAGTCTGTTAATAGGAGCAAGTGTTTTACCTCTACCCTCCATACTTTTATATCATTAAAACATTTTTTTTATAGTTGAGGGCAAAGAAACACAAATCGTTATACCGAATTTGAAATGTAAACTATTACAAAACGAAAGCATGCGATACAAATGGCTATGTTGGCCTATAGTAGTTCTTGCTCATGGTAAATTAAAAATTTGCCGATTATTTATAAAAATATAGTTAGAAAAAAATATAATAGTAGAATAGCTGAACTCGCGCATTGTCAATTTTTATTTTTATTCGAAATATTATATTCACATGATTAAAGCACATATTTTAATGGATTTGTTGGGTGGATTAATACGAGATCTTTTATCGCATTGTCTCTTTTAATGCTGGTTTAATATCTTATTGAAAATTATTCAAACGACAAATCATTTGGGTTTATTGATATGATGAAAGAAAACACAATACCACTATCACATAATATTATTTAAAATAACTTACATATATTTATTTTAACAATTTAAAATAAGTATAGGATAATATACACTGATAAATAAATGCAATAGTCTTTTCAATCAGTTATATTTCCATAGTTATTTGAAATTTCAAAGATTCTTTTTATATATAGTAAATACTGCAAAATTTATTGTGAATCGCTGCTTGAACTTGAACTAGAATCCGTGGACATGACCTCGACGTCTTCCTGATTTGGAGCGTCTTTTCCGCGGCCGTCAATAGCGACAGAGTTGCCACCGCCTACTGACATGTGCAATTCCCCTGACGGGTGCCAAGTAAATTGATTGGTAGCTGACGCTGGTACTGTAAAATGAAATTCACAAAGTAATTTACAATTAATTGTTTTTAGAAATACTAAAATTTAGAACAAATTGAAAAATTAGCAACCTTCACAGTACGAACATATAAGACTAACAAAAAAATAACGACTACATAAAGTGAAAACTGAACTTCAATTCTATCAATATCTATGAAAATATTTCTACTGTCTTCTGTCTCACTCACTCTCTCACTGTTGTATACAGAGATTTTGCAAGTCAAATTATTCACTTTTCCTTACGATTTTTCAAACATTCTCTTTCATACAAACTTGGTCGTGGCAATTACAAAGACAACAAAACGCGCTTACATACTTTCGTAAAATGATTTTAATTTATATAGATAGATTCGGACCAGCTGCATCTATTTGGCTTATTATTATTTTTTGTCGTCTTTGTAACTTCAGGATCAAGTTCGTATGAAAAATAGTAAACAAGTAAAAGTGAACGATTTGGCTTACAAAATCTCTGTATACAAAAGTGAGACAGAAGACAGTAGGAATATTTTCATAAATATTGATAGAATTGACATATCAAAATGTATGATCCGTAAGGTAAACTGAGATAAAGCATCTCATATAAACATAAGTAGCTGACTACTAGTTTAACCACACACAATATTTTAATCTATTGACACGAGACAAGGAACATTCAAAATACATGTATGCGTTAGTGAGTTATATAAGTACAATTGTACTATGACTCCTCAACTTCTCTCTCATCAAAGTAAAATAATTATGCTCAGTTAAGCATACTGGGTAGCAGGTAGTACTGTACTTAATACTTAAGTATTATGGGAGAACATCAAAAATATCATACTCATACTGTTACATGCATATATGGTTGATTTCAGCGTGACAGACTTTTTATCAAGTTTGTCATGAAATATATAAACTAAAGAAACCTGTATGTATAAGTTACTATTTTGTGGTACATAATAAATACACCTAATTAAAATTCTTAGTACACATGATAGCAACAGTACAATAAAGTGACAATATATTATAACATTACTTATTGATGACGTGAGTCATAAAGATGGCGTAATTATCCATTAGCAAGTATAAACTGTAACTATTAAATACATACAGTTATTATTTGTATATTATTCTTTAAGTTAATTACAAGGATGAGTAATGCAATGACGTTTACCTCCCCCTGTGGTGATTCGATGCAGCTCATTCAGTGTTGATGGTGTATGACCATTAAGTGGCAAGTCACAGAGACGGCCCAACATTCCTAGTCTCATCTCCAAATCTGTCGGATACGGCCTACGCGGGTCGCCCGGCTGCCATGACAGTGGTGCACTAACTGCATTTGAAGCACTAATTCTGTGAAGCCAGTTACAGTTATACTACATTTTAATAGGTAAGCTTGTGGGAAATTTTGTTCTAATTTCAAGATATATATTTAATTAAACTTTTATAATATAATGACGAACCTCTATGAACAATGAAAATATTATGTCAGGTGTACAAATTAATAACATATTGAGAAAAAAAACAACAAATACAAAGTAAACTTCATTTAACACCACACAATTTAATGACAAACTGCCAAAAATTACTTGACTTTTTTTGGTTTCCTATAAAATATATTTATTTTAATTTTCTCCATTTAACAATAAGATTCAGCCACTCCATTAAACATGTAGTAAACACTTGAATGATATTATATAGAATTTACACTGTACATTATTTTTTAGATTTATTATTATAAATTGTGATTAATTTTAAAATGTAATAAATAGTTTTTATGTTGCAGTCTATTTTACAGTTAATAACATAATCTAAGATGGTTAACATATCTCAAATAACAATTTTTAACACATTGACTGCCACTGAACTTTTCATGAATCTGACCAGGGGAAGGCATTTTGTTTTAATGATATTGTTACTAAAAATAGTAATTATAGAAAATAGTAATAATGTTAAAGTTTAAAAAATGTCATTTTTGGAAGGAACAGAAGGTATGAATTATTTCATATTTGATAATGGGATAGAAACTTCTTTAGGTAAGCCAACTATGAGATAATTTCTCACAAACATGCTCTAATCTTTCGCTTTTCTGAAGCTCAGTGTGATGAAATGTATAAATTTGTCTGAAATAACTAAGCATTGTGCCAAACACATGACATTTATGTTGTTCTTGTATGTATCGTTATATTATAAAAGCCTTAATATGGATAGGAAAAGACCACTCAGTGTTTTCTTCTTAGAACATTCTTTTTAGAACTTGAGTACTTCACTAGTCTACATGATTCAGAACATGACAAGATTTTCAGCTAGGTTCATACAGATAATAGTGATTATGTAGTGTCTGAGAATTCAAGGAAGGGCAGTGATGATGAAGTCCAAGCTGGGAGGTTTGATGATGTATTTCTCGAGAGTGAAGAAAACTAATTGTTTCCCAAGAAATCATTCTAAAAACAGGTGATAATTTGTGGACAAGAAATTGTCAAATTCTGGCACTCATTATTTTCCTGAATAAAATTAATTGATTCTGAATAAACTTCATTGTTTTACTGTTAGTTGTTATTTGCTGTAGTATTTGATACTACAACACAAGAGTTCTTGTAAGCCAAACCTGATTTTTTCTTCTCTTTCCTGACGCTAACAATCTATTTATATTCACACTGATATATGACACCTTTGCTCTTTAGCTGTACAAATATGGCAACTAAAGAATGAATGAGATATCTCATAGTAGGCCTCCTGGGCAAGGTCACAAACTTAGAGATATCTTATTATTGGCAGTCAATGTGTTAAATTACTTTGTTTATGTATTTGTGTATTACTTTGTGTTTTTTTTTACAGAAACCATACATTTCATCTATTAATCACTTAATTACAGTTTACATTAAGGTATCATATAAGATCCCAATTTCAAAATCTTAATTAAAACAATATATACTTTGACACTGTAGAATTTAAACAATTGGATACACCCACCTGTGTGCAAATTTTATCAAATCTTCAGATGGTACTGGCCTTTTACGTGATTTTACAATTGAAGCTAATTTTTGTCTCGCCTGATATAATGATGTCGCCAAAATTTGTTCTGCATCCTTTAACTGTCTTTGTAAATGGTAAATATCTTGATCCTACGGTAAATATGACAACTGTGATAAAATTATAAGTATGAATGAATGAAAGTCCAAGTTTAAATTACTTGTCTTTTTTTTCACTACTTCATGTAACAATTTCATTGTACCAAATGGTCAATAGATTATACTGTAACCTCTTGATAATGACTAAAATCAATATACAAAAAAACACTTTCATCATAGACAGTTATAAAGTTTTTTATAAGGAACATATCCAAGTATATTTCTAATTAACTTAAATATGCAAAAATATAAGTGAGTAAAGGAATAATAATGGTGAACAAAATCTTGTATGAGAACCATAGCACAGGATTCTAGAATTCTTTTTATTATTTCCTATTTCTTTATTTCCTATATAAAATGTAATAAGAAAGCAAGTGGGTACCTGTTAAGCTGGGTTGATTTTTATTTCAAAGAGTATAGGTCAGTGAGCAGAAATATATACTACTTAGATACCTTATTGTCGACTTCGGTTTTTAGTTCATTCATTTTCTGTTGAATATTAGCCTGTTCATTAGCTAACTCTAAAGCATTTTTTAATTCGGCGTCCTTTGATAAAAGCAAGTCAGTTAACTGTGCATGATCGGCTGCCGATAATCTTTGTGGTTTAGGAGCTATCGATACTTCAATTATTTCTCTGAAATGGTAAACAATCACGATAAATTGTTTTATATGGTTTTTATTTATAAACATGCAACCAATCATACTTTGCAATCAATTCGATATCGTCTATTAGTGACAATAAGCGGTCTTTAGTGCTTAAATGCGATGCCATTATTTATGCTGCTGTATTGACCGAAATAGCATATATGTGTTCTAAAATAAAATATTCTTTTAGAAATACTCAATACGCTATAACTAATAAAAATAAGAAACTATTTCCCAAACTGACAGTCTGTATTTTAGCTTGACACTGACAATGTCACATATAATCGAGGCTGCCAGTAACACATACTTATTTTATACAGCTATACACCTCAAATTATACTTAAGCTTGTTATAAACAAAACCGTTAATCACATACTTCTACTTTTATTACCTACATATGATTTTTTTAAATAAATTGTATAAAGTTATCTACTACATGAACCAAAAACACATAAGAGATATATAATATGTACATTTGTTTATAATTATACAACTTCGGACTTCTACACTGTAGTCTATGAATAAAATACTAGTTTTGTGAATTCACATATGTTGCGCTTTTGTTCTGATTTTCTTTTGTACTCTTTTAATTGTATACAATTTAAATTGCGAAAATGTACGAAATACAAAAATAGTAAATAAAATAAAAATAGTTTTTTTATAGGTATGTCTTAATTGGTCGGTAAAAATATACAGGATATTTACCAAAACTGACACATTTTCACTTCTTTTTTGCAAAGCACGATTCGTGTATATACCAGTATCAATATATATTTACCATAATGAAATGACCTATTATTTTAGTCGTATTATAGATTTATTCGAAATAGGCCATTTTCAGTGTCAACTGAACTGCTTATAATTTCATATATTGGGTGTTTTATATTTTTATATACAATCACTTTTTAAAATGTTTAAAAAAAAATGAAAATTTCCATATTTTTTTCTAAATTATGTATTTTCCTATCCTAACCAATATTATAAATACGAAACTGAGTTTGTTACACTTTCACACCGTTTCTACTTAACCAATCAACGCAAATTAATGCATGCACATTCTTTTTTTTTTCTCGAACTGACCTACACTGTTGGCCTGGCAAGGCCGCTACACACGGATATAGAAAAGGCCGTAATACTTACTTTTCATCCAGTAAAAATATACTGCTCCCGAGGGAGACTCCAAATCTCCATTAACGCGAGCGAAGCTTCCGGCAAACGGTAGTTAATAATATAACACGGAATGCATGTTTTATTCATTTAATTTTGATATCATGTATAACACAATAATCATAGGTTCCTAACCTATGTAGATTTCATATTTAGTATGCGTAACAACAGCTGATACTTCTGATACTGGAAGTTGCTTAGAGCCAAAGGTGTCTAAGGTATCGAACATACATTTTAGGATTTTAAATTTTATTTTATTCATTATAATAATCATTAAGAAAACGATTACAAAAATGACAGTAGATAACTCTTCTCTTTCTTCCGTGGTAGATAAGGACAAAATCTATTAAAACATTTCCAAATGGCGGAAAGTAAATATTAAAGTATTTAGTAATTTTTTTTTTTTTTTAATATCTATAGTAAGCTTCTAAAAACATACTAGTCAATATAGAACTTAATATTTTTCACACAATACGGCTAGATCGTTATGTAATTAGCTTTTTTACCTCTTAAGGTTTTTATTTTAATGGACGTTAAAAATAAATTCATCTATTTCCTATTAAAAACGTAAATTATATACATGTATACAATGCTTATCTTTGTAAGTTATTACTATGCCATTTCCAGTAACGGAGACATATTCTGTAAAATAGGTATTTTCTTAAAAGTAACGTTAACCTACATTATTATATGAAACAACCTTAATACATCACTTATTTAAGATTTAGAATCCTGTGCAGCTATGATATACTTATGAGCTTTGCAGATACATGTAATCAATAAAAATACGACAAAGTTACGTTTATAAAATAAAACTTACTGGTTGTTGTTTACCTACATAAACATAAATAATTAATATATAATTAATAAACAAACATAAATTAATACATATATCAACAGTAAATTGAGTCTGTTTACCGTGTAAGAAAGAAACAGACCTTGGTATCGTTTACTCATATTTGTGCGATTTCAGCGAACCGGCTCTGTGCATGTGCCTTATGCGTGATCAGCTGATGACGGCGAGGACGGTTAGGAGGCACGGGGAGGGGGAGAACAACCACGCTTTGAACATGCGCACTCCACGTGCTATCGGGCCTTTGTTACTGTGCACTACTTAAAATTATCAACGGAATATGTTCCGTAGTATTATTGTTTTTAAATTGATATCTGTCATAATTATACAGTAACAAAACGTTTACTCATTAATTTTATTATCTCTTATTATTATCTCTTATCTTATTACAATGCCTTTTTCAGGATAAATCTGAAAAATTGCTTCAAAACGACAATACTCTTGAGGTCATATTTTTATGAAATTAGTATTAGTGTTTTATTAGCTCAACATAGAAAAATATACTAATCAAACAAGTCTTAAACTAAGGCATACAATAAGCCAGAACAACATTTTTTCTTTCGTAATATTTATTAATATGTACAGTCCTCTTTAAAATTTTTGATTATACTTCTGCAAAACAAAAATGTAGGTATAAATACGTATTATATTACATTTATAACATCGAGACAACTTAAGGATAAATAATACCAAATTTTAGATAGCCGCAATAACATTTTATAAAATATTTATTCTGTATTAAGCTATTGATGTATTTATATTATTTATTATTTTAGCGAATAAATATATTTTTTTGTAATTTGATTTGAAAATGCAAAAAAATATTCCTTATTTAATATTAAAGATGTGTATCTACGTGTAACATTATAATACATATTTGTTTGAACAAACAACGAAACAAAATTAATTCGGATAGTACAGTAGTAAAGGTTCTGAGTGCATTAAATATCACAGAGTGGAAACAAACGGCGTCCTAACATTATTATTTTTTTATTTATTCGGTCTGGAAAAGATAATTTAAGTTTTTGCTAAAATTTAATATGCTCTTATAGCTTATACATTATTTTGCATATTTAAAATTGCATATTAATACTATATATTATTATGTTACTCAATCGTTTATTCATCTATTAAATTGTAAATTTTAATCTGTGGTATATCTCCGGAGTAAAACGTGTTTGGTGCGGGGTGCGGGGTGCGGGAGCGGGGACCGCTAACAATTTTGTTGATTCGATCGCCCGCTGCTTGATTCTAAGTCACAGTTCCATTCCAGTGCGAGTTGGGCAGTAGAAGTGAAATTGCCTTCACTGGCAATCTAATGGAACATCGTTTCTTTGAACAAGTGTCATCAGCGATCGTGTTAAACAAATCAAACATTCGTCATAAGCGGGACAATTGTCGTAAACAACAAATCCTGCTCCTATTATTATGTTGTTTAAACGGATCATTGAAGGAAAGTCCATGTTGAACGGTGATGTAATCCAAAAATCGGAATGCGAGGATTGTAGCGATCATTCCACGTAAGTAAACTTTTACACGGTGATGAAAATCTAGAAAGTACTTAGACACAACAAATTGTTGCTATTGACTTTTAAGCTTGTAATGAGTTGCTACAAGGTTAGCTGAATTATATTATATTTATATATAGGCACTAGTTAAAATATTACTTATAAACGATATATTTTTGTGAATATAATACCTATTTCTAATAAATCCGCCCCGGTTGCTTGCAGCTTAGACGGTTACTTACGTCCTTAGGGAATGGAAGCATCATCAAAGATTTATTTAAATAACAAATCGTATGGCTCGAAGATTTTGTTCATTAAGTTTTTTTATGAGAACACATCACTATAAACAAGTAATAGAAAACGATGCTATAATATCATTAATTTTTGGGTGTTGTTTTCACCGTGAATCGAATAAAAAGTACCCAATGGTATATAATTTTTTTTTTGTTATATTATATTTTCAATTACTCGATACCTTCCTGATAAGTATTTTATATTAGGAATATTAAGCGGGAGAAACCGCTGACAAAAACTAGTAATAGAAAATCAATTTTTTACTAATCTATATTACATATAAATAAAATTGAAGTTCATTTTGTTTGTACGGGCACTCGGATACGGTGACTATTCATTTTGGATAAACTTTACTAGCAGATTGACTTCACTTTTAATAGTGCATTATCTGGGCTACATATCATTACGCCTTTTTATTGGAGCTAAGCAGTGATAGTAAAATTTAATAAGATGAATTAAATTCTGTAAAAGGGTTATGATGTTAATTAATAACGATAAAAATAAAATTAATAAATAGACGACATTTAATCTAGACAAAACACGAGGTTCTCATAATGTAACAAAAACATTTTCATGACAATGAAGTCACGGGAAGCAACTAGCTTTATTTATAGTCTTGGTAAATATAAATATTTTCTATTACTGATAAATATTGTTTGTCGTCGCCGTTTAGAACTCGTATGTGCATACGTAAAGGCAAAACTTTGTACTTCCTTTATATTGCATATTGCGTGCACGTATGTAAGAGCATGGGATTTGGCATACCTAGTTAATATTCATATGAAGTAGTGCAAAAGATAAAATTTGTGTACAATTTGTGTTAAGAATACATTGAATTAGTTTAAATAAAATATTTATTGTCTACCTTCATAGTAAAGGTCAAACATATAAAAGTCACTTCATTTTTGTTTTTAGGTAGATTTTTAATGTATATAACCATAGCATAGACATTATTGTAAAAAAAAAAGTACTAAAACACACAAATTGTTTAATAACACTTTCGTGTTGACGTTAGTTTTTACTTTTAATTTGTATATTTTGCTTTGTGGGACACTACTACACTATCCCATGCGTTGTCGTTTCGTAAATCTGTGGTACCAGCTCTGTAGCATGTCATAAATAAATAAATTCAGAAACTTACGTTACTCTGTAAATAATAAGATTTGTAAATAAAATACTTTGTTGCTTAATACGTATTTTAAAGTGTAAAAATACTGTACTATGCTTTGTTATGTAATGACATTATGTCTGTTGATGTTTCCCATATACCACGTTTCAGGAATCGGCCCACTTTGGAGCTGTACTAAATCCCCTTAGAGAAAAGTCATTTCCAGCAGCTTAATCTGTGCATTGTCTGCCAGTGATTCTAATATTTTTTTTCAATACACACTTCATATTTTTAAGACTCTTTTGATTTTTTTTCGAAGTATCATAAAACTGCAGAAATAAAAGCGGTCATAAAAATCTAGTTACAAAAAGCAGTTACACAAGAAACGACTTTTCTGTGTATTTTATCATTTCTAAGGCATAATTTGTTATCTTCAATTAAGCTAATTGCAATTTAAAATAATTGGTAGGTAGAGGTAACTGACCGTACAGATTATTTCACTATTTCATTTACATTATGGCCGAGCAACAGTAATCAAGAATTATAGTGATTTGTAACTTAATTGCCACTTTTCTCCCATCAATGTTATATATGCCAGGATAATTTAAAATGCGTATCTAATATTTATCTATAAACATAAAATACAATGAAGTTTGAATCAGAGTTGTCTATCTGATTTTTTATATATTTTTTTGTTCTTAAAATTTTTAGGTACTTGTATGTTTTGTCATTATTAATAGACGTTAGGAAGTTAAAATGGGATTGTTTATTCTAATTAATCATCGTTAAGATAAATTACATTTTTTTTGGCCTAAATTACTAATCCATTAAGTTATAATATTAATGGATACTACAATTATTAACATCAAGTATCTTGATTTCTTAAACTGTAGTTTTGTTACACATAATTGCGCGAAATAAATATTTTTATATAAAAAGATGAAACAAACATTTCTAAAATGATCTCACAAAGTCATCCACTAAAGTAGAATTAAATAATGAAGAAATAAAATGGTACTAATGTTTTTCGGAGTTAATTAGGAATCAATTAATCTATATGTTGAATATATTTGTTTGTATAACTTAGATCAATAAACTAGAACACGGTTTGATTGAAAATTCTATTAATTCAACCATAATTCACCACTAGGTGGTGCTAATATTTTATTGTTACTGAGTTTCATATTCTAATTTACCTCGACTATGTCGCGGATGGCTACTAGTTTACTACCTATAGAATTATTTATTACCCATGAAATATTTATACAAACTGATATTTTATAACAAACTAATTAAAGTTATAATTATTAGCTTAAGAGGCTCGTCTGAACTCGGAGATATGTACTAAAGCGATTGATATGTGACGAAACATGTTTATCGTTCACTACTTTTGAGGTCAAACTCTGTCATAGGTCTCACTGATACCCTCTCATAATGTGGATCCGCATAAAACTATTCAACTCAATATTTATCCATTAGTTCCATTCATACCGTCACGCAGGTCAGGTCATGTTAGAAAATAGACTTTGCCAGCGGTTAGTGATCTGTCTTCCTATTGTATTGCATATTATTTAAATTAAACAAGTGACGTATACAGCGAATGTCATTGTTGCAGTATTTTAGAGGAAATGACGAAAATGATACTGCTTGGAGTCGTGCTGTGGGCGGGAGTGACTTTTGGAAGCCATGTTGCTCCATACCCTCTTAATTTAATAATCACTTCTGGTAAGATCATTTTTAATAAATGCATAAATTTATATAGTTTTCTTATAGGGACCTATTTTGTGAATAATTCCAGCGATAGTCATTCTATTGTTTTAGAAGGTACCTTTGAATCTAATATTATTTTCGCCTATGAAAAGTCTATGTAATATTTATATAAATCTCGCCTCTTACAGATATAATACATCCACCACCGATGTACGACTTTCCTTTTCCAAGCGCAGAAATGTTAAAGAGATTACCTCCTATAACATCAGCTCATACAAATAGATCAATCACTATGAGCAAAATGCATGTTTCAATGATGGAAACATTTGAGAAGAACTGTCTAGCAGCTGAAATTGTACCGCGACCTGGTTCCGCTGCCCAGGGTCTTGCTATCGACGGACTAGCTTCCAGAGATGCTATGAATTATGAGAAATCTTCTATGATTATTACAAGGGCATCGAAAAATTTAGCCTACTCAAAATGCGGAAGGTTTGTATATATATATTTTTGTTTTGGAAATTATTGACTCAATTAATATCTATACAATACAAATAAATAAAATTGAAGTCGATATAAAAGTATATTTGGTACTTACAACAAAAGACCAATTTTTAACATATTTGTCTGTCTTACTGTCTGTTTGTTCTGGATAATTTCCATTGATTTTGACTAGACTTTCACTAGCAGATAAATGATGTACTTGGCTACTTTTATTATTAAAAAAAACAAGGTATTCGAGTAAATGGAATACTTTATAAATATACTAACGCAAGCGACTTTGCGGGCGGCTGTTATGTTTAAAATAATTGAAATAAGGACCACAGTTATTATAGCTCTTTGTTTTTTTGCATTCAGATACGGTTTGCCCAATGATGAATGTGCTAGTTTCATAAGCACATTAAACTTGCGTGAGACTGAATATGGCGGGGAATGTGCTGCGCTCGAGAGATTCACGTGTCGTTCAAATAGGATGTCATCAAAGTACCGCACCTTCGATGGTTCTTGCAACAATCCCGTGCGGTCTTCATGGGGCCAAGCTTTAACTGGATATAAACGTATCTTACACCCGAGATATGCGGATGGAATCGATGAGGTGTGTATTGTAATTATGAGTACTTAAAATTAGTCATACTGAATTTTTCTTTGTTGCTGGTTTACATTAACATCGTATTGTTATTATTCATATTTTTTATTTTATATATTATTTGTGTTGCACATTGAACATTTCCTCAATATTATAATTAGTTCAGCATATTTTTTACTTTGATTTATATCGAAACGTAATTTCGGGCAATTATGAGTTGGTCGATAGAGACCTTAAAGTAATTAAATCCAGAATCAGAATGTTCCAATTATATTTCTGGCAATACTTCTGTTTTGGCGAAAAATACATATTAGGAATGAGTAATAATAAAAAAGAAAATCTATGCACAATGTCGAAATAATACATAAATGATAGAAAACATGTCTTTTCACCAAAATATCAAGGCTCTTTCGTAAAATACGTTCGCACGTATGGGGGGTTCGCACGAATGTCGCTTACTGTGACAAGATTTTATAGGGTCTAAGGAACCGTGACGTTGTCAGTTCATCAAACAATTTATAACAAACTAGTTATATTTACCCGTGTTTTGTTTTTTCGAAATTGCTAGAATTTATGTACTACTAATTGCCATACATCATATACAGAGGGGAACTATCATTCGTGGCGCAATATTGATAGCAGGGGAGGGGGTCGCAGAAAGGTGATATAATGTGGCGTGACGTATTTTATGATGGGCCCTTAGTTATTTATCAATAGTATGTAATTGTGGATATTTTTATAGCCCCGTCGAGCCCTTAGTCATAAGTCGCTGCCTTCACCTCGAGATGTCAGCATGAAATTTACCAACAACTTGGATCAACCCGATGAAAGGAAAACAATAGCTTTGGCAGTATGGAGTCAGTTTATCCACCACGATTTAGTACACACGCCTATTCGCAAAACAAGTAAGTTAAACGATATAAATTCCAATATGACTCAATACTCCTCCGAGATATGGTAATGAGTTAATGTGAAGTAGATTTAAATATAATTACGACCGATTCTTGGTATTTTGTGATAACATTGTTATTGTAAAATGTATGTTTTTGTTTACATAATATATTCTTATTGAGTTTGCTTTAAATACTTTTCCTTTTTGCTGTAAATTATGTATCTTAAATAGTGTTTTTTTATGTCTCATGATACAGCATAATTTGTATCTTATACTTGTATTTACTAATAGATGTACCAAGATGTAGAACAATCTGGAAATCTACGATCTAATTTTTTTTCGAATTACGCGGTAATAAATAAGTATATGATCTAATATTACAAAGACTTCTTATATTATATTAGGTCTGGTTAAGTTGGTGTTTGACACTGATTTCTATTCTGCCGTCCCAAGAAAAATGGGTCACGCCTGGCGTTTTTTTTTTAATATTGAGTTATTCGGAATCGGGAAATAGAGGAGCGTCTAATGTTATTTTTCGTTCATCTTTCGGTTTCTGTTCTCAAATACAAACAACACAAACTGTTCTTAAAACAGTTCATTAACAATATAAGTTACCCCTTACTACGCTAGAGGTGCAAGCTACATACTTTATTCTGTTTTTGTTTAAGTAGATCCACCACTTCTCCTTAGCGGCAGTATTGTTATCAAATATATGCATCGTATGTTATTGACACCTAACATATCATAATATTTGATGCCTTTATCTATCTAAAATAAAGGTTCTAAATAGCAGGAAGTGAACAAGATTATATACTACCTCCTTATGTATAAATAAAATGCCTATATGTATGGCGTTACGCATGCATCACTCAAAAATGATGGGACATATTTCTATCAAATTTGTTTACTTTACTTCTTAGACACTGGTTCCTTATCTGATAAAAAAGATATTACAATATATTCATTGAATATAAAGTTATTAAAGTATTAAGGAAATACGATTTTTATAAGCACTATGCGTTTAATTATGTATGTTTCCATGTCGTGGAAAATTGGGACAAGCGGTGCGGAGCTTATGTTGTTCCTCTGTACATAAAATATATTCCTGAGATTATAAACAAATAGTTTTGAAATATGCAAAGTATGTCTTCTTGTTAACAGTACATACAAACCAACCTATCCGGTGTTGCGCCAGCTCTGGTCACTTGTTAGCTCCTCGCCATATGCATCCGAGCTGTATGCCCATCACAGTGTCTGACAAAGACCCCTTCTATAAAGATAAATATGTCACCTGTATGGAATATACCAGATCGGTCACCACTTATCGAGGGGATTGCACATTTGGAGCTGCTGAGCAAGTGAGTAACTTATATTATTTTAATTAAACAGTATTTACAGGCTTAACTGTTTCTAAATTATATTTAATACTAGTTTCTGCTTGTGGTTTATTAGACTCTGTCATTTTCTATTCTCCTGCAACGTGTATTCAAAACTCCATGATGGTCATTTCAGTATTTAAGGCGTGAAAGCGTAACAAACATATAAACTCGCAGTCACGTTTATGATATTAAGATATTTAGCAAACTAACTACATAAGTTTAACCCCTCGGCTGATTTTTGAAGACTCGGATCTCAAAATGGTGGATTGTGTTTGTATTTTTTTTTTTAATTTCACGACATTGTACAGTATAAATTTCATGAAGTAAAAATAGTTCGTACAAATGATTAATATTTCAGCATTTTATGTTTAAATAAAAGTGTTTAATTATGGTATTACCTACTACACTTTCGAATATCGATGATGATTTGCGCTTTACTTAAGTGCTTTGTTGTTTTTTATAATAGTACCAGCAATGCCGTTTTCGTCAAATTACGATATTTAAACTTAGTAAAGAAATAAATATCAATAAAAAAAATGCAGTCCATCGCTACCGAAAGGCGAATTAAAAAGTTATGGGGAAATAGCTTTAAATATATTTATCAAGAGTCAATTTCAATTTTCAGAAATGTATACATGTTTAAGTAGCGAAGCCATGATTGTTTTATACATACTTTGTGGTTGTTTGAGTTGTTTTTCCTGTTGATAGAATTTCACGTCTGTTTCTTTTATCTGTTTCGTACTCAATTTTTGTTGGATTAATTTTAACAGAATTGATTTATGTCTACAACGATTATACCGTTTGTTAGTAAAATAATACTTTGAGAATTTAATTTAAATGTTTAAAACACAATATTTTTTACGTGGCTGTAAAGTTAAGTTTCATCTATGTTGTTGAATCTTCTAGAATAAGGTCGCTTTTCATAGTATATTATTAATTTTTCCAATGAAACCAATTTGACCTCATATAATTAGGTCAAACGGTTTGTTTGAATGGTTTATTTAAAAGTCACCGCAACCATATTCATATGAACTTTCCATACATAAGGTTATTAGCTGACATCAATTGTTTTCAATGAATAATAACGGTCGCAAGTGTTTTCATATTATACAATTATTGCTTTAGGTCTAGGTTTGTTTGTGTTTTGTCTATTAGCCTGATGATAATCTAGATCCGTAATATGTTTATGTAATAATTCAAAGCGACATGTACTTTCATAATGGTTTTACACATCATAATCTATTCGAAGTACTGACTGAATGTGTATTTTGGAAGTTTCTTTTTTTTTCTTTCGTTTCTGTTAATGTATTTCACTAATGATTATGGTTTAATTGAATTCCGTATAAGAAAAGTGAAGGTTGTCAAGTTCCGTTTTTAACTTTGATGATTTTGCTTTGTTCTTAATTTCACATCTGCCATTTGAAATGTAAAATCATCAGAAGTTTATAAAAAAAAAAATTGAATCTGGCTTAAGTAAGTACAATTGAGGAAACGATACACAATTATTAGGTATAGTTTTGTGTTCTGTAGTTTTATTCATTATTTACATTTTTCATGCGCATACAATATGGGTTATAAGACGTTGACCTCGTAAGCCATTCATAAGCGTGGCAACATCTGGATATTGTTTTAACGGCTTATAATGATCTTAAACGAAATAGCCACGAGTTATTTGTGACTTGTATTCACTCACAGCCCTATTACATTCGGTATTATAACTGTAGCGGATTTCGGGATATTTATACGTGGAAGATATTTTAAAACTTTCTATTTAAATGTTGTTTTCTACATGTTGTAGGTATAACATTTTCTGAAATTAAACGATGTATTCATCATATATTTAGAGCAATAACAAATACTACTACAGTCCTCTGTATTATAGGTATATGTTTTTTTTTTATATTATAGGGGGCAAACGAACAGGTGGGTCACCTGATGGTAAGTGATCACCGCCGTCCATAGACGCTAGCAACACCAGGGGAGTCGCAAGTGCGTTGCCGGCCTTTTAATATATGTGGGCCTCCGGCGCTCTCACTGACCGAACGAAACGCAACAGTGCAACCACTGTTACTTCACGTCGGCTTTCTGTGAGAGGGTGGTACTACCCCGGGAGAGCCGACCCATTCATGCTGAAACCAGTAATAACTTCAGCGTAGCTCTACCACCTACGGTTTCGTTTTCGGACTGTCTAACGCTATTGGCCTGACGGGCTTTCACAGCTTCAACGGACTATTAACGCGAGCGCTTAAGCAACTCGATTGGTAAAGGCATTTTCTTTAACTACACAATGCTACAAACCGAACACTAGATCTAACCCTAATAGATAATGTTATTAGTGATAAATCTGCTTCAGCAGTCATATACATACATAAAAAGTCGCTATAATGTTCTATTCCGGATAACAAATCAATATTTTTTAATAAAATGTTACGGACATTGATTACAGACCAGCGTAGGTGGTACTCATTACCAGACATCTGATTTGCATATGATGTATATAGATATTTCACAACTAGACACAGAATTAACACTCATATACTGTAAACAATACTATTACTAGGTAAAGTTTTATGCGAAAATTGGATATTGTACCCCCGGATAATTGGTAGGACTTATTGCCATTACGTTTCAGGCCTTTGCTTTAAGGCGCCTAGTCCGAAGAAGATGGGAAACATCAGTTTAAAAAAAATGTATATATATACAAGCTGTTTTAGATTTTTATTCTAATACATTTTTCATTTATATAATTATATAATTATGCCGTCCGAAGAAACGGGGAAGCGTCTGCCATTTTTTGGGATGTTTTATGTATTTTCGATATCAGGGGAAAAAGGCGCATCTATTAGAATTTATGTTTGGTTAATCTAAAAACAAATTAGTCTTACTTCGTTAAAGTTTTAAGTTACAGATTCTTTTCGATTATTCGAATTTGTAGTTTCGGTTAGATACGCATCTTTTCCCTGCGACGACAGAAGTATAAATCTTAACTTGGAATTCGGCGACTGATCAAGGTCATGTATTAAGAAAATAGTCTTAAAATTGACTCACTGTACTTGTCGTAGATGAACCAAGCTACCCACTTCCTGGATGGTTCCCATATATACGGGTCAAACAGTCGCGATGCAGCTGCTCTACGAGAAAAGTCTGGTGGTTTACTTAAAACTTGGAAAACAGAAGACGAGGAGCTTATGCCATTAGTCGCTAACCCCTCAGAGAGATGTCTCGTGAACTCGGATGACGCTACTTGTTTTAATGCAGGTAAGTTAATTTTAAAAATATTTTATAATACCAACTTTTGCTCGAGGCTAATGTACATTTCATCTGTCTCTCGAAAATCGCACGATTTTGCTAGATGAAAGGTACCCTGTGTCCTTTTCTGTATCCCTGATTGCGTGTAAGCAAAATTCCATGATGATTGGTTGATTGGTTCAGGCGTGAAACCGTAACAAACAAACAAGTTCATATTGGAATTTATAAGGGAATGTACCAATAAGACGTGACCCATGTTTGACAATTTTTTAGTCCTCTCCTTCTCTTTGGTGACGATCCGTAGTATATACTACCGAGAAAAGCCTCTCCTCTAGTTTTCATGTAGTCATTCGTAAATATGGTTTTCCCCCTCCTCCCTGTAATTAACGCGGTACTTTGAAGACTTTCCTCCATCCCCTAAACGGGTCACGTAGTATGGGTTTGTTCCCAATTTTATTTTAATTTTAATATATAATTTTGCTAGTATAGTTAAATTAATATTTAACTTTGCCATGTGGTAATATTAAATTATTACTGAGTTGGTGATAACAAATGATAACGTAGAGTTTGACATAAGAATTAAATGAGATCACTTTATTGCTATGATTAGGATGTGATAAGATAAAGTACAGACAATTCTTGATAATTTTTGTGTACTCGTCTATGATAATAAAAATATAATTTATGAAAACTTTCCATTTATGACGCATCATATAAGGAGGCTGTAAAGTGAAAGGTGAAACTAATTATACTCGTAAATCAGTTTTACGACGTTAAAATGTTGATTTGTTAATTACGATGACTGTATTAAAACTTTAAATAATTGACTTATAGCGATTATGACGTCATTTGCATTGCATTTACAGGCATGCAATTTATTTGTAACTAGTCAACGCTCGCTACTTTCTTAAATAAAAATATCTTAACTTACTACTTATAACATCAGGAGTATATATGCGTGGAAAAGTAATTTGTTTTCTTAATTAAAAGTAGCCTAATTTACCCCTTATAACATCAGTTATCTGCCAGCGAAAGTCCTGTCAAAATCGGTCCAACCGCTTCGGATATTAGTCAGCACAAAGAGATAGACAAAAATATTAAAAAATGTTTTTTGTTTTGTTATAAGTAACGTATATAACTTTCATATTCATTTAATAAAAAGCTACTATTTTGATATTAAAAACGGACGTATCCTTTTTATTTAGATGTAAAATTTTGCAAAAAAAAAAAAAAACAAATCGATATCCGACTATTTAAGTATCCATTTATTTCTGTTAATTTATGGTACTGGCAATGTAAATTTTGGTCTAAAATGCTAAAAATAAACATAGTTTACGAATCTTTCTGCATAATCACGATAATCATTTGTTTTTTCATTGAAATATATTAATAGATTTCAAACTCGTTGTTACCATCTTGGTTAATTTAAAAGATTCATATAATCATATTGTGGTTATGTAAAATAATATATGCGACGAATAATTTAACCCAAGGCCTGTATTTTATACGTTTTATTATATTCAACTTCCGAAGTTAATTTGTATTTTTATTAATTTGATTTATAACCGTCTACTTCGTGGGAAGTGATGATACGGTTTTAATTTTTTAAAATAAAAACGCTAGTGAATGAAGTTATTCTTCATAGTCGGAATTTTTAATTCTTTTAAATACCACTGTGAGATAAATGTATAGTAATTTACTCACGCGGTTTGATAGAATACAAATTTGCATAAACTTATCCTCCCTTCGAACTACTTATTCATTAAAAATAACGATTGTGCAAGGACTCACTCAAACGCAAATATTTTTGTATGGAGATTTTGTAACCCAAACTTGTCAGTTTTCCTTACGATTTTTCAAACACTGTCTTGCATACAAACCTTGTCTTAACAGTTACAGCCATAACTATAAAAGAATTGGCCGAGCGGGTGCAGCGGTTCTGAAGTGATGCGCTTACAGACATTAGGCGATTGTTTTTAATTTATATACATATATTATTATTATAACAGGTGACGTTCGAGCTAATATGCATCCGTGGTTGACCGCTCTTCACTCCTTGTGGGTGAAAGAGCACAACCGCGTCGCTACGGTTCTGTCTGCTCTGAATCCTAACTGGAACTCGGACAAGCTATACCACGAAGCTAGGAGGATCGTTGTGGCTGAAATGCAGTATATCACCTACAAACAATGGTTGCCGGCGCTCACTGGTAACTACAACATTTTTATTGCTAGTTTTTACTCTCGTTTTCGCTCGCGTTGATGTAGACTTAACCCTGATCCACGGGAACAGTATTTCTATCTAGATGTAAAGTATCCTTTTCTCTATATTTGACAACGTTATGTAAAATTTGTCGATAATCGACTGAGCAGTTAAAATGTGAAAGCGTAATAAACAAGCAAACTTACGTTTACTTTTATAATATTAGTAAGAATGACATCTTCTTAGTATATTATCAAACTAAATTTTAAACTATTTTGTACAAGACTAGCTGTCTGTGGCACCTGATGAGTTTATTACTATGTATTGTAATTTTTTTTTTTCGACTGACCTACACTGTTGGTTTCGTTAGGCCTCTACAGTTCCACCGGACTACCGATTACCATTTGTTGTTATATTTATGATATGTATGTTAAATAGTATGTATAAACTTTCGATTTTCCCATCCAGGAAAGGCACTCGAAGACCTGTACGACGGGTACGATACAGGCTATAGCTCCGACGTGGATCCAACTGTCACTAATTCCTTCGCCACTGCAGCCTTCCACTTTGTCAACAGCCTATTGGATGAAGACATTGAGCTCGTGGACGACAGTAACAATATCACCTCGCTGCGTCTCATAGACAACTATTATAGACCGGAAATAATTGCACAAAAGAAAGGCCTCGAGAAAGTTCTACGAGGAATGATCAGTCAAAGGAGTCAACAGATGGACCTAAATTATGATGACGATGTAAGTTTGGAATATTTTAATAGCTGATTAACTTTATTACTTTTTAACCTGGTCCATGCCACGTGTACCACCGGTGGTATACGTTAAACTTGAGCTTCAGGCCACGTATACCACCGGTGGTACCCGATGTGATAACTACTCAAAACGAAAGAATGACTTAAGTATTGATGTTGTACATTTACATTATTTTTTAGTTAAAATATCAATAGGCCTGAATGACATGGTAGGTAAAAATGGCTTGTGTATGTTAACTAGCTTTTGCATCCGGCTTTGCTCGCAGTAAATTTGACGTATCCCTCGGGAGTAGTACTTTCTTTCTGGGTCAAGGCATTATGTCCTTTTCTCTACCCCTGACAATGTGTATGCAAATTTTCATGACGATTGGTTGAGTATTTAAGGCGTGAAAGCGTAACAAACATACAAACACAGAAACACACTTTTGTGTTTGTAATATTAGTAAGAATGTAATAGATTCGTTTCATGTGTATTTTGTCACATGCTGTACTGAGACGCAAAGAGGTTTTGGATAAAATAGCCATCAAATAACACGAGTGTAAAATACAACTGACCGTAATATTGTACGTCTTCGATATTATAAATTCTTGCAAGTGCTTTATATCAACATAATGAAATGTAATGGAATCTCATTTTTGATTCGACATGATCTGGATATTACTGGATAATCGTATACAATAATAAACAAATATAACACACAGTTAGTTACCAACAATATAACTTGATAATATATTTGAACAGTTTTTACAAATACGAACAATGGGTGTTTATTAAACATAGACACTTTTATATTTACTGTTATATACCTACGCACATTATTTTTACTTCAATTTGTTTTGCACTAAAACAGTATTGGATAAAAATCAGCTTAGATTTTTTTTATGTTATGCTAAAACTAATTGTATGATACATTTCATCGTTTTTTTATTTCACGGTGTTTTTTAATATTTTATTTTTTGCCACCAATCTTCTAGATTATTACTATCATTGTCGCGTAGGTAATAATATTACAAATGTCTTGTCACAATTTCAATGTTCTAACAAGATGATGGTGGCCCCCTTATTAGAATCCTATCCAGGTAATTTTTGTGACATCTCAGAATTCAAGCCCCGTGGCATTGTTTCCCAACCACTTTACTAGAGCATATTAGCCGAACTTAAAATATTGATGGTGACCGAAAACAGAACAGAATAATGAAAACATTAGTAGATATATATGATAGCCCTTATCTGAAACACTAGATATCGGTGGTTATATAACGCGGGGCACAGTGTTGCATTTTAGTTTTGTATCAACGTCGATTTCAATTTAATTATTGTGTATAGTTTAATTATATTTAATTTCTTATTTTAATTAAGTAGGTAGTTTTGTATATTTTTGTGTTATGGACCTTCGTTGTCTTTTGAATGATTAAATGATTAAAATTCTGATATTATAAAATATAGAGACAAGTAACAAAAGATTATGAATGAAACATAAAATCCACTACAGGACAGACTAAGATCCCGCCAAAACCTGCTGAATGGTATTAACGGGTACTAGTTGAAGAAACATTGTCTAAGAGTCCAGAAGTTTTTTCGAGTAATATGTTTCAGTAATAATATGGCATCATCCGTGATTGTGTTCCATACAAGAATAATTAAAAAAATAATAATAATATTCTACAAAACTATAATGTTTGATATGTTATCTTATCTTAAGCTAGTTATTTACATCAATATGTTCAAATAAAAAAAATCGTTTGGCGACATGATGAGTGATCTTCAAATATTTACCGCCGAAAATCATGTTATATATTTATATAAATAAAATGATAAAGGTCTGGCGCAGTGCTGGCCTTTTTGGAAATAAAAAATATCAAGATAACTTAATTTCCTGTAATATAAGCACTAAGCGTTCCATAATGTATGAAGTGGGGTAAACAGATTAGTGTGCATGCGCGTGGGTGAGGAAGTCAACGAATAACATTGTTTACAAAGAAATTGTGAAATTGAATTGTGAAATGTTTTTTTTTTACATAAAATATATTAAGATAATAAACACTATCAGTCAGTGAGAACATAATTTCGTCAACGATATTACAATATTGAAATTTAAAAGGAAACATAAAAATAATTTCGAAACATGATTTTGGCGGTTGAAATGTGTACAGCATTCTATAGGTCACTTCTAAAATCATTAGGAATATGTAACAGATAATTTTTATTATAATGACTTAATAGTAACATATACTGTTTGTCGTACTTAGATACTTTATAGGATTTTTTTGTATTTTTTATAGCTCCGACACCGTTGGTTGGGCGGTTTGGATGTGATCGCTGTGGACATTCAACGCGGCCGAGATCATGGACTTCCCGGCTACACACAGTTCCGTGTGCTCTGCGGTCTTCCCGCGGCCACAACTTTCCAGCATCTCAGTGACGTCATACCTCAGGAGGTAATACAGAAATTTATCTCTGTATTTTTTTCTACTGTATAGGCTTTTTAGCATTTGACCGTAATCACATGTGATGTTATATGACGATGTGTTCTAAGATAGTAAATATTCTCAACTTTGAGGAGGACTAGTTCTCAAGTGGAGCTGCCGGAACACACCAGCAAGTGCTAGACAATAGATTTTCAACTTGAACGTGGTAGCTAGTGGTAGATGTTCTCCTTCACCGAAAACTCCGATTCAGTCGCAAGGATTCGAACGTACGTCGATGATCGCGTAGTCCAAACACGCTATCAGCTAAGCCATCATCGCTATAAAAATAGCTTTTTATATTGACAAGGTTAATTCACACTTACTTCATAACTCGAATAACACGATATAATGATTTCCCGAAATTATCTGTTATATTGTTATATTAGCGTGTATATAACGTTTTTCATTGCGTTTACTCCCTTAAGTGGTAGTATGATTTTGTAGGTGTTAATAAGCTATGTAAAATTAAAAGGCCATCTACGGAACTTGTGTAATGAATCATGTGACGAGGTGATATCATTTCGATTTTCTTGGAAATCGTTAACATATATCTATGAGGACCATAGACAAGTATTTATTTTAATTAGTAGTCGAAATTCGTTCATCGTTTATTACATTTTTAAACATTAATTCTTTTTTTGACAAAGTTTTTATAAATTTTGTAACTTAGGATCGTGAAGTCTATGGTAAAGAAAGATATTAGTAAATGCTTGGACGTGTCTATGGTGTAGAAAAAAACGAAATCAGTAGTTATTATATTATTAATAAATAAAAAAAAACCCGTTGAGAAACAGAGAGAAAAGCTACTGAACTCTTTTGTCTTCGTCTATTTACTTAACATTTTAGTTTTGAAGTTTCAAGAATAACTTTCTTTTTTATATATCTCTCTTAAGTTACAGCCAAAATGTTTGTTTTCGGGGACAAAATACCTGTACTAAATATATAAAATCAATCCTATAGGATGACGATGATTCTATTTATTAAATTATCCACCCATATTTTTGTTATTTTGTTGGTTTTCATGAACAAAATGTAGTTACAAAAAATCTAGGTAGGATATATGTATTTCAAATCGGTAAACAATAAAGCTTATAATTTACTACAAAATATTATATGTTGTTAACAAAAGTTTATTTTCTCTGGAACAATTAAATATATGACAGTTAATAGTCCCCTTTATCTAAGAACCATAATGTTGTGGTTTAGCGTCTCGTATCATTTAGGACATATTGATAACAATCAAAAACGTCAAACCCAGTTATTTTTAAAATTATATTTTTAATCTCTTGGTCTCTGTTGACTGCTCGTTTGAAAATATAATTAATGTAGACTACAACAAATTAGCATAAATGTATTAAATAGTATTTCTCATAAATTTTAATAGATTGGTTGAAAATGTTATATGAAAAAATGTATTGATTGTCAAATAAATATATCCAGAATTAAAACATCTCATTCATATTCAAAATTATTAGTATCCACTGTTTCATCATAGTCCTAGGATCCTCTTAAATCTGATCCTGAAGACTAAATAATTATAGAAATTTCTATGTCCTATGTTTCTTTCAGAACTGATTGATTTTCTATTCTGCTATATTGTTTATAGATAGTGGACCAACTGTCGGAAGTTTACGAAGAACCCGGCGACATCGATTTGGTGGTGGGAATCATGGCTGAGCTTCATCTACCTGGCTCCTTACTGGGACCAACCGCTACTTGTTTCCTGAGTAAGTACCCACTGAATCAAACGTACGCTAAGAAATAAATTTATTTATTTAAAAGTTTTATTTCGTTCCTATTTTGTTTACTATACTTTTTGTAACGAAGCTTCTTAACGTGGCTTTCGGAGACAAATAGCAGAAAACGTCACGTAATGAGTAAGCGTTATACTTCATTGTCTCTCTTGCTTCATACAATATTGGTTCTCTTTGACCCTTTCTATTATATACAAGCCTGTTGTTTAGCTAGTCAAGCAGGTAATTACAAAAAACCCTATAACCATGCTATAGTTTCATAACAATTTTATTCTTCATTAAAACAGATTCGAACCTGAATCGTTCATCGTCCATACACGTTAAGTACTGTTCTTATTTGACCGGTTTTTTTGGTTATATATCACTATTCCAATTACTTTCTCTGACAAATATTAACAAGTTCGTACGGCGCATATATTTAGATGGCGTCTCAGCGATGTTCCGATTGGTAATAACCAGCAATCGCTCGTTACGTATATTTCCATTGTATTTTATATATTTCCCCCGGATATATGTATATGAAAAAATACGATGAAGTCAAATCAAATCAAATCAAAAATACTTTATTCAGTTTAGGCCCTGAGAAGGCGCTTATGAACGTCAAAGTTACCACCTTAAGAACGTCGAAGTTATTGAACAATACATTTATGTTACAGAGGATCAACTTTGGCGTAGTCGGGCTGGTGATAGGTATTTTTATTCTCACTCGGATGAAGCGGGAAGCTTCAGCAAGCGTCAGCAGACTGAACTGAGGAAAGCCTCCCTCGCGAGACTTCTCTGCGACAATAACATCCTCGCACAAGTCCAGAAGGACGTCTTCCATCAGTCCAGCGATAGGTGAGATTTATATAAGATTGTGATTACTTCATTTGTACTGATTATTTTTTGTTAACACTATTTGTTCTAATATATGAGATATTCTTCGCTGGCTTTAACCCCTGGACTGTCTAAAACCGTAAAGGTTTTTAGTTCCATACAAATGAATGTAGACCTTGTGAGGCACAGGTCAACAGACTGTTATCAGCATAAGCTTAAGAAAATACCTGAATTATTACAAAATTTTAAAAAATTACAAATTATTTATTGTACAATTATAATTTGTATGTAAAATGTATTTTTAATTATTTTTTCATTTATACGAACTTTTTATTACTAAACAATGAAATTTATAGTTTACGATATCATGAAATTAATACAATATATATATATATATATATATATATATTCCTCCATTTTGAGATCTAAGTCATAAAAAATCAGCCGAGGTGTTGATGTGGATTTACCTTATTCCTCGGGAACAGTATGTTTTCTGGGTTAAATGTACCCTATGTCCTTTACTGTATCCGTGACAATGTGTACGCAAAGTTTTGTGATGATCGATTCAACATTTAAGCCGTGAAAGCGTAACAAACAAACAAACAAGCACACAAACAAACTAATTTTCACATTTATCCTATTATTAATTAGGATAAATATTCTTCACGTTGAAATACTTATACAGAGTAATTTTTATAAAGATTGCTTGTACGGTACAGAAATTGTCTTACGTCCGCGCTATCTAGTGGCGAGTTATGTGTAGTAAAATGGATAGCATACACACATTCAGGGGGAAAAAACACTTAGGTGTGTTATATACTCAATGAAGCAGTGAAAAGTTGATTTTATACTATGCTTTAATTTTCATTTATCAACTTTATATCATTCTATTTATTTACAAGTTTATGACTTCACTAAAGTCAATTGTAATAAGTAATTTTAAAACGGAGTAAATTTTTGAAAAATTTATGTCTATAATTTTTATCCATAGGATGATAAGAATATTTACAGGCTTTTTATGAATTTTCAATAGCTATAAAAAAACATTTTTTTACATCATAGGTTAGCATTTGACCACAATCTCATCTGATATTAAATTATGATGTGGTCTAAGACGATAGTTAGATACGCTAAATCTAGAGGGAGACTGACTCTCAAGTACAGCTGCCGGAACACACCAACAGGTGCTTGGCGACAGATTTACAACCTGAGGGTGGTAGCTAGCCAGACGGACTTGGAAAAAGCGTTAACAACACCATGCTATTGATTTCATCACAATGTTTTCCTTCACCGAAAGTTCACTCAGTTGCTAGGATTCGAACCTACGTCCTTCGACGCCGTGTCCGAACATACTACCAATTGGGCCAACAATCTTTTGTGTTATGATTTTTTTATGTTGCTTAATTATTAAAAAAAATCTTGTAATACAAAGGTTTGTAGAATTCACAGGGACCGAGAAACTATGCATTTATTAATGTATTTATTGATTGCTGAATATACTTTCAGAAACTACTATGAAGTGTCCCATTCAATCGATGTAGTAACAAAAAGTTATTGTTTTTTATTATTTATCTGAGGAGAGCTGCTTATATCAACAAATTGAGAGATATAGTAGTATTTTATCGAATAATAAATGTATTGTTGCAGTAATCCGATGTTACCTTGTGAACGAATTAAAAAGGTTAATTTGGAAGCTTGGCAGAAGCCAGCTCAGCAGCCGGACATCTTTACTCGCACAAACAAATGGATCAAGAACAAGGTCGGAAAAGCTGGAAACACTACCAAATAGATTAAAAATTAAAATATGTCTGATAGTAATTGGTATATGTGGTTCGTGTATTGTATTATTGTACTTTCATATATACGGAGCAAGTTCGTTAAATGAATAAATTAGTTACTATTAATGTACTTATTAAAAAAAAACAGTTTATAATTGTTATCAGAGAAACGGGGTTTTATAAGTTTAGTACAAATTTGGTCATCTATCATATACATAAACTAGCGGGCCAGGCACTCGTTGTCCTGCCCAGGTAATAGAAAAAAATATCCTGGAATCAGATCTCACCGCCACCTATATCGGGCTTAAATGTGAGTGCAAACCATCTAGGGAACCACTCAAATGCACAAAAACAATTCATTAAAGGCAGTCCAGCCGTTTAGGAGGAGTTTAGTCACGTACACACGTATATAATGTACGTGTGTGCGTACGTATTTACATATATGGGGAGTTCGATGCCAATTGGAACCATTTGAGATTTTTTATTTTTTCTTAATTTTCTGATATGTTTTAGTACCCCTCAAAATAGCCTTTCCGGTAAATTTACAATTTGTTTTATTATTCGTTCTAAATATAGTTTTTTTGAATATAACGTTCCTAGAAATGGTCAAAATTTGATTTTTTTTAGTTATGTCCAAAAAATTTAAAGAAAAATCTATCTTTAGAACGACTAATAACAAAAAAACTCAAAATTTACCAAGAGAGCGCTATTTTGAGGGATAATAAAATATATCACAAAATGGAACGCCCATGTAAAGAAATAGGCGAGGATTTTTTTTTTTTTTTTTTGAACTGTCCTACACTGTTGACCCGGAGGTCTCTACAGTTCCACCGGACTACGAAATAGGCGAGCATAAAACAATTCAATAATACTTTTCTCTCCTCATCTTATCAACTGACTTTCTTTATTTAGATTTTGTTTAACAGCTTCTGATGAGCTTTAGTGTTTTAAGAAAAAAAAAAGTTGATAACTGTTCTTTCCCCCCTTCATGTTATTTAAAAAAAAACGTATGATTAGGGTCGAATTTCTACCACTGAACGACTACAAGTCATACTAATTTGTCTTGTGATTCTAATAATTACTGTTTTGTTTGATGATAACCAATAAAGTTTACCATCTAAGAGTCGCTTAGATGAAAGAAACTAATCACCTAGTAAACATATTTATATATATAATATTAATATAGAACAGGTGATATTAAATTAAGGTCATGGGCTTATTTATGTGCACGAGCAATTTAGCATTAATAATGTAGCAATTTCCCTATTAATAATGTAGTTTCCAATGAGCACGTTAATCATATAAAACTCTGTATATTTCTCCGATTGGTTTGTGACTTAATTTATAGGCAATTTGCTTAATAGATTATTAGCTAAGGAACATAAATTGCAACATGCTCCATATATATAAAAAAATGATTAGATGAGTGTTCAGTATTGTAATTGATTTCAGTGTTGTGTGTAAATATTTGTAGTTAAACATGTTCCTGAGGTAAAGTTGTTAGTGTTTTAATTCATTATTAACATTATTCATCATAAAAAGGCTAATGTTATAGGTACAAAAGAAAAAGTTTTACAAAATTTTTAAAAATATTTTATATTCCCAGTGTTAAATTTTCAACAAAAGCTTACACTTGGTGTTATTGATAGCATATATAATTATTATGAAGAATCTGAAAAATTATATCTCCGTTGTTGTGTGCATAAGTATGACAATACATACTAGTTGTGATCTTAAATGAAATTAAGAAAACCAATTACAGTTAACGTGGAAGATTCTTGATAAACATATGTTACAGTAATCGAGAAATACATCGATAATATGTAAGTTTTTATGGTAATTTAACTTATGATCCATGACTGTAGAAACGATTCGTTTTAGATTTAGTACAATTTACTTGATGGTATTCGTATATAAATTAAAAATAATTGCCTGAGATTGTATTTCCCTATAGTATTCATCTTGTATATGTCTAATTTTTTCCATTTTTAATAACATCCTCTTGTTCATTTGAAATACCTCGAATTCGAGTACCTTTATATAGTTTACATTTAAGTTTTAAAAATAGATCGTCTACTAACTACGAGTATATTGATCTTATGTGGAGATTTGCACACTGTTATATACATTTCTTCCATTATTTATAATTAATGGATTTTCGCGTATTATTGCGATAGTTTGTGTTGTCAGGTCTTCGTTCTGTTGGCTTCGAATTTGATTACAGAAGTGTGACGTGAAAATATCTTATAGTTTATACAAATTACTAAGTAAACATATAACCTAAATTGAACACCATACACACGTTATGTCATATGACATTTTCACATAAATGTGACTCATATGACATATGTTTTATGTCAAATTAATGTCATATATTTATTATGCTACCCCTATATCTGCGCGACGAAGCTTCGGTCACTTGTGTCGCTAAAAAGTAACATCAAAATTAATTCCGATAAAGGCGTAGAATAACGTTTACACACCATTGTCATTTCAATAATAACTCGAAATTAGCTTCTCCTAATTCCTTTAATGTATGTAGAAACCGTGGCCCCAGTTATCGTGCTGTGTGTATCGTAACGCATTCCGATAGTTCGTAACGCATAATGATAATATCGTTCCACATCTGCCTTTAGTCTCACCATAGACAAAACTTCGTGCCGATACACGCAGGTATGGGAGTAGCATTAAGGAAATGGTTGAGGTGCGCATGTGTGTCATCAATGCCAAAGACTGGAATATAAACTGATAGCTACTAAGTAACATGGAATTTATGTTTCAGTTCTTTAGATATTTACTTAGAATTTTTTTTTTTAAGAAATCCATTATCACTGAATGAGATTTTGAGAAATATCTAATATCAATGTAATTTTTATTGGGAGTTAGGTCGATATTCAAAAATCAGATAATGAGAGTTATGTTGGTATTTAATAATAAGAGATTGAGAGCTTACTGATATATAATTTTTTTTTTTTAATAATGATGAAGTTGCACTTTGAACAGCTTCCTAATTCAAACAAAAGACAAATAAATCATTCGAGTACTTGTATTATTTTTGCTATTGCTAGTCGAAGATTCTTTACACACTGGTTTAGAGAGAAGACTATTTTAGTCGTGCAGCTGTACCTACTGAATTCATTTATACATTCTTGAACATAGATGCTTAGTTTCAGAAGAGCAACTAGTTAGGTAGTAAATATTAAAACATAAATTACGACTGTGCTAGGGGTAGTTGTTTCAGCTAAGGTTTACATTTAAGTTCGCCGTGAATAGGGTCAAAGTATGCTATTATTAATTAATTACTGCTTGATAAAGAAGATTTTGCGACGCTATGGAAAAAATAATTCGTACATCGAAGACATTTGTTTTATTTAAATAGTACATACAATAGTATCTATTACGTCATCGAAATCAAAACACCGTGGTCTTTAATCGGATCAGAGTATTGTCACAATGTTAAAGCTCAATGAAAATGAAATGCATTTATTTAGTTATAAAAACGCTGTCATGTAAGTGGTTCTTGTATGATAATATAAATTAATAATACTTGGGCTGCTTTTTCGTCATCAAATAATGCCAAAAATTGTTCATCTCATTGAAGCTGTTCGGTAATTACCGAATTTAATGTCATTAATTGTGAACTTTTTATTATGTTTTATAATAAATATATTTATTTTCTTCCTTAATGTTTTATTATTTTTACCTTCACCAGATCTTTCCTTAAGATTATTATGCCTTTACTGGCGATACAAGAGGTATATTAGTGTCATTCTTGTTTTGCATATTTACGACCCTCAAACCGTGATGTGGCCATACTTCAAGGGACCGCGCATGAAATTATTTTTGGAAGCTTCTTGTCGTTGATCTATATCGTGTTGTCTATGACGTATGATTTACAGACTTAAAACACTATTTATATCTGTATATTTTCTATATTATTCATTTAAAAATTCTGAAATTTTGAGCGACATTTAAGGAATTTTTATACATATCTGGCCCATATGGCTGTTGTCCAATATATTTGATACAACTGATACGGCGATAGCTACGCCCCTGCCCTATATGGTCTACCATTAATAACTATAGGAGACTGTGTATACAGCCTTTTTGCCGAGGATTACTTGCACTATGAATATCTTTTCTTTCTGTGCAGGTCTTTTCACGAAAATAAAGTAAGTTAAATATAGCTGGTTACGAATACCAGAAAAATAGGAATTGCACGTACCAGATTTTTTGTGATTCCAGTAATCTTTTCTCTATTGAATATCGTTGAAATGTGAACACTTAATATAAATATTTTTTAAGATTACACTGCTCAACCTTAAGTTATGGAACTTGAATGTACTCATGTGTCGGATGTGTTAATTAATTTTTTGGAGCTCGAATTAATACAGAGATCATTGTGGGAACCCCACTTAATTATAGTACAAGCCGTAGTGTAATCGAAAATGCTCGTTCTTTTACTCGATGCTTAGGCTTACTTAATACAAGATTTTGGGACTATATGATATATAGAGGCTTTATCATGACTGGTAACCTTATGTTCTTTTTTATACCCCTGACAAGGTGAATGGGAAATTATATAATTATCAGTTGAGTTGTTAAATCTTAACAAAACAAACACATAAGCGCATTTATAACCAAAAATAACTACGTGGTCTGTCATTCACCGAATGTTAATTGTTAATTTTGAGGTTATCTTAAAAGGTAAGAAAAAAAGATGGCCTATGTCCTTTTCTGTACTCCTGACAACAAGTATACAAAATTCCATGATGATCGGTTGAGTATTTTATGCGTGATATTGTAACATACAAATAAAGAAACTCACATTCTCCTTTATAATGTTAGTAATGATTAATATGACATTTTTGTTGTTTTAATCTTTTAATATCGTTATTTAGTCTATTACAATTTTATTATATTAAAATTAAATGTTTAGATAAGAATATAACACTTTTTTAGAATAACATTTTTTTTGTAAAAGTTCATATTAAGTGCTAAAATAAAAAAAATGCGCCTTCATAGGTACGCGTGTTTAAAGTTATATCTCTTAGAGTACACAGAAATATACCATAATATAAATGTACTAATAAAATCAATATATTTTTTGCAATAACATTTTTTTTCTTAACATTGAATCTTGGTCGAATTTTGACTATTACACAATCACAATCAAATAAATAAAACGACAGAGGTCTGTCATTGTGCGCGCATTACGCAAAAACTTCATGACTGATTTGGTTTTTTTTTTACATTTACTTCTTTCAAGTGTCTAATTTGAACCCTATAAAAATAGGACATCTTAATTTAGCTCAAAGTTATTAAAGGTTTAAAAATACCACGATTTTTATAAGCACTACGCATTTAGCGATATGTAAAGTGCGACAATCGGTGTGATGTGTATGCGCAGGAGAGAAGAAGTAAAATGATAATATTGTTTACAAAGAAATATTTGAAGCAAATCATATTTTTGTTTTCAATTTATTGCGATGAACCGATAAGGCTTTAACGTGTGCATTCAATTTCCACGCATTGCTGAATCATCTTCCTGTTTTATTCCCTTAATGTGTTTGTTCAGAATAATTGAAAAGAATTCTAAAATGATTTTGATATATCTTCATTATTCGAAAGTAGTTCCTACTTTTTTGCACCGGTCGTAACAGCAAGTTACGCCATCTATGGCAGTACAGACTAAACATAGTGGAAAACACTTGGGCATATATAGAAAGCAATATGAAAGAGAAATGAACGTACTGTACACTCTTAATAGATGGCGGGTTATGGAATTATTTTGCAAATCATTTGACAAGGAAAATTCAAGCCGTGTCAATTTCGCAACAAAAGGTACTAACGCTTGCAATTTTATTCTCGTTTAAGCTTGCCATAAGAAGTATAACTTCACCAATTTGTTTATAAATACTTAAGTTATAGGTATGTGATATAAAAAATATATAAAAATTATCAATCCGAACACTGTTCGTGACGTAATAGTTAAAGACGACATATTTAGAGACAATGTAGGCGAAATTCAGTGGTCGCGGTCGCGTCATAAGGGTTTATGTATCGCTCTTTTAAGGTCTACATTCTATTAACATAAGGGTGATGATTCTTTCAACATTCTCAATAAAACCAACCATTTAATGAAGTTGGGTAGTAGAACGGCATTATTTTTGCGTATATACTCTATAAAGTGTTCGGGCGAAAATATTATCGTGGGCTATAAAAGCATTGTAATATTTTTGCAAAAAAAACATTTTAAGATTGTTGTGAATTATTCCACTGTAACAAGTTTGCTTTTTACTGATTTTCGTGAATGTTATTCATTTAATTCGGTGGTTCTTATAAAATACCTATTCTTGTTTTAATGATAAGCCTGATAATACATATAAAAAATACCCTTTATCTCAGTTGAAGTGTGTAAACTGTTGAGAACGTTCTCTTTATATTTACTTATATTCAGAAATCCATTGTTGTTGAACAATAATCGCAAAAACAGAATTTTATTTCAATAACAATATGCAAGTTTAAATTACAAACATTATATAATGAACGCTTTTTTAGCTGAATTAAATGTCATTTATAAACGGATACTGTTACGTATAGGGAGAAATTCAAAACAACTACTATATCTATTTACTGATAGTTATACTAAATATTTGTTTTTCCATTCATATTATTACGTCAAGTCACAAACAAATTACAACATTTATATTGATTATACTATATATACATTGAATAATATTTATAGAAATATAATATTATGCAAATAGAAGATTTTCACGAATATATAACTCTAAATATGTAAATAGTAAGCAAAAATAACAAAGTAATCACTCAATACTTTTCTAATTCATAGGCATGCAAGGTTAGATGAATGCTTTTGCTAACAAAATATAAGTAATCAAGGTTACCTTTGTATGTGAGAACAAATTATTTATATTGTTATAACTATCACTTTGGCACTATAACTATTACATAAGTTCATAGAGTTATGGCTTACGCTCATTTCTCTCGATATAACGCAGTATAACTAAACCCTCTGTATCAAATATTTGTTTTGTTGGCACGTTAGTGTGTAATATAGTTTATGTAACTCGTACTATAATTTGTCGCTGTCAGCTATGATTTATAGTACATAACGGCGCTATGTTTTAATGTTGATGAGAAGATATTTTATATTCATAATTAATAGAACTTTTTTTTTTTTTTTGTATCGGTTATATTGTACCAACAGAAGTACAGTAAACTCTTCTTATTCGCGGGGGATACGTTACGTAATCATGCTGCGATTACGGAAACCGTGAATACGGAATGGTATTTTGTATAGAAATATAGGAGATGCGTTCCGAGGTTAGCAAAATATATATAATATAATAGTTATAAAATCAACTGATTGAGAAAAACACTACTTTTTTTGTAACGGCTTATTGTATCAAAACTTCGATTTATTCTAAAATGAATACTCCGAAAGATTACCGATCGATTAATGTAAGTTAATATACAACGATATACATGAGACAAAATCCTGGAGCTGCGAAGGCGAATTGTTTTATAATAGCCGCCAACGTTGAACAGAAAGCATGGTAGGTACTACAAAATAATCAGAAAGAACTTTGACGTCAGGCGCGCACGTAGTAAAAATTAAGTCAAATTATATAACACAACACTACAAACATGATGTGCCGATCCTACTTAGGTAGGATAAAGGTAAGATGATGATGATGAGAAAAATACTATTGGTGAGCCAGGCGTATAAATAGCCGTGCTCACTCAGCGGATTTGAGAACTTATTATGGCTGAACACGTGGATGCGTGTAAGCCTAACAGTGTCTATAATTTGTGAAATATGAAAGTTATATGAACGATAGGGCGGTGCGTAAGAAGCACTTAATTCGCTTACCGAATCGTCCCCTGGTGCCTCGAAGTTGGTGGTCACTGGATCGTTCACTCACACAGTTTGTCTTGCGGTGAGAGATGCGGCGATGGTTTCACAATTCAACCAAAGTGGGTTATTTCTATGATATATGTATGGCGGAGATGTAGATGTATCGAGTAAAAAAGTGGGCATCAGTCAAAAGTGACAAATGTCACTCCCGTATCGAAATATGAATTTTGATATAAAAATTACATGGTTGAGCATCCGCTTCACCAACTATAATTTGTTGTTATTTGTATTTCGTATATGTGTAGGTTTAAATAATCTAGTAATGTTCTATTATCATGCATCTTTTAATAAGTTATTTGATTTTAAGCTACCGAGGGTGACCACCGGGATCACCGTTTAAAAGTATAACAGCCTTCATATCAATGTTTTTTTTGATCATTTTCAACTTCAGGAACATAACAATTTCGAAACCAGATAATTAAATTCATATGTCTTACAGTTGATTATATAGGCCTATACACTTACCATGGCGATTAATGTCATATACTCTAGGTACATGGCATTCTTCTAATTCGGAAAGTTCTTCAACGTAGCATAGTGTAAGCAAATGTTGCGTCTTGATTACATGTGACTTTAATAAAAATAATATTATCCCTTTACGTAATAAACGGAATAAAATTATCAAATCATCTAAAATGTTTGTTTTGCGTTTAATGTTAGCATAAAGTTTCGAGTGTATTTTCGACCTTATTTCTGTTTACTTTGTATATTTTACAATACAAAATATTAAATAAAAGGATGTTTTTATTTGAAAATTTTATTTCGTTTCCCATTCTATTAAAGTTTACTAATTTTAATAGATTTCATAATATTATTCTCGTTGGATATTTTATTTATCTAACTCATCTAGGTTAAAGCCATCAGTAGGTTGTTGGGAGTAACAATACCTCTTTGGGCAGGGTGGAGGAAAAAAATCTGTTACTTTTTCGCTTTTTATACATGCAATAAGGGTAAGTGTATCGTAATATAATATTAGGAATAGGATAAATGCAGGGTGGATGAATTGGCGAAAGGTGTCTGGGATGGTTTTTGTGACCCACGAATACCGTTGACACTCAAGGGGAACGTGTATAAAACTATAATAAGACCAGCCGTGTTATATGGAGCTACGAAAGAGACGGACGAGGAAAGATTACATGTGGCAGAATGTTAAGATGGATGTGTGGTGTAACAAGAATGGATAATGTTAAGAATGAGTATATCAGAGGAAGTTTGAAAATAGCACCAGTGACAGAAAAGTTGAGTAATAGGTTAGCATGGTACGAGTATATTATGAGAAGAGATAAAAGTCATGTAACAAGAAAAGTTTTGAGTTTGAAAGTGGCCGGATACAGGAGTAGAGGAAGACCGAAAAAGTTGTGGATGGATTGTGTGAAAAATGATATGTGTATATAAAGTGTGAATACTGAGATCATATCTGACAGGGGAGAGTGGAAAAGGAAAATATGTTGTGCCGACCCTACTTAGGTGGGATAAGGGTAGGATGATGATGAGTAAGTGTAAGTGTAAATATATGCGTTTCAAGAATGTAATTAAATATATATATTAGAATTTAGTACTAACGATAATCAGTAGTACCTGTATCCGAAGTTCCGCACTCGTTTATTACGTAGTCTATTATTTTTAATCTCGTAAATCTAATTGAATCATATGTTATGGGTTGTATATAATTTTTTATGATTTGTTATTATTTTTATAGCTTTACAATTCCGGTATTGTACATACTTCCTGTGTACAAAATGTGTTATATCGTGATAGCTTTTAGTTAATTTACTATTTAGTTTGTAAAAATATCAAAGAGTAATATTTTGATTTGATTAAACATGGAGATCAGTTTGGCGGGATTCATAAAAGATTGATTTCCCAAAGGTCGGCTGCTGGTGTAATTTAGCCATCGAGATGCTTAAATGGTACCAATAAATAAAATTGTAACAGTGGGTAAAAATAAAGCAGACTTTTCACTAAATTATTTCAATTTGGTATGTTCTATATGCATTGTAATCTCGAATGCACGATACAGATTGAATGCTATTTATCGTTACACCAAAATGTGTTTCTACAATTAAGAATAAACTAAGTGAATTGAAAGTTGAAACGTGAAAATTATCTTCAATTATGTCAGATATTTTAGCCATTTTTATTTACGAAAGTTATCATCAATCGGCATCCATTTCTTTGATCTTGTCATAAAATAAAGTTGGTTTCAGAGATTTTGTTTGAATTTGATTTTTTTGTTTTTCGTAGACGCAAAGCACTTCTTTGCGTTTTCTTAGTCAACTTACAGTATTTTACCGCTTTAATGCATCAACTGAAAAAACGAAAAAGATATTAAAAAGTACATTTGTCTAATAGTGTTTTTTTTGGATTAATTGTACCAATACAACCAAATAACTATGTAGGTGGTACGATAAACAAATTAGAGGAGTTTTTTGGAAAAATGAACATAACTTTAAAACTTTGGAAGAACTTGAAAATAGTGTAGTTAATTTAGTTCAGTTTTGTGGTTAATATTGTACATTGCTTATTTTAGCTGACTTTTTAGGAATTACTTCCTTACAAAATAACACAGAATCTTTTATCGAGTTCCACTAAATATATTTTTTTACTTATACTTACTATTTAACTTTCAATTTAACATTCAAGGTGCATGGTGGTCTAAATGGTGGACAGTTAGGAGAACCACTGGAGCATTATTTAGTACTGTCAACATTTTATACATAGATAAAATATATCCTTTTATAGGAATTATATACTTATACTTAACATGTACAAAATGTATTAAGTCTTTTATGATAGATAACAATCGTTATCTTCGAAAAAAAAATTGAAGATAGAACTACAGAAATAAATTTTCATTTGTATATGTACTCGTATATACTGTTCTCAAATAATTATAAAGATACTACACCTCAAAAGTTAAAGACAAAACCAAAAATGTTTCTATTATATTTACAACTTGACAAATTCTGAAGTAAATGTGTTTCAATAAAATTATTTACAAGTAAGTATACCAATTTATATGTGTTTGTAATTTAGCGTATATATATACAGCAGCCATTATTTTGTATGATTTTAATCTACACTACATAGGAATCTATTATCCGTTAGCTGCGAAATAGTAAATGGTTGTCATTGTGTTGCTTTCAGAGGATATACGCTTCAAGAGTACGTTGCTCCATTCTGTCACCGTAATTAGTTCAAATTAGGTCTCCCGCGAACGTACTGTGATCGTCACGGCCTGGTATTAAATCTTCACGTTTACGTGCATTCGTGTAGTGATGTTATTTCTCCTCCTGTTATATATCCTCTGTTATATATCCTCCGAGTTGACCCATGTATATTATCTTCTGTTTTGTGCACCCATTTGCTTCTAACTATTCTTCATACAGCGTCATAATAGGGAGTGTCGCATTATATTGGTTATGAAAGGCTTTACGCATAACTGCTGCTACTCATATCACATGAAAAATAATTTATCTTATGATACCATGAATCCAAAACGTTTAGTATAATTATGTGGTACGAGTATTATTTTACATCACTTATAATTATAACTATCTATTATTACCCGCGATTTCGACCCCGTAGAATTTAGCAGAAAAATGTATATTTGGTGTAACTGTAAATGATTCTGGGCACTGCTTTTTTAGTTTATTGTATATGGGGGGTCCTATTTTTTCTATATAAATAAATATAATTGAACTGTTTCATTGTAATATCAAAATCAATAGATTTTTTATAAAATAAAATTAGCCTTAGTTACTCTTTATAACATCAGCTATCTGCCACTGAAAGTCTCATCAAAATCGACTAAAAACTGTTTCGAAGATTAGTAGCAATGTGAGATGGAAATTAAAAAAATTGGATTTTTGTTAATAGTTCTGTATATACTTTTATATCTATTTAGTTTAAAGCTATTATTTTGACATCGTAAATAGATATTTCAATTCTAACGAAATAATATACCTGTTACACATCATAAGAGCATATGTTTTCACTTTACTACATTACAATTCACAGACTTCATATGCTTGCGATATGTTATAGAAAATATGAATTTACTCATGTATAATTTCAAATTTTGAACTGGAAAGATATATAGTAAGTGAGGCGATAATGTCAAATGACAGGTTTTCATTTATCGTCTGTGAAATAGCAGTAATGAAAAATCATTTCACTGTGATACAATTATATTAAAATAACTATAATTACTATTTGTTTATCCACTATATGTGAAGTTGCATACTGAAGTCTAGACTCAAAATAATGACACCCAACTTTATTTTAGTTTAGTCACTTTATTCATATAGAAATAAGACATGGCTTAAATATCTACATCCTACTAAAATTGAATATGAAATCTGTCCTCACCTTGAACATATGGATAAAGGCTGTTTGTTTAGAAATAATAAATATTAATGTTCATTGATCGGTTTTTATATTTCTCAAGGACCGTAAACCATTCCACGTACCCGAATCTGACATTCAAATACGAATGGTATAATCAGTAAGTTCATCATAAATTCGTATAAGTATTTGTCTGTAATCTATATACATATATGTGTAAACAAAACTGAAGTGTCTGTTGTTTGTTTGAACCAACATCAGATAGAGGACTTCTCAAAGTATTATCTAAGCTAAATACTGAAGCTTCCAATACAGCTAAGCAATATTGATAACACTTAACAGATTCAACGAAAGTAGGTCAAAGGAACGCTTGAGTAGTATTAATACAATTACAATTCAAAAGATAAAGGTCAGCTCACAGCTAATTTAAATAAACCATGTAGTTCCCATGAAACAATCGAATCAAGACTACGAGAATGAAAGTTGCGGGCACCAGGTAACTGAAATTAATTTGCATAGGTATTTTCTTTTAACTGAATGTTGCGTTGAATTGTCATACTGATAGTCTGGTTTATTAATCAGAAAGAATATTGGTTCTTAGTAAAATAATAGAGAGGACATTGGTAATGGTGTTCTAAAGCTACTGGAGTTATTTACTAGTACCACCAGATGGAGTGTTTGAACGTCAATTACCACATTATGTTCGAAAGAGGCCCACGTCTTTTTCTTATTGATGAACGCATTACGTTATCTTAGGAACACTATCAAAAAAAAAGGAACACCCATCTATCTACTACTAGATATTTTAGTCCCAACCAAACCACAATACGATACGGTCCGAAGGGCAATGTTTAATAGCGGTATTTAACAAAAAAACCTACTCATAACACAGTCAACAGAAAGAAATAACAAAATAAAATAATTATACACCAATATTTTCGAGAAAACGTAAGCTTAAAACTAAGAACCTAGTAGTTAAATCGCGAATTTCAAGTTTCCTCCAATCTATGAGTCAGAAATTCGAAAACCCATGGACAAGAATCGTATTTATTGGATATAATATTTTTATGCTCAATATCAGATACTTTATTTATAATTTGACTAGTGGGCCCGGCGGACGTTGTCCAGCCCTGATAATAAAAAATATATACTTATGTGCATGAAAAGCTTGACGCCACTAATGTATTTAATTTGATAAGGATTAATACTGTATTCGTCTAAATAGCCTTCCAATGACATAGCATTATATGTGATCTTTGACAAGCTATCCTAAAAAGATAGGTGTATGCCATCGTAGACTTTTTTGTAGACCTATAAAAGAGGAATATTTCAGTATGCATTGTTTTTTTTATATCTTAAAGGGATTAGGCAGCGTTTTCGACGAAAGATCCCAGGCGGTTTGACTTTTTCCGATTCTTTCAACAATTATCATTACATTTCAACCAACTTACAAAAAAAACCTTGACAAATTATATACATAAACCTTCCCCGTGAGTTACTCTATCTATTGTTGAAGACCGTATTACAATCCGTTCAGTAGTTTTTGAGTTTATCGCGAACATCCAGACAGACAGACAGACGCAGCGGATGACTTTGTTTTATAATATGTAGTAATAGTGATAGCTCTATAAAATCAATTGCAAAAGCTATATAATGAATATTCAACATATTCTTTTTGTTACCTTAACTTATTTTTACACGTAGTGCTAACAGAAAAGATACTGTGTCTAAATTACTAAAAAAAATAGACGAAACAAACATAAAAATAACTTTACATATGTGGTGATATTAGATTATTATACAGATTATCTTTTAGTGCTTTTAATATAATTAAGATATACTTATATAATATGTGAATGTACATATGTATATGTATAAAATATATCCCATATGTTACTCCGGTGGATATACTATTGCTATACCAAATTTCGTTAAAATTCGCCCAGTAGTTTTTGCGTCTTGCGCGTAGTAATAACAGACAGACAAAAATTATAAAAACCATGGAAATGTGTACTAACATTGATTCTAAAGCCCTCTAGAGTGTTTTTGTTTATATATTTAATTTACAGATCTCGTGATTTTACTTTTTTTTGTAAGTATACATTTAAAGAGATAGGTTTGTATTTTTAGCAAGCACTATTTTTAGAGGCAAAAGTTCATGCGATTAATAGCGACGAAGCGGACATCGTACTCTCTTAATGAATTAAACTAAACTTATTCTAAGTAGGGACTAGTTTAAGTACAATCAAAGCCAAACCATAAAGGAGGATACAATTTTATTCCCATTTAACACTGCAATATATATGGTCGTGCTTGCTATCGAAGATTTTCTTTTTTGTCTAAAAAACTATCAGCTGTTTTAAGTTTTGGTCTTTAAAAGCTACATACCACTCTATTGAAATCGAGAATGTTCACGGTCTGTTAGTAAAAGAAAGTAGCAAAGAATTTGAAATAATAAGGGTAGAAACCGATGAAATAAAGGGAATGTAAAGCGAAAATAAAAATATATAATATAAAAATATATAAAATAAAATATAAAAGGCACGAATTTCAAAAGAATGTAATGAACTATATAGTAAGATGTTAAAGTAACGGATAAGGAGGACCATGATATAGAGAAGTTAGAAGGCGATGAATACAGAAGAATTCATGAATAGTTGCACTATTTGCGGTATATGGGAACATTCTCTGAGTAGTGAATGCAAATCGGTCGTTAGGTACTTATGTAACGTTTAAATGGCTTTCTTTAACCGCCATAGCTTGTTACTCGATCGCCGTTCGTGGACAATGGTGCTAAAAAATTACTGTTTATAAAAGTTTTTTGTATTCGAACAAATCCATTGCACAGGAAGCATATATTAATAATGGTAGATTGACTGTTCGTTGTGCTCATTACAATAAATATATCGTATTACATTTTTGGTATATTTACATTTTCCCTCAAATTACTGTCATTACCGAAGGGTCCCATTCACCCTTTGTGATATAAGAAATGAAATAGAAACTGTCGTACAAACTGGATATATGATTACTTTAATTTAGTCTAAAGGTTCTAATATTCAAGTAATGTTTAGATTTTTTATTTACCACTATAATAAACAACTTCAAAATAATAGTCGAGTCCTTCATGACGTTTGGTTTAGATTTATTATTCAAGGATGAAAATGTATTATATTTGAACGTTTTTGTGAATTTTGATAGTAATGGCTTAATTTTATAGACTATAGACAGTTTATTAATAATATTGTAGTCTCATCAATTTCTAAGCGAATTTGAATGAATGGTTTTCTGAAATGAATTGCATACATTTTTTTCAGAACATGAGATATTTCTTGATAGTAGTAATCTTGACTTACAATATATTTTTTTTAAATCCCCTAAAACGTCTGATGCATTGCGCACACCTATATTAGATAGGTACAAAAAATTACGCACGTATTGTATGTGTGTGCAGGCGGCTTATACACGTAGGCGGTAAGAGTGCAAGTCATCATATGAAGTGAACAACGCCAGCAACATTTTAGATTTTGCTGAAACTTTGAGGGAATAATATTGAGGGTATCTAAGAAATAAATCCATAGTGATATTTTAATGTTTCGAAAAAAGGATAAAAAGAATCAATAAAATGTATTTATTGAATATTCGTTAAAAGTGACATTTTACTTACATTTATAATTAACTGAAGTGTTTATGTTATTGGACGTAAAAGGTTTCTTAGATATCAAGTGCACTCACACTACAAGTAAACAAATCGGTTACTTCAGTTTATTATATATAAAAAAAGAAAAATTTTTTTTTTTTTAGGAATTTGTATATATCAGTTTATAATTTAGATTTGTTTGACAAGAGTTAATAATTACGTGACACCTATTATGTATTTTTTTCTGTTTCATGTATGTGCAGGACGTTACTGGAAAGAAAAATGTTGGTTTTTTACAGCATAAATTAAAACTGAACATATTTAACAGTGTTACATATTTATATATACTTAAGTAGTAATTTCTATATAGATATGTATACATAACTAAATATGTATTATTGGTACGATTTAAATATCTGTGAAGCACCTACTCTTCGCGCTCACGATTCGTGTCCAAGAAATGTCTTGCTCTGAATTTTTATGAAGTTATTTACTCTACTACATACATTTTAAACCGACAATAGCACATTATTTTCAAAGTAAAACATCAACAAGGCGTTATTCTGATATACATAAGGACCAAGTGTATTGAAATTAAATTCAAGAAATATGTTATTACTATGTAACAACAAATCGTTATCAGGTTTGAACATTCAATACTGTAAATCGTGACACTGGGAAGTCTATAAAACATAGACCTATTATCTACATACGGTTACTATAATACAATTTATTATATTATTATTATACATTATATTATTATTGTAAAGTCTTTATGTACTGTAGGACTTTTCTGGTAGACAGGACTTGTGACTCTTTCGGGGCAGCACAGGCTTGCCTAAAATCCGCTTGAGGAAGCGCAGGTATCATTTGTTCCATACAAAATGATTGAATTTTGATAATGAAACTATAGTAAATATTTTATATCTATCACTGGCATGTTCCCACGTCTCGATTTGTTGCTTAAATTAAATATTCTAAGACATAAACGCTTTGTAAAAGTACCAAATTGCCCAGTTATGTCGCCATTTTTTGTAGGTGGCAGAGCTACGCTGAAGCTATTACTGGTTTCAGCATGAATGGGTCGGCTCGCCCGAGGTAGTACCACCCTCTCACAGAAAACCGACGTGAAGTAACAGTGCTTGCACTGTTGCGTTTCGTTCGGTCAGTGAGAGCGCCGGAGGCCCACAAATATTAAAAGGCCGGCAACGCACTTGCGACTCCCCTGGTGTTGCTAGTGTCTATGGACGGCGGTGATCACTTATCATCAGGTGACCCACCTGTTCGTTTGCCCCCTATAATATATATATAAAAAAAACAACATGTCGAATATAATAAATTAAATAAAAACACAAGCAAATTCCTTCTTATTTTCTTTTAAAATGTATGTTAATTTTCGATATTCCTTTTTGATTTATGCGTCTATAGATACATAGATATTATATAATATCAGCTTTACCAAATTAAATGTTGTGGTGAATGAACTTGTCTATTATATAAGTATTATATATTACAAGCGAATAATTTTAATCCTGTATGAAATGTATAATTTCACGGTCATTTTAATGAGAAATAGGATTAAAGTCGAACGTATTTAATAAGTATAATAAATTTGAACAGACTGTCAATAAACGGTTTGAGGGGATCGTAACTGTAAAACCTTTTGGGAAAAGTCTTATAAATTCTCATTAAAAAACTTCTATCAATGGGAATATTTGTAAGATTCTGAATTAAATAATGTATTTTTTTTGGCAGTCAATCTTCTAGAAGATTATTGTTGCCATTGTCGAGTAGGTAATGATATCACAAGTCTCATTCCAATGAACTAACAAGATGGTGGCCGTCTTGTTAAAACGTTCCTGAGAGTTTTTGTGGCAATCCATGCTCCGTGGCAATATTTCCCATCCACTTTACTTGTGCACAATAATCAATCTATATTACGTAAAACGACACCAATGTTAGAAAATATAGAGCCAAATAACACGAGATTATGAATATAATATAAAATCCACTACATGAAATTCCAAGATCCCGCCAAAAACTCTCGAGTAACTTCAATGTCAGTCGTACAAGTGTTTGATAGAACGATCGTCTTAAAAGTAAAGTGAGAACAAATTCATTTTTTACAAATTATGTACGTATCTTATCGGTTACGATTATCATTGTTATTAAATATATTATTTAAATATTAGTAATCATATATATTAAACTAAAAACGTTATTAACTTTTGGTAATTTTTTACTGATACGACCAAACGACCAATGCATAATTCTTAAGAATCTTATATTTCCTGATACAAATATACTTGTAAATTACTCATGTCAAAGATTTAAAACGGATCATTTTTCAAATTTTATAAAAAACTATTAAAACTTATAGATTCTTATTAAATATTCGTTAGTTGATAAGAATTTAGAAGACCTTTTTTTATAGGGAATCAATAATGTATTTGAAATAAGATGTGAAATTATATATACCCTTTTCAAGATATCAGTTGTGTGATCGGTATATTTATTTTGTTAACTACATAAATGTTGTTAAAATGTGTCTTTGTTCATAATTTTAAAAGACTTTACTACGACGAACTGGTCGTCAGTACGCATCAGCGATGTTTTCATGCGTTTAGATCTACGTTTCACTACATCAGTTTTGGTTTGGGTTTAGCCTGGCTTGAACTGGTTTTCAGTGAACGACGACACATATACTTTACTTTACTGAATAATTTAATTGATTTTAATTAATATTGAATCTGTAAAAACAGCTCTGTAATATAAAGTACATATTTATTGTTAAAACGCTCCAAAATATTGCTGCCGTGACCTATGCTTTTCCAGACAATGTATGTATGTTCGTACCCATTTATTTAGATATAACTTGTTTTAAATGTTTGATTAGACGGTTTTATCTTTATAATCAAATAAATAGTTGGGAATTCCATTCATTGGGTGAGGTCATATAAGTAAATGCATAATTCAACCATTGAGGTAATCAAATAGGAGATTTTCATCTACGCGTGAAATAAATAAAGTTTTTATATTATGGTTCATAATTTAAAGAGATTGCTTATTTTAATTGTATGTTTGTAAATACCCTAATCTCTGGAATTACCAATTATATGTGAAAGAATCTTTTTGCAGTTTGTGTTCTATATATTGAAGACGGTTATATGCTATCGAGAATTATGCTTCGATTATTAGGAGCATATTAGTCACTATATAAATTGAAGGTCGAGAATGAAGTAATAGCGCGGAGTTGAAGACGGATTGGATACCCAATGAGAACTGAGCATTACCGAGAAGGACCGAACTGTGAATGCCTATGTGATAAATGCTGCTTAGCCCAGTTCTGTGATCGGTTTCTTACACAGCAATTGTTCTACGTTGACAATAATTCAGACTTTTAAAAGATAAACCCGAGTGAAACTATCGGTCGTAGTTGGTTCTAAATAAATAAATAACATATAATTTAATTTATTAACCTTGTCACTGGATGCCATTTGCAGTATCCTAAATTATTAGTATTGTGTCTACGTTTCAAAATATATTATAGAGAATATTTGTGTATATTTACAATGATAATTTATTACACATTAATAAAAATTTCGTTACACAACTCGTTTCGCGTATTTTTTTATGACGAAACATAAATTTATGACAAGGTGAGCTTTTGAACCCAGTGCCTACAATTTTGTTTTACGTTCTCAAAGGATTTTGCATCATATTCTTTTAAATGTGAAGTCTTCGATTGTATTTCAACACACAAAATAGACTGGTTGCAGTTTGTATTACGGTCAAAAAAAGTGTGGTACGAATTTTTAGAAATAAAATCATAGAGGTCTGCCGTTGTGCGTTCATTACTCAGAAACTACTGGAGAAAATTCGATAATGTTTTTTACTTTATAGTGGTCCTTATGTAAATAACACGATATCTTAATTTAATATGACGATTTTTCAGCAGATTTTCATTCAGCTACTTGTGTTTCGTTCCCTTGGAGCAGTGGGTAAGCGGTGTGATGGACATGCACAGGAGAGACGAAGTAAACCGATAACAATATTTACAAAGAAACGTTGTAAGCAAACTATATTTTTGCTTTCAATTTCTCTTTTGTTTTTCCTCTGTACGTGTTGTTAGGAGAATAAACAACGCAGACGAAGTCGCAGGTATCAGTTAGCAGTAAATAAATAAAAAACTGTATTAGCATTCTTTAAAATTGTTAGTAGTCATTTATCAAAAGAAAACAATTTGCGTTTGTTTAAAAACGTAATTCAAACAACTTCAGATACAACTACCTAAGTGATTTTACTAACTTCTACGATTAGCCAAAATGCATACGTGAACAGAATACTTAGAAATTTATGTGGCCAAAAGTTTTAATGTTTTATATTGGAATATTTGCACCGTATGCGACTTACAACGAACAACACAAACTGTTGTTATTTACGATGACCTGCCATAAAATATAAAAAATGTGTAATGTTTCTATTGCAATATATAAAACAGTATTAATTACTTTTACTAACATATAACGTAATATATATATATTACAAATTTACAATACATCTATTGTACGCAGAATTGCTTATTAAAGTCGGTAGTTATTCAATTTATATAATAATAATGTTAAGCAAATAATATATCCGCTTAAATAAACGAATCCATAACATTTTGTCTGAGACGACATTACACATTTATGACAGCAAATACTTTGAACTGAATGTATAAATATTTATTAAGCAATTTTCGTATCAACAACATTTTCCTCCTAAAATAAATTCTTGTAAATATTATGTAATGTTTTAATTAACGCGGAACATCCTCAACGTGTGTTAACGACGTTCGAGCAATTAAAATCAATATGTGATATGTTTACAATACGTTTGGTTATTAGACCAGTTCTGCTTGTAAGAAAGAATGAAAGTTTGATCAATGTTAAAACAAGGACAGAATTATACACCCGATATATATATACCATAGAAGAAAGTATTACTTATTGAACTTTTGATTATAGGAACATTGACAAATAAATATTGCATTAATATAAAAATATTAACAGTTCAAGCGTTGATCTAACTTAATAATTACGGTCATAGACACCTTATTAAATAAAAAAAAACACAGTTTCACAAATAGAGTTTATGTTCTGAGAATGAAATATGTAATCGGATATGCCTGAATTTGTGATTGGTTCGCTGAATTGCAATTTTCTATTTCAATTAATTGTACCTATTAAATATAGAGATTTCGTTTTTATTTGTAGCTATGTCTTCAATTTAATACAAATGTTTTCGTCGATAACCACTAAAATAGTTATTGACATGACCATACTTACCATATACGTTGTATGCCAGCTGAGCACGTGTTGTGTTTTTTTTTTATAAGGATAACTTTTAACTAAGTTCAAAAAAAATATTGAAGGCCTTGCAAGACATAAAACAGGAAGAGAGGTTGGGAATAATAGACCAAGATCATTTGCATACCTGAGGGAATTTGGCAGTTGTGTTTTTTTCTACTCCGTAATTAAACTAATTACCGATTTATTAAGAGGTATTGTTTGAATATAGTGATTATTTCTATTGCAATAGATTATATTTCGTCAGATACTCGGTTATTAGTGGAAATTCCAATATGTTTGCAGTTAAATACTGTTATGTATTTGATAGCTGTCACAACAAAAGAAGTGAAGACGCAGTTTGGTGAAGCTTCGAAGGCCCGTCAGGATAATAGTGTAGTAAGTTCGAAAACAAAACCTGTAAATTACAAATTTCTCAATTTCCGATATTAAAAACATAAATATGAAGGAAGTGAAGGATAACGAAATGAATATATCAGAATTTATTTTTCTCAATGTATTCGAGATGGGTTTTAGATAAATATAGGACTTATTGTAATCATATTTATCTAATCATTTTCGGCCTACGCAAAATACATTTCTATTTAATTTATATAAGGAAAACAAGAATATTTAACTAGGGCAGTTTGATCGGATTTTCGTCTCGAATATTGCAATTATACTCGGATATCGGAAGTGACACGTGTTTATCCAAACGTTATTATTAATCATAAAAATAATTTTTATTTAGAATAAACAGTAATTATTGTACCTACATATTAAATGGAACATAAAAATAATATGGATTAGAACTTCTAGGTGGTAGAGCTACGCTGAAACTATTACTGGTGACAGAATGAATGGGTCGGCTCGCCCGGGGTAGCACCACCCTCTTACAGAAAGCCGACGTGTAGTAATAGTGCTTGCACTGTTGCGTTTCGTTCGGTCAGTGAGAGCGCCGGAGGCCCATATATATTAAAAGGCCGGTAACGCACTTGCGACTTCCCTGGTGTTGCTAGTGTCTATGGACGGCCGTGATCACTTACCATCAGGTAACCCACCTGTTCGTTTGCCCCCTATAATATATTAAAAAAAACAACTTTAAAATATAGCTGACCATTATTAACAATGTACTTGGAATACGTGAAACATGGGTGAACCCGCTGTTAGGAGTTTGTAATTAGTAATATGTGACGGTTATAATAAATCACTTGAAACGTGTAGATGCATTGCATATTGATGTAAGTACGATTAGTAACAAATTAAGGAAAGGTTAAACCTCATTAAATGATATGGATGGAATGTCATCAAAGGGTATTGAACCTGATTACAATATTATATTTTGAATAAAAACTTACAATTGCCAAAAAAAAAGTTATTCATGTCTCTAGACCGGTTTAGTGCGTAATTTGAACTTTCGGCTGGCGTGATAAACATCAAAAGACGTTTTACTTGAGAAATATAATACCTTTTTTTGCAAACCATCAGATATAAAAAAGAGTTCTCATTTTGGCCAGTAAATAAATTAAACTCATTTGTTGGATACGTTTTGTCTTCAGGTTATTTAAGACGTTAATACCGTATACATCTGCTGTTAACCCAAAAGCATATGTTGGTAAGGAAATATTAAGAAAACAAAAAAACTAAATTACATTTTTGCCAATAATGTAAGTAGAAGACAGGTTTCAGAGTTCAATTACATTTAAAGAAAAAGTTATGTTCTGTTTTGGTAATTTTTTTAAATTATTTAAATTCAGGTTATTATGTTCCTAATTATAACTACATTTATTATTTTACATATAAAATGTCAATGAAAAAAAAAATGCTTTAAACTGAAGTAAAACTTAACAATGTTTTGCCCCTAGAGTGTGATACAGTCAATGGTCCTGCATTGTCTCAGATATACGAAACGTAACTGGCTATGAGACAAATAAAACGTGTGCTCGCACCTCTCTCTATTGCCCGTACAGTAATATACGAAACGTAACTCTCTCTCTTTCTATCTTCACTAACTTATATCGCTCTCTAAACTTCCGTTCGCCTCGCCCGGTCACACTTTTCGTAACGTTCTCGTCACGCATTCAGCAGCTTACTCCCCAAATCAAACGTGCTTAAAGAAGTGTTACTTGAAAAGGGTTTTTTTTTTATAAGTTATAATTCACCTTTACTTTTTATAATACATCGTTAATATTTTATATGTAAAATAATTAATATTACAGTTGTATATTAAGGATAATTATTGTTGTAAAAAGCATTTTAATCCCCCGCGTTAAACTAGATTTGATAAAACTGTATAGACTGTTTTTGGATAAAAAGTACCCTATGTCTTCTCTGCACGTCTGAAAACGTGTCTGCAAAATTTCATGATTATTGGTTCAGTAATTGAAAATAATAAATTGATAACGTGACAAACAAACAAATTCACATTTTTTTTCTAATATCAGTATTCGATGATAGAAATCAATAATGTCTTTCGAAGTTACAAAATAAAACTAAACTGACGCAAAAAGAACTCTTAATAAATCTGATGTCATTCATTAGATTACTTCCAAATTGGTATGTTCTAGAGTTTGCAAGGATGATATTTATGTATTATGGTGGGTGTAGAAGTTATGTAACGTGTCAAATAATTTTGATTAAGCTCTTTCGACAGTTAAGGAATCTGATATGTTACCTAATAAAGCCGTATATAAAATCTGTTTTTTTTTCTTAATGTTTCTAATCTATGACGAACAACGAACAATATAAGAAAACAGATTATGTTTATTTAAACTTTAGTGTATATTTGTCAATTATCTATCTATATATATATCTATCTATCTATTATCTTTGAAGCATCCTGGCATGATTTCTTACATTCCAATTTTTTTTAATTAACAAAAGTAAAGTAATGGATATTGTAAAATTACTCTACTAATGGCGCTAATTGCTGAAACTGTGTATTTTGCTGATTACAAACATTTTAAAACTTTTTGGATATTTTCTGCAAATTAAGCTATCTAATCTTTCTTTTTACATTAAATGTCACTTTCTGATATGACTACTAAAGCGATAAGGGCCAGTATAATTATAGTCCTAAATAGAGAGAGGTTGTTAACAAATTTATGTGTCTCAGCGGCTAAGTGTGTATCGTTCAACTCTCCAGAAGACTTAGCAATAGTATCAAGAAACCGGTTCGATGTAAAGAAGACCAAGTTCGCGAAGAATACTATGCACAGAACCACGAGATGACCGCTTTTTGGTAAGTCAGGCGTTGCGGGATCGTAAGGTGTCAAGTTGGAACCGATAGAAGAACCTTGAAGAAGTAAGAGGAGTAGAAGTTAGCTTGTGGATGGTTAGAAGGAGATGTTTGCCAATATTAGCTGTTACCGACCGACCCGGGGACCTAAATTACTTCGTGAGCAATGTGTTACTCGATTTCAGTTTATTCGATTTTGTGCTTCATAGATTCTGGAGGGTTGGAACAAACTATTGTTATCTGGTGAAGTTAGAATCTCTTTGTGTGGAGAGACTACGCCAGTAAATGCTGAGAAGACAACTGCAACGCTTTGTGGAAGTGTATTTCTAAGAAAGCACTCCATACGGCGGAAGCTCCGTCATGATTTGAGCAGCAATTAATTCGACGTATCGTTCAGAGTTAGTTTTCATATAAAATGGAACATTAAATGCACACTGGTACATAATAGAAGTCCTAATTCCATACGCACAACTCGCATCGACTGCTCTTGTGGAAGATTCCATTTTTATGGACGACAATGCTCGCGCCCAACGTTCTAGCAAAGTGGAAGCGTACATGCAAGAGGTTGGGATCCTTCGTATAGATTGGCCAGCTAGTAGTTCTGGCTTTAATTCAACTAATCATATCTAGGACATTCTAAAGAGATGGGTAAAAAATGGAGGAGGTAAAAAGAGTCATCGTAGAAGAGTGGTACGGGATTTCTCAAAACGTTATAAAAATATCGTGGAAAGCATGTCCAGAAGGATTAAAGCCTTATTTTGGCAAGAAGAGGCCACACTCGTAAAAAACTAAAAAAAATCGTAGTGTTTACCCTTTTTTATTGTTTGGATGTGTAAATCTGTTTTATATAATTCATCACAAAAATTATGAAAAAATTGCTAGAATTCACTTCACGCATATCAATTTACACGACTATAAATGTACATACTACGTCAAACAATTAAATTCAATTTAATTAACTGAAACCGAGCTCAGAACGTGAATATCCCTAGGTGCCCGTTTTTTTGCAAAGGAGTTTATAAATAAAATGACAAAGGTCTGCCGTTGTGCGCAAATCTCGCATCCATCACTCTATTTTACTTTATAAATTAAATATATGGATTTTATCTAAAATAACAATTATTAGGATGTCTTCGTTTAATATAAAGTTGTGAAAGTTTTTAGGAAACTATGATTTTTATAAGCTCTACAAAAACTAAAGAATACTTCTAAGCAAATTATAGTTTTGTTTGCAATTATTTTTAATATTCTTTCTATTGTACAAAGACATACTGTTATAATAATAAGCAACGCAGACGAAGTCGCAGTTATCATCTAGTTATATATAATTCTATAGTACACTTTTTTACCTTAATGCAATAACAAGATATATCTTTAAGTATGGAGCTGATATAGTTGGGATTTTCAGTACATATGCCTACCAGTTTCGGTTCGGGCGGCGTATAAACCCAGCTGATATTTTGCCCAGTAGGTTGACTTACCCCCGCTTATTACCTGTATATAATTCGAAGAGTTCCCTTCGCGCGGCGTAGTTAACGGTTTGTTGCGTTGTAGTGGCAGCATTGGCAGTACAGGCGCTCTCGCATGCACCGCAAGCATTGAATGCGCCTGATCAATTTGCAATTCGGGCTTCTGCAAACGTTTTGAAGTGTCAAAGTGTCCTTTTTGTGTTACATCAGTTAATGTACTGTCAACATAGTAGGTATGTATTTTATATTTGTTGTATATTTAATGAAACATTATGTATGTCTATTGATTTATAATTATTTTGAATTTTTTTATAATGCATTTTAGTATAATGTATAATTCTGAAAGACACCCATAAGTTGATATGACACTGCGCCTTATCTAGGTGTTATTATGTTGTTATTGTGTGTTCGAGTAAAGTTATCAGCTATAAATACAACCGGCATTAATATCCGGCGAGTTTGCTAAAGTTTTCTAAGTCGCGAAATGGGTTCTTGAAAGATACATTTCTCTGTTCAAGATAACTCATTCAACTATCAAACATTTAAGTTTATGATTTATATGTGAACATTTGATAATATATATTAATTTATTTCTATGTTATCCATTTAATGTAATTGCTAGAAAAATAATACTTGTACCGATTTTGTTCTTCATTGTCTATAATAATTTGTGGAAGTCTTTAACTTCGCATGCGATTATGTACTGAGATTTTAAATATAGAACGGTCCCTTGGACCCATCGATTGTTTAAACGCTAACTCAATTACGTGAAGTCAGAGGTCGGAAAAACGTGTTTATTTTTAGTCATGGCTATCTCTTAATCTCTAGAGTCTAGACTTATTATAAAATCATGTTTAAGAAAGTTTATTACTGAAATAGTAAATTACAAAAAATCATACAGATATAGGTACATCGTTCGTATTATATATTCTAGTGAACAAGTTTCTATGAAGTCAATATGCCATTTACTGTATACGTAATCTCCTATGTTAAGAGGTTTTTGGAAAGACTATGTGGACAAACAATAAAGCCAATAAACATAATACGTGTGCGTATAGATAAAAAAAACACTGAAACGGTTTAGATAATTCTTTTTTAAATAATATTTCTATTCTGCGGTTAGATTTTAGTATGTATGTAGTGGTATAATATAGTAGATAATTGTTTAGATTACTGATTCCTAATAACAATCGCAGTATAGTATAAATATATATATATATATATAAGTAATAAATATTCATATTAAGTACACCGTGTAATGTTTAAAAAGCTTTATTAAAAAAAAAACCTTAACAATGGTTTTGTAATTAACACGAGCGAAGCCGCGGGTTGAGCTAGTATTTAATAAATTAAAAATAACTCATAATTAATTTCTAACTATATAATGTTTCTTTTTTTGTTTTAGTTTATATAATTTCAATTAACAAAAACTACTAAATGGCTATTCATTCTTACATGTATATATAATTAATTAAATAATACTTTTGAAACATTAGAGAAAAAAAAGAGATATAATAATTGAAATTATAAATGGTTGCTATATTATTAAATACGTTAATTAGATATACGAGCTTTATTTTACATTCTTATGTTTATTTCAATAAGTGATGTACAGTAATGACAAATAGTTATAGATATATATTACATAGTATTGACCGAGTGCAAAAAAACTGTATTGGTTTACACTATGGTATTTCCAATTAGTTTACCTTCTAAGACAATGTCAATAAGCACGAGTAGTTCCATTATTATTGGTTACAATGCCCTATTATTTTTCACTCTCGCACGTTTTTCCTCGACACGGTTACGGCTGGTTAGAAAACAACTCGGTTGTGAAAGATACATACTGTTCACTATCTCATTGTCCGTTAATCTTTAATCGATCGTTGTTAATTTGTATTAAAGATTGGTTTAAAAAAGAATACATATTTGTTTTTTATTCGGTATTTTAACTTTGTGATTGATTACATTATATTAAGAAATAATATTAAATTTTTTCGTTATTATATGTTATATAAGAAAGGGCAATACAACCCTCAGCGTTACAAAATTGTCAAAAATTGAATATATGAGTTAAAGAATATTAAGAAATATATTATAATATATTAAGAAATAAGAGCAACATCATAAATTATTGCATTTACTTAACAAATCGATTAATGTTAAGCTATTTTATGTGTTATATATGTATATGTAATTATATATGACTAGGTTTATGTTGTATATGTACTTATTGCATCTATTTAGTTAGTACACTATTTATCTATTTTAGCTGTACTTCAGTGTCAAGCCTATTTTTATTCTTTTCCATTTTTATATTTCCATTATCTAAAATAACTGTAATTATTTCCACAACAAGCTAGAAGAAAATACCTTGTACATTAAGCTGGCCAGTATACAAACCAAAAAGTGCAATAAAGTATTCATTCATTCATTCGTTTGTTCATAATATAGTTTAAGCTACTGGATTAATTTTTGTGGTAATAACATCTTATAAATCGATGAACGCCGGCTGTACGCACGAAACAGCATGACTCGTTGTCACGTTCCGTCTGAGCCGAGCGTGCAAGCGAGAGCGCAGAACAAGCCATAGAGAGGCGCGATCGGCTTAAGCGTTCAGCTTGTGACGCACGTTTTCTTATGACGTTATCACGTAAAATTATCGTCCGTAAACCGACTTTACAAAAAACCAATTTTTTAAGGTAATTTATTAGGAAATCAAATATAAGTAATATTAATACTTACATATTTCACTGTTTTAATATTTAATTATATTATGCTTAGACCATATAATGGATAACGATATTGTACTATAACACCTTAATTTATTCAAATTTACATTAATTCTAATATAAAACTGTTATAAAGTGTCGCAGTGACAATGCTATAATCACTATGCGAAATATTGCGTGTGATATTCTCAGGAAGTGATGCAATATCAAGTGTTGTTTCCCACTGTCGTTAGACTCAGCTAGGCTACGTAGACGTCGTGTAATAACATACAATTATAAACGACAATTAGGTTCATTTTAAAAAATCACTTTGTTACCATCTGTTCTCTTTACAATTGAGAAAGTATTTTTGATTTTTACTTACAGAGGAATTCTAAATATAGGTTAAAAGCATCGAATTTTCTTAAGAAACTAGCTCATTACCGCAATTTTGTCTGCGTCGCTTATTATTTTCACTAGATATCATATGTATATGTACAGAAGAACAAACATATCACACAGCTTGTCCCACTTCCCCACCGCATGTAACAGACATCAGTGAACGCGTGGTGATTATAAGAATCGTCGTTAATTAAAACTTTAATAGCTTTATATTAAATGAAGATATCAGTATAAATTGTTTTGTACGTAAGATGACAAAATGTGTAAGAAGTAAATCAATTAAAAATGATCGAAAATTATCCAGTACTTTTTGAGTGATGTGCGCACACCGCAGATCTGTTTTATATATTGTAATATAATATAATATAATATAATATAATATAATATAATATAATATAATATAATATAATATAATATAATATAATATAATATAATATAATATAATATAATATAATATAATATAATATAATATATATAATATAATATATAATATAATATAATATAATATAATATAATATAATATAATATAATATAATATAATAATATAATATAATATAATATAATATAATATAATATAATATAATATAATATAATATAATATAATATAATATAATATAATATAATATATATAATATAATATAATATAATATAATATAATATAATATAATATAATATATATACATTTTTTGTCAAATAATGAATAAAAGAATACATTAAACCGATTGCATTAACTTTAAAACTTTTTTATGTTTCTAAGTTGATAATATTCTCCTTTGAGTATTGGTAAATATAATATATAACAGTATATATCCGAATGTATGTAATCGCGTCACTTCAGAACAGCTGCACCCCTATTTGGCTAATTCTTCTTTTGTTATGCTTGTAATTATCAGGACAAAGTTTATATTAATGAAAATGTTTGAAAAATCTCCCTATAAAAAGTGAGTGATTGAAACAGAACACAGTAGGAGGAAGATCTCCAATAATATTGACAGAATTGATAGGTAGGGTAAACGTTCAGTTTTTCTGTTACTAATGTTCATAATATAAAGAAAAAACTTTTGTTTCATTTTCTTACGTAATACACTCACTCCGAAGCCGGGGTAGGCGGTTACTAGTAATAGTTTATTATAATATAGCCCGTGACACTTAATTGGTTAACCTCTGGCGTAGTCTTGTAAAACTGTAGAGGCCTTGCTAGGTCAACAGTGTAGTCAGTTCGAAGAAAAAAGTTAACCTCTGGACTGTCCAAAAACATAAAGGTTTAAGTTTTATACAAGCGAACGTAGACCTCACGAGGTACAGGTCAACAGACTGTCGGCCGCATAGACTTAAAAAAAAAACCTAATTTATTACAAAACTGAAAAAAAAAACAAATTATGTTTTGTAAGCTTACAATTTTTATAATATATAATATAATGTATTTTTAAGATATATTTCATTTCTACGAACGCTTTTTTACTAAGCCATGAAATTTACAATATACGATGTCGTGAAATACTCGTAAAGAAAACATATAAAAAAAATAATCTGCCATTTTGAGATCTGGGTCTTAAAAAATCAGCCGAGGAGTTCAAAATTATCAAAGTTTTTAAGGAATAGAGCGTTTCAAAGAAATGACCGACAAATATTTGGAAAACTTTGCATCCCTTTAACGCAATACCCAAGGTAAAAAAGGAGATTGTTCGAACGTACATTTGTTCACGGATTACATTCCTATTCATGCAAATTTAAAATATATATATTTTTAAATCGATTGTAAAGTACTTTAGTGGGTTAATTAATTTTTTTTACATTCTCTTTCCATGTTGTTTCATGTTTTTTTTTGTTGTCTCAACAATAATCAAATATCACCTTCGCCGATAAAGTGTAAACGCATTTATGTTGAAAGATTGTCATTATGTCGTTTGAATGGAATTTACGTACGCTATTACGTGTCTGTATCTCGAACAGTACAGATAATTGATATGTGTAACAAATTATCTTTATAATGTAGTATTATCAAGAGTGAAATGTTATGTAGATTTTAATTAGGTATGTGTTTCTCAAAGTTAAATGCAAATAATTAGATCAAAAATCATTTTTTTCTGATCTGTCTGATGTTTTAATTAATCTTTAATTAGTTTAATTTGATTTAATAGTAATTATTAGATTAAAATGATGTAGTCCGGTGAAGCTGTGAAACCCCTTCAGGCCAGTAGCGTAGTCAGTTTGAAAACAAAAGGAGATTACAACTGTAGCAGAACAATGTTATAACTATTCTATCAAACGATTACATAGTGTATGAATTGACAATAGATACTGTCATAATTTCAAATAAAAAATATAATATTTATAAATGAGTTTTTTACTAAAATGTATAACTATGTCGCGACTAGCAACAAATACAATTTCTGGAAATGAGATTTCAGGAAATCGAATTGAAATACTTTTTCCTTTCCCAGACGATCACGCGAGAAACTTTATGAATACTTTTATAAAGTTATAAAAGTAACTTTGGCGTGTGGAATTCCATTAATATTGATATTAATGTATTATTTCCGCAATTATTTTCACATATAATAGGAAACCAAATTATAACGTTATGTCGTCTTACATTTTATACTCGTTATTAATATCAATGTTATTTTCATTACATTTATAATCGTACATCGTTTGAATTGAATATTAACATCGTCTGTGTTATTTATTATCTTAAGAATATATTTAATACACAGAGAAAAAAATATAAAGAGAATTGGAAGCAAAAACGTACTTTGCTTACAACATTCTTTAGCAAATAATGCTATCCGTTTAATCCCCCTTTCCTGCGGATGCGCATTACACCGTTCGCTCACTTCTCTACGACAAGAAAACACACATCGCTGAATGCGTAGTGTTTATAATACATTCAATGTAGAGATCGTGATATTTTTGGCTAAGGTCTAATGTGTCGAATAAGTGATACTTAAAAAAATTATCAAAATCGATTCAGTACATTTTGCGTAATGCACGCATAACGGCAGACTTCTGTCATATTATTTATATAAACAGATGTGTACAGGACAAACCCTTTGTTTATTTTAACAAGTTGATGTAATGTAAAAATAACGAAGACCATCGAGAGATATTCAATCATTCGGGAGTCGTTATTATCATGCCGACTTTGAGACTGCCGACTGAGACGCCATACGAAAAGATAGCCACTATGACGGTTTATCATTATATGTTTAGTCGGACTACTACTAATACTACGCACATTTCGACAGATTCTGTAATTCGACAAGTTTAAGCCTACCACTATGACGGGTGTTACCCCTGGTATATGATGGTCTCGATCTAACTACCTACCTACCTGCCTATTTACAGCATGTGGTAGAGAGTAAGATTTATATTAAACTACATGCGATTTCTGTCCGCTTTGTTAGACTATGTAAAATAATAAAGGTGTAAAATAATAAGTAGCCTAGGATATCTACGACAAATTCCGCATCGAATGGATGGCCATTATAGATAGAGCTCTAAACCGATACGTTCATTGGGTTTTCAAAAATCGAAAATAAATAGTAATTATGGAGAGTCCATTACTTGGTCGGGCTTAAAAGTTGAGGAGTGGATAGAATTTTAAAGTAAAAAATAAACTACAAAAAACGAAGGGTTCACTCATTTTTTTAAATTCGATTTAAAGTTTAAAATTCAAAAATCTTTATAAAAAATATGTGATATATTTTTAATTTGTTAATTTTTAATGAAGGCCAAATACCAATAAAAAATTTAAAAAATACGTATAAATTTGGACCTTTGCTAAGAAAGTTGAATGCTTATAAGCTTAGAAAAAGTATTATATTGAAAATTCGATATATTTTGGACAAGTTATTAAAAAAGCCTCAAATTTTACCCGGAGGGCTATTTTGAGGGGTATTAAAAACATTTCACAAAATTGAGAGAATATTTTTTTTCCTTAAGTCAGATTTGGCGTGGAATAAATATATATATAATATATATAATAAATATATATTATATGGGAGTAAGGCTTCTTCTAAATCCGTTTAGCTTTAGCTACCAGCCTCAAGTTGAAAATCTGTCACCAAGCACCTATCGCTGTGTTCTGACAGCTGCGCTTGAAATCTAGTTCCCATCTAGGTTTATCGTGTTTCCCATCTTAGACCACATCGTCATTTAACACCAGATAAGGTTGTGGTCAAACCTATGAAGTATTAAAAAAATTAATATAAAGTGTTATTTTATTGAATAATAATTAATAATACTCAGGGTATTACCGTTAAATATCTTATTAAATACCTGTATCCAATCAAATAACACCTATATCACAATGCGTTACACAAATCAAACATTCATTGTCATACATAAATAACTCGGCAGTTAAAAATATTGTCTTTGCAAAGGTCTTTATAAAAAATGATGTAGAAGTTTATATTCAAATCTTAATCAATTATTATTTAAGGTGTGTGTATTTATATCACATCTTTTTCTATATTTTTTACCGAGTGTTGGTTTTTTATTAAGTTAGATAATAATGCATTGGAATTTCTCTTTACGATCTTGTATATTTCAACGTTAATTTCTTTATGCACCAATAATAATTAAACTACTCACAAATATGAATTTATGTCGTAATAGTATGTATCAAAACAATAACAGTGTAAGTTGCGTCATCACGCGTACTGTCATTCCGATAACAGAAAAATATAGGCAATGGAATTTCTTGTTAGGAATAATTTGTAAAGAACAAAATCCCGAGCGTCTTTTATTCCCCTCTCAAAACCACAAGTAAAGCGATATATCCACGTTATTATAGAGTCATATTTAGGTATACAATGAATGTCATAACAATAAAATTAATGTACTATTGCAAATTAATATGTAAGTGCATAACTTTTCTAATTCAAATATATATATATATATATATATTCCACACAACTTTCAGATAAATAAATTATAGTTTAAAAAAAACTAAAAAACACGTTTTTGTAGATAACCAAACGTAAAAAGTAAAAAAAATATTCTTAGCATAAGAATAAAATTACTCATGAGAAAATTAATGTCACTATTAGTAATGCGTGGGGTGCTTTGTATGACAATTTTATGTATGACACCCCACGTTTTTCCACACGTCTAACTTTTTAGTTTGATTGTCTCTAAAAGTGTGTTATTTAGTTTTTTTAAATTATAATATATTTTCGCTTTTTAGTTCAATTTGCTTAATATGAGTGCCAAGTTTCACTCAAATCTGATGGCTTAAAGTAGAGCAAAATCGAGGCTAAAGAGTCAGTTACACACATACAAGCAAACATACAGGTGAAACTAAGCGTGTTAAAAGGGAAGAACGCAAGATTGACTTCATTGGAATTGGCTTACCCTTCTTCAATAACAGGTAAGCTTTCTAAGTATTTAAACTTAGAAACAGTATATTCGAGATAAGGCAACATGAGTAATATAACACTTTAATATAACAAATATAGTAACACTTTGTTCTATTAGATATACTTATTTTATTATAAGATGGCTGACATAATGTTTATATTAAAATTATTACACGGTTATATAGATTCTCCAGATTTTCTTCAAAAAATACCTTTTAGTGTCCCACGTGTAGGTAGGTAGCCGCTTAATTAATCGACAAACTTTTAATTTACCACTAGCAACAACTAATATAGGCCAATATTGCCCTTTATACCGCATGCTTTCTTTTAGCTTACGTTTTAAATTCGAAATTTTCTTTTGTGTCTCTTTGGCCTCAACTAGAAAAAGAATTTATTTACATGTTTAATTTATTTTAATTTTCCTTTTTTTTAAATTTAATTCTGTGAAACAGCTTCTTATTGTCTTATTTTTGGTATATATGTGCATATAGATGTAAATGTGGGTAGGAATAAATAATACAGAAATCAGTCTCGAAACTGTGTGTTTCATTGTGCGGCGCCTCCGACTATTTAAATTAAAGATATTCCATTTGGCGACGAGAATGGGATTCGAACCCACGCGTGCATAGCACATTGGATTCCAATTTTGTGCATGTTGTGTTTACATTTAGCAGAGTTCATGTCAATTTTTGATCATTGAACTTAGTTATGTGGACCTTAAATAAATAAATTATGAATCTTAGATCTTATCTTAATAATCTTAATCTTAATCTTAATAATCTTATCTTAATCTTAGAAATCTTAGGTAGATTCCTAATCTCGGAAAATTCTTGAAATAACATACAATTAATATGAAATAGTGTATACTTAATAAAAGAATACATATGATTAATGTAATAATAAAATATATTACATTATTTTTTTACATATACTAAAATATTATTATTTTTTCAAATTGACATTGAAATAGTTTGAATATTGAACGAAATATAATGAATAATAAAATGTCAGTACAAATATTAATGTAACATCGATACACGATTATAAACATGTATAATTTATGAAATATCACAGCTACTAATAATAACATAGCAGTATTGTTATTGTTTATAAATATATATGTAGTATAAGTCTTAATTGTTTACAAATTATCGATCTCTTGTCATTTAAAATCTTATTAACGTTTTATTATATTTCTACGTACTTATTAATTATGTTTCAAAAATGACACAATATTGATCCATGTTCGTTTTAATAATTACAGTGGTAATAATAAAAGTGTTGACGTATTTACATGCTGCGAGATTATAAATTACGTTGAACAGTGTCTTACAAAATCTTAATTACAAGGGTAACAGTTTTCGGCGTGAACTGATTGGCCCAGCCTTGGCCTCCTCGATTGTTCGACCGTTGGAATTCAGAAAGTAAGTCGCGACAATATGACAACTATTTTATTCATAATTATTTATTACACATATACATATTGTGAAATAAACAGCCTACGTGGCTATGGAGTAACCATTATGCTTATACCAACGTAATATCGAGTATTTTAAATCATTTATTATTTTTTTATACTTTATATGATTTAGCGTTAGACCACAATCTCATTTGATGTTAAATGATGATGTGGTCCAAGATCGTAAATATGTTAAACCTAGAGCGGAACTGGTTCTCAAGTGCAGCTGCCGAAAGACACACCACCAGGTGCTTGCCATCAAATTTTCAACTTGAAGGTGGTAGCGAGCCAGATAGAGTTAGATTTTTTTTTTGTGACTATACTATTGGCCTGACGGGCCTCAACAGCTTCACCAGACTACTAAGAGGAGCGTTCAAGGCACTCACTCGATTTTATATTGGCAACCAGCACAAGTGTGCACAGTGCGCATCGGCTTGGACTGTTGCCGCGTATCCCGCATCCCGAATCTAACTAAGCTAAGCTGAGCTAACTATTCATACATATATGAATTTGTGAGATATACATGGGTACCTGGCATGTGTACCTCAGTAGTACATCTTGTAACAACTTGTGAAAGTCGTACTTATATTATACTTACAATTGTTATATCACAATGATGTGATATTTGCTGAAACCCCCTCTCTCCTCCACCATGAGATTTGGCTTGGTGCCCTCCCCTCACCCTTGACACCATCACATAATTTATGAACACACCCTTAATTGTCCGGCCCCTACCTATCAGTTTATCGTTGCTGGCGGTAATTAAGTAATTGTAATAAGTTATATTATAATATTACAGTTATACAAATTTCTCACTTCCTTCCTACGTGAAATATTTTTCCAAAGAGTATGTATATCTATCTGATATATCAAAATTTATGTTAATTTATTCGTATTTTATGAGCTGGCATACCGTTTAACTGATTGCGATAAAACTTTGTCAATTTATTACTTGCACTCGCGCGAAGTTTATAGGCATAGTAAAATTAATTTACAATAGGTGGTGCTTGTGTTGTACCGACAAATGTTTTTGAAAGAACATTCCTGCAACTCTACAATATTTTCTTACCTTTTAACATAACCTCAAAATTGACAATTGACAATCGGCGTAAGACCACGTCGCCATTTTGTTTTGTTACGCTACAACTACTTAACTGATCGTTATAAAATTTTGCATACACATTGTCAGGGGTACAAAAAAGGAGATAGGGTACGTTTAATGCAGACAAAAATGTTCTTCGCGAGGGATATGCCAAATTTACACACTAATACGAGTGAAACCGCGGGCAAAAGCTAGTTTAATATAAACTTACTTTGTATTCTATGCTGGTAGGCAGTTTATGTAAATTGTGTTCGATTAGGCCGCAGTCACTATACATAAGACCGTAGTATCACGCCTAGGTTTGTCACTTTCCGGTATCAGTCGTGTATATTTAGTAATGAAGCGGAGTGACAGAGAATTTGTACCTGGCTGGATCGGAACTAACATGCAATGGTAATACATCTGTCCCAATGACTCTCTTAATGTGTTGAATTTTGGGATTCGATAAGGCGTAGTTAGTAGTTGAGAGGCGAGAGACCGATATGACAACGCCGACTGTCGATGAAATTTAGGTCTTCCGGTTTGTCGTTGTTGTTTTTGAATTGTCCTCTTACTATCGGACAAAGTACTGCCAAATAAGTATAATTAAAACAGTAAAAAAATTGGATCGGTGTTACGGCCGCGGTGCCGCTGTGGCACCGACCCACAGAATACGGTCAGTTACGTAACCGACAAGCTTTCATTGTCCGAGTCAAACTCGTTGGTCATTTGAATATACATGATAAATATATGTTGGTCACATGATTCCTTGCTTCGAGTGCGTTTATCACGTGTTAGTAAGTATAGATCACTTTAAGAATATTATATATAGTTATACCCATAGTTACCGTCGTAACAACCGGTAAATATTAAAAGCGAAAGCTAGATACAGAACGTATCTATCGGCACGCTTAGACGCGTCTAGTAACTAAGAATATGTATCCGACCACCAAGATCAGTACCGTGACTTTGATTGTTATAAAATATGCAACCAAGCAAATTAAAAATGGTTTTTTTTTACATGTATTTTTTTTATTTAATATAATACAAATTAATTATAAAGTTGTCTCAAATAGCTGTAAATTGTTTAAGTATGTTCGTATGTTAAATTGAATTTTAAGTCAATATTTAACGTACCGTTAAATTATTTTTAAAAGGGAAAAATAAAGTTAGATATTTTTTAAATAAATGTCGTGTTTTAAAACCAGTTATAATATTATATGTTATTTGTTATTATACATTATTTTTCGTTTATAAATTCAGTCAGCAGATTTATGTATACTTATAAATTTAATCAAAGGTGAATGAAAACGATTTAATTTTTTTTTTCATAAGAAATTACATGTATTTCATTTCAATTGAACCTTTCTTTTTTAGTTCTGAGTTAAAGTCTGTTGAATATTTGTAATATTTTTTCAATATGTTTTACATAGTCCCAATAGACGATTTTGAAAAAAAAAATGTCTCTAAACTATATACAATCTTGATACAAATTTATCGCAGACACAATTATTGTTACTAGTTACTTGTAGGCAACTTTGAATATAATACAGGGAAAATCGGACCGATCGCAACTGTCCTTGTTTTTTGCCTTACGACATTCATAATATTGTCGTAAATGTACTTGTGAGAATTTTGTAACTCATGTAATTGAACCTTATATGATCGAATTAATTTAATTTTACCGTTTCTTTCGTAACTGTTGTTGTATGTATGTTCGTAACTGTGTATGTTGATTACGTTGGAAAAATATTGACCTACAACCTGCTTTCTTCGCTGTAATGTTTTTATGAACGGATTATTTCTCTCTTTTTCGAATAATCCTCTCCAAAAATTTCTTCAACATAACAGAATTATATACTAATACACTCGTAAACATATATAATAAACAACTTTTGTTATTGCCATTAAAAAAAGAAACAAAAGTTACACTAATAAAATGATATTAATTATAATAGTAAAGTAGTAACATAAGAAGCCATTCTATAATATTTGTGAAGCAATGCAGCAAATTCTATTTGACCTCTGAGATTCAAAGGCTGTGGTTGTCAACATTTTTTATGAAACTGTAGTAGTAGGTATATAAAAATAATTCTTTTTTAATTAAACTAGTAAGAATTTTTGAAAACTGAAAAGATAACAAGCTCATTGATATATGTTAATTATCCAATAATAAATAATTAAAAAATGAGTCTTAAAGTATTATCTTAGAGTTATTATTACTAGAAATAGTATAATGTTCTATGTTAAACAAATCATTTTAAGAATACCTCTAATAAAATTACTTTTACAAAGATTTATTTTTCTATATATCTAAATACCTTAAGGATTGACGTACATAAGTGTAAAATAACGTTTTGCTTTGAAAAATGTAAAGTGCGGTCGAGAACCTTGAACAATATCGGCGACAGATTATACGAAAATGGGGATATTATTATTATCTGTGTTCTCAGTTCTTATTTTGAATTTACTTCTATCTATTTCAAGAAAGTTGTTGCGACTATGTTCACTAATTGAATTTGTTTTTGGCGATCAATTTTGCTCAGTAATTGCAACGAAGGTCCAAATTGTTACAGTAAATCCAGATAATGTGTTTGCAGTGTAAAACGAATTAATTAATAACTAATTTATTAGAACAGTGAGAAATGAGGTGCACATGGAAAATAAATTGCTACAATGTATAATGTTATTGAGATTAAAACAATAAATCATATCTGACCTCGTTTTTGACTCATTAAGATCCGTCGGTTTATGTAATAGCATCTTTGCTTTCCCGACATCCGAGGAAGCAAGAATGCTTTACAAATCGGTCATGTCTATTTATTATGAACAGTACATATTTCATTTTGGTGGTAATCACTGGGGTGACATTGGCAAATTTGTGACCAAGCCCTTATTACACATAAAGAGAAAAAAAAACTTTTGATAGTATTTCTCCGAGTATTTCAGAGAGCATTTCTCGTAAAACAGCCTTGTACTGAAACTGTACTGTTAAAAATATCACAGTTATTATATATATGACTAATATTACAAATGCGAATGTGAGTTTGTTTGTTGCGAAAGTGCTTATTTGTTACGCCTTCACGGCATAATTACTCAAACGGTCATCATGAGATGTTGCATACACGTTGTCAGAGGTACAGGAAAAGACATAGTACTATTCTTAAGGGATAAGTGAAATCTACATTAACACGAGTGAAGCTGCGAGCAAAAGCTTGTTTACTATCATCATCATCTTACCCTTATCCCACCTAAGTAGGGTCGGCACAACATGTTTTCCTTTTCCACTCTCCTCTGTCAGATGTCATCTCAGTTTTCACACTTTTTATACACATATCGTTTGTCACACAATCCATCCACACCTTTTTCGGTCTTCCTCTACTCCTATATCCGTCCTCTTTCAAACTCAAAACTTTTCTTGTTACATGACTTTCATCTCTTCTCATAATATGCCCGTACCATGCTAACCTACTACTCCTCAACTTCTCTGTCACTGGTGCTATTTTCAAACTTCCTCTGATATACTCATTCTTAATCTTATCCATCCTTGTTACACCACACATCCATCTTAACATTCGCATTTCTGCCACATGTAATAAAAGCTTGTAATAAAAAAATTATATTTTTTATGCCGGAAACTTGGACACGAACAAAATAAAAAGTACCAATGAATTCCGTAGCACGTACGGCTTACTTGGTTAAAACTTAATCTGCGATAGGTTTAATGAAATAAGAAACAGTTGATTGGAGCGAGTAAGCCGCTCCCGGAGACAAGTTCATTACTTTCGCGCAGCGATTACTCCACATCGACCTTTAGGCCTGTGTTCGTAAAACCGTACGCAATTGCTCAGGAGGGACACGTTGTTTTCACTTAATACCTGTCACAGCCTTAGGATTGCTGCTTGATTTTTTATTGGCTTTAATATTAGAAATTAAATGAATTCATTTGTCTATTTCTCTTTTTTTATTACATGTTAAAATTAATACTTTGTGCTTTAAATATATATCATTTGGGACCATTTTTTAGAAATGCACTCATAGTGTGGATTAACTGTTTTTCATGTTTTGTATCTCGATGCTTTAATAGTGTGTAGTGTGCTTTAGTAGTGTGTAACTTCAATAGTGTTAGGTTTTATAACAAAGTCTTAAAGCATATTACCGATTTGTCGACCTATACGTTTAGGCACCATGTCAAGCAGGTTTTGTTTCGAAGGGCTATTATAGAGTGGATCAATATGTGAACGATGGTGATGTCTGGAATTAACTCCTCTCTGTGCACCCACTAAAACGATTGTAACGTGTAATGTATTTTAAATCTATACATGTTAAAAAGATAAACCCGATGTCGGTTCTTCTCGATGACTGGGTTGTTTTCCAAACCGGTGGCAATTTTAACGTTCATAAGCGCCTTCTTAGGACCTAAATTGAATAAAGTATTTTTTGATTTTGACTGCGACATAGTAATTTTTTTGCTTTAATAATAGGTTATATCTAATCAAATTCCTGCTCTTTTAAGACTCACCATAATAGACAATAATTCTCTTCAATTAGTTTATGATAAAAGTTACAATCTTGTTTATAGGTATTTACTATATCTATGTACAAGCAACAAGCATCTACAGCAGTTTCGTATACCAGTGATACGCTTACGAATAATCCCAATAGGATTAAGAAAGAACCCTTTCGCTTTCCAAAAGCTCTCATACAACTCTGATACCCCTACAAAGCCCGCTACAAAGCGAAATTCTCTGAAAAAGATTTGTACCCAAAATAAATTTACGACATGTTCATCAAACATGTATAAATGGCAGAGGTATTCGTTTTCTTGGAGTTTTGATTGAACTAGTAATAAAATTGTGTACAGAAAGCGAGTCAACACAGTTTTGAGTCATAGAGACCTAAATGACTCATAAGCCTATTTCTGATTTAGGACATATTCCGTCAATATTTGATGTACATCTTCAACTTAGTCGCATTTGTCATAATTGGGTGATAAGTTTTATATCATTATATGAAATTTAAAACAGTTGTCCAACCATGGTATCTAAGGAAGATTACTTTGTAAAGCATAGCGTGCGTTTTGTAACAGTGAGGTTACATCTTACAGTTATACTTGTCATGTATTCGTCAAATTAAAGTTCTGGCGAATTTAAAATGTATCATTTATGTCGTCAACCTTGAATAAAGCAATGCAATAAACCGATTAAAATTCCAGTAACTATCAGTTGGTAATCAATTTTTTACTATTCTGGTATGTACTTATGTTAGATATTTATAGTTATTTAGTAAAGAAGCTATGTAATATATAATGTATCATATAAATGTAATTTACAATGCTTTTTCTCAGCCAGAAATTTCATTATGGTATACCTAATAAATAGTCCGCGTCAAACTTTTTGACCGCTCCGAAGACAGCTGCGCAGAACACAAGTTTAGGTATAAATACGTATTATATTATACGGATAATATCGTGACAACTTATTGGTAGATGTGTAGGAATACTGTACATCGTGCAATAAACCTTCTGTATACTATCAGAGTGTATTTCATTCCAAGTAAAATTATTGTTATTATTATTATATTTCTAAATTTAAAACAGAAATTATACTACGATTCTGCAATATTGTTTTAAATATTTATAATGTTTTATAAATTAAATTTCATTTAATAATATTTAAGACACTAATGTATCATATAATAATAACTAAAATATATTAAAATTATCACAAGTTTTTGAATTATATAATAACTACTTTTGTTTTGAAATCTAGGGCCTCGTTTCGCAAGTAAATATTGGACAGGATATTAAGTCAACGAGAATTACTGTGGCCGTTGTTGTTCGAAATAATTAATTAATGCCTTACTTCTTAATCGGATGTTGAGATTACGGTTCATTTAATAATCGTTACGTTTCATATAAATGTAAGCGAAGGCGAATACAAATTTCTACTTTTGTCAAATTTATCTTCGCTATTTTTAAATGTTCTGAAGTCAATTTGCGTCAAGGACACTGGATCTGCTCTCATATCAATTAGCTTTATGTTTGATAAAATAATTCTTGTAGTAAAAGTAATACTTAAGCATTAGGTTTATGATATTGTCGTTTGTTTTAGTACAATATTTATGTGCTAGATAAAGTATTGCAAAATAATGTGGTGGTGGTATTTTTTCTAACATAATTTACTATTAGCATCATTTCTTACTATATTTATTACCTAACATAACAGTATTTTGTTGCATTATTAAGCACTCGCTCTACATTATCTATTTTTTCCTTATCGTCAGATGTTGGTGTACGCATAAAATTTAACGAGAAAAATCTACAAGGTTACTTGTTACAAACTAAAAGATTACTCCGTCTTCAAAGTGTATTTGAAAAATAAATAATTTATATTTTTTTTATTAATCGACTAATTAATATTCATGATGAAACGGCGCCCATTTTCCAAGCACAATAAATCCCAGTCTAGTTTTAAGATTTACATTACTTTTTAAAATTTCTCCGCTTCGGACCTAACAAATGTTTCCACATGGGGCTCTGAACATTTAATATTGAACACTGTCTCTCAAATATTTTGGCATATTGTTTAGAAAAAGGTATTATTATTACCTATGCTTTATGCTTTATAATGAACTTTAACTGTCTGTTACTTACTTACGATGTATTCTTATTATTTATATATACTATATAAATAGTGTTTATTTTTAATTCAAGCGTTATATTTTGTGTTGATATTGGTAAATTGCTTAATTTAAGTCAACCTCTTACAGCGTTTTATATAGTCACCAAATGATTACAGAAATGTCTTTGCCTTAAATCGTTTCTTTTAACTGTAGTTTAACGTTGTTATCAAATTAAGCACTAAAATCACGTTTAGATATACTGAGTAGCATATACTATTTCAATAACTAGAATTCATTTTGTTTTAATAATGACTTGTCGGGTTTTGCAGATGCTAAGACGAAATTATGACTATATCTTCTATTGTTTATTGTTAAGTTATTATCTAATAATTCTGAGAGAAATCTACTTAAAATATTTCTTATATTTCCGAATAATCACATATTATGTTACAATAGCTTTTAGGAATGTTTATAATAGTCATAGTAAAAAAAAGTTAATTGAAACAGTTAAAAAAGGTTATTTTATTTATAAACTAAATGGCCCAATGAACTTCGTATCAATTACATATATTTGTGTAAAATACGGTCAAATCTTAATACATAATTTTTATTCATATTATAAATGCTACACACTTATGCACTGAATCAGTTTAAAGCTTTCACATGTACTATTTTCATTTCTAGAACAGAACTGTTTTGTATTTCAACAAAACAAACCAAAGAGATCGGACCTCATACTACAGCTATGAAACAGACAAATTTCTGAACGCACCTATAAATATTTGACAACAGTGTGACAATTTTTTATTTCTAAAATGACAAAAGACGTCAAATGTGTCATAGCTATCAACATTTTGTATTTGAATTCTTTTTTTATTTATTTTCATTACTTATTATTTACGTATAACACCGTTTAAACCTTCCCTGAACTTCCACATATATTTTAAGATCAAAATTACCCAAATCGGTCCAGCCATTCGCGAGTTTTTGCGAGACAAACAAACAATAATTCCAACAATTCGTTTATATACATATATATAGATGCATTGTACAAATAAAGTACAAATTAAACTTATACTAGTAAAAATGTATTTAAATACGATATAACAGTATTCGCACTCCGATTAAAGCAATGCACATCATTTTCTTATTTAGTACGTTTGAATCAACTAGTAATTTAGATATTATTGATACAAATTTTAAGATAAGTGTTTAACTTACAATTATAAAAAACCAGTAACTGATTTTTAGGTAAAAATAGTGTTATATTTTATAACAAAGCATATTATCGATTTGCCGGACTGTAAGTTTAAGCGCCATGTCAAGCAGGTTTTGGTGTCAAAGGGCTATTATAGAATGGATCAATATGTGAACGAAGGTGATGTCTAGAATTCACTCCTCATACGTAGCATGCAATGTATTTTAAATATACAGTTGTATGTAAAAAAATTAAACCAGATCGAGTTTCTTGCCAGTTCTTCTCGATGACTGGGTTATTTTCCGAACCGGTGGTAATTTTTACGTTCATATGGACCTTCTTAGAACCTAAATTAAATTAAATATTTTCGATTTTGAATTAAACATGCCCAAAGTATATCCTTAAGTACTCCTTATGTACCCTAGATACTTTTAAAATCGGATTGTTGTATGACACATTATTAGTGCAATGTGGTATATGAAATAGTCTTTGTATTAGTTTTCTGTTTGTTATTACCGAAAATTGGTTCAGCAAATCCCTAGTATTTAGCTCATTTAACATAAATAATCTCAAGGACTTAGTAATCATTGATCTTGTCAAACCTATTCAGCAGTATGTCCATTGTGAAATATTTAAATCGGCGCTCATATGATTTTAAATTGATGTTGATCAAAGTTACATAGTATTCTCGGTACATTAAATCCTTATTTTCACGTTAGCGACAACAATATCAACATTTATCAGTAAACACACGCCTGAAAATTATGTTTACTATTAATACACGCATAATTTGATCCGGTATAATGTTTATTAATGAACACCTGCATAATGCGATTGTGTCGAACGTTATATAGAATACCGGACGGAACGCAAGAAAGCACACCTGTTATGAATATACAATATCAATCCTTCCGATAAGAAAGCATCTTATAGGGAAGTAACACCTCTACCTCTACCTCTTTAAAGTCAATAACCCATATTACTGCTATGTATAACTGGTAACTTACGCGATTACGAGATAGTTAGAACTAGCTGGCAAGCAAGAGCCTATTAGTGCATTCCAGGAACACTTTTATGAGATAATCTATTTTCTAGATTTTAAGTATAACCGTTTCGAGCACATCATTTTTAACACCAAGTCAAATGTCTCTTTAAACGGTAGGCTATAAAACAAATAATACGATAAAGACACACAACCATAGTTACTCATTTAAATTTTATATTTAACTAGCTGTGCCCGCGGCCCCGCACGCATTAGTTATTATTCAATGCTATTATTATTTGTCGTAATAAAAAGTTATTATGATAATATTGTATGTATTCAATCGTCTATATATACATACATATTCGAATAACGATTGGTTGAATAGTACATAGGTAAGTTGTTGTGCTGCAGTGCCACTTACAAGCCAGTTATTGTAAAATAGGTAATATAAAGTTTCGGTAAGGCAAAAAGAAACAATAAGGTATGCTAACTTTAATGGTGATTAGTCAAATTACATTGGAGATTTTATTCATGAATATAGAATAATGGTTGGTGGACCAATGGCAATAATAAATGTTACCAATTATCTGCTTTGCGTATTTTACATAGGTACTATTATCTGTTTTTTTTTTAGCGGTAAAAACTGTTTCGAATATCGTAGATTGTAGACGCAAGGAGCGTAAATTCAGACTAATAGAGACTTATAAATAAAGACTTCAACTACTCGCTCGTAGCGATAAAAAAAGTTATTCATAACATTGAATCTCGTACCACCAAACAAAAAAATATCGTTGACAAACTTTGGCAAAAAGGTACTCAACAGTTTCATTTTCGCCTGTTTGCGTATAGATACTACAACTCATTTGGTAAAAAGTTTTACGGAGAATACTTAATACATTAATGTTATTGTCTCAAATATTCTGAATTTGTTACCCAGAGAAACTCAAGTTTTTTCCATTAGACGTACCAATAAGCGTTGGTATCTAATTATTTTATACTGATTATCCATTGATTATTCATTTGTATATCGTATCCATATGACAAATTTATTAATGAAATATTTTAAGCATTTTGAAACTTAAAAATAAAGCAAACAATAAATTAATATTTAAATCCGGTTTTACGTTTTACCTGATGTTCTCAATAAAGAAAGATCGTATCGTATTTAAAACCTGTTACACGCATGTATGTAATCATATGCGTTGGCATAACATATTGCATAAAAATAAAGCATTTTATTTTTAAAGTGCATAATATAGTACGGAACAGAAAAAAATGCATTTTTAAGTTAATCAAAATATAAGGTATATACATAAACACGAGATAAAGTTTTTTTGTAGTATATTTAAAAAAATATGAGCTTGTGTTATATGTTTTGAACATGATAGGGGGTATATTTGTTTTTTCCAAATTTCAAAATAAATAGTTACAAAATAACACTGAAGTAACTTTAAAACTGCAGTTTTATATCGCTTTCAGACGAAATAAAAACAAGAGAATAATCATCGTTATTAAGGTCAGTGTCGCGGTAACAGCAATTGCGTCGTACTCAGTTAAGTTACCTTAACAATATTCATCTTAATATCAGCTGTCCGTTTTATAATTGAGGAAATTGTTTTAATTTTTTTAACCGTGGTGCATTTTGTGCTTATGTCCATTTTAGTGTTTAATACTGTGACTGAACTACAACTTTGCTGCTTTATAATCATAATTTGTTGCATAAAGATAAAATAATAATAATCAAGATAAAGTTTGATGCATACGCTCAAAGGACACATACCGTCTATGAAATATTTACAAGTCATTTTCGTTTATGACGCGTTTCCTTAAATATTCAAGTGTATCTTAATGAAACTATGAAATGATTACATTTTAACTCGACTTCAGTAAGTAACAAAAACACTAATTATTAGTGCTATGCCTTGTGACTTGTCGAGGTCTAAAGGTGAAAATAAATGACCTTTAAGTTACACGTTCTTTACATGCTACGATTTCCTCACAGATACGTTGTGACATGGTTTGGTTTATTTTTATTTATTTATAAAATATTAAAATACAGATTATATCGCAACAGTAAATTATATGTATTACAAAGTGTAATATAATTGTTGCGTTAATTATTTTATGTACACTGTTATTTTTTTTTTAACTCGTTTTTGTTTTTTTTTGGCTTTACTCGCGTTTATGTTGATTAGAAGTATCCCTCGGGTACTATACTTTTTTCTGGATGAATTTTTGATTTCTTTTTTCAAACTGACCTACACTGTTAGCCTGGCAAGGCATCTCCAGTTTCACCGGACTCCTAGGTTTTTGATTTTTTTTTATCTGCCCTTGATACCCTTAATTTCATGATGATTGGTTCAATAGTTAATGCGTGAAAGCGTAACAAGCAAACAGACACACATGCGCATTTAATTTATACCAATATTTAGGATTGTCTACTTGTTAGGATTGTATAATATCTCAAGAGTCATCAAATTGTAATATTTTGCAGAATATTAACAAGCCCGAGAAGCCCGTACTATGTACATTTATTATTTTTAATATTAAAAATTTGGGTGGACGTTACTTCGCACTTCCGCTTGAAATTGTTTGGCAGATGTTACGTCTTACTACAAGCGGAAGTGCGAAGTAACCTCTACCCTAATTTTTAATGAAGGATTTCCGCAAAGTAACGCCTTCATCATACAAATATTTTTAATATTGTAAGGAACACAAGTCTTTGAAGACACTTTCGTCCACATTATAAAGGACTGTCTTCGAGGATCTGGTGTACTATTACGGGTCCATGATTATATGGGTTTTTTTTTTTTTTTTACATGGGGAAAATCCGTAACGGATACCCACCCCGTCGGGCAGCGGGGTGTGGATTATGTCCGACTTCCACGGACTAAAAACTCCATGGTGCCTCATACACCTATTTGGCCGGGGAGCAGGAACTGCCAAAGGCATTACTTCTGTTCCCCGGCAGGTGTCGGCCCCTCATCAGGGGCCCCGTCTGCGGTCTGAGGGGTCAAGATGGTAGACCCCTCAGGAGGGGGCGGGTGTTACCTCCCCACACAATAAAAAAATGTTCGTCAGTAAAACTTACTCTACGTGATCATTGAACTTATCGATAAATTGGTAATGTTATTATGAATCTTATTTTGGTAACTAATATTGTTACCTTATTTTTATTATTATGTCTTGACGATGGAATCTAAGAACCATTGTTAGGTATAGAACATAAGAATAAATTAACGTTTTTTTAGGAACATTTATTTTGACAAACATATTATCTCCAAGAATATCGTATCAAAATCTTTCTAGGTTCACATCAGGAGGTCCCTGATGAGATAGCACTATTAGGTCATACAACATCTTCGCGTAATGCGAACAGGGATCTCTCAAAATGATATAACAAATAACTATATTTTGTCAACATAATCTCGTACTACGACGCATCAACGGCTATCAGTTCTGTTTTTCGCACATATCTTTAGGAAAAAAATTAACGGGAAAGTACAATTTGTTCAATGAATTGGCTATGATTTAGATTCTATTCCTGTTGATCTTCGATGATCAATAAGTTCGGGTTTGTATTTACTCATCATTTTGTAACGAGGGTGAAACGGACAAAAAAGAAAATCCAGTCACGTAGGTATTCACTGCTACTTCGTAATTATCATTACAATACAGGGACAAATTTGTTCATCTATTCTCGTGTATCTACAGACTTCCAAATTATATAGATTAACAAAAATGTAAAGGAAATTTATTTTATTCCAGTTAATTAACACGGCATTGAAATTACAACGTTTTGAAAATTTTAACAGATAAATTATACACACACGATTTCTTTTTCGCTTACTTTTCTACAGTTAAGATATATTACAAGCTAATAGGGTTGCAGCAGATAAATTGTTATTGTTATCATGTGAATAGAAACAGAAAATATAGTCACAATTTCCGAAACATTTTTCTGATATTTATACTTTCGTATATTTATAACGAACAAAAGTTGTGTTATTTACAATGATGTGACGTCATTCTAACGCCCTGACAGGTGTGTGCGTTTTAGTGGATATCTTTGAATATAATAATGAACGGAATATTTTTAAATTAAAACATTAAAAATAAAATCATTAAATCTTTTTGTAGATATAATATAAATGTAGCTATACCTTAAAATATTTTGAAAAGAGTATCCATGTCTCTATTAAAGTTTATTTATTATAATTATAGTAACAATAATTTTCGGCGTAGGTGTCAGTATTCTTCACAGGATGATATTTATTCTCAAGTCCTCCATGTTGTTGCTAATCCCGCATTCTATTCAAAGAGATTTGTTTTTCCATCTATTATACAAAGAATAGCGTGGAGTTTAGGAGACTTTTTGCGAGGAAGGGTATGTACTTCAATACTTATTTATAATGCAAACGTACTAGGCTTTCGACCTTCTTTTAACTTTGAATTATAATGCTACTGAAATCATGTGGATGTTAGTTAATAAATTTCGTTTGGTGTTCTATGTATATTTGAATACCTATTTAAATCAAATACATAAACATTCGCCAAATATCAAAGAGTAAACAATTATTAACTTTTCACTCTGTACATAAATGAAGTCTGTAGAGATCACGGGACTCTATACAAATACTAAAAACTATTATTGTAAGCTATTAACCTGATTTAGAAACTTTGAAGGCTTTCGACCTTCTTTTAACTTTAAATTATAATGCTACTGAGATCATGTGGATGTTAGTTAATAAATTTCGTTTGGTGTTCTATGTATATTTGCATACCTATTTAAATCAAATACATAAACAGTCGCCAAATATCAAAGAGTAAACAATTATTAACTTTTCACTCTGTACATAAATGAAGTCTGTAGAGATCACGGGACTCTATACAAATACTAATAAATATTATTGTAAGCTATTAACCTGATTTAGAAACTTTGAAATCATGTTTATCAAACTAAAACTTGGCAATATTATTTGGAAATTGGTATTCGGATGCGTTGTTACTAAGACAATTCTGTACAAATATACTATTTGCTTATTAGTCCATTGAAATGTTACATTTTTTAGGCCTTACCTTGCGTTTTTTAGAGGACGCAATTTTATTTTTTTGATGTGTAGGGGGGGTCAGTGTAAAGCTAAAATCAAGTTTGTGGGGTCGCCACCCTTGCCCCACGGCCGCCATCTTGAAAATAGGGGTTGAAATGGTTATTACGATATATCTCTTAAACTATTTATCTGATAAAAAAGAATTGTTAACATTTTTTGTTGCAAATTTAATTCTCTACAACTTTGGTCCAGTATCTTTTTGTCGTAGAGTTATAAATAAAAAAGTTATAAGTGAAAATGTTCAGAAATTGGAGAAAAAAATTATATTTTTCGATATAACTTTTTTTTTATCATTTTACGAAAAATGAAATCAGACCATTTTTGTAGATCGTTTTTTAAGGAATAACTTTTATAAACAACATTTTTTAATTAAGTCAATAGCTAAGGTTTCATTTGAGTTTGAGTATTATTTTTCAGTACTCTTAACTATACATATATTATACCTGTGTACTAATAATGTGTCATCAGCTATTTTCAATTTTTTTATTTTGTTATTATAATTTTTTAATTATTAATTTCGCAATATTATTAATGATTAATTATTGACTCTTTTCCACTCCATTACAGAATTTTACAATTATTGATTTTTAAAATAATTTTAAATTTGATGGCCGTTACTGAAAATACTGTCCTGGTAGAAAATACTCAAGTGACCATGAGGGAACAAAAGAACATCTGCCTGCTATTATTATTATTTCTAATCTCTCTTATTGTAAGAATAGCTGATGATATTGTGTTGAAGTTGTCGTTTAACTTATATCTTTCAGTTGTGCTACATATTTCTCTACGTGCGAATGTATTTTATTCTGTTTTTAATTGTGAAGACGATTTCGAATGATTTTAGACACGATTTTAACTTCAGTGAAAACTATTTTTTTTATTAGCATTTAGCATTTTTAAGCGTGCTTTTTCTATTATTCCATCATGAGAAAATAAGAAAATTAAATTAAATTAAGAAAATTATAATAACAAAATAAAAAAAAAAGAAAATAACTGATGACACAGTATTGGTACACACGTATTATATATGTATAGTTAAGAGTACTGAAAAATAATACTCACTTCGGAGGGCTGTGAAACCTTAGCTATTGACTTAATTAAAAAATGTTGTTTATAAAAGTAATTCCTTAAAAAACGATCTACAAAAATGGTCTGATATCATTTTTCGTAAAATGATAAAAAAAAAAGTTATATCGAAAAATATAATTTTATTCTCCAATTTCTGAACATTTTCGCTTATAACTTTTCTATTTATAACTCTACGACAAAAAGATACTACACCAAAGTTGTAGAGAATTAAATTTGCAACAAAAAATGCTCATATTTTTTTTTATCAGATAAATAGTTTAAGAGATATATCGTAATAACCATTTCAACCCCTATTTTCAAGATGGCGGCCGTGGGGCAAGGGTGGCGACCCCACAAACTTGATTTTAGCTTTACACTGACACCCCCTACACATCAAAAAAATAAAATTGCGTCCTCTAAAAAACGCAACCCCAAATGTAACTTTTCAATGGACTATATGTTTTTGCCGAAAGCAGTTACAACTGTAAATCATAAGTTTCAATGATTACGTTATACATAATATCGATGCCATTATTTCGTTTATTTTTTATAATGCAAAGTTCAGTGACATTAATGTAAACCGGGTCCGGTGCAGCTGAGAAGGCCCATCAGGGCAGGCCAACAACGTATAGTCAGTTCTAAAAAAAAATCATGTAAACTTTGTACATACAAAACTAAATCGCGAATGTGAGTTTGTTTATTTACTTGTTTATTACATGTTCCCCAGCATTAGTGACTCAACTGATCACCATGAAATTTAGGGTTGTTAGGGAGCTTCCGGCTGACACAGGTGCTGTCGGGGCACGGCTGCTTCGGCAGCTACCTGTGTCGTATCGGCAGGGAGCCAACGCCAGGGTGCCATCATTGTGGCTGCGCAGAAGATCGTGCGCAGCACACTCTTGAGGAGTGTGCCGCCTGGAACGAGCCACGTCGCGAGCTCGTCGCGGCCATAGGCCCGGACCTCTCGCTCTCGACCGTCATCGTCAAGATGGTCGAGAGCGAGGCCGGGTGGATCTCCGTCGCCTCGTACTGCGAGCGAGTCATGCTCGCGAAGGAGGCGGCGGAGAGGGAGAGGGAGCGGGCCACCAGGCTCCCCTCCCGCGGTCGACGAACACGGCGGCGACGGGTCGGCGACGACCTCATGCCGCCGTAAAAAAGGGCCTGTGGGCGACGGGACGGGCGGGCACGTCCGTCGCCCTGAGCAGAGTTAAACTGCACAGGCCCGCGTGGTGGAGGCGCTTGTGCCGAGCGACTCCCACAGTTCGTCGGGGGGGGCTTAACACCCTCCCCCCCCTGAGGGGTCTGCCATTTTGACCCCTCAGACCGCAGACGGGGCCCCTGTTGAGGGGCCGACACCTGTCGGGGAGCAGAAGTAATGCCATTGGCAGTTCCTGCTCCCCGGCCCAATAGGTGTGTGAGGCACCGTGGGGTTTTTAGTCCGTGGAACTCGGACATAACCCACCCCCCGCTGCCCGACGGGGTGGGTATCCGTTACGGATTTTCCCCACGTAAAAAAAAAAAAAAAAAAGGGTAAGTTTTTTTTTTTCATGCACTGACATACACTGTTGACCCTGGGGCCTCTCTGTACTCACTGGACTTCAAAATGAATTCCCGTACCGGGAATCGAACCCGAGCCTCCTGGGTGAAAGCCAGGTATCCTAGCCACTAGACCATACGGGAGATTGTTAAGGTACTATAAATGGCATAAGGCACTTTCATCCAGAAAAAAGTACTGATCCCGAAGACTACCTCAAATCTACGTTAACACAAGTGAAGCCGCGAGTAAAAGCTAGTTTGTATACACTAAATTCGTTTTCTATATCCTAAATTTGAACGTTTCTCAAATCATCTCTGATATACCTCGAACTGGAACTAGGTATAATAAATGCGTATGAGCTTAGTACTTATGTATTCAATATATGCCGTAGTCCGGTGAAACTGTAGCGGCCTTTACAAGCCAACGACAGTGTAGTCAGTTCGAAAAAAAAAGTATTCAATATTTATGTAAATCAAACTGTACCAGCTAACTATTGCCTTTAAAATTAATTTCCCTGTTTATTAGTAAGACTAATTATGTTTCGGAGCAGCAACTGCTTATACTCGTTGTAAATAAACACAACACGAGAATCTAATTATCAAAGTGTTGTGCCTAATTAAAAAGCAACAACGTGTAATCGAACATTGCACGATCTTATCACATTATAAAAACGTCGTTATCCAACGGAACTTATTTGTGTTTATAATCGGTTTTCATTTAAATTACCATTTTATGCACTGTTAATTGTTATATTACGTTTGCGATCAATTTCACGAAGGCGTGTCAGTTATTTTGTTCACGTAACATTTCGCATGTTGTAACCATCGTAATGTAAATCAGTTCCGTGAACACCGCGAATATCGGCTATTGGCTGTAGAAGGAAAACCTTCTTGCACATTAATGTTCAAAATATTGCCAGTATTAGATTTCAGAATGGATGGGTCGGCTCGCCCGGGGTAGTACCACCCTCTCACAGAATGCCGACGTGAAGTAACAGTGGTTGCATTGTTGCGTTTCGTTCGGCCAGTGAGAGCGCCGGAGGCCCACATATATTAAAAGGCCGACAACGCACTTGCGACTCCCCTGGTGTTGCTAGTGTCTATGGACGGCGGTGATCACATACCATCAAGTGACCCACCTGTTCGTTTGCCCCCTATTATATAAAAGAAAAATCTAAATCTTTTGTATTTAATCTAAATCTACGAGTATTGTAGATCTAAAGCTACAATATTGTTTTTTTATAGCAACACAGTAAAGTGACGTTTTTTTATACTTTATAAGTATGACTATAATCTCACCTGATGTTAAATGACGACGTGGTTTGAGATTGTAAACACACTAAACCTAGAAGGGGCTGGCTCACAATTATAGCTGCCGAAATACACCTAGTAGTGCTTTGTGACATATTTTCAACTTGAAAGCTTTAGCTAGGCTAGGGGATTTGCTAAAAAGTCTTGCTATGAATTCCTCATGATGCTTTCTATCACTTTAGTCTCTGGCTCACTTGCAAAGATTTGAATTGATATCGATCGATATGGTCTTCCAACATACTAATTAGTAAGCCAAATATGTCCAGTGGTCGTGATTGAATTGGATAAAGTAAATAATACTAATACCAGATAGTGTGACAAACCGGTCATCCTATAATTGAGACTGGGTAAGAGTGGTAACAGTTTTTTAGGTAATAGCATTTGGTTTTACAACAAAGTTCCAAAGCACATTACCCATTTGTTGGACTACAAGAGTTCAAGCACCACGTCAATAGGTTGGATTAAAATGTGAACGATAGTGATGTCTGGAATTAACACTCCTCTCTGTGCACCCGTAAAACCAACGGGTCGACTTTCTTGCCGGTTCTTCCCGATGACTAGGTTGTTTTCCAAGCCGATGGCAGATTTGGTGTTCGTAAGTGTCTTCTCGTGACCGAAATTGAATAAAGTATTTTTGATTATGATTTTGCAATATTATAATGTATAAAAAAATATTTCGAGAAGTGGGTGTATATACATATTACGGTTTTAATTTGCAATAGAAGAAGAGATATCCTTGTAATCGATAACTGCACATAATATGTAAACTTCGGAAATTAGAACTTTTAAATATATATATATATTTTTTTTTTTTGTATATCCTCCAATTATTTCCTTGTTGTTTTCTTGCTACAGACGACGGGGCTTATTAAACAGTTGGGTCGAAAGAAAAATGTACTGCGTAATTGGGCCATTCATTTGTTTTGTCGAGATTATTTGAAGGCGCAATACAAAGGTCTCGTGTCCGTGTCGAATCGCTTTGTTTCCGGTCTGTTATAGTGAAGAAACGTAGGGCAAAGCAAACTCGTTAAAGGAGATTGTTTGTTCTATGTATATTTTTTCTTAATCAGTAGATTTCCTTTAAGCTGCTGTCATGCCAATCTATTAAAAAATCCATCTTTCTCTTCAGGAGTATTTACAATTTCTTAAACAGGGCAATATTCTGTTAGAATTGTAATCCACGGTATCTGGACCACGTGTGTTAAATATATGTAAGATTTAAAGCAATATTTGTAAGAGAATTTCTGTTTTTAAGTACTGACTACATAATTAATACAAAACATATAGAAATGAAAGAAATTTTAACTGTAAAAGGAATTATGTTAATTTGCATAAAATCAAAAAAATATAAGTATTCTGAAATGATGTTAGCAAATATAATAAATTATCTATAATGATTAAATTTAGAATTAATATACATTTAAATTATAATTTTATAACAATATTTTATACATGGATTAATCATACATTTTTTAACTTAACGTCGGCAGTTAAAGTCCAAATTAAAAAAAAAAAAAAACAAAATAATGGCTACCTTAGCACCGATTGGAAATTTATATTCGTAATAAAATTCAAAATAATAAATGTGTTGTCACACGAGATGACAAAATTCTACCGCACTCAGTTGAAATAAAACACCCTTAAAGGGGAAAGTATTATTTAAATATTATAAAGTTAGTGTTTTCAGCGTTAATTAAAAAACAAGCTCGCTGTTACGAGTTCTAAGTAGATTATGACAAAGCTTTTTATATACCTCTCTGGGGTTCCGTCGCTCAGCAAACGTTGACATTCATTTAGCGCTATTGCCTTACAAATTTAATTTTACAACCTTTGTTATTTTAGGTAAATAGAAAAAAAAACTTGCTATTTAATCTTGATATTTGACTTATATATTCACGTATCCTTTATGGGATTTGATACTTTAAAAAAATGTATATAGCGAAAATATTAAACCGGCGTATATTCACAAAATAGTTTTCACATTAGCTTGGCAAATTCACAATATTTAACACTAAATACCTTTGAAAATAAGGAGCGCTGAGCATGTGGTTTATCATAAAGCATTTCAATCATATCGACTTTTAAATACCCGTTCATACTTTCCATCTAGAACTCTGTATTTTTTAAAGAAAAGGAAAAAAATTAAAATGACGATGGCTTAGTTGATAGCTTGATTGGACACCGAACGTATTTATTTTAGTTGTAATAAAATTCTAATTGATGGGTTTTATTACATAGATTATTAATAGAATCTACAAAAATGAGGCATTGAACAAGAGTTAAGGTAATGTATAACTATAAACCGTATGTCGCTGGTTATTTTGAGATAAATAAAATAATTGCTATTCATATATTGTATCATTTATTTGTGTAATAAAAAGGTAATTTAATAGTTGATAATCATTACAATGTTTGAAATCGGTCTCATAAAATTACATTCACTTATTTTTTTATGAAAATTCGTTTAATCGCTGGTTGGTCAAGGCTGTAGAGAGATTATCAAGGGGAACAGTTTTATTCCAAGAAAAGTTTTGTGGCTTTGCGTGCTACTAAACGAATATGTTATATTCTCATGTATGCAGTTAAAAATTATATTTTGCTTTTGAATATTACAATTGAATAGTGATTTAAATTTAGTCGCATCTTCGTTATCGCCAATTTCAGAATATATATTTATAAATTTCATTGCATTCAAAAATGTTTTAGCAGACTGTAGTATGAATAAATCGTTTTTGTACTGAAACAAATTTCACTTCTTAATAAATTGATAATATGGTGCAATGCGTTTTGGCTCAGACATTCATTGATGGAATCAAAATGTTATACGAAATTTGTAATTTATATATTTGTCTTCGTCTTATTACTCTTGTCCTACCTAGGTAGGTAAGCTAGGCACAACATGTCTTCCTTTATATTGTGAACTGAGATTAGGATATATTTTTAATTTTTTTAACATTATGAACTTGGTTATATGTATACCTATGTAAATAAGCTATTATTAGCGACTTTACGGCGTGCAATTTAGCAAAAAAAAATTCTTCCGGTTAAACGTATACGCGGAGTGCTCGCGGTTTTTTTTCAAATTGACAAGCCCTTTCGCGTTTCTGGACACTTCTCTATTTTTTTGTATTTGCACGAAAACTTTTTTTCTAAAATAAAAGTAGCCTAAGTTAATCCTTATACCAACTGCTATCTGCTAGTGAAAGACCCAGCGAAATCGGTCTAACCGTTTCGGAGATTAGCCGGAACAAACAGACAGACAAACATTTGGTATATTGTTATAAGTACCTGGGTAAGGCTGCCAAATTATCATTTTACTTAGCAAGTTTTTCCAATAAAAATATAAACTGAAATACTGCTCAGGATTCCCATCTTTAGGGAAAAATACAGCGACGTCCATTGATATAATATGTTATAATAAAGATTATTTTTTTATTTTACAAGTTTGATAAATTTAACGTTAAAACCACATGCTATATAATATAATTAACTCCAATTATAACATATTTGTGTTGCGAAAATATTAAACGTTACAACGTTACAAATGTCTTACATTTCTATATGGAACAAACTTTATAAAAATACCACGAAAGATACCACCAGTACATTCGCTTGTAATATTTTATCAAAACACTTAAAGTATTCAACTATAATACAATGAGTTTAAACGTAAAATATAAACATTACTTTAAAAAAAATGCAGTATCATAAACCTAATGTTTGTATTTAATTTGTGTGTTACAAAAAGTCTTGTAATATAAAATAAATAATATTTAACGTTACCAAGAAAAAAAAAACATTAACATAAATTCAGTAGATCACGCGAGCTGAGTTGCGGAAAAACCTAGTTTGTTTTATAAATGTAAGTTTTTAGAAAGAAGAGGAGGCGTTTTATGCGTAACATAGATTATTAAACGTAAATGCTTTTGAAATTATAATTATTTGGCGTGTTTGAGAACAATTATGACGAGAGTGAATTGTTCAGATGCGCACGCACATCGACACCTAAAGCGACACCATGAAGTTGGTTGGTAATTGTTTGTCATGTTTTCGTGAGAAATGATATCTATATTCAGGGTGCTTATTCAAATGTATATGCATCTACAATACGTGTTATATATCTATATATAAATTTTTATGTGGGTTTATAGATTTCAGGTTAACTGTCAGTGTGTATTCTTTTTATTTGTATACATTATAAACTATAATTATTACATTATTATTTGATAAATAGTTTATTCTACTTCTTTTTGGTATTCTATTTGACTCTGTATACAGATACGAGTATATAGAAAATTAAGCCTTTTAAAGTTAATAATATTTTTTTTCTATAAAACGTTATTAATTGCATTTAATGTCTTTTTTTAAGCTAAAGAAGTGAGTTTTACGTGCGTACATAAGTATACACTGATGTTTTTTCATTATTATTTTTATTATATACTAGCTGACCCGGCGAACTTCGTACCGCCTAATAGTCAATTCTTTAATTATTTCTTTTGTATAATGTTAAATGTTACCGTCGTATAAGTATTGACAAATATTGACATTAATATTTATACGATACTAACGTCACTCAATTGTTTTGCCTTCCCGGAACCTTTCAACTAACACTTAAACTTTATGGTGTGGTATTAAAGTTCAAATTGATTTTTAAGTAGTATTATGAATCGTTTGTATGGGAGTATAGAAAAATGTTGTTTTTAGACTTTTTCAGGCAATTTAAAAAAATTTTCTCTCCGTAAGATCCATCCGCGTGCTTCAAGGAGTATTCTAAAAAAAGAATTAGCGAAATCGGTTCTGCTGTTCTCGAGATTTGCGCTTAGCAACACATTGAGCGATCCATTTTTATATTATAGATAACTTAAGGGATTAATATGACTACTGGTATTTAGCCACGACTACATTTCCGTGTTTTTCGCTATATTCATAATAAAAATGAATCTATATCCTTCTCCAGGCTTACGGCTATTTCAATGCCAAGTTACGTTGCAATCGGTAACCATGAAAAGATAATTAACAGACAGGCCCAATTACTTACACGTTTATAAAATCAGTATGATTTAAGAAGCTTTGGCGTTACAAATTTATGTTGTAAAAGTCATTTGCTTAAATAAATTTTACAACTTTCTTCGTTTCTTTCATTGTTATTAATTTGTATGATTTCCATTTATGACGGATTTATAATTGATATTAGTATTATTCCGCTACACACATTTACACTCCTCGTTCATCTCTTTGGCCACTCTGAATATAGCCGTATGTTTGGGCACGCGCGCAATATAGTTTAGAGTTTAATACAAAGTTAAAATATTGTTATAGGAATTTAAAATCGGTATTTATTTATTCTGAACTTGTTTCGATGTTGTAGGTATATATAATGTAATACGTATTTATACCAAAACTTTGTGTTCTTTGCAACTATATTCACAGCGGTCACGAAGTTTAGCTAGGTTTGTACATCTTATTGAACGATATATATTAACATGTCTTTTATAAATTGTAAATAATGAGTTAAAAATAATTACTGTACAAAAACGCATCCAGAACCGCGGTCACACCTTGTATATAAATAAATTTCAACGCTGTGGAAAATTTGCGAAGTTAAAAATTTAATGAAGACAGAGTTTTTAACGCGGTTAATATAATTTGACTGAAGTAGGTTATTTTCTTGTAATTAATTACATCAAGATTTAACCTTCAAGCTTTCACTACTTTTTGCTGGGTTAAGTCAATTAATGGCGAGGTAATGTAATTTCATTGCCCAATAAATTTATTGTAAAGCAATTCTATCATACTTAACAACACCACAAGGAGATTTTATCCTTACGCCTCTTTTATACATAAAAAGCAACGGCATCTCAAAAACGATGAAATCGATATACATGATTCTTTTTTAAATAACAGGTATGTTTTGTTACATCTTAACAAATACTATAAATAAGAGTTCGTTTTTTTTAGGCTTTCACGTCTTAACTACTCCGCCAATAATCATGACGTTTATACATATTGTCAGAGGTATAGAAAAGGACATGGGGTACATTTCTAGAAAAAAAGGTGTGGTCTCGAGGGATAGGTTAAATCTATATTACTAAGGTAGGTAGATGCCATTAGCAACACATCGTAGTCCGGTGAAACTGTAGGTGCCAGGTGATGCTACCAGTGTAGTCAATTCGAAAAAAAAAAACTGTGAATGCTAGCGGCGAGACGAGGTGCGACGCGGCACGACGTCTAAGTACTACTTGTACCAGCAAAAGACTGTGCTACGAACATTTGAACTACACACTCGCGCTCAAGCATACGCCATCCACCTACACTCTGAAACAGGCCTAACTGTTAAACCAGCGCACGTCGAGGTAGCTTTCAGAAGGTGGAATTTTCTCCAACTTATTTGACATTTATCATTATACAGCATAAAATCCATTAAACGACACTCGATTTAACGCCCAATTCCCTAAAACGTCAAATATACTTGACTTTAGTAGGTTTAGGTAGGTTTTGTAGGTGGTAGAGCTACGCTGACGCTATTACTGGTTTCAGCATAAATGGGTCGGCTCGCCCGGGGTAGTACCACCCTCTCACAGAAAACCGACGTGAAGTAACAGTAATTGCACTGTTGCGTTTTGTTCGGTTAGTAAGAGCGCCGGACATATATTAAAAGGCCGGCAACGCACTTGCGACTCCCGTGGTATTGCTAGTGTCTATGGACGGCGGTGATTACTTACCATTAGGTGACCCACCTGTTCGTTTGCCCCCTATAATATATAAAAAAAATACCTAAAAATAATATTCATTTTTCCTCTGTCTCTTTAACAACGTCTCTGAATGACATCATTAAATGCGCAGTCTCTTGTGTCGCTATATATCTATAGTTTACGTTGTATTTAGGACTGATTTGATAATATTCTTATAAAATACAGGCTACGTACTATTTCGGTGTATATTATTGTAAAACTCCTTCAAAATCTGCTTAGTAGTTTTTGCGTCTAAGAGTATCAAACGTCCATTAATCCTCACAAACTGTCTCCTTTCAAATATTAATAAATACAATTCTTTAGAATAAAAATTACTCTAATCAGATATACTATAAACGCTTTCTTCATGAAAAGACTACTGATGGGTCAAAAGGCTTTGGAGTCTCAGGTACATTTAGTAACATCCATTTATATATCCATATCATACATTGCATGGTATAATTATTTTAGAACAATAAACACCTTGAATAGACCATGATCTTACTGACACGTTAAAGTATTTTTAAATCAAATTACAAGGTGTGCACGGCTGTCAACTATTTATTAAATTGTTACATTTGTTTGAACGTTCATAAATTATAGTTAAGACATGTTATGTTGAAAGTTAAGTACTCGAACATATATTATTAGTAGCTATATCATTATAATTCCATAAGCTCTTGCTTTCTATTATATTATTTCTTGGTTCTGTAACTAGTTATTGCATGACAAAGATAGACATAGCAAAATGTAGTATATTGTATCTTTCCACAATATATGTATGTGGTGACTGCTGACATATTAATTGTAGAATACTTGTATAATATCATTCAATTTATATCCAAGTTACTAATATGTCAGGGACTAATTCAATCTCCACTTCGGCGGTTATTCATTTAAAGTATAAACGCTATGGAGCTAATAAAATGTTTTTATATAATAAAGAGTACAATTATAACCAATTAGCGACCCACCCCAACTTCACATGGGTGCGGTGTATTAATGTGACGTCATAGGTGTCTAAAGGATTTTCATCCATTTTTGCCGCTTTGATATTTACAGTTAATCAAAGTCATAGAAGCTACGTAAGAATTTGCACAGACACATATTTTTTCTATACCGCGCGTAATATTCAATCTGTGATATTTTCTTAAGTATCCATTGTAATGATATGTAGTGAATGGTGTATTCTGGTGAAACTGTAGAGGCCTTGCCAGGTCAACAGTTTAGTCAGTTAGAAAAAAAAAGTGTAGTGAATGGTATTTGATCTACATTAAATGCCCAACGTAATGATTGATTACAAATTTAAATGTACAACGGTGTCTTTTCTGTACTTTATATAAGCATAATATACACGTATTAAACTCATAAACTTTCTAGGAGAAGTTATTTGATAGTGTGAGTGAGCCCTATTAAAAATCAATACGGTAATCAGGCACAGACAAACACGAAAAGTGAATTTGTTTTTTAATATTCATAAATATATGCGTTTGCCGTCCGTGATGAAATATCTCTGAAGTTAGATGCACGTGCAGCCGGTATGAGCTGCGAGTGCGTTCGTGGTGACGTGACGTCACGTAGTGTCGGCGGTCCTACTCCACAAGCGGAGCGGGAATACTAATGCAGTGTACTATGTCTATGTAATGTGTCTTCAAAGAAATATTTTAGGTTTTTTTCAATCTTACTCTATAACGACGTGCTCTGACAAACGCTTATGATCTTAATAAAAGTGTAATCGTATTTGTGATGCTAAAGATTTCTCAGTTGAGTCGTCATTTTATTTCGATTTAAATTTTATCATATGAACGCTATAATAATTTAATTTTCGCGTTATTTAAATGGTTCCGCTTCATATAATCGTTATGTATCTTTTCCACTAGACACTACTACAATGATTGCAATCACATACATTTACAGGTTTTGTGTGCTTTTATTTATATGTAAGAATTTCTCTATAATCTCAACTGATGTCAAGTGACGAAGATTAACTAAGTAATTGGCTCTCTAGTATAGCTTCCGGCACACACCTATAGTTGCTTGGCGATAGATTTTCTTCTTAAGAGTAATTGTTATCTAGGCAGACAGTAGAAAAACCTCAACGATCATGCTATGGTGATATCAATGTTTTGTTTCTCCGTAAGCTTAGGCTCATTGAAGGGGTTAAAATCTATTAAGATTGGCACATTATTCGAACACAGTAACAGTGAATCGTCCATTGAAACTGTAGAGGTTTTGCTACGTCACCATTGTAGTCAGTTCGAAAAAAAAAAATTAACACTGTCTGTTTGTTTTACATATAATTTTTTTATATTATGCCATATGACTAGTTGGTGTCCGCCACGTCGTGCTCGTGAAAATGTTTTATTATATCACTAGCTGATATCCGTGACTGCGTCTGCGTTATTGAATATCTTAACAATATGTTTTATATATCGAGGAAAAAATATAAACACGATACCGCTTGCTCCACTTCTTCAAGGCAAGAATCTGTGTTTCATTTTTTTATTTGTAATCTTATCGTTATAACTTAACCCTTACAAATCTGTTATTGATTGTATGTTACTTTTCTTAATGTTATTATTATTGCCCAGTGCCTGTGGAAAAGCATAATTATATGTAGCCTAGATAATACTTTGATGATTTATCTAGCTCTTTGTAAAAAATATGTCAAGAGTGGTTCAGCCGTTTGAAGGTTAGCCCGAATAAACAACACATATTTTTAATTATATGTAGAGAAACCCATAGCCTTCTCACACTCTTTTAAATAAATTGCCCATATAAAAATGTTTAATCAAAGTTTTCTCATTACTAAACATTTTTCACGTGAAAAAAAAATTACATACGATTTTACATTTTTAACTACATCCGACACTTCCCCAGTTTTTAAATGAAAACACAAATACGCTTTTTACGGTTACTTTTTATGCTTATTAGGCTTTTTATTGCGCAACCTTTTACGAGTAGTCTTTGTTATGCAAGAATCAATCTGAAAAATCATATATATTTCGGCTTTGGCAAATTTGGTTCCGCATATTATACAGAATAATGAAATAACCACTCAACGAAATATAAGTAAATCGGATTAAGCTTCTGATTATAATATTATGCATTATGTTTAAAGAGGTAACGATAACAAATTTGAGGTAACGATAACAAAATAAACTTGGGCGGCATTTCATAATTTCCACGATAGAATGAAATTTAGATCTTCTACGCGCAAAAATATTTCTAACAAATAATTTTATGAAACACATAGCTCGGTAAAGTTTTGTTTTGTATCAGACCGCCATTGTAAATAAATTCAAGTATCGCATCGCGTGGACGATAAGAATCTTCTGTTTAATCTACTTGTTCGAATAATTACACACACCTGAATTAAGTATAACAAACTGGACGAGCGATAAAATTTAAAATTCGTTTAAACACGCTCATATCACGTAACTAGAAGTAAATCTAATATTATAGCTTGCACAAAATTGCAGTAATATAAAAGATAATATGACAATGCTTACAGAAAAGTCATTTAAATTGAGTTAATTTCGTTTTTTTTTAGTAGAATACATTCCAAAACCAATGGTGACAACTCTCGACATGCATATACCATGCTTACCTAATACTCCTCGACTTCTCTTTGATTGGTGCTATTTTGACACTTCTTCTGATATATTCATATCTAATCTCATCAACGCTACTTATGCCACATCCGACTTAACATTCGCATCTCTGCCACATGCAAACACTTTTTTTATCTCTTTTATAGCCCAGTAACTTAGACCAATACAATAACAGATAGTTGAAGAACGAAGCATGACGTAAAATACTTTAATGCTTTATTTAAAAAAAAACAGAACAATTCTTCCAACTGACTATATGCAGTTGGCCTGAGGGACCTTCACAGCTTCACAGGACTAAACAAAACAATACCTTAACAATAATTTCGCATTCCTCATGTGCACAGTAGCAAACATGAAAACAAAGGAAAGTTAATACAAAATAACATTTCTTGAGAGGGTTTCAATTTCTCTAAATATTACTGCTGTACTTCATTCGAGCTGTTGTAAATAAAAGTTATAAGTGAGTTGAAAGAAAATATACTGCAATAACCTGATAGGAGTAAACGTAGGTACAAAGAATAGTAAATCATTATAAAAATGTTCTAGACCGCTACAAGTAATGTTAGTTCACGTCGCGTCGCGGCATAGTGTGAAGATAAAATAACGGAAAAAATCTTGCAGTGTACTTCAATTTAATGAAGTAATATTTATTTTAGTCACTGAGAAAGTAGAGACAGAAAGTACGGAAACTATTACTTGGCTTGCGTAATCTATCCTGTTAAAATTTGTTTCTAAGTGTCGTTTAGAAATCACACTACAATAGAACAGTGCGATTGTTCCGAGAGTTCAAAGTACAGTACGTAATACATTAGTAACATTGTAAACAATATTATGACAAACATTTCTCACGAGGTAATTAAGAAATTACTCTCACTTTCGTTCGGTGTAGTTTATTGCAATACGTTACATGTGAGGTAATGAATGAGCATAGCTTCCTATCTTTACGATGTTATTTTGCTGGTAGCGGGACTGTGCCGCATAATATTCCTTTAACGATTGGAACAAAAGACAAACGTAGTTAAATAGTTGCTTTTGGAGGAAGATAAATTCATATATGTTTTTGATCAAATTGTATACGGTGATAAAATGTAAGTAATATAAGAGTTATATAAGGTTAGAGTAATTACCCTTTAATACAATATTCAGTATATTTTTAATATAATAGCATTTTAAGTTTAAAAAAAAAGTAAGCACTCTCCGTTGATATTTCATCTGTTAATAAATGTATTCTCTTCATTTATTTTCGGCATGAGACATCTTTTGGCACCTTTGTCATTCAAATCGACCCGTATATCATCACAGTAAACGGTATGACGCTGTTTCATGCCGTCATGTCTTTTCTATGCCACCGCTCTTGCCTCCCTTGTATATGCGCGCGTATAATATACATTTCATAAACATGCATACCTGCAAGGCATCACATGATGGACATCTTTTCTTTTCAATAATATTAACATGAAATAGGTATTGGGATATGACAATTTTGTCCTAAAGGATAGCGGACGTTATACACCGAGTGTGACAACTGCCACAGTATCACACCTTGGCGTATCATATACTGAGATCAACCGGTGTATATTCAGTAACCAAGCGGAATGTTAATGATCTGTATCCGACGAAATCGCGACCGCCATGCTCATAGTGATAAACTTGTAACAAAGTCTATATTTTAATTTGTCATGTTTCCGAATCAGCTACATCTCAAGCAGCAGACCAGTGACTTGCGAGCCACCATACTGCGATGACTAGCGATGAATTATCTATTTCCCTGTGGCCATTGTTAGCTTGGATTGTATTATGTATACCATTAGACACAGTGTTAATATTAAAGAGAACTTACGTATACATTGATCAGCGATACCAATTTATATTATATGTACGAGTATATGTACGGGTGTTGTCTTTCCTAATTTTAGTCAGAAGGTAGACCTTATAACGGGAATAACAACGAAATCAATCGATTCATCCGCCTGGTCATCGTAAGTAATTTGATTTTTGTTTAGAAAATTAAAGCATAGTAAATATCAGCGGGTTCAAAACTAGGTATGTGACACAAAACAAATGCATTTGAATAGACATATATCGTGGTCATGGGTAAACTCATGTGACGCTATTTTAGGTTATGCGTCGTGAATCGTAACTAAGTTTTTTATGGAAGGAGTTTTAACATAACTTTGTTTAATCAAATTGTAACACCTTCGATATACTATTACGAGAAAAATTTAATTCTTCTCAAGAGAATTTTGCTGTTAGTATCTATGTGTCCGTGTAATAAAGTCGGTATACACGCTTTTGTCCAATATTTGACAGTGTTTGTGGATTTGTGTAGATTATGTGAAGATACTTTTAGTCCAGCTGTGGCTTTAGGCTTTACTAATCATATATGAAATAACAAAATAAGCACATGTAAGCTGTCACATATACTCCCTTAAGGTTTTGAGACAATATTATAATCAAGGATTTTTCTTAAGTTACTTTTGATGTAAATTTAGTCAGACATCTTGCAAAACTCAGTGATTAAGCTTTTTTCTGTAATCTTAAGCACTGTTATTTTATGACAAATAATGTCCTGTGTGATAAACTAGTGACAAGTGCATAACTAGTCACCACCATCATCACCAACCTGTAAGAGATCCACGGCATGGCCATAGACCTCTTCACGAGGGTAGGTATCCCCAGTCGCCACGCCAGCCCATGATGTATTGGCGATTTCAATCTTCGAGGAATCTAGTTCTTTGTTTTTTCACATACGACAGTACTTACTTCAAGAACATTTCTCATGTTCAGGTTTCTACACGATGTTTCAACCAATTTAAATTAGTAAAGGTAAGCGAATTCCGAAAAACTAGTTCCTACATGCCAGGGTACGAACCTGCGTACATCGGATTGATATTGCACCGGTCAAGTGTTGAATGAAATGCCGAATAGCAAATGTGTCTATAATTTAACTTCTAATTTTTTCTCTAGACTCTAAGCGTTTTACAGAAATATCAAAAAACTTTACAGAATTACTTACTGGAAGGCTCTTTAACAATCATTTTCCATTTTAATAATAAAACATGAGTCATTATTAATTGCTTTTGAATATTATCTTTATTAATTGCTGTTGACTATAATTTAATTGTATTACGAAAACCAAATAAATAAAAAATCGTTGATTTTGTAATACAAAAAAAAACATTAAGTCATTGTGAAACCAAATGCAGCGAATATTGTTGAATAGTTTATGATCCGTTAAATTACTTTATAAAAACCATTAAAGTATAATTTAACCTTATATAGATAGTGTTCAGTAGTTACATTATTTATTTAACAAGGCATTATATATCTTTACACGTATAAATGTTGCTACGTTTTTTGAATTTTCACAATGTATTGATAGTTTATAGACAAAAAGAAAATTACAGAATCTGAACTCGTTGGTGCTGCCCTCGAGTTATTACTACTGAAATGCGACATAATAATGTCTGCCATTATTGTAGGTAAGTGTCTAGCATCGACGAAGTGTGAAAATTTTACAAAAGAAAAGCTGTTAAAATAGTAATTGTAATTTGAACTTTAGTAGAATGCGAGATAATTATGAAAGTAAATCGAAAGGTATATCTTAAGCACTAATCTTTTAAGATACTGTGCTATCTAGGCGTGGCAATAGAAGGCTATGAAAGAGGCTTTACACCTTTTTTTAGAGAAATACATACATACATTATTAAAAAAGATAAAAAATTTGTGATTTGGTCTTGTGAATAAATTGAATAATGGTTTGCTACAACCAGTAAAGTGTGTTAGTGGTCTGTATCTCACGCACTACGCACTGGTGTGTAGCAATCATCGTGCAGTAGTACAATACTGTGTAGTAATCGTTTTTTTTTGCTAATTTTACGAATATAATCTTGTGACGCTACACAAAATAAAAAAGACTCGTTATTAATACAAAATATTAAATATATATATATATATATTATGTACTAGCGGCCCGCTCCGGCTTCGCACGGGTATAAAATATATAGCCTATATCATACACTGAAAAAATGATTAAAATCGATCCAGTAGTTTTGATTTATTCATTACTGCCCGTGGCCCGCACGCGTTAAATTCGGAGTAACCTCAAAAATAACAATATTTCTCCACTATTTAATTTATGTTATTATACATATAAACCTTCCTCTTCCATCACTCTATCTATTAAAAAAAATCCGCAACAAAATCCGTTGCGTAGTTTTAAAGATTTAAGCATACATAGGGATATAGGGACAGAGAAAGCGACTTTGTTTTATACTATGTAGTGATACACATAAGGAGTAGGCACTCGAGTTCGAATTTGTCTTACTAATTTAAGACGGCTGCCAAAATATGAGGAATCTTGAGGATCCATATTCTAAAGGTATGAAAGAACAATTTATGAGTTTTGGGTTGCCAGTTAATGCGATCATTAATATTTGTTTTTTCGTGGTTAAATTTGTAAGTCTCTCTGATTCGCTTTTTATAATTTTATTTTTTAACTGTTTCTAATAGGAACTATTTATATGTCAAAGATAATTGAATACCTTTCTTTTTAGCTTTATTGATTCTTTTATCCTTACACTAAATCTTACAAATGGGATCTTGTACATAGTTGATAGAAAGATATAATACATGAAGAAATTACATGAGAATAGCTGCGAAGATTTTTTTTTTCTTTAGGTTATCTTTCAATGTTTTCCTTCACTGTCAGCTGATAATGTTGTCAATTTAAATTAGTAAAAATATAAGAAAAAAATTAAAAACTCGTTGGTATATACCGAAGGCGGAGCCTACACCCGTCGTATCGATTTTCAACCGTTCAAATCACTCTACTACACTAAGACTTTGAAGAAGAAGCCAATTTCAATCGAGTTACCTTTAATAAAATAACCCGTGTAATAATAATATTTTTTTGATAACAATTCTAGGAATAGTGATTTTTTTCTAAAAATACTTATATTCCCATCGCCACTTGTGCGTAGGATTGCTGAAGATGTATTTATTACTTGTACTTCAAGTGTTTTTGTACTATATAAGTTTTGAAAATATCGAAGACCATTTTATATGGTTTCGTTCATTACCTGCGGAACCTTGTTAGGGTTACTTGCGCGAAGATTAATCGATTTGTTATCAATCATTGTAAAAAGTAACACGGCTCGCGCGTAATGCAATTAGTTTATTGCAACATAATCATAGTTAGTGAAATGGTTTTAAACTCCCGGATATGTCGACACGTGCATAATTGGAAGAGGTTTTGCTTCTTGTTTAGTAATATAATAATTCAATATAGTTTGCGATATTGAATAATGTAGTAAGCGTTGAAATCAACATTTTGAACAAAACTTGCATGTTACATCGATTAGCTACTATATTATGCATATTAAAATATATAAAATCTAGCAAACTCTCCCGGCTTTGTATGGATGCAATGTACTAATGTCGTAACATAAGTGTCTAAATGGTTTACATTCATGTTCAGTGTTTTGGTATTTACAGTTTAACGAAGCCATAGGGAGTGTAAGAATTTTCATTTTGAAAATTCATCACTTTCATTCTTTTGTTTTGTTGCACCTAATAATAAACGTATAATACCTTTTAAGATAAATAAAAATAATATGCTATAAAAGGCAATTCTGATCTACACTAAATATGCAACTATACTCAGTATCTCATATACTTTTTACTGATGTAAGCACCTGAAAACTGCTTATGACATCATTAGAACATATCGATGTTATTCAACATAATATATAAAAATTATTAGGAAAAAAAAATCTTTAACGAATATTGAATACCATCACACCGTATCCGTAACGTAGTTGAGAATAAATAAGGGAACATAAAGACAGACGCGACAATATTTATTGACAAGCCAAAATTGAAATAATGATAAAATTAGTATAGTTATCAACATTATTTCATACTTTCTATATTAACTATTTCAATATTATTCGCTAACTTGGTTAAACTTATATAGGTGATATAAACTTGTATTAACTAATAAAGACGCTGTGTTACTATACAAGTATCCTATAACAAAGAAGTTCTGATCGAGTTGTCAACATACTGCCTAACTTGAAATTTGAATAATAGAGTCTATTTCAGATAAATAGACGCATCCAGACATGAATTTTCGAAAGTAAATGAATGGAATTTTCTGCCCACATACTTTATTTTAAAGGAATGAAAATATGATCTAGAGTTTTTAGAAATTCGTCTCTTAATAAGATAGATAAGATAATTTATATGAGAATTTTTTAACCGCTGCTAGACGTGGGGTGCTCGAAGCTTATGTAAACATATAGGTATTCGTATTCATTCTTACTGTTATTATTTAGTAACTGTACCCAACGACTTCGTCGGTGTGGAATTTACTTAAAAACATTTTGTTCAGTGTAAACGTGCACGTGAGACGCGTGCAGTATTGGACACCGCTTCTTTAGTTTGTTATATTTGCAAGAAACTCATTTCTTTTCTAAAATAAAAGTTACCTAAGTTACTCAATATAACATCTGCTATCTGCCAGTGAAAGTCCCGTCATAAACGGTTCAACTGTTTCGGAGATTAGCCCGAACAAACAAACAGACAGACAAACATTTTAAAAATTGGTCTGTTATTATATAAGTAATATGGTACATTTGTATCCATTTATTACCAACAAGCACTTCAATTTCATTTATTTCTATAGATTGAATTTCAAAAGTAAACACATTCCAAACAGTTTGACTAAGACATTGGGGGTATGTTACAGAAAATTTCACCAAGGGCATGAGGTATTGTTTGCAGTAAACAAATTTAAAATGAAAGGTTAGAAACGGAATGTCTGTTTTACTGAATTTAGCCCTCGTAAAATAGAAAAAATATGGCTAAATTAAACTCATAAATCTGTTAAGTCACGAAATGTCGATAGGTATTAAATAAAATTCTTCCTATATTTGTAAAATAATTTTGAACAAAAATGTAATTATGCTATCACGGCAGTATGGTCTATATTTCCTATCTGGCGCGCAAAAAAAATTTATTTGTCAGTGTCATAAATAATGCGTGTGTGTAATGAACATTGGTTAAATCCCTCAATCACTGTCAATTGGAATATATTTCTTTCGATTAACCCGAGCTCAGTTGACTGTAAATAAGCAGAGGTTTTGTGGTTCTTCACACAAGTGAATTGTTAGTTTTTGCAATTTATAGCATTAATTTTCTTATAATAGAAAAGTTTATTTCAATTTGAAAGTAAATTGGGCAGTATAAAAGGTGATTACTTCTCTCACTAGATGGTGTCGTTTAGAACAATAACACAGTGTGCGATTTATTTAAGGTTAAGTATCTAAATTAAAATTGTATATACTACATTAACAATTTTAATGATTATCATTTATATTTATTACTCTTTTATCTGCAAATAAATGAAAAAGATAATTAAAAAAATGTAAACATTACAAATGGCGATACAAGATCCAACTCGCCGGTAGAAGTAAATTTAACCAGAAAGATGCATTAACACGTTAACCTGAACTCGACTCGACATTTTTTTAAAAGGTTTAGCGGTCGTCTCTAGCTTTGATTCTAAATTGCACAAAAAGTTCCAATACTTCATTAATTCGTGACATCATTAAATTTATATGTAGTTAGTTATACATAATCTATCTATCTATAATATATATATGAAAATGGGAGTTCGTATATATAACTGACAATGATAGATTCGAACAATATCTGGCTGTCCACTATAAAAATTGCCACATTTCAAACATTTAAATCACATTTAAAACATTTATGTCATCGACCAGAGTTGAAATTTCAACAGATAAACCAAATCGAGTTTGTTGCTGGCTCTTCTCGATGACTGGGTTGTTTTTCAAAATGGCGCGGTGGTAGTTTTGACGTTCATAAGCACCTTCTAAGGGCCTAAATTAAAGAAAAAGTATTTTGTATTTTTTATAGGAAATGCTTTTATTCTTTTTTTCCTAAAATTTGCCACTAGATAGCGCTGCATCGGCTTTTGTACAGTTTCAATAAACACCATGAAAATTTGTAGGCATAGTGTTTTTAACACAGATAATATTGTGTAAATATTCAATTTACTATAACTCAACTATTCTATAGAATAGGTATAATATAGGTATAATGTAGGTATAGGTATAATAGTGTATACACAGGAGTACTTTGACCTTAAAAAAAGATTAATTTAGTCGATTTGAGACTGCTTTATTAAATGTCTATATCATAAGCGAGTCAATTGTAAACTTATTAAAATTAATTTCTTCTTATACTTATTTCAAATATATTGTCTTAGAATCTGGGTGTTTTCTCGTAAGAGCGGTACTAGATAAGCTTAACTGTGGCACATCGAACATGTAGGAATATAATTAGTTGCAATACTTAATAATAACAATATATGATAAAACGCGTGTGTATCTGCGAGTATAGCTAGTAGTAATACTACATGTCTGTAAATGACCGGCAGTTGGGTAAAGCGACGAGGTTATACACCAAGTCAGCTCACGACTTTGGTGATTTAAAATACCTAAAAAAAATAAAATTAGGGTGGTCGTTATTTTGCATTTTTGCTTGGATTCCCATAATTTTTAATTACGAGTTTCGGCTAAATAGCACCTTCATCGATCAAAAAGACCAAAAATGTTTTTTTGTATACAATTTTCACATCATTTTATGGTACTAAAAGGACATTTGTCAAGGCGTCGAGGCTTACTCACGACATCGTCCTTCACCATCAGTAAATTGTTTTAAAAATGAGTAAAATTTGTTAACACTCTGCTGACGTTGGGTCAATACTCTACTTTCCTTTATTAATATTTTGTTGTCTCATAGTTTGTTGCAGATGCAACTTTTTGAATGTGTGGTTTCTTTCTGTTCCAGATTTTATGATGAAGAAGCTCTTTCTTATACTCGCCTTCTGCTGCGCTATACAGGGAGTTCACATAAACCATAGAAAGCCCGTAAATTTATATGTAAACCATCCCAGTTCAGCGCATCCCCCATTCACAAGTCCCGGCCTTACGTTTGCGAATGTCGTAGCCTCAGCGTTTCCAGCAGAAAGATTACCTGTGAATGGATTCGGGTGAGACTAAATAATAATAAATAACAAGGAATAATTGTTTCTTATCACGGTTTTGGTTATGTTACACCATTTTTGTTTGCACCTAGATCTAGTCTCCATACAGATAATGATAATTCAGTGATAATAATTAAATTCAAATCATAAAAGTATGCAATTTTTCATCAATGTTTTCTTATGACGTTGTCACGTAAAATTTTCCGTCCGTAAACCGACTTTACAGATAACCAATTTTTTCATATAAAACCTGTAATTAGTAACTTCAAATTTTCGATAAATGTGTATTAAATTTATACCCTAAAGTGTCGTGTTTAGAAATCACATTAAGTTTTATAGCAATTTTATGTAGCACCAAACGTACTAAATTAGTAAGTTTTAGAAGGCGCAGTGGACCCAAAACTCAGTTTTATTACTGTCTTTGGGTACTTAAGCGGTGATGGCAGCGGACAAAATTGTGGACATTTCCTTTTGTTATTACTGTATTATGACTAAAAATTAGAATTTTGAACAAGCATAATATTTTTGTTACAATATTTTGTCATCAGTTAGAATCACGTTATTAATAATATATTAGAAAATAGACGATGTACTGTTATTTCAATTTAGTAACAATTTTGTCCGTATCTGTAAATGCTATAAACTAGCTGTATAAATAAATGTACATAACAAATACTGCATGTATGTGTCGTAAAATGCACCGAATCTTTTCTCAGCGTTCCTGTTACAGTCTCCGGGGGCGTTTTTGGTGGCACAGCAAACAGGTTACTCTTTCATTATGTGATTGCTAACATAGTTTGTAATATATTTACAGATTCGTCTTTTTTAAGGTTTCCATGCAAGATTTATACCATGCATTTTAAATATTATTACTTATGACGTACGTCTTAGGCATTTAAAAATTGAATAATATAAAAAAAATCAAATATACTAACCAAGATACAACTTAACTAGATGTTTTGATAATTTATATAGGACACTAAATTTTTTTTTAAATTTAATTACATGATATTTACCTATAAACCTGTATTAAAAATAGCTCCCTAAGTGAAACCCCGTCACAGAAAGGGTTAGTTTTTAAAATAAATAAAGAGTGTTAGTACAATATAAATAAATAATAGTATTTTTATGAAAAAGTGAGTGTTCCTCAAAGTAGCAAGTTTTGTTAGATAAATAGATATAAAGGAAAAAAAAACAAAGAGTTTGTGTGAATACCTAAAAGTGCCAAAAGTGAGCCTGTCCCATTTCCTTTAATCACCATTCTTTCTATCCTATTAGTCCCGTCCCATCTTCGACCACTTAACCTCAAGTGAGATTGCAATATAATCAAATCCTAATCAATAATGAAAAAAAAAACTAATGAATAAATAGTGTCGACTTCCTCAATCACCCTTGTAGAATATAACTTAAATAGAATATTCTACCGTCTTTATTAAATGAAAATCATATTTATTATTATTAACAGTTGATCAAAAATAGTTAACAAACAAAGGTTAAAAAAGAAACTAATGTAATCGGTTTTCGAGAAAAAGAAAAATATGTAAAAACATAAAATGTTCTCTTACGATTAACTGAACAATATCTTCTAGACAACAAATTAAGAGTTATATAACTGCACAAGATCATTGGAAAAAAATATCTTTTCCTTATAAATTCTATTTTAGCCATGATGCGATTTTCTTACAATTATGAAACATTTCACTATTTTTTTTTAATATGTTATTGGGGGCAAACGAACAGGTGGGTCATCTGATGGTAAGTGATCACCGATCACAGCAACACCAAGGGAGTCGCAAGTGCGTTGCCGGCCTTTTAATATATGTGGGCCTCCGGCGCTCTCACTGACCGAACGAAACGCAACAGTGCAAGCACTGTTACTTCTCGTCGGCTTTATGTGAGAGGGTGGTACTACCCCGGGCGAGCCGACCCATTCATTCTGAAACCAGTAATAGTTTCAGCGTAGCTCTATCACCTACAAAACACTATGTTTTCTCGTTTCACTATGCTTATGTCCCTATGGCCTTTGTATATATTTACATTAAAGGATGAAGACAAAAGCAGGTATTGTTTTATTCAGGGTTCCACAAATATTTATCTTCTAAAAAGGTTGGTTGCAAAAGAGTCTGGTGTCAGATTTTCTAGAGTAAGTTATTGCACATAACAGCACATGGATGTTGGTTGATAGACGTACACTCGTTCCATTGAAAGTTTTTGTCATGATATTTCAACAATCAATTTACCAATAAAGACTCGTATCTCCACTTTCTTTTTAGAATTGTAATTTAATTTCAATTAGGAACACTCCCAACCAAGCCAATGAGAAAAAAATAAAAATAAATACTATTTTTTTAGTTTCGAACCTTTTCATTTACAGGAAAGTATTTCTCGAATACTGGACATGTATTTTATCCCGTGAGTGCTTTGGTACCATTCTAGTTCACTATTTATTTTGTAACGTAGCTATAGTTTCGATTCTATTATCATGTAGTTGCACACGAGTAATAGGAATAATACCTTACACCAATTGTTTTAGGTCACTGCTTCGTAAGCACGCAAATGTTTTAGCCCAATCACAATTGTACAGTTAATTGCAATTATGTACCTTGAATCTAATTTTTTATTTATTTAATTTTGTCTGTAGCAAGAGAGCTTCTTGGGTTATGAGTTGAAAATATAATATCTTTAGGAAAAATGTATTTAATAACACCAGACTTAAACGGCAACGCTGGTAACCAAAGGAGCCTTCACGTCTATTTATCTTCACGAGATTAATCAAAATGCCCGCATAAGACACGTTACTAATTACAAACATTGAGATATTAAGTTCGTACACCGTGTTTCTGAACTGATGATGATGGTAAAATACTGTCTATCGGGCGTAACGTGTAGTTTTTTCCGTCGTAGCGTTTTCCCTCAAAGTAAGGAAAATAATAATTGTATGGGTATGATTACGAAAACTTATTGGTAGATATAATCTGAAACATGTATCATTAAATGTTTTCAGCCACCTATGATAAAGGGTGGATACCCGTCATTCGATCTCTAAATTCACATAATTATCTGCTTTTTTCTATGTCTCGCTACTCGATGTCATTTTTTTTATAATACATTAAAATCTATTTCTCCTTTAATTAATGCTTTACATAATGCTCAATAATAACGATCTTTATATAATTTCAGTTTTAGCAATCCTCCACCGCCGTTGGGATCAGGTCAAGACCCAGCAACATTGACGTGCGGACTTCCACCTACTTTCTGTACGAAGTCTCGGTACCGCTCTTTGGATGGTTCTTGTAATAATCTTCTTCAGCCGGCATGGGGTATGTCGCAGACACCGTATGGTAGACTAGCTCCATACAATTATGGAGATGGTACGTAAGTTTTAAAGTATAATATGCGAAATAAAAGAACATGACCGAATGTAAATGAAAAAATATTCAGATCTAGGAGTAAAATATATATGAGACTAGACCTATAATTTTTATTGATACAAAGAAATATTATGGATATCTGTAAAGGCCATGAGATAAGAAGATCCTCGTGATCTCGGATTATAGACTTTGAATAGATATTTTTTGGTGTCCCGATTTAAATTTACGATATTTGATCCGATGGTGGCTTCAAATACCACGTCTATCGACACGTAGAATTAAATTCCTGCGAATTCGATTTCGATTCGATTCGGTGAAGCACAACATCCTGATGGGATGATAGTAGGGCTTTCTCTACGCTCGCTTTGCTTGGTTAGCTACCACCCTCAAGTTGAAAATCTTTCGCCAAGCAACTGTAGGTGAGTTTCCGCAGCTGCGCTTGAATGCCAGTGACTCCAGGTTTAATGTGGTTACCATATAAGGTCACATAGCTACTCTAATACCTATGAAATATAAAAATAAAAGTTTATATAATTTATAATGTATATTGAAAATACATAATCCATTCTATTTAATCTAACTAATAATCGGTTTACCCTTGTGGATAGGTGAGTACTTGAAAGACCAGAAATAACAAAACCGAGTTGAAATATTTTCTTTTATTTATCACTAGCAATTTGCCGTGGCTTCACACGCATTTTCTATAAAGTAATGATCTGCGATTCTTTATTTTATACGTATATACATGTATAGAAGAAAAATTGGTTCATTGGCGAAAGAATTATGAATATTCATACAGATTTTCAGCACTTTAAGGATTGAATTTACAAAAATCCTTCCAAATTTTTACGGTCCTAGTCCCAATAGTTTGGGCTATTCATTGATCTGTCAGTTACTTATTCTTTTCTACATTTTTGTTTTAAGAAATGCTTGGTGTTCCATTAGCAACCATTTTATAATCTGCCACGACTGATATTTGTTTTGAAAATGAAACCTGGTATCGCTAATATTGCCAAACTTTTTATTACCATAACTTTTAATGTATTGTTGTTGATTAGTTCTGTTGAAACGTTACAATGACAACGTATTGGTTTTTATACTCCGACTCTTTGACTCTGGCAATGTTGATTATTTATTAACCAATGGATACCTATAGCGATCAATTTTAGAAAAACAGCAATAAACTAATATATCCAATTTCGATTTATCTTTGAGATGTGCCTAGAATGAACAACAATTTAGAAAGTTTCTTGACACCCATTCCGATATTGTAACTCTTTATCCTTTGATTATCTCTTCGTGTCAATTTTTTAAATTTGAAATGGGAAAAGTTTTCATTTGATTTACATTAAGTTTTCACACAAAGATAAGGTATCGACATGAATAATGTATCGTATTACCATATACGTGTGAACGTACCTTTGTTTGAAACAAGACTTTGTTTTTGTTTTTTTGAACGAAATAAAATTACGATTTAGCCAGTGTTGTATTTTTTATTATACCAAGATATAGTGACGGAAGTGTACTTGATGGTGTAGATAGTACAATTCAAAGATAATGACAATTACAGAGATATTTATAAAGCGTTAGTAGCCGCTATCATGCCGGCCTGCATGCATATCGGTAACTGAGTATAGACTGGTTGATTCCGCAACATAGCAAACCTAAAAAGTAGTTACTATGACGACATTATTGCTCTATGTATGAAGGTACAGCCGGTTACAGATGCCTCTTGATTATTGAATTTGGGGAATCTTAGCGAATTTGCATACCACTGTGGCGGGTGTTACGTCTCATGTGTAGTGATCCTGAATCAGTCGTAGATACCACTGGACAAATAAATGTTTACAAATCTGTATAAATAAAAATAGATAATGAGTTACTGAAAACTGCAATAGTCTTGCAACATTTAAACCTACATTAATTAATGACGGATAAACAAGATAAGTCTAGATTACAGTAGTTTGTATTAGGAGAGATCTAGACTCAAAAGTGAACTGAAACGTGCTAATGCTGATGTCTGGTAATTTAAATAGCTAAAAACCATTTGTTGAATGTATGTAAGCACATCGCTTCAGAACAGCTGCGTATATCTGGCTAATTCTTTTTTGTTGTGTTTGCAGTTATCAAGATAAGGTTCATATGAAAGAAAATGTTTGGAAAGTCATACAAAAACTTGATAAATTTGCATGAAAAAATCTTCATTTAGAAAAGTTCTTAAAATATTGCCGAGGAACGTACAATCTAGTTCGTTTTTTGATTAAGTATAATTTGAGAATAGAAGCTCATAAATGCACAAAAAATGCCGAGACAGTCATAAGGATTGTGATTTGAAAACTCAAAACAACGGAATAACTGCGTAATTTTTTAAATTTCCAATTCACTTGTAGTCTAAGTTATTTGAATTTCATAATTTAAATTATTCTGATTGTTTAATTATTCTGATTCATTGTTCAATTATTTTGATTGTTGATTCTGATGGTTTTCACATCTATTGGCAGCTCGAACAAAAATGATATACATTTTTATACAGCTCATTAATTAATCAAATATAATATGATGGGCTGCACAAGCTCAATTTAAAGTATGAATATTGCATATACACATCGCTAGTCTAGCGCAAGAGCAAAACGTCATGAGCATGTCGAGGTCACCGGTGACGCGAACCCCAAAACTTTTCCGCTACCAAAAATCGCGCAATGCGGCTAAAGTACTTTTCACTTCAAAGATTATATTAGATGCATGCTCCTTTTTCGTAATTTCTAATATATATATATACAACACAATATTCCAAACGGCAGATGCGACAACCTTCCTTTGAATCTTTCTGAATCGTTTTATCTTATCTCTATAAATTAAGATGTCTGTCGTACATCTAGATAAAAGGATTCGTTTGTATACGGACCATTTAGTTTGAAATATTAGCCGATTGAATATAATATTAGGTAATGATACAAAGCCATTTTTTATTTTTGCTCGTGTATCATAATTGTATTACAAAATCGAAAGAGATTGGCAGTTAGATTATTTATACGTACGGGTACTCTATCAAGCTCTAATGCGAGCCCAAGTGTACATCTACATCAATCAAGCCGTCATTCCATTTAATATGTATATTATTTCGTTAATTATCGGTATACAGTTTTAGTTTTTTTTAAACTCGATATTACTTTAGTTTTTATTTTAATTCGATTAAAGAAAAATGTGAATTGATTTTACAAATTCAAGTAATATTACTTCGGGTTAATATTACATATAAAATAAGTATCGATCAAAATAGCCTCAAATTTTGGTCTGTGTATACATAATTAATTTTTTCTTGTGGCTTCGCTCGCTTTAATGTTTATTTCACCTATCCTTCGGGAGCAGTAGTTTTTTTATACATGAACGGTACCCATTATCATTTGCTGTACGTCTGACTATGTGTATGGCAATCTTCATAATGATCGATTCAATAGTTGACGCGTGTATGTGTAACAAACAAACAAGCAAGCTTCACATTTATAATATAAGTTTATACTGAATGTTATTCAGTAAGTCATCTACGTGTAAAATATCTTATCATACATTATTAATTCACATGTTTCAAGGAAAATATAATTTCAATAATAATGAACTTCTCACAAGGCCATTCAGTTTCAAGCTACGCACACACTTATAAACTAAATAGGCGATATACGTACATATAAAGATATTTAACACCTGGCCAAAATAACCAATCAGCTCTCTACAGGCAGTCAAAGCATATATTTTCACAATGTTTATACCCATCATAACAAAAATCACAGACAAAATCAAATCACTGATAAAAAAAGTGAGTTATGTTCGAAGCGCAAGTCCCCGTTTGGTTGGTTCAATAGTAAGGGTTAATTGTACACGTTTTAAATATTACGTGATGTAATAACGCTTACAGTTCTCTAAGTCTAATGAAGTCGAGCGAAATAAACGTAAGTGTTATATAAAAGTAAAGAAAATGTTTTATTTCAGGAATAAGCTCATGGCCTCGTTCGAGCAGCGGTAATCCATTGCCGAATGCTCGTGAGATCAGCTTGCGATTGTTCCCCGATAAGCAGCTGATCGATCCTATATGGAACCTAAATGCGCAACAGTGGGGTCAAATTATTACACACGATATGTCTCTCACTGCAGGTGTAGCACAGTCTCGTAAGTAGAATTAATTGTGTAAACATAGTCATAGTAATCATCGTTTTACTACCTTGTACCAAAATATTTTGTTATAAAAATACGAGAGTTTGTACGTCGTATTTTTATGGGACTAAACAGCACTTCTTTAGAAGTAGTAAATTATTATATGCGTATGCATATACATTTGTACAGTATCCGTGGTGCCGGCAGAGTCGAATAGCACCACCCCATATCTTCCCGTGGGTATCGTAAAAGGCGATTAAGGGAGTGTGAGATAGTACTGGTTCCTTGTAACCTTCTCACCGTGATACTGTACCATCTATCTGAGTCATTGTCCGGACGTAACGGTTCCCGTTCCACTGGGTCTAGAAAAACAAGGATGAGTATGTGCACCTGTGTCTTGTGCGTACACTTGTGCATCTTAATATATTCTGCGCATCTGACCGCTTTCATTACTGGACTTGGTCGCCATGGCAGAAATCGGTCGGAATCATCATCATCATTCCAATTATGGGCATGACAGTCTGTGCAGACACTAGACAGCTGCTTAATTGGACATGTTTATTATCGTACTACACAAGTATATAATTATTTAGTAGTCTCAATAATAAAATTAATACAAAATATTATTAGTTATCAAATTACTATTGAATGATAATCAATGAGATATTTTTGGGGATAACAAACTTACCAATCTTCATATTATAATTACATACATATATGTGACGTAATCTTGTTTAAAATATTAGTCTGTTTGTCAAAACATTAAAAGTCCTGGTCGGATATGTAAACAATTGGATACCAATATATATCATATTAGACATTGTGAAACAACTTTTTCCTATACTTTTTACAATACCGCTTATAGTAAAAGTTCCGTTTAAATAAGTCGGTACAAGATAAAGAAGAAAAAATAAATGAACCTTAACTTGAAGGCAAAAAGGTTGTTGGAAATGTACTATTTGGAAATATTAACTCTTAGAACTATCAAAAGTTAATCAATGTTTAAATAATACTGTCAAAAAGATTTTAAAACACATTGGTTGCGTCTACTTATATTTGTTTTTGAAGCGAATCTTTGTATTCATATATTAAAGCTTATGTCGCAGTCAGACCTTTCGGTGACTCAAAACATCGTGATGAATAGATATCATGATTGGTAGGCCTTTTTTTAAACCTACTTGACTAGCTACCACTTTCAAGTAGAAAATCTGTCGCTAAGCACTAATAAGTGTGGTCCGGCAGCTTCACATGAGAGTTAGTCCTCCTCTGGGTTTGTCGTATTTACCATCTTGGAATCGTCATTTAACATCAGGTGAGGTTGTAATCAAACGTAAAAAAAACAAGTATAAAAAATATCACATTGTGGTCAAACGCTAAATCTATAATAAAGTATAATAAAAATCGAGCATAAACTTAAAGCATTCTTAAATTATAACGTACGGTGATAAAATCCAAATTAGAACTTTTCCCGTCATCATTTTCAATTTTTTCACGTATATTTTACAAAGATCTCTATTTTTTATTTACTGCATTACAGAAATAATTATACTCTATCTAGTGATAAAAACAGTGCAGTCTCAATGACCTTGGTGATTGTCAAAAGATGTATATTCATAGACTGCCAAAAGTTTGCCTAACTGCCTAAAGTAAATCGGTAGTTGTGAAATGCTTGGCAACAAAATGAGTGAACGTTTTTTTTTTAATCTAAAAGTAAACTACGATTTATCTATAATTAGAGTAAATTAATACTTTACTATCAGAATTAAGCACAGGTGGATTAAGTCTTTAAGATTATAAATCGAATATTTTTTTTTTTTTAATCTAAAAATTTTACTCATAGACTTATAACGGTTTTATAAGGAACACGTGCTATTAAAGAAAATGCTGAATTACTTGGTGGATAACGAAACAGGCGAATAAGAAGTCAATGTCCTGGTAATGGATGTTAAGAGTTCAGGAATAAAAGTATCGTAAATACTGTGGTATTGACTAATAAATAACTATTTTATAATCAGTATAATATCGCTGAATGCTACATCGATTGTCTTGCTTGAGTTTAATATCAATTGTTACTGTTTCTTTACTAATTATAGTTTTTTTATTCATTTTAACCTTAAATTGTCTAGGGTGTGTTCTTATAAAACTGTAGCTTATTACGTACGTAATAATGAAATAAAACAATAACTTCGTTTTATCAAAACTAGTATCTAAATATTATAATGTCTCTTACTTTTATTGTCTAAAATATTTTTTCAGCGAGTTACAAGAACTTGAAATTCAAATGTTGTAAGTCGATTCAATATTTTTTCTGTATGTTCATACATCACCTAATAAAGTAGGTACCAGTGATTTAATCATGTGATTGTGTGTGATGACTAATATCGTGTATCTTAGAACGAATTTCGAATATATATTTAATTATTTTATACGCGCTTTGTTTAAGAGCTATAAAACGCCACCGTTTTCCGTTTGTTAAGTTTATTCCCGACATGACTAACGATGCGTTGTTTGTGTTTTAGATATAAAAGCAACTTACTTTAACGGTAATTTAAACCTTTAACGACCACCTGTTTATGTGTAAGGTAAAAATTACAACTTGAAAATTGAGATAATGGAAATGTCTTACTCTAATAGTCTTATCGTACATTGTAGTTAAAGTAAGTAATTTTCTCCATGTGAAATGGGATATGTTCTAATTTCCTGTGCAACTTTTACCGTTAACACAGCTTGCTTATCTATGTGTATGATAATAAAAAAAACTGTTGTTGTTTTAATAGTTTATTAAAGTATCATAATATTTTCTTTCAACTATTGTGGTGTTAATTTTGATTTTATTACTGAAGGTTAAAAATGAATCTACAGGAGATTCGTCACAATAAGACGGACTAAATAGAATGAGAAGTATGTTAAATGGGTTTATTAATCCTGTGAAATTTTGAATCGAAACTACGAGAATATTAAAATAATTCTGTATTCTCTTAGCGTGGCTAGTCGTAAACCCGTCCCATATGTAGAAAGGCTGGGTTTAGAACATTTAGAAGTTACGTGTAACTGGAGTTTCTTAAATTTGTCGTACCTGTCCTTCGCGGAATAACCAGATTACATTTGTACATGTGTGTGTGTATCGTATTGATTTAAATAATATAAATGTAATTTTACTAATTATTATTGTTCCACTTTATCGTAGACTGTAATTTGTTGATCACGTATTTACAACGAATTTTTGATTTTGTAACAAGCCAGTCATCAAAAATAATTTACTGAACATCTATATGTAGAAGATATAGCCTCTTAAACAAAAAAAATATATACTAAGATACTTTTTTTTCGTATACATGACCTTAAAATAATCATTTGAACCCTAAAATTGTCTAGAAAAATATAGAGGTAATTTAACATTACATTTACTAATCTATAATTTGTTTTAACAAAATTAACAACAATTCAATAATATAGATGATAGTATTCTTACTAATTCTCTCTAATGCTATGCACAGATAAAGATCAGATCACATGCTGTGACGACAACGGACAGCTTGCGATAGACGCGACGACGAATCCGTCTTGTGCACCTATCTTAATACCTCCTAATGATCCGATACACGCACCTCAAGGAACTCAGTGTATGAACTTTGTAAGAACTGGCACCACAAGGGACAGAGGCTGTACAACGCCTGATACTGTTGCTGAACCAGTAAGTAATTAGATGGTGAAAATAATATATGTATATACTAAACTACAGTGTCGATGTAACCGTTGACATATCGAAGCCATTACATGGCGCTTCATTACATCAACTTAAATAGCTTTCTACCGATTGTTCTCATTTCAACAAATAGTAATTTAAAGTAATAATAATAGGAAGAAATAAAATTAAAAGCGTGCGGGGTTGCGGGCACATTTATGTATACAAATAAACATAAGCCGGGATGTTAATTTATCCAACTGAGTTGTTCAATGTTTACTTTCGTTCATGGTCGTTCTGGGAATCTATTCAAACAAACATCAAGTACATAGGAATAAAGGTAGTATTGTATAAAATTGTTTATTTCAGTAAAAAACGTTTGAATTACTAAAGAGCTTCTACAAGTGTGTCACTTATACGATATAAAAAAATTGCTTGTAATTTAGATCTCTACCGTCACGGCCTACATGGATCTGTCATTGGTTTATGGTAGCAGTGCAAATCAAGCAGCATCCTTGCGCTCAGGCTCTGGAGGAAGACTTCTTACCTTATATAGAGGAGGTCGAGAGTGGCCACCCCAGGATCCTAACGTCACTCTTACCTGCGAGTCCGCACAGTCACCTACGGAACCATGTTATCTGGCTGGTGAGTTATTCAAAAACGATTTGCGAGATATAATACAACAGTTAAATTATCGAGATCTATAATACTGATAACAATTGTCGTTAGTATAAAATCTGTGTAAGATTCTTATTACTAATGTATTATTCCTTAATAAAATGACTTCTGTGGTGTTACCGTATTGTGACAACATAGTAATGAATAACACGGACAGTAACCGGCTGTTTATTGTGACGTCACAATATTTTATGACTTAATTATTGACTAAGATATTATTTAAGGGATATATGAACGGCGATCAAAGGCAAGCGCTGAAGTATAACTGCAATCGATTGCATTTTAATTTGATAAATACTTTTATTATATCAGGGCAGTGCCAACAAATGTTCAGTCCACTAATGATGAGCGTTAAGTGAAAATTGGCACGAATCAAACGCTGCTCCCTTCATTCTTGGATTAGTTTAGCAGTAGAAAATTTCAATTAGACTGTTCCCACGAGGAAACTCTTTTGAAGCCACAAAATCAACGGCTGTCTAATTACTTTCGTAGGAAATACCTTTTCCTTTCTTTTAACGTTTCTAATTAGCTGGATCGAATTGAGTGCACAAGACCTCATTTTAAAATCATTCAAACATTTTACTAAATATATGTAGATCTGATTATACCCGGTATCAGAATGTATATATTTAATGTCGAAACAATAGTGTTGAAGAACTTCCATAGTAATTGACAGATATCAACAAAAGAAATATAACATATACAACTAGAACTCAGAAAATAAAGTGGAAAATATTCTGCGTATAGGGACAAAGGACGCTTTATTCTTTGTACGTACTTCAGAAAGAGAAAAAGATCGCGAATCACTACATATTATAAAACAAAGTCGGCCGCCGCGTCTCTCTGGATGTTCGTGATAAACTCAAAAACTACGGAACGGATTGTAATGCGGTCTTCACCAATAGATAGAGTAATTCACGGGAAAGGTTTAGATATATAATTTGTCTTTTTAGCTTTTTTTGTAAATTGGTTAAATTATAGTGATAATTGTTAAAAGAATCGAAAAAAGTCAAGCCGCCTGGGAGCTTTTGTCGAAAGCTCTGCCTAATCAATTTGAGATGTAACAAAACAAGGCATACTGAGATATTCATTCCTCTTTTATAGATCTGTAAAAATGTCTACGACGTTATATACCTATCTTTTTAGGATAACTTACTATATACATCTATCTTCTAAAAATGGTCACATCTAATGAGGTAATTGGAAGGCTATTTAGACGGGTACAATATTAATCCTTATCAAATATAATACATTAGTTACCTTGAGCATTTTATGCACATAAGTATCTATTTTTTATTATCAGGGCAGGACAACGTCCGTCGAGCCTGCTAGTATAGAATAATAGTCGATATACTACAGGAGGTAAAGAAGATATAAATATAATTAAATTTACAGGGGACATCCGGGTCAATCAAAATCCCCAACTCACTGTATTATCAATCATCCTGCTTCGCGAACACAATCGTATCGCCGATATATTGAGCCATCTGAACCCTTATTGGGACGACGAGACCATTTTCCAGGAAGCGAGGCGTATCCACATTGCCGAAATCCAGCAAATCAATTATTATGAATACTTGCCCATATTCCTTGGTAATAATGCTTTTAATTTGATATTATTTGATTAAAGAGTGTTCAGTGTACTGTAAAAATTGAGGAAGTTTTTTCGTGTAAGTTTTTTCGCTTGGTCAGTCGTAACTTGTTGATCTTATTTAATTAAGCCTTGAAAGATTTTTTATTTACGCTTATGAAATCCAGTTTGTAGAAATTTGATTACAGTGTTCCGCAACGTCGACGATTGCCTGCGATTTGTTCAGTAAAATAGTCCAAATAGGTTTTCTTTTTGATACAGGATGTGTTTTCTTAAGGTGTCCATGATTTTTATATGAATATTGTACATAATGAATTATTATAAAATGCCAAAATATACTTTTTGTTTATGAAATAAGAGTACGTATTCTAAACATGTTGTTGAATACAGGAATTAATATTCAGGTCAATTATTTGCATGGTGGTTCAGTTTTTTTTAAATCCTACTGGCTAGCTATCGTGATCAAGTTTAAAATCTGTCGCTAATCACCTATAGTTGTTTTCTGGTAGCTACATTTGAAAGTTAGACTCTTTAACCTGTTTACAATTTCTAAGAGATCCACCCTACTTAAATCCTACGAGATTTAACAATACTTAATGATTAACAGTTATTATTATTATTATTGTTATAAGTACCTGAATAGTAACTAAGGCAAATATAGTTATGGTATGACATCAAAATAAATTGTTTTATAACGACTCCAAAAGGTTGTTTTTGCTAACTGTATTCAATATAATACAACATTATTTTAATATTTTTACTACATCCAAAGGTGTCGAGAACATGGTGAAGAACAAGCTAATTTACCCGGGAGCACACGGTTACATCAATGATTACAATCCTCACGTGGATCCTTCAGTATTGGACGAGCACGCCACAGCCGCTTTTAGGCATTTCCACACTTTGATCCGAGGTTATTTGAAGTACGTCTTTTACTATTATTCCGATTTGTTTTTTTTTTTAATTATAATCTGTTGCTCATAATATTAATTAATGTATAGTAAAAAACATTATAAATAGGTTTAATTTAACTATTCGTTTAGAATGAATAATTTGATATAATAAAAGTGGTAAGTCTTACTTAGTCTGAGCAGAAAAACAGTTAAAAATTGTTTTTTTTTTTAGGTTGATATCTGAGAATCGAAACTTAATCGGGGCAGTTCGTATGAGTGACTGGTTCAACAGGCCATTACTTCTTGAAATTAACAATTCGTTTGATAACTTGGCACGGGGTCTAACGGTCCAAGAACAAGACTTCAGCGATCAGTTTTGGGATACTGAAATAACACAGTTTCTTTTCAAGTAAGTCTAAGAAAATCATTTCTATATTATTTCACCTTTTTTTATTAAATCATTCAAAATATGATTCTACCGACTATCAAATATCTGTTCTTGTACCTTTATCTAGTTTGTATGCAAATTTGTCAATCACTTATTGAATCAAAGAAATTGCAAGCTTAATGGATGCCAGCGAGAATGAAATCTACGACTTCCGTCAATTTAGTCCTTATTTATGAGGCTATCTCTTTATTGTAACTACACTTAAAAAGCAATTTTATACCTTAAAAATGACTTCAGTTTAATGGAAGTACTTTTCTGAATTAAATAACTGCAAGCTGCTGAAATGGGTTGATTTTTTTTTGTTACTGTTTATTATTTATTATTTTTTTTAAATAGCAAGTAAATTATTTTGTACTACATTATCAATTGTGGTCACAGGTAGAAATTTGCCAGAAAACATGGTCTCGCAAAAGTATTAAAAGTAACATATACAATATATAATTTAAATGAACCTAAAAAGAAGTTATCTACCTCTCACACTTAGTACAGAACGAGATTTATGTGATGAGTATGGTTATTTTGAAGTATAAATTATCTAAAAAATTATCTATTACCAATGTACGTGTGGAATGCTATGCCTCAATTACAAAACGCGCCCGAAAAATAAATTGTACCATCACCTTACAATTAGAATAAATCGCTGGCGCTTATGTTTCCGGACCGCCGACAGAATACTGGCTTCCCCCACGCGGCGATCGATCGTGCCACCGGCGCTCGCGCACCCCCATGCTACTCCCATACTTGCGTGTATCGCCACGAAGTTTTGTCTATGGTCAGACTAAATGTAGATGTGGGAAGATATTATCGTTATGCGTTACGAACTATCGGATTGCGTGACGATATACACAGCACGATAACTGGGGCCGCGGTTTCAACACACATCAAAGGCACTTGGAGACGCTAATTTCGAGTTACTATTGAAATGACAATGGTATGCAAACGTTATTCTATGTCTTTATGGGAATTAATTGTGAGGTTACTTTTTAGCGGCACAATTGACCGAAGCTTCGTCGCGCAGGTATGGGACTAGCATCATCCTCCTACTCACGCACATACCGTACTGGAGATTAGATCTATCGCGCGCGCTAATTCTTGTATTAATCATTTACGTAAAAGGGTGTATTTCTTTCTGTGCCTTCTTTATTAAATTTCACTTGCGTAATTCTTTCTTCGTCTACTAAACTGTTTGTGCACGTCCTCTTTATATGTGGGAACGAGAATATAATAATATATATTATATAATATTATATTATATAATAATATATATATAATATATAATGATATACATCGCAGACGACATACGTAGTCCATTTTTCTTTGGACGGTTGTATACGACACTTCCGTTTAGTGGTAGACAAATGACATTGTATAAGAAAAAAATATTTTTAAATCTATTGTTTCAGGAGATAAACCATTTTAAAAGGTCATATATATTCATCTGAATACTGAATATTTGTGTTAAAAATCTCCTTTGATTTTCTGTTGAAAACATATTTGTGTTTTTATATTTAAAAATATATATTTTAAATGAGACATGTTCTATGTCACAGTTTGGAAAAAAAGGCGATGTAAAACGCATGTAAAATCTGCAAATATATTATTTTATTATATACGTATATTTCTTCTAGTCGACTGACCAAATAAGAATCTGAATTTAACAATTTGGATGTCTTATCATTTGTATGTTAAAGGTATCATGTTCTAAAATAATATTGACTAAAACTCAGTTACTATTAATTCCGAAGTATAACGATATATTTATTGATTTATTATTATGGAATAGTAAACATGTTCATATTAAAGTTTATATGACCCTGACGCGACTTATAAATTTGGTAATTGTACACTTACGAGCTTATGAATATTTAAGATACAATAAGCTCGTAAAGACAAGATCATAAGCAATAGTTCAAGGACCATTATGACGTAAATTTATTTCTGCGCAAATGGGCGCTGATTTATGACTATGGTAATGCAAAGGATTGTGTTACGAAACTACTTTGAAGAGTACATTAGATGAAAACTTCATTCGTACCCGGTTGGAAGTGATCAAAGAGATGTCACTAGGGAATGAAAGGTTATCTACGTGTTAACTTATATTAAAGCTTCTTGTTTGATGTCGTTGGTACATGGTACATAAGTTTGCCTATCTCCAGCTTTGAAGTCTCACACTCTAGAACAATCGCTCTGTTCAATACGGATGGGCGATAAATTTATAGGTTAAGGGCGTACCTTTTCACGTTACTGTCATAATATCGAAAATGGAAGTTCATTTGTATTTTATATAACGTCTGGTTTTATCCCGTGATCTCGCTTCCATGTCTTCCATTCTATTAAATATGAGAGGTATACTATCTCTTTCTATCTTTATGCTTTTTTGATCGTTAAAAGTATAACAAACTACCAGACATATATAATATTTTAATGTATATTAGTAAATATGTTGGTAGATAATTTATTCATATGTATTATTGATAAGTAAAATTAGTTTTATAAATAATAAATATTATAATTACATTTTACAGTTTCAAAGAAAATCGATAAAATCTATAGTAATGTTAATAATAAGTAATAGTAAGTAATAAGTGAATTAAACAACTGATAATTCATTGTTAATTGGTTTTGTAAAATCACAATTGTTTTACAAAACAAAATACGAGTACAATTACGAATCAGTGTGTTACTAATACAATATAAAATACAATTCGAATGGCTTATCAATATATGTAAGTAAATCTAGTAAGATGAGTTGTAATTTTACAAACTTCATGTGGTAATTAATTCTAGACGTATTGTAATTTTACCAAAAATCGTGGAGACAGTTTATGGTGTTGTTGAAGCCATCCCAAATATTTGTATGAGATGTTTTTCTTCTCTGCAGACCCTTCACCCGTACCGTTTCCTGATTTCCTTTCCTTATTACTTGAAAAAAATCGATCAAAACTAGTACAGCTTATATACAATATTAAAGTGAAAAAGACAAGATATTGTTACTACATTTAGCTAGTCACAGCTAATTGTTAATATATATTTTTATTATTATGATTTTTCTTTTAATAACGGGTTTTTATATAAAGCTATATTAGTAACTTGAATTTCTTGTTGAGACTATAGTATTCTTTATGGCAGTTTCATTATTTTCTTTCGTGGCCATTTTTATCTCGTAATTCTACAATGTACTGTGGCAGAGCTGGGCATGAGACGTTGTAATATAACATTACAATATTCACTGATATACATACATACACACACATAATATACATACATCGTGATGAAACCGTAGAATGGAGGTAGGTAGAGCTTTTTCTATGTCCGCCTGGCTAGCTTTTTTTTTTTTTTTTTATAGGGGGCAAACGAACAGGTGGGTCACCTGATTGTAAGTGATCACCGCCGTCCATAGACTCTAGCAACACCAGAGGAGTCGCAAGTGCGTTGCCGGCCTTTTAATATTTGTGGGCCTCCGGCGCTGTCACTGACCGAACGAAACGCAACAGTGCAAGCACTGTTACTTCACGTCGGTCTTCTGTGAGAGGGTGGTACTGTGAAACCAGTAATAGTTTCAGCGTAGCTCTACCACCTACAACCTACCTACACCTACCTACGACCCTCAAGTTGAAAATCTGTCGTCAAGCAGCTGTTAGTGTGTTGCGGCTGCTGCACTTGAGAGCCAATATCCTTCTAGGTTTAGGGTGACTACCGTCTTAAACCACATCATCATTTAACATCTGATGTAATTGTAGTCAAACGTTAACCTATAAAGTATTAAAAAAAAACATAATTACAAAGTTTAGACGCTAACGTATGCAAACGGTTATATTGCCATAACAATTATTCATTCTGAATAAAATTTATATGTTTATAGAGGAAGTCACAGGCGATTGTTTGTTATTAATATGATAGTAAAATTCACTTTTATGAGTTGGGATATAAGATTATTTCAATAAAATTATTGTAATATCGTACGAAATGTCATTGTATGAATATTGATTACTTTCCCAGTTTAAAAAAAAATGTCCGCGTTGCCTTTACAATCTAATAGCAACGTTTTACCAATTCGGATAATCATGATAATTGTTGATCTGGTAGTTTGATGTGTTATATCTGGATAGTACATCCAAACCCCTTGGCCTATGGTCTGGTATGATAGAATATGCACCATCATACTCTTTGTTGTGTAAATGAAGTACTGTATAAAATATAACCTATGCGTAATTGAACTTAGGGTTTTGTAATTTTTTGGTTTCGACTTGCTCCATGTTTCTGTTTCATTTGTGACAGGCGCAATAATACATTCGGCGGTGATTTACGTGCTACTGATATCCAACGAGGCCGAGATCATGGACTTAGCAATTATGCGATCACTCGTGGCGCTTGTGGCCTCTCTGTGCCTAAGACCTTTGAAGACATGAAGGACTTCATATCAGAAGAGGTGAATACACGAAGTGTTTATTGCTCAACATACTACTTTCCACTAAATTGTTTCTTGTTTTTTTTTTTTTACAAATAAATGTACACAATTTTTTATGGTTAACAGAATGTGAATATCCTACGCGGCTTATATGAATCTCCCGAGGATGTTGAACTTGTTGTAGCTGGTTCTTTGGAGCAAAATGTGCCCGGAGCTCAGGCGGGACCAACATTCTTGTGTATTTTAACCGAGCAATTCTATAGGACACGTGTCGGTGACAGATACTTCTTTGAAAATGGACCTCATTCAGAGGGCTCGTTCACAATTAGTAAGTATATTTTGTAAAAACATAAGTAACTACTGTTTCCCTAATTAAATATAATTTTTGGTATTTATTTAATCTTTAACAGTTTTATTAACATTATTAAGGTATCCAGGCAAGGCTCCAGTTGATGTATAAAAAGCGTCAGTAACTGAATAGTTGAAATTCTTTGAAAATAAATGTTTCTGCGGACATTTTATAAGCATTATGTATAAGTGTTAATCATTTTTCATATATTACGATCAGGAATAGTTTTATTCATTGTTGATTTATGATCTTAATTTATATCTAGGAATTAAATTTTGTAAAAAACATATAAATTAATAACATTTATTATATAAAAAAAACAGTCGATGTATTGCTTAATTTATAAAAAAGAAGTATGATAAAAAATCAGACTCTGATAAAACAAGAAATCCATATAAAACGAGCTATGCTTACAATGTCATAGCGAAGTAATAAACGAATAACTGTTTAATGTAATTATTATCACAAATTCTATGGAAATAACGACATTCCATATCAAGCCTTCTGCATTTCGTCACAGAGACTAAATTTAAAGACAAAATAAAAATGTTTCTATATTCTGGGTAAAATTTGCTATCTTAAATCATAAGTATGAAAAAAACTACGATGCAAATTGTTACATTGATTACAGCCTGCTTCGTTGGACATTAAAAAGAATAGCAAAGGGTCAATAGAATCCAAAAAGTTAGTAGCCTTGAACCATCTACGAAAAAATCTACATCGTATGGTCATAGACATGTGACGATATGTTTTGACATCATTGGGCTTCAATGTACTGCATTTTAACTGTATATAGATAAAATATGTATGTTGTTAGCTTAGTAGAAGGATATAATTATTGTGCCCGATAGAGTTGCGACTCTGCCATAGCGGCACGTTTAGAGTGGTCGCGTTCCGAGAACTGTTAGTCTATACTGAGTAGTAGTAGTGTATACAACAAATAAACATGTTGGATGGGTAGTCCCGTAGAACTGTAGTGGCCTTGCCAGGCTAACAGTGTAGGTTAGTTCGAAAAAAAAAACATGTTGGATGGTAGGGATCTATACTCGAGCAGGTAGCAACCGCTGTTGCAGTCACTCTCTTTAGGGTTGTCGCGTTTAGCAGTGTGTACTTATCAACTGTAAGGCTTACGAGCCGGCATAACTGTGGTGACTAACACCGTAGACCTGGATGATTATCATTGTTAGACGTCACAATGGTGTACTACTATAAACAATAATCACAAATGTTTGTAACCCACTCAGGGTTAATCTATATAAATGGAAATAAATTGTCAAACGTTTGTTAGTGTATCATTCTAGAACGATTGCACATATTTGGCTAATTCTTTTTTTGTTGTGTTTGTAATTGGTGAGGACAAGTGTTGTAGTGTATTTTTTTTTAATCGTACATAGAAGTGAAAAATGTGGATTAAAAATATTCATACAACAGGTGAGTGAGTGAGGCAGAGGACAGTAATACCTTCAAAATATTGACAAATTTTTGGATAGGTTCAGTAGCTCAGTTTCCATTTTGTTTCATTAAATGGCCGTAATGTAACGGGAAGATTTCGTTACCACAACCGCGCAAAGTCGTGGTGTGCAGCTAGTAATAATATTAAACAACAGAACGGATTCATAAGAGTAAAATTATTATTAACTTCTTTACCACTGCAGGTCAGTTAGAAGCAATACGGCACGGCGCTTCAATGGCGAGACTGCTTTGTGACAATGCTGATGATATACACATCATGCAGCCAAAAGCTTTCCAGCAAATTTCTCACGGGTAAGTTACAGAGTATATGTTCAAACAAAAATTCATCCAAAAATACTTTATTATAACTATAGCTCTATTGTTTGGAGTTTTAGTGGAATTTATATTGTATTCATAATCTTGTGTTATTTGACTCTACATTTTGTAATATTAGTGGCGTTTTACGTTATATAATTCGGTTATTATAAACAAGTGAAGTGGAAGGGAAATAATACCACGGAGCATAAATTCTGCCACAAAAACTCTATGGAAAGTTCTAACAAGAGAACCACCATTTTGTTAGAATTTACATTATCACAAGTCACTAATTCTAGAATTGGCAACAAATTGCGAAATGACGTCTCACTTGGCTGTATGGTCTAGATACCTTTGCCTTTTCTTTAGAATGAAAAAAAAAAACAGAAACCAAAAGAAAACTCTATAATGTTTATTTGGATTTATATTAATACGAACGAAGGATTTTTTGGCGGGATCTTGGTCTGGCATGTAGTGACTTTTATATTTTATTCATAATCTTGTGTTATTAGACTCTATATTTTGTAATATTGGTGGTGTTTTACGTAATAGTGTATTACGGGTATAGGTATAGGTATAGGTATAGGGTATAGGTAGTGTATTACGTAATCAGTTATTATGCACAAGTGAAGTGGATGGGAAATAATACCACGGAGCGTGCATTCTGAGATGCCACCAAAACTCCATGGAAAGTTCTAACAAGGAACCACCATCTTGTTAGAACATTATAATTATCACAAGACACTTACTTGAAACAAAACATTGACACTGGCAAATGCTTCTGCGGTGCCAAAATAAGAAGAAGAAGAAGAATACGAACGAAATAGACTTTATCTTGTATTATTTAGATAGCACAATATTTTATTCATTGTATAATTATTGTCAGAAATAACTTACTAATATTATAAAAGCGAAAGAAAGTTGGATTGTTTGTTACGCTGTCAGGCCTCAAGTAATCAACCGATCATCATGTAATTTTGTACACACGCTATCAGGAGTACAGAAAAGTGCAAAGTACTTTTCGTCCAGAAAAAAATATACTGTTGTATAAATTTGTAAATGTAGGTGTGAGAGATTCAAACTACATTAACGCGAGCCAATGCTAGTAATATATAAAAAAATAATTATTATTTATGTAATATATGTATATATAGATATTGGCTGGTATATTTGGGATTGATAAATTCCAACCTTATTCCTCATTGTGTATGCCTGTATACCTAAGTTTTAATCAAAAAAATGTATTGTAATTTAGTACAAACAAACTTGTGGGCGGTTACAACTGTACTGCGAAAAAAAGTTATTCCCAGAGCGCGTCATTAGTCTGATGGTTTTTTCCAGGTTGGCTAACGTATATTTTCTTTTGTAATAATAGTTTTTATTTTATTTCTGTTACAGGAATAAATTAATGCCGTGCGATAAACTACCCTTTGTCGATTTGAGTTTGTGGAAAGATACGAACGGAGGATACAAACGATAATTGTTTATTGTAATCGTCTTATAAGTATTTAAAATAAAACGGTTACTTAATCATTAGAAACGTTTAGCAAATAATGTTTTTTTTTTGTAACCTTATTCTCATTCAATTATGTAATTTAATTCAATGTTATATGAATAGAATATACTAACAACATGACTTATTGTTTCAGAATTATAGTCTTAGATTATTTATAACCTGCTTCTTAAAGATTCAAAAAACATTAAATTACCTACATTGAATGATAACTATAATAACTATACTCTGTAAATTGTAAATAAATGTAAGTATGAGTGACGTATAACAATACTTAAATATAATCAATATATAAAAGTTTTCATAATTTCTATAATAATAGTTGTTCTGCATGTGAAGAATAAGTAAGTGTAAGAACAGAAGTATCAAATGACGTCACTGATGATGGTATGTAAATAGTAGATATTATGTAAGAATTGTCTTAAGTAATTAATTGTATTGTAAGTAAAATAAATGTGTCATTTCAAAGTATTGTTTTATTTAACTCGTTTTTAAAGGACAACTCGTAACTATATTTTTTTAACTTTTACTCAACAAAATGTTAGTACAATATTTGATGGTTATAGAACGCAGCGCTCTGAAATGAGTTCTTGTGATTAATTATGTTAAAGGTTTGGCGTTGGATAAATTGTTATCAAATCATTTTAGCTTTATTTCTTAAACCTTGGCTCTTATAAAAAAATAGATCACGATAACTTTATTTAATAGGAAGAGATAATATAGTTTCAAGTAACTTCGATTTCTGTAAGCACTACGAGTTCAACGATGTGCGAAGTGGGGCAAGCGGTGTAGTGTAAGGTGAATTAAATGGAGAACATCGTTTAAAAAGTAAGTAAAGGATGCTTTTGTTTTCAATTTTTTTCATCTTTTTTCTCGGGCCATAATCAACAACGCAGACGAAGTCGCGGGTGCTACCTAGTTAAATATATATATACAACTTACTGTTTCGATTTGTTCATTATATTATATTCTTAAAAACAATGCTGTTTTCCAGTTTGAATTAGATCTTTAAAATAAACGGATTACGGCACTTGCTAATTTAGACATGTTGTTTTTGATATAATAAAATTGAATAATTAAACACTTTAATTCTAATGGAAAATAATGTTAGGAATAGAAATCATTCGTGATTTTAGGTAGTTATGATGTTATAGTTTTAAGAGATAATTTAAAGTGTCTTTTATCTTCAATAAACTAAAGTATTAAGAATTGAATTTTGTTATTTATTAATTTAAATACTTTACCTGTGACTACTAACGTTTTCTGAAACCCATTTGGTCTAACGTAATAAACTATATCGACTGAAGCTTTATACCTTTATTTATATATGTTCACAAAGTTTTATTGACTAAACTAAACTAGTTTGGGGTTAGACCTAAATGTGATTTGGAACAGATACATTTTGGAACGCTTTCTTTCTGGTTCATTAGGAGGAAGTAGATTTTATACGGCATAAAATGAAATAAAATTTTACACACCGATTTCTGGGTTTTAAATATATGTACGTTGTACAGTTAATACAGACCATTTAATTCTTAAATAATAAAAAAAAAATGTTTTCATCGGAGTTCTTATCGGGGTTGACTTCGATCCCCCATCGACGGTACCATTCGTAGAATTAAAATATGAAGTAATTTATAATTTACGAATATATATGTAGGAAGATGTTGATCAAATATAGTATATGAATGTGGCTTCCCTATTTCTTATAATACAATGGTCTTTATTTTTGATAAAATACTAATTAAAATTGAAATCTGATTTACTATGTTTAGTTTAGCTTAGTATGTTTATTATTTAGTCGAAAAAAAAGGATATTCTTAGGCGTCGAAATAAATATGGCAATGACATGCGAACTCTTGATATTCAAAGGAGCAGAGACCAAGGACTCTCTAATTACGTGAAGCCTATTCTGTGTGGTCTGTCAATACCAAAAATTTTTAGTCATGTTTTTTTTTTTTTTTCGAACTGACTTCACTTTTGACCCGGAGGCCTCTACAGATTTACCGGACTACACAAATGACGTTTTAGTCATGCTTGCGACATGCCTGCAACGGATATTATATTTTATTTTAATAAAATCTTTTTATATGAGATATATTACAAGAATATCATAACTTTCATGTTACAATGAAAAAAAAAAAAACTGAAAATCTATGTTAACGCAAGCGATGCCATGAGCAATCTAGTAAATAACTCTTTAACCCAGTATAGAGGACAAGCACTAAAAATGGTTATTATGACATTCCCATCAATGTGTACCATGTGCTATTGGCCTGATGAGCCTTCACAGCTCTACCGGACTGCTAATACGAGCGCTTAAGCCACTTTGCTGCTTGGCAACAAGCTCAAGGGTGCTAAAGTGGTCGAACCTCGGCTTGAGCTGTTGCCTTGGATGTAACACCGCGGATCTGTAGAAGCGAAACTTGTGTTATTGCCACTGAATCGCTAACGTATGCATAGATAAATACCAAGGTTATGTTATACTGTAACATAATGTATTATACGTGTTTAATTTATTTTTAAGCAATTATCGACAGCGTAAATATAGAACCAAAGTGATACCTTAATGATGTAAAATAAAATAACAAGCAGCTGGAATACATTATATGACTAAAATTTCGATATTAAAATGGCGTACACATTTATATTTTCCTTAGTTATAATGAAATTTTAACCTTTATCTAAATATCTGAATTTAATATACTAGATATATATATGTTGTTTATTTTTATATATTTATATCTGAAATTGATATACCTACACTTGACATCGTCCGAACGGTCACACCTAATTGTTTTTTCTCAGAGAAAGTTTTCCAATCAATTTTACTATAAGTCACCATTAAATAGTATTGCGATACAATTGTATTGTTCAAAAAGGTTATATTAATATGTTTTACAAGTAAATGTTGTATTCAACTATAATTAGATATGATAATAATCAAATTAAGTCTTCTTTCTTATCAGAAATATCGTATATGTTATTATATAATTATATTTATGAAAATTTGAGTGGGCGTACATTTGGGCACAAATAATATTTTTGTGATATGCATTTTGCAATAATTAGGTGCTAGATGGCGTTGTAGCGTATCAGCTTCGACGTCGTTTAATGCAGAGGTTCCCAATTTTTTTTTTCTCATAGACCCCTTTCAAAATTTTATTGGTTCCGGTGGACTTCCTGCAAGTTCAATACTACCATATGAAGTCAAGTAAATATTGTTAGTTCTTCACACTATTGGAAATATAACAATTTTCATAGACCCCCGCTTACTAATTATGCACCCCCATAGAGTCCCAGGTGGACCCCTGCGGGTCCACCTGGACCACTTTGGGGATCACTGGTTTAGCGAATCGCTATGAACACCAAACAGTTTGCCTCACTTTTCCACGGGAACAAGCGCCTATAGTACTTATAAAAATCATTGTTTTAAAAACCATTAATAACTTCATACTAAATATATATATATATAGTGGTAATTCTTTTTTTAGAAATTGACCAAGTGTTTAAGAAATAGAACTAAAAGAAAATTGGTCAAAAAATATCAAATATTTTTTACGTTATGCGCGCACAACATCAGACCTCTGTTATATTATTTATATCGTTAACATAGGCCTACGTAGCCGCCGCCACTTTTAGTATTATACCAATACATAATTAGGCCAGTTATGAAGTATCAGACGAGGTGCCATGATAGCAAGATTACTTTCTGACTACATCGTTATCATAAAGGCAATGCAACTTAGAGTTTTTCATAATATTTCGTGCAAATAAGTAATTATTAATATTAGTAAGTAAATATTTTCAACGTCAACATTTACGCTGTACTCAATATAATAATTCTATAACAATAAATGTTTACGGGAATAAGATAATGATGTCCTACGGTGAATTGCTATCTGTTAATTTAAGTCTGTGGAAAAAGGAACGGTTTCAATATAAGATTTTGATTTCAACATAAGCCTACGGGAGTGCAGCGATGGGAAAACGATTCTATGTACCAAGTTTTTTTAGGTTATAAAATGAATGTTATTATTAAATCATAATTTTATGAGTTACAACAATCACCCGTTAATTATGTAATATCGAGCGTTGAAATCACTGTTGATAGTAAAATTCTCTAGTTATAAATATTTGTTTTATGCTACAATAACATAAAAAAGTGCACACAGTTATAGAATAACTTATCTGGCATATTATATAATGTATTAACCTTACATGTAAAGAGGATTTTGGGATTACAACTTCGAGCATCTGTGTATATACTATTAATACTTTTTACTCTTCAGTATTATGTTTGATTCTTCCTGATGTTGAAAATTTAACTTTATTCAACAACACGAATAAGTTAATATGTCTTGTAAACGTTTAGGCCACTTGGGGGTTTGATCTACCTCCCCGCGGTGATCAACCGTATCGGGGATTTGTTTGGTTTTTATTATTGTTATTCCTATAATATTTAATTTATCTATGTTTCCGTAGTCCGTAGTCCGGTGAAACTGTGATGGTCCGTCAGGCCAATAGCGTAGATAGTTCAAAAAAAAAAGAAAACGTTTTCTATGTCGCGTAATTCCTATGCCTTATTTGCTGGATGTTTTCTCTGAAAGCGAGAAAGATCTCGGTGTCATGTGAGCAAATGCATCAGTTTTCTGCATCTTTAACGGGGCTGTAATATTTTTCCACTATGTAAGGAAACTAAAATAATTTGTGACAGATTAAGTTATATAGGATGTAAGATTGTTAGATAAAGGTTATTATTATAAATGTCTAGGGACAGCGGACCCAACTCTCAGGAAAGAAGAAAGAAAGTGACGACGAAGGTGACGTATGGAAAGTTCTATTCTTTACATTATAATTTATGGTAGGACGTTCGTATAAAAAATTCAATAACGATCACATTATTTTATGAAGACCGCATTACAATCAGTTCAGTAGTTTTTGACGTTATCGTGAACATACAGACAGACAGATAGACGCGGTGGACGACTTTTTATAATATGTAGTGATTTGAATACTAATTATGCTATGAAAATACAATGTTTACCGTATTTTATTTTTTTAAGTCGATTAATGGCTATATCTACTTTCCTCTAGGTTTTACGTAAGGTGTTCATAAGTTTTTTAGTAACCAAGTACCTAAACTTAACGACCATGGTGATCACTCAAATACATTTTTACACATATCATCATCATCTTACCCTTATCGCACTTAAGTAGGGTCGGCACAACATGTTTTCCTTTTCCATTCTCTCTTGTCAGATGTCATCTCAGTATTCAAACTTTTTATACACATATCATTTTTCATACAATCCATCCCCACCTTTTTCGGTTTTCCTCTACTCCTATATCCGTTCACTTTCAAACTCTAAACTTTTCTTGTTACGTGACTTTCATCTCTTCTCATAATATGCACGTACCATGCTAACTTTCTCAACTTCTCTGTCACTGGTGTTATTTTCAAACTTCCTCCGATATACTAATTCTTAATTTTATCCATTCTTGTTACACCACATATGCATCTTAACATTCGCATTTCTGCAACATGTAATCTTTTCTCATCCGCCTCTTTCGTAGCCCAGCACTCGGATCCATATAACACGGCTGGTCTTATTATAGTTTTATACACCTTCCCCTTAAGTTTCAACGGCATTCGTGGGTCACAAATATATATACATATATTATACATTTTTATACATATATAGATAAAAATTAGAAAACTATATTTAAGCTTTAGTTGCGCCCCAATTCCATCTACTTCGAATCCAAAGTAGAGTCGACGATCGGGTGATTTCCTTATGGCTCGACACTTTTGGAGCTTCGTAGGGACGTTGCGTCACTTTGTGTCTTTCACAAGATCTACCACGGAGAGTATTCTGAAGGGCTGTTCGAATTGATAACTGCTGCTGAGTTCCATTACCGATTGACTCGCCATAAAATGAAATTCCATCAGTGTTATCTCGATGGTTGGAAGTTGTCTAATGTGCAGTTCTCGCGTGAGCTCTTCCCATGTACGTCGGTCCTGTGGAATGAACTCCCAGCGACAGCGTTTCCGGACCAATACAACCCACAAACCTTTAGGAAACCAGCCTTTTTCTTCCTCAAAATCCGGCAACAAATCTGTGATGCCCCGCGTGTCGCAGGTGTCCATGGGCGGCGGTGATTACTTACCATCAAGTAACTCGTCTGTTCTTGCTTCCAATGACATAAAAAAAATGGTGTTATCCATTTCTTTAAATATATTTTTATTCTCACTACATTAAGGTAGGTGTTCTCAATTACGCACTTTCCGCTAGTTATAAATGTAGTCACTACAATGGGAATAGATATACCATCATAAAACATTGCAAAAGCGTAAAATATTTTTAATGTGCGTAATAAGGCCTTAATTGTCATTTTCATTAGTATTTTTTTCCGTTTCTTATGTTTATCGAAATCATTAAACTTGTAAATGAATAGTAAACGGAAACTGACTGAAATATTAAATTCAGTAGTAGATGCTACGTATTACTACTTACATACAGTAGTAATATGTTAAAGGTGATCGCACTTAAATAATAGATAAGAATTTTTACATATATAATAAATAGGTTAATGTGCAAGTAGTATTATGGAGAGAGTTCATATAATTTAAAAAATATTCCAAAGTAGGTAACCGAACTGATTTATACAAGGAAGGTTGCAAATACACAGGCCTCTTTCCCTCTGTACCGGCACACGAAAAAAAGTGATGTATAGACCACAATTAACATATTTGGGATATCGATTGGAATACTGTTTCAACACATGTATATGACGTTTATTTTAGTAATACTGTACACTCTACTCTACTCTACTCTACTCTACTGTACAATCTATTATTTGTTACGTACGCACAAAGAATACATTTTATAATTATATCGGTTATAGTAGTTTACACAATTTAAATGTATACTTTTATTGGTCACCATGTTTCATGATTAATACGTTTTTAATACGTTACAATTATAGCAGATTTTTAGTTTATATAATTATAACTAATACTATTATTTCTGAAATTGACGTTATAATAATTACTAATTATTATTATATTTGGAAACATTTGGAAATATTAATGTTCGCGCTAATGCCTAACTCGAAAGGCAGTTCACAGATGTGTTCAATAGACTGTGTTAATTATTATGTATGAAACCAGGTGTTATGTGATTACTGTATATAAAAACCTTTACCATATAAAAACCTTTCGGTGGTTCCATCTAACTACATGTTTTAATTAAGTTAACTTCTTTATTTTTAATTTATAACTACTTAGTCCTTACAACATTGCGTAATGATGTATAAGCTCAGGCTTCATAGAAATCGAACAGGCCGGAATAGTAATAGCAAAGTACAGGAAACTAAATGAAACAATAATTTACTGAGACAATTTGTGCTCCGCTCGTACAGACGACGCACAAATGAATCAGTGACTTTCACGTAAATCCAACATTGAACTATCCACTACTCGTGTGTTGGTAGATGTGAGAAGCGCTCGATGCGCCTGGCCACGGAGGCTACAACCCTCGTGGTCGGGCGTATCCGACGGTTAGGCCTCAGGGTGGCCCTCGACAAAACCGAGGCTCTACTTTTTCATGGGCCTCGGCGGGGGCCACCTCCTGGGGCACATATATTGGTGGAGGGCGTCCGGATCAGGGTTGGGGTCCAGATGAAATATCTGGGCCTCACCCTTGACGGACGCTGGCGGTTCGAGCCCCACTTTAAGGGGCTCGGACCGCGTATAGTTGGGGCGGCAGCGGCACTTAGCCGTCTGCTTCCCAACATAGGGGGGCCGGGTGCCAGCTGCCGCCGTCTATATATGGGAATCGTGCGGTCGATGGCCGCCTACGGAGCACCGTTGTGAGCGGACGCCCTCTGCGCCGCAAACGTTCGCGCGTTGCGCGGTGCTCAGCGCATTGTGGCGCAGAGGGCGATACGAGGATACAGGACGGTGTCCTCGGGGGCGGCCTTCGTGCTCGCCGGCTCTCTCCCCTGGGAGCTGAAGGCGGAGGTTCTTTCCGCCGTATATCTTTATACGGTGGCTAAGAAACGCCGAGGGGAGCCTCCAGCTCCCAGGGAAATAGAGGAAATGAGAAAGAGGGTCCGGAGGGACATGATGGAGAGGTGGCAGCAGGATCTGGCGGACGCGCGTTACGGTACGTATACTATCGACGCCGTCCGCCCGGTCCTGTTGGAATGGTGCAACAGGGAATGGGGCTCCCTGACGTTCAGACTGGTGCAGGTGCTGACCGGACACGGGTGCTTCGGTTGGTATCTGCACCGGATAGCACGCAGGGAGCCGACCGCCGCATGCCATGAGTGTGGCGCTGAGACGGACACTGCGCAGCATACTCTTTCTGAGTGTGCTGCGTGGGAGTCTCAGCGTCGTGCTCTGGCTGCGGCGGTGGGGTGCGATTTGTCGCTGCCGAGCGTGGTCGCGGCCATGCTGCATATGGAATGCAGTGACCTCCTTCTGCGAGGAGGTCATCTCGCAGAAGGAGGCGGCGGAGAGGGTCCGTGAGGAGAATCCTCCGAGTGACCCTCTCCGCCAACGCAGAGTTGGTGGGAGAGGGCGGCGTTTTGTCCGTCTCCTTCCACCTCCGTAGCCAAACCTGGGGGGATGGGTTGGGGGCCCATCTCCCCATTGCACAGGTTCGGCTGACGAGGAGGGGGCGGCTGGTGTGTACCCAGCTTGCCCCCCATTATTAAGACGACGCCCGGCGGACACCTTCCGCTGGGCAAGCCGCTGAGGCGACATGGTGATAGCACTGCACGATCCCATGTCGCCTCAACCAAAGCGGCGGTCGGTACACCGTGGGGTTTTAGTGAGTAAGAGTCTCACACTACCCACTCACTCCCCCGAGAGGGTGGCGTGTCCATGATGGATTTCCCCACATTAATAAAAAAAAAAAGATGTGAGAAGCGCTATTGGTTTTAATTATATATTTGTATAATTTACACAAAGGAAAACGTTACAATCGTTGTAAACAAGTGTACGTAGGTCAATTAGCCTATAATACTTCATTATAATCTTCAAACAAAAGCCTTGCAGTTGAATATGCAGTACATTTTTTGTAATTGTGTTCCATATGTCTAATAATGTAAACACTGAAGATGTATTGTATTTTATTTCTACAATAGTAAAGACGATTCAGATATTATGTTGAGACATTATAAAAAAAAAATAGTTATATAAAAGTATTAGTTGCTTTGTTGTTAATGGTATCGCATACCCGTTTAAAAAAGAAAACGTTAACGTTTGTTTCATTTAACAAAGTAATAATTTGTTATAGATATTTGCAATATTATTGCATATAAATGATGAATAACTTATTTGCTATTTTATTAATATTATACAGTTTTTCAAACATATCGCAAAGTGCAAATCAATGTTTATTTCTATCAAATACCCAAGCATTGAAGAATTTAAAAGAAAGGTGAGTGAACTTGATTAATATGCAAATTGTTTCATGTAAATCACGGGTGTGTAATCTCCACTGGAAATTGAATAAAAAGTAAAACGTATCAATTTTTCTCCGCAAATAAATTCATCTTATGGCGTTCGGGCAAGATATATTTTTCTATGAAGTAAAATGAAAATGGGCTGAACTAGTTTCATATACAAACAAAACTCTCTCTTGCAATAATCCTATCCTTTTCAGTATTATATTTATGTATAGGTAAAATAATACTCAAGATGTGGTTTCATCATATAACATATAAGATTAAGTAGCAAGATTTATATAAGACCAGCTAAATAATTAAAATCTATTATTTTAATTGAAGTATGGTTTTGTTAAAAAAAAATGACAACTTTAGCAAAGCGTATTGGAGTCACCTGATTTTATTTTTACTACTCGAAGGATCTTTCTCGCGGATCCTATCCGCCGTAGTCACCTAACCTTATTTTAATGTCTGTAACTGATTTTACTTGATCATTTCATGGCCCAAGGGTAAAGTGCTAGGTTAGAGCAGGTTGAAGTTGCGATTCGTGAGGGAAACCCATGTTTAAAAGTCGCGTGTGTTGAGGAGACAACTTTGTTAAAAAGTTACCGTGGAAGGAAACCATGTTAAAAAGTGACAGGTAGTGAGGGATAAACCTTCTTAAAAATCAATGGCGGGTGGTGGTTGGAGGGGGCGACCCCTTGATTGTCAAGCCGGACCAAGGAGGAACGAGGCTGGAGACCTGACCTGCCAATGCACATTAGTTCAGTAGAAGGGTAGGCAATTTGATCGGGCTGTTGTTGTGGCCTGGCTTTCGCGCTGGGCCTTGTCGCCGGGATGGCAAGGTGCTTGCCTTGCGCGATCCCGTGTCACTCTATAGAGCGGCAGAGGGAATCTTTAGGGTATTTTTAGCCAGCGGGAGGCTGATGGCCTCACCTGCTCAGAGCTGTGGGTGTCCAATGTAGGATTTCTTCCCACATTAAAAAAAAGTCTGGATTTGCAATTCTGGTCTGCAGGGGGTGGAATCATAGTGGTTAATAGCTCTGTGTAGTTTAATAGATATTACGATTTCCTTATCTAACTTTACAACCATTTTTGGTGTCTTACCGAGTAACTGGTTTCTTGGCAGAAAAATCCAATTTATTTATATAGAGTTTAACTAAAATACGTCTAACACGTTACCGAGTTACGATTTTCGATATAATAAAAGAAAAAATTGATAGCCTTTTCGTATTGTCAATTGGCAAAAGGCCATTTTTTTAATTTATGTAAATATTTTAGAACCCAACTGCTAAGCATTTACTACATTATATATACAAGCGCTTGCCATGATTTACATTAACAAAATTGAATAATGATCTATGAAAATCATATTATGAAAATTTTATGACGTAAAGCGACCATTTTTTTTATATTCTCAGTACTACTAATGTTAATTTCTAGGTTTTGTATTAAATATATGCACATTCGATATTTTAATATTGAATTTGGTATCTATATTTTATGATAATTTTAAGGATGTTTAGAGTTATATGAATCAAATGTGCTTAAGTTATTTCAAAAAAGTTGTTTCAAGAGATTTATTGTTTGCTTCTCATAGTTCTCCAGGTACCTTCTGTTACATATGTCACAGTTACGTTATAAAAAAGAGTTATACATTATTTATGAACCTAAGACCTTTTTAAAAAAACATCATAAAAGGATACAAAAATTGGTGTATTATAAAATATGTTCGATTTGTTGTATGTGCCCTTAGCTAATGTTCAAAAAGATAAAGGCATTGTTTAGTTTTGGGACTTTAATGGTTTGGACGGAATCACAAAATTATATCGATGTTTATTACACGCAGAAAAATAGATGTGGTATATTGTATATAGATGTGGTAGCATTATATTAATGCAATATAAAAAAAGAGAAAATTAAAAGTTGTCTGTTTCAGCCGTGTCGTATTAATGCAATTTGAGTTATATTTTATAATTTCGAAGATAATTAATTTCAGATCTACAAATTCCAATAATTCAGAAGTAAATGAAGAACTAATATGCAATGAAGGGCCATCGTTTTGTGTTAAATCACGTTATCGTTCCATCGATGGTTCATGTAATAATCTACTACACCCTGGTTGGGGTATGCCGCAAACACCGTACGCCCGTCTCCTTCCCTACAATTATGGTGATGGTAAGTACAATGGTTTTGGCACCCTTGAGCTTGTTGCCAAGCGCTCGCCTTAGTAAGTCTGGTGAAGTTGTTAAGGCTCGTTAAGCCAATAACGCAGATAGTTCGAAAAACGAAAGTGTAATAGATTTTGATTTCCACACAATGGAAAAAAATATCAAAACAACAAGATGTGTAGTTTTTAACATTATCTAAAATTTATACAATTATCGTTGTACGTTAAGGAAAACATTAATAATGATAGATTCCTAGTTCATATAATGACAAAACTCAGCAAGTTCTTTTTGACGTTTGCGTGTCGCAGTAAAAAGGTTGGTAGTACACAAACATGAAAATGGACTTTCTACATACGTTTAAAGAAATGAAATAAAAATTGATAGGGCAGATTTGTGTAGTTGAGAATTACAAATGCAATTAATGTGGTCAGTTTACGGGTAGTATCTGCATAAGGTTTCTTTCAAATTAAAAACAGTTTTTGTCTTATTGTCCTTTAGATCGTTAATTTGCAATAATTAGTACGTAAGACTGTCTGAAAATATTAGGATGTGAGGTAAAATGGGCAAGAAATATGTTAAAAAAAGAACCATTACTATATTATGTATGGACATCGACTTAAAATAGAAACAGCAGAAAGTGAAAGTTTGATCTATTCAACTATGGGAATATGTGTGTCCAAAGATTGTTATAGCTATAGTTACACTATTGAGTTACTATAGCTTTCCTTTTACTCGTAATTTTTGTGTATAAAAACTCGTGGTGTACGTGTGTTTGTAATTCCTTCTTTTCCTACATTATAGCTTTAGCATTTCATCACACTTTCGTCACAGCCTCAAAAGGCTCAGTCCACTCCTGCGCCACCTACCGCGTCTTCAGTATCGACCACCGGTATCGACTGGAACACGCTAATCACTAAAAATAAACCAGTATTTATCTTCTGGACAATTTAATGGATTTTGATGAAATTGTTTTTGCATTTATAAGGCAATACGAATAGTGTTAATCTATAGTTGGACTTGGTCAGTCGCACTGATATCGAGACTTACATTTTTTTAAATCTATAGATCATTTATAAACAAAAAAAACCTAATTCAAAATTTTCAGCCTCCCGACACCTCTGAATATTTTGTTTTATATTCATAACTTATGAAGAGGTTGAAGGAGAAGATGTTGTGAGGCAAAATCTGCCTACGAGGTCTCCTGCTTATAACATGTAACTTATTCTTGAAACCTATGTACGTATAAGGTAAATAATTACTTCGAATCAATGCATTGCAACTACGCCAATAGTACAAGTAAGCAACGTCTTTGCAAACATATTTTACACGAGCATAAATTTTATTAAGCTTACTCCCAGCACAAACCAATTACTAATTATATTATAAGCGATAGTTAAAATACTTTGAACATCTACAATATATGTAGGAATGATATAATTTAAAGATACAAAATTTTATGAATATATATTATAATAATATAAGTATTCCGTATTTTTTTTTCAAATTACAGGTATCAGTTCTCTTCCCAAGTCTGTAACGGGTAACAATTTGAAGAATGCCCGTGAACTCAGACTACAAATATTTCCTGACCAAGTGATAATAGATACAGAGTACAGCTTAATCACTATGCAGTGGGGACAAATCGTTGTACACGACATGTCACTTACGTCCGGTGTACCTCAAACAAGTAAGTAAACTGTTTACCGTTGGTAATATTAAAGTAAACTTTTTATTCATAATTATTTAAAAAAATCTATATTAAAGAGAAGCTAACAAGCATGCCGTCAACTTGAAGTTAAATAGTTATAACCGACCTCAATAGGATCCCAATTCAGTCATGATTTATAATAGGTTGCATTACCTTATGTGCCGGTATATCTCGTCCAAAGTTGTAATTGATATTTGATTGATGAAGGCATTCCTTTACGAATATCTATCATTAAGTACTTAGGTGAACGTTAGTTTGCCATTCCGCCTGGAATTGATTAGCCGCTGCGACGTCTCACTGTAACAGGCGTCAGGCTCTCGTTCGCCCATGATAAATTTGACTGTCTTTTTTGGTGTTTAAGTTACTAATATACTGTCCGTTTTAATACTAGTTTCGGGTTTAGCTTTTAAAGGTATACGTCACGCAAGTAAAATCAAACACTTTTTGTTTTGTTGAGACGAGGTAGCGTCCAATCAATTCCAGGTGGAAATGTAAAGTGACATCCATTCGAGTACTCGTAGTCAAACCTTGTTGTCTAACCAAAATGTAAATTATAATTTAACTACCTATAGTAATTATATTTATAACTTATAATTTCATGGTATTTCCAATTTTGCCCTGACAAACTGATACATGTGTTTATTAAAAAAATAAGTAATTACTACTGATCAATTTTACTAAATATAATAAAGAATATATTTTTTTTTAGAAAATCAACCAATCCAATGTTGTAATCCCAATGGAACTGTAGCGGCAGATGCAACAACCAATCCTCTATGCGCTCCTATTCATATTTCAGATAATGATCCTATATATGCTTCAGAAGGGAAAAAATGTATGAATTTTGTAAGAACTAGAACAACAAAAAACAATAATTGTACAGCGCCGAATATTCCAGCTGAGCCGGTATGCAATAATGTAAAATGAATGAAAGATTAAAACTGTCTATAGTAATATACCATTAAGTTAAGGAGATTGTTTTTTTTTGTTCATTTGAACGCACTAATTAAGGCACTTAAAGCTATTTATCATCATACTACGACCCTTGGAACGGAACAATTACCGTAACATATGTATGATAAAATGCACGTTAAAAGAGTACAACAGTGCACGTGGGAGAACAAGCCCAAAAACGTATAAAAATATAAGCAAGTGATTTCATGGAATTCTGCTAGTATTTTTAATAAGCAAACGAACTTTGTTCTAGTTGTCATCAGTAACATCATACATGGATCTGTCTCTAGTATATGGTCACAACCAATCACAGGCAGATGCAGTTCGCGCCGGTTGTGGAGGACGCTTACTAAGTTTAATGCGTAACGGTCAAGAATGGCCACCTCAGGATCCCCAGCCAGAAATCACATGTGAAATGAATAAGTACCTAAATTCATCTTGTTATTTAACCGGTAAGATTATTTGTCAAATAAGACAATGTCAAAGTAAAAGTACGTATTATGGATACACTAACCAATAAAGAACATAAATCACTAACTACTGCCTTAAAAAAATGTACCATTATTTTTAACAATATATCTTATTTGCGTGTAATTGATTTTGTTTTAGGAGATGTAAGAGTTAATCAAAACCCTCAGCTAGCTTTGCTTCAAGTGGTTCTTCTTCGAGAACATAATCGTATTGCTGATGTATTGCAAAAATTAAATCAGCATTGGGAAGACGAAAGGTTATTTCAAGAGGCGAGACGGATTCTAATAGCCGTGTTTCAATACATAAACTACTACGAATATCTGCCAAGAATAATCGGTATACTCTTTATACTTTTATTAATCCACTAACTGTTGTAAGGTGCAGTTGATTCGATGGGTTACTAAAATATCAATTTTCTATATCCTATTGTACAATATAAACGATTCAATACCAATATTCACTCTACAAATATTGCAACAGATCTATTATTCTATCTTCTACTTGTAATGTGTGAGAAGTGCATTTCTGTCATTCGTCGTTGTCGTTGCCTTTTTAATATTTATTTTCCAATTCGTTTGAATTAATGTATAGAGAATAAAAAAGAATTGTTCATAACATTACATTTTAAACAGTTTATTCAAGTGCCCTGAAATTTAAATAAATTGGTCTTTCTATCATCTGCAAAACCATAGTCGTTTGCTTGATTATATGCCTTTTTGGTGGTCATTTATACAAGCCGAATGGGAATCTGCGTTCCATTGAAATTAAATGGTACGTTGGTAAAATTACATGGATACTTAAATTTAATATATTTTGATTATCCTTGTACTTGGAGAAAGAATCTTATAATTGCAAATGTGGCTCCTATAAACTATAAATAATATTATATATATTAGTACTATAATAAAATAGCTAAAATTAACAGCGTTTCCTTCAAGTCATTTAACAAGGGCAAGTTAGTTAATGAATGTTTTGTTATTTCTAATATTATTCTAAAATTCAGTAAATTCACTTCATTTCATTCAGGTATAAAAATATATGAATCGAAGAAAATGGGAGTCGAAACGATATAATTTTAGTCGTAGTCATATAACTAGGATATAAAAATAATTGCATACGTAAATTAGGTATTCAAGAGGAGAAAAATTCACGAAAACGGATCGTTTGTGTGATTTAATTTTTTATATTATTTTGTAGGTCTCAAAAATATGGTAAATAATAAATTGATATACCTCGATGTCGATGGTTATGTTAATGATTACGATCAGTCTGTCGATCCATCGGTCTACGGTGAGCATGCTCATGCTGCGTTAAGAATATTTCACTCATCAATTCAAGGATACTTACAGTATGTACCTATATTTTTTACATCGTCACAACTAACCAATTATTTTTAAAAGTTATATGTAAAATAAACGAAAACGATTACTGTGGGCTACCCTTAGGAGGTAGACATATATTATTGATATATTTATATTTTTTGTATGCATTTTTAAAAAGTACAATTCTGTACTACATTATTTTTATGCACCTCATGAGGTTTAGCCACGGTTATCAATGTAAGCGCCCGAAAATTCCTCGGTTCTTCATTAGAATGCATCGATGTTTTTCTACATAACGTTATCAAAAGGAGTTCATACTTATATGTTTACTTAATAGAATTTGTTTAAACTATGTAATTGAGCATCTATATCGGCGTATTTTGTGACATCGAGAGCATAAACGTCTGTAAACCCTTTTCAACTTTTAAAAAATATATACAGAATATTATTTTTTTCTTCGTAAAGTATTCAAGCCTAGTAGGAAATATATCTCCCTTTTTTAATATATAATCATTCGTTAGTACGTAATATTCACTGAGTCATTTATTACCGATTATTGGTCACACAATAATCCAATGTCGGCGTTAATAAGAAGCACAAAGGTTTTTCTTCACGCGTTAATATATTATTCACGGGGCCTAACGATCCTGCACCGCGAGCGATTTCCGAACGAGCAAATTTGAAATTGTAAAGTGTTTTAAACGCAACTATTATTCTCAACGGTTACATTACACGCTATATACTCCACAACAGGTTTTAGTTCATTTAACTTACACTAAAAGCTATACGCATACGCCTTCGACAAAACATATACAGATATTATTATTTGTACTTTTATTTCTAAACGGATTGTATTGAATATTGCATAAATATTGTAAAGTGTAAACTTTAGGAGCGTGTAGTATAATGAATGAGACCTATGAATAAAGGTTTTGACTCATCGATGGTATACAATAAAAACCATTTGCATGTTTTTTTATTGATAACAATAAAGCTTGTAATTAGCTACTATACAGAAAAAAAAAAACAATTGAGAAACAGAAGAATGTATTTCACTGTTTTGTCTCTGCCTATTTATTTATAGATATGGTTGTATTAAGGATAATATGTTAAAAATGTTTTGATGCAACACTTTTCAAACTTTAAATGTAAACTATTTTTGTAGGAAATATACAGAGTACCGTTGTCTGGTCGGTGAAGCGCGTCTCAGTAACTTTTACAACAATCCGTCGATACTGGAAGAAAGTAATAATTTTGATGATTTGGCGAGAGGTTTCAGCTTTCAACCACAGAGCTATAATGACCAGTACTTCGATGAAGAAATAACAGAATATTTGTTTAAGTACGTACGATATATTATGTTTTAATAGTAAATTTTAATCATTTTGAAGCGATGACGGCTCAGTTGGTAGTGTGTTCGGACACATCATCGAAGGACGTAGGTTTGAATCCTGGCAACTGAGTCGGAGCTTTCGGTGAAGGAAAATATCGGGATGACACCATAGCATAGTGGTAGAGCTTTTAGTAAGTCCGCCTGGCTAGCTACAACCCTCAAGTTGAAAATCTACCGCCAAGCGCCTGTTGGTGTATTCTGGCAGCTGCACTTGAGAGCCAGTCTCTAAGTTTAGCGTGAGTACCAGCTCAGACCACATCAGCATTTAACATCAGATGAGATTGTGGTCAAACGCTAACCTATAAAGCATAAAAAATGAAACTCCATATTTAGGCGTTAACCTATTCGTCTATAGATAGTTTTATTAGAAACTATTAATTTCCCGCCACTTTATACGAATTTTCCGTGCAGTACTTATTTTCGAGAATGTTGTTTATTTATATTATAGAAGGTAAAATGGCTAATTTTCATACAAACTCACCCACTTATTCATGGGCCTAAGGGTCGAATTTCCAAAAATTCTTCATTAGTGCTCACCTATAGTATAAAAGAAGTTTGGTCGAATATTTTCATGGCCCCTAGCTCTAGTACTTTGTATTTCATTCGAAGTGTGAAGTCAGGATAATTCAACAATTATCTAGGTCAGGCCTACGTTCAAACGTTAAGGCGATAGTTTCTGTTTGTACAATATTTAAATAATTAAAATTATTCTACCGTAGTTTTTTTTAATGTTATAATATATTGAACTTCATGTGTATATGTTTTTGTTAAAGTAGTATAAACACTTAATACTGTATATTTATTATTTAATTAAGAAAAAACATATATATTTCAGGCATGAAAATAAATACGGCAATGATTTGCGTTCTCTTGATATTCAAAGAAGCAGAGACCAAGGACTCTCTAACTATGTGAAAACACGCGCTGTGTGTGATCTATCAGTACCAAAAACTTTCAATGACATGCTTGAGTACATGTCTACAGAGGTAAATTTATGTTATTATTTTAGAGTCTTGTTATATATAAGACTAGCAGCCATTTGTGACTTCGTCTGCATCTGTATCTTTATAAATTATATTTTGCATGGACCACTATTATTCTAAATAAAAGTAGACTTAACTACTTTTTATAACATCAGCTAACTGCTAGTAAAGCTCTCGTAAAATTCGGTCCAACTGTTTCGAAGATTACCCCAAATAAATAGATAGAGGCCCACATATTTAAAAGGCTGGCAACGCACTTGCAACTCCCCTGGTGTTGCTAGTGTCTATAGGCGGCGGTGATCACTTACCATCAGGTTCCCACCCCACCTGTTCGTTTGCCCCCTATAATATAAAAAAAATAGACAGACAAAAAAGTAAAATTAATGTTGTTATAAGCATTGCGTAAACTTACATTGATTAAAGATTTGATCTTGTGGGAAAAAATATCGACACATTTATGTTACTTCCGTATGTACACTGTAAAGTATTACCTCTAGACAAAATTACTTACGACGAATTAATATCCATAAAGATATAAGTTGAAAATGGAATTTCTCCAAAATACTTTAGAATTTAAATAATACACGTTTGTTATTGGCATATAAATTTATTATTTTACAGAATGTACGTAAATTAGAAACAAATTACGAGTCTATTGAAGACGTGGAATTGACGGTAGCAGGTTCCCTGGAGTATCACTTACCGAACACCCAAGTAGGACCTACTTTTAGGTGCATCATCACCAAACAATTCCTTAAAACACGTGTCAGTGATAGATTCTTCTTCGAGAATGGAGCCGACCCTGAAATAGCCTTTACCAAGGGTAAGCTATTATTCACCATAATCATTTTATTTCTTCTTTTAACGTTTAAACCTAGAGGTGGACTTGCTCTTATGTGCAGCTACCGGAACACAGCAATATGTACTTATTAATTTCTAGTCGTGGCTCGCTCTTGTGTTAAGTTAACCTATCCCTCGAGATAATGAGATTTTTCTGGGTGAAACGTACTCTAAGTTCTTTTCTGTACTCCTCAGTGTGTCTATTAAACATTTCATGATGATCAGTACAGTAGTCAACCGTGTCGTGTCACGTGTACCACAGGTGGTACATGTTAAGCTTGATCTTCAGGCCGCGTGGTACGAAGCGTGTTAAGAGGTGAAAGCGTAACAAAAACACTCACAATCGCATTTATAATATTAGTTCAAGTGCCACAAATGATGCATGTAATTAACATAATAGTAGTAGTCTGTAATTAATAATGAACGGGCTTCTTTCTTGAGAAAATAATAGTTATTAAATAAACAATAAAATATAGTTTAATAATGTATTTATTAATAAGTAAATCTAAAATTCCGTACTAATGGTAACATGTACTAAATACATGGGAGCTAAAATTACTATCTTCACAACCCTGTGTGATTTATATCAGCACCGTGAATAGTAGCCATTCATTAAAATATATTAAACGGTGTTATCATAGAATTGCATTAATTATGAACACGTTCCATGCCTCGTGTACCACAGGTGGTACACGTTAAACTTGGTTTTCAGGCCACGAGCCACACGCGACACGGAACCTGTTAGCCTGTTGTTCTCATATTGTACCTTCATTCACCATCGAACATGTTCTCTCAGATTAAAGTTTAATCAAGCGTGCTGGCCAGACTAAAACTCAACGTACTCCGATACTACCACCGAAGTGTGAGGACGACCATTGTCGTGAACTAAAAGAAAATTATTCTTCTTGAATGGGGCATAAGGCATCGCAATCAGCTCAGAAATCTTTGTTATGTATCTTACCACAGTCAGAGACAAGTTTTGTACGTGCTCCTAAGCAAATAGCGTTCCATACTGACCCTCCACTATAAGGTTCTCTTTCAAAAATGTTACACTCAGCTTATTTTTCTCCGCGTCACCTCCATATCTTGATTCTTCTATTGTTTAACTTAAGACAGAATCTGGACCCATCAGTAAAGAATTTCAGTGCGAAAAAGCAAAGTTGAACCAAGCTACTCGATGACCTGCAGTGAGTAAAGGGCCTCTGACGGGCAAGTATGCCTTTATACCAGCCGCCTTAAGTATTCTTCTAATCGTTTAGAGCTAAATGTTACTTGTCGAATTTCCTGCAGCTAGTTTCCTACTTCAATATAAGTCGAAGTGCGGTTTCTGATGACACTAGTTATAATAATCTGTCGTCCCTCTCTGGTGTGTCTCTTTAGCGACGTAGTTCTTAACGTTTTATGTATTCTCCAGTCTGCCGGTATCGTTTACCATTGATAAAAATCACAGACTAGGACACTCATAATATTTAAATCACTTCATCGTAACTGCAAGTATTTTCAATATAAGTTATAGTTTTATACACTGAGCAATACTGAGATCCGGCGTTATTGGTCAATAATAAGCATTTAGTAAAAAAACGGGAATAATATTATATTTGTTAACCAAAGTTGCAGAATTTCATACACTACATAAAAAATAAATGAAAGTCGTAATTAAATTTCCCTTGAAAATCTTTTCTTTTTTTCTTCTTTATTTTTTTGGCTCCGTCACGGTTTGTGCACTAGCCAACGTCAAGTAACAAGATTTTGCCAAGTAAGTGTCTTGTGGTAATTATAATGTTCTACTAACAAGATGGTGGTTTCCTTGTTAGAACTTTCCATGGAGTTTTGGTGGCATATCAGAATGCATGCTCCGTGGTATTATTTCCCATCCACTTCACTTGTGCATAATAACCGAACTATTTTACGTAAAACACCACCAATATTACAAAATATAGAGTCTAATAACACAAGATTATGAATAAAATATAAAAACCACTACATGACAGATAAACGAAAATTCCGCCAAAAAACCCCTTTTCTTTTCAAATGTTATAATACTGTTTTATGTAGCCAGTACTGAATAAGAAAATATTTTCAGTAATTGTACCTTTTTTTGCGATCCTCTAAATTTGTCTATCAGTGTATATACATATTTTATACATTGGTAAAAAAAATATATTGGCCGAGATGTTTGAGGGGTGGAAAATCAATTCGATGTATGCAGGTTCGCATGTACCGACTAATGTATCGGAATTCGCATACATTTACTAATTTAAATTGGTAACACTATCTGCTGACGGTGATGGAAAATATCGTGAGGAAACCTAAACCTGAGAAATGTCCTTATAGTAACACCGTATGAGGTGTAAATATGAACTTGATCTCTTGGAGTTAAAAATCGTTGGTAGGTCGTGGACTGACGTAGCGATTATACAATCGAAAAGGGGCCTTTGGCTACAGCGATAGGATCTTACAGGCTAATGTTATATATATATAATATGTTATTATAAATATTAATTTTTTTATATTAATATTTTTTATATAAATATTAATATTTTTTTTTATATTATAGGGGTAAACGAACAGGTGGGTCACCTGATGGTAAGTGATCACCGCCGTCCATAGACACTAGCAACACCAGGGGAGTCGCAAGTGCGTTGCCGGCCTTTTAATATATGTGGGCCTTTTAATACTAATTACATTTATAAATGAAATTAAGTAATAATAGTTCTTATTACAGATCAATTACAAAGTATTAGACGAGGTGCCTCGATATCAAGATTACTTTGCGACAACGTTATTACCATAGGGTCAATGCAACCTAGAGCATTCGAACAGATTTCGAGCAAGTAAATACACTTTTTTATTGCCTATGTATATAGTATAAAATATGTGTAAAATAATAAATATGGTTACAAATACTTATTTTTACAGGAACAAGATAGTGCCTTGCGATGAATTGCCACACGTTGATTTAACTTTATGGAAAGAAGATAATAATACATCTTATATAGAAAATCTTGCTTCGTAAACAAAAAAATGAGCCTGTAAACTTATGTAAGCATGTAAAAAGTTATACTTCTTTGATATGAATGTAAATAAAAATATATGCACATTTTAATTATTTTTTACAAGATCGTAAGTTTGAACGAACAAATTATATACTACAAAGGGTTAAAGTTGTCCGACTACTTATTAACCGACTTCAAAAAAGGAGGTTCTATATTCAACCCGTATGTATGTATGACTGATTTGGATGGAATTTTCGTTGTTCGATGCTTATTTTTTCAAGGAACGTTTTAGTATATAAAACATTAGGATCTGATGAAGATCTTCGGAGATATTTAATAAAACTATTCAACAATTAAAAACAAATGACACGCGATTGCTTTAATCGTATATCTATGTATAGTTTTCACCATCCCATAACATAACGTCATGCCTGTATGATTTTTGGAGGGTAAATAAATATGTACAGTACATACTTTTGTGGCATTTATGTTAAATTCTATAATATTTGTGTGTTCCTAAATGTGTAACTTGGTGTGTTCCTTCGTAGGATTATTTTGTATACTAACTGTTGCCAGCGGATTCGCACGCGTTTTTTTTATTTATATGAAAGAATTGTAAAATTGTGACAAGATGTAGAACTACAGAAATGCTCTTTAAAAAACTTTTATAAGTATGAACTGACAAAAATTTTAAAAATTAGATTTTGTTATAAATAGCGCATACACTTTCATATATAATCAGTAAAAAGCTTTTACTTTGATAGTACATACAGGCAATTTTGTTTTATTATATGTGTTGATGTAACTGAAAATTGAAATAGTAAATTAAAATAACCTACGAAAATGAAGTCAGTTAAAAAGGAAACAAACAAAAAAAAGATCAGAATAAAAAAAGTAGTGTGTACTTATGTACACGCGTTAGAAGTCATACTTCTGTGGCGTAACAAGATAAAAATCTTTTCAAAATTTTTATCTTTCGCCTTATTCTATGTTTGTATAAAAAACGACACTAACTGTAGAAAAAAGGTATTTAATACATATATACTTTTATGAATAAAATGTTGACTATAGCTAACTTCAGAATGTCGGTTTTTCGTGACGGTGTGCGCGCGCATCGTAAAAATTTACTCTCATCATTTTTCCCTAATGCGCCAAAAGAAATATAATTTTAAAATCAGAAAGGATATATATGAAAAATTATAATTTACTTTAATGTATTCAAAATATATTTTATTTATTGTTATAGAAACACCGTCAGTAAACTATAAATTCAAAAGTATAAAGTTCAATTTCTTCAAAGAAAAACGAACCGCCTTCATAAAACGCGACTGAAAAGTCTAAAATAATATTTTATTCACTTCATTTTACATATTATTTTTCCTTAGTTTAAAAAAAAAAATTAAGATCCAATTACAAAATTCAAATAATACCTATTAAATATTTATTTTAAAGTCGACGCCAATTTTAGTTTTATGCCATCCAAAAAGTGAAAATCTAAAATAACTCTTCAAACGTCTTTTATATAAGGAAATAGGGACTTGACGCTGACTTTAAATAAATACCTATGTGATAGGTATTATTTGAATTTTGTAATTGGACCTAATATCTTTATTAATATATATATACTTATTTATTTTTGTTAAAACTTTATGAGTTACAACATTCACCAGTTAATGGTCGAGCGTTGTTCATAAGTCACGGTTGATAGTAAAATTCACTAACTATAAACATTGGTTTTATGCTGCTATAAATTACTTTTGTAGGTGGTAGAGCTACGCTGAAACTATCACTGGTTTTAGAATGAGTGGGTCGGCTCGCCCGGGATAGTACCACCCTCTCACAGAAAGCCGACTTGAAGTAACAGTGCTTGCATTGTTGCGCTTCGTTCGGTCGCTCGGTTCCAGAACCGGGTCGGGGCATATACCCCGGCAGACGGCGCCCCTCGCAGTACCCCTCTGCTTATCAGAGGGGACAGGGGATGGGGTAAGGACGGGCCTGCTTCGGTTCGCCCGTCAGAGGGTGGAGGGAGGAAACCTCGGTAAAAAGTCACCGTGGGAGAAAACCACGTTAATAAGTTACAGACGGGTGTGCCTTCGGGCGGTGGGAGGGAGGAAACCTCGGTAAAAAGTCACCGTGGGAGAAAACCACGTTAAAAAGTTACGGGTGTTGAGGAGACAACCTCGTTAAAAAACAGACGGGAGGCCTTCGGGCGGAGGGAGGTAGAAAACCTCGTTAAAAAGTTACCGTGGGAGGAAACCACGCTAAAAAGTGACAGAGGGACGGCCTTTGGGCGGAGGGAGAGGGAGAAAACCTCAAGAAAAAGTTACCGTGGGTGGAAACCACGTTAAAAAGTGACAGAGGGGAGGCCTTCGGGCGGAGGAAGAGGGAGAAAAACCTCATTAAAAAGTTCCTGTGGGAGGAAACCACATTAAAAAGTGACAGAGGGGTGGCCTTCGGGCGGAGGGAGAGGGAGAAAACCTCGTTAAAAAGTCACCGTGGTAGAAAACCACGTAAAAAAGTTACAGGTGGTGGTGGTTGGAGGGGGTGACCCCTTGACTGCCAAACCGGACCAAGGAGGGAAGGGGCTGGGGACCTGACTTTCCATTGCACATTGGTTCGGTAGACGGGTAGGCAGCTTGACCGGGCTGTCGTCGCGGTCAGGGCGTTCGCGCTGGGCCTTGTCGCCGGGGTGGCATGGTGCTTGCTTGTTCGATCCCGTGCCACTCCATAGCGCGGCAGACGGTATCTTGTGGGTTTTTTTAGTCAGTAAGAGTCTGACACCCCACAGCTCCCCAGGGCTGTGGGTGTCCAATGAAGGATTTCTTCCCACATTAAAAAAAAAAAAAAAAAAAAAAAAAAAAGTGAGAGTGCCGAAGGCCCACATATATTAAAAGGCCGGCAACGCACTTGCGACTCCCCTGGTGTTGCTAGTGTCTATGGACGGCAGTGATCACTTACCATCAGGTGTCCCACCTGTTCGTTTGCCCGTTATGATATAAAAAAAAAATAATAATAATAGAGTGCACACAGTTATACATTACTTGTCTGGTATATAAGGTGTTAATCTTATATGTAAAGAAGATTTCGGGATGGTAGATTCAAGCAACTATATATATAAATTAGAAAACTATCTTAAAACTTTAGTAGCAGGTGATATACTTTTTTTAAATTTTGTATTCATTTTCATACATAAATTTTTACATTGCAGACATACGTTATATACATTTTTATACGTATACCAGCAGGCCCGGTGGACGTTGTCCTGCCCTGATAATAAAAAAAATATACTTGTATAAAATGCTTAAGGTACCTAATGTAATTAAAATTGATAAGGATTAATATTGTATCCTTCTAAACCCTTCCAATTATCTTATTATATGTGACCATTTTTAGAAGATACATGGGTATAGGGGTATAGTAAGCTATCTTAAAAGATAGGTATATGCCATCGCAGACATTTTTGTAGACCTATAAAAGAGGAATATCTCTGTATTATATATATTACTTATTTTATATTATATGCATTGTTTTATTATATCTATAAGGGATTAGACAGCGTTTTCGCTGAAAGCTCCCAGGTGGTTTGACTTTTTCCGATTCTTTCAACAGTTATCATTATATTTCAACTAATTTACAAAAAAACCTTGACAAATTGTCTACGTAAATCTTCCCCGTGAATTACTCTATCTATTGGTGAAGACCGCATTACAATCCATTTCGTAGTTTTTGAGTTTATCGCGATCATCCAGACAGACAGACAGACGCAGCGGACGATTTCGTTTTATAATATGTAGTGATACTGATAGATAGATATATTAATTAGAAAATTATATTAAAGTTTAATATATTAAAAAAATATATATATTCATTTTCACTACATTAAGGTAGGTGTTCTCAATTACCGACTTTCCCCTAGTTATAAATGTGATAATGTAGTCACGACAATGGGAATAGATATATCATTATAAAATATTGCAAAAACCTTAAATATTTTTAATGAGGACAGTAAGGACTTAATTGTCATTTTCATTAGTTTTGTGCTTTTATTATGTTTTTCGAAACCATTAAACTAGTAAATAAATGGTAAATGGTTACCGTCTGAAATGTTCAATTCAGTAGTAGATGCTACTTATTTCATACAGTAATATGTTAAAGGTGATCACACTTAAATAATAGGTAAGAATTTTTGCATATTATAAAAATAGGCTAATATGCAATTAGTATTATGGGGACTTTATATCATTTAAAAATAATTCCAAAGTAAGTAACCGAACTGATTTATATACAAGGAAGGTTTCAAATACACAAACATGCCTCTGTAGTGACACACGTGCCTACAGCAAACGTGGTGTGTGTGTACTACAACAATTTAGGCAAAAAAGAAGAAGCGGCACTAAACAAGTCAGACATTAGTCGGCTTAAGAACGCGACTATTAAAGATTTGGCGCTCATGTGGCGGCCGTATGGTACCTGCGTGTAACTGTATTCTCATCGACAGACCGCTCACACAATGCGACAAATTGTTATTAACTTATAGTCTTTATTATTCTATTGCCCAGATGTGTATTATTAATTTTTAGTTTTTACTTTTGCTTTATGACTGCAATACTGATTGTATTTTGAATGAGTGTATATTTCTATTTGTAATGTTTGCACGTGATCTATTTTGTATCGCATAAAGATGCCGTTCAGCTCAATAAACGAGGATTCCGCCCTATTCTTATGTATAGTCGTCCCGTGTTCGCACATAAATCGAAAGACAATTTTGATAAGTAACAGGTTATATAAATTAGCTTCTTACAAAAATGTGTCGGTGCTCCTTACTATATTCGATACGACGATCGTCATAAGCATTTCCTTCAATTCAAGCGTACATCAAGTCCCTCACAACTAATTATTTCGATAGGCCCACAAATCACCCTAACCCGTTGGTGGTATCCGCCGCCAATTACACCCCCAAAAATCCGTCGCGAGGTATCCCAAAACACAACCGTGAAACATTTTCACCGGTTCCCCGTATGATATAACGGCTGTGAATAATGTGCATATCGACAATTCTTTCAATAAAGCGTACTCGTGCCCACGCCCGCAAAACCACTGATCACGCCACCGTAGTCAGGTGGTCAACTTCGCTCCCACACACCCACTGCGGCCTACCTCAGCAACATCTCAAGCCTAGGTTCGATGCCTGGGATGGGAGCCCTCAAGCATGCTGCAAGCGGGATACAGTGACACGGTAATCACTAGCTCCCTGCACACACCACACTGCACTCCACACACGCGTACACTCACGTACGTACACTGGTCCTGCAAGGGACCCTTTTTCCTTTTTTGGTTATTTAGATAGCCAACAGCCAAAACTATTAGACTCTATACACATGTACGCCTTAGTGTGGTACATATGATATGTATCTAAGTAAAGTATACATGTATGGTTAGCTTAGCTCAAACGGTTAGTTTAGTTCGATTCGCGTTGTACCCAAGGCAACAGCCGAAGCCGAGGTTCAGCCAATCTGGCACCCTTGAGCCTGTTGCCATTCGACTGAATGCCCTAAGTGCTCGTCCTAAAAGCCCGGATAAGCTGTGATGACCCGTAAGGCCAACAGCGGTTAGTCAGTTAAAAAAAAAAAAACGGTATTCGTAAACTAGCTGCCAAAGTGTTTACTAGGCTACACAATGATCTTTTATTTATCTCTATACCTTCTGAAAGTAGCAGCGTGATAGTCACACTGCCACGTCTAGCTAAAGCTATTTTACCTCTATCGGAGCAAACGAAACAATAGTGATGTCGCTTGGAATGTCTCTTGTAACACCGTTTACAGATATATAACTTTTATTTTAATAACATTGTACAAGTTATTATTTGTTACGCACACACAAAGAATACATATTATAATTACATCGGTTATACTAGTTTACACAATTCAGATGTATAATTTTATTAGTCACCTTGTTTTATGATTACAGACAGTCGTTCACACAGAATATTATCTAGTATAATGTAGCGTTCCTTTTTTAGGTTGCGAGCGTACAAAATGATATTTCGTACAGAAACGTTACATATATTTATGTATTATAACTAGTTTCATTATCAGCCGAATAATTAAATACGTTGAAATTTGTAATACAGTAACACCAGAGCGTTTGAAAGAATTAGGTTGAAGTACACAAGAATAAATTACGTCGATCAATGACATTTGGTGAAACGTTTTTTATTTTAATAATACTTTAATTATTTTAAAATTTCAACTGATTATTTTTAACAATTCTATCAGGTCTTAGGCTGACCTTAGCACTAAAGATGAGGATTATTTCTATTTATATTTAGCACGATAAATGCAAAATTTTAAATTTATTTCGCGTCTGATTAATGTTGCTATAATTATAACGACCTAAAAAGTATTAAATTTGTTGTTGTTTACAGGACAACGCTAAATAATAAACAGTGAGATACCTAGAATGAAAACAACGATTGGTAATATGATATACAAACAAAAATGATTCAATAAACAAGGATTGAACAATCATTGTAAACTGTTCTAGACTGATTACAAATTAGAGAATTCAAAAAAACTTAGTTCTTCTAAATTGTTGTCTATGATGAACCTTTATCTATATCTCGGTCGTTTTGTTTCCCGGGATCTTTTTTTTTTTTTTCGAACTGACCTACACTGCCAGCCAATAAGGCCTCCACAGTTCCACCGGACTACTAAAGGGAGCGCTTAGGGCACTCACCCGATTTGTTTTAGGCGTTCCCGGGATCTGTAGAGGCCTTGCCAGTACTCATGACAGAGACGTTTAGGCTGCCGAACGTTAGTTCTAAATACGCTCACGTAGCGCTGGTTAAGTTTTCATACAATATTTAACAGTCACGTTAACTATACGAATGTGCAAAAATGTTCCGGCTAGGGGTACAGGTCCACAGTGTAGACAGTTCGAAAAAAAAAAAAATCTCGGTCGTCCTGTATGACAGTGATTTTCGACATACTCGTAGATGGCACCCAGCAGTTTTACACCCGTCACATGATCTTTCAAAATGATTCTAAATGCCAATATTTGTACGATTAAAAAAAAATTAAACTTCAATATTTAATTCAAATTTTATCTAAGTTAATTTGTAACAACTTATTCCTCACGTCGGAGTGTTATGAAATTAGACAGTCCTGAATAGTACATTCAAAATATAGGAAACTATATAAAGCATAATAGCGTAAATAAGCGTAAATTTTTGTAGGTGGTAGAGCTACGCTGAAGCTATTACTGGTTTCAGCATGAATGGGTCGGCTCGCCCTGGGTAGTACCACCCTCTCACAGAAAACCGACGTGAAGTAACAGTGGCTGCACTGTTGCGTTTCGTTCGGTCAGTGAGAGCGCCGGAGGCCCACATATATTAAAAGGCCGGCAACGCACTTGCGATTCCCCTGGTGTTGCTAGTGTCTATGGACGGCGGTGATCACTAACCATCAAGTGACACACCTGTTCGTTTGCCCCCTATATTATAAAAAAATTATAATCATTTACTGAAGCGATTTGTGCACTGCTCATACATACGACACACAAATGAATCAATGACTTTCGAGCAAATGCAAGCAATTATGAATTATATACTATGTACTTTGTATTAGGAGGTTTAATCATATATTTTTATATTACACGCGAAGGAAAAGGTTATGATGATAGTTGTAAACAAGTGCATGTAGGTTAATTAGCTGTTTCAATAATTCATTATAATATTCAAACAAAAACCTTGCAGTTGAATATACAGTACCTTCTATGTAATAGTATTGTTAATTACGTTTATTAATGTCAACCTTGAAGATGTATTGTATTCTATTTCTACAATAATAAAAACAGTTAAGATAGTACGTTGAGAGACATAATTAAGAAATAGACAGTTATAAAAAACTATTAGTTGTTTGGTTGTTACTGGTGTCGCATGTCGATATAAAAACTAAAACGTTTATGTTGTATAATTTTACAAAGCAATAATTTGTTACAGATATTTGCAATAATATTCTATATAAATGATGAATAACTTATTTGGTATTTTATTAATTCTATACAGTTTTTCAAATATTACACAAAGTTCAAATCAATGTTCGTTTCTATCAAAAACCGAAAGTATGAAGAGTTTAAAAGAAAGGTGAGTAAACTTGATTAAAATGAAAATTAGTTCATGTAAACCACGGGTACGTAATTTTTATTGGAAATTGAATAAAAAGTAAGACGTGTCAACTTTTGTCTGCATATAAATTCAGCTTATGGCGTTCGGGTAGGATATATTTATCTGGGCAGTAAAATAAAAATGGGCTAAATTATTCCGTATACAAGCAAAACTTACTCATGCACTAAATGTTATCCTTGTCAAATTTATATTTATGTATAGGTGAAATAATTACTCAAGATGTGGTTTCGTCATCTAAAACATATTTCGTCAAAACATAAGATTAGGCAGTAAGATTATATAAGACCAGCTAAATCATTATAATCAATTATTTTAGCTGAAATATGCTTTTGTAAGCGGTGTCGTCCCGTTATGACAGTAGAATAGCGTGATACAATAATAAAGCTTTATATAAAATCGGTGAATGCAGTGTTATTTTTATTTATAGAAACCAAGTAATTGACTCTTGCATGTAAAATATTAAAAAAACTTTTCCTCCATGTCCCGTCCGTTTTTGCTATTCTGTAGGTACATTATTTAACAATTAATTCTTTCAATATCCAAAAAGAAGATAACATAAGTCTATTGTTGAAAATTTTAAACTAGAAAGGAATCTTTTTAAGGTACATTTTAGAATAATAAGAGTTAAGTCTCCAATAACTATCGATTTTACACTTTTCTTATTTACAACCATTTTTGGGATCTTATCGAGTAACTGGTTTCCTAGCAGAAAAATCTAATTTAATTATATATAGGGTTATTAAAATTCAATTAACCACGTTACCGAGTTAATATTTTCAATATAATAAAAGAAAAGTTGGCAGCATTTTCGTATTGTCAATTGACAAGAGTCCCTTTCTTATTCTTTATGTAAATATTTTGAAACCCAGCTGCGAAGCAATTACTACATTACATTAATCTATCAAAATCATATTATGGTATACGTAATAGTTTTATGACTTATATTTTCAAAGAATTCCAAAATTTTCTTTTCTTTGTGCTACCTAACTTAATTCCTAGATTCAGTACTAAATCTATGTACATTTGATATCTATTATTTCTGGATTTATATAAAAAATACTCGTATATGAGACCTCTGTTAAAGATAACGTAAAAAAGAAGACAAAAATTGGTGTGTCATAAAATATGTTAATTTTTTTTTTTTTTTCGAACTGACCTACACTGCCGGCTTATTAGCCCTTCACAGTTCCACCGGACTACTAAGGGGAGCGCTTAGGGACTAAGGGGAGCGCTTAGGGACTAAGGGGAGCGCTTAGGGGCTAAGGGGAGCGCTTAGGGACTAAGGGGAGCGCTTAGGGACTAAGGGGAGCGCTTAGGCTTTGTACGTGTTCTTAGTTAATGCTCAAAAAGATAAAGGCATTGTTTAGTTTTCGAACCCCAATGGTTTGGACGGAGTCACAAAATTATATCGACGATTGTTACTCGAAGAAAAATAAATATAGATGTTTTAATAATGACAAACTACCATTACATTAACGTAATTTTATGTCTAATTCAATATACCAAAAAAGGAGAAGATAAAAACTATTGTTTCCGCCGTGTCTTTTTAATGCTTTTGAGTTATTCTTTATAGTTTCGGAGGTAATTAATTTCAGATCTACAAATTCCAATAATTCAGAAGTAAATGAAGACCTAATATGCAATGAAGGGCCATCGTTTTGTGTTAAATCACGTTATCGTTCCATCGATGGTTCATGTAATAATTTATTACACCCTGGTTGGGGTATGCCGCAAACACCGTACGCCCGTCTCCTTCCCTACAATTATGGTGATGGTAAGTACAATAGTTTTGGCATCCCTGAGCATGTTGCCAAGCGGCGTCTTGAAGTCCGGTGAAGCTGTGAGGGCCCGTCAGACCAATAGCGTAGTCAGTTCGAAAAAAAGTACAATAGATATTGATTTCCAGATATTATAAAAAAATACCAAAACAATAAAATATGTAGTTTTTTACATTATCTAAAATTTATACGACTATCGTTGTACGTTTAGGAAAACATTAATAGTCTATAATGTCATGTGTCACCATGTCATCATGTGTATCATGTCTGTCTGTCATGTCATTGCAAAACTGATCAAGTTCCTCATGATGTTTGTGTGTTACAGTAAAAAGGTTGATAGTACACAAACATGAGAGCGGAGTTCCTACATACGTTTAAAGAAATGAAATAAAATTTAACAGAGCAGATTTATGTAGTTTTTTTTAACTTATATTTAGGAGCTTTTATTCTATTGAATTTATCGGCCCCATTGTTCCCCATTCTTTCGAGCTTCAACAGGAGAGTCGTTGATGAGATATTATTACAAAGTCATATAACATCTTTGCTTCTTCCGAACAGGGTTCTGCCAAAATGCTGTGACAAATACCGATGTCTTGGCAATTAACATTCATAATACTCATCAACGACTCTCTTTCAATGCTATTCTTGGCACACTCCATCATTAAGTGATGCACATCATCAATTTTGCCACATAAATTGCAGTTTGGTGACTCCGCTTTCTTCATTAGATGTGCAAAACTTCCCGATGGATAGTGCCCTGAACGAAGTCTTAACGCTATTTTGACATATTGTCGATTTAAATTGCATTTGTTAAACCAAGGTATATGAAGAGGCTGACACTGTATTGTTTTATACCAAATACCTTTTTCTTTACTCCTTTCATCAAAGTACTCTCTCCAATCATTATAACAAATTTCTTTTAATTTTGACAACCTTTCCCAGTAATTTACTTTAACCTCCTTCAATATACCGTGCGTCGATCCTAATTTTGCACTACGGTCAGCCTCTTCATTCCCCTTAATGCCAACATGAGATGGAATCCACTGCAAAGATTTGAGAATTACAAATTCAATTAATGTGGTCAGTTTACGAGTATTATCTGCATAAGGTTTCTTTCAAATTAAAAACAATTTTTAACTTATTGCCCTTTAGATTGTCATTTTGAAATACTTAGTATTACAGGAAAAATGGGCAAGAAACATGTTATCAAAGAACCATAACTATATTATGTATATGTGTAAAGTGGAAGTTTTATCTATTCAAGTATGGTAATATGTGTGCCCAAAGATTGTTATTTGCTATAGTTACACTATTTAGATAGTTCAGCTTAACTTTTAGTCGTAATCTTTTCATATAAAAACTTCTGGTGGCGTGTGTTCGTAATTCCTTTTTTTATCCTTTTTTTAGTGTAGTTTCACCTGATATTAAACGACGATACAACTTCAGATGGTAAACACGCTAAGCCTAGAGAGCGAGTGATTCTCAAATGCAGCTGCTGGAACACACCAGACCTAGATTTATTTTAATCTTTTGCAAAAAAAAATTTATATACATAATTCAAAATTTCCAGCATCCCGACATATATATATATATATATATTTCAATTCGATATATATTTTTTATATTCGCGTCTGCATTTATTTATATTTCAATTTATTTTGACAAAAATGCTGCCGGGGTCCAGAGTACGCTAAAGAAATAGCGAGACAAATAGAAGAACATTGCTATAAAGGTTAATAGGATAAAAATTGAACATTTGTTCTACGACTTCATCATGTATCGTTACCAGCCTGTTCTAAATTTCGATACCTCGGTTCATTGATCCAAAACGACTGTGGCATAGACAAGTACGTGAAGAATAGGATGAATGCATTGTGAATGAATTGGCGAAAGGTGTCTGGGGTAGTTTGTGATCCAAGAATGACGTTGAAACTCAAGGAGAAGGTGTATAGACTAAAATAAAACCAGTTGTGTTATATGGATACGAGAACTACGAAAGAGACGAATGAGAAAAGAATGAATGTGGCAGAGATGAGAATGTTAAGATGGATCTGTAGTGTAACCAAAATGAATAAGATTAAGTTTGAGTATATCAGATGAAGTTTAAAAATAGCACCAGTCAAAGAGAATTTGAGGAGTATTAGATTAGCGTGGTACGGGTATACCATGAGAAGAGATGAAAGTCATGTACCAAGAAAAGTTTTGAGTTTCAAGGTGGACGGATATGTGGGTAGACGAAAACCGAAAAAAGTGTGGATGGATTGTGTGACACATGATGTGTATAAAAGGTGTGAATACTGAGAAGAGTGAAAAAGGAAAATATGTTGTCCCAGAAGATGATGATGATAACTTATGATTGTCTGTGGTGAGGCAAAATCTGCCTACTATGTCTCCTAATTAAAATATGTAACTTACTATTAAAACCTATGTACGTATCTGGTAAATATTTACTTTGAATAAATGCACTGTAACTACGTCAATAAAATTTCAGAAATCTAGAAACTAATAATAAATAAATTTCAGGTATCAGTTCTTTTCCTAAGTCTGTTACGGGTAATAATTTGAAAAATGTCCGTAAACTCCGACTAAAAATATTTCCTGACAAAGTAATAGTAGATACAGAACATAGCTTAATCACTATGCAGTGGGGACAAATCGTTGTACACGACATGTCACTTACGTCCGGTGTACCCCAAACAAGTATGTAAACTAAATCGTTTATCATTGACAATAATAAAATCAAGTTTTTATTCATAATTATTAATAAAATACCTATGTTATGGAGAAGCTAACAGGCATGTAATCAACTTGATGTTAAGTAGTTATAACCGGTCTCAATAAAATCCCAGTTTAGGGATTATTTATAATAATTTGCAAATGCTTCTGTGCAGGTATGTATTGTTCATCGTTGTAGTCGATATTTGATTGATGAAGTCATTATTACTTTGAGGAAAACCATCTTACTCAAATCCACCTATTTATACGAACGTTAGTTTTCCCTTCCGCCTAGAATTAATTGGCCGCTACCACGACTCACTACAACAGGCGTCAGTCAGGCTATTGTCCGCCAACGATGAATTCAGCCATCAACCAACGACGAGTTCAACCTATTTTTTTGGTGTTTAAGTTACTAATATATCGACCGTTTTATTAGCAGTTTCATATTTAACTTTTACAGGTTTATGTTACGCAAGTAAAATCAAACATTTTTCTTTGCAGTGAGCAGTCCAACCAATTTTATGTGTAAATGTAAAGTAACATTCACTCAAGTACTCATTGCATTCAAACATTATTGTCTAACCGAAATGAAAAACATGATTTTTTTAACTACATTAATTACATTTTTGGGATATCGATTGAAACACCGTTGGGATATACAATATATAATGTTTATTTTAACACTGCACGAGTTGTTATTTGGTACCAACATTTGGTACTTTGTTTCATAATTACAAACAATCGCACAAACAGAATAATAGTTCTCCTAACGTAAATCGTACAGGTAGTTAGTTGTCTGTCCCCAAGCGACGCTTTGTTGTGGCGTCCCATTTTTTGGGTTGCGAGAATACAAAAATGATGTTTCGTCCAGAAACGCTACACATTTATAACTTATGATTTCACAGTGCTTTCAATTTTATACTGACAAACTCACACATGTGTTTATTAAAAAAGAAGGAATTAGTATTTTTATAAAATTTGACTAAATATAATAAAATAAAAGTGTAATTTTTTAGACAAACAATCACTCGCATGTTGTAATCCCAATGGAACTTTTGCGGCTGATGCGAAGACCAATCCTCTATGCGCTCCTATTCACATATCACGTGATGACCCGATATATGCTTCAGTAGGAAAAATATGCATGGATTTTGTAAGGACTACATCGACAAAAAATAATAACTGTACAGCACCTGATGTCCCAGCTGAGCCGGTATGCAATTATATAAAGTCAATAGTAGAAAATGAATTATTGATTAAAGCTGTCATCTATAGTAATGTACCATAAAGTTCAGAAGATTTTTATTTTCTTCGGTTAAACGTATTAATTGTAAAAGTTGTACTTAACATTTTCTAGTCTAATTGAGGAAGGTGAAGGTTAAGGAAGTTAAGGTTAATGTATCATTAAGCTACAACCCTTACGAACTGAACAATTACCATATTATATGTAAGATAGAATGCACGTTAAACAAGGAGCAAGTAACAGTGTGTGTGGGAACGGTCCGAAAGCGTAAAAAATTAAACGCTAGTAATATCGCCCAGTTATGCTATTATTTTTTATCAAAAAATGAGCTTTGTTCTAGTTGTCATCAGTAACATCATACATGGATCTGTCTCTTGTTTATGGTCATAACAAATCACAAGAAGATGCAGTTCGCGCCGGTTGTGGAGGACGTTTACTAAGTTTAATGCGTAACGGTCAAGAATGGCCACCTCAGGATCCCCAACCAGAACTCGCTTGTGAAATGTTTAAGTACCCAAATTTATCTTGTTATTTAGCTGGTAAGATTATTTGTCAAATAAGTAAATGTCAATGTAAAAAAAAGTGTTATGATACACTAACCAATAAAGAACAGAAATCAGTAACTACTGCCTTAAAAATATGTACCATTACTTTTAATAATATATCTTATTTGCCTGGAATTGATTTTGTTTTAGGAGATATAAGAGTTAACCAAAATCCTCAGCTAGCTTTGCTTCAAGTGGTTCTTCTTCGAGAACATAATCGTATTGCTGATGTATTGCAAAAATTAAATCGGCATTGGGATGACGAGAAGTTATTTCAAGAGGCAAGACGGATTCTAATAGCCGTGTTCCAATATATAAACTACTACGAATATCTACCAACAATAATTGGTACACTCTTTATACTTTTATTTATCCACTAGTTTTTATTAGATGCAATCGATTCGATGAGTTATAAAAGTATACATTTTCTCTGTCCTATTTTACGATATAATCGATTCAATATTAAGATTCATAGTACAAATATTCAAACAAATTTTCTATCCTATCTTCTACTTGTAATTTATAAGAAATGCACGTCATTGCGTCATCCATTGCGATATCTCCTTAATAGTTATATTACATTCCGCTTAAATTAATATGTATAAAACAATAAATGTTTTTTTTATTACATTAATTTAAAAAAGTTTGTTAAAACTTTTGGTCTGGTTCCATTTCCTGTAAAAACTACATTTTGGCTTGATTTCGTGCCACTTCGGTAGTCATATATACAAGCCGAATGGGAATCTGCATTCCTTTGAAATTAAATGGTATGCATATAGAATGATGTGGATACCTTAAACGATCATATTCTGCTTCTCATGTTTGCTTATACCTAGTGTTGCCATAAATACTGAAACAAAAAAAAAATCTATTGCAAATAACATTTATTACTTTTTTTTCCAACTGTCTACACTGTTGACCTGGCATAGCCTCTACAGTTTCGCCGGACTACCGGATTTATTACTTTTACAGTGTGTTAGTTTAATACATAAATATAAAACAATTTACAATATAAAAAAGCTTATTCGAATTGGTCTACTCCTCCTTTAAACGTTGAGGCCAGTTATCAATAGAAGCTTGCACTCTTTCCATGCGAAATTTCTTCACTGCCAACCGTACGGATTATTTTAGGGGATCCAAAATATCATAGCGCTTAGAGCACATCATACTCTCTAAAACTGACCATAAATCATAGTCCAGCGGATTAAGATCGGGACTAGAGGACGGCCAGTCTTCAGCTCTGATGAAGTCCGAAACGTTCGTTTCCAACTAAGACTGTGTAGACCGAACTTTATGACCCGGCGCCGAGTCTTGCTGCAAGGACCATTCTTGGTTATTGAACATGGTGTTGTTAAGGGGATTCACTACTTTCTCAAGAATGGTATCTTGATACACTTCTGCCGATGTTTTGATACCTTTTTCACAAAAGTATGGCTTAGTCACTCCTTCATAGCTAATACCCCACCAAACCATCACTGAAGTCGGATAGTGCCCACGTTGCACTCTGTCGACTAATTGGGAAGCTTCCTTAGAGCTTTGAGCATAAATACGGTCATTTTATTTGTTAAAATGTTACTCAATTGTAAAAATTTTCTCATCCGTAAACAAAATTTTTCTGTGCCCTCCCTTTGCGTACCGCTTCAGTAGTTGTTTCTATTTTACCACCCTATTCTTTTTTAAATTATCAGTTAAAAAATAACGAGTACATCTTTTATAGGCTGCAAGTCCTAAGTCATCTTTTAAAATACGCGACATGGTTCTAGGTGCTATCTTCACCTCCCGAGATAAAATCTTTTGGTTTCGGACAGAATTTCTTCGAATTATTTTCCTTACTATTTTCACCACCTTTTTCATACGAACACTACGAGGACGGCCACATCTTTTTCTGTCATAAACAGAGGAGGTCTCATTGTACCTATTAATAGCCCGGTACACAAACATTTTATTAATACCAAGCTTATGGAGACTTTTAAAAGTTGCATTTGGCTCCATACCTACTTTGTGTAATGTAATCACAGCGATTCGGTTCTCTTTATCACCCCATTCCATTTTAATATCGCAAAATATTGTACAATGTATTGGCGCCAAAATGAGAAAACTCAATTAACAATCATATAAAAATGACAGATTCCAAATTTAAATGTAACATTTTGTTTATTTTTAATTGTAACAGTATTTATGGACAGACTAAGTATATGAGGCTTTCCACACCAAAGCAGTCAGTTTGAAAAAAAAAAGTTTTTTGTTTTTCTCAGTTTTGTGATATGTTTTAGTACCCTTCCTGGTAAATTTTAAGATTTTTTTGAATACTCGTTCATAAATTTCCGAATTTTCAAAAATGTCCTTTTTTAGTGTTTGGAAATAACGTTCTTAAAAATGTTCCAAAGATCTTTTTTTATCTTTTTGTTTTTATATGACCTTTATACAAAAAAATAATCAAAAATATTTTATATAATTTTTTTGTATTGAGATTTTTGAATTTTAAACTTTAAATCAAGTTTTAAGTAAAGTCCGGTCTGGTAATGGGTACTCTATTAATAATATTTATTTGCGATTATTGAAAATTTGAAATATTGGTTTGCTATGTATATTATGCTATGGTCTGATGGCCATTATGATGATTGTTCGTCCGATATCGGTCAAAATGAACACATTAACCCCTAGTCTAAGGAAACTATAATGTATTGAAGTACTAGTGAAAGTAGTAATTAATGAATCATTTGTACTTTCTAATATTATTCCAAAATTGAGTCAATTCACACACTGTTATATTCTGCTGTGTGATATACAGGTGTAAAAAAATACGTATCAAGGAAAATGGGAGTCGAAATGAAATAGATTGCATTGCATAAGTGAATTATGTATTATTATTTAATATGTTGATATAACAAGATACTTTGTATAATTTAGCTTTATATATTATTTTGTAGGTCGCAAAAATATGGTAAATAATAAATTGATATACCTCGATTTCGATGGTTATGTTAATGATTACGATCAGTCTGTCGATCCATCGGTCTACGGTGAGCATGCTCATGCTGCGTTAAGAATATTTCACTCATCAATTCGAGGATACTTACAGTATGTACACATGTATTTTTTTACATCCCATGCATTCAGCACTATAAATGGTCGTTTCATTTTCATTTAATTTTATTTGTAGGCATTTTTAAGATTTGCATACCAATACTACATTATTTCGATGTCTCTCATAAGGTTTAGCCATCTGTCTACGTAAGCGCCCGAAAACTCCTTGTGATTTTATTAGAATCCATCGATGTTCCTCTACTTAACGCTTTTTTTTTCGAACTGAGCTACTCTGTTGACCTTGGGGTCTCTACAGATTCGCCGGACTACTCTCTACTTAACGCTATCAAAAGGAGTTCATATTTATATGTTTACTTTATAGAATTTGTTTAAACGTTTGCTTGTAATTAAGTACCTATATCAGTATAATTAGTTGTTACATTGTGAAAAAAAAATCTGTAAACACTTATCCATTTTGTGTACAAATATATATTTACTAGCTGATCAACCGCGGCTTCGCACGGGTTTTTTTAAGTTATATAAAATAGTGAGAAGAGGTAGAATAACAGAGGCGATCTTTAAAAAAAAAAAATTTATGAGAAGCACGCCACTTAACTATAACTTGTACTTTTAATATGTAAATACTAACAGTGTGCTCAATGGGATTTATCATCATCAACATATACCGAACTTTATCCCATATATAACAATGAAGCTCGTCAATAACTAGTATACAGAAAAAAAAGAAATAAAAAAAGAATCAATTGAGAAGTTGTCTCTATCTATTTATATACTTAAAGTAGATATGGCTGTAGTAAAATTAATTTGTTCAAAATTTATTGTTATAAAACTTTTAATGTGAATTATTTTTATAGGAAATATACAGAGTATCGTCGTCTGGTCGGTGAAGCGCGTCTCAGTAACTCTTTCGATAATCCGTCGATACTGGAAGAAGGTAACAATTTTGATGATTTAGCGAGAGGTCTCTGCTTTCAATCACAGAGCTACAGCGACCAATACTTCGACAAAGAAGTAACAGAATATCTTTTTAGGTATAATATACAATGTTTTAATAGTATTTAATTATTAACAGTTTTGTCTAGAGACTAGCAATTCCCCACCATTTTACACGAGTTTTCTATGCAGTAATTATTTTAATGCCTTTTGTTTGCTTATATTATTGATGGTAAAATATATTTTTTTAATACAAACTGCCATCCCCTTTTCAACGATCTCCATATTTTTAAGTATTTCCAAAAATACTTCCATGGTCACCTACACTATAAAAGGAACTTTTTTGAACATTTTCACAACCGTAACCCCAACAATTAATTAACAAAAAAATATATATTTCAGGGATGGAAATAAATATGGCGATGATTTACGTTCTATTGATATTCAGAGAAGCAGAGACCAAGGACTCTCTAATTATGTGAAAACGCGCGCAGTCTGTGGTCTATCAGTACCAAAAACTTTCAACGACATGCTTGAGTACATGTCTGCAGAGGTAAATATATGTTATTATTTTAGAGTTTTGTTATATATAAGACTAGCAGCCGCCCGTGACTTCGTCTGCATCCGTATCTTTATAAATTATATATCCGTGGAACCCTATTTTTTTAAATAAAATTATCCTTAACTATTTCTTATAACATAAGCTAACTGCTAGTAAAAGTCCCGTCAAATTCGGTCCCTTAATTTCGGAGATTAGCCGGTATAAATAGATAGACAGCTAAACTGTAAAAATAAAGTTGTTATAAATGTTGTTTATACTTTACTTGATCAAAGATTTGATCTTCTGGGAAAAATTATCGACACATTATGTTATTTTTGTCTGTACACTGTAAAGAATAATCTCTAGATAAAATTACTTAAGACTAATTAATATCAGTTAAGATATAAGTTAAAAATTGAATTTCACAAAACACTTTAGAATTTAAATAATATAAATTTGTTATTGTTATATACATATATTGTTATTATTGTTGTATTGCTATTGTTAAATACATATATATACATACATTTATTATTTTACAGAATGTACGTAAATTAGAAACAAATTACGAGTCTATTGAAGACGTGGAATTGATAGTAGCAGGTTCCCTGGAGTACCACGTACCGAAGACACAAGTAGGACCTACTTTTAGGTGCATCATCACCAAACAATTCCTTAAAACACGTGTTGGTGATAGATTCTTCTTTGAGAATGGAGCTGACCCTGAAATAGCCTTTACATTGGGTAAGCTATTTGGCCCCATAATAATTTTTATCTTTTTTGATACTTTATTATTTTAATGTTTCACACAATCTTATCTGATGTTAAACGACGATGTAGTCTAAGATGTTAACACGATAAACCTAGAGGTGGAGATGCTTTTAAGTGCAGCTACAGGAACACATTAACAGGTACTTATAGTTTCTAGTCGTGACTTCGTTCGCTCTTATGTCGAGTTGTCCTATTCCGCAGGATAATGAGTTTTATATCTGCCTCCTTTTGTGAGATGACGTCTACGCAGAAGGAGGTCGCCGCTCTCTATACGGCTTCTCGGCCGAGCATGGCTCGAACTACACTCGGTAGCGACAAATCCATGCCAACCGCCGCAGCCTGAGTGCGGCGCTGCCCATCCCACGCAGCACACTCGCACAAGGTATGCTGCGCGGTGTCCATCTCAGCGCCGCAACTCGTGGCATGCGGTGGTGGGCTTACTGCGTGTAATCCGGTGCAGGATCACCGAAAACATCCGTGTCCGCTGAATACCTGCACCAGACGAAACGTCAGGAAGCCCCATTTCCTATTTATATACTTGGCAGGTTCAGACGGACGGCGTCTATGGTATATCGGCCATTCCACGCGTTTGCTAGATCCTGCCTCCACCTCTTTATTCATCCCTCCACGTCCTCGTCTTCATTGCGTCGATTTCTCTGGGAGCTGGAGGTTACCCCCGGCGTTTCTTAGCCACCGTATAGCGATATACAACGGAAAGAAATTCCGCCTCCAGCTCCCAGGAAAGGCAGCCGGTGAGCATGAAGGCCACCGCCGAGGATACCATCGCATATCCTCGTATTGCCCTTTGCATCACAATGCGCTGCACACGAAAAATGAAATTGACTACTACCCAAAAGACTGTTGTTTTTCTTTAATAGGTAAACAATGATTATTTAGTATTGCCTCCTCTCATTTTAAAAACTCTCTGCATCTGCATCTGTCCGGGTATACTTTTTATCAAACTGTTAATGAAACTTTGTGCCATTATGTTTAATTCTTCAACCAATGCAGTTTTGAGGTCCCCTTGGTTAGTTCGAGCTGGATTACTTTGTTTTTTCACTTTGTGCCAAACGTGTTCTATCGGATTAAGGCCTATCAAATGTGCTGGCTACACTAAAACTTAACATACTCCGGTACTACCGCCGAAGTGGGAGAACGAGCATTGTCCTGAATTAAAACAAATTTATTCTTCATGAATGGGGCATAAGAAACCATAATCAGCTCAAAAATCTTTGTTACATATCTTACCGCCGTCAGAAACCAGTTTTCTATGATGTGTAGCTCCGTACGTACTCCTAAGCAAATACCGTCCCATATCATTACTGACCTTCTATTATAAGGCTCTCTTCCTATAATATTACACTCAGCGCCTCCATACCTTAACCCTTCCATCGTCTAACTTAAGTCAGAATCTGAACGCCTCAGCAAAGGATTTTGGTTCGAAAAAGCAAAATTGGACTGAGCTACTCCTGTAGTGAGCTACGGATGTGTAACAGGCAAGGACGCCCTTATACCAGCCTCCTTAAGTCTTCTTAAAATCGTTTTAGAGCTAAATGTTACTTATTAATTTGCCAGCAGTTTATTTCCCATCTCGGAAGAAGGCGAAGTGCGGTTTCCGATGACACTGCTTACAATAATCTGTCGTCCCTCTCTGTTGTTACTCTTTTGCGACCTTATTCTTAACGTCACAGTCTAGGACACTCATAATGTTTGAGTCACTTCACCCTATAATCCGCGTCAAACTTTTTGGCCGCTCTGAATATTGCTTTAAGTTAGTTCTTGTGCATAGTACAGTCAAGAGGTAAATACAAAACAAAGTCAAAATATTATTATAGGAAATTAAAATTAGCATTTATTAATTCTTAAATTTCCTCGATGTTATACGTATAATGTAATATATGATTTAATTAATTAGGATTCAAGAAGATATTTGCCCATTATATTAGGTAAAAGGAATGCGGCAGTATAACTGCACGTTGTTATTTTCAGAAGATTTAGTATGTGAACTGAAGATACGACTTCGATTGGGTAGGCTTGTAATCGTTTTCACAGCTAATTTAGGAAAACTTGTTTATTTGAATTTAGCCGTCATATATACGTATGGACTATTTACAAAAGATTAGAGATAAAAATGTACAGATAGTAAAATATTTTTTTTACTGAAGTAATAAAATAACAGTATACACTACAAAATTAACAATTAAATAAATTGAAAATGGCAAATAATATGATAAATAAACCTTGAATAATAACAACCACATTATGTATTTGTATGCCATTTATAATTAATTAGCTTCAGATGACATTTGATCACCACCTGGTTGGTGACTTTTGAGTGATTATGTACTTTAATGAATGACCCGTCTTATACAATATTTGATTCTATCTCTACGTTATCTTGTAGCGTATATTGTGTAGCTATTATGTATGCCACTTAAGTACAGTTATTGTAGATTAATTACATTGGTAGTAAATAAATAAGTTTTAATATACATTTATTCATAATGGTGTAACAATTTCCATAGACACATCATTTTTCCAAGTAGAGGGACGCTCTAATAAAAGCTACTAATAATAGTAAATATTAACATATCAATAGAAAAGAAAAATAGTGAAAAAAAACAAATATTAAAAAGTAAAGCACGAAAACAAAAATAACATGCAACTGAGTGTACTGCAAATAGCATTCACACTGGCACACGTGTCAGAAATGATGCAATAGGGGGTGAGGAACGGGCGGGGGTGAGCCTGCTTCGCCTATACCTCGACTGCGTCCCTTTGACATCTAAATTTGTGCTCTGCGCATCTACATCAGAGCGGTCAACAAATTTTACGCGGATTATAATTGCAAACACTTAGACAATTAGACACCGGAGCAACCCTGACATCCGGCATTATTATACAATAATAACACTTTTTGTCGCAAAAAAACAACATGAATATGCAGAATTTCATATACTACATATAAAATAAATGAAAGTCGTAAGTAAATTTCCCTTCAAAATCTTTTTTTCAAATTATATAAGAGGTACTGATATGTATGGCTAGTAAGAAATAAGAAAAAAAAATTGTAACTCTTTCTACCTTTTTTTGTGATCCTCTAAATTGTCTATGAGTGTATATTCATATCTTATACATTGGTAAAAAGCTTATTTTGTGCCGAGTTGTTTTAGAGGTGGAATATCAATTCGATGTATACAGGTTCGCAAGTCCAACGAATTTTTCGGAATTCGCGTACATTTATTCATTTAATTTGGTAACACTATCGGCTGACGGTGAAGGAAAACATCGTGAGGAAACCTATACTTGAGAAATGTTCTTATAGTAACACCGTATGTGGGTAAATGTAGAATTGGATTTCTTGGAGTTTGAAATCATTTATATGTCGTGCGCTGGCATGGTGATTATATAATCGAAAAGAGGCCTCTAGACCCAACGATGGACTCTTACAGACTGATGTTATTATTATATATAATACGAATTACCTCTATACATACAAATAAACAATAATAATTCTTATTACAGATCAGTTACAAAGTATTAGACGAGGTGCCTCGATATCAAGATTACTTTGCGACAACGTTATTACCATTAGGTCAATACAAACTAGAGCATTTGAAAAAATTTCGATCAAGTAAATACACTTTAATTGCCTATTTATATTGTATACAATATACGTAAAACAATAAATATGGTTATAACACTTATTTTTACAGGAACAAGATAGTGCCTTGCGATGAATTGCCATACGTTAATTTAACTTTATGGAAAGAAGAAACAGCTTAAATAGAAACTTATGCTTCGTAAACAAACAGATAAAAAAATTATCATGTATACTATATATAAATTATATGTGAGCACGTGAAATTTATTATTCTTTAATATGAATGGAAATAAAAATATTTGCACATTTTAAATGTTTTGAAAAATAGTCGCAATTTGAACGATGAAATTAAATACTATAAAGGGTTATCAAATATATACAAACAGTTTGACTTTTATTCATACATTAAACAATACACTCAAATTATATAAAATAATACACATTCAAAAGAAAGGAGAAAGAATTAAAAAAAAATGTTTCAATATTATTTCAAAAGAAACTGTATATCAACTGACTTCAAGGTGTGATATAAGATTTATCATTACGCGACAAAAAAGTATAGCCTATAATTTTGTTGTTTTTTTTTTAATTCATTGCAATGTTACTTTATATGAATACTAAATATAGTTCTTTTTGTGGAAATAATCGCTGTATTTTTTTATAAACCAAAAGTAAACCATGGAAATAATATGGGGACAATACGTACAGGGTTTTATTGATTGCATATTTTAATAATTTAATGGGCCCCATTTACCGGCAACCTTAAGAAAGGAGACTACAAATAAAGTACAAAAGTAAAGATGCCATTATGAATTTAGATGCTGTAAAAGTAATAAATATTATTTGCAATCGAAAGTAATAAATGTTATTTTTCTCAGTATTTATGGCAAGTTTAGATATATATATCGCAGGAATAGATGGCTATTTGCTAATTAGATTGAAATTACATTTCTTTTGTAGACATAAATTAACTCTCATATTAATAAAGTGACAAAATTTTACCCTCCTTTTTAATTGCCGGGATTTGTTACTAGAAATTACATTTATTACTTTTACAGTGTGTTAGTTTAATACATAAAAATAAAACAATTTAAAATATAAAAAACTTATTGGAAGTAGTCTCCATTGGCTACAATACAGTCCTTTAAACGTTGAGGCCAGGTATCAATAGAAGCACACACTTTTTCCATGGGAAAATTCTTCACTGCCAATTGAACGGATTGTTTTAGGGACTCCAAATTATCATGGCGTTTAGAGCAAGCCGTACTCTCTAAAATTGACCATAAATCATAATCTAGCGGATTAAGATCGGGACTAGACGACGGCCAGTCTTCAGCTCTGATGAAGTCCGAAACGTTCGTTTCCAACCAAGACTGTGTAGACCGAGCTTTATGACCGGGCGCCGATTCTTGGTTATTGAACATGGTGTTGTTAAGAGGCTTCACTACTTTCTTAAGAATGGTATCTTGATACACTTGTGCCGATGTTTTGATACCTTTTTCACAAAAGTTTGGCTCAGTCACTCCTTCACAGCTATTACTCCAGCAAACCATCACTGAAGTCGGATAGTGCCCACGTTGCACTCTGTCGACTAATTGGGAAGCTTCCTTAGAGGTTTAAGCATAAATACGGTCATTTTATTTGTTAAAAAGTCGCTCCATTGTAAAAATTTTCTCGTCCGTAAACAAAATTTTTCTGTGACTTCCCTTTGCGTACCGCTTCAGTAGTTCTTTCGAATCATCCTATTCTTTTTTAAATTATCAGTTAAGAAATGACCAGTACGTCTTTTATAGGCTGCAAATCCTTAGTCTTCTTTTAAAATACGCGACATGGTTCTAGGCGCTATTATCATCTAACGAGATAAAATATTTTGCTTTCGGACAGGATTTCTTCGAATTCTTTCCCTTACTGCTTTGACCACCTTTTTCGTACGAACACTACGTGGACGGCCTGATCTTTTTCTGTCACAAACAGAGGAGGTCTCATTGTACTTATTAATAGCCCGGTAAACAAACATTTTACTAATACCAAGCGGATGGAGAGTTTTAAAAATGCATTTGGCTCCATACCTATTTTGAGTAATGCAATCACATCTATTCGGTTTTCTTTATTGCCCCATTCCATTTTAATATCGCAAAATATTGTATAATGTATTGGCGCCAAAACGAGAAATCTCAATGAACAGTCATATAAAAATGACAGATTCCAAATTCAAATGAAATATTTTGTTTATTTTTAATTATAACAGTATTTATGGCCAAACTACGGATATATATCGTCATATCGATAATGATCATAATTATACAATTCTATACAGATAACAAGAAAAAAGTTATATCTCTGGGCTCCAAATAAATACGGTAGAGATTTACGAGTTTTTGATGTTCAGAGAAGCAGATAACACGGACTCTCTAAGTGAATACGCGCACTTTATGTTGTCTGTCAGTACCAAAAACTTTTAGTCATCTGCTTGCGTACCTACATGTCTGCAGAGGTAATTTCTTTTATTATTTTTTGTGTATTTTATATATATTGTCCTACGTGCCTAAAAATGAGTCATAAAATCTTTCAGTCGCGTCTTTAATCTCTGTATAAAGTTTATTTTCTATTGCTTAATATAGAGAAATATATTTCTATGTATATTATATCTGATATTATAAAGCGTTTTCGTGGAATCTTCGTAGTTAATAATACAATTCTCTTAGTAGACATATAATTGCCTTTTTCTCTAGAATTTCTAATTGTAAAGGTTACTGGGAGCGATGACGTTGGTGACTTTTGAAATCAGATTTATTGGAATATGAACGATCATATTGAGAAAAAAAATTGACCTTTAGGCCATAACTAGAGATTCCGATACAATTTCGGGACAAAATCATTTAATATTATTAAAAATTTCCGAAATGTTGGAAAAATTACTGTGACAATATTTTTTTATATTAATTTATTATTTAACAAAATGTATGTAAATAAGAAGCAGCTTATTAATCCTTCAAAGACATGGAACTAATTATCGTAAGTTCTTTGAAATGTCGTACACTAGAGCTACTAAAATCACAAAGAAAAACTAATTATAGATTCATCATTACCAAACAACTCCTTAAAACACTTGTTCTCAATAGATTCTTCTTTGGGAATACAGCTAATCCTGATATAGCTTTTAATTTGAGTAAATTTATTTTTACTTGGTAATCATTCTAAATAATAAAACATACGAACATAAATAATTAAAAAAGTAATATCGGTTTATAATTACACTACTGAACCTTTGTTTTGTGATAAAAAAGTATTGTAGATATAATTCGACACCAAAATCACGAACAGAAAAGTAATTCATTGTGCATACCTTCTTGAGAAAATTGCATTCCTCCGTGACTGTAATCTGGGATCTTTCTGATGTAAAATACACAATTTATCAACCGTTTAAATGAAGCTACAGATATATAGTTTCGTTCTGCCTGCAATTTCTAAATTAGAAATCCAAATTGAGAGACATAAATACAAAGAGGTCGAAGAAGCGCTAAAGGATTATATTCGATTTTTCATCAGACGTAATTTCTACCTTTTTTTTTATTTTATTTTTGGCAAGCAATCTTCTAGTAGATTATTACTGCCATTAGGGAGTAGATCGTAATATTACAAGTTTCATGTGATCATTTAAATTAACTAACATGATGGTGGCCGTCTTGTTAGAACTTTTCAGACAGTTTTATGGCAAGTCAGAATCCATGCTCCGTGGCATTAATTTCCAATCCGGTTCACTTGTGCACAAAAACCAAACTATATTACGTAAAACGCAACCAATAATACAAAATTTAGAGCCAAATAATCTATTATTTAGATTTTCAATAAAATATAAAATGTAATGCATTCGAAAATACCGCCAAAAACTTCAAACGTAAACTCTCTTAAACTAGTAGATTATTATATTTTAGTTTTCATGACTTTGTAAGAGCAAGCACAGGAATTAAATCTGATAAGATAATTAAGCCGTCTGTACGAGTTGTCTGTCACAGACTGCGGGGAATAGAAAGCATTTTTATTAATGTTTGAACCAAGGTAAAATAAAAAAATATGATTTCGTGCATACCTAATTAATTATCGGGTTTGTTTTGCCTTAAAACTAATTCTAATTCATGACACATCGAAGAACACTCGTTATCTTTTATCTATATTTAAACATCGAATGTAATCGATACACCGGAGTGATTCGATACATCGATGTATAAAGTCCACCCCTAGCTGCTTGTAATATATACAAACATCTCTTGACCTACGAGCCTTCAACCGGGTACTTGAAAACTAATTTATTACAATTTAAGAGGCCATTATAACTCAGAAAAAAGTATGAACGGGCACATGACTTCAAAATATAATATATTTTATCTGCTTTTTTCATACGTAGTTAACCTTGTTTGTACTTGATTTAAAATCTATTGATTTGAATACAATTTTAATATATATATATAATGCTGTTCGTTTGTCTCGCTAAAACTCGAGAATGGCTGGACTGATTTGGCTAACTTTGATCTTGAAATATTTGTAGAAGTTCAGGGAAGGTTTAAACGGTGAAAAATATAAATAATAAGTATAGGAAAATACTAAAAGAGACAATTTAATTTTCAAATAGAAAGTTTTCCTAGCTATGAAACATTTGATGTCTTTTGTCATTTTAGAAATAAAAAAAATGTCATACGTTTGTCAAATCTTTATAGGTTTTATATTGAGTTTTAGGCTATTTAATAATTCCTAAGAAGGTAAACTACTAAAAAGTTCTAAAATAAGGATTCATAGAGAATTTTCAGTACTGTAATATGAAAGTATTATTCTTGGTAAATTTTAGTAATATAAGTTGTGTAGCTACCTATTATTTACTTCTTTGCGAGCTCATGAATGGAGACAAACAGCTGACTTGCGTTATCATTTTGAGTCAGCTGAGTGTCGAGAGATGATAAGGAAATTAATCTTCGCGTAGCTCCTATTGTTTGCGGCAAAACAAATAGCACACTATTTTTATACTATCGGATTTTTAATGTTTTTTTTTTTTTAGTTTATTTAGGGTCTTTTATGGTTATATCAGTCCCATAGTACCCTTAACTTAATTTACTAAACTAAACTATAACTAATACAATAATACAAATGGTAATGAACAAAAGTGTGACTAATGACGACTCAACAATTTAAAAAGACTTAGTGCTTCAATACTGTTCGGTTTAGATAGTACCCCGTGAAACATTCCGATATCTTGCTTATTTAAATTGAGAGCCGATATCAGCAACTGCCTATCCGCTTGGAACCGAATACATTCCGTTAATATATGATGTATATCCTCTGTTATCTCACAAACTTCACAATTAGGTGTAAGAGTTTTTTTTATTAAATATTTGTATTTATTGAGAGGAATGTGTCCGGATCTAACCCTAAAGTCGTTCATTTGTTTTTACAAATATTAAATATGAATTCCAGAGATTGTCAATGATTACAAGTCTTTAATGTTTTTCTAAAAATTATTCGCTCTTTGTAAATGAAACAATAAATGGAGAATAAAAAAAAGATAAATAACAATTAACGCTATGTACATAGCATACACAATATATAGGAATATTATATACGTATTTTAGCTTAAAACAATTCAAGTTTTATTAATAATAAATTATTAAGTTAAATATTTAGTCGAGATAAATGTTTTGTACGTTACTGTGAAAGAAAAAAAATTATTTTGGTAAAAAGTTATAATACTTACTTAAAAAGCCAATTTTGCTAAAGGAATTTTGGCGTAAGGAGACAATAAAATGCAGGAACATTACGTTCATGCGAGAGTAACTAGGGCGGTAAATGTCTGTTTTTTATTGAAGTATTATTTGGTTATTTACTAAAATGTCCACACATCACGATATCAATATCAAAAAGTCAATGATATGTTTAAAAGTGTCCACGAAAACCAGCGATGTTAGTCTATACGCATACAAAATAATAAAGCTATAAATTACGTCTACCTAGTATATGATTTTTGCAAAACTATGTCAACTGAACTGTTTTATAAGTAACCAATTAACAATTATGAATTATATGAAAACTACGAAATATTATTAAAACCATTCAACCTATAGATGGGCTAGGGATAACGATGGAAGTAAAAGCAAATAAATTAAATAAAAAAAAAAGACTATTTCATTCGTCAGATAAGTATAGCGGAATGGTGGGCGATAAGTATCTTTGAAAGTTCTTTGATGTGAAAGCAGTTTTCTAAGTAATTTAAAGTAAAAATAGCGATAAGTTCGCTGTTTGATATAATTTGCAAGAGCAAAGCAATAACCTAAGATATTTAATTATGTGAAATCGATATTTTAATTGTACATAGGAACGTCTTAGTACAAATATTTCATCAATTTCTGTTTAGATTTTACTTATATAATAACTACATAAACTAAAACAAAATAATTTTTGTTTTAATTGGAATATTTTTTCAAATAAATTCTACCCATACCATTTTTTTCTTCTCCATAAAAAAAAAAGTATTTCCTAATTATTACAGCTATTAACGTTATTAGGTTCAAAGATTCCTGATACAACATTTCTGTTCTGGACTTCTTGAACTTATAAGTTTATAACTCAACGATGAAGTAGCCTATTACTTAGTAAAATAACACATTTTATAGGTCATCCAATTATCTACAACTTTCTTTTCAGCAGTTTACCTTTAACTTAAAGTTTTTTTTATAATTTATTAGCTTTGAAGGTAATCATATAAAATTCTTTACATTTATTTTATGGATACTTTCTGAAAAGGCATTCTTCGAGCAGAACGTTGAAGATTTATATTAATTATGAATGACCATTATCTTCAGACTATGATTGAATCGGACAATATAATATTCCTATTAATATTATACATAAACGAGCAAGTTTGTGAGGATGAGTGAATGTTTTTTACTCCTTCAAGCAAAAACTGCTCAAAGGATTTTGATAAACTTTACAGGAATATAAGTTCTACATTATAATAACACATATACTATAATTTATGGATATATAGTTTAAATTGGGCAAAATATAACTTGCGTCCCAAGAGTCAAGAGGTGAAGGAGCAAAACACGTGTGTGTAATCGGTTGTAGTCGTTACACATCAATCTGCAACGTATTTTTAATTAACTATATACTTCTCTTTTATATTATTTGCATATTTTATTGTCATTTTATATACATATACTTTTCTATATATTACATATATATATATATTTTATATACATACACTTTTTTATATTTTACAAATAGATATCACAGTATTAATCGACGACAGGTTCAACCATCTACCAACATCGTGTTTAACCGCCGACCTACGACGCCTTTTAATTACTTTTAGTTGTGTCACAACTGTTTTCGTAAACAGCCAAACAATTATAAGCGGAAGTGCGAAGTAACGTCCACCCTTAATTCCTATTTTTTTTTAATATAACGACAAGTGTCAAGTGAGTTGGAAAAAATTATGCCATATGAGAGCTATCTCGATGTGCGTTTCACACGAATGCAGAAGAAGTCGCGGGATTTTGATGATATTTAACTGACTTCAAAAATGTTCTCAATTCGGTTGTATTTTTTAAAATGTACCTTAGAACTTCGTCATTTTTAAACCGATTTGGAAAAACCATCTTCATGGATATTTTTCATAAAGTCCCATTTAATTAGCTTTGAAACAGGGATATCGGGGATCATACCATATACCACGGAGCTCAAAATCAAGTAAGACATGGGTAGTGATCGACGCATTGGTAGACTTATGACAATCTAAGAGGTATATAGCTACTTAACTATAGCCAAAGACGTTCAGGTGAATTATATACAGTAGATTGTTTTTGAAGTCGGTTTTATTTCTTTGCATAAATTTCTTCTTTGATAAACAGTTACACTGTTTCTGTGATATATTTGTGTGTAACTTGTATTGTATTTTATTTTTTCACATACAACATTATAGAGTTGTATGAATTGTATAATGTCTTGACTACATATATCCATTTTAAAAAGAATAACGCTATAATTGTAGTACATTTTTATTGTCTATGTTATGTTATAACTTTGTATTTATTCTATTTAAGCATAATACTGTAAGCCCGCATTATGTCAACACGGTTAATACTGAATCATGCCGGTACAAAAGACTAGTTGTTCAATGACCTTCTGCATAAGCTTTTCATTATACTCGTAATAATAACACCCATTCTATGAAAAGGTGTGGCCTACTTACACAATGGAGTTCATTTGCTCACTGGTACAAATCTTAAATATTCTAAATTGAAACAAAACATTTCGTAAACGTCTACCAACAACACCAATTACATTGCTGTTGAAAGCTAATTACTATTAGTAGGAATATATATACATGTTATTAGTGCTCAAAATTACATGTAAATATGGATGTGTTAAAAAAACTTCAAAAATATAGTACAATAATAAATTAATTGTAATAAGCTTAGTGAAGACCGCCTACATCACTACATATTATAAACAAAGTCGTCCGCCGCGTCTGTCTCTCTGTCTGGACGTTCGCGATAAACTCAAAAACTACTGAACGGATTGTATTGCGGTCTTCACCAATAGATAGAGTAATTCACGGGGAATGTTTAGGTATATAATTCGTCAAGGTTCTCTTTGTAAATTGGTTGAAATATAATGATAATTGTTGAAAGAATCGGAAAAAGTAAAGCCACCTGTGAGTTTTTGTCGATGTCGCTGCCGAATCCCTTTGAGTTATAACAAAATAATGCATACTGAGATATTCCTCTTTTATAGATCTAAAAAAAGTTTACGATGGTATATACTTATCTTTTTAGGATAGCTTACTATACCCATCTTCAAAAATGGTCACATAAAATGAGGTAATTGGAAGGCTATTTAGACGGATACACTTTTGATCCTTATCAAATAAAAGTACATTACTTATCTTAAGCATTTCATGCACATAAGTACATATTTTTTATTATCAGGGCAAGACAACGTCCACCGGTTCTGCTAGTATAGTATATAACAGTATTTTATACTGCGTTTCCAGCGTTAATCGGTACCTAGCAACTATGTATAATTTTCTTCTTTAATTTCACGGTTTTTGCTTAATTTTGTAATCATTTTACAGTGATTAATATTAACCCATGTTAATTGCCAATAAAACGATATGATTCAAATAGCCAGAGTTTTTTGTAAGTACTAAATTTATTTTAACGTAATCGTTATAGGCGTATTAGGTGAAATGTATGTAAGCGTATCACTTTAGGAATGGCTAGACCTATTTGCCTCATTCTTTTTCTTTCTGATTGTCATTATATGGTTTGTATGAAAGTAAATGTTTGAAAAATTCTACGGAGAAGTAAAAAACATTACTTACAGAAAATCTCCATACAAAAAGTGAGTGGGTGAGATAGAAAACAATAGGGACGTCTTCAGAAATTTTAACAAAATTGATAGATTTAGGTTCAGTTATAAAGTTGCAATCCTATTTAATTACATGGTTGTACTGTATAGATAAAAACGGTCTCATTTTCTTCATTGCGACACCCATACGAAGCTCTAAGTATCAATATAATATGAAGATTTAGCTTAATCACATGCAGTCTTATATAATTATTTTCTAGTAATATACATAATAAGTGTTAATGGGAGCAGTATCAACATACAGATTGAAGCAGACGACGTCATAAAATTATTTTCCGGTTTGATGAATACTGGCACATTTAAAAAACTCACCCTTGACACTATCCAAAGAAGTGTCATGCAAACAGGTAAATACAATAATCCGTACCATCCAGAAGACGATGTAGAAGATAAATATGACGGCAATATTGATAAAGGCCATTTAAAATATGAAAAGGAGCAAACAAGAAAGCTAAAAGTTAAAAACAGTTATAAAACAGAAATTGAGCAGAGTTTAGAAAAAGAAAATGCTATTTTCATGGATAAAATTGAAGATAGAAGCGAAGATATTTTAACAGACAATGAACCCGTCGCCACTACTCTGCATATTGAAACAAAATGGTCCGTAAACGTGTCTGAGAGAAAACTATCATCGCCAGCGACTCCAAATAATACAAACGGTAAAAAAAGAGTGATAAATTTAAAAACATATGTGAAAAATCCGAAAATAACTTAAACAATTATCCTTATAACAAATGAAAAACATAATAACTTATGATAAAAGTTAAAGCAGTCTTTTGGAAACAATTGTATAATTAAAGCCTAAAAAAATATTAAAGCCTGCAATTTTATAATCGTTTGGATATTGTATTGATGTAAATAGTGTAGAACAAATTTAATCTGTCAGAGTACATACATTTTTTAATATGCTGGAACAATATTTACACAGACCATCTTAGTACACAATATTAATTATATATCTTACTACTGAGCCTAGAGATCGTAAACCAATATAGGTCGTTATAAAGCTTGTAAAATTATTTTTATCAAAATTTATCTTATTTCGTTTTCTGTAATTTTGGACAGAAATTGATAAGTTGCTAGACTTTACAATTGGGATCTACATCTGAATGCTAAATGTAACTCAGAAAAAAATCAAGGTAAGAGTAAAAGTATCACTTTACAAATAATCTCGTCCCGCTTGATTACAATTGCCTTAGTAATTTACAGTCAAAGTATCCTTTTGAATATTTATTATGTATACTTTTTTCTTTAAACATTATTCAGAAGCTCTCGAAAGATTCTCGAAAAAGAATTCTTAATATTCGGTGCGTAGCTTTTTACTTATTAGTTTCGATTGAGGTAGCATTGTGATTACGAATAGTAATGCAGAACAGGATAGTATTTAAAACAGATATATTTTAATTTATGTACTTTTTACATTCATATTTCCTTTTCACATTCTGTACTTTAGGAGTATAGCGACGTAAGTAGTTAGAACTTAAAGATTATGTTTCGTTAAAGTTTTTAATCAAACAATTAGTAAACTATGGTCATTATTTGTGGTTAGCTGTTACGTATATTTATTATTTAATAATGTCACTGTCTATTTCTGAAAGTAAACGTTTGGAGAAAGTTTGAAATGAATTCGTAGCACAATTACCTATTTGGATTTTTCGGTATTTGCAATCGGCAGTACAGTGTATGTTGATGTAATAATTAAAGCCTTCAAAAACATTTAGGTAGGTATCATAAATATTACCTCTATTCTAGAGAGATTCTCTATTCTATGTGAGATAGAAAAATCTGAAATATATTCTATGAAAGTTGATTTATATTATTCGATATTAACGTTTCGAAAGCTTTCGTCAATTCTCGCGGGATGATATGAGACGAATATAGAACAACTCTTTAGTAGTTCGATATTTCCCCAGTTGAATGATAGACTTATTATTCTGTTACTTGTAAGGGGTCTTCATTTTAGATTTATTCACCTTTTAAGAGCATAGAGCGTAATAATACATTCTTGAAGACTCACCTATCAATGTATGCTCTATCTCTGTTTTCTCACAGTTATTTGTATATTGTACTGTGCATTAGGTAAAGCGGAGTTACTTGCTATAATACAACTGTAATAAAAAAGATTAACTAGAAGCTCTTGTTAAAGTTGGCGGCTGTAACGGCGATGACTGTCGACAAACACTGTTATGATGTAGTATGTAATTGTAGGCAATTTAAAGTACAAGCAAACTTCACAGCATAGAACGCCCTAATAAATATTTAACACAAGAACGAAAATGGTGTAGAACTAAAATTGGGAACACGAAAATTTTACCGTTTTTGATTATTTTTTTTTATCATACACCCCTCGAATGAAAACAGATCCTCTTATAGTTTTATACTGGGTAATGGTCAACTAAATTATCATAGACCAAGAGATGCGGGTGCGGGAATGATGATGTGGGCTAACCGGTACTGGTTGATTCGGCTTTATATCACTACACTCGGCGAGGTATTTATTTTCGGTACAGTTTAATAAGCCCACAATCGGTAGTGTATCTGCACCAAAGTCTATTTTTCAACGTAAGCGACAATTGCGATGGTGTGTGTGCGTGGCGATACTTTGTTTATACGAAATTAAGATTTCAGAAATGTAAACCATAAACAGGTGCCAATAAATAATATTAATCTTGGTAATATCTAATGGTTATAAGATTTTAATGTAATGGCTGTTAGGGAAAAGCTGTTGCTAAATGAAACTCGTGTAAATTTAAGATTAATATTGATTTGGAACAATAAAACGACAACACACGAAGCCTTTCAATTCAGTGCTTAGGAGTAGAACAACCTTATTTTACTAATGACTAGCCTCAGTTATGCCTCTTGTTTTACTTATATTACTACTATAGGTTGCAATGACTTCTTTGAATAAGGCAAACTAAAATCTTGTTTTCTACCCCATGCTATAAAAACAAAGACTAGTATAGAATACACATAAACATTGGCACGTGTTAATCGTCTGCGACAGATTGTAACATGGAGGTAATAAATTTAAGGTAATTGGATAATTTAATGTATGTTCGCAAAAACTTTGATAAGCTGGAGTTCGTAAAACACAGGCATGATTTAAAGACTAGAAACTGTGACAAACTGGTCGTTCCATGTTTTAGACTTAGTAATACCAGTAAAAGTTTTTTAGGTAATAGTGTTAGGTTTTATAACAAAGTCATATTACCGATTTGCCAGACTATAAGTTTAAGTGCCATGTTAAGCGGGTTTTGGTGTCAAAGGGCTATTATAGAGTGGATCAATATGTGAACGATGGAGATGTCTAGAATTGACTCCTCTCTGTGCATCCACTAAAATCGATTGTAATGTATAATGTATTTTAAATATATAAGTATATGTTAAAAAGATAAACCCGGTCGAGTTTCTTGCCGGTTCTTCTCGATGAATGGGATGTATTCCGAATCGGTGGTAGTTTTGACGTTCAAAAGCGCCTTCTTAGGGCCTAAATTGAATAAAGCACTTTTGATTTGATTAAAATTTAACATATGTAAATTTATCAGACCAGATTATTATGATATTTGTTAAAGGCGATAAATTAATTGTTGAATGAAGACGCGAACGACTGTTAGTAATTGTATAATCTGGTCTTAGTACAAACTAAGATGTAGGAATATCCAGTATTTTACATCAAACCGGTCTTTAAGCTTGCAAATCTGTCTTCTTATTTGAACATTGGCATTTGACGTCTTACTTTCTAATTCGTATTGGCCCAAAATATTAATTAAAATCGAAGAAACTAAAAAGGTTGTAATATAGTATATATTAAATTAGCCACTCCGGCGGGCGTTGTCCTGCCCTGATCATAAAAAAATCCTAGAATCAGACCGCCGGAATTGGACAATATTGGAAGAATTGAACCGGGTCCAATTGTGAATCTAAGCCAGTCTTCCGGAACACACACAAGTCACGTACAGAAGAATTATAGGTATGAATGGATTTCGTATATGTATACCTAGTCTTGCCATAAATACTGAAACAAAGAAAAAAAAATCTATTGCAAATAACATTTATTACTTTTACAGTGTATTAGCTTAATACTTAAATAAAAAACAATTTAAAATATAAAAAGCTTATTCCAAGTGATCTCCATTGGATGCAATACAGTCCTTTAAACGTTGAGGCCAGTTATCAATAGAAACACGCACTCTTTCCATGGGAAAATTCTTCACTGGCAATCGTACGGATTGTTTTAGGGACTCCAAATTATCATTGCGTTTAGAGCAAGTCGTACTCTCTAAAACTGACCATAAATTCTAATCCAGTGGATTAAGATCGGGACTATACGACCGCCAGTCTTTAGCTCTGATGAAGTCCGAAACGTTCGTTTCTAACCAAGACTGCGTAGACCAAGCTTTATGACCCGACGCCGAGTCTTGCTAGAAGGACCATTTTTGGTTATTGAACGTGGTTAAGAGGCTTCGCCACCTTCTCAAGATTGGTATCTTGATATACTTATGCCGATGTTTCGATATCTTTTTCACAAAAGTATGGCTCAGTCACTCCTTGATAGCTAATACCCCACCAAACCATCACTGAAGTTGGATAGTGCCCACGTTGCACTCTGTCGACTAATTGGGAAGCTTCCTTAGAGATTTGAGCATAAATAAGATCATTTTGTTTGTTAAAATGTCGCTCCATTGTAAAATTTTTCTCGTCCGTAAACAATTTTTTTTGTGACTTCCCTTTGCGTACCGCTTCAGTAGTTCTTTCGAATCGCCCTATTCTTTTTTAAATTATCAGTTAAGAAATGACCAGTACGTCTATTATAGGCTGCAAATCCTAAGTCATCTTTTAAAATACACGACATGGTTCTAGGTGCTATCATCATTTAACGAAATAAAATATTTGCTTTCGGACAGGATTTCTTCGAATTCAGTACATATAGTGAAACAGTACTCGCCAAACTTTTTGACCGCTCTAAATGTAGCTGCGAAAAACAAAAATTTTAATATTACATGTATAACATCCGAGACATGTTAAGGATAAATAAATGCCAATTTTAGATTCCTATGATAATATCTAAACTTTATATTAAACTTCTGATGATATTATACGCGAGTTCAAACTTACGGCTATATTCAGAACGGCCAAAAAGATTGACAAGGACCGTATGTAGTACCTATAGATCTGTATTTCCTTGGTGGTAGAACATAATCGTTGTGTTCAACAGGATTATGACAATAACTATAAAAATATACACCGGTCATCATCATATTTACGTGGGGAAATCCATCATAGACACACCACCCTCTCAGGGGAGAGAGTGGGTAGTGTGAGACTCTTACTTACTAAAACCCCACGGTGTACCGGCCGCCGCTTTGGTTGGGGCGACATGGGACCGTGCAGTGCTATCACCATGTTTCCCCAGCGGAAGGTGTCCGCCGGGCATCGTCCTAATAATGGGGGGCAAGCTGGGTACACAATCCCCCCAGGTTCAGCTACGGAGGTGGAAGGAGACGGATAAAACGCCGCCCCCTCTCATCGACTCTGCGTTGGCGGAGAGCGTTACTCAGAGGATTCTCCTTGCAAACCCTCTCCGCCGCCTCCTTCTGCGAGATGAATTCCTCGCAGAAGGAGGCAGCTGCATTCCATCTTATATCACTGCGCAACGCTCGTACATTTGCCAATGGCAATTTGACAATGGTGCTCCGTAGGCGGCCATCGACCGCACGATTCCCATTTATAGACGGCGGTAGCCGCACCCGGCCCCCCTTTGTTGGGAAGCATACGGCTGAGTACCGCTGCCGCCCCAACTATGCGCGGTCCCAGCCCCTTAAAGTGGGGATCGAACCGCCAGCGTCCGTCCAGGGTGAGGCCCAGATATTTCATCTGGACCCCAACCCTGATCCGGACGCCCTCCACGAATATGTATGCCCCAGAAGGTGACCCTCGCCAAGGCCCATGAAAAAGTAGGGCCTCGGTTTTTTCAAGGGTCACCCAGAGGCCTAACCGTTGGATACGCCCGACCATAAGGGTTGCAGCCTCCGTGGCCAGGCGCATCCATTACCCTTATCCCACCTAAGTAGGATCGGCACAACATGTTTTCCTTTTCCGCTCCCCACTGTCAGATGTCAGCTCAGTATTCACCCTTAAAAAAATATACACTGGTATATACAGAAAACAAGTGGTGTGGTTATCTATACCATAACATACAGTCATATGTGTGGTGATAAAACCGTCACAGTGATTCACATTTAATTTCTCGTGTTTCTTGATTAACCAGTATAAGCTAACTACTGAGAGAGTTGGAGATGACCACTCAGTGGTCGCCGTTGTTTTTTAATTATTCACTATCAATTCTAGTGACGTCACCTTGTCATGCTACAGTATAAAAACGTCAGGTTTTTCAATACGGTTTACTTAAATAAAATAAGAAGAAACTCAAGTGACGAAATTACATGTAACATTATTTTTACAACCGCTGGGATTATAACATCGTGAATGTTTTATATATAAGTTGTCATGAGAAATTATATGATTTTTTCACTTTCGTATAAATAAAAAACTTTGTACACTGTCCTTTAAACAAGGTATCGGATATTTTAGAAACAGGAATATTATCAAAAATATTATAATTACAATATTAAAATCGGAAATAAATACCGCATTTATGTTACATGTATAAAATTTTTTGTTAATTTTTTTTTAATATTTCTCATAAAGAATATTGTGAAGAAATAATAAGATATCATGACTTATGATTCCTAAAATAAATATTTGGTATTATAATTGCAGAGTACTATACTTCCTGTCCACAAAATCGATTGAAAATATATATAATATTAATTATTATTATTTTATGGAACTTCCAAAACGATCTTTGATAATTTCATATTTAAAAGGACGGATAAAAATCTGACTATATTCGTGAAGAAGTGGCTCTTGTACAATAATATATACCTGATACAAAATTAAAAAAAGGTAATGTATAAACAGACCCACTGATTTATTAAGATATACAAGAAATGTAGATTTATCATTTTAAATATAAAAGGGCTTATTTTCAACCAAATTTCTTTTAACTTACGTTCTTATGCTTCTAAAGTAAAAAAAAAAAAAAAAAATATTAGAGAATCTACATCGAAATTTATATTTCAAATTAGAAAACTTCCGAACTTTTCCGACCTCAGTATTATTAAAAATTAAAAAGTCTTGGTTATTGAGTGTTGGTTGACTCGATTCTAATGCTCAAAGTCAGTGGTACTGACCGCTTTAAATACGTCTTTGATGTCGCTAGGGTTGCCGTTTTATCGTATTTTAATTTAACAAAAGTTGTAATAAGATACGGTTACAGAAAGCGTACAGTCTACAGTACGAATTCATGCAACAACGAATTCAGTTTCAATTATTATTTTCGATTTTACCATGTTATATTTCCCTATTGTTATAATATAACTACATTCAATTGTAAAATTATATTTTTAGATGTATGCTATAACTAGCTACCCTGGCGTTGGATGGGTGTCTTAACGAAGAAAATGTGTTTTTCTAAATATTCCCTTTACATTGCGACCATTTAATGAAATAAAATGGCAACTGGATAAGACAACCGAATGTCATTCTGTAAATTCTGTAAATATTTTTGACGATCTTTCTAGTGTCTTCTGTCCAGATTACTTTATACATAGATTAAAAAAATATATAATTCTAATCTTTCACTTTTCCATAGGAATTTTCAAACATTTTCTATCATACAAACATTGTCGTGTTGATTACAAACAAAGCAGAAAAATAATTAGCCAAATGTTCAGCCGTTCTGCAGTGATGAGCTTACATACATTAAGCACTTGGTTTTCATTTATATAGAGTACAACGGTTGTTAGCAACGTCAGTGTCAATCAATCTATTTTTTATTTATACTAGTAATTTTTTTTTTCCTTTTACTAATAATAGCAAGTAACTTAAAAACAACAATAAGAAAAAAAAAACAGTGGGTCGTAGCGGGGCGCCTGGTAGATGTGAAACATCGAAATTATTTTGTACAAGTAATATGCATCAAAGAACAGATTATGACAGGAACTAAATGTGGCATAATGTAAAAAAAAATATTGCAAATTTTTTCCATAAAAATGACTGTTTATGTAATAAGCATTTATTTTCATTAAATACAACAAATTAAAAATTCTACAATTCATTTCAAATTGTGATAACTAAATTCTTGTCGATACACCATACACACTACTATATATGGACTGTGTATGAGACGAGGTGTCGCCACGGTATGCGTCATTGTATATGTGACGACGCGTCGCCACGAAACGCGTCGCAACGCCAGTAATCAGTTTTACGTGCGGATATAGATGTTTCACATCAAAATGAACGATCAATAATATCAAAACTAACTAATGATGAATTTGCAACTGTATTTATTGCGGTAAATTTCAAATCTCGTCGAAGTACCTACTCTTAAATAATTAATACTTTAAAAGCTGAATTTTCAAACGCTATAAATTTCCTTTCCGCTGTCGTGAAAGCTCTTAATTTACTAGCATTCAACCTTTGACTTAGTACCAGTAGATAGAAAACAAAGTTTGAGAATGAGTCGAAAACAGGCACATTTCTAAAACCTCATTTATTTTACTTTCCACCTGGAATCTTCTTATTCAATTGGATTATTTGTTATATAAATAATATTGTTCACAAATTGACAGAATATTAATAAGCCATAGTGACTTTGAATTTGTACTTTGTAATTTGAAATAGTCAAAATTTAATACTGAGATGCAAAATAGGTTTTTTTCCAACTCACCTACGCTGTTGGCCATGTGTGGCCTTTACAGCTTCATAGAATCACTAAGAGAAGCGCATAAAGCACTCATCCTATTGAGCAACGACTACAAAGGACAGTGGGACCTCGGTTTGTACTGTTGCTGTGCATTGCAACATATGCGCAACGAACTAAACTAACCAAGCTAACTAACTATTATACATACTCGTATATACATTAATGACACATACATTTTCATGCATGTTTCACCAACTTATACATATATTTCGAATCTGGCAATTTGGGTAAAACTAACCCTAAACAAACGACTGAGGGGAAAAAATAACAAAATGCAAACTGTATGTGTGTAAGTGGGTGTGTGTGCACGTCTGTAGAGTACCGTGTGAAATGTGAGGATGGTGAGTTACTGTATCGCGTAAACAGTATGTTCGAGGACTCAATTACGAGGAACAAACCTAGGCTTGAGATGCTGCCACGGCGGCCGCGACGTGTGTGCTTGGGGCGGTGAGGTTGGGGCTTGGACTTAGGAGCCCAGGGAGTGAGAAGGTACTTTGCAGCCCGGGTGCGTTCGATGAAGGTTCGGACGATGCTAGTGCACGGGAAGTGCCCAAGTGGACATGACTAACCTGCCTGTCTGAGGAGTTTGGGGGGCACGCCTGTTTGAATTTAACGGGCAATCCGTTTCCGAGCTAAGGGAGCTGTAGGCGAAGTGCAATGCTTCACAGAGAACTTAGGTGGTCTAGGGGGAGGTTCTTAGCATTTCTGTTCTTCTTTCTTCAGTCTTCAGATATGACGCTCTGCACATAGCACAACATGACGATACGACGCGTTGTACGACGACACGATGTGCTGCACGAGACTCGACGCGCACTGGTAAGTGCGGTTTGCTAGCGCACAAGGAGACAGGCTAATCACTTCGAAAAATCTCTCTCTCTGTCTATGAAAATTTTCGAAATGTCGAGCTTACAATTATGACAATAAACGATGTATTATCGCAATTAATTATTGCGCAGCCGATATCGATCGTTCTGATACGTGAAAACGGTACCGAACGGAGCACACAAAGCATGTCCGCAGGCTATGCAGACGAATCGGAACTCCTTCAGATGCAAATGCAGATGCATGCAGATACGTTCAGCGATGGGTATATTCTTGCTGTGGATAAGTGGGGCAAGTGGTGTGGTGCGCATACACCAAGGGAGAAATGAAACAAATAACATTATTTACAAAGACATTCTGTAAGTAAAATATATCTTTGCTCTCATTATTTTTATGTTTTTTCTCTGTACATAAAATATATTGTTAACATAATAAACAACACAAACAACGTTGTAGGAGTTAGTACTACATAAAAACATCCACCTACAATTATAATCCAACAGCTTTATGGATGAAAGAGTCGTTTATGTAAAATCGCCTTTAACGCTTAAGTATTATTAAAGTTGACGGTGTAAGTGACACGTCACACGTAACTAATTTATACCGTTGACTGGTAAATTGACTTGCAAATATATATTAAGATTATCATAGGAGTAACAGACATTAATATATTCTGTCACAGCTCATGTTTCTGTGATACCTTCCGAAATTATTTTGTGTACAATCAAGGGCATACACGCATTGGTAATGTTTGATGGAATAGCGTAATGTTTCCATAATATCATGTCTTACATTTAACAGGAGATGAAACGTTATGAAACCTAGCTATCTTCTAGCCCCTTTGTGCTTTCAGAAACTTCCCAATAAACCTTCACTACACTTGTCTGGGCATTATTACAGTTATAAATCATCACCTACATTCATATCTACTGTTAGCTGGCTGATAGGAGGTTTTGAATGATGGCTCAGAGCTTAACATCCTCGAACATCTTGGAACTTAAAATAGGTTCGAATTCTTGTGAATAAGCCGGAGTTTGCGCGATGTTGGAAAACATCGTGATGAAACCGTAACACGGTGGTAGGGCCTTTTATAAGCTGGCCTAGCTAGTTAACACACTCAAATTGAAATCCTGTTACTAAGCATATAAAGCTGTGTTTTGACAGCTACAGTTTAGAGCCAGCTAGTTTCCTTATCTAGGCATAGCGTGTTTAAGTTTATTGTCAAATGCTAACACCTATAAAGTAATTTACCTGTATGTATAATAAAATATTAGTTTGCTATCCTATTCATTAAGTTATGTAATGAATAATTTAATTTAATTAATTTTATAAAAAAAAGCAATTCATTTATGTATCTAAATTTATCGAAAAAAAAAAACAGAATCCAGTTATGTTTCTATTTTCATGTTACAGTACTAAAGTAGAAATAGTTAGAAGTAAATATATGGAACACAGTAATTTGTGGCTTAGATTTTTAACACACACTTTCATTCAGTATTACTAGGTAATACTAGGTGGTAGAGCTACGCTGAAACTATTACTGGTTTCAGAATGAATGGGTCGGCTCGCCCGGGGTAGTACCACCCTCTCACAGAAAGCCGACGTGAAGTAACAGTGCTCGGTCAGTGAGAGCGCCGGAGGCCCACATATTTTAAAAGGCCGGCAACGCACTTGCAACTCCCCTGGTGTTGCTAGTGTCTATGGACGGCGGTGATCACTTACCATCATTACCTTTTTGTTTGCCCCTTATAATATAAAAAAAAATCGGTATATCAAAATATTTTAAATCTTCATAATCGTCCGAAATAACGTGATCATGTCAATTCTACGTTCGTAATAAGAATATGGCGTCGCAGCGCAGATCCATTACTCAAAGTATCTCTAGTGTAACCAAAGTTATGTGAGGATACCCTTTCACATCTAAGTAATTTAGACAATTCAAATAAAACGTTTGAGCCAAATACAGAAGTATGATAGTAACATATAATCTTATATACAAAGTTATCGTGTCACAATATTAGTTACCATACTCCTCTGAAACGGTTTGATCGGTTTTTATGAAATTATATATGCATATTCAGTAGGTCTGAGAATCGGCTACTATCTATTATTCATACCACTAAGTGATAAGGGTTGTCCACCCCTAACATTTATTTTATGGACAATTTTATTTTATTTTTTTATTTTGTTATATTGAGGCATTAAAAAATACATCCAACCCTAAATTTTCACCTTATAACATCCTATTTTTTAATAGTCATTTTAGTAATTAATCATTTTTCATCCCGCTCGATAACTGCTCAATTATCACTTGGTAAGTTATCCCAGAGAATGAGTTAATTACAACCAAGTCGTCGTTTTTTTGTGAATGTTTTTCGCTACTAGAAATTCCCTAGAAATAATTTAAATCGCAAAACAACGTTTGCCGGGTCAGCTAGTTATTATATTGCAATGATTGTTTTAACTTGATAGCTATTCAAATGCTTCTTATACAATTGTTTCGTATAGTCGACACACATATTAATAACAGTACCTCACGTTTTTTGTAACAAAGCCAAATTATAGAGAAAGTAATATTTTCATAACAATTTTATATTCCAAGTTTCGTGGGACAGACCTTCAAATATATACTACATTTCTGTAATCAATAAAGTGATATTTGTGGCCGGGTTTTAAATAACACTAGGATTCTGTTGTTTTAAAAGAAATGACGAAATAATAAAGTATTTCATAAAAATTAACAGTGAACGCTTATCACATAAAACAGCAGTAAAGCTTGAATATATCAGAAGACGTAGTATGAAAGTAGTGTTAAAAAAAACAAACGAATGCGGCGTAGAGGAAAAGTACATTAAATATTGAAGCTAGTAAATTTGGCTTAAGCAAAACATTCCTTTATTTTTTTTAATAACAATAACTGCAGTCATTGATTGTTTAGAAAGCTTACCTCAGTCGGGAATCGAATGATGTAAAAATGCAAAAAACCGGTCAGTTTACTCTGTTATTGTAACAGTCGAGTGTCTATGATAAGGATAAAATCTCTTGAACAAAATTATTTATGACATAGTTATTCCTATTTTTAAAATAAAATAATTTTATTTCTAATTATAATTTGCTATCTTCAATATATACATACGTCCATGTGTGTATATTTATATATATATATATACATGTGTCTTATTAATTTTTTCCAGCCTGTATATGTACATAAAAAACAACCTGCTGTAGAAGAGATTGTCACCAACAAAATGTTATGATCTTGTTGTTCAATGTTTTATTAGTTTTTACATGTAGAACGTATGCGAGATAAATAATAACAAAAAAAATTGCGATTTGCGAATATGTGAAACTGGTAATGTCCGAATTGACGTCCGTAGATCAAGCGAAGAATGTACGATCCTATGGCAAAAGAGAGGCTCTCGGGACAACGCAGATACATTGAAATAGAAATACCCAAATACATACACAATAATAAAGAAAAGATGTATTCCACAATTCTTTTGCCTACCCCAGTGGCGACGTGGCGCTGTGACCGATAGACGTTTTGATTGGAGAACCTTGAGACGTTTTCTGAAGTACATATTTATCATATAAACGTTAATCAATACATATTATAAAACCAAGTAGTCCGCCGTGTCTGGCTGTCTTTCTGGATGTTCGCGATGGACTCAAAAAGTACTGAACGGATTGTAATGCGGTGTTCCCCAAATAGATAGAGTAATTTATGAGGAAGGTTTAGGTATGTAATTTGTTAAGGTTTTGTGAAAATTGGTTGAAATATAATGATAGTTGTTGAAAGGACCGGAAAAAGTCAAGCCGCCTTAAGCGTTTCATGCACATAAGTATATATTTTTTAATTATCAGTGCAGGACAACGTCCGCCAGGCCTGCTAGTATCACATAATTACATCGCGATCAATCTCGCAAAAGATTGGTTTAATTAGGTGATCTATTTTCAATAAGTTCACTAAGTTATACATTAAATATAAATGCGAAAGATGACAAGAATGTTGAAAGGCTTTTTCTTAATAATGAAAATGTAATAGTTTACAGTAATAATATGATACGTGAAAAATTTATTCAATCTTAACTGACTTGTTTGTAATCTTCAGAGTAACAGTTACATTAATTAAAACATTTACAACGGTTTGTAAAAGGAAGCTTATTATTGTAAGCCATAGAATGTAAATAAGTCTCAAACGATAATAATAAAATGTTACCTACTGGAATATTTATACTTTTATATCGATTATTAGAAATTCAATTTGCAATTTAAAATAGGTTGACGCGTAATGGTTGTTTACTCATAAGTCCACTATTTTGTAAACAAGTAAAAACGTGACTATACCACTCTAGCAATATTCATTTAAGATCGTGCTGAAGCGTGCATCTGCATAAACTACTGGTTCGGCCTTATAAATAAATTTAATAGCTGCGCTCCAGATAATGAGATGTGTTACTGGCCTGCATCTCTTTGATCGAGTACGGAGCATGCAGACGCTTTTGTAAATAACACCACTGTCATTTTGACGCAAAAAAAGAAGAAATTTTTGAGAATATGTCACTATTAGAACTAATAATTATTGACACCGCAGCTATATATCGTATATACATATATATTTCGCTTTGGGCAACGCAAGATTTATTGGAGAAAATTATATACCAAAGAATTGAGACTATAATACGCAGTGGACGTCGAAACGCTTTCATTAAATACTGCTATTATCTTGGTACCGTTTGTACTCATATCGACGACGCTCCCACTCTTCTTGAGAGTGAGAATCCTGAGACGCCGCTGCTCCGTACGAGGTGCTGAGTTTGCAGGTTAGTGCACGCTTTGTATTTGGGGTCTTTGTTGTTATTTTTATTTATAGGCAAGACCACCTACCGCTCTAAGATCTCTCTCTTCATTTCACGCATCTTTTTATACCTTTTTATTTTCACCGCATCCTTCTTGGTGGGACCTATTTACACGGTCCCATCAGCCTCTTTAACTACGTTATTTGTCCCAAAATGATCTTAATTCGTAATAAAATTAGCTTTATTTTATAGTTTTTTTTTATTATATGACTAACCCAAACTTTGTATATCAATTAAAATAACAATGATTTAATCACTAACTAAATTACATAACATATAAGAAGAAAAAAAATTGAACTACTACCATTAATTACATATCACTACATAGTATAAAACAAAGTCGCTTTCTCTGTCCCTATGTATGCTTAAATCTTTAAACTACGCAACAGATTTTGATGCTGTTTTTTTTAATAGATAGAGTGATTTAAGAGAAAGGTTTATATATATAATAACATAAACTAAATAGTGGACAAATACTGTTATTTAACGCGTGCGGGCCACGGGCAGTAATGAAGAAGTGTACGTGTATGTATGTGAGAATGAATGTGTGTATGGATTAGGAATTTGCCTTAACAGGCATATCGGTGTGATGTGTATTGCTAGTTTTAAAAGTCATCATATAAATGATAAAATAACTAAACATAGTGGCTAATACCTGTCACTCGTGCTTCGGTGTGAGCCAGAATTTATGCGTATACCATTTCGCAGTGATGTTTATCGGCATGACGGCAAAAGCTAGGGCATCTTTTGCTGTTCTTACTACCATAAAAATATAAGATAACATTTTGTAATTGTAGCTCCGAAGTTAATAAACGTCTACGCAATTGTAACTGCCATCGGATCGTGCCTGTCTTTTGGGCGCCAAGTGATGATTTTAAACTATAATATAATGTAACTTCGATGTTTAATATCGGCAAGAAAAAAACAGATATATTAGAATTTGCTAGAGATAGAATTTGCGGCAGAGATTGATTAGATCTCGGTTTATAGAATGTCAAATTAATTTGGAAACAATATGCAAGGCAGGATTAGTAGATTCGTATTAAATTAGGTAAGTTAACCTGACTTCAGAGAAACAACTTTATTATGTTACCTTCGCGATAATTTGAAATCTATTAAATCTTGAAATTATATTCTTTGATATAGTATATAAAGAACAGTTTATTTATAACATTTCAGATAGATATATAAGATGCTCCACGTAACTAAAATAATGAATTGGATAAGGAATAAAAAATTTACAAAAAGGCATTGCAAGTAACCAATTATTTTCTAATAACAGATAAAACATAAAAGTGGTTGCTGTAAGGTGTGTATGAGATAGACATTTATAACATCATGGACGTTAGTAATGTTAACGCGTAAGAACGCATTCATTTGATTACGTCAACTTTTCTCTATTTTATGTATGTAGAGTATAGTACATAAAATCTTTACGGAAGATATTCTCTCGATGGTAGTGACACCCGCATCAAAGTCCGTCGCGTAATTTAAAAGAACTAAGGGAGCACACAGACAAAAACAAAAAGCGACTTTGTTCCATAATATTTATACATAAAGCTATAGATTGGCTTAATATAAAAGTTGAACAAAAGCTTACATACGTTTATCTGACTTTGATAGTTGTGGATTCCGGATAAAGGGGTAGAGGAAGGCCGAAAAAAATTATGAATGTATTGTGTGAAAAATGATATGTGTATAAAAGGTTTGAATAGTGAGACGACATCTGACAGGGCAGAGTGGAAAAGGAAAACATATTCTGACCTTGCTTAGGCGGGATAAGGGTAAGAAGAAGAAAAAGATAGTTGTGGATTCCGCCTACTGTAACGTTTCAATAATATTAGTCATTTATTTTACTCTAATTTAGCAAATAGGTATTATTTTCATACTTATTATACTACTATATACTTATTTACCCGTACATAGATAAAAGAAAAAAAAAACAAACTCGCACACTCTCATTATTGACCTTAATATTATTACAGGGACATAATATTGTGTATTAGTGTTTTCAAACGTGTAGCGGCACGTAATTATTATTACATCAGTAAATATAAAAAATCACTAGAGAAAACTCGTTGGTAAAAAGTCATTATAACGCCCAGACTTTATTTAATATGTCTGTGTATAATTTCTTGGTAAACATTAATGTATTATTAAAACACTGATATACCAAATATGTGATATACAAACTATATTATAATAATGGCGGAAAAGGACAAGAAAAGGAAAAAAATGCAGGTGAACCTCCTGAATCTGATTTGCAGGAAGAAACCCTCATAGATTCGACATACCTGAAACCAGAGCTTGTGGAGGTGCGATTCATAGACACATCGCACACAAGCGCGCATTTGAATCGTTACAACCTATTATCGAAGAGCCAAATATCCACGTTTAGCATCCATACGCAGTTGGAAAGGGAAGTTATAGTGGTACTACAACATAATCCCAAGGAGGGTTGACGTCAGGCAAGCGGTCGGTCGTAATAATTAAGCCGAATCATAAATCACAACATGAAAAACATGTTGTGCCGACCCTACTTAGGTGGTATAAGGGTAAGAAGATGATGATTTATGAAAAAGTTGGTTTGTCTAATATGAGAGTATTATTTTATGTTTAATCAGATTTCGAGCCTAGTTTATTTATATCAGGAAATGTAATTTTAAATGAGATAATTTACCTCGGTTTTACCTTAAGTTTACTATTGTTTCCCTTGCTACTACTTATAATCCTCATAATACAGTATTCCCTTCAGTTTCAGGAATATTCGTAGGTTACACGTGGTTCTGGAGATATGCCACTACTTTTCATTCATTCTGCATTTATTATAATCCTCATTCCGAGGGGCCGAAAATTTTACAAGTAGTAGACAAGACAACACCAATCAAGGCCGTATATGACAAAAACAACGAATGGATCACCAAAGTCGCAAAAAAAATTAGTTTTTGTTCTAGCAATAATACAGTCCATAATTTTCCAGTTTCTCCATCAACTTTCTAGCGTACTATAGACCTCGGTAATATTTTCTTCAACAATAACAATATAATCAGCGGATATCATACGTACGATACGTCGTTTATTTGAATAACTTTAGCGCTATAACAAGAAGAAACAAAAAGCTTAAAGCTAATCGCTGGTGCAAGCCTAATACCATATTGACCTTGTTGGTAACTTCTGCCCCGAAACTGATTTGAGTACTTACTGGTTACACTGGACACGGAACGGATAAGTTACACGTACTTCCCAAACACTCCTTTCAGAATCTATCACAGAACATCTTGGGCTACTCGGTCATATGCCTTCTCCAGACCAACAATCACTCTGTGCAAACTCATATACGTACGTTTGTGCTTTTTAGGCACGCATAACAAAGTGCAAAAATACCGACTTTTATTGCATGCCCAGGCGTAAACTCGAAATGATTCTAGTGACAAACTTGTGCATGCTTCTTATTTTTTTTTAATGGTCTCCATTATGCCATTGTCGCAGACATCTTTTCCTGCAATCCTAACTCTAGGATAAAATCCACTACAGGTATCCTTCTACTTTAAAAACTTCTATATTTCAACATATATATCATTTGGCATTTCTTTTCATTATACCACCCACAGTTTTCTTACTCTATCCCTTTTTAACTTAAGCAAGACATCTGTATTAGTTGGTATAGTTTTTAAATCTTCGACACATTCATTTTCTTGCTTCATTATTTGCTCCAAATATATCGGCCAATGATTCTTAATATTCTCATAATTTATTACATTTTTTTCTGTATCACATTTTATATATTTGATGTATGTAATATGCCTTGAATTATTTTCACTGTTTTTGCCAAACGACAGATCATTTTGTGTCTTTGGAATTTTCCGTGAATAGTGAATAAGTTATTTTATAACTTTTATCAGCCAACAGCGACCGTATTTTTAAATTTCTTCAGCATTCTACGTACATTATCCTCGTTTATAATTTTAAGATTTTATCTATTTCATCGACACTCTTCCACTCCTTAAGAGTTACCATTTTTTATTTCAAAACGATTCACCTCGCACATAAAACAACGAGTTGTAATTAATGGTTTTACCTCAGACCACATTAAATTCTTCTCAGGTGTGTCTCACGCATTCATATGAGTCCCTTGCTTTTCATTAATTTTATAAATTCTATTTGAACGTGCTCGTTTTATAAGTCGATGATCTAAAGTGTCTTAACTACTATAGAAAATACAAGGTACATATTAGCCTGATTAAATAATGGAAGTAATATACTTTTATTAAAGAAACTACACGTTCTCGAACTTCATATTAGGTAGAACTTTATTAGTAAAAGGATATATAATAAAAGGCCTAAGAATATTCATGGATTCAAAACTACACTCTGATATTCATATAAATTCTATAGTCAAAAAACATTTCACGATTTATGGTTTTATGATGCCAACACAGGTTAATTCTTGGAAAACTTTTTATCCAATTCGTAACTCAGCGAATTGAAAATCTTTTAGTGATGGTCAGTTTATGGAATTACTAATTTATATTTGATATTCAGATTATACAAGGTCCAGTAAATAATTGTATAATCGTTCAAGTAAAATCAACTAAAAACTTGACTGCGAAACTTAGAGAATCATACTTTTTTTTTTTATTAACGTGGGGAAATCCCTTATGGATACCCATCCTCCCGGGGGAGAGAATGGATTATGTCCGACTCGCACGGACTAAAACCCCACGGTGTACCGGCCCCCGCTTTAAGTTGGGACGGCATGGGACCGCGCTGAGCTATCACCATGCCGCCCCCAGCGGTCAGCCTGGCGAAAGATGGCCACCGGGCTCCGTCCTTATAGGGAAGTACACTGGGTACACGACCAGCTACCTCCCCTCGTCCGCTGAACCTGTGCAATGAGGAGATGGGCCCCCCGGCCCATCCCCTCAGGTCCGGCTACGGAGGTGGAAGGAGGCGGGCAAATCGCCGCCTCCTTCCACCGGCCCTCCTTTGGCGGAGACGGCCGCTGAGAGGGTCTGCCTCTCGGGTCCTCTTCGACGCCTCCTTCTGCGAGATTACATCCTCGCAGAAAGAGGCCATCACCCTCCAGGCGTGTTCGCTGCCGAGCATGGCCGCAACCACGCTCGGCAGCGACAGGTTTCCTCCCACCGCCACAGCCAGAGAGCGTCGCTGAACCTCCCACGCACGCACGCACGCACGCACGCACGCGGTGTCCTCCTCAACGCCGCACTCGTGGCATGCGGCGGTCGGCTCCCTGCGAGCGATCTGGTGCAGGTACCAATCAAAACAGCCATGGCCAGTCAGCACCTGCACCAGTCGGTACGTCAGGGAGCCCCACTCCCTATCAAACCACTGCGGCAGGACCGGGTGGACGGCGTCCACCGTATATCGCCCATACCGCGCGTCTGCCAGATGGGAGCGCGCCGCGGAGCACCCAGTCGTAGCCCATGTTCCACAGGAGTGGACCCAAGGTCGACCCCTGTGGAACACCCGCCTGGTCTTCCGCCGAACCATCCTCTTCAACCGAATACAGCTGATTTTTTTAACGGTATATATCTTTGTTTGTTCCAGAATATTGATGGCATTTTGCGTTATTTTGTTTTGTTTATTACCCACGAATGAAGTGGTTTGGAAATTTGAAATGACCAAAAACTTTTTGGAAATTTGTCTAACATCCTCCCACGTCACTTTTAGGGTTATCATGTTCCGGGATTTGTACCTGAGTACTGAGTAGATGGCGTCGTATTGGTACAAATTACTCAAATTTATACATAAGAATTTTAAATCATCAATAAAATACTTCATTACAATAAATTAAATGATTTTATATTGCATAGATATAACCGTGCTCATACACATACATCGACCGAGTAAAGTTAGAATGGTTAATTAATTAGTAAGAATTGTATTTGAGTTTCAGTGACTATGCATTTAAGGTTGCTGTTTTTGCGTGTGTGAATATGTTTGTTTTTTTTTTCGAACTGACCTACACTGTTACCCTGACACTACAAACCCGGGCACTACAATTCCACCGGACTACGAATATTTTTGTGTAAGTGGTGCATGTATAACTAATAATGAACAAGTGGTAACAGAAACATAATAAGAAGCGTTTGGCTTGGATATTGAGTATAGGGATATAATATTAGCATAGATAAGCCATCGTTAATTAATTTTAACTTAAATTGTAATATTTCATCTTTAGCTTTTCAGTTGGGGTTTTTTGGCGGGATCTTAGTCTGTCATGTAGTAGTTTTTATATTTTATTCATAATCTTGTGTTATTAGACTCTATATTTTGTAATATTGGTGGTGTTTTACGTAATATAGTTCGGTTATTATGCACAAGTGAAGTAGATGGGAAATAATACCACGGAGCATGCACTCTGAGATGCCACCAAAACTCCATGGAAAGTTCTAACAAGGAAACCATCATCTTGTTAGAATATTATAATTATCTTGTTACTTGATGCTGGCTAGTGCACAAACCGTGACGGAGCCAAAAAATAAAGAAGAACTTTTCAGTTACACGTTTGATAGGAAAATAAAACTCGAAAATAATTATCAATTAAATTTTTTAACTCTCTCAACTTTTTAACTTTTTAACGAACGTTTCGATACAGAATATGAAGATTAAGATGGAATATTATTTTTAAAATAATCAATTATAAATTTGAATAAAATTAGGTACCTTCACTCATTCTCAGCACAGTTGGAAATATTTTTCTTAAATTATTTTTTTTTTTATACTTTATAGGTAAACATTTTGACCACAATCTCATCTGATGTTAAATGATGATGTGGTCTAAGATGGTAAGTCACGCTTAACCTAGAGGGAGATTGGCTCTCAAGTGCAGATGCCGGAACACACCAACAGGTGCTTGGCGACAGATTTTCAACTTGAGGATAGTAGCTAGCCAGACGTACTTCGAAAACACCCTACCACCATGCAAATGTTCCGCGACTTGGTTTATAAGATATAAATGAAAATTATAATTGAAATATAATTAATGTATGTCATATTAATTGGGTTCAGCTCAAATAGTTTTTATATGGGTAATAAGTAATAAGCACGTATTTTGAAAGCCTATACCAAATAATAATAATAATAATTAGCAGTTGCCCACGAATTCGACAGAGCGAAATTGAGTAAAAAAAAATTCGCTGTAAACATGCATGTAAAGTGCGCGTGGTTCTGAACACTGCTTCTTTAGTTTATTCTATTTGTATATATTGTTTTAAATAACTTACTCTTTATAACATCACCTATATGTATATGTAAAAGTCCCAGTATCAATTGCGGTACCAAAATCGGTACAACTGTTTCAGACATTATCCGGAACAAACAGACAGATAAAAATTGTTTTTTTTTTTGTTGTTTTTATGTACCGTATATAATCTCATGTCCATTTAGTAAAAAGTTGTTATTTGAATGACCACAACGATTGACTGAAAGGAGTCTCAAGACAAATTGTGTTTAAAAAACATTGTTTTATATTTTTCAAATGTTCATTGAATGTGAATTACTTGAAGGAACCGTGTTACTTTTATAAATGTTTATTTTCATCCCGAAGTTAAAGCCAGAATTTAAGCATTTTATCTTCGTGGATATACTTGAGCCTTTTAGTCTGATACGTTTGACCCCGATAATCAAGCTGAGACAAATAACGAATACAAAATATGTACCCAAGTAAATTGGCACAGAACAGTATTGTTCGATTACGAAATTCTGGTGTTACTTTAGAAATAGGAAGCATATAAATCCTTACTAATATTATGAATGCGATTATGAATTTGTTTATTACCTTTTCATGCCTTAGGTACTAAACCAATCCATGAATTTTGTACATACACGTTATCAGGTACAAGAAAAGACATACGGTACTTTTTAACTAAAGTATTAATAGGTCAAATCACTCTAATCACTGTATATTAACGCCAGCGAAACTGCGAGTAATAACCAATATTTTTTAATATACACGTTTCATGTACAATTTGTTACTATATATGTAAAAATAGATTGTGAACTCACGATTTCTAAGATTGTTAACCTCTAAAACTGATTGACGAATTGCTTAGCATTATTGCATATATATATAGCATTGTGAATGCTAGCCGCGTCTACGTACCTTTGAACTACACGTAAACGTGCGAGCACACGCCACCCACCTGAACACTGAAACAAGCCTATGAGAGTTGACAAACCTGAGTGTTTTTTCATGACAAACTTTCAATTTTACTAAAATTCGTTACTAGATGGCACTGCAACAAATCAACGTCTGTACGAATTAATCGATTGATTGGAAAATTGATAGGCGTATATTTTTGAACACAGATAATATTTATACAGTATCAATGTTTCTATAACTCAACTGTTTATCTCAAGAAATAGTAATTACAACGAAGAATACCTAACAATAACAAACGCGTGCTGAGCCGCGGGCAATATTAAAAATAAAATTGGACAAATATATCAGACATCAAATCTTATTAAAAATATATCGAAAATAAATTTTTTTAATGATACGATGTGTACAGTACTCGGTAATCTTTTTGACCCTCTCTGAAGACAGATGCACAGAACACAAATCTAGGTATAAATTCTTATTACATTGTATGTATAACATCGAGAAAACTCAAGAATAAATAAATACCACTTCTGTATACCTATAATAATACTTTAACATTCTTTTGTATTATTAAACACTTGATTGTGTTATGCGCAAGCACGAATCCACGGTTATATTTAGAACGTCCGAAACGGTTGAAGACTGCTTTAATTTACGTTAATGAATACGTGAAGAAAAAAATCATTTACGCCTTTTTAGAATATGACAGTGACATTTGATACAGATCATATAGAGAAGAAGTCTGAAAAGATAAAATAAATGTATGATGTAAGATACTATATGTTAAAAATAGATTAAATAAAATAAAACATTCATTGTTTTGCGTTAATAAAATGTAACAAAAAACTAATGTAGTAAATCCGTAGTGAATGTGGAGTGAATTAATGATTTGTGATTGGTTTAATCTCCTCGTAGTAAAATCCACTCCAAGAGAGTGTTTCTTTACATTATTATAATGAAAAACATTTCTTAGTAAAATACATTCTGTGGATGATTTAAATTTTCCAATGTTAAACACTCGTTACCTGTCGCCAAACAGTCGCCTAGAGTGGAAATTGTTTCTTTGAAATCTATGTGTAGTCATTTGTACATATGCTATATATATAAATATACTCTTTGTTAAATGAATCTCAGCAACGTTCAAATTAAATAAAAAAAAAGTAGTGTGTACTTATGTACACGCGTTAGAAGTTATACTTCTTTGGCGTAACAAGATAAAAATCTTCTCAAAAATTTTGTCTTTCGCCTTATCTACGTTTGTAGAAAAAACGACACTAACAATAGAAAAAAGGTATTTAAAAAAGATATTTTTTGAATAAAATGTTGACTATAGATAACTTCAGGCTGTCGGATTTTCGTGACGGTGTGCGCGCGCATCTTAACAATTAACTCTCATCATTTTTCCCTGACGCGCCAAAAGAAGTATAACTTCAAAAATATTGAATTACTTTATAATTTGAACCACTGGACGACCACAGTATTCATTAAAATGAAAAACAACAAGGTACAATTATACAGTATTTTTGCCGAGAATAGGGGTTGTATAAAAAGCTTAGCTTTTGCGCTCTTACTCAGACGTTGTAATTATTTATGCATTGTTCTGTAGTGTATTGTTACACTGTAGAATCATTATGATTGTGGAACGCAAATCTACAAAAACAATACAAATTATAAGCGACGGCGTACATCTTGTCACTTACATAGCAAAATTGGGTATATAATATGCATTAAATATATAAGAAACTAGAATAGTACCAGTTCCAGTACATGGGTGTATGTTACAATTACTTTGGAGAGAATGGGTAGTATTTCTAATAAATTTAAATACAGAAACTTCTTATTTCTAGAGGATATGTTATTGTTCGTGCCATCTAGTTATATTAAACATTTTTTTTTTCGAACTGTCTACACTGTTGACTTGGCAAGGCCTCTACAGTTTCACCGGACTACGTTAAACATTTGAATTACGTAGTCGATATATAATAACTTAATAATAAAATTAAAAGTCATTAACTTATTAATTAATAAACCAATATGATTTATAAATATTTTCATTAATTTCTTGTAAATTAATTATATAAAACTTTAAAAGTAATGATAATGCCATTTTTTTTAATGTTGCAAACAGGCGAACGTCCCATCTAACGTTGAATGTTTACCGTCGGCTACGAACAACTGCAACACTAGGGGCATCACTGTTTCGTTGCCAACTTTGCCGGATGTATTTTACTTCCTTTCTGAAGAGCCAAAACAGGACCGGGTAACTCATATCACAACGCTAGCGTCCGCGAAATGAAGTTTCTCGAGAACGTTACGGTTGTTGCTATTTTGATGATGATGATGATGATGATTGATGATGATGATGATATGATAATGGTGTATAAGACTCAGAAATATGAAAATAATATTTTATTACATTATTAACATATTCTCCATTTATTGTTTTTAAACTAGTGTTATAAATGCAGTTTTTAATTCCTTCAGAACATAACTCCTACGTTTTGTAAGAAATTGTATGGAATAAAAAAGACGACTTGACTAACATGGATTTTGTTTTCGTCGCGTATTTGTCGTAAATATTTATAGATAGGTGTGAATTCAGATCAATAAATTAATTTACTGTCTGACCTCCAAGTTGTTGGCTCTTACGAGAGAGATAAATTGAACCGAATTTGTTACACAATGTAGAATTATCATGGTACTGTTAATTTTCTTACAGTTTTCCCCTTTTAAATACTGTTAGTAGGCAACAATACTTTTCTATTTACGTTTTAACTGGCAATATGGCATAAATATAAACAAACTATTACACTGTGTATAAAAAGAAATTGATGTAAGATTTGATTATAACTGTAATGTACTCGTATGTAATGAAATACGGGCTGTGACAGAATGACGTATTTACGTTAGTGTTCTGTCAATGCTCCCATATATAGGGTACATACAAAAAACTTAATATATGTGGTACACCACAATAACGACCCATTAAAACTTGTAATAAATACATACTTGCCAGAATTTGCTATTGTTTCATTGTTGTCATAATCAATATCCCGGTAGGTATAACGAGTTATAACTGTTTTTTCATGAAACCTATGATGTACCGCTCTATGAATGAAATGTAATATAACTGTAATAAATGATCATGAAGTCATGTGAATAATCGTGATATGTTGAATATTTCTAACAAACGACATAAAACAATGTTAACCAAAAATATACATGACTGTGTGAAATGAAATAATAACTAATAGGAAATTTAATAATTAATAACTAGGTTGATTTTTAATATAATTGTTAATGACATTATTAGATTAGCTGTATGACTCTAGAATGTCATCTTTACGTAGACTGGCCGTAATGTGCTAGTTTATTTTATTTGACATATGACAATGGAACAAATGAAAAATCTGTTGTGACTATAAAAGCCACATATTTATTCAAATACAATACGAGGTCCGATCCTCCGAAATAGAGCCCTCGAGCAGCTTGCTTGCGCGAATACAGTGACACTGATGATCAAACACTCGTCTTTGCGACACAACACCGATCACCCCACACATTTGTAGGTACACATAGTGATGAGCTGTTTTTTTTTTATTTTTGCCCTTTTTCGAACTGTAATAGTTTAGAATACAGTAGTCAGATACAAAATACATGTACGGGATCGTGAAACATACATGCTTGGTACACATGTATATTTCATGAACTCATATATGTATGATACGGATAGGTTTAGCTTAGTTTAACTTAGCTAGTTAGATTCGGGATGTTCGGCGACAGCCCAAGGTCAAGGCGTGCCGTGCGCCCTTGTGCTAATCGTCTATATAAAATCAGGCGAGTGCCTTAAGCGCTTCCCTTAGTAGTCCGGTAAAACTGTAAAGGCCCTGCCAGGCTAACAGTGTAGGGAAGTCGAAAAAAAAAAAAAACAAATACAATACAGTCTATTTACGGACTCTGAGTTTTATTATCACGGACTCCGAACCAATTTAGGCTCATACAATGTAAAGCCCATGTTAATTAACACTTCAATACATTTTTTTTCAAATTACACAGTATTTAACAATTTAACAATAGTGTACTACGATCAATAAACATGTAACAATGAAAAATAATATATCCTTTTTTTTTTTTGGAACTGATCTACACTGTTAACCCGGAGGCCTCTACAGTTCCACCGGACTACGAATAATATATCCCTAACGGAGACTAAACATAATTAACATATTTTACAAAAGAGTTTCTCATAAGTTTCTTCTTTGTTTTTACAAAAACCCATCCCGCCGAATGAGGTCTGACCCTAATACAAAACAAAGTTCACTACCTAACTCTTTTTTTATTCGTTGTAATGTAGGTGTTTTTGTATCACTTAAGCACAACGACCTTTATAAACAAAGCGAAATATTTTACCCTATTTGTGTTTACATTAAATTCTAACCGCTACAAAAGAATGTTTAGCAAGTCTGAAGCGCTTTCATTGCTTTTTTTTTAAGACATAAATAGGTACGTATAATGTCAAAACGTATTATTTTTAACAATAACAATTAATTAATTGAACCCGATCAAAATACTCAGTTATTCCAGACTCGTCTGTTTCAATAACATTGAAAGACATCGAATTAATGTTGTTACGGTTTATAGAATTTTTATTCTAATTGTTACTCAAAAGAAAACGCGACTCGAATTTAATCCATATAAAGATATCCCTTTACACCATATAATATACGTGTATATTATATATATAGTGTAGTTTATGTATTAGAATATATCATATGATATTATAAAGACCAAAGTGAGTTTGTTTGTTTGCTCCTTTTTTTTATGAACTGACATACTCTGTTGGCCCTGAGGCCTCTACAGATTCAACGGACTGCTTTGTTTGTTACGCTTTTTTTTTTTTTTTTCGAACTGACCTACACTGCCAGCTTTATGCCTTCACAGTTTCACCGGACTACTAAGGGGAGCGCTTACGGCACTCACCCGATTGGTTTAAGGCGTACATCTCAAGGGCACTCGGTGCACCTCGGCTTGAGCTGTCGCCGTATTCCCGACCTAACTAAGCTAGCTAAGCTATCTATCCATACAATACACATATATGAATTCATGAAAAATGCATGTGTGGCCATGCATGTTTCACGAATGTATATGTGTATTTGGTATCTGACTACTGTGTTATGTGACCTATTTCAGTCCGAAAAGGGCAAAAAAACAGCCCACCACTGAGTGCCTAGGTGTGCAAGAGTGTGGGGTGATCGTGTGAGTGTAGAACATGTGTAAATCACTGTATTCGCGCGAGTAACATACTCGAGGGCTCCACACCGAGGGACTACCTAGGCTCGAGCTGTTACAAGAAAAATCGCGACGAGTGTGCGGGATCGAATCTTCACCCCCTGCTCACGGCGGCGTGAGCAGAGAGAGTCGCGGGCGTGGGCGCAAACACGCATCTTTTGAGAGGGGATCGAGCTAAAAAATATAGTACAATGGCACGGTGCCTATTTAACTAAATAATTACGTAACAAATCCTAATGTATCGGTCTACTGTATATGAACACGCGGGTTCGAACTGATATTTTGATTTACGCGAATTTATTTATGCGCGGCGCGGGTTAATTGTTGTACCGTGGTCGCGACGGCCGGGAAAGCGGAGATAGCGTTTAAGAGCCCGAGCTCAGACGTACTATTAACTAACGCGTTAAATGCGATTATCTCTTGTACATCGTGTACCAAAAGAAGACGAGCTATCCAGTCTATACCGGAGGTCGATACTGAAGCCGCGATAGGTGGCGCAGGAGTGGACAGAGCCTTTTGAGGCTGGGGCTTGGCTTTAGGAGCCGAGGGAGCTGGCGGGGAAGGCCTTACGCGCCAGGAGAGCGCGCTCGGCGCTGGAGCGGATGCTGCCGGCGCACTGGAGGTGCCCGGCAGGTCGGGGAAAGCCTTCTGGCTTTGTATGGGCGGAGGCGGAGGACGATTCGTCCGAGTCGGCGGACTGTGCGCCCTGGACCGGGTCGCACGACCGCCGCGGCGGGGACGGGTCGGGCGAGGCGCACGGGGACACCCGCGATAATTCGCGGTATGACCCGTTTGCCCGCAGAGGACGCAGCTCGGAGGCTCGACGGATTCGGGAGTGCGGGGGCACTCCCTAGTGGAGTGATCCCCGAGACACTTCACACACCTGGGACGCAGGTGGCAGTGCCGGGCGGAATGACCGTACACCTGGCAGTTGTGACACTGCGAGGGTACCTGAGACTTGCGAGGAGGCTCGACGAAGACTGGGGACAGGCCGCAAACAGAGTTGAGGCTGAAAATAGCCTTGCCTTCCAAGGTGCGGTCCAAAGTGACCAACACCAAGTTGAAGGGGGCCTTCGTAGGGGGGTGGTGCATGCGCTGCACGCTCCTGACCGGGAAGTCCTGACCGTTCAGGCAATCGGAGATGTCTTATTCGGTGAGTACAGAGGGAACTCCCCGAATAACGACACGGAGGAGGCGCTCTTCCTCGAGAGCGTGAGTGAAGAAAGGGAGCTGACGCTCCCTGAAGTATCTCGTGAGCTTGCGATGCTCATCGGGGGTCGACACACGAATAGAAATGCCGGCAACAGTGTTGACGGCGGACTTGTAGACGATTTCTTTCGACTTAAGGTCGTCCGAAATCTCTACCCAACGGGCTTTGTCACGGAAGGTGACGGGAGGCGGTGGGCGTGGCTTCTTAGCCGCGACCGCGGGTTCCGCAGCCGAAGCTTTAGCCGAATTCGCGGCAGAGGGCGTGGGAGAGGCTCGGGGCACACGAGCGCCACCTATATTGGACTGCTTGGGATTGGGCGTCTCGCAGCTGAGTCGCTATCGGTCTGATTCGCGGCGCGTGGGCGTTTACCGCGGCGCGTAACGGTTGTGCAACCGCCGTCATCGGCGGGCGTGGTCGCGGGCGCAGGCACGGTCGCGGCCGTGGTTACCGTCGCGGGTGCGGTCGCGGGGACAGCATCGTAGTCCATGTCCGAATCGTCATCGGAATTGACGTCCGAGAGTTTCGTGAACGGGTCGTCCGGGAGATTCGCAAACGGGTTCGCGGAGAAACAACGCGGCTTCTTCCCGGAAGGATTACGCGCGAAGACTTTCCGGAGTCTGTTGTATTCCAAGACGAGTTGCGGGTCTTCCTTTTCGACGAACATGTGGAAGCGTGCTTGTTACGCTTTCGCGTCTAAACTACTTAACCGATTTTACCGACGTTATCAGAAGTACAGAAAAGGACAAAAGGTACCTTTCATCCAGAAAAAATGTACCGCTCTAAGGGGTATATTAAATCTAATTTAACGTGAGCGAAACCGCGGGCAAAAGCTAGTAACTAATAAAATATTTTTTGCACTCAGAGCAACGTATCATAGTTTATTTGTTTTGCCGATATTAATAGATTGAAGCTAATCTTGTACAATTTCAATGTTTGTTGCAATTATGTTCTAATATTATCTTCTCCAACGCTCCCCTCTCTGACAATATATTGTCTTTAATAGAAACATAAAGTTTCTTTCAGTCTCGATTCAGGCTAACACGATAGAACAATTACATATATTAAGCCTATGATGAATTATCATAAGCTGGAGTACATTTAATACAACGGTACAACAGCCAGTGGAGTACAGTCATTAGCAGACTTTTTGACCGCTTGCAATATAGCTGCATAGAAGACAAATTTAGGTATAATATGTATTATATCATGCTATACTAGCAGGCTCGGCGGACGTTGTCCTGGCCTGACAATAAAAAAATACATACTTATGTGCATGAAACGCTTTTAAGGTAACTAATGTATTTTATTTGATTAGGATTAATACTGTATCCGCCTAAATAGCCTTCCAATTACCTCATTGTATGTGACCTTTTTTTTTCGAACTGATCTCCACTGTTAGCCTGGCAAGGCCTCTACAGTTTCGCCGGACTACTAAGGGGAGCGCTTAAGGCACTCACCCGATTTGTTCAGGCGATCAGCGCAAGGGCACTCGGTGCGCCTCGGCTTGAACTGTCGCCGAATTTTCCGATCTGACTAAGCTAAGCTAAGTCCATGCATGTGTCACCATGCATGTTTCATGAATGTATATGCGTATTTTGCAACTGACTCCTATGTTGTGTGACCTATTTCAGTCCGAAAAGGGCAATAAAAAACCGTCCACCAGTATGTGTACGTACCTAGGTGTGCACGTGTGTGGGGTGATCTGTGTAAATGAAAAACAAGCGTAAGTCACTGTATTCGCGCGAGTAACACACCCGCGCGAGTAACATACTCGAGGGCTCCACACCCAGGGACAAACCTAGGCTCGAGTTGTTACAAGAAAATCGTATCTTCACGCCCCGCTCACGACGGCGTGAGCAGAGAGAGTCGCGGGCGTGGGCGCAAACACGCATCTTTTAAGAGGACATTGAGCGAAAAATAACGAACAATGGCTCGGTGCCAACTTAACTATACAATTACGTACCAGTTCCTAATGTATCGATCTAATGTATATGAACATGCGGGTACGAACTGATATTTGATTATCGCGCGGGTTAGACGTTATAACGTAGTCGCAACGGCCGGGAAAGCTGAGATCGCGTTTAATAGCCCGAGCTCAGACGTACTATTGACGAGCGCGTTGAACGCGAGAACATTGTATGTGACCATTTTTAAAAGATAGATGGGTATAGCAAGCTATCCTAAAAAGATAGGTATATGCCATTATAGATTTTTTATAGATCTATAAAAGAGGAGTATCTCAGTATGCAATGTTTTTTTATATCTCAAAGGGATTAATTAGGCAGCGTTTTCGACAAAAGCTCACAGGCGGCTTGACTTTTTCCGATTCTTTCAACAATTATCATTATATTTCAACTAATTCACAAAACTTGACAAATTGTATATATACTTAAATCTTCCCCGTAAATTACTCTATCTATTGGTGAAGTCTGCATTACAATCCGTTCAGTAGTTTTCGAGTTTATCACGAACATCCAGACAGACAGACGTGGCGGACGACTTTGTTTTATAATATGTAGTGATGTATAACATAGAAACAACTTAAGCATAAATAAATACCAATTTTAGATTCTTATAACAATATTTTGACTTTGTTTTGTATTAAACTCTTTTTGCTATATTATTCGCAAGCCCGAAATTACGTCTATATTCAGAGTGGCCGAAACGACTGACAATGTCTGTTGTAAATATGTAAGAATAAATATGCTTCAAAAGAGTTATGCAATTTTTAATGGCGCGCTAGAAGCAAACCGTTGTTTTTGAGTGATTTAAAATTGCGTGGAACAATAAACTGTTATTGGGGATGATACCATGAATTCTCGTAGTTTAACTGATGCCACGTAGTATTAGTGTTGTACAAGCATACTTTCCGCGAATGCTGCATAGATAATCCTACAACCTCATAATGTAAACCAGATAGGAACTAAATAACGAAGCTATTTTTGTATACGTTAAAAGCTTAACATTTGACTGAATCTTCACCTGATGTTAAGTGAACATGTGACCGTAGATGGCAACACGACCTATATGGACTAGCTCTCAAGTGCAACTGCCGAAACATATCTAAAATACTGGGAGAGATATATTTAACGTTAGCGCGGTAGTTAGTTGGCGGTGTTTTAGAAAATGATATACAACTATGCTATGGTTTTTTCTGTATGTTCTTACTTTACTGAAATCTAAAGCTAATTGTAGAATTTCAATACACATCGATCTACGCGATGTCTGAAAATGTTAACAATGGCCTATCATCTCTTCAAGTTCATTAACGATATTTTTATATTGTAAGGAACATTCTAAGCTTATGTTAATAATAAGTTGTCTACTCTTCTAGGTATTCCGTTCCGAAATACAATCATGAATTTTATTAAATACATCAAAATTTACGTCTAGCAGCAAAAAATAGATGTAATCTATTTTAGAGCTACAGCTTAGTCGGTGAGGATAAAATTCGATACTAAAAGAATTCATTAAAATGGAATGTTACCGCGTAAATATCTTCAATCTTATTAAATTGACGTCTCCATAATTGACACTGAAAGTGATGCGCTCCTACCATTCAACTATAACTAAAAAAAAAAGTATGTGTGTACGTGTACACGCATTAGAAGTTATACTTCTTTGGCGTAACAAGATACAAATCTTTCCAAAAATTTTATCTTTCGCCTAATTCTACGTTTGTAGAAAAACGACACTAATAATAGAAAAAAAGTATTTAATGCATACATACTTTTTTGAATAAAATATTGACTATAGCTAACTTCAGAGTGTCGATTTTTCGTGACGGTGTGCGCGCGCATCGAATAAATTTAGTATCACCATTTTTCCCTAACGCGCCAAAAGAAGTATAACTTAAATTACAGCTTTAATGTTTTCAAACACTGTTCGATTTTTATGTAAGCCAAACAAATATCGTTTTCATTTCATTAGAGAGAACATATTTTTACAGAATGAAAAATGTGTCACTCCGGATCCATTTCTTCGTAGGAACTTGTCAAAAATAATAAATGCTGACGCCTCAATTTCCCCGACCAGATATTCTTTCAATATTCTTCATAATTATCGTATATTTGTTTTATATTCTGGTTACGGTTATAGTTTTAACCAATGAAATAACTTTTTTTTTTCGAACTGTCTACACTGTTGCTCTGGCAAGACCTCTACAGATTCACCGGACTATTAAGGGGAACGCTTAAGGCACTCACCCGATTTTCTATAGGCAATCAAATTACTCTTTCAACCTACTCCGTACTTGAAGATTAATTATATGTGTTACAATTACAGTACCCAAGTATATGCTAACAGATACAAATATTTTGCAGTAAATATATGTATATGGGTAACAATTTTCGCTTTCAGTTCAGTTGAATTAATTGTTAAAGATTTTTGTAAGGCTAATTTTTCGAGACATTCTTTTGAATAGTATTATAAAGAGCTTTATTTGAATATCTGTATTCAATACCTTCCCTTTTTATTTGATTCGGTTGAAATGGCATTTTCAATACTCACGAACATCGAACCGGAATAAAAGAGCAGTGTTAAAATTTCACTAAACTTTTTCTATTATCGTGATATACAATAGATTTTTTTTACTAAAATCCCTTTTGTTAAATGGATTCTCGATAAAATTTATAGCTATAATTTTATGAATATATTTCTACATTAACCTTCATATCTAATTCATGTACTCTTTATTGCCATAATGGAAATATCCCGGATGTTTTACCGGTATAATTCTATATTTGTAAATAACATCCTCATTAGCAATTCATTTTGTAAGTCTTTCAGATCAATAACTCTAATTACATCAAAATTCAGTAAACCGTAGTCGTGTGGAAAGTAGGCAATTATTAAAGGCGATTTAATTACTTCAAAGTATACAAAATCTTCAACAGATGAGCTCATTGGCTCATGGATTAAAGTAACGCGCCAACAAAAGTCATAAACCAACATATGGAGTGAAGTTCTTACGATGGCCCGAATGGAAAACACGAAGTAAGTTTGAAGTACTTCCCAGTTTTAAATAATGCTGGCTCTGTTTAATTTGGATTTCGAGGAAGCGTGTAAGCGTTGGAGAAAAGCGAATCAGGAATAACAGTTATAGAAGTGTTATTATAGTTGTGTGTTTTAATCAAAGCGTCTTTGTACTGCAATAATTATTATTGCTTATATCAGTATAGCGTTTACTTCTTGTTTCTCATACTCATCATCACCATCAATGGCCTTTACATCTTTAACAGATTGCTTAAGTAGTAAATCCTTATGACAAGTGCACATACCGCCCGGTGGACGGGGGTTGGAGGTCTGCTTGTGACGCCTTATGCGTTTTTCCTTCATTAGTCGAAACCAGGCGACACCATTTAGCACGATTCTCGGCCAGCTTCTCCCATTGGCCGCTTGGGATGTTAAATGTAGCCATATCGCGTTTAGCGTAATCCTTAAAACTGAGCATGGGACACCCAACAGATATCCTTGCACGCGCAATCTTTCCGATCAGAATTTGCTTTGACAAAGGAGTCTATTCTATTCGATGCACATGCCCCAGCCGCCCTAATCGTCTTTTTTTATAACAGCGGTGACGCTAGCAAGCTGTGCCTCATTTAGAACGGACTCGTTTGTCACGAGATTCTTCCACGTTATACCCAGTATGCTTCGAAGACATCGTAAGTGAAAAGCTTCATGTCAATCATATGATATTTGACGATTTATTACAATTTTTTTATAGATTATACATTATATTTGACCACAATCTCACTCGATGTTGAATAATGATGTGCTCCAACATGGTACACACACTATACCTATAAGAGGGATTAGCTCTCAAGTGCAGCTGTTAGAATACACCTACAGGTGCCCGGTGATAGATTTTCAGTTAAAGGGTAGTATCTGGTCAGGCGGTTTAGAATGAGCTCTACCATATTGATTTATTTTCATTACGATGTTTTCCGTCACCGAAAGCTCCGTCTCATTTGCAAGGATTCGAATCTACGGCGATCGTCGCGGTATTCGAATATGCTACTCTCTTGGCCATCAACAACTTAATTAGAATAAAGAATTCTTGTTTTCAATTGATTTTTATACAAATAAGTGAGCAAACCTCGTGTATACAACAGTTGATCTGATATGGTTTTATTGAACGTGATCGGTAATACCTAAATCTTATCTTAATCTAATCCTCACATGCGACGCGTCAACGGGAAATAAAGTGAGAGGCGTGTATGAAATTGCGGCCAATTCTCTCTCTGGACTCGATGTCAATTTAGAATGGATTTATGCGAAATAATACAATTACAAAAAAAAAACGAAATCTTGATTCAGTAGCAACTCGTAATGTAGTTTGTTGTGTTTTATTAATTTAGACAACTTCTAGTAGGTAATTTGTAAAGTAGCTAGAGATATTTCATTAATCACACCACAACAATCACTTCGGATAAATTTAATGTTTTTAAATTTAAAAATATATATAATAATATTCCGATTAATTTCTTTGTGTGTGGCATTATAATTCGTTTCTCTGAAATAGTTTGTAACCACTTAGATGAAATTTCGTATAGGATAATAATGCCCTACTTTGGAAATTCACCTTCTCTTTTTGTAAGACACTGACAAAATTTGATCATCCCATTATTACACTACTACACTCTGTATTGTTAATTGATAGTTTTTAAAGATATATCTCAATATAAAACCTATTCAAAAGTATAATTCTTTGTACACATAATTAGGTAATGTTAAGTAAGTGTTAGGTTAGGCAAGTGTTCAAAATGTAATACCGGTAAAATAAATCACGTAAATCGTTAATTTCGCCAAACATTTATTTTGTAATTAATGACTTAAAGCCCATGGGAATTAACATAATTTAACGGTTCAAAGTTGTGATTTGGAATTGAGTCGTACTTATTTTGTTAAACTAAGGACATTTATTATAACGGTCATATGTTTTCTTCTTGGATATGTCATTTAAATATGATTGTCTTATTAATTATTGACAATATGCTACATATTAAAATAATGTGTCGTCATAAATAATCTAAATCTACCGCTTTTAGCAGTAGTACTGTAAAACTTGCATCAGGTACATCAGCTAGGTAGCTAGAAATAATTAATACCCACTTGTTAAGAATACAATACTTGTTTGCTTCAATAATTTCGTTAAAACCATCCTTTTTCTAAAGCATTTACACAGAAGGTGTATTTTTACGACAGCTGTTTAAAAGAAGGTACCAGCGTGAAGATCTTATCTATATATAAAAAAACAGGGTGTGTCGTAAAGACACGCGACAGAAGTAAAACCTTTGTATTACAGGGAAACATTTTAATTAAAAAAATACAACAAAAAACGCGATGTTTACCGTCACCACTTTTCGCCACACAAAAAGGTTGACGATCAGAATTTCAAAGCCCTCCCGTAAGAAATTTAACTTCAAAGATTTTGTTTTACTTCTTAGACACTTGGTTCTTGCCTAAAAACATCACAATAGCTTGGTTTAATATAAAATGTTATGTTGTGTTTTCTTGCCGTGGAGAAGTGGGGCAAGCGATGTCAATCTTTTGTTTTTTCCTATGTAAATAAAATTTATTGTTAAAATAATAAATGTCGTAGAGGAAGTCACGGATATCAGCTAGTAGACAATTAAATTATCAAAGTATTATTAAAAAAAAAGTAAAATGTTTAAAAAAAATCCTCATTATTATTTATTACAAAACATAACATTTAATGGTACAATGGATGAGAAGAATGAATAAGAACATCATTTTTTTATATCTGAGCTAAAGTTTTAAAATTAGTAATCTCTTTGCTAAATGTGTTTTTAACTATTATTTCGACATGAATATTGCAATAGCATTCATTATGAAGGGCGTAGGCGAAATGTGGTTATCCTCTCGAGACCGCTTCATAGAGCCTCGACGCGATGAGCAGTTTAGGAGCCATAAAGAACAAGGACAATAACTTCTCGGGCATTATACAAATGTTATTGGATCATATTTTTCTTAGTAAGCACTTTGTGGGTATTTAATAAATATGAGGTAAGTTTTTTTCTGCTCATATGCTCTGCTCTGCTCTGCTGTTATATACTCATAAGGGTTATAAAATAATAACATATTTTCATTTGAATATAGAGTACGAATATCAGGAGGTTTTGAATATATATTCAAAATTTTATAGCTCTTCACACCCATGATAATATTATTTTTTTAATATTCCTTTTACACCGAATTCCTACTTCGTTCAGACAATCTATAAAGAAAATTCTAAGATCTTAAATACAGTAATGTGAAGAGCTTTGCGTGGATCGATAGACCTTTAGGCCCCTAGTTTATTATACACTATTTAATTTGGTCCTATAACTTTCTAGAGATTTACGTACAACATTTTAATAAACATAACAAAACCTGGATCTAATTGTAAATGACTGCTTTGTGTTGGGCTTTAACTTTTATTTTATCAAGGTCGTAATCCTTTTGTATTAACCAGAATCCAAATTAGGACTCGGGCAAAATTATTAGACCTAATTTAATTATATTAGAGAAAGCCTTAACATTATTCAAATAAAAGAAGAATTATTAATTTATGTGTAAACTGGTATATAGCCCGGTGTATAAACTGACCGCGACTTTGTACGCGTTTTTTTGCAGTCATTATTTTCAACCCGTCAATATTTCTTTTATTAGTATTGATTTAAAATGTTTTAGTCACAATTTTCTTTACACACTCCTATACAAAAAGTTTCATACAAGAAAGGTTTAACTAAAAATAAAACCGACTTTAAAACAATCTGCTGTAAAAAAATGTACAAGAATGTCTTTGACCTCAGTTCTAGACGTAGATTGTCATAAGCCTATTAATTTCTCAATCATTGCACCTTTCCTATTTGATTTCGAGGAGTTACCTGTTGTGTCTTTGAAGTCCAAGGATCAATGCTAATGAAATTAAAATGAGACCTCCTTTCCAATGAAAAAAGGCTTTCCACATTGGTTTATACATCGCGAAGTTTTGAGATAGCAATCCTAAAAAAGAAAACGGCAGAGAAGAGAACCTCCTCCTTTTTGAAGACGATTAAAAATCGATTGAGACTTAAGAAACTTTTAATTTATTTTTCAATGTTTATAGCCTTTCAATTGTGAATTCACGCATACTTCTCCTGTACAGTCTTCACCAATTTTTTTTCGTGCAGTTATATGTTTTGACTGATTATTTATTTTATAAAAAATGGTCGTATTTTATTATTGCTAAACCGATTACCCAGTTTTTCACTTTTTTTTTCAATTTCTAAGACCTTTTACTTGCTATTAATTACGAAGAAACAAGTACAAAACGTAATCAAAATTGGTTAGGAAAAAATGAAAATATTATAATATAATTCTTATGAAATATTTTATTTATGATCTGTAATATTGGTAATTTTTATAACCTATATTAACTTCGGAATGGCGTATACTTCCCGTGTACAACGTTTTATCAAAGAGAACAAACAAAATTCTTGTTTTACAATTTCTAAAAGTACTATTGATAATTCTCATATGAAGACGACAAAATTGCATAAAAATCGGGGAAGCCGATTTTCAGTTAAATACTAACGTACAAACAGACTTACAAAAATATTTTTAACGTCATACTCGCGATCACTTGCCTTTGTTATAGCCATCTATTATACAATTAGGGAATAATCTTAAATGTACAGACAAAACTACAGATTAGTGAATACAGATAGGAATCATTACCATACAGAATTTCAAAAGTAGTTTTCTTTCTTTTATAAATGCATTGATGTCACGAATATATTATAATTACTTTTACTTTCATAAATAACATTATGTAATGTTAGCTTTGTAATCTTCACATCTATTCCTATTAGGTATCGAACATTTTATACATCACTGCTATATTTCGTTTAAACGAGAAATCAATTTTCTTAAATTAAATTAAATTCTATGATTTATTTATTTATTCGACGAGAATCAACCAACGTAATGTATTAATAGGCATAAAAGACATAATAGTTGTAGATTACAGGTTCGTTTTGTCAATTAGAAGATTATAATAGAATAAAATAATGGATTTGCAAATTTGTATGTTTTTATTTTCATAGCCTTTTTTCCAATAATAACGACATAGAATATGTCTTTTTTTTAAATATAAATTGTAAAATGTAAAGAGGTTTTTAACGACATTTGTTAGAATTTTATATGTTCCTAATTATAGTCGACAACAGCATTCTTATAGACTAAGATACAATTATAAACAATAAAAAATCAAAAAGGAACAGGAAAATATAATGTAAGAATTAATATTATTTAATAACTGAATCAATTATAAGTCAATAAAATAAACTGTAATAGTTAGTGTACTAGATATATGATAGAAAAAAGAGTTGAAAAAGGCTAAAAAGTAAAAAGTTTTGTATAGTAATAAAATTTCATGAAGCTATTAAAGTGTAAATATCGTTTTTAATTGAAATAGTGAGTTGACGAATATATCTATGTTGTGATATTTTTTAACAAGATCGTTATATTGACGTGATAATCTGGGAATGATGGAAAAATGTCCTCGATTGGTTCTGTAACTTTTGTTACCAAACAAATACATTCGATATCTAGATAGCCTGGATGCTACATTCATGGCAAATTGATTAAAACTTCGGTTTTCTCAGCGAGGTTATTAAAGACTTTACATAAATAAATAACGTGAAGTGTTATTTTTCCATTGTAAATAGATATAGGTTAATCGTTAGTTAGCTTTGATAATTACAAATTTATGTTACCGCTATTTTTAATATAGGAATACCGTCGTATAATTGTTTTTTCAAAATTATGTTTTGTATTTATCATCGGTAAAATAATACTAATAAAAATCATTACACTGTTTTATAATTATTTCAATAATATCTCTCATGCTTTATGCCTACGTATATATATATGCCTTCAACATAATTACAAATTCTCATATTTCATCCGTCGCTGTTAATTTCGATTACTCTGAATATCTCAATTAATTTGGTAAGCACTTCGAGGAAACTATAATTTGATAGTAGATATCCCAATTAGAGACCTTAGGCGATTATTTACTTAGTAAACTAAAATGTACTAAATTACTTAATAATTCCTTTGATATTAAAACTATATTTAACTATTTACTGTTCCTTGACTAATGCCCGGTTTCTGAAGCATTTTTAACTGTAGGTTATCTGTTTAATAGCGCTATCGGTTCGATAACTTGTCAAATTGGGTTTCTGAATACAAAATGACACGAGAAATGTCAGTCTACGTCTCATTCTGTACACATTGACAGTTAAACGCCGCTTGTCTTATGGATAACGTTATTGAATCAATAGCTATTGATAGTTTAACTGATGGCTTCAGAAACCGGGCATTATTCGTGTAGTATTTTTATGCATTGTCTGTAAATTATAATTTAATAGATGATCCGGTAGACTTTGTTTTGCTCTTATGGGTAGTTAATAACTTGGCTGTAGTGCCGTCGTCAATCGGATCCAATTTTTCTAATTTTTTGTCTCTGCACTAAATTACTAAATTAATACCTATTGTAATGTATAGGTACGTAGTCATTTTCGAATCATAGCATGAACATGAATATATATTATACGCAAAAGACTAATTTGTCAAGTCATTCAGAAGTTATGTTATCACTTACAGATGCATTAGCGAATATGTAGGTATATCGTAAACTAGCAGCCACCCCAACTTCATACTATTACAATCATTTAAAGACTAATATGTACCTTTTCTTTTTTTTCATAGACACGCCACCCTCTTGGGGGACAGAGTGGGTAGTGTGAGACTCTTACTCACTAAAACCCCACGGTGTACCGGCAGCCGCTTTGGTTGGGGCGACATGGGACCGTACAGTGCTATTACCATGTCACCCCAGCGGCTATCCCAGCGGAAGGGGTCCGCCGGGCGTCGTCCTCATAATGGGGAGCAAGCTGAGTATACACCAGCCACCCCCTACTCGTCAGCCAAACCTGTGCAATGGGGAGATGGGCCATCTTATGTACCTAAGTCAGGCTTGGGCAACCTTTAGTAATTTAAACCAGGATATTAGCATTACTAATAAAAATGAAGGCCGTTGATAACATATAGCTGTACAAAAAGAAACGTCCCATTTTGTAAATTTACCAAGTGTAATAATTAAACGGTGATGGGTGAATAGTAAGCGTTTTCCGATACCGCATAGATCGGCTTAGGTTCATATCCATGCGGATAAACAATAGTTTTCGATGAAGCAAAACAGTGATAGAACTATAACACGGATGTTTCTAAGCCAATCTGGTTAGCCACCATCTGTTGTAAATCTGTCATCAAGCATCTATATATGTTTTCCCGGCAGGTGCACTTGAGAGTCAGTCCCTCGAGGTTTAATGTGTTTATCATCTTGGACCACATCGTCATTTAATCTTGCCAGTTGCCATTATTTTTCATAAGCACTTATAAACATCGTTACCCGAAAATAAAATCGGAAATTCTTTGAGTATATTATCGAATTATGTTCGTCTTTTAATTTGTAATATAAATCTTGAGAGAAACTGAGTAGGGATTTACAGAATACATATAAATAAAATAAAAAATGTTAACAGCAACATGTTTTTATTTTAAATGTATTATTATTTATAAAAATGAGACATGTATTAATTACAACTTATCCTTTAATGTTATTTACAAAGTAAGTGAACATATTGTCTTGAGAAATCCATTCTACATATGTATATATCTTTATAATTACAGTTATATTCACATTTAGTACGACAGTAAGCTTCCAGTAAAATGAATATTTTTATTCACTTTAAAGCCATGTTAATACATTGTTATATCTATTCTGTTCGAATAATAACTTGTAGGAAATAATGTTACCTCAAAAATAATCTATAGATACATTATACTTTTAAAGCATTTTGAAATACATTCATATTCACTTACGTTAACATCGACTTCTATTATAACCTAAAATCTCTTATACAGAAGAATACTTTAGAAAACAATTTTGTCAAAATGTCTGTTATCGTAGGTAATTGTTATAAATAATTTTATTGAGAGATATCATAAAAATGTTCGTTATCTCCTTTATGTTGCACTTATAATTTATCATCGCAAGTATGGCAGGGCTTGTCGTCAATTCTCGCTCCACGAGGGTTCATCCGGATCACGGTGCTGTTGTTCAAAAGTTCCATGCCATTCGGTTGTTCTGATAACACATAAACAACCACATTATTTTACACAAACATAAACTTTTTTTTTCAGTTCTGAATTCTAAACAAATTACCTTCAAATATCTTCTTATTATGGTGACAGAAAAGTACTTTAAATATTTAAAAGAATTAAGTATCTTTAATAAATGTTATTTAAAAAGCTAAATCTAATTGAGCTCAGAAATCGTAACTGATCGCGAATTCGAAATTTTTCGCCACTCTGAAAATAGCTTTAAGTTCGGTCTTATGCATAGTACAGTCGAGCGGTTAATACTAAACAATGTCAAAATATTATTATTATAGGAATTTAAAATTGGCATATATGCATATATACATCCTGTAAGTTGTCTCGCTATTATACGTAAAACATAATATATATTTTAATTAATAATGATTAAAGTAGATATATGCATAATACATTAAGTAATAGGGATATGGCGGTAGTAGAATATCTATACCATCTGAGGCTCGCACCAAATTCATTGTAAATTTAGTAAATATAAACCCCAGTAAATATAGTGACACTGTAATTTGATTTTAAGAAACCACTGAAGTAGTTACTTCTGTACGCGCGGCCTCTCTGGTCGGCGCAGTCGCTCCATCAGGCCGAAATCCTGTGGCATTTTCGCACCTCTCTTTCGGTTTAGTTACGCCACTGTGTGGCAGTATAACCACTACGTTGCTCCTTTCAGAAGACTTTGTATAATATCTTATACAATGACACCGATTTCTATTTACGAAAAGCTGTTTATTTGAATTGAGCAGACATATAAATATATACGAGATTTACATACATATAGACTATTTACATAAAAACTAATTTTTTACTGAATTAATAATATAAAGGTAAAAACGTGAAACTAATAATAGTAGCTAAATTACAAAGTAATAAACACAACTACAATAATAACAATCCGTCACATTATGTATGTATTACTTATAATTAGCTTCAGATAACACTTCATCATCACCTGGTCAGTGAGTTCTGATGATTACTTTAATTGGTATATTTTCTGGCATATACTGTATAGTTATTATGTGTTTCGCTACAATAGTGTTTTTCCTGAATGAAATATATTCGTAATAAACACTTATTTTTAGTACGGCAGCATCTTGCATAGAGACTTCATTTTTCGAAGTGGATTTGGCTTCTAATAATAATTACTAATCATAAAAAATATCAAAAAAGTAAAACTTCAAAAAATAAAAGAAATAACAAAACAACGAAAAAGCATTATCATCCAAATGACAGCGAATCCAATTGCCCCCGCCTTCACCTCTTCCGCGTCCCTCTGATACCTAAATTTGTGTTCTACACATCCGCTTCAAAGCAGTCAAAGAGTTTGACGCAGACTATATATCTATTACAATAACTTCTTAACTTAATAACCCTAAACTCCTTAAAAGAAGCTAACTTGTGATATCAGTAACATAATCTGACATTTAATTATTTGTAGTCTTAGTTTTGACAACGACTTAGAATTTTAATTTCGAATCTGAAGTACTGTGAGACCCAACAATGGTTGAATAATAAAATAAATTCACATTTATTAGGTAAGCAAAGTGCTGTATAAAAGCTTATCATGAGCAGTCAACTAAACAAAGTCCATCAAGAGAGCTCTGAAAAGTTATTACGCACCGTTTTCTATTTTTATAATAGAATGAGAGGAGAGGGGTAGGTCGAAACCTTTTGGGCGCGCTCAATGGAAACCACCTTTGTTGTGTCGTTATCTTGAACAAGCAAGGGCGCGGTAGTAGCTCGACGGTGGAATACGGAATTAACTTATGGCTATTTACCTACGAGTATTTCACATTTAATTCGTATTACGATATTTCGTTGTTTTTGTAAAACAACTGTAACAACTCGTGGAAGCTATTCTTATGTAGCATAAAATTTTGTGAATCTTCTTTTCCTATAAACATTTTGTATCACTACTGAACGTTTAATAAAACAAGAGACTCAATCAATCTCTCTCAACTCAATCTACATGTATATTCCACCCATTAGGCGTAAATATGTTACTGGCAAACTCTTCTTTCGTTTCAAAACGAAAAATACTACACGAGAACTTGAATCAGTCAATTCTAATTAATATCATTGTTGCTATTTAAACTTTGGTATTATTTTTCGTTATAAATCTTTTAAGTATTAAGAATTAGCAATGGCGAATTGTCGGGACACTTTGTAAGGGTTTATATATCTATATACATAAGATTTAAAATTATATGAAAACAAGTGAAATAATTTTACACTTTTTAGTTCATTTTAAAATTTAAATTTGTTTTTTAAATGATATTGTACCTAAGTACATGGGAATATTAATTTCATAACATTGACTATTTTGTCTAATTCCACATTTATTTAAGCTTGTCTAAATGATAACTGTGTTCGAAATATTTATACGTTGAACGGGATTTAAATTATTTCATAAGAAGCAACAAAATAAAAAGTACTAATGACCATCTTTTAACATTTTAATAGTAGTCCGGTGGAACTGTAGAGTAGAGGCCTGACGAAGCCAACAGTCTAGCTCAGTTCGAAAAAAAAAGAAAAAAACATTTTACATGTTTATAGAAGGTAGAAGTGAAATCAAAAAGAAATCTAGACTACTGACCTCGGTACTAGGGATGATTCAATTATAGTAGTACTCGAGCGCGTAAATTATTAGAACAACATACTGTAAACATTTGTAAACGACCTTTAAATATATGTAATTGTTTCGGTTATCTTCACAACAATTTAAATGATCATCTCCACTGTACTTATTGCTTTGTGTTCGTTTTATACCCAATTTCGGATGTAAGCACGTACCTAATAATATACGACTGAAATATAACGTCTTAGAAAAAGACAGGGTAATACTGGAATATTCCAGCTTTGTGTTTTTCGTTAATTATCCGTTTCCTATGAGAATACTTAAACGATTCGTTCAATCAAGCGGAATACGGCCTTTTTTACATAGTGTAGATATTTTAAAGAAAATCTTCTAATTAAAATTGTCGTCTATCGAAACGTTCGTTTCCTACTTACTTAATTTAAAGATTTAAATATTTTACGAAATATTGGCGGCTATCAATTTTATAGGTATTTTTAAGCCAAAATTATCAAAATTAAATTATATACAATGTAATTATTACAAATTAAATTACCTACGATATTACTTACGATATGTTTAAACAAAAAGAATAACTAAATGTAATAAACATATGAATAAGAAATAGTTCAAAAATAATATTTATTGTACACAATATCTTTTTTTAATGGACGACAATTTTATCAATAACATTTCAATATTTTTATACGATTATAACGAACGTGAAAAACTCATAATTTTCACTGTTCATTCAACATGAACCTTGAATAATACCAAGAAATTATAATGGATTTTTTATAGATTGTTCAATTATCTCGATGTAGGCCAAAAAGCTAACTAACAGTAAAAATCGTCATGAAGGGAACTACAAGGAAACAATATAAAATATATTTTAAAGAAATATTAATATTATGAATTCCAACTTTAATAGTAATCCTCAACAATATTCATAGACAATAAAATATTTTTTTTGTCTATGTATTTACCTTGAAAATATTAATTAGTCAAATGTAAAAGCAAATATTACATTAGTGATCATTAATCGACGTAATTAAAACCCATAAATATTTTCCAATTAAAATTGTATTCTTTAATTTTTTCCCCGAGGGCGGGGGGAGGGGGGGAGGGGGAAGGGAGAGTGGGTTATGTCCGACTAGCACGGACTAAAACCCCATAGTGTTCCGGCCGCCACTTTTGGTTGGGGCGGCATGGGATCTTGCTGTGGCTATCACACCATGCGGCCCCAGCGATCAGCCCGGTGGAATGTGGCCGCCGGGCTCCGTTCTTATAGTATAGGGAGGTACACTGGGTACACAACCAGCTACCTCCCCTCGTCAGCCGGACCTTGAGCAATGAGGAGATGCCCCCCCCCCCGACCCATTGTATCCTAAACTAACATAGGATAAGCAGTTATCAGATTAAGAGCTGTAAATTATGTCGACTCACGTACCTTGCTGAGGCGTGGACCGACTGAAGTTACTCTGTCTCTTCGAACGTCATGTCCTGCTTAATGAAGACACGTCTCGATACTGTCTTTGACTTACTAAAACAATAATCAAAAAACTGATAAAACTTCCATTGTATGAAAATAAAACTGAAGAAGATCCAAAAAGAAAAATCTAGAGATAAAAATGGCCTGAATGATGACTGTTCTCGATAATTACTACATAAGTTCGTGTTGAAATAAAAACTGAAAAATTACTCCTGTGATCCTTACGACTACTCTGTTTGAGTAATATCAAATACTAGTTGGTACCCGCGATTTCGTTTTGTGAAAATAGATTTTTATTGTTTCATTGAACGTATGCATTTTAACTCGATTTAACCTTAAAACTGTAATGATTTATAGTTACATAGATTCTCTGAAAAGTCGAGTCTTTCAGTTAAAGTCTCCTCAAAATCGGTTCAATACGTTTCGAAGTTTGACCTGAATAAACAACAGACGCCATTCCAGATTTTGACATGAAAGTTGCCTTTTTTATATAAAAGTTGTAAAAACAAGTTATCTGATGATATTTATTGCAATATAACAGTTTCCTCATACACATACACACAAATGTTTTACAAACACTTTTGATTATATTATTTTTGAGCGTTTGTATTAACTTTTACGTGTTAAATATTTTTGCGCTCATACTAGCCGAAAATTCGTTAATTACTTTGGCGTCACCGTTTAAATGAAAGCAATTGGGCGTTTAACAACACTATAAACTTTTGGTCGGTGTATGTACACTAAATTGCAAATGTATTATTTGCATTTGCATGTCTTTTAAAGGCAATCTTCTATTACCTTTTAATAGAACTATTCTTGGACTATTATTATTGAACTGACTAAACGCTTATTGCCTGAGGGGCCTTTAAAGCTTCACCGGGTTTGGGTTACTTTCGAACGTCCTATTACGCCCTTATATAGAAAACAGGACGGTGGAAATCTTTAGAAAGCTGACGTCATTGACGTCATCATAAAATATTTTATTCTATATTTTTAGAATCCCATTGTTTCCACGATCGATGATTCATCCGTTGTAACAACGAGTTCGCATATAGGGTGGAACAGTATATCTACAAAATGGAAATGTGCGTATATCAGTGTATATACATGAGAAGGGGTTACTTCTTTATTCGTCCGGGGTAGAGATATATGTTCTACTATAGAGCTTTAATTATCAAAAACGAACAATTAGCATACATTATATTCATTCAAAAGATTCATAGACTTATCAAAGTGCTAGAAGACTACACGGTTCGATTGCAGAAGTTTTATTATCACATCTGTCAACATTTTATCTGTATTATCTATCACACTGCTATATTCTAAAATTACTTCTAAGCCAAACGGTGTATTTGGAGACACACGCACTGAAACATGAGGCTTTTCAACCAAGTTCTCGACGGTAGAAACCTGTTACTGACTGATCTCAATTAGAAGGACGGGCCTGTCTGTGAATGCTTATAAATACCTATATACTGTCGAGACCATTAATTAACTTCAGTTGGACTTAATGCCTGTTTGTTATTTCACCATAAAGTAATCTCATTGTAAAGCAAAGAGAAATTTCAATATATATATATATACATATAATACGGATATTTGTGGATATCAAAATTATATTTTATCGGTGTAGTAAATTAAAAATTGAAAAATACAAAATATGTAAATAATTTCGTCGAATATAACATTATTTTCAATATATAGGAGTGACACCTAAAATTTTTGAAGCGATGATGGCTCATTTGGTATTGTGTTCGGACACAGCGTTTAAAGACGTAAGTTTGAATCCTAACAACCGAGTCGGAGCGAAGGTGAAGGAAAACATCGTGATGAAACCATAGCATGGTGGTAGGGCTTTTTGTAGGTCAGCCTTGCTCTAGCTACCACCTTCAAGTCGAAAATTCATCTGGTTGAATAGTATAAAACATCTCCATTAAAACACTTAGGTAACATAAAAGTTGGCCTTTTATGCTGATCGTTCAAAGCGTCCATTTATTTATTGTTATTGGATTTAAGTTTTGCACGTAAAAGTTTACGTGTATTTAAAACGAAATTTCATTACGTAACCAGTAAAATTCAACGTTCGTAACTATTTCCTTGTGTCGCTTCCTGTATCCGTATTTGAATTTACATTTTATTCGCGTTATTACCTGCAATGTTGTTTTGATGGTACGCTTCCTTCCGTGTAATATGGAACTTCGACTTGTATGAAAATGTAAAATAAGAACTATAAGCTAAAATATAGTAAAAAAAATATAGGTTCTATTATTTTATCATATACATATGTATAAAATTATAGACGTTTACCATTGTGTGCGTATCATTCAAAAACTTCTCGATAGATTTTGATTATATTTTAATAGTTTTATCTCTCAGATATCTTAAGTAAGACTAGAAAACCAAGATAGTGTCATTGAATATAGTTATTATTGTTTTAAGAATCAAGTAATTTTATAAGCACTACTTGTTCAGCTATACGTGTTTTCTTACCGTGGAGAAGTGGGACAAGCGGTGTGGTGTTTATTTTTCCCCCTGATATATAAATAATAATTAGTGTATATATAGTAACATATAGTAAATATAATAAGTAAATATAGTAGTATAAATAGTAAATATAATAATTATATAAATAAAAATAAATTCTCCGGTGTTTGTCCGGGCTTATCTTCGTAAGGACTAAACAGATTTAAAATTCAGAGCATTATTTAAACTACATATAATTTTTCAGGCTAAGTAATAATAATAAAACTTAACAGATGTAAGTTAAAACTAGTAGAAAGGTTGTAGATGTGAATTAGTAAATACATACAATTATGGTTAAAAAATAAAAGGATATCTCACGATCCAGATAGGACACGTGATTCTTATGAAATATCAAAACCAATTTTATGAGAACGATGACGAACAAACGCCTTTATTATTAACCTTCTGGCAAAAATGTTGTACCACTAAATACATTGGCACTAAAATGTCCCGTACTTACTCTAATAAGCCGTTGAAATATAAACAAAAACATGTTATATTATTTTATCAGCAAAAGTTTTGAAAAATCTTACCTGAAAATGATTTATTAAATTCTATTTTTTTCATATCATTCGGTGTCGCTGTTTTCTGTGTCCAACACCAACACAGAACCAAACGGAAATATATCCTAAATCTGAAACAGAATCAGAATATTAACGAACACTTTTTTCAAATGGGACGCAGAATAGAATAAGTTTCTGCTATCCTCCAGGAAATGTTTCCCTTTTATTACACCATTATCCGACACCCTCATACCCGGAAACCGTCTTCTATAAGAGTTTATTATCCTATCTTTCTATGCAGTCATTTCGGCATTACATAAAGATATGTATACAAATTATGTTATGAATTATGACATTACCAATAGTGTTTTTATTAGAACATAATTATTGTATAAAAGTCATGAATCGCAGAGTCAAAAACAACTATAATAAAGAAAACTGATCACGTTTAAAGCTTTCTTTGTTTGCAGTGGTTTGATCGGGGAATCTCAATTCGATGTCTGCAGGATTCGTTGGATTGCGAAATTGAATTTCGAGTATATTTACTAATTAAGATTGGTATCACTATTAGCTGACGGTGAAGGAAAACATTATAAGGAAATCTAAACCTGAGAAATGTATTTATAGTACCACCGGATGTGAGAAAATATAGAACTTTCGTATATTGGAATTGGAAATGATTCAGTAAGTCTTAGGCTCGCGTGGTGATTATGTCCATACCTTCTTTCAGGAAGAGGCCTATAGCCTTACCAACAATTCTTTAATATTACGAAGGCTTACAAATTTGTTTAATTTTTACTTAATTATCTGAATGAATTAAATATTTAAACAGTCTATAATTAAATACAGTTTCAGTTCTCTCAATACAGTTCATTTACCAAAGGGTTTTTCTTGTTCAATCTACAGCGTTCTCAGAAGTGTCATTAAGATGAAACAATTTGTAATTTATAGGACCTTTCATTGAGATTTAAATTATTCACATTATATCATTATACTGTGTCACAAAGAGCACCAAAGCAACCATAAATTACTGTGAAATAATAATTAACGTTTATTTTATCATTATATTTTTTTAGTTTATTCATTTTCGTTTGCTCCTTATATATTTGCGGTAACTACAATAACTTTTATTCTTGATTATAGTAACGCTGGTTAACTGTAACATAATGCCTTATGGCATTAATCTCGCCAGTGTACAAACTAAAAAAAGCGCAATAAACTATTCATTCATTCAATCAAGTGCCTCAGGTGAAAGCATTTTGCATATTTATAACTATACCTAGTACAGAAAATGTAGGACTAAAAATTTAACTAACACATAAATTCAGCCCGTGTAGTTAATTGTACTTAATTCTTTTGTTTATCATCCACCTGCTTATCTGTTAAAGGGCGAATTAATATTCTAACTCAAACAAATACAATAGCTTCATTTAATAAATTTATTAGTCGGTGTCGTAATTATTAATTAAATTTTAGAAGGAACAATAGCTACTTAAGGTGAGAGACTATTTATTACTTAACCGAAAACATTCAAATTCACGGAAACCAAACATTTACAAATTCTGAAATATTATTTTAGTACGAGGGAAACATAATAAAACTTTGCCGAAATGGTTTAATCAAGATCCAATTAGTTTAGGATAAACAAACAAGCGGGAATTCAAGGAATACTCGTACATTTAGTGTTTCAATACTCGTAAAGTACACCTTCTGAACATTTTTTATGTATCATGAACACTTCTACGTATTTTTTAATAACACAACAATAGTTATTGAGTCCTTGCATTTTTTGGACAACCAAAGAATAATAACGCTATACTTTTTTTAATTTAATTGATCTAATTAGGATATAATGAAATTTGCTTTTGTTGTAGGAAGTAATTAAAATCTGTACTCACTTGTTACTCATCCAATAATAAATAAGTGGGTTAAACATGGAATTAGCCATGGCCAACCAGTAAAAACCAAGATAAATGTGCTGAGCGAACGGCGCCGAGGCCAAAGACTGGTGGTGGTACACGAGCACGAAATACGCATGGTACGGCAACCAGCAAAGTGCAAAGACCATTACAACTAACACGAACATTTTCACCACCTGTTAACAAATAAATGTATGCTTTACCTATCACCCTAGGGCAGTAATTTCCAAAGTATAGGTCGCGGGCGAATATTGGGTGGGCTCTGAAACATGGGATGATACGAACGTCCCGGCAAAGTGACTTTTTTACTTGTTTGAACAGATCTCATTCATATATTTAGGAGATTTTTCTTCATGAAAATCAAGATCCGCTTCTCGTATTCGGAAGTTTTTGTTAAGTGACTCGCGCCCTAGTGAACTTTGAGAACCACTGCCCTAGGGAGTTGCAATTTAGATAATAACGTACACGTGGATATAGGCACCTATACAATATATCTATTATTTCTTACAATCGTTTGAAGAATCATATTATTTACTATATATGTATTTAAAAACAGAACAAAAAAATGTTCAAATTATCAATCAATAAATAATACAAAACAAGTTTGCTAAATATTTTACGAGTATTATCATTTCTAACACCGGTTAAACTTCATACAATGAATAAAAAAAGTTTAATATTAAATTATGTTTGGTAATAACCTAAACGCTACAAAAAAATTCGGAATGCTATACATCTATAAGCCATATGCATCTATTTTGTAAAAATAAACCACAATAACCATTGCTATTTTAACAAATATAGGTCCTATTGAATCCTTAATATGTCAGTTACGTTGGGCATTTAATTTAGATAAAAATTACAGCATATCATATGATATGATATACACTAGTTTTATTTAAATGTAGTTTTAACTTATCCCTCGGGAACAGTTTTTTTTTCTGGATGCCATTTTTTGTACCCCTGACACAGTGTATGCAAAATTTCATCGTCATTAGTGGAATAGTTAAGGTGTGAAAGCGTAACGAAAAAATCTACTTCCACAATTATAAGATTACTCATGAAAGGATTTAAAATTATGTGTAACAAACAAAAAATCGGTTGTCGTCTGTAAAGTCGGTTTACGGACGATAATTTTACGTGTTAACGTCATAAGAAAACATTGGTGAAAAATGCATACTTTTATGAATTTAATTGAATTATTATTATCACTGAATTACTGATATGGTGGAAGAGAGATAATTGCGTCACAAGCTGAACGCTTAGGATGATCGCGCTTCTCTATCGCTTGTTCCGAGTTCGCACGTTCGGCTCAGATGGAACGTGACAAGGAGTCATGCTTTTTCGTATGTGCAACCGGGGTTCATCGATTTATAAAACGTTATCACGACAAAAATTCTTACGAAGGTTTTTTGACAATTATGAACTGTAACTGTCAAAGTATCAAGATATGAATCGGATATTGTGTCAGTGTACATTAGACAATTATGGCACTGCATTAGTACCTTGCGCCCGATCGAAGTCAGGGCAAATCGCTAGTGAATGAATAAGTAACACAACATGTTTGTAAAAATTTCAAATGATTATAGATGGCTGACAGAATTCAAGTGTAGGATAATTTTACATTAAATTATTCGACGTCACTTTAGTTCGGATCATTGCATCTTGTGTCGTTGAATATCGTGTCTGGGATAAACTCTGTTATATTCTACTGAATGTAATGAATATTCACGTATTACATTTGTCTGGTCTCTTTTTATGTATTTTACAAGCATAAAAAGATAACTTTAAATATTACAATTTATTTTTTAGTATAGTATTTTTACTTTAAAGCCAGTTGCACTCCACCATTGGGCATAACAGTGTTCCGAGGTTTGCAGCTATATCTGGTTCTCGGTTTGACGCATGCAGTCATTTTCAGTTATTTATTGCAAGTGACACTTTGACCTAATTTAAAAGCGGTCTGCGCTACGTTGATTAAAACGTGTTTTCTACTCCACAATGAGACTTGCTGCTATATTTAGTTCCTGGCTTCACGCATGTAGTTATTTTCAGTTATCTCTTGCAAGTGTCAGTTTCATCTAAGTTAAGAGAGGACTACACCACGTTTACCAAAACAACGTCACAACTCCAATGGTTATCGGATTTTCGATAAATGTGGCTACATACAAATGTAGTTTGGGACACCCATTTTAATTTACTTCCTCTTATAAATACAGTTATATTAAAAATAATAATAAATTTGTAAAATATTTAACCTTAATACAATTCTTCATAAATAATTAATTATGTTCGTAAAAATATTATACGGAAGAATGCATTCCTGGTAGCTATTAACTGGACAATGAGCATGATAATGCATAAAATTGCTTACCTTTTCCAAATTATCTAAGAAAAAAGTATTCTACATGTTTCCCTAATTGATGTTATAATATGAATTTTAATTATATTTCACTTGCGTCGGCAAAGGCAATGATATGTTTATGTTTATTTATTTATTTATAATGGGTCATCAACATGACAATACATTTGTTAATATGTTAATAGTAGTCATATAGTTATTAAATTTAAATGTAGTCACATTTACAGATAACCACGGCATGCTCCAACGATAAATTAAATTTCAATAAAACTAAACAATATAATATAATTCTATAAATAATAATTCAATAAAATATTAAACAATTTTACAGAATTTATATATATAAACTATAACCAAAAGTGAAATTACTAAATAATAAAAACAAAGAATAATCTAAAACTTTACTTATGCATAGACTGATATGTCTCTACGGCAATTTTGAATGTATTTCGTTTATTTGAGAAAATTTCGCATGTTTTATGTTACAATTTTATTCGTTATTTCAAAGTTATATAGGCTGTCCGTCCGATCAGGAACTGTCAGGAACAAAGTCAGGAACAGGAAAGCTATCGACGACCGCCCCGGTCTTTTTAATACACCCCACGGGGGCGGATACCTAATACTATAGAAATTCCAAACAATTTCAAATACTTGTCTATTTTACACTAAATAATATAAATATTTGAGCCCTATGAAATAATCTTCAATAAGGACAGATTACGAAGTTTTAAACTCTATTGATTAGACTTAAATAAAAAAGAAATTAAAACCAAAAAGCACTAAATAAAAAAGTTAAAAAAATTAGCATATTTATAAATTAGCTGATACCCGCAACTTCATCTGCGTTTTTTATTTACCTTAATAATATATTTTTTATAAAAAAAAAACTGTAACCAAAAATATACATTGATTAGTTTAAAAAATCCTTTAGTTTTTGTAGTACTTATAAAATCGTACTTTCTTAAAATTGTTATAAATCTATATTAAATGATTAATATCGTGATACTTTTTTAAATTAAAACAAAGTGTGTGAAAAGTGAAACTAAAAATGAGTAATCGAAAGCTATCCATTATTATCTTTTTATGCGATGCGCGACAACCATAGGTCTCTGGCATTTTATTTTAGTATATTCATTATCTTTTTTTTTAATTGTTATCTAAAACCTACGACACAGGACAAAGGAAATCGTTCTGGAAATTCCGTAATAACCGAATGACCAAATATAAAACTGAGTAAACGCAAGCTGCAACTAATATACCTACAAGCTGTGTCCTCTCCACCCACGCACACGATATACGGTTCTCATAAATTCCCCCAGATTCTTAATAATATAATATCACTCTTTATGAAGAACCAGTTACCGTAGCGTTAACTAACTGTCTATATACGTCTTTCAATGTTTGCATCAAGTACTTAACCATTTTACAAAGCAAGACAATTTTCGAATGCAGTTTTATTCCTTTTCAAAAATAAAGTAATGTTTCTTTGGAGTTAAATTTGCTATCTCTATTACTTAGAGTACTTTCCCTCCAGGTGGCATTAAAAATTCCACCCTGTATACAACATAAATCCTACTTACAGATATCATAGATCTATATAGAAATTGTTATATAAAAATATATAACAGCATTGTAAAATAAGAATTTTATTTTCAACTAACTGATGTGGCCACGATTTCGTTTTCATGAAAATGATTTTGTTTTATCATGGGAACTACTTATTTTTACCATTCTTTTATTCTATTTTTTTTTCTCATTATAATCTTCTTGTTAATACTAAAATCCTGTAATAAACTATTTTAACAGTTTTAAATTAGCGCTGTTAAAGTTAAAGCTAACTAATCAGTTAACCAGTAAACCAATAATAATAACGCTATACTTTTTTAAATTTAATTGATCTAATTAGGGTATAATCAAACATGGAATTAGCCATTGCCAACCAGTAAAAACCAAGGTAAACCAAATAACGTAACCAAGCAAATATATCTTTGAGATGACTACACAATAAAAACTTCTTCAATTCAGAGAGGTTAAGTAAAACGATTTGTTAACTTTAGTCTAATTTCAAGTTGAAATATGTTGAACCTCCAACTCGTTCCGGCACCAAGGTTAAAAACGTAATATTTCTGAGCTCTCCCCTAATATCCAATGATACTATTTTCAAACAATTATAACAAAACCGGCCTATAAAAGCTTGAAAAGCGTAATTAGATATATGCCAAATAATACACAGAAAGTTCTCTATAGTCCAATAAGAGTTTTGTATAGGTCGGTTCGTGTTGAACTGAGTTTAGATTTGTATCAAAGTCTATAAGCCCTTCGATCCTATTTATTCGTGATAGCTACCCAACCTGGTTTTACACAGGTGTAGTATTCTTATTAATATAGCATGAAAAGAGCCCAAGTAATTTAGACACATTCAGAAATTCTATCAATATTTCGACAACTTGATATTGACAATTCATCAAAGTCGAAGAAGCTTGATAAATTTCGTCAAACAACTTTTTAATGTCTTAAAAGATATCACAGATTTAATTAAATAAAGCATATATTAATCAAATAAAAAACAACTAAGGCCAAAAAACAAAAAGTTGTGTGGCGAGATTTATAAAGCTTCTTCGACTTTGATGAACTATCAATATCAAAATGCCGAACTATTGATCGAATTAGTACGTGTTGCTTCGACTATGTTAAATACCTCGAGTTTAATCAAATAATAATTAATACTTACTGGTCAAAATATATTCATAAATAAGACCTAATTTTTTTAATAACATGTAAAAATTAAAAATGGTTACTATGGGATATCCTTAAAAGATGGACGTACATTATTAGGAAATGTTTGTAGCCCTTTTTAAAATATACAATTCTCTAGTACATTATTTTTATATATTCCATAGAGATTTAGCGGTCGAATTTGAAAATGTAAGCGCCCGAAAAATATTTTTACGAGTCAATTGTAATACATCGATTCTCTTTCGATTTCCTATGATTACAATATACACGCATTCTGATCAATGAAAACCCATTTAAGAGAATTTAAAATGTAAGAAAACACACACACACACACAGACGTAAAAAACGATTTTGTTTTATATTATTGATTGTTGATAATGTGTATATTTAAAAATATTATGACAAAATTCACCTAAAATGATTTTTTTTTATATTATAGGGGGCAAACGAACAGGTGGTCACCTGATGGTAAGTGATCACCGCCGTCCATAGACACTAGCAACACGAGGGGAATCGCAAGTGTGTTGCCGGCCTTTTAAATATGTGGGCCTTCGGCGCTCTCACTGACCGAACGAAACGCAACAGTGCTACCACTGTTACTTCACGTCGGTTTTCTGTGAGAGGGTGGTACTACACCGGGCGAGCCGACCCATTCATGCTGAAACCAGTGATAGCTTCAGCGTAGCTCTACCACCTTTGTAAAATCTTTTAGTGTTTAGATTCGAGAGAAAAACGCATTCAATTTGATTAATACTACGTGATATTATTTCCTAGGATAATTAAATTTCAACTAAATGCTTAATAAATATAATTGTCATCATATTAAAAAAATATGTTATTATGGATACAAATGGGTAAAGACGCCAAAATGATCATTTTTGACTGGAACAAGTATCAAAATGTGAACATCAACTTCAAGGGAAATTCAAACATGATAACTCTCCTGACAGCTGGAATCTGCGAAGTGATTATTAATTCGCTAGTTTTTCCGAATCATAAACTATACTTAACAGGTTCATTTAATAAAAATATAAGCTGAAATGCCACTTAGGATACCCAACTTTAAGCAAAAATACAGCGTCGCTCATTGACATAAAATATTATAATTAAGATTTATTTTTCATTTTTTTAAGTTTGATAAATCCTAACGTTAAAACCATATATGATATAAAATAATTAATTCCAATTATACGTAATTACGTTGCGAAAATATTAAATATTACAGGTTTTATGTTCTTTACAGAATATACCATTTTTTTTCTTTTGTCCTATTAATTTATGAGTTATGAATTTCATACTTTTTTATATGGAGCGAACTTTACAAAAAAATTGGGTTGTTTTTATGTTACATTTATTTCATCATAACATAAAAAGTTACTATGTAATTTGTGTGTTAAAAGTGGGAATTTTTGCGGCCTTACCCCAAATGCTTATCAATCTTAAAGAGAATATATGATACTTACCTTTTGTTTGGATCTCACAACTTGCATTTGATGATGAGTACATTCGCCAATAGCACGACCTTTTAACGCCGAACTCATTCGAGCGTAAGCCCATATCATAACCCCCATGGGTACTACATATGTCACGGTCAGGAACACCAAATTGTAACTAAAAATAACAATTAATACATATTACACGTCAATTAATTATAATCACATCAACCTGTAAGAAACCCATTGCAGGACCATAGGTTTCTTACGGATGGAATGTATGGGCAAAATCACCATGCCAGCTCACGACGTAGATAATGGCGATTTCGAACTCCATAGTTCTATCCATAATTAGAGTAAGAATAAAAAATCGTTTATTCATAATGCATTACACAATACAAGCATACAAAATTGGTTAAAAACTGCACACCTCGGCATTATGAAAGGATGGCCAGCTCAGCATATGCAAGTGTCAAAAAAAAAACACTTAGCGTTGATTTTCAGCTAGAACCCAGTGCATGTCACAATTCTATCCATAGTTCTATATTTTATCATAAGGTGGTGCTACAAGAAGATTTCTCAAGTTCATGATTCCTCACGATAGTTTCCTTCACCGTCAACTATTAGTGTTAGCAATTTAAATTAGTAAATGCATAGGAATTCCGGAATTCTGTAAAAATGCTGTTCGAACTTACGTACATAGAATTAGGATTCGAGCGGTCAAACTAATCAAGCATCACGACTTGCGTGAATAATTACGTTACGTCACTTAGGTTAATAAGCGTTAAATTAAATAAGAAACTGTCGATAACTATATAACTAACTGTATCTGTAAATCCCTTTCATCGATTTTAGTCTGAGAAACACACGACCACACTCTGCTCTTAAGCACTTACAGCATATTACGGTCAACATTTGAGCATAATCATATCTGGCATCACTGAAGACAAAAGTGGTTTTAACTCTCAAGTATCTATTCTAATATATTGAAAGGGGCTTTGGGAAACTTAAAACTTTGGAGTCGTTGCCAGCAATTTTTATTGAAGTACCAAATAGACATATCGTTCACCTGATGTTTTAACTAGTTAGTACGTTCTATAGCTATTTAACCTATGAAATGCTGATGTCCTAATTTGAGTCAATTATTAAAAAGATGTTATTCATGATAACTGGCTTAAAAAGCCTCGTGTACTGCTTCAAATGATATCTTGCGAATTGGAAGATAGCGAATACTGTTGCTATGCAATAGAAATAAGTATAGTGCGTCTTACATAAGTTGTAAAAAATATCTTAGCTTTTTTATACTTTATATGTAAGCGTTTGACCACAATCTCATCTGATGTTAAATGATGATGAGGTCTAAGATGGTAGTCACGGTAAACCTAGAGGAAGACTGGCTCTCAATTGCAGCTGCCGGAACACATCAACAGGTGCTGGGCGACAGATTTTTAACTTAAAGATGGTAGCTAGCCAGACAGACTTAGAAAAAACCCTACCGCCACGCATTGCTTCAAGATCGTATAGCCGTATTAGTTTTATCAATAATAAAGAGGCCCAAACTAATAGGCCGCGACGTGCGGAAGTAAAAAGTCAAAGAATATTACCTACGATCGTAAATTCTTATAGGTAATAGGAAATTCTTATTAGGAAATATGTCATAAAGTAGTGTTCCTATTGGTTCCTATGTCATCCGGTTTGAAATAATTCATCACTAAGAAAACCCTCTCATTTAAATTAAATTTTGATATCGGGCCCTATTAACACTAACAACGATACTGGTTATCCCTATCACTACATATTATAAAACAAAGTCGTCTACCGTGTCTGTCTGTTTGTATGTTCGCGATATATTTAGATGGATACAGTATTAATCGTTATCTAATTGAATACATTAGTTACCTGCCTACCTTATTAGGGCCTGCTCGTATTGTATAAAAAGGAATCCTTAATTTGGCCAATACCATTCTAAACATAATACATTATTTGCATCTTAGTTGACGTCATAATTACATAAGTAAATCTGATTGAAAACAGTATTTAATCTCTGTCAGTGATTGTTACTTTAAAACATATATACAAATCCTTTTGCATTTCTCACCGTTGTATATTACAAGATTAATCAAAGATCGTAAATATATTTCTACCGATTTTAAGTTACCTCTGTTAAAAAGTATCGCAACTGCTTAGTTCCGATTAAAAAGCTTAGTTGTTATAAGCACGATAGTTAATACTATAGTAACTCATATACTTACTAGTAAAATTCTTCTGATAACCCGTTTTATCGTTTCTGAGATGTAGCCAGACGAACAACGCGCACTTCAATGTTACTTATACGTATGGATTAAACAAAGTAATTGAAACACAAAGGTCGTACACAAAAAAAAATATTGGATCCAACGTATTGTGTTAAGTTCAAAAATTTAATAAATAAAAGTATTCACCAAAAATCTTGTGTAGGTTGTTTTTTACTGTTAATAAACTTCCATGAAGATTTACTGGTTTCAATAACCTCAAAATAATGAGAGAGCACAAAGGACACAAAAAATGTATTAGATCAAACAGAGCTATATAAAAGTATTATGAACCTGGAACTTGTAATACTGTAAGAAGCCACTTTACTATTTATGTCTAACAAAAAAGATTACACAGGTGTACGTAAGGATTTATGTATTTCGTACCCTATACAATGTTAGTCTTTGTTTCTAACATTACAATATAGCAACATCGCCTAGAAAATATAGTACTTCAATATTGCAAATGGAAATAATATACCGAAATATAATGTTACTTATAGTATGCCTCTATGTTGTTCTATATATAATTCCAACCAACCTTACTCAAGATACCCGTCAGTCCACACGGTTGATAACATTTATTAGCATATAGGAAAGGTCCCAACTACATGTCAGAGAGGCATTTTATCCAAAATATAAATTAATAAAAATTGAAATATTAAGTACTGAGCATTGTATTATTGTAATTCTATCTATCTTAAGTATAATATATTAAACTAGGAGTAATTACCTCTTCACAGTATCCACTCATTCTCATCGTCATCAGAAAATAATGGTCTTTATATTATTCTCTTGCGAATACAAACATACAAACACGCAACACACATATATACAAATACACTCAACATTCGCCTAACATTTCTACTATTTAACATTTCTTTCTCTCAAATGACACGTATTTAAAATTTTATTTTGTCATAAATAAAACACAATAATCGTAGGCCCTCCTTTTACTGGAGAAGTGGGAGATATTAGCTACGACACAATGTAAAATTGTCATTAGCGACCTATAAATAGGCATATTAAAGTTTACCTGTTACTTTCCTTTTAATAAGCTGAGGCATAAATTCGATACGTTACAGAAGATCCTAGATCGAATTTGATGATTAAAATACGTTAAATAATGAAAACGCAACATAATATATGATTATTAGTGTCTAATAAATTAAATTAGTGAAAATGCTTATCAATACTCATAAACTCGATACTCATGAACTCAATACTCGTACACTCAATACTTGTACACTCAATACTCATGTATACAAGGTGTTCAATATAAATAAGAAAGAAAGCAAAGTTTAAACATAAAACACTCTAATAGAATGACTGCAAATGTGATCAGCTAACATTTGTAAATAATTTTGTATATTCAAACGATATCCTACGGTGGGTAAAGCCGATTTTCTCAGCGAATAGAAGGCAAAACCTTTTTTGTTTATGTAAGAACGAAGTACACATTCTCACCAGTAATCGGTTTTAGAGGTCGGATAGCTTCCATCAGGCCATCTTATGAAACAGATTTCTCTTTCGCCATTTATATATCTGAAAAAATAAATACGTTACAATATTAAAATTGTCAATACTTTCTTGATCTATAATGACTACAGAGTGCCGTTTGGAGTTCAAAGAAATATTTTTCAGAAACAATAGCACTCGAGATTAACTTGAAAGATAATAATATTATCTAAATATAAAATTTAATACAAATCGATAAATCTATTACCCGAGGAATCAATAACATTTATATATTTAGAAGAATTGTTCTCTTAACTGTATTGGATAAATATAACATAATCTATTAAACGTTTAACTTATCATACAATTTTAACGAGATCTAATTTGATTTCGGAAATAATATTCTAAATATAACGAAAAGTTCATAAGTATGTAATGCAAATAATATAGTTATTGATAATAATTTGCCTTCTAAATACTTGTTCATGGTATAAAATAAGTTGCTTAATTATTATGAAGCATAAGATTACTGTTTTTAAAACTTCGAAACTAAGAAAACAATTTTCCGTTTCTTAAATCCTTAAGTTCATTTTTCGAAAGTCTTAACTTCCAAAGGAAAACCAAACCGATCTTCTATTCTAAAATTAATAATCAAAGTCATCTTTTAACTTATTTCAGGTATCATTTGTGGCCTCGTAAATAAAAACATAGGTAATTTAAAGAATTTGACTTTTTTTAACAAGCGGATACTTCTGTTACTTCATAATGTTTGAAGAGGCAGAGAAAGATTTGACAAGGCTTACTAATAAGATTTGACCTTAAATATCATTGTATAATAGACGCAATTATAATTTTCCCTAATCATAATTTGGAGGAGTTATTAGTGAGTAATGATAAATTCAGATGTATAAATTATTATTAAAATAATAAATCTATTGATAATGTTCTGATATTTACAATAATATTAATTTTTAATAAACTTACAGTCCAAGATCTATGCGTACAAGTCAAAGATCAAATTATCTTATCAGATAACTAAGTGTCGGTTAATAGTTACTGAGATCAAATGTCGAAGCAAAATTAACTTACTGTTTTTTATAAGTATCTGAATATAGTAAGCTTGGTAAAGCAAGCATTGCACTAGAGCACCAAACAGTTAACAAAGCTGCGCGGGCAACTCGACGACTTAGTCGATGTTGCAAAGGCTTTACTATTGCAACGTATCTGAAACAATAAGACAAATTAGTAACGGTTTGCAATTCTGAGAGTACACTATTAGTAGGTAAATTACAAACTAAGAGATTTACTACACCTTGTATATGTAAATATTATTTAAGCTTAACTAATAAGAAGTAAAGTCATATTTGATATACCAAAATAGAATAAATAGTAAAAGTATGGATACTGATAACGAAGAATATACCTCTTTTTCTAAATATAGAAAAGAACAGTAAATATCCTTGGTAGAAAAGGTATCCAGGTATCCATTACGCACGTTTAAAGATGGTCGATAGGAATAAAGGAAGACCAAAAAAGGTATGGATAGATTGTATGAAAAATTATGTGTAGAAAAGGTGTGAGTATTGAGATGACATCTTACAGAGGATTTACAATTACACTTACATTTACATTTAGGTTTTACACATTAATAATACTTATTTTGGAAGGTGTAATTATTTATATTTAAGTTTGATTTAAATAAAATAATTATAATAAATTAAATTGCAGAGGCTGCACTCTCAAGCTCAAAGTAAATTGTTGCATAATTATCAGAGTTATTTTAAATTGCAAACTCCAAAAAGTAATTTTCTGCAAAGTTACGTCATGCATAATTCATTATTATGCCGTTTCCACTCAACTGCCTAAAGAGTCGTTGCACTAAAGAACATTTCTGCGTATATTCTTAATGCCTAGAAGTTTCTCAAGTTTACAACTTTAAAGAAAAGGGACCACAAGAGACCACAAGAAAAAATATTTGCTGCACGTTTCCATTGACGATATCTTACGTCTTGAATATTTGAAAGATATATTAGAATGGAAATTGACTGAATTCGAAATACAAAATTTTTCTTATGACAACGCAGTGTTACGCCTGACCATCTAATTCTAATTTTAATATAGTTCCAATTATGGTAATTAAACGTAAGATATGCGCACATACATAGGATATTTAATACCCGTGTACACTGATAATTGTTATTACACAAATGGTAGTAATTTAATGGGATAAAATTGACCATCTCTCAGCTCAATACTAGTATACGTACAAAGTAAAAAACGATCAAGACCGTCATGCCATGAAGTCTGTAAATCAATAATAGATTTGTATTATCTACTTAATACTTTTTATTAAATTGAATAGTCTACAAGCGTAGTACTGTGGCTTAATAGATAAGGGTGAAAATCATGAAATGAAAAACATGTTCTTTGGTGTATAGAGCTATTAAGTATCAGAAAGTATATACGATACTTTGCTGAACTATACCTCGATTGTTCTGCATACGCCGCAATGAATATAAGATGTTAATAGATTTTTGCAGTTATAAGTCGTTACGCTCCTATTACACAACGTTTCTGTTTTACCGTTCAGGTGTTCTGATGGAAGAGATACTATTTTCATATTAGGTAATATGATACAAGCGTCAACTATTCATTCAGTGACTATTCACAAAATGCGAAATGTATAAAAACGTACCAATAATACAGTCTTACCCTTATTATTTCGTTTGAAATAAGCACATACAATGTCATGAAAATAATAGAAATGCAAATAACGAAGGCTAACTTATTTCTAAAAAAATCTGCATATTTCTATAATATACATTGTAACTAATATCATAAATACGAATGCGAGTTGTTTGTTTGTTACGTTTTCACGCCTAAATTATTCAACCGATCACCATGAAATTATGCATACACGTTCTTAAGGGTAAAAGCACAGAACATAGAGTACCTTAAAAATATCGGTTGTCTGTAAAGTCAATTTACGGACGATAATTTTACGTGATAACGTTATAAGAAGAAATTCATGAAAATTGCTTACTTTTTGCCGCAATTGTTATTTATAATGGAAACTACATTTACTTTTCACGTAAATTTATAAATAGTTGACAAAACAGTTCACGTGTAGGTTGTGTGTTGCCGCTGTCTCTCTTCTACTTGGACGCGTCGGCCGATGGAGTGCAAGAGATATATATGTGTCACAAGCCTACCGCTTAGGCCAATCGCGCCTCTCTATCATTTGTTCCAAGCTTTCGCTTGCACGCTCGGCTCAGGCGGAACGTGACAATGAGTCACGCTTTTTCGTGCGTGCCGAAAAATTTCCTAATACTCACACGGTTGAGTAGTTAAGGCGTGAAAGCGTAACAAACAAACAAACAAACTCACATTAGCATTTATGATATTATTTAGGATTATAATATTATATTTTGTGAGCTTAAAATCTATTTCAGTCACGTTTTATTCCCTCCTTTGTCACCAGTATCACATACATAAATTTTGTAGAAGTCAACTGTTTTGTCTTACATAGTCTCAATGTCATGTTCTCTGTATTAATTGGAATGAAACAAGTTTATATCTAGTGTCGCCAAGCTCAAATTAATTTCTTGTACGCCAAATAAAAGTACATAAACTACCACTACACTGTCGTTGTGAGTTTTAGTTCGACCTAGAATAAATAACTGAGAGCTTCGAAGAAATATTTTCGAAAATACAATAAAAATATAAGAGACATGGAATTGAATATAATCTTTGCTATTTTAACTAGGCCTAATCTTAGATAATATTATTAATGTAAATGTGTGTCACTATGTTTCTATGTTACCCTTTCATGCTTTAGTTACTCAACCTATCATCATGCAATTTTGAGTGCGCCTTGTCTTATAAAAAAAGTATATAGGGTACATTTTAGTACCAGAAATAAAGTTCTATACCTGTAGGATAAATCAAATCTATATTACCACGAGTGAAACTACGGACAAACGCTAGTGTTCTATAAATATGCCTTCGGTTTCGTAATTAGTTAAGAAAATCATTCAAATAAATTGCTTAGAATTCTTCTAATGCTTGCGAGTACTACAATAAAGAAAAATAAAAAATATATAATAATTACATTAAAAATCTGACATAAAATAAGTATACCTGTGGCATGAAAGAAAACATAGTAATAAGTAACTCGGTTAACACTAATGTGTTTTTCATCAAGACAAATACCCTTTAACGGTCGTAATGATGTGTGGAATAATAAATAAGTAACACGAAGCGTATGACGTGACGTAGCAAACCAAATAGGTTTTAATGAAACGGTTTCGTAGGTTCATTGATAAATCTATAGTTACGTCTGTACATTTAAATTTCTTTTTTCAAATCATATAATAGTTGTCTGTAATAAAGGCCACTGATCACGTGATCACAAATACGTTACAAAAATAAATGTTAATATATTTTTTGTCTGTGTGTTTGTACGTTCGGTTTGTCAGACCAGTGACATACGTTTCTCTTGTTTTTTTTTTTCACATGGGGAAATATCTCCGGATACCCACCCTAGTCGGGCAGCTGAGGGTGGGTTATGATATCCGAATTGCACGGACTAAAACTCCATGGTGCTTCCTTACTTACACCTTTTGGGTCGGGGATCAGGTACTGCCTACGACACTGCGGCTGCTCATCCGGCAGCTGTCGGTCCCTCTTCAGATGTCCTACTTAAATTTAGTATAGTGTGACTGTTCGTGCATACATTACATATACATTTACAGTGGCGCAGATCGGTTCGTAACACCGACGCCGTAGGTCCTAAGATGTGAGAGTTTCAGATAAGCAATATTTTAATAATAGCTACACTCTACAGTCATGTCTGTTTATTACTACAATTGAGTTTTCTATTACCTATATGAAAAAATCTTTATACATTATTTTTAGGTTAAATTACATGAGCTACAAATGGATGAAGAACACAGTTGAAGGTTGACTTTCGAGTCCAAGTATGAGGATGGAAACGAAAATTAAAAATCAATTGGAAGTGTAAGTGTAAGAAAAAAAGAGACATAGAACAGAAAAATAACTCCGCAGGCGAGGAGAGGTTTTAATGAACTTCTAGTTATTACTACTTAGACAAAGATAACTTGCCAACGTTCTAAAACGTACAATGCCCCAATAGGTACTAACAGATAGTCTATGCTGATATTTTACAGTCTAATGAATGAAACAACAATATATTTATACCTCATATATGTTAAAAACAATTATAACAAAAAAAAAACGACCGTAGAACGTTTTTGGAAGCTTATCTTACGATCTCATAAATTCGTATCTGGCAGGGACACGTGCATTGAACACTTGTCTACCCAGATTGATAAGGAAAAGAATAGCTGAAATTTGCAAATTAGGTGACCCACTATCTGCTCTGACAGGAAATAAAATAAAATAGGTCATTTTTATTATTGCTTCTGTAAAAGCAATCGCAAGGCTCGATACAATTGTACTTACTGTACGAAATATTTTTGTATGTAGCATGCTATTATAATATGCTCCGACTGCTACGTTGAACCATCTGAAGTACCTTAGATTGTCCTTTTTTTCAATGATATATATATTTTTTTAATTTCAGTGTTTCCTTTTGCTTAATACGACTAGTGTATTTGTTCAAATTTTTGTAGCTATTAACCCTTAAATGGACGATTTTTGTTTCACGTTTTAAAAAAATATATTTGTGTAATAGACATGTATTACTGTCTAGGAAAAATGAGTAAAAAAATCTAGACATGAATTTACTATACTTTTTGCCAACATTAAAAAAAGTACAAAATTCGTTCAGAAATAAGAACTAGTTGTCAAAATTAACAAAAAATTAAAAGAAGGTCAATTTTATCTGTGATGATTTAGTATGGTGTTTAAAAACAACATTGTCCATTTAAGGGTTAAGAATTTTGTAATTTTCCAAATACTGTAGTCGTTAATAAAAGTAAATATTTGTTTGTAAACTTTTTATCTGATATATTCCCACACGTTTTATCTGATAGTAACCAAAATAAAATGACCATAGTTTACTAAGTAACACAATATAATAGATCCAGCACTTTGGGTCTCGCAAACCGTGCGCGTATATATAATGTTATACTATTTGACGCGGGTGTGGAAAGGTTAACCGATATTGACAAAATTTGGTACACAGGAAATATATGTTATAGAGAAATTAAAAGGAAAAAAATGAATAATACCCTTAGATTCTGTAAAAACATATATAAACAAATCAAATCCGAAAATCTACTTAAAAATGTATATAATGTAAAAAAAAAAACAACTTTTATCACGAATACTCACAATAAATTATCATTCACCGCCAAATATAATTTAAAGTCACATACAAAATACACATGTATATTTATGTACGCATATATTTTTTTATCTCTATTGATATAAAATGCGTGTTGTAGATTCATATATATTTGAATAACTACTTTGAAATAGTTATCAGTTCTCACGAAAACTTGACAGATAAGTTACCAAAAAACTTCATGGTGTCGCTGTTAGTTCTTTTTAATATATTTTGTAAGGTAGCTTTTGTCACGTCACGCTAAACCTAGAGAGAGACTGGCTCTCAAGTGCAGCTGCCGGAACAAACCAACAGGTGCTTGGCAGCAGATTTTCAACTTAAGGATCGTAGCTAGCGAGGCGGACTTAGAGGTCCGATCCTCCGGCATGGAGCCCTCGAGCAGCTTGCATGCGCGAACAGAGTAACACCGATCTGATCAAACACTCGTCTACAACATAACACCGATCACCCCACACACGTGCACACACACTCACTCGTAGGTACACATAGTGGTGGGCTATTTTTGTTTGTTTTTTTGCCCTTTCGAACTGAAATAGTTTAGAACACAGATAGACAGATACAAAATACATGTACGGGATCGTGAAACATACATGCTTGGTAACCATGTATATTTCACGAACCCATGTAGGTATGATACGGATAGGCTTAGCTTAGTTTAGCTTAGCTAGTTAGATTCGGGTTTTCGACGACAGCCCAAGCCGAGGCGTGCCGTGCGCCCTTGTGCTAGTCGTCTATATAAAATCGGGTGAGTGCCTTAAGCGCTCCCCTTAGTAGTCCGGTGAAACTGTGAAAGCAATATTGCTGGCAGTGTAGGTCAGTTCAAAAAAAAAAAAAAAAGAGGCGGACTTAGAAAAAGCTCAACCACCATGCTATGGTTTCATCACAATGTTTTATTCTCAGCATTTTTTCCAAACGCGCCAAAAGAAATTTAACTTTAAACATTGATCTATACTTATAAATGGAATATAATTTTAAAGATACTTATCAAAATTCGTAGATTTACTTAAATATATATTTAATGTAAATGAGAAAATTTTGAAACGATTTCGAAAAGATTTGTATAAGCTTCATTAACCAGATTCATTATCTTCAAAAAATTTTATATTAATATTTCGCTAGGAAAAAAAACTAGACAGAATAATTAACTATCATTTCATAGATATGTTATTATAAATGTATTTTAATCTGTACGATTTTACAATGTAATTAAACATTTACCTCCTAAATTGAGGCAACGTTTGGATACGGAGTTGAAACGTATAAAATTATAGGTCTGTTTGTTCAAGTTCTCATATTGTAGTTGAAAATACATTATTAAATTACGAAAAAAGCTACTTGAATTGTTTTAATTCTAAAGTTTTTGAACAACAGCACAGTTTGATTGATTAAGTCAGAATAATACATATTTATTATATTAATAGTGTTAATCAAAATAAAATATACAATTTATTTCAGTTACAACTTGTTTAGGAGTACAGAGCGTAGAAAAAAGTGAACCATCTCGCTCGAGTCGGTGACACTGAAACGGTTTTACTCAGTATCAATTAAATCAAGCTCACTAGGGTCGGTAATACACGGTATCGTACATACTCGGCTCCTGTCGTCATCAACCATATGTTTTCACTTCTATCGTGAGGTGATACACACAGATATTTAAATATACTCATAGGCAATTCCAAATATCATAATCTATAAACTTCAAATTCTTTTTTAGGACATCTTTAGAGTGTGTATTAGATGGCTACATTAAAAATTATGACTATTATCAGTTATCTACTCAAAATTTATTTCCAACCGTGGCCGGTCCATTTATCAACTTACTTGCTAAAGTGCTGATACTTTTGACAGTGCTAATAAACTGGGAAAACCATTAAGTATATTAATATTTTAGCGTAAGAAATCCCCCACGAGGAAACAGCTTGTAAAAGCTAACAACCTAATGCAAATTACTTTAGATATCCTAATATGAACTATCCTTTCTAATATTATGTATGTGAAAGTTAGTTTTTGTAAAGCTTTCGCGCCTTAATTACTCAACCGATCAACGTAACGTATAAAAAATGATACAGGGTATCTTTCATCTCCAAAAATATACTGAAATATAAATGAAGCCGCGAGCATAAATTAGTTAAATATGCGTTGATAAAGGACATGACAATTTTGTCCGAAAGGATTGCCACCAACGAAGACCATGTGTAGCACTCATAATAGCGGAAAGATTAAATATGTCGTGTTTCGGGATCAATCTGTATATGCCCAGCAAGCGGTGTACCAAACTGGGTTGCGACTGCCATGTACATAATGATAAATCAGTAACAGTGACTCTTTTTTCGTTTATCACGTTTTGGGGTAAGCGAGCGTATACCCAAAAGGTAATTTGATTGTTATACCGAACTCAGTCAGCCCCGCTCCTTTACAAATCCTATCGGTAAACGAAAAAATCCTCGATAAGATCATAAATAAATGCTTTTTGAAAAACAATAGCTTTTATTTAATAAGACTGGCTGTCTTTCCGTGTAAAGAAATGAAACGTACCATTTTACTTATTGTAACATTAAATAAAAATATATAGAATAAGTATACGAACATGAAATAATTATATAATATATTCATATAATATTAATAAAATAAATAACTTGATAGTACAGAATTTAACGATTGATTGTTCGTTTATCACCGAACAATTAAGTTTAATATAATCAAAATTAGAATGTATACTTCTATATTACTATTTTTAATACAAAGGGGATATCGTAAATAGGCTTCTACTAATTCGATTCTAAAAACTCTTTCCCGGTTAGAGGGTTAAATTCGGTCTGATGCTTATGGGTTTTTATTCTCTTATTGTTACTTTTAATATTGTCACTAGCGACCTCTGCGTTAAATTACAATACAACATTTCACTACATTAAAATATAACCTAACGTTTATAGTACAATGGATAGTTCATTTTATTTGTTCATTTGCTTGATCCGAAACATAATTTATAAAAAAATAAAAATATCAATATTAGCGGCAACCACTGTTGTTTGAAACCGTGTTGCGTTTATTATCGCCTCCTCTGGAAATTTTATTTTAAACAGTATTTTGTAAAGAAAGAGACATCCAAATAGAAACAATGCAAAGGCCAAACTATACTTGTTATAAGTAATATAATATTAGTTATTTACATATGAAATTGGCGTAATGTCGAACTGGCCACTTTGAGCTTAACTATCTGCCGTTTGGTTAGAAATTCCATATTCAAATTTATTTCAAATTTAGGCTTGTGTATTTGTATTTAGAATTTATTGAGTCGTTTGTTTTCGCACCATTTTATTTATCTTTGAAACCGTTCTTTTCGACATAGAAAACTTAAAATATCGTGTTATTTCCGAATACGAGATCCGCCGCGTCGTGGCAGCTGCCGGAGTACTCTCATTAGTGTCCGGTGACAAATTTTCAATCCAAGAATAGTAGTTAGCGGCGGGCTTACAGAAAGCCCTACCACCATGCTATGGTTTCATCACGATGTTACCTTAACCGATAGCTCCGGTTAATTTGCAAGGATTCGAACCTATATCGATCGATGCAGTGTCCGAAGACGTTAACCACTAAACCATCATCGCTGATATTAGGTATGCCAATTTTTATGATGATCGGCCAAACGTCGTTGTAGTTGATCGATCTCAAGTATACGAAAATCCATTTATATATATATATATATATTTATATAAAAGAGAGAGTATAATTATTAATGTATTATATGTATATATGTGTATATATATATATATATATAGTATATATGAGACACTGACTGTTAATAATATAAATGTACCAATTTATAAGCTGCGACGCATTTTATGCCCGGTATTAAATATATATAAAAATACATCATGTCGATTATATAAGTTATATCCAATAATCTAAAGTATTTTAAGATACTAACCTGTCCACTGTAATAGCCACTAATGTGAAAACCCCTGCAGATACGGTCAAGTTGGCTGTGAAATTGCTTGCTGTGCACGTAACTGCACCGAAAGGCCAATGGGCAGTCACTAGAAACACGAAGTTCGGAGCACCGTTCAGCGTAGCCATGAGGAGGTCAGCTACAGCCAAATTCACAAGGAAGCAGTTGGTGACTGTCCTCATACGGCGATGTGCTAACAATAAAAAATATTAAACTTCAACACAATTATCTTTCGACATTTATGTTCAGAATTGAACTCGAACTAGTATTATTACCTTGATCCTTTATAGGACAATAATTGTATAACAGAATCCCATCCTAAAGAACACGAATTTGCAAATTGATTAAGTTAAGATTACCAAGTTTTACTATCACGTAGTTAAAAGAAAGATTCATACCAATTATATTAAGCATATTTTATTCAAAACAATTATACGAGTATATAAGTTATTTACAATTATTTTGGTGTCGAAATATACTGCTCCCCAAAAAAAGGGGGCCGTATCTACCATTTATTTTTCAATATATATATATATATATACCGTTGTTACGATGTTTGTATATATATATATATATATATTCGGAATCGGTAAAAAGGTGCATCTAATTTTTTGTTTATTTACAAGCTTCTCTTTTCAAATCATACTTAGTTTATCTATATACGAGTTAGACGCACTTCGCTAAAAGTTTTTAATTTTTTTCCCGTATTGAGTTTTAGTTCGATGTGTCCATTTTCCTTTTGGCGACAGTATAGTTGTAATAAACTAATATCGATTAATAAAAAAGAAATCACTTGGACTTAGCAATGCACCGAGCATTAAAGAATATTCTAGGATCATACAAATTATTGATTATATATAATATTAACTTACCCAAAACTATCCATATAACGATAGTATTGCCCACGATAGCCAACAGCAGCATAATAGCAAATACTATTAACCAGCACAGTTGTCCCCACCATGGGGGACTATAAGGTCGTTCACCGAGACCCATGCAGTTTCCGAGAGTGATTCTGTCAAAAGAAATTACTCCTGTATATTATACTGTGTATATAATTGTTGTGAAAATAATCAACAAATAATTACAACGACATAGAGTTTGTAAAATTACAACACATCATAGAAGGTTTTCCCATATGTTTTGGTAGAATTTGGTATATTGTATTGGAAACGTACTGATTTATAATTTTACTCATATTTTGTTTTGTACACCATTTGTAATTTAACAAAAAAACATTAACAGTTTACATTTTTCGGCCCTTATCTTCTCTTTAACCTCCAAAAAAATCTAATCACTAAATATCTATATATTTAAAAATCATTCGAATTCCTTGCTTTTCTCCTTTCATTTCACGTTGACGTATTTATCTCTACCTCTTTTTCTTAATAATTTGTAAAGACGAGTGAGTGAAACTCACGAGCGCTGATATAATAGAAAATCCTTTATTGGAGAGTTCACATTATATGTACAAAAAATGAAATACATTGCTAGGTATTTCTACATTACACCTCTACCCCTTAAAAAGGAATAAAAAAAAAACTTATACATATCTTTTTTTAGTTATGGTAAAAACATTTTGTTATACAATATTCTTAACTAAGCATTTATTTTTTATTTTATATGATAACATGTTTATATAATTTTAGTGCGTATAATTTTTTTTCCATTATAATATTTAGTTCAATTCTTATGTACTATATCTTCTTTATTGTCTTTTAGTATTTTAACATTACAATCTAAATCTTCTAAAACTAAGTATTACCCTAAATAAATGGAATCCATTTTATTTCCAGAAGGATTCCTAATTAACAAGTAGTCTCTTTTATTCTATTTCGCAATTTTCAGATTATTTCCGATGTACTTTACTTTGAATTAAGTTATCACGAGCATATTTTTGAGGCACTTGGAGTCTATATTTGAACTCCAGTGGGTAGTTATCATGCGCGTATAAGGGATGAACTTTACCAGAATTGAAGTTACTTTGTTTTAAACTTCACTTACCAAACACCAACTCACACGGGGTGTATCGTGTTTCAGTGTGTACAGGATAATTATACGCGAAGCACTAGTAAGTATAGAACTAACCCGTAACCCTGTCGAATTTTATTATATAATAAGCTTACTTAAGAAAGAAGGTGTTCTTTTGAATATGCCTGCCTAAATAAATAGGTAAGTTTTGATACGCTTTTAAAGGTGCATTAGTAAAGGACTCCTAATAAAATAGTTCATCTCACAAAAGAAGAATTTTTCTCTCACAAAAAATAAACTTACAAAATTTAACTTCATATTCTAATTATATTTTTTTTTATTACCCGAAAATATTGATAAAATAAGGTTATCAATTAATGAAATCTAGCTTGATATATTTATCATCTCCGAAACCGCCTTCATACAAAATTTCATGGAAACCGTTGGAGCCGTTTCCGATATTCTGAATATATCGAATTATACAAGGATTGACCGTTTAAAGGTATTAGATAGTTAGTTGTATACAAACGTAATCATAGTTTCCTCAGTGGATATTGTTAAACAATTAAAAAAAAATAAAGTTACAGGAACATTTTAACAAAAAACCGATTTTTGAATAAAATCGATTTATACATATACATATTCTAAAAAAATACACCCCAAACTCTTTGACCATAGGTAAGTTATTATAGTACTTAGTCCTGGATTAATATAAATTTACCAATATCTCAATCACTGTACATTTTTTACTCGATTTTGAGGAGTTCTCTAGTGTATCTTCGAAAGCCAAGATTCAATGCTAATAAAATAGGCTTTAAAAATATCCCCTAACCAATAAAAAAGATTTCTCCAAATCGATTTATAAATGGCTAATGAAGTTCTGAGTTATCCAAAAATAAAATATACGACCGAATCAAGAACCTCCTCCTTCTTAGAGTTGGTTAAAAACACTGAAGAAATATTTTATTATAATTTTTAAAGTGAAAACCTTTTTACACCGCTTCAAATGTTTTTGTCCATCGATTATAGTCGCGAGTAGCAATCGCATGTCACTTTATAGCCGGTCGCTGAATAGTGTTAAAGTCAAATGCGCTCGGTGGAGCAACCAAGGCCAATATGGCGGCTACCATGCCTCGATTTAAAATGATTCAATGACTGGAATAAATATTGTGCTCAGTTTTTAAAATGCTTACGATTCGAAAAAAAGTTTCACTTGCATCGTGGTTTTGTAAAATCATTCAATTTTTTTTTATTGTAGCACAATAAAATTATACACTATACCTGATGATAGCACACTATAATTAAAAAACATTGGCGAATACTGAGAGATCTAAATGCATTGATAATCGATGTTGTTATGCCGGTCTGCAAGAAGGCAAATGGATATCCTCCAGGTTGCCACGAAACACAAAAAAAAATATCTGGACGAGTCACTATGTGTATGATGGTAGCGAATTAGTCTGACATATACATTCTACCACTCGATTACGGGGACATCTCCTGAGAGTGCCACTACAATGGGTGTTACGATCTAGTCGCACGCAGTTAATTTGGTAAAAAAACACTGGGTGTCAGCAAAAAACTTTTTGCAGACTAATTTGATATGATATAATCAAATGATTAATTTAGCAATCAGAGACTCGAATCTAATTTAGTATTACGTAATTTATCCAAGAGGACTTGTCACGTTAACAGAATAATATTTTATTTAGGACAAGCTTATACGTATGCGAAACACAGATTGCTCCACTTCTCCATGACAGGAAAACACGCACAGTACGCATAGTGCCTATAACATTTTTTTTATATAATTTTTTGGGGATAAAGATCAAGTATCAAAGAGGTATTACTAGAAAAAGATCGCTACCTATCCAGTAGCTACTGCGTGATGCGCACACAACGGCAGACCTCTATGATTTTATTTATATATAATATACAGTTAATAAATAATATATATATTTATATTCACAATTATACTACATATCTGAAGGGGGAATCCAAACACAAAAGTAGGTCAACGTTCATTCTAGTAAAAGCAGTATTAACATAATAAGCAAAGAAGCGCAGATGACGTAATAATAATATTTCTGGTATTTTTATAGTGGAAGAGATGTTGCCGGAATTTATATTGGGCTGTTAGGGATTTTTTCCGGGGTTAAACCTTTGTGAATTCGTATAATAACGGCAAGTAAAATTAGGTTTACATGGCTGTTTATAAAAAAATACCTGGGAAAACGTCTAGATTCCGGAATGTTTTTATGAAAAAAAAAAATTGTTTTACTCAATTTTGTGATGGATAATTTTGGTTGTTTATCTTTTTTTTAATTCTATTTTTATAGGTCTTATGGTCTTCTGTAGGGCAATCTACTGTAATGTTAAATGGTAATATGGTCTAAAATGGTAAACGCAGTAAATCTCGAGAGGGACTAACTCTTAAATGTGGCTTGCTACGGCACACACGCCTACGTGGTTGGGGTTGTTTTTTAAGACATTTTTTGAATGCAGTTAGATTAGATTTAGTAGTCAGATTCAAGACACATGTAGAAGTATGTGAAACATACATACTTGGTACACGTGTATGTTTCACGAATTCATATATGTATGAAATAATACTTAGTTTAGTTTAGCTTAGATAGTAGACTCGGGATATTCGGTGATAGTCCAAGCCGAGGCGCATTTGTGTCCTTGTGCTGGTTGCCTATATAAAATCGGGTGAGTGCCTTAAGCGCTTCTCTTAGTATTCCGGTGAAATTGTAGAGGCCTTGCAAGATCAACAGTGTAGTCAGTTGTTTCAATATTTAACTTGAGGTTAGCTAGCCAGGCAGACTTAGAAAAAACCCTACCGCCATGTTTTATCACGATGTTTTTTCATCGAAAGCTTTGACTCAGTTGCGAGGGTTCGAATCTATGTTAGTCGACACGGTGTTCAAGCACGCCATCCTCGCTTCAAGCTTTATTTTAAGTCAATAATAGAAGTCGTCATGTTTTATTTGGATAAATTAACAAATAATAATAGGATTACTGAATGAAACTGTACATAATTAGAAACATTACCAACAGTCCTTGACATTATGTAAGATACCGGTGACCGCAATCAGTTTTATTTTGAAATTAAACAATAAATAGAGCAACAATATGTTCAACTATTTATCATTTATTAGAAAAATAATATAAATCCCACTACACAAGTGCAGTTTCAATATTACATTACGGACAAACATTTAAATCAGTTTTAAGGTATGAACAATAATGGTCAATTAATTAGAAACAACAACAAAGAAGTATAAAAAGCAATATTTTTTTAAGTATTAGTACTTAGTATTGTTATTTACGAAATAGCTACTATCCACAGCCTACCAATAGTTATAATTAATATTTAGTGGCGTATCCCTTATTTTCAATAACAGCACTGCAACGACGTGGCATTAATTTAATCTATTTCATACATTTTTCTAGGGGGATTGAATTCCATGCTTCAACAAATGCTTCATATAATTCGTTTTGACTGGCGTTACGTTTGTTGAGACTTTCTTTTTAACGATATACCAGAGATTTTCTATCGGGTTTAAACCCGGACTATTTGCTGGCCAGTTTACAACTGTTATTCGCTGTTCGCTAAGGAAACATTTAACGCTATTGGTCGTGTGTTTAAGGTCATTGTTAAGCTGAAAGTTCCAGGTTACAGGCAAATAATCGTCCGAGTATGGAATCATTGTGTGCTCTAAGATATTTTTATATTGCTATTAATCCATTGTACCTTCAATCTTCCGAACGAGTCCAACTCCATTTCCGGTTCTTTCTTTCTTTTACATTAAATACCACTTTCTGTTATAACTGATAGAGCAATAAAGGCCAGTAAAATTATAGCCCTACTTGAAGAAAATTGTTCGCAAGCTTATGTGTCTTGGCGCCTGAGTGAGAGTTATTCAACTGTCCAGAGGACGACCAACGGTATCAAGAGACCAATTTGATCAAAAGAGGACCAGGTTTGGACAGAAAACGATGCACAGAATTATGCGATAACCGCTTTTTGGTGAGTCGGCCATTGCGGAATCGTAAAGTATCAAGTGTGGACCTAAAGAAGAACCATGAAGAAGTAAGAGGAGTATAAGTTATTTTGTGGACGGTCAGGAGGGCGCTTTTGGTTGCCAATATCAACATCTATCGCCCGGGCCCTAAATTACTCCGAAAACACCGTGTTGCTCGACTTCAGTTTGCTCGAAACTGTGATTCATGGACTCTTGAAAACTGGAACAGAGTATTGTTTTCTAGTTAAACTAAAATGTGTGAAGAAAACTAACACTGGGGAGTGCTGCAAAAAAACCACGAGAACGCTATAAGGAAGTGTGTTTGGAAGAAATCACCCAATATCACGGAGGCTCTGTTATATTTTGAGCAGCGATTAATTTGACAAAGCGTTAGTTTAAATAAATCGGTTCAGTCAATGGAAAGAAATTTTTTTTTGTTTTTTTTTTTTTCGAAAACCGATTACTGAGATCTGAAACTTCCAGGATCTTATTAGTACATAAATGCCCCCTAATTACTTAACTTACTTAAGCAAGTCTTTCTATACTACTTTTATATAACTAATTTGTTTTTAAAAAATGAATTTCCTTTTGACTTACATTGTAACAGAAATTTTTTTACAGTTCATTTATCTATATTTGTAAATAGGTGAGGTGGCCCTCGAGTTAGTACCAAGTATTCGGTAATTTCATACAACTATAAACATATTTTTCATTGGTTGCAACCAATTCAAAGAATAAAAAAAGATAAATATCGCAGAATTTCGTTGCATTTTTAACGCTAAACGCCGCTGTTTAACCTTAAATCGACCTCTGACATTTCAATAACACGGGTACCTTTTCTATAGAATTTAAAACATGCAAGGAGATAATCTTTGAAAACAACTTAACCCTCCGGAGGTGTAGATAGCAATTGCGTCAATAGATTTTGTTTAGTTGTTCACCAACTATTTTTTCGTGCTTCAATCAGGTTTGTTTTGTCTTCTATATTATATCTTATTATTCAGAATTAAAAATATAGATTATTTCTATAAAGTACAGAGAACATGTTTTAAATTAAGGTAGTAATAAAAATTAGTCACCTGCCATGGCTTCGTATTGCTGATTTATATGGCATCATAAGAGACCCGGTGATTTGGACGTATGTCCTCACCAATCTTTTTGACCGTTTTGAATATAACCGTATGTTTGGGCTTCCGCATAAAATAACCGAGAGTTTAATACGAAATTAAGTTAAATTATTATTATTGTCTCGATGTTATACATATAATGTAATAATTATTTATATCTAAATTTGTGTTCTGTATTAAAAACTCTGTTTAAAATTACACACAAATACGCATTATATATTTATCTATGAATATATTTTTTTTCCACTGATATAAAACACGTAATGTAGATTGATATATAAAACTTGACAATTATATATTCTACTTCTATATATTCACAAGCGGTCAAAAACTTTGGCGCGGTCTGGTATCTATAGTACATAGGAAAAAATTTTTAGCGTCGTGTAAATGACCGTTCATTAGAATGAATTAAATTCGTAGATAGTAAGTATCACACAAATAATTCACTTTTCGTTACGCGCCATTTTAAATTTGTGACATCCTTTGGTATATTCTTTGAAAAACAGGTAATTATAATATAGATTAAATCTCAAAGTAACTAACGGGTATAATTCGATAAGGGTTAATATTATATCGGTCGAACTAAATTCATAGGTAACCCATTATTGTTTAATAATATGTGAAATATAATATTAGTTTCTGTGGAATATCCTTAGGAGGTTGACGTATTTATATCCTCGCAAGCTTCTCCATAGGCCCCTCTAATTTTGATATACCTTGTAAAATTTAGCCAGCGTTAATAACGTTAGAGCCAGATAAATATTTTTACAATTTGTTTAAAATACATCGATTTTTGTATTCTTTCTGTGAATGTAGAATACAAAATCTCTCGAGAGATATTCTCTAGATTGTATTGAAAACCGTATCAAAATTCGTTGCCTTGTTTGGACGAACTAAGGGATCACATAAAAAGACAAAGAAAGCAGAGTTTATTTTAAATTATTTCTTTGTGATAATATATTGATAAGTTTCAAACGTCTTATTTGCAAAGTTATGTATTAAATGACTTCTTAGAACCTTTTAACAATGTAGCCCCCACTAACACTATTTTAACAGATATGAATATATAATGTAATATAACACACAATAAGGTAGAATATCAGATAGCTCATTAAATCACCACTTACTTACATATAAATTATGTAATCAGTATATTAATATTTGGTTTCATTCAAAAGCCTCATTAAAAGGGTAGTATTAAAAGCCGTTTAGGATTGTAGCTACTTGTAGGGCCCCCATTAACGATAACGGTGGAACATTTATTTTTGTTTCAATAGAACCTGTCATATACACGCAAGCTCTAAATTGAGATATGAATACACACGACCGACGACGCTTCCGATGTACTGTTTTGGGCATAAAACCGGTTTTTATTTTTATTTCAAAGATCGTCTTGTGGCGGCCTTTGAAATTATTATCAGCTACAAGAATAGGCTTACAAAGCGAATTTATATAAGATATACGTTAATTTCTATGACAATTCCACATGTTTCGAAAGTTGTAACTCCAACGTGATATGAACATGGAACCTTTTCTCACTTGACGGCCATTTGATTTCATACTAAGCAGAGTACATATTATTGCAACTCAAACAAATATATATAATATATATAAATATATATAAAGCGATAGAACTAAAAATTATGTATGTGCGCATTACACAAAACTCTTTTCTAAATCCATATAGCGACAAATACGAAATTAATTTTATTCGAAAATAAGTATTTATATTTTTAAAACAATATTTTATAAAGTTATTGTTTATTTGAAATATTATTTATCTTGAAATCATGAAACAGTTTTATTAAACACCACTTACTAAATTAACACTACTATAACAAAAACTCGAGTATAAATACATTTTTACATATCTTTGAGATTAAATGCGTTTCATTCAAGTGTTTTCCTCTTTACGCATTATTAAATAAGACCCTACGAAATTTTTGCATCAGATTCTCGGTATCGTAAAACAGATGAGCCGTGTAATGAATTCCTTAAGCAACTACGCCTTGCAGAAGAAAGTTCGTTTATTCATTTCTACATGACCTACGAAAAAAGGTATCAAATATTTGACGAAGGTGCACACATCAAATAAATAGTATATTGCGAATAAATATTGGTAGTAAGTAGTAAAACCCAACAAAAATTCTATCAACGTTCAGCCCATGTTTACCATTATGACAGTTTTTTATAAAACTCGTCTACAATATTTTTTCTTTATATACTTTATAGGTTTTTTTTTTATATATATTATAGGGGGCAAACGAACAGGTGGGTCACCTGATGGTAAGTGATCACCGCCGTCCATAGACACTAGCAACACCAGGGGAGTCGCAAGTGCGTTGCCGGCCTTTTAAATATGTGGGCCTCCGGCGCTCGCACTGACCGAACGAAACGCAACAGTGCAAGCACTGTTACTTCACGTCGGTTTTCTGTGAGAGGGTGGTACTACCCCGGGCGAGCCGACCCATTCATGCTGAAGCCAGTAATAGGTTTTAGTATTTGACTCAAATGTGATGTTAAATAACAATGTGGTCAAAGATGCCAAACAAGGTAAGCCAGAGGGCTCTCAAGTGTACAACTGCTGGAACACACCAACGGGTACTTGAAAGAATAGATTTTCAACTTGACGGTGGTAGCTAGTCAGACAGATGTAACTAAAAACCAGTCTTCCTCAAAGTTTTGCCTTATCTTAGTCATATAATACCAGGTGAGATTGCGTGGAAACCTGTAAAGTGTTTTTGTTTTTTATTAAATATACCAACTTACTTGAGGTTAATGTCCTTCAATATCTGTGTCGGCAACAGGTCCAAAATTTGTGTAACATTAAGCCGAAACCATGATTTGTCATGGCCCAGTATCTGCTGAGTGCAGTTGATAAATCTCTGAATGTCTAACTCGGAGTCCATTGCACTTCATTAACTTAACACTTCACATTTATTATAGACTGCCGTTAAATTAAAAAAGTTGTGATATTTTAACTTGCACTGTTATTAAAAAAAAATAATATTCAAACTTCACAAATTACTGTTACACTATTCACAGGTTAGTTATATTGTGGATCCAAAGTTTGGTATTGACATATCTGCTATATATCTATAAAGCACAAATATATATTTTTTTTTAATTATTAAATAAATTATTCATTAGTCATATACTAATACACGGAAAATTGCATTTCATAAGAAAAAAAAAATTGAGTACGAGTAGAAATTCTAAACGTCTAATTTCTACGATAGCGTATTTGAAATTATTTGACTTACTTTTTGATTTCTAATAAAAGTGACTATCTACACTGAAATTATAAAGATATATCGTTTGTAAGTTCAGATGGAAAAAATAATAAGATAATAGACAATAGACAACATTTTCTCAAACGATCACTATGCAATTTTAAATACTTGTTATAAGTGATATAGAAGAGGGCACGGTGTTTCTCATAAAAAAAAACAGCTGTTCCCGAGGGATAGCCTTAACACTACATTAAAGCGAGCGAAGCCGCGAGTAAAATCTAGTATCATATAATAAAAACGTAAAAAGTTAGAGTCGCTTGCTAATAAGAAATAAATTTTATAATCTGATGCAAAACGGGCTGAAAGTACGTTTATGGTAAAGAAATGAGATTTTGCTACCAAATTATTCCATAAATCTGAAATTACGTTTTATTATAAAAAAAAGGTGTTATTCAGAATAGTTATGTGTAGAAAGCATTATCGTTCTAACATCCGACCAAAATTCAACCCCCGTATGTCAACGTCACATCGGGCTTAGGATGCCACTTGAATAGTCAATTTTGATTTTATCAGTATAAATTGCCCGTTACTAACAGAAGTATCAAAAATATATTTTTCCGTTTTACTTCGATGATTTATTTTTATCTTATGTTTGACAGATATCGAAGCTTTTTTTTTGGTAGGTGGTAGAGCTACGCTGAAGCTATTACTAGTTTCAGCATGAAAGGGCCGGCAACGCACTTGCGACTCCCCTGGTGTTGCTAGTGTCTATGGACGGCGGTGATCACTTACCATCAGGTGACCCACCTGTTCGTTTGCCCCCTATAATATAAAAAAAAGTAACAAATCTGCATTTAGGAAACCATAAATTTATTGAAAATGTGAAAGGTAATCACGAAGGTAACGGAAGAAATAAATATGTAGCTGAACAAATATCTTTATAAGATATAAGACTGAAATGTAATAATTATCGATGTACGTGACCTTAGACATCTTCGAGTAAACTCGTCATCAATTTAATCGACTGGAAATTTTACGCGTAGCCCAACTTTGTTCGCACATCTGTTATTACCTTCAATCGAATTCGCGGAACTTGGGACAAAATTTTGGATATAAACGTATATAAGTAATATAACAAAGTATATTATTATTTATGTAACGAAAATGTAAATCGAATTTAATTCTTTACATAATATAAGGCTTTGTAAAATCTAACAATTACGTCATCTGATTAGTAAAAGATTTTTTCCTCTCATACAAAATAGCCTTATTAAAAACTATTTTGTAAGTTCCTATTTTCTGTGGACTCTATAAATTTTGAAAAACTTGTAATTTATTTTAAATTGAACTGAGGCTTTTTGTTAAATTTCTTTGATCTTTTATATATTTCTAATTACGGCATTCAAAAATTCCGTAACTTTTGTTTTTTTTTTGTTAACGAGACGAGAAACACAACAGTAGCATTTGGCAAACGTAAAAATGATTTATTTTAATTGTCCTTTAGTTATGCCGTGATGGTGTTTATTATTTTTTTTTTAATGCTTTATAGGTAAACGTTTTGACCACAATCTCATCTGATATTAAATTATGATGTGGTCTAAGTTGGTAGTCACGTTAAACATAGAGGGCTCTCAAGTGCAGATGCCGGAACACACCAACAGGTGCTTGGCGACATATTTTCAACTTAAGGGTGGTAGCTAGCCAGACGGACTTACAAAAAGCCCTACCACCATGCTATGGTTTCGTCACGATGTTTTCTTTCAGCGAAAACTGCGACTCGGTTGCCAGGATTGAAACCTTCGACGCTGCGTCCGAACACACTACCAATTGAGCTATAATTGCTTTTAAAATATAATAGTTCCGTTATAATAGTGTTATGTGGATTTCAAACATGAATATGATATCAAATAATGGTATACATTTTAAAATAAATTACGAGAAGCACAACAGTAGCATCTGGCAACCATAAAAATGATTTACTTTAATTGTCCTTTAGTTATGCCATGGTGTTGTTTATTTTAGAACATATATTTTCTTTTAAATAATTATTATTTAAATATCTGCTGTATGCTAGTAAAATGAGAGGAATTTAAAAATGAGACCTTCTCGATCGGTCTTATGTTTAAATGGCTAAACGATTTTTAAACGATCATGCATCAATGATAATGTTTTCAGACTCTGTTTTGGTCGACAGCTGTTCGAATCTTTTTTTTTATTATTCAAACTGACTACACTATTGACCTGGCAAGGTCTCTACAGTTTCACCGGACTACTAGGCAGCGCTCAAGGCACTCACCCGATTTTATATAGGCAACCAGCACAAGGGCGCATGGCGCGCCTCGGTTGGACTGTCGCCGAATATCCCGAGTCTAACTAAGCTAACTATTATTTCATACATATATGAATTCGTGAAACACACACGTGTACCAAGCATGTATGTTTCACGAACATATACATGTATCTTGAATCTGACTACTAAGTTAATCTAAGGTAACTTCGTTCCAAAAAGGGATTAATAAACAAACCCAACCACTATGTAATCCTATACCTACATGTGTATATGTGCACGTGTGTAGGGTAATCGGTGTTGTGTTGTAATATCTAGTGTTTAAAAATTTATTCAGTGTCACTGTATTCGCGCGAACAAGGTACTCGAGGGCTCCATTCCGGAGGATCGGACCTCTGTTCCAATCCTACAGCAGGCCTTAGTTTTTAACGAAGTTAAGCATCGTGGTGAAACTGAAAATTATTGATGGGGTATTTTCAAATGCACGTCTGGCAGTTATAACCCTTAAGTTTAACCCTTTATTTATTAACTCAGCAGCACCATTCGAGAAGTCTCTCTTTTAGATTTAGCGTGTCACCATTCTCGACTTAAGCTCAGGTGAGATTTTGGGCGAACCGTAGGCTTTAAAGCGATGCGAAACCCACACGCTGCAAGGAAAATACACTCCAAAATTATTATCATGACAATCGAAACACAATGCGCATTACATAAAGGTATGAAGTTTTCATTAGATTTAAATTTGGAACATTGTCATTAGGGTGTCGCTGTAGCAAAATAAAGTTACGTATACTCGTACACCAAGCGTCATATAATTTTGTTGTATGTGAAATTCTCGAGAAAAAATTTATTACTGGTTTCATGACATTATTTATACTAAAGAACATGAAGTTACCAAAATATCCTCAAGAAATATGACATGAATATAATGTGACAATGAAGAATACGATACCATAGAACGTAGCAAACTATCAGAATTATGAATTTGCTATTATAAGTTTATGTAATGTTAAAATACTGATACTAAGAACTGAGAAATGATTTTACGCAGAATACAATTATGAAGCTTCGACAAATTGATTGGGAATATTACCTATATGAATCAGTATAAATATTAACATCGTAGTGATGAAATTAATTAGACTCACCTAATAAATTAACAGTTATTTGGGACTTCAATTTGATTATTTTAGTATATCTTTAAATATCTTTAAATTATATTTCATCTAAATATTATTTTCGATAAAGAGAGACAGTGATTATTGTTTGTAGAAACTGTTTTACCCCAAACAAATACATTTCCCCGTCGTATACATTCGGATATGTGACAGTATAAACAAGACGCCAAAGAATGTTTATATGTCCGTGTATTGAGTTAAATAACGGAAACGGACCTATTCGCGTTGGTTACGCAATCGTATATATCCTTTGGGAATAGTTTCCTAACAGATAAAGTTTTACACGATATACTTTTTATATTCTATACTATATAGTATTGTAAGGCTTAAGAGTTTACAATATAAAATCTAATAGCAATAGAATATCATGTAGTGATGAGTTGTAGTAAAAGTAGCTTTTGCCCCCGGCTCCTCTCGTGTTAATGTAAATAGAACCTATTTTGGAAAACAGGAATTTCGTTTTCAAGGTACCACCCTGTGTCCCTCTTCTGTATTCCTAACAAGTGTATGTAAAATTTCCTGATGATCGGTAATTCATGATAATGAACAATCACACTTTCATATTTAAAATGTTACTTATGTATAGTTTTATATATATATATAAAATATTTTTTCTATACTTTATAGGTTTTACCATTTGACCACAAGCTCATCTGTTGCTAAACAACGATGTAATCCGAGATGGAAAACACGCTATACTTAGTGGGACTGGCGGTAAAGTGCAGTTACCGGAATAAAAGTGCAGTTACCGGAATACTCCCATAGACGTATCACGATAGTTTTTAAACTTGAGAGTGGTAGCTAGCCAGGCAGACTGAGCAAATGCCATGGTTTCATTACAATGTTTTCCATCACCAAAAGATCAGGCTTATTCGCAAAGATTAGAACCTACGTCTGGTTATATAATGGTTAACTATTTAATACATGGCATAAAATATATGTCAATAGAAGCGTGCAATAATACATCAACTCTATACATAGCTATAAACCGATTAAGTCAATTTATTAATGGTCAGAGTAAATCATTTTAGTAACATGAATGCAAGAAAAATGTTATTTCTAAACTCCATATTATTATTATCAATACAAGCTTTTAGCTTACAATGCTTAGTAGTTTGTTTAGGTCACGCTGAATTAGAACCAGTTTTTTTAGACCTACAATTTTGCAATTTTGCATGTTTGTACAGTCCTGATGACAATACTCGAAAATAAAATTAAAACAAAATGGCGAATTTCATAATGGCCTCTCGCTATACACATAAAATAAAGAATCCGATTAAGGTTTTAAGCGTATTTGTATAAAAGATTGTTTTTAATAATCTTTTTATGAATCTTTTAAAGATATATAACCTATATATAGTTCAATAAGTTAAAATAATTCCTAAATTAAGGATTCCTATAGAACAAAAACGTTTAATATATATTATGATGGACGAATTAAACGATGACATGTCACATCTATTGTTATAGTAAAGGGATATATCTGTTACCTACACGTTCTAAGGCGGGAGTTTATTCAGAAAATGTGAATATGACAACATCAAATTTATTATATTAGTCCAAAGTGAAAGGCAAGGATGGTTTTTTGACAAATATTGCGTAAAATCCACATCGGTACTAGTATTATAATTACGAACTTGAGTTAACAGAGTACAGAAAAGGATATAAAGTACTCTCGCCTAGAAAAACTGTAATGTTCCCTGGGGGACAGGGCAAATTTAAATTAAGCGCGAACGAAGTCGCAGGCACAAGCTAGTTTATTCATATTCCTTTATTCACAAACCCAGATAGTACAAGATTTTTTGAATAATTTGATATTGAACCAAGGTTATCCACTATATAACTAAACTATTTAAAATAAACTACATAGCATAATTGTATATAATTTATTTTACTGTTGTAATATTTTCTCCTCCCTTTCGACTTTACCATCTAAAAGGCTGAAACCATTAGCTATCATATAATTTACGATGTCAAAACATCTTTTAAGAACGACGGTAAAGTTTGTGTACCATTATAAAAATATTCTATCTTATATATACTCTATAAAAGTAGGTAGAGTCACAACTTTTACAAAACTATAATTGTACAATAGTAAGGAATCGATATAATAACGATTACGTATAACAAATCGAACAATGACAGCGTCACCTGTTCGATAATCCTGCTGTAATACTTCAACATTTGTCGCGACGTATTTTTTTTCGATCAAAATTATCTATTTTCCGTCTCTCTTTTTACACTGTCATCGAAATGAGGTGATGGACATGTAGTATAAATAATAGTAATAATCAAGATATTCAATATTTTTTGCACATTTAGTAAAATTAGTGCAGTCATTTAAAATTACAATTCAGTATAGTACAGTCATCATCATCAACTTGTTAGAGACCCACTGTAGGGCTACAGGAATTTTCTCGAAGGAAGAAGTATAGGCATAATCACCACGCCGGCCCACATATATTAGAAGGCCGGCAACGCACTTGCGACTCCCCTGGTGTTGCTAGTGTCTATGGATGGCGGTGATCACTTACCATCAGGCGACCCACCTGTTCGTTTACCCCCTATAATATATTTAAAAAAAACTGAGAAAACCACAGTTCTATATTTTCCACATACGATGGCGCTACAAGAATGTTTCTCAACTTCAGGTTTTCTTACAATATTTTCCTTCACTGTCAGCCGATAGTGTAACTAATTTAAATTAGGGAATATATACGAGCTCCGACTAATTCGTTGGTACATACCGGGGTTCGAACCTGCAGATATCGGATCGATATTCCACTGGTCAAACCGCTAGACCACCATGATTTATATTCAAACCTCGCGTTTCCTCATGTCGTTTACTCATGTGAATATGCTTTGATGGTCCACATGACACGTATAGGTGCTTAATCTGTATTATATATGCGCTGTGTTTTATTTTTACCATATACCTGAGGAATCTCTATGCAAATTTATAATAACACTTAGTCCCGGATTTAGTCTCATATGAAAACTACTTTCAAATTTGTTGACTACTTTTAAACAAAGTCATTTTAACATATAAACGACTGATAGATAGTTATTACATCTAACAAAGTCAAAGCGAGTCGTTCCTTTTTAAAATTGTAACTACAATGAAGAGGTATTTAATTAACATTATTTCAAGTGACATTGAAAAACTCAACATGGATATAGAATATTACGTCGATTAGTGAGGAAAAGTATATTATTTTTTATAAAAACTGACGGAATGATATAAAAATGTTATGATTTCGTATTTCCATACATTTCTATTAAACTTGACGAAAACAATTCAACGTTTTATAACGTTTTATAATTAAAAAATAGTTATAAAACGTAAAATAAATTATTACCCATTGAAAATATTATTTTTTTTTTAAATTAGACATATGTCATATGAAACAAAATAATGATGTCATAAAAAACTTAACCCTTGGACTGTCCAAAACTATAAAGGTTTAAGTTCCATACAAACGAATGTAGAGCTCATGAGGCACAGGTCAACAGACTGTTGGCAGCATAAGATTAAAAAAGTACCTGAATTATTACAAAAATTGAGAAAACAACAAATTACGTTTTTTAAACTTATAATTTTTATATAAAATGTATTTTCATTTTTCAAAATTTACAATGTATCCTACATCGATAAAATTTACAACAAAAATTAAAATCATAATCCGCCATTTTGAGATGTAGGTTTTAAAAAATCAGCCGAGGGGTTAATTGTTCTCGTAATTGTTATTTTATAGTATTTATTAATTAGATATATGTATGATAATTTAAGGAAGTACTTTAAATACATATTAATATATTTTACGGCTTAAAGTTATTTAAAATAATCGATAAACGTCTTTAAATGACAATCAATATTAAATCTCTTGATCGAGTTTAATAGAAAATGTAAAAAAATACGAAATGGCAACAATTTTGTATTATTTCAATTATTTTTGGACTACATATTATATGTATCTTACTATGCTGTATATTTTATAACTTCTATACTACGGATACCATAAATAAAATTCTTGTTGTATCTGGCAGTGTATAGTTAGCCACACAACTCAAATATACAATCCGAGTAAAAACGATTCATTAAAGTAAATATGTATAATAATGTACAAGAACGTACAAGATCAAATACATAAGCAGTTGTGATAACAGATCTTAGGACAGACGATAGCCTATTATGCGAACCGAACGATCGAACAGATAAATAGTACTGAGAAATTCGGGAACATTGAGTAATGTAGAAAGGAAAGGCGAGTGTAAGATAAATCTTGAATTGTTGACCGTCTTTTCCGGGTGTATTATGTATTCGGATTACTTCGGGTGAAAATCATTTTACATTTCGATTTACGTGTCCACTGGGGGATGTTGATCGATATATCGGATGTCTTTCGTTAAATTACCATGAAAGCGATGTAACGATATGAATATTTATAAGGAACAGTTATAGAATTTTCAAGCTGTGACATTGTTTAGTAGTAATACGTTCGAATCTTGGGATAATAGAAAAAAAGGAAACTATTTTATTGTCATAGAGAGATACAGTTACAGTTAACAACAAAAAATACTTTATACACATAAAAAGAAAATCTACGACAAAAAACCTGGTGTCAGCGTACTGCCCGCCTGTAACGTTAGTCGCAAACCGGTGCTGGTTTTCAGCCAGGCTTCAGTTTTTTTCGTGAAGTATGCAATTATACCACGCGCAATTCACACTCCAAAATATTAAGCATAAAAAATTTAAAAGTATATATAGATTTATATATATAAATAAATAGAAACTAAAAAAAATGAATGAAACATAACCAAAAAAGAAACAAAGACGTAGTCATATCGTTTAGGCGTCAAATATACAAAACATGTATAACATTTCTAATCTAATAGATTTGGTCTAAGATCCTATAAAGAGTTTTTAAGCTTTTGATAAAGAATCTATTGATTGCTAGCTTTTGCTCGCTCTCTTTAATGTAGTATTGATAAGTCGTCCAGGAACAACAAATGTTTTCTGGATGTGTCCCTATGTCTTTTCTGTATACCTTATAACATGTATGATAAATTCATAATGATCGGTAAATTAGTAAAGACTTGAGAATGCAACAAACAAACAAATAAACTCACTTTAGCATTTATAATATTAGGTAGGATATCATTAGGGTTGGTTATTTTTAACTATTCACTTAAAAAGTTTAAGTTGAAAACTTGTAGTTAAAAATAAATATTCCAGTAACTGCACTCTTGAAATGTAGCCATATTTCTAAATATAACGATAAATCACCTAAGCCTAATCGTCATTTAATTATACATGTTAATATAATGGATTTATGTTCACATAATGCTGTGATGTACTACAATAAAACAAAAGCATTTCAAGATCTTTTATAAACTATGTATTTTCTCAATTTAAGATTTCATATGCGTTTGCCTTTGCTGATCGTTTCTTTGGTGTACTACGTTATGTTACATTGTTTTTATATAATGACTTTTAGTATCTCTTAACGGTGATGATTTATAAAAGAGCAGAGTTATCAATAAACATAAGCGTTTTAGCTATATCAATAATACAGAGGCCCGGGCTATAAGGAACCAAAGGTGTATAGGAAAAAAATTCGAAAAATATTATCCCATAACCTCAAATTCTTATTAATAACGCGCTCGTAGTGAATTTATGGTGAAAATATAAAAGTAAAGATAATGCTATGTCACGTGTCGTGAATAGCAACATATAATATAATTTAGCAATAAGAAACTACTACAACTACAAACTTAGGGCAACAAATGAATTAAAATAGGGCCCCTCCAAAACTAGCTACGCCACTGACAATAATAAAATATATTTATCAAAATTTTAATGTGAAAATTAATGCACTAAAATTACACTTTACTTTTTTAATATCACACTAAAATATAAAACGAAATATACAGGAACAGTTATTTGATTTGAGAAAATGGAAAGTGTCTCTTCAAATTTTCACAACCAGACGAGTTTGAGTATTAGAACAAAAATCGATATTAAATGGTATTTAATATATATTGCACTAAACATCAGAACCCCAGTTTTCAACCAACCGCAGAACTTTTTAACCCCGCACAATAATGAATTAAATTGAAATGAATTAGTAAGTTTCTACGAGCACTCAGATTTACATGAGGAAATACCTACTAAAAATCTAAAATGTTAGACACTTTAAAAAACTTTAAAATAAATTCACTTTATTTATCCCTACAATCAAAAACACCATATTTACAACAAAAAGTTTATACACACGATTAAAATTTTTTTTATTAAATGTCCTAGGATATGAGAGCTATTTTTCACTACATATTCACATACTGGTTGCTTAATTACACGATGGTATATAAGATAATAATACAATTTTCCGATAATAGGTTCTTGTTTAAGACTAACCACACGCTAAGTATTCATTTCCAATTTAAATATTACCGAATACCTAAATTAAACTGTTACACAAGTTATACAGGATTAGTACCATACTAATACCATACCATACTACCACCATACTAATCCTGTACGTTAAAAATTCTTGTTATGAAATGAGGATCAACTTAGCTTGATTATGGAAAACTTTTAACTAACTTACCCTAATGTTTATAACGTAAAAACATATGCATTAGTATAAGATATTATGTTTTTAATATTTATAATATAGGTATACTTTGATTTAAACACGAATCAACAATATTTACAGAATGTTAATTTTACAGCAAAAACACAACGCGATCGGTGTAAATACGCAATCCGCGTAGGTACGTGTTACCTATACCGCACTCGAAACTCAACTGAACTGGGAAGAACTGCAGAAACAATTTACTATATATACATATATTTCAATGTCTCCTGCTATCGTTCAAAAGAACATCACTTTGTCTATTACGTTTAGACAAATCACACTAAACACAATATTCTTGTATATTAAAATATACGTTACATGTACGATACTCATATTATATTAAATACATTTTAATGAACTTTAAACCAGCAAATAGTGACGAAAGACGATACAGCGTCACGTTTTGTTTACAAAGAAATGAAACAAAATACTTTTCTATCGTTTACCGTGAATTTAAATTATTTTCCCTTAGAACCATATTTCAGTCCGGTGTAATGAGATACTTCAAAATGTTTTACGGGGTAGCATTTTGCAAAGAAGATTTGTTGAATATTTATTATGAATTGTATAGGGATTTTTTTACGGTCCTTAATTATTATGTCTATCGGTATAGTGTAGTGGGTAATTAAATATAATGAAAGGAAAAATGAAAGGTTTTTTTTGTTTACTTATATATCATATAATAAATGAAAAAAACATAATTACTTCATTTACCTAAATTTGTAAGTACTTATATGCTACATAAGTTCACAGGTTGCTCATGAAAATATATAGGTACGTTCTATCTTTCTTGCTTTTTGTCTTATATGATTAATTAAATTCGTCTTTCATAAACATAGACGTGCAATATACTTTGATAACGTCGAATATAAATTATAGTATGGCTATATATATAACAATATGATAATTCGTTAGTATTATCATAGGAAAGTTGCTAGGACAAGACATGTTAGTAAATTAGAAACGTTTGACTTCTGTGATAATGTATAATAGGTTTCAATCTTCGTTCTGCTAAATCGTAAATGAAAACATTATTAACAATATACTAATTATTTAAAAAAAAAATAACGGATAACTGTCGTATATGTGGGTGATAGTAAATAAACCAGTCGTTATCCGAATCGTGTATTATTGACATCACAACAGTACTTAACGCAAATAAATGTATATATATAATTTTATTGTCGGCTGTTTGATTAATTTTTATGTATTTTGGTTCTTTTTTTATATTTTACAGATTTTACTGTTTGAACACGATATCATCTACTGTTAAATGACGAAGTAGATCAAGAGGGCAAAGATGTTAAACCTAAAGAAAGCGACTCTAAAGTGATTATATTGAAACATCGGGTAGGTACTTGGGGCAAATTTTCAACTTGAGAGTGGTAGCTAACCAAGCGGGTTTAGAAAAAGCCCTCCCACTATGCAAAACCCTGCCTACCCCACCGCTGTCGCCATGTTGTGATGTCAATAATACACGATTCGAATAACGACTGGTTTATTTACTTTCACCCACATCATATACGACAAATAACTAAATTATGCTGGGAAATCCGAAAAATAATTAATATATACGTTGAGATTGTTTTTATTTTTACTTTAATATGACTATTAATTCAGGTAGTTTATTTTGGATATACAGGAAAGAGCTCCTAAACAAATACTTCTGGTAATGCCTTTTCATTCCTTCTTCACATAAAAGTTTAAAATGTTGATATAGGTAACGTATTCTGACACTGTGTCGATCGACGTACATTCAAATTTTTTTTTATAATTCGACGTTCACAATTTAAAGAAATATCGTGATAAAGCTTTTTCTAAAGACAGCTCTGCTACCTGCCAAGCATAATTGGAATATGTGGCAGAAAAATTTGGAATCATGATGAACATTTGGACTTTGAACGTTTGTTTAAAATAATGACTAAATTAATGGGATTGGTAGGGACATAATAATTGCTAATATATCACTCGTAAAGGGATTGAACATCTATCATCCATTTTCGCCCACCTCTATAAAATAAGTTATAAATGATTTATATTACGTAGGCCTGTATCCGAAAACATTTGAATAACCGAAAATACCAAAGTGGATTCTTCTAGCTCAAGCATGATACGCAAACCTCTATTAAAATATCTTTGAAACTAAGGGTGGGTAATGTAAAATATATTCTTCTGTATGTATCTCATTGTCTCCCAATTTTCTAAAATTATTTCCGGGGGAGAGAAAGTATATTCGATTATTGCTACAGTGTAGAATATCATATACTTATTAAAATATCTCTGCAACTAAGAGTAAGCAAACAAATAAAAATGATGGGCAATTGAAAATATGTTATTGTAGAAGAGAATGAACCTTATCGAGTTCCAGTTTTCCGAAATTAGTCCTAGGACGGGTAGAGTATAATCAATTTTAGCTTGAGAGTGGTAACTAAGAGTGGGCAATTGAAGAAATATCATGGGAAATCGAAAGAAGTTCGCGCTGAATTGTAATATTCCTTATTAAGCCTAAATTTTCTAAAAAGTTTTTCTTGGGTACAGGCCAAGTATAGATGTTAATCGAAATCAGTCACTTTTGTCCCTAGCGTCCTCTTTTACATAATTGACGTTTGCCGTTATATATAATAACGTGATCCAAAGTATCCAGATTTCCTCCTTGTTTCTCACTCTTTAAATATATTGTGATAAAAAAAAAATGAAATGTTCCAAATTATTCACCAATCGGTTTAGACGTATAGTTGACAATTTCTTCTTCGATTTTTCTTTTACTTCCTCAACACTTCTTAGTGATTTATGTTGGAGTATGGAGTATATTTAATGTGGATAAATATAAATTCGTGAAGTAGATTTAATAGCGTAATGAATATCAAACCCTTGGAATTCGAGTTACATAATATATGATGTCCCGTTCTTAACTCATTAGTAACTTTAATAACTTTTCATAATAGCCTTGTCTGTGTATACATATATAACATATATTCAAAATTAAACACCTATCGTTTTATAAACAAAAATAATATTCGCATTTAAGTGAAACCGGTACTACTTAGTTTAGGCACACTTACGGATTAAGGTGTTGTTACTTACCTGTTACACAAAAAGCGTGGTATTATGGTTTTGTTATACATAATAAGTATTACCAACTAAGATATTAGTTGTCAAAGTGATAACTGACTGCGTTGCTTTTAACATTTATCATATTTAGTTAAATAATATTTACTTTCATACTAGCTGATTCCCGCCCGCTTCGTTGGGTATTACAAAAATGACAAAGGCTCATTCAAGTCCAAAAGATAAGTAGTCCGGAACCATCTACGAAAAAATCACCGGATTAATTTGGCGAGCGCTTCATGCGCTCAGCCGCATGGCAACGATCTCAAGGGTGGCCATATTCTGTAAATGTTTAATATTGTTGGATCAAAAGTAACGGCTGAATGTTGACGGATAATTGCCTTATACAACTGTCTAACTGTAGTAATATTATATAGAGCATATAATTCACTATTTACAAATCGCACTAGTTTTGATTACTATAACTTTTAATGCAACTCTCTGAGTCTCTCTATTTGAAGAATTAAGCACTTTCTAGTTTTCACCTTACGCTGAGATGCAACAAGTTACATTGAACGGGCTTGGCCGTAGTATACTGTTTTAAAAATATCGAAGTCCACAGAGCCTCTAACGTTTTGAAAACAAATATTAAGTACAAAAACATGTCATTTATTATTCTATATAAACAATATGATAGAATTCTGCCGCTATGTGTGCGTCACTTAAAAATAACTGGATGGATTTCGATACATTTGATACTTATCTAAAAGACAATGTCACTATATCATCATTTAATCTAAAGCTTTGAGAAACTACAATTTTTACAAGTACTACGAGCGACGTGTATTTGCTTCTCATGGAGCAGTGGTTCCAAACGGTATGGTGCGCATGCGCATGACAACGTAGACGAAGTAGCGAGTATCAGTACGTGTATCTATCACAGAAGTACTTCTTCACTAGTGCTCTTACTGGAAAATATTTTTAAAGCTCAAGACGACGAATCTAATCCATAAACAATTGAGGTTATACATGTAAAAACCTCTCGGCAGTTGTATTTATACTCGTTGATCCTAAAACATGGCAAAGCAAGGTGGGTTATCACCATGTATATAATAGTAATAATCACCTGAGTACAGAAACCACTCTGTACCTAGTTCTTAGCGACAAATATTTAGCTTTGAGATTGCAGCTAGAACATTTGAAAAAGCCGTGTACAAGCGTTATATAGTGTCCCCACGATACTTTCCTTCATCAAAAGCTTAATGCCCGCTTTAGGATTCGAATATGTTGATTGATGTTGTGTCCAGCTTCCACTACGTCCACATTGCGTCTATTGAAAACTAGTTACCCAAACTGATACTACACGGGTGTATTTGGGAAAAAAATGAGACTTAAAATTCAATTTACAGTTAGAACTTATAATGAGATAAAATAAAAACTGAATAACTGAGTGTCATTCTATTAATCCTGTCAATATTTTTGTAGATCTCCCTATTGCCTATCTCTTTACTCCCTATCTCTCTACTCCCTATCTTCCTACTCCTTTTCTCCCATCTCCCTACTCCTTACTCTCTACTCCCTACTTACTACTCCCTACTACCTACTGCTTTCATCTGTGTCAATAAGCCTGTGCCAATAACTTTCAGTTTTCCGTACGATTTTCCAAATATTTTCTTTAATAAAAACCGTGTCCTGATAATTACAAACATAAAAAAAGGAATTCTCCGTGTAGGTCCAGCCGTTTTGAAATGATGCGCTTATGTATATTCGGCAATTGATTTATTATTTATATAGGTAAGTAGTCTATGTCCATTCTTAAATTAAAGTTTTATTCTCCACTAAATATTTTACGAAAAACAGAACCGCTTCACCGCAACGCTCGCTTCGTATGTAGGAGCACGTACTGTCCGGCTTTGTATAAAAAGACAAATATTTATGTAGAAGTCTCTAAAATGAGCAAAAACTGGTGAAAATGGCAGCGTAAGACCATTAAATCTAAATTAAGTAACATCCAGAGGCAACTACAAAGAATTATATGAAAAGGTTATGAGCAGTTTATAGCACTCGCTAAAATATTTGTGTGTTTCCACCAAAATGTTCTTAGACGGAAATAGCATTGTACGGTTGAACATAATAAATTAGTGTTATCCCAAATGTTTTGTGCTCTGAATGCCGACAACGGCTTTCGTATGTTTCAAATAAACACGAACATTCCAGAACATGAAAATTAAGTCTATTCATTGCTCTACGTCATTTCACTGAATAGGCTTATTATTATATTCACGTGACTCATAATCCTTCAGTAGCATTTGCACGCTCAATATGGGAATTAATGTGGCAAGAGTGGAGATAATACGGTATAAAGCGGTTTTAATCTGCTATAGTATTACTTCTCGACGTGTTCTTATTACAAAGATTCGAACGATCAAAGGTTTTAACGTTTCAAATTTGACACGTATATTATTTCCCTTCCCACAGATATGCGCGGGACTTATTTTGGCTTTGTATTAAAACAATGCTGCATGCATTCAACATGAGTACTCAGCTATTATTTATTCTGTGATTCTTTATTAACAGTTAATTCTATAATCGGCTTGGATTAGACTCACGCTTAAAAAAAAAGTGAAGACACGAATTACAAGAATATTAACTTGGTTCACAACCAACGCATCCAACACATCAGTGTGTTAAATGTTTTATATTGTCGTATGTTATTTCTAATACTTATATCATCGCTTAACACAGCCATAACTCTCTGGGTCCTGGGTGAAGATCAGCGCTGGAGGATTAACCCCCTTCAGCGCATATGCTGACTCAGGGCCCATTTACTACACACATACAAAATTCAACATTTTTATTTGTATGGTTATTTGTTTATATTATATATTAATAACTGTATTTATGTGTGTGTTGCAAGTAAATATGTTTTTTTTCTCTATTTTTTCTTTCTAAAGAAAACGTATCCATGAAATGTTTTTATATCATAGACTTACCTACTCGATCCTCGGACTGTTTGTAACGACTTGTATAGACTAGAATAAAATGGAGAGCGCGAGACAAATTCTTTTGTAATTGATTATTGTAGTGAAACACTATAAAATATACAAAAAAAAAATTGATTTGATTGACTATTTATTTTATAACCATATTATTATATCCTTGTGTTAATATTATTAAGTTATACAAATATTAACAGTACATTACTGTTTGAAATTATCGATTTCCGATAAATACGAACCTCTATATATAAAATATCGTCCTCCGCTGTTTGTCAACCAATTTCCTTTATTTTTTGTTTGTTCAGTAAATAGTGACGAGCTTCAGGGTTACCAATAAAAATTGTGAGCCGTCTCGACACGCCTGGCAGATGTGAAACATCGGAAATATTTTGTACTGGTAAAATGCATAAAAGGATAGTTACGATAGGAAATAAATATGGTGTTTAATCAAAAATAAAATATTAAGAATTTTTTCAAGAAAAAAATGACTATAACATGGCGGCGCGTCGCCACACCGTATTAGATGTTTCGTACTACATATATACAACTACATATATCGTCATCTTTTTCTTACCCTTATACCGCTTAAGTAGGGTCGGTACAACATGTTTTCCTTTTCTACTATCCTCGGTGAGACGTCATCTCAGTATTTACACCTTTTATACACATATCATATTTCACACAATCTATCCATGCCTTCTTCGGCCTTCCTCTTCTCGTATATGCGTCCACCTTCATACTTATAACTTTTCTAGTTACATGGCTTTCATCTCTCTTCATAACATGCCCGTACCTTGCTAACCTATTACTCCTCAACTTTTCCGTCACTGGTACTATTTTCAAACTTCCTCTTAAAACATTAAATATAAAATATAACATAGAAATAATAATAAGAATGAGCTATGTGAATTATATATGAATGAATATTATTATAAGCCCTCGGCTAATGTTTTTAAGACTCAGATCTCAAAATGGCAGATTATGTTTTCAATCATTTTTTAATTTCACTACATTGTACATTGTAAATTTCATGGTTTAGTAAAAAAAGTTCGTACAAATGAAAAAATAATATAAAAATACATTTTACATGAAAATTATTATTTTACAACTCATCATTTTGTTATTTTTCAAAATTTTGTAATAAATCATGTATTTTTAAGCGTATGCTACCGACAGTCTATTGACCTATGCCTCATGAGATCTACATACGTTTATTGAATTAGTAATGCTTTATTAAAGTGACAGATTTTCCATATACTCTTCGATTTATGTTTTAATTAGATGTGTCTCTTTTCTTTACAACGGCACTAATATATGTATTCAGTATTCAATACTCCTAGTTGGTAATAATAATATAAATATACAAGTTGAATAAATGGAACGAACAGTGTAACCGTACATCAACACAATAGGGACATCCCGATTATTACATACTTCCGAAGGGTGGGACCGTTGACGTTTGAATCATTACGCTAGTGGGCGTTTAACCGCTAACTGCTAGAAGAAGTGTCTTTACTCCGTGCGCAACAATTAAGTGTTCATAATACCTATAAGCTATATTATCACATCGACCGAGCAACTGCAGGAAGCTGGACGTTCTAGACGAACAATGAGTGGATTTATATTTTTGATTTCAGACCTTTTGCTGGTTAGGAGTATATGAACATTGAAATCAGGGGGTGCAATCATCTACCTGTAATGCCTCGGCCAGTGTGGACGTTGTTTGGGCTGCCTCATGCGCACGTTGCCTCGTCCGAGCGCCGCTCGACCGCGAATCATACGTTGTCGGTTTCTGCCGCTGCTCAAAAGCCCATCAGTCGCTCAATGTGGACAGATATATAGACGCTCACGCGCCAGTGCAAAATAAAAATGGATAAAGAAGACTGAATTCGTGTAATACAGCTATATGGAAGTTTTAAAATGTTGTGGGTTTCAAAGAATCCAGATCATTTAATGATAATAATTTATTGATCAAGAATGTTAGCTTTGTCTTCTTTTTTCTATTAAATAACAAGACAACATTAAGGCCGTAGCGGTTAAAACACGTGATTATTCTCCATCGTAAACGGAGATAAATTAAATGCTCAAACTGGCTAGGCTCGCGGGGCCCGTGCGCAATCTTTCAAAATTCGCGAGCAGGAAGACCGAGTGGAGTGAGACTCGCGAGCCTTGCTGGGTTGCTCTGGACACGGCTATTCATAAACAATATTTTTATACGATAAATAACTGTATTCCGCGCTTTTGGGTGTCCTATGAGATTAATAAAAAATAACGTTATGGTAACGTGGTAAGTTTAGGGAATGACTGGCTCATAAGTACATCTTCCGGAACACACCTATATGTGCTTGGCGATAGACTATCACCGTGTAGGTGGTCACTGATCAGAAAATTTAATTAAATGTGAGAAATATTCTTGTAGTACCACCGTATGTGGCAAAAATATAGAACTATGGATTTCTCAGAGAGCCATTAGTATCATGCATCGTGGGCTGGTGTGGTGATTATGCCCTTACGTTCTTGTGCGAAGAGGTCTATGACCCTGCAGTGAGTCTCTTACAGGCTGATGATGACGACGATGCACCATGTAAGTTATCATACGTCATGGTCACTTTAGAATAAACTGATTATTATTGTATTTGTAATAAGAGGTAGAGGTTTGCAAACAACCGAGAAGTAAAGTCATCCACACGATTGTAGAATTTTTGACAATCATGTATGGACTAAGCATTACTCCCGCAAAGCAAATTCGATATCCATCACTTCATAGAAATAAATAAGAAAAGTAGAAATGTTGTGGAAAAATGATCAACTATGAGAACTACATATGAGAAATAAAATTAGTTTTATGTGTACATTTCAAGTACCTAAAAGATACTTATTTTAGACCGAAATATTGTTACTTCAATTATACAGTCTTTTTTGGTTGAATATATCATTCATATGGTAATATCCTTACGTAACAAAAAAAATTCTATCAAAACTGTACAGTGAACAATAAATTCATAAGCCTACATCTAGACAATTTGACGGTACGTTTAAGCATAAAGAGAAAAATGTATCTAATACAACATACTTTCCGGAGCTTTAGACCTCAAGATATTACATTATGCTTATATGACTTTGATATTATCTGTATATAGTGACGGATATAAACACTGTTATCAGTGAATATTTTGTTTTAATCACAGTATCACAGATTGATATGTACTGTATGTACCTGACAGTAATGACAGTGCGATCGAAAAACAGAGACCGTACTACGTATCGTACTACGTACTACGTAGCGTGTATCAGCTAAGTAAATATATAGAATGATAGAAGTCTGCTGTTATGCACGTACCACTGCATACCTACTGGATAGATTCCGATCACCTTTTGATTATCACGATAGCTTAATTTTATATGAAGTTATATGTGAACGATGTTGACGTCTGGAAATGACGCCCTGTCTGTACATCCACCAAAACCGAATGTAATTATTTATAACTATGTTTTAAAAATATGAGTTATAATATGTTTAATGAAAAGATAAACCAGATCGAGTTTCTTGCCGGTTATTCTCGATTACTGGGTTGTTTTCCAAACCGGTGGTAACTTTGACGTCCATAAGCGCCTTCTCAGGGCCTAAACTGATTAAAGTATTAATGATTGATTGATTTTAAGAAACTACGTTTTTATAAGCACAACGCGTTTACCGATATGAGTTTTCATGCCGTAGAGATGTGGGTCAAGTTGTGTGGTGCTATGTTTTTTTTTCTGTACACAAAATATATGTTTAAGGTATTAAACGACGCAGATAAAATCGCGGTTATCAGCTAGTGATAGTAGAGAACAACGGAGTATGGTGCCAATCATTACATAATCAGCCATTATAATAATGATCGCGATCGGCGATATTTCTTTTATTCTACAGTTACTAAATTAACGTCACAAATTAAAAACCAACGAATCTATTACAGTTTATAGTTATATTTATGATGTGCGATTCAAACATATTAGTGACGTGTTCCAGAGATCACTCGGAAAAATTATTCAGCATAAAGACAAGCATAATAAAACAACAAAATACTGTCATGATTTCTATATTTGTTACTTAATTTTTATTATTTAATATTGCCTTTATAATATTTTTATTAACTAAAATGATATTCAAATTATTTAATCGGAATGCTGTGATCTTCCTGTTTTCACTTTTAGTATTTGTTTAGTCACTCAATTTTTCGGTCAGCGATCTGTTTAACGATCAGAGGAAAAGGTCAATAACAAATAAGTAGTGGTGCTAAGCTTTTAAGTGGATAAATTTACTAAAAGGTGCTTAATAAACCCGCTGTAAAGGAAAAAGTTATTTGTATAATAAAAGGTATTTTCATAATAATACTTTTTAACTTTCTAAAGATATCGTTCGGGTATTCGCGATGGACGAACTATGACATCCACCTGAGGTATAACGTATGTGTACCTCATTCCATAGTCCTAGCATACGCCACAGGAAGGATACAGACAACCTTAGTATTATCGAATTTTTTGTTTTGTTTTCGGATGTGGGGATAAGCAACCAGACAGTGGCCGAAGGTGTTACTTTAGGACGGCTGTGAGGACACAATATCAAAGCATTTCCCAGGACATTGCTCGTTATAAGTACGATGTATCTGCAAAGTTTTAGGGGTGTCTAGACAGCATATTAGTTCGGGTTTGTCGATAGAACTTTGGCACGTAAGTATATTAAAGCTTTTCGCGTTAAATAAATTCGAAATACTCTATCTATAGGTATATTTATAAAAACTAGAAACCCTCATCTGTTTCAAAGTTAATTCATTAAGCGGAAAAAGGGTGAGGCATTGTGATAATACAATAAGTTCGAGTTTAGTTTCGCCCTAAGGTACACGGAAGCTATTGCCTTAAACTTAATAGCCTTACTTAATCCGGGTCAATAATATAATGGCTTCCGACCCTCGATTTACAATCGCTTGAGAGCTTACATAATGATTGAGTTAACCGAATTCGGCTTTATACTTTATAAGAAAATACGTCGGAACAGATATATGCAACATTACTCATTTTGATGTTTTAAAGAAAGCTTAATTATCATTAAATAAATACAATCTTATTTATACTAATGAGTAGGTATCAGCTATTGCTGACCTCTAGATATTTATGCACATGGCAGTTAAATTAAATTTCGGACAGGTAGATAAATAATTCAACGTGGGCGGTAGATTACATTTCATTGCTTATTTGTAATCGCCTAAAGAAAATTGTATTTTGATACTTTAACAGCAAACAAATCACAAAATGGTTTTACGCTTACCAACTTTTATTTATATTTTCAGTTATTAAAACCATTATGACAGCTGATGCTAAATTATTTTCAATTCCTTTTTCTTTCATTTCTTCATGTCAACGTGGTATGGAACGCGGTATGCTCAACATAAGTACAAAAAATAAGACAAACCAAAATCGGACCCGTAACGAAAGTGACATGAGTGTAAAGCGATGATGACTCTGTTGGTAGTGTGTTCGGACCAGCGTCGAAAGACGTAGGTATGAATCCTAGCAACTGAGTCGGAACTTAGGGTGAAGGAAACCATCGTGATAAAACCATAGCATGGTGGTAGGGCTTTTTCTAAGTCCGCCTGCCTAGCTATCGCCCTCAAGTTGAAAATCTGTCGCCAAGCATCTGTTGTTGTGTTCCGGCAGCTGCACTTGAGAGCCAGTCTCCCTATAGGTTTAGCGTGACTACCCATCTTAGACCACATCATCATTTAACATCAGATGAGATTATGGTCAAACACTAATCTATAAAGTATTAAAAAACGTCTAAAGCAATCTCTAAAACTTAAATGGAAGTAAGCCGGGCGTGTGGTGCATCTGCAATATGAAAGATGGAAAAAGAAAATTACATTATGGACCGGCTCTCTAGGTAAGCGCTATACAGAAAGACCGCTTACGAGATGGCAAGACGAGATCATCACGACGACTGGTCATGCTTGGATACAATAAACCTAGAATGAGGCAGACGGTTTTTAACGCCGGGCCAAGAGCAGGGACGGCACGATGAGTGCTCAAGAGATCTCGTGCCGCCCCAACAAAAACGACGGTTGTACCCCGTGGGGTTTTAGTCGGTAAGAGTCCGACACTACTCACTCTCTCCACGAGGAGGGTGGTGTGTCCATGCAGGATTTCACCACGTTAAAAAAAAGAAAAACGCCCGAGAGGTGGTTCTGAAAAATTAACCTACTGCAATATTGGAAAATTAACTTAGCACAATTTAACAATAAAACTAAATATATAAGAAATAGAATCGCATGTAGGTTAAGTTAAAGATAAAAATTAAACTAAGAACAATTTAATTTTCTTTTTCCATGAAATATAATTTTTTATTTTACTTTATGTAGCCTGTATACGTAAATGAAATTAATAATGCTACTTGTATATACAGCTTTTACGAAAAAATTGTTATTAAGTTATGTTGACTTGCATCGTTATCATCATTGAGATGACGATTCTAAAATATTCTGAAGTGCATAACGGTAGGGCATTTCTGTCTATTTGTAGGACTTTAGTGTACGTCTGACTAACTAGACTACTTACGTTAAGACAAATGCAAGGAAGATTTATCTTTATCAAATTGATCAATATAATACATATTCGTGACGATATAAGTGGGACGTTACACGCCAAATTAGACGGTTTGATTTTTTTTTTATATTTCTTTTCGTGATATGATATGTATGTATAATATGTTATCTTTTGACCAAGTAATAAAAAAAACTCTCCAAATTTACCAGGAGGGCTATCATGAGGGGTACTAAAATATGGGTAGTCCTAATACTAAAAACATATGACAAAATCTAGGATATAAAAAAATCAAACCGTTCCGTTTCACGTGGAGTGTCTCGTGAACCATGCCCACTTAATCAAGTGATATGTAGGGAAGGGTCTCGTTTTGTTTTTATGTCTTCTTATATTCGTATTTTGTTTTAGATTGTTGCTTGTGATTTTGAAATTTAATTAAAGGGTTGTATTAATCGTATTAACTATTTTACAACTTTCAAATACAAACAACATACCTTTTACCTGTACGTAGTAATACCTTTCTTAAGTATTCTTACAGTACTAGTAATAGTAACTTATCCAAATATCCTTAAATATGCAAAGTGTTAACTAATTCCAAACAAATGTATCGCTTTATTTTTTTGTATCGAAAAGCGCCGATGGCTTGTTATAGGGAATTTTTTGCAATTTGTAAAACCCTACATTTTTATTGTATGGCCATCTGCTGTTGAAAATCACCGAAAAATTGGGATCTTTTTTTATATTCCTTAATTTTTGTGACTAGTTGTATTACATTGTATTTTCTACCACTACATTTTTTTTTATATTATTTTGAATAAATCTATATATAACAAGTTAGTGCTACATAGTAAGTATTTATATATCTTTGTCATGAAGGTCAGATCTCTTTTATTTTCCCGTATGAATTAAACACTGTGGAGACATGAAACCACAGAGTGCGTTATATCATGAAATCTCGTTTCTAAACAGTCAAACAGATGTAGAAAAAGTGTTTGATAAAATTACGTCAGATGACACTAAACGTTTTCGTTACTAAAAATAATTTGGGATACATGAAATTTAAATATTTTATTAAATGTTTACCAAAGTTAGCATAAGAAGCAAAATTTTTCACAAAGCAATATTAGTATTTTATTACTGTTTAAAAGTTCTCGTTTTGAGTTTTTAAAATACACATTGAATATCATACTTATACAAGCGAAATAAGGGTACTCTTTTTATGTTGCAACGCCATCTACATAATTTTATTGGCAAAACTTGTTTCTACATTAACTTACAAGTACAAAGCAGGTATACGAGATGGCGGATTTCCAACTTACAATTGGAACTATGAAGCTGTCATAGCATTGTGGCCCGTTTCTAGCACTTTCAAGATAAAAAAAGTACATCGCCTATGACAGCGTTAGAAATATATTATGTCATATGTTTACTGCAGTGTCTTGACAGCTAATTCAGTCTCCTTTTAAATGTGCTTGGATTTCAAATGATTATGACAAATATATGTTTTCAAATTATTTTCATATTACTATTTTATGATAGAGAAAATGTTAGTGTACTTTGTCCTTTACTTGCTATTTACTTATAAATTTGTAAGGGTCTTTCATTTCGAGAGCAATACTAAAATATCTGAATAAAAAGACAGTTTTGGTTTTTATTTATTTTATTTAAATACAAAATTAACACTAATCTTAATACTATGAGGACTACTGAGGAAACGATCTATAAGTTTGAAAACGATAAATATTTCAAATACGAATTATAGTAAATTTTATACCCAAGTAAAGTTAAAAACGGATTTTATCGTAATCACCTACATTAATATTTAAATATATATTGCTATAAACCACAACCGGTAACTAAATGAACATAAACGACCTCTATGGTTGCTACACTTTATTTTTTATTCTAGTAAATACTTTTATTAATATATAGACTTATCCTAATTATGCCGATAAGTATGACAAGCTACCGATGACCACTGACAATTAATAAATAGTTAACAAAAATTTTGCTTTCTTGTATTATATTATATTTGTTATATATTATATTATATTATATATTATATTATGTTATATGTTATATATTATTGTTATATATATTGTATTATATTTACCGGTATTGGCTGAAGTTGAAATAATTTCCAATAGACTGGAAAGCCGAGTCTAATGACGTATATTCTAAAAGTAGTTACTTTTGGCAGAGTCGCGTCATTGAATTATACTCGTGAAGTAGCACGAAATTACGATTACCTAATGCTAATCCCACACATACTTCACGAAGCTTCGACTAGTTGTCGCGATAAAAACTAACCTCAAAATTAATATTAATTCCGATAAAGGCGCAGAAAAAGGTTTATACACCTTTGTTATTCCAATAAAACTCGAAATTAGCGTCCTATGTTGCTTTGTTGTGTGAAAAAATCGCGCGCACAATTACCTTGCTCTGTCTATTGTCACGCAACCCGATAGTTGCAGAAGTCGCACGCAGAGCGATAATAAGTTCCCACACTTGCATTTATTGCGACCATAGACAAAACTTCGTGGCGATGCACGTAAGTATAGGGGTATTATCAGATTTATTTGATTTACTAGGAAGCAATGTTAACAACCTATTCTATACATATGTGAATGACCCTATGTTATTGCTACTCATTTTATAGAAAAGGATTACAATATAACGTAGTTTATTTTCACCGTTAGGGGCCATTCAAGTATTACGTAAGCAGAATTTCGTAATGTAATATCTGTCCAAACCCACCCCCTGGTCGCAAAATTAAGCAGGGCTCTTACTCCCCCCTATAATGCTTACGTGAACATTTATATAAGTATTTATTAATCACTTATTGATTCATGGGCGGCAGTCAACAAGTCTAGAAATAGGGAATTTATATTCTATACAGGAATTAACTTAGAGTGGTTCGCTATTAGGGCGATAGTAGCCCAGTAAATAAGACCGCGCGTCCAGATTCCCCCTTCACCCTATGTTATCAAAAATAAGCAAATCAAAAACACCCGCTCCCCTTTAGTCCTTAGGTAATACTTGAATGGCCCCTTATTATAATATCTTGCATGGTACAATATCTAGTATATTCGGTTTAAATAACGTTACAATAATTCGTAATCTTTGTATGTTGATATAATTACTACAGCGAGAGATACTTTCATCTAATTTTGCGAATATTATAACTAGATAATAAATAGAATAATACTTAACAGACCCCCTATCATACAATTTCAATTAAAACTATATTTTCTTTTTTTTTTCGTTTATTTCTTATCTATAACTACTTGTAGAAATAATAGGTGTGCCAAATTTTATTAGATTATTGTATCACCTTTTAATAGAAATTAAAAGTAAGATTTCACAAACTTTTGTATTAATATTTATCGTATAATTAGTGCATAAAAAAGAAATCATACATCTAGTTAAGTCTCGTCTATATAAGTGAATTAGAATAACAATTAATTATAATTTAGAATAGTGATAGAAAAATAATTGTAGGAAGGAAAAATAAAAGTCAAATTCAATACTTCTTTAAAATTTCCTCATAAAAAAATATATCTTAAATAAAAATCACAATATCACATAATAAATAATACATTTAATATAAACTACCTTGACGTTTTATCGTTCGTTGAAAATGTTTAAAGAAAACTTTAAGATAACATAAATTAAATCTATTAATTGTACTGCCTTTAATTGTACTCTTCCCGTCCCCGATTTATGCTGCACCAACAGAGACAATATTTAATTTAAAATAACCAAAGGATAAAACGATATAGAAGATAATATAAATATAAGTTTCATACGGCTCAAAACGAATTTACCCTTGACCAGGCGATTGTGTTTAAATTTATCTCACTTATGAATATACCAAGTTAACTAAAGCCAGCATGTACAACAAATACACAATACTTGTGTAGTATTTATGAATGAGCGTACAGCATGATGACCTACTGCATACGGAACATACAAAATCTCTCTATCTCGTTCGCGCACGGCCAAATTTATAAGCGCGACAGAGACTGTTAATGTTTCGTTTTTTTTTTTAATGCTATAAAGACAGCGTACCCTTTACACTTGTTGAAAATCCGCGAAACAGTCATTACTGGCACATAGTGCTGTATCCCAAAAATGTAACGTTGAGAGAACTCTGAACAAGGATGCCTTAGTTAAACCAAGTTTTATGACTACGGCTTGTGTTAGCAAGCCTCAACATCTCGAATTTGAAGTAAATAATAACGCGATTTAGGCCCGTATTACACATATATTTATATTAGGTATGTATACGACGAGAACATAGAAAAATAGATGTAGAGGATAATTATATATTTTGACATACATTAAAACATGATAAACTATAACACAAAACCGAATACAGATCCTTCAAATTTATTTAATATTCTATACAATATAGAGTCATTAAATTATCCTGAGATAAGAACCCGGATAATGTAAAAACATCTATATATTTTTTTGTTCTCTCCTCCATTACGGGTACAGGATTGTACTGTGCCTACCATCCGGCACAGTGTCTTAACTTTGCTTGTAAATCTGGTCTAACATGACAAAAAAACTTATTAAATTAAAGACTATGTAACTAACACTTTTTAATGTTTTTTCTTAAGATGTAACGTATCAAGTTTCTACTGTATAAATATTGTATAAATATTAAATCGATTTCCCATGGCGGGTTATACTGAACCTTGATTATATTAAGAGATTTAATAAATATATTCATAGATCACTAAAGATGCCCATTAATCATAATAATAATAAGCAATCTATTTTTTAACACAGTATAAAAATCTAAAATTACATTTAAAGTTTAAGATCTGTCATCTCGGAGAAACAAATGTGTATATTACTATGATTCACAATCCATATTTAACATAGATTATGTAGGTACATACTGATTGCCTACAACCTTAATTCATTTATTTTAAAAATAAAAGAAAAAGGTAAACATATTTAATTTGATGAATCCATGTCAAATAAGTGATTTATTGAGGAATCGTTTAGATAAAAAAACTCAAATCAGACTAGTTTCACACAATTTCACATGACTGTTAAATCAGAAAGTATATATAAATTTGAAATAGTAATATATTGTTGGTACACAGAATTTTTTATTTCTTTCTGCTGAACACACCTGTAATTGAAGAACAAAATATAAAGTATTCTTCTAAGTTCTCTTCTTTATTTTGACAACCAATCCTCTTTATTAAATATTATTACTGCTAATATAAAGTGGGATAAAGATAAACGAGTCTTCCAATAATTTTATTCTAATAAAATCGTAGTTACAAAGGAATTACATCTCTTCTGGGAATTTTAGTAATGTCTTATAATTCATATTCCATGCTATTATTTCTATTTCACTTCACTTGTGCACAATAATCTAAACATATTGCGCAGAATGTCACCAATATTATGCAATTTTACTATTAAAAAAAACGCCTAAATTAGAGTCTAATATTTGTGTAAAAAATTAAATATTACACTCAAATATTAATTTTTTTAATTGTCAATGTACTCAACGAAATAATATCGGAAAACGTGTTCTTCCTTACCTTTTATTTTGAAATTAAGTAAAATTTAGTATATAATTTTGCTCGGAGGCGCAGTAGTGTTTGTGCTCATCGCTTGCTCCAGTGTGTCCAGGCGACGGTAAGCGTGCCCACGGCTGTTACGACGTCGCCCGCCTTGGCGTCCTTCAACAAGTAGACCGAAGAACTGAAAGCAATTTTGATTTTGATAGATACGATATCTATAGACAATTTTGGTACTTCCTTCAAAGTTAAATCAAAATTACTAATGGAGTACTAAGAGCAAAATGATATAACAACAGCCTATATATCTCCTTTTACAAGAAACTATGTGTTAAATGTACAATCACCAGCCGAATGGTTGAATTGATAAAAAGCCAAAAGGGAGCATATTTAAGGCTTATATTTGATTATTCTTACTTACCAGTTTACTTATTTTGCTCTTATCATGATACAAAATATAAAGTAGCACAACCAACACTATAGCAGTCAAGAAGAATGTGAAGAAATGGTCATCATCATCATTATCATCTGGACCAATATCTTGAGCATTACCCGAGTAGAATTCTGAAAATGAATTAAAGTATAACACATAAATTAAACATACATATGTATCATCATCTCAGCCCATTAATGTAAGCATATATAATCTGTAATAATCTGAATCAAAACAGATTAAGATTTATTTTTTTAGTTCTTATAATAAGGTAACAACATGGTTTCAATAATAATTCAAAATATGTCTTGATTACATATTAGCATAAGTTTTTTTTTTCAAAACTGTTTGATCAATACCTACTAGTCAGATGTCACATAATAATAATTATGTCTGGCTAAATTTATAACAATAATATAATTAAAGTAGCAATTGTTTTGTGGTTAATTTGTGGCAAATTTTAATTACCTACATTTCTTAATAAACATTTACATTTTTTTTATACTTTATAGGTTAGCCTTTTCAACCACAATTTCAACTGATGTAAAATGATGATATGGTCTAAGATGGTGGTTATGCTAACCCTAAAGGGAAACTGCCTCTTAAATGCAGTTGTCGGGATACACCAACAGGTGATTGGTGACAGATTTCCAACTTGAGGTTGGTGGTAGTCAGACAGACTTAGAAAAAGCCCTACCACCATGCTAAGGTTTCATCACGATGTTTTCTTTCACTGAAAGCTCCGACTCAGTCGCTAAGATTCGAACGTGCATCCGTCGATGCTGTGTCCGAATGCGCTATTGACTAAGCCATCATCTCTTATAAACATTTACAGATATTATACACCCGAAAGAAAGAGAATTTGATTTATGAATGCTATGCAATAATAAAGTAAATTTTATATCTCGGCAAGACTGTAGCCACAGACAAAATGTTGATTATATGAAAAATATATTCTGATAAAGGTTGTTGTTGATCAGTAAGTACCTTTATTTTTAAAATATGAAGAGGATTTAATAAACACATTAGTTCTTATATGCCCTGAAATGTTGTTTAACAATCAACTATTATTTTAATATTTTTTTAATTAATATATACAATAAATATAAACAATGTAAAATAATAATATAAACAATAATATAATTGAACATATGAATGGATGAAGGTGTCATGCACTCAGATATGGGCTCCAAAGTTTGGTTATATCTTTCATAATATCATATATATAGTTTGGATACTTTGGTTGATTTTCATTTTTAAGCCCATTTGTGCTAAGCTTGTAAGGTCAGAATCTATATTCCACATTGACATAACACTTTCATTTACTTCGTGAAACATACATTCTTGGTACACATGTATGTTTCCCGAATTTATATATGTATGAAATAATAGTTAGCTTCGTTAGACTTGGGATATTAGGTGATAGTCCAAGCCGAGACACTCCGTCTTAAGCGCTCCCCTTAGTAGTCTGGTGAAATTGTAAACCTTGCCAGGTCAACAGTGTACACGGTTCGAAAAAAAAAAATTCATTTAGGTCATAAAATGAAAAAAAAAAAGGAACATTTGCATATCACCTTCATACACTCATATCATCAATTGTTATTATAAGTAATTATTCAAGAAATATACTTAAATTAGGAAATATTTACTATATAGTTATAATTAAACACACTAGACACTAATAAAATTCTACTACTAGTAAAATAACTAGCATAACATTCACATTTTATCCTTAAACTAAAAAAATCAAATTTCTTGGAAACAATGTTCTACACACTATTTAAAATACATTTATATATATATATATTACCTCTTTGTGATATCTCCTTATTAAATGTTGAATCTACAGATTCAATTTTATTGCTTGTCTCAGTTTTCTTTTCTAATGGTTTCACATTATCATTAATCATTGGATCACCAGCATCGTCCTCACCTTGCAGATCTTCATTGCCTTCCTTACCGTCCTCCGAGTCTGAAAATGCATCAGCGTATTACACAATTATAATGAGCTAGGTATATTCACGCAAAAAAGCTTGTAGCATGAAATTATATTATGCGATATTAACACAATTTCGTCATCAATATTTACTTACAGATAAAACTAAAAATATCTGAAACTTGGTTCATAGGTATATGGTAAAACACCTGTCATAACCTTGTTTTTGTTATGACAAGATGTTGCAATAATTTTAATGTGAGAAAAAATTAACATACAAGTTTTTATTTAAAATTTTATTCTCCACCCATTTATATTAAACTTTGCTAGCATTAAATATAACTTGTCAGTATTTGCTGGGTGGTGGCAAGTGGATACCCTCAACATATGAATAATTACATTTCAAAATGGGTTTTATGTTTTTAAAATATAAATTATTTCCTGAGTTCATTATATGATACTGTGACTACTTCTTCAAATGAGTGTTGTATATAAATCATGTTTGGTATTTTATTAAAATTAGTTTAAAAAGTTGTGTATTAATCTTACGAAATTGGTATGAAAATGTAAACAGGTCCATGTTAATAATTAAAACAAAAAACCATGGTATTTATGTCAATATAAAATATCTATTTCTTTGTATACTAACTAGATATAGACATTATAGCCATTGAAATCATTTTTTATCATTACTTTTAATAAATCCTCATTGGTAACCTATTATCTGTTATGTACAAAATATATAACTTTTCAAATATATATTCTTATATAAGTTTCTATTTAACAATATTCTGCCTAATGCACATAGCATTTTTCTTAGCAACCTCAGTTCATCACATAGTCGTTATTTCTTCTAGCAGTCTTCTTATATGAAACTTTGTTTAATGAACTAATCATAATAGTCAAAATTCCCAAAAGGTGTAGATAGTGGGTATTGGTTTTACAACCACAATATAAAAAAAACTATGATATAAGATTATAAACAAATATGCCCTATTTAATAAGTAATTAAGCAACTCCAACATAGTGTACTCTTTTTAGTTCCTTCATTTAGTAGATAACAAATACTATTTTATCATGTCATATTGAGCAATTAAATAAATTAATTCATAGAATAATATGAACAATAGCAATGATAAGAAATTCATTAATAGTATCTGAAAAATAACAGCGACATAAAGTCATTTGTGACACAAATTCGAATGCACCATATAAACCTAACAGTGATTCAAAGAATTAGCTTTCCCTAATGCTGTTTGAGACACTTTAACCAGTACCCTTGACAGCATGTTGATGACTACATATATAACAAATTGTACATATCAGTAAGATTATGATCTAGTATGAAGTAAACTTACTAAAATCATCATCTCCATAATGTTCTGAATCCATCAACGCTTTATCTTTTGGATTTTCAAGAACAGATTCCTTTACCTCACCTTTATCTTTAGGATTATCAAGGACAACTTCCTTTTCTTCTGGTTTAAATTTGATTTCTTCTTTGCCAGTACCACTTAATGGCACAGTTGACATATTTTTATTTTGAGCTTCTTTTACCTCTTTTTCAATATCTTGTGCTAAATTGGTAGGTATTTCACTTTTTTTTATGCCTTCTTGGGATTGTTCAGTTTTTTTTATTGTGTTAATGGCAATTTGATCGCTAGCTCCATTATTTGTCATTGCCACTTCGGGTGCAATTTGTTTTGCATCAGCATGTTTTGAATCACTGGTCTTTGATACTGGATCAGGAGATAATTCAGTTTCCTTTTGTAAATCATTCGAAGTTGTATTTTTGATCGGAATGTCTAATGTTTCGTTGCTACTTATTACAGACTTATTGGGATTTGTTGCCACATTTGGCTGTAATTCAGCAACTGCGCTAACATTGGTACCGTTTTGTGACGCAGTATTTACTTGATTCTTGATCACATCCCATCCCCATTTGTAAAACTTACAGTAGAAATTAGCGTCGTCAGTCATTAGCTCATCGGATCCACAGATCGTACCGCATGTTACAGGATGTTTAAAAATCTTTTCAATAATAGTTTTGTAACCGTGGTATTCTTGTAAATCTCTGAATGTCCAGTTCTTTGCAGTTTCACATAGGTTGTTGACGTCTGTCTCTTCATTAATTTTACTGGTGTAGTCTTCGTTCAAGGTTATTCCAGATGCACTTACCTCTGTGCATAATTTTGTGCACATTTCGTAAAACATTAAACATTGTAACTGTTTTGTTTTATACGGCGGTACAAAATCGGAGCACTCATTTATCTTGCTGTTTAAGAGATTCTTCAGAAAGACATTTCCACAGTTATTTGTTAACTCGACAATTGATGTGGATATTTGTTTATGTACAGTTCGTACCGGATTTCCTAAACTATAGTAACAGGTAACTAACAGAATAGCTAGTACATAGCGAAACATTTTAGACAATAACACCAAATAATAGTATAATTTCAATAAAAAACGTGAACTAGAAAGAATTCGCATACAGAATACTCCAATTTACAGTGTTGCTGACAACGCAAAGGCAAAAAAGACCCGACATGGATTTAGTGCTGCCAAAGCGAAATACACATTCGTCCCTAACTGCAACACTGCAAAAAGCGTTAAATAGATTGTATAAAATTATATACCTAATCTTCAATATATTTCTCTTACTTATGACATGTATCCAATATATATAATAAAAAAGTACTGCGTATGTTAAGCGCCAATTACTTTGTTATTAAAAGTGTTTATATTTAAACAAACCTTTTTTTTCGTTGTGAATTGGATCTTCAAGAAACAAAATACTATTAAATATAAAAATTAAAGCAACGTACTTTTGATATATTAAATAGAGTTTATAAAAAATAAAATTCTTCGTCATGAAATCAAGTCTAGTGGCCACCGTTCTGCTAGAAATATGCTTTTTTCAGTTTATAATTTTCGGGTGCTTCTATCATTCATACAACATCTATATATTTATAATGTGTATAATACAAAATGTATATTATATTTATATAAAGTAGAAAGAAATTAACATATTGTAAATATATACGAAGGAGTTGCACTTACATTTATAACACTGCTGGCTAAACCTTATGAAATACTTAGAATTAATATACTACGGAATTGAGCATCTAAAAAATACCTAAAAAAGGTATGTGTGCGATTCACACACGATAGAAGTGAAACTTCAGTAAATCGACAAAAGAATGAGATGAATATATATAACAAGGGTACGATAATTACAAAGTCTATTTGTTTAAAAATGAAAGTATTTTGATTATTTTTAAAACATATTTTTATTTTATTTAACATATGTTACATCATTTATTGCTCCAGTTCCATATTTTCAGTTTCAACAAACAAGATATAAAAATAATCACAACACTGTTAAATAATAACACACCACGCTGACTTCTTATTAAAAAGCTGTAATACGCAGTCGCATACAGTGTACAGTAGTACACGTACTTTTCACATATACTAACGCACGTTAAATGCTCAAATACAAGCAAGTATTAAACAGTGTGCAATATACATACACACATACATTTGCTCTCTCGCTCTGGGTCACTATTTCACTTCAAAAATAGTATGTATATTTATGTCTCAATCTTTGCCGGCTTCATCCTACACATTTTTGTATTTGTTTTTGTACCTGTCGTTTTTTCGTTACATCCGATTTGAAATCACAATGATTCTAAATAAGTTTCACTTTAAAAATAAAAGAGGTAATTAAAAAACGAAGTATATAATGAATCAAAAATATGTTGCAGATGGACGTGTAACGACTACAATGTTTGGAATATGTTACAGATTGACTTGTAATGTAATAATTTTTAATGATGGATTTCTACAAAGTAACGCCTTCATCAATCATATACAATAGGATATTGATAACGAATAAAGAAAGATTCGAAGTGGATACTCTTTGCATAGTGGTCAAATAGTATTGCGGTACCTTTTTCTGTATGAGTTTAGGATAGGATTTATCCTAAAGCTTATAAACTAGTGTGCAATGTGTGTGTGTGGTGTGCAAAACCATATCGAAATGTTAGCTACGTCGAAAAAAGCTGCTTGAGTGCGGTACTCACAGAACTGGCTGTTGAAGATAGTTGAGATGTGTGAACTAGGGTGTGCAAGAGTGTTGGGCTCGGAATCCGAATTACTCAGTTGGTAGGTATGAGACTGTTCAGAAGCAACTGTGCATAGATTTTTGGTAATGTGTCAAGAAGATTTATCGGCCAATAGCCATCGCAAAAAGTACTTTTTTGCCGGGTTTGTATTTAACTATCATTTAACCTGTCTTGAGATGACTGAAAATTGGTAGTGGGCTATGACTGCATTGAAGATTCAGATCAAGATGGCTAAGAGGTGATCCGGGAAAATTAGAACTAGAATGAAAAAATAAAATTAGAATAGCAAGATGCTCAAGAGTGGCTAAATCTCGACTTGGGCTGTTGCTTTGAATACAGTGCGAATTGAACTATATCAACCTATGTGAGTTAAGCTAACCATACATGTAATTAAATATATATGCATAAAGAGCCTCTGTCAAGGGGGCCCTTATTTATTTGGCGAAATGAGTTTAAACATTTCGTGCAAGATACTTGCGACCGGTTATGGATAAATTTACAAAAACAAATGAACAATAATACAGAAACAACAAGTAAAACAGAAACAATAATTTAGAACAATAAAATTAAGCAACGATGGTTAACAAGAAAGCGCTTTATTTGTTGACGGTATTTTATGAGCCGGGTAATATTTAGCCACCACCTGTACTGTAGGTGTTGAGTGGCCGCGTACTTGAAGTCAGTGGTGTCTGCGTGCCGTCAATTTAGACACGTGCACTTTCGTGAGTCATCGATACGCATTAGTATCGTTCAAACGGCATTCGTTGTTGGCATTGTAAATAATAACGATTCCATCAATTTGTGAGGAAAATCAAGTAAACATCAAATTATAAGAGGGATAAACATATATATTATAGAAATTAAAATTTGTAACGAAAAAATTAATCATGTAATTTTATAAGATAATAAGATTTATAAGATTTTTTTTTTCATAAAAAGTACATACTATTAGAAGAAACTCTACTGTGGCGAGAGAAACTTGTATTAAAATGTACCTTTTAATTTTTAATTTGTAAATGATACTTATCCAAGAATCCTTTGTATTATGCTCTTCCTTTGCCATTACTAAGCTAAACTAGTCTGGTACGTTTATCTATTTTACAAGAAATGTAATCTTAAACATTTCCCTTTAATCTTCTCGTTGACTCATTTAATACAATTATTCACCACGTACCTACTTATTGTTCCCTTTGATGGCCAAAAATTCAATTATACGAAGAAACAGTTTTTACATGATTTAAAATAATTCTAAAATAATTTATGAAAATCTAAATATGTATTAAAAAGGTATGTGTTCGTTAACTCTCTTCATTAGCCTGTATTCTTTAAAAATGCGTAAAAAGTATAAGAGCTACGTGCCACCTGTAAAATAATAAAAGCTATTAAAAACCTAATATTCAAATAACAATAAAAAATAAACACAAAAACAATTTTACACACGACTAATTAATTTTAAACTGAGTGGTAACAAAACGCAGCGAAAAGACGTAGCGTAGGCAACCCCGCCACAATATAAGAGTAATATTCACAGAGTACATTTGTATATAGGAGGTAATATTATTCTATGATGTGAATCGATGATCTATCTGGTGAAACTTGTCAGAATCTTTGTGGCGTTCTTTGTAAAGAGATCTTAATAATGCCCAGCAAAGGACGTCTTTTGACTCAATAAGTGGATGGATATATAAAATGAAATAGCTCATATAGAGATATTTAATAGTGAGCTAACAATTATGGCGCGAAATGGAAATGCGACCTTTCTATTTATCTAGGGCTTACTACCGCAACGCTATGACGCATATAAACATTTTTATAAGAAGAATTGTTCGATTGATTTTCGTCCCCGATGTAATGTCACGATAATAATACATATATTCAAGTTTAAGTAATGATATTTTATCCACATACGTACCGACACAAACGTACTGTTGCACAATGGTACTATGGCTCCTGCCATAGGAACTATATGACGTTTAATCCTTTCCATGAATATAATAAGAAGCTGTCGTTGTTTTACAGGAAGATCTAACCAGTTCATTGCGTAGGCAGATTCTATTAATTGTTGACTCTGAAATTATCTTAAAATGCTAGAGTTATTTGTTGTTTTTAATAAATATTTGTGCTTTATTTTTAACTTATTTCAATGCTCGAGTACATTTATATAACAAATATAATGTAATATGTAATAAATAAAATAAAATTTACTTTAATTTTAATTATCATTATATATGTCACTAACAGTTCGATATCTACATATATATATAGAAAATAAAATCGAACATCTACACTCACTCATACACACTCTCTCACACAAACTCCCTCACTTACACACAAATACAGATCCATCTAAGTACGCACACACACCCACTCACATATAACGCCAGTATAGGATCATATGTTTTTTTATTATATAACTATTACTATATATCACTTTATTATACTTGTGAAATTCTATTTTGGCTTTAATTATTACATATCATAAGTTATTATATAAACATATATGTATGCTGTTGGATTTCCAAATAAATAAATAAAATATATAAAAAAATAATTACAAAGCTGAGACGACGATGTAGTATATATAATAATTACATTATTCTTACCTCCACTGTAACCTCATTACCAAAAAAGCAAAATAGAAAAAGTTCAGTCAGTATACAACACATGTACATTATCATAGAAACGAACTCCATTGAGAATGGATTTATCTGTAATAATAAGAGAAAAACACGGTACGATGAGAAACGTGTAACGAAAATTTTTTATGTAAGTACGTAACATACCTAATAATTTTTCTTAAATTATTATAACCTAATATTAATAGTGATCAGAACAAATACACTTTTTATGATTTAAACTTATAATGGACTTATTGCTATGGGAAATTATAATGCAAAGCATTTATTCATTCCTTCGTTCGTTCACGTAAGTTGTTTTTCAAAAATACAGTCCATATAAATCTTCAAAATCTAATAGCCTCTTTTGTACAAAAAATATCGTTGACATTCTCTTCTTCTTTTTATAGTGACGGCTATATGTGCGAAGTGCAGAATTCTGCCAGTGATATACGATTAGAAAATAAAATGAAGGACATTGAGTCGTAGAAAACTTGGATTTTTCCTATTAAGATTCACCAGTGTAATTTGTCTCTAAGCCAGATTAGGTAAAACAGTCATTCTCATCAACGAGCATTCAACCATTATTTTAATTTTCATAGTTTGACATTTCAGTGTTGCAACATTTTAATGTATCAATTTATATTTCTCGTTATAATATATATATACGTTAAATATTAAGAAATTGAAAGAAACGTTAAAGAAGAAGAGATTGAATGAAAACTTTATTGAGTGATTAAAAAGTGTTATTAATTTATTATAAGTTTATTATTAAGGATGGACATTTTGGTATTTAAAGAAAAAAACAAAATATGAAAAGGAACTCCATCGTGTAACAGATCTCACTTCTAGCCATATTGAAAACCATAAAAGTGTACACTTTGTATAAGTCATAAATAAATGTCAATAGAAAATAAATTAAAGTAAAAGCTAATTAAAGCTTACATTAACGATCCTATAAGCTGTTGTGCAAATTATCCATCCGCTTACCAAAAATTGATATAACACTGGCGCCCCAAATATATTTTGTATATCATACGAAAATCTAAAAAAAAGTAAATCAAGAATAATAAAGTTAATTTAATTTTTGTATCGTACCTAAACGACAAGTTGCTATTATATATAATTACAATCAACTACATTATCCACAATTCAACTTGTGTAAGTGTAAACAATCTTCTCAACTATTTAGTATTTATTTGTGTAAGAGCTCGCTAATATATGTCACATAATATATTAATTGATATGTTATTCATCAATCTTCATGTTAAAATTCTAATAATTAATTATTATTTATTTAATCTGGCAAGTTAAATAGTATATATTAACTATTGCCCGCAGCTTCGTTCGCTTCAATGTAGTGAAAGGTATTTTTCTAAACCTCCGAGACAGTATTTTTTCGGTTTAAAAGGTACCTTTTCTCTATTTCTGTACAACTCTGACAACCCTGATAACGTATAAGCAAAATTTCCCTCTTCCAACTGACTACACTGTTGACCTGGCAAGGCCTCTACAGTTTCACCGGACTACAATGCAAAATTTCGTGATGATCGGCGCAGTAGTTAAGACATGAAAGCGTAACAAGTAAACAAAAAACACACATTTGCATTTATGGTATTAGTAAAGATGCACTTACTTAATAATTGTATTGTAATGCAATAGTATTTTTCTAAAACGACCTTCGAAAGCGGCTTCGAATAAAACATGTGACGTTTTAACTTCTTCATTACTCTTAACGATTACATTTTCCAAGTCATACCTAAACATGAATAGAAGAATAAATTCCTATTATAACATGTAATTAATATATTAGAGTGCAACAATTAAATTAATATATAATTTTAAACTAGCAGGCTCGGCGGAGGTTGTCCTGTCCTGATAATAATAAAATATATACTTATGTGCATGAAATGCTTAAGGTAACTAATGTATTCAATTTGATAACGATTAATACTGCATCCGTCTAAATAGCCTTCCAATTATCTTTTTATATGTGATTATATTTTTAGAAGATCGATGGGTATAGTAAGTTATCCTTAGAAGAGAGGTATATGCCATCGCAGACTTTTCTGTAGATCTATAAAAAAGGAATGTCTCACAATGCATTGTTTTGTTATATCCGAAAAGAATTAGGCAACGTTTTCCAAAGAAAGCTCCCAAGCTTGAGTTTTTCCAATATTTCCAACAATTATCGAAGAACGAGTTTACACAAAACCTTGACAAATTATATACTTAAACGTTCCTCAAGTATAACTCTATCTATTGGCGAAGACCGCATTACAATCTGTTCAATAGTTTTCGAGTTTATCGCGAACGTACAGACAGACAGGCAGACGCGGCGGACGACTTTGTTTTATAATATGTAGTGATTCATTCAATTTCAACGACGTTACTGTTGTACCTTTTTGTAAAAATAATATACGTGTGATGTTGTTTGTTCTACCTTTACATTAGAAATATGCATAAATATAACAATTTACCTTAATTTATACCTTAAACCTACCTTAAAATTGACAACTGGGTTTTGCATTGTGCAAACAGGAATGATATGAATGCATCCATCGTTGTATTACAGTAAGCGAGCCACGAAGTTTGTAACCATACATAAATAATGACAATGTAAAATCTGTAAAAAGTGGAAAATGTGATTACAGCATAATAATTGCATACAGGTGTATTACAGTACTGCAATTTAAAGCCATTTGATTTTTATTATAATGGATCTGCAAGTTTGGAACCAAAATAGTCAGTGTGATAAAGTTTTTGTTGAAGAAACGTTACCTTTTGAAGGATACAACTTGATTAGTCATTAATTTAAAAAAAAAAATATATCCATAACTAGTTGTCCACCCCAGTTTTACATGGGTGCACTAATGAAGAAAATAAAAATAAAAACTTCCTTTTGCAGTACGACCATGTATAAAATAGCATCTTAGCAAATTAACGCCAGTCTGTCAATATTTTTAAGGTTTTTTAATTTTTCTGTACGATTTGTCATACATTATCATTCATACCAACCTCGTCCTGACAATTACAAACACAACAACAAAAAAATTAACCATATAACTGCAGCCGTTCTGAATTGATGCCCTTACATCATCATCATCAGTCTGTAAGAGAACCCACAGCAGGGGCATAGGCCTCTCCCCGAAGTAAAGTATAGCATAAGCACCACGCGAGCCCACGACGTAGTGGTGGTTTCAAACACTGAGAAATCCACAGTTATATATTTTTCCCATATACGGTGGTACTACAAGAAAATTTCTCAGGTTCAGGTTTCCTTACGATGTTTTCGATCAGTCGGACAGTGCTACCAATTTAAATTAGTCAATTTAATTTACGCGAATTTCGAAAATCCTATTGATACATGCCGAGGTTCGAACCTGCAGACATCGGATTGATATTCCATCGCCGGTTAAACAACTAGACCATAACATACATACATACATACGTTAGGCAATTGTTTTGTAGTTATATACACAATATAATTCTTATACTTGTATATATATCCTCTTCAAATTTTGTAGAGACAATTGGTAAACGCAATATATAAAATAATACAATTCAATGATTGCAAACAAATCAAAAAATGAAAATTTCGTTTGCATCTTTATGTGGTTTATACTTTATTTGTGTATGAACTTCTTACCCTGTTATATATATATATATGAATTCAAATATGTCTGTCAATTGATGGATAAACTCTCTTCCTACGTTGGTTGCTTTCTATTATTCATATTATTACGGTTATATTTTTATTTTAACTTATGTATAACTATACAAAACTATTTATAAAAATAGATGTTGGTATCTACATTAGACCTGTCATTAAATTTTTTCTTTCGACACTCGTGAAAAGCTTTATTTTAAGTGAAAAAAATCGCTACGAAGAAACAAAAATTAACAGCACGTGCCGCAGAAGGATCCAAGATATTTATTTTTCAAAATCCTTTTTTTTAATGTACAATTGTTATAATATTCAAAATTTTGTTCATTTCTTTTATCAAATTGTTTATATCTCATGAAAAATAGTATTTGTCATGACACATTATTAAAATGACATGATTTACTAGAAAACTTATCATAAAATGAAAATTGTATTCATCATAAATGTTATCTAATGAATTTCACTGTTTATTGCTATTACTTATACAACTCAATAATTACTCATTAGCTAATATGTACAGACTTACCTTATATAAAATATTTATTACTGTCGAATACGATCGACCGAAATTGTATTAAATCAGAATTTGAATTGCAAATTTGATTTTATTTGAGGAAAATATTTTTCATGATGGTAAATAGTTTTTATTACTATACCTGTTAGTGGGTACAGAACTAAAGCTGGAGTTGCGATGCAGTCTTTGAATTTCAAATAGATCGGTTTTAAATTATCAATTCGGTATTGAAAAATTTGCACAAACTCACTGTGGGCTCATATCGGCATCGAAAGGTAACCATATTGCAAATTCAATGGGTTTTCCTTGTGCGTAGAGTACTGTTGGATATAAAACCCAGAGGAGACATGTCGTGAGTGCCGCCAAATTGAATACTCGAAGTAGAAATTTGGCTTGTTGCGCGGTTTTCAACAAGAGTTTTTTGGGAACCATACCATTCCTATTAAAAATCGGCCCTGCAAAATTTTGAATTATCGTTTTTACAAATATTGTACATTTAAGTAACATACTAGCTTTTCCTCCCGATTTCGCCCGCTTTAATGTACATTCGATTAGTCCTTCGGGAACAATACATTTTGCGGAATTGGACAACGTCCAATCAATCCTTAATTAATCGGTTAAGTAGTTATGTGACAGCGTACAAACAAACAATTTTTCCTCATTTTATGATATTATTTAATATTTTTTATTCCACGATTTTGTAATGATCAATAAAGCACTTAGTACTATTATATTAGAAAAAAAATATTTGTTCAAATAGAATTAGATATTAAACTGACGACATTTAATATAAATGAAGTATCCAAATTGAAGTTTCATATAGGTACTTACCTTTCATTACTTCTAACAGCCCTTCAATCCTATCCACTTTCAACCAAAAGACAATTTGCTTGCAAATAGAATCAGAATTAGTCAACAGTAGAAACATTGTATCCATTACTTTGTTTGCGTCGTCACGCACCTTAAATGAGAAATGTTACATTCCCTTACAATTCAAATTAAATTACACAAGATTCATAATTATCATACATACTTGATACACTTTGATTATTTGCTGTACGATGTAAAGTAGAAACAAAGACAATATTAAACGCATATAGAGTTTGTGAAGGAAGTCATGTAATTTTGACGCCTCAGTTTTCAATGGGTACAAACCGCAAAATTGTAAATTTAATAAATGTGGTTTTAAACTTTCGTATGAATATTGCATTTTGTGGAAAGCGATCAAAGAACTTATTGCATATATAAGTATGCAAATAAATATATTTATGTGTTGGCGAAAGGATTGATTGAAGCGAACAGTACACCTTCGCTCTGTATGTTTTCGAATTAAAGTGGTTCGAAGAGAATGAATAATTGGTTTTCAACAAACGACACGTGTCAGGCTGTCTATTTAATTAAGTAACTAGTATCCAGTAGAATTTAATTACACTTATTGAAGCTTAAAACGTTTGTATAATATAGCCTTCGTTTAGTTATATGTGCAATAGTAAAAACACTTAATTTAGTATACTTATTTATTTTTTTATTAAGGCAACGAAAATAACGTAGCTATAACAATATAGCTGAACTTGATAACAATATCAAGATTATAGTATCTAAAAATATACGCACTCTTCTACTTTACAAATTTATGTTGGCGGAAATACGCAATAATGATCCAATTGGTTCAAAAATTTTTCATCAAAAAATACATTTGCTTCTCATGTTATTGTAAGTTATCGGTACATTTTTCAAATATTATTAATTATATCATGGTAATAGGGCTTTTTCTCCGCCCACCTGGCATCGAAAATCTGTTGCCAAGCACCTACGAGTATATTCAAGCAGCTGCACTTGAGAGTCAGTCCATCTAGGCTTGGCGTATTTACTACCATCTTTGGTCATATCATCATTTACACATCAAGTGAGATCGTGGTTAAATGCTATAATAACCTATAAAGTAATATAAATAGCTTTTACACGGCATCGTTGAATTCCTAACGTTGTTTTTATGACATTATATCGAAATTTTTAAACTATGTTTATAATCTAATTTCTTCTTTCCTTAGGAGTTAAATTCCGTAATATATTCCTTCATGACTGGGGCCTAGGACTAAAAATGGTTCATGGTAAATTTAAGCCTCCGGGTCATTTAGTCCTGGGCGTTTCATTATTAGTTATTGAATGAATGGGCAATTTTTTTCCATTATTTTATTATTATTTTTTACTAATATTGTAGTATGGGAAAGTGACTGTATTATGCCTGATGAGAAGCACAGTACAATCCAAAAATAATGGCGACTATCAAGAGCCAAATTATCTATCGTCAGTCGGCGCTGTTATGCCGACCTTTTTTTTTTTTTTTTTTTTTTACATGGGGAAAATCCGTAACGGATACCCACCCCGTCGGGCAGCAGGGGGTGGGTTATGTCCGACTTCCACGGACTAAAAACCCCATGGTGCCTCACACACCTATTTGGCCGGGGAGCAGGAACTGCCAAGGGCATTACTTCTGCTCCCCGGCAGGTGTCGGCCCCTCATCAGGGGCCCCGTCTACGGTCTGAGGGGTCAAGATGGTAGACCCCTCAGGAGGGGGCGGGTGTTAAACCCCCCCCGACGAACTGTGGGAGTCGCTCGGCACAAGCGCCTCCACCACGCGGGCCTGTGCAGAAAACACTGCTCAGGGCGACGGACGTGCCCGCCCGTCCCGTCGCCCACAGGCCCTTTTTACGGCGGCATGAGGTCGTCACCGACCCGTCGCCGCCGTGTTCGTCGACCGCGGGAGGGAAGCCTGGTGGTCTGCTCCCTCTCCCTCTCCGCCGCCTCCTTCGCGAACATGACTGCCTCGCAGTATGAGGCGACGGAGATCCACCCGGTCTCGCTCTCGGCCATCTTGACGATGACGGTCGAGAGCGAGAGATCCGGGCCTATGGCCGCGACGAGCTCGTGGCGTGGCTCGTCCCAGGCGGGACACTCCTCCAGTGTGTGCTGCGCATTATCGGCTGCGCAGCCACAGTGGTGGCACCCTGGCGTTGGCTCCCGGCCAATGCGACACAGGTAACTCCCGAAGCAACCATGCCCCGAGAGCACCTGCGTCAGCCGGAAGCTCAGGGTGCCATGCCGCCTGGTGAGCCATTCGGCCATGACCGGCCGAACGGCTCCTATGGTAGCCACGCCCCAGCTCGGTCGCTCAAGTCGTCGTTCCCATTCTTCAATGACTAGGACCTGGTGGAGCTGGGACCGGAGCACCTCGATTTCCCGAGGTGCGAGTCTCCGGCCCTGCTCCAGCGCCTCCACGCGTCGTTGATACAGGGACGCGTGGGCTCTCGCTTCCAGGTCCCAGGGTGGGGATCCGGCTAGAAGGGAGGCCGCCTCGAAGGAGATCGTGCGGTATCCGCGGATGGCTCTGACGGCCATCACTCTTTGCGTTTTACGCAGCTGAGCGTTGCTGATGGCCGTCAGGCCATACGCCCATGCGGGGGCCCCATACAGGGCCATCGACCGCACGACCCCCAGGTACAGCTTCCGGCAGACGGAGTTGGGCCCCCCCAGGTTGGGAAGCAGACGGGCTAACGCACCCGCTGCGCCCATTAAACGGGGGGCCAGCTGCCGGAAGTGTTCCTTGAACGTCCACCGGCTGTCGAGGAGGAGGCCGAGATACCTCATACTCGACCCGACACCGATGGACTCGCCTCCCACGACTATCTGGGACCCTCCGGGTGGCGCGCGCCGAGGCCCGTGAAAAAACAGGGCCTCGGTTTTAGAGAGCGCCACCTTTAGTCCCAGAAGCCGGATCCTACCGACGACTTGAGCGACTCCTGCAGTAGCCAGGATCGCGGCCGCGCGGTGCGTCTTCCCCCGGGCTAACACCAAAGTGTCGTCAGCATAACACACAATGCTGACGCCCCGGAGAAGCGCACCGCGCAACACCCAATCGTATCTGATGTTCCACAAGAGGGGGCCCAAGACAGACCCCTGTGGAACACCGGATACTACGTCTCGCCTACTTGTCCTCCCTCCCTGACCCGGGAAGGTGACGTACCTCTCACAGAGGTACGCCCCGACTACGCGGCGGAGGTAGCGAGGCACTCCATGATATCGGAGTGCCTCTTCGATACAGACCCAGGGCAAGGTGTTAAACGCGTTGACGATGTCGAGAGACACCGCCAAAACCACCTCACCCCGGGCAAATGCTTCCTCCGCCTGAATCTTGACTCTCATCACTGCATCCGTGGTGGAGCGCCCCTGGCGGAAACCGAACTGGTTGTCCGCCAGGTCCGGCCCAACTTCTGTTAAGTGCCGGACGAGGCGACCTGCGATTATTCGCTCGCAGAGCTTTGCCGCCTCGTCCAACAGCACTATGGGCCGGTAGGCGGACGGACTGTCCGCCGGGCGCCCCTCCTTCTTCAGCAGGACCAAACGGCCGGTTTTCCAGATGGTCGGAAACCGGCCCTGCTGAAGAGATGCAGTGACAATCCTGCGTAGTCGGGGCTCGAGGGCCTCGTAAGCCAGGACCCATACACGGCCAGGTATGCCGTCCGGTCCTGGGGCGGTGTTTTTCGCCTGCAGGCGCTTCACCGCCGCCCTCGACTCTTCCCGGGTCACCTCGGGGACCTCGTCGTCCTCGTCGCAGCCAGCCGCGTTGGGCGTGGGCGTGGGCGGAGCCATCGTGGGAGGCGTGTGCTCTGTCCTCGAAGGGAACAGAGCAGCCAGAATCTCGTGGAGGAAATCTGGCTCGAGACTCTGGGTTACCGGGGGGCCACCCTGGCGTAGTTTGCCACGTACCACACGGTACGGGCGACCCCACGGATCCCGACTGAGCGTCTCGAGCATCTCCTCCCGAGCGAGAGCTTTCGACTGCTCAATCGCCCTTTTGAGCGCCAATCTGGCTGCTCTGTACCCCTCGTAGAGCTCGGCCTCCCCTGCGGACGTGACCTGCGAGCGGCCCCGCCTGCGTCGCTGACGGGTGTAATGGCGACGGGCCGCCGTGCACGCTACGCGCAACTGCGCGATTTCGGCGGTCCACCAGTACACCTGACGCTTGGCGGGGATCGGCCCCCTGATCCGGGGCATCGCCGCATCGCAAATCCGCGTCACGTCCGCTCGGAGTGACTCCGCCTCCAGGTCGACGTCGGCAGGCCTGTCCGGTAACTCTCCTATCACCCAGGCCTGCACGACGACGGCTTCCCGAAGCGCCTCTTTGTTCAGGCGCTTCAACGCCCAACGCGGTCCATCCGCCACGGGGGTCCTACGGGCCGGTCCGTCCAAGGTCTGGGTGGAGACGTCGAACCGTATGTAACGATGATCCGACAACGTCTCCACCCCCTCAAGGACTCTCCAGCCCCGAACACGGCGTGCTAGAGCAGGGCTAGCGAACGATACGTCCACTATCGACCCGCCCTGCTGTCGCACGCACGTGTTAACGGACCCCCTGTTCAGGAGGAGTAGGCCCGATGTTATGGCCCACTCCTCCAGCACCCTACCCCTGACGTTCGTGGCCGGGGAACCCCAAGCCGTAGACTTGGCATTGAAGTCCCCGAGCACTACGACGGGGTGAGGATGGCTGCAACTGACGACACTTTGCAGGTCCCCGAGCAAAGCCTCGAAGTCGGCGAGACTCATGCTGGGGGGTGCGTACACCCCCACTACCACCACGCCGCTGTGATGCGCCGCTACGTATCCCCGACCCCTCAAGATGTTAACGAGGGACGGAGAGCCGGCGGCGGCCTGGGAGCCTAAGGCCACCGAGCCGTCAACGTCACCCACCCAGTTATCCCCGGGCGGGATGAAGTACGGCTCGGCCATCACAGCGACGTGTATCAACCACTGCGCCATGCTTTGGAACAAAAGATCCTGGGCCCTGGCGCAGTGATTGAGATTCCCTTGAAGGAAGCGGAGTGCCGCCATTAGGGACACTCCATTTCCACCAGCTGAGCCGTCCTGGCCCCATTGGCCCCAGACGGCATCAAGGGATCAGGGGGCTTCTTCCCCCTCCTGCCCCTCCTCCGTTTTGCCTTTTTGGCAGAGGGCGCAGGCTTCGCACAGGTCCTGCTGCCCATCCTGTGTCCGGCGGATTTCCCAGCCGCTGCGCACACCGCGCAGTGTGGTTGGGAGGTACATCCGCCGGCCTTGTGCCCCGGCTGACTGCACCTAAAACATAGGTTGGTGGAGTCAACCGTGGAGGAGCACGACGCCCCCAGGTGCCCTTCCCTCAGGCACCTAAAGCACCTCAGGGGGCGGGGCGGCAGGACCCGCACTTGTGCAGACACCCACCCGACAAGGAGCCTGCGGCCATCGCCCAGCCTCTTAGCCGCCGCCACCGGACATGTGACCACCGAGGCCCAAAGCCCCCCGAGACCGGGGCGGACTCCGTTGGCCTTAACATGTTCCGGTGGGCACTCTCCGGCTCTGGCTACGGCGGCGATGACCTCCTCCTCCGTCACTGCTTCGTCCAGGCCCGATACGCGAACATTGGCGCACCGAATGGGCCTGGACACCGACACACCCTCGGGGACCGCCTCGCGAACCTTGGCAGCAAGGGCATCCGCCTTTTCGCCGCTGGTGGCACCAGGCACCTCAAGGAGGTAGCCACCATTGGCTGCCTTGCGCCACCGGATGCCCTCTATGCCAAGGTCCGCCACCTTTACCTCCGCCTTTATACGCTGTAAGACCTCCAGGTAGGATAATCCCGTTCCCTGCGCCCCGGGCTTGAGCGTAATCGTCACAGCTGACGTCTTCGGGGCGCGAAGATTCAGGACGTTATCCTTCCTGGAGGCCGGCTCCTTCTTCTTGGCCTTGGCAGGTTTTACCGGCCTTCCCTCCTTCCCAACCTGCACCCATCCCTGGTCCGATGGTTTGGGCGCTAGGGCTTGCTTGTTGCCGGTAGTGGTGTTGGGCGTCCTCTTTTGGGGCCTTTTCTTCACCCTCTTCCTCCTCTTGGGCCCTGTGGCGGGTTCACGCGGGCTCACCCTGGGAGTCGCTGCTGGCTCAGCTGTCGTCGAGGCTGCCCTGTCGGAGGCCAAAGGTGGCCGTAGACGCCTCTCCGGGAGCAGCCTGTCCTCCAGAGCTTCGAGGCGCGCGCTCACCATTCCGCCCATCTGTATCATGAGCGTGCGCGCCATGGCCTCGAGCTTCTCCTCGAAGTTAGGAGGCTCCTCGGTTCGCACTCTCCCCTGACGTCGCTGCGGGGGTGGAGGAAACTCCTCCAGCCTTCCCTGGGATGGGATCAGGGGGGGCGAATGCAAAGGAGCGACGCGTACAGCAGCGGATTGAGTGCGAACCTGGGAAAGTTCTGCCTCCATCCGCGCGAGCTCTCTACGAACCTCCGCCAGCTCGCGCTCCTGCCTCGTGTTCGTTTCCTCCAACTTGAGGTAGGCCGCCTGCAGCTTCCGAAGCTCGTCATTGGCCTTTCGGGCACACATTTCATTGACTGCATCCGTGATGGATGCAGCCGCTTCATTGAGTGCCTTCACGAATGGGCCTTGTAACTGCCCCGACTTTTTTCCCACGTTGACGACCACGTCAACGTCGGCCAGGATCCTGTTGCGGAGGTCCACCATCGACTGGTCCCCGGTGTTATCTGGGACCACGGCCTTCTTGGTCCCCCGGTCCTTTCGGGCGCATGAAGCCTGCGTCTCCAGCTCCGCCTCCGCCTGACGCCGAAGCTCCTCTTTCTTCAGGCGCTCTTCGAGGGCCTTCGCGTGGGCCAGACCGACAAATTGACCTGTCGTTGCCGGCCTGCCTCGCCCCTTCTTTTTCTTGGCGACGGGAGTGCATCGCCCCGCAACCTCTTTTTCAGCCCCCGAGCTCCCTGCGGAACGTGACCTACGTCGCGAGGGGTTTGGCTTGGTGCTAGCGGGTGGTGCATCCTCCCCTTCGCTTGCCGTATGCATAACTCCTGGGCTCGCCTCACTACCCTCCGAGACAGTTTCCAGTACTGGCTGGATCTCCGCCTGGAGTTGGGTCTCCGCCTGGTCGATAGGCAAATCAGTGGTCCGTGAGCGTGTAGTCGTGGTCTTCGTTTGATCAGCAGAATCGGTAGTCCGTTGTCCTGCTCTAGTCCGTGTGGTGATGGGTCGCAAAATTTTGCCCCCCCCAGAAAACGAGGGGCTGCCCAGGCCAGAAGGCCTGGGGAGGGATTCTCCTCCCGCGGAGCGGGAGGTACCCTCCTGGGGTACTATTTTTTTTAATCTTGCTTTCATCCTGAACTCCTCGTCACATCAAGTTCGCAGTACGCCTGCCGAGACCGGTATGAATCAACCAGTCCCGCCAGCCGCTGTCCGGTACTAGGCCGTTGGGGTTCAGACTGAACCCTCCTCCGCCCTAGCCCGGTACTGAGTGCGCTGCTCACACGCCACACTCAGGAGTGTTTATCGGCTCTCCAGCCTAGATCCGTAGTGTTCTGCGTAAACAGGGTCACCTCGAGTAGGTTGTGGCTCTTCACCACGCACTACGGTCTTGGAGTGGCAGGCTAAGGCTCCACAGAAGGAGCTGTATTGCGCCTGTGATTCCACCCCCTGCAGATCAGAAATGCGCGAAAGTATGCACCTCATCACATCCGCTTAACACCCGACATCCGCTTAACACCCAACCTGCGTAAACGTCTCTTCTTTTTACGCTTGAAGGACCGCAGGTTCCAGGAAGGAGGTAAGATAGTGGCGGGGAGATTGTTCCACAGCTTTACGGCATGACAAAGATAAGACGTTACGAACTATTAAATTCGTGGTCAGATAGAATTTACCATAAGACTGTTGCTCCGATGCTCAGCGCGTGTGTTTTGGTTATGAATACAAAGAGGAAGGGATAAAATTGAATAAAAAATATAGAACTCTTATGATTAACATAGATATTGTAATTATAACTAAAATTACAATACTTCAATTACTTTCAACTTTACTGTTTACTTACAGCTGTAAGTGTTTATCAAAATACGTTTTAATCTTGAAAGGGTTTTAACCAATAATTATTCTATGACTCCTCAACAACGGTTATTATTGATTCGTCGAAACTATCTCTTATACAACCATGTCATTATCATATATTAAACATGTAATTAGGTAGCTTTTATAATTACGAGAACTTAAAGCTGATAACGTATGGAAAAGTGCTTGTTAAAATCAACTACAGAGAGCCGATATCACCTTTAGCCACGTATAGATTACCGGACTTTAAAATTAATACTCGGTATGAAGGTGGACACAGTCTATACAACAGTCTGTCATAACACTGTCATTTGTAACAATTCCTCAGATAGACATGAATGTTTTCAACCGAATGAAATGGCTTATGTTTGCATACATTGTAATTAATTTGTACATAATATAAAATTCATTTTTGACCGTCACAAATGATAGTGGATTAACGATAATGAGCGATAATATATAGAGTTCGTAAGTAAAATACAAAGGAAAGTAAAGAAGTATTTTGCAGGAACGTACAAACTCTGCCCGACTGGGTCACGACAACCATACGAGCTGGCATAACACTCTGTAGTGGGACGTTTAGTCATGTAATTCTGGGATTAGCCAATGTATGTCCAATTGGCGAGGCCTGTTAGATATCCTAATAGGTTGCGATTACGATGCTCATGTTTACAACCAAAGATAATTACTCTTTTCGCGCGTATACGCTTTCGCGCAACAGCAACCGTTAACGACGTATTCCTGATATGTTAAAAATCGCTGCTTGTCTTCGAACCTTTAACCTGTACCGTCGCTTTGGCGTATTACTACAAAAAAATTACACATCATCCAATCATAAAAAACCGAGAAGGTAAGTATAAATATATCAGTATATTCTGCCAATTCGCATTAAGACATTCCTTTTATATTTGTTATTGGATTAGCTAAGAAGTTAAATTTGAATATGATTTTTTTTTAGTATTGATACCTATTATATTTGGTTACCCTAACGCACACACGCATAGAGTCGTATACAATAGAAAGAGAGAGAGAAAGAGATAAAGTCGCATGGAAGAGGCATAACGCTTTTTTCTTACGTGACGATTACTACTAGTCACTACACGCGTCCACACTACCGCACGTGACGTTAAGGAAGTTCGCACCAGAAAAAATATTGTCTTATTCAATAATACGAGTAACGTTTCTTCATAAGCGTAAGTTCTCAAGATTGAATTATTGGTACAATGATATTCTCAAATTTGGAAAATACAAATAAACTTGCAACAGTTTTTATTCATGCTTAAATTATTATTGTCACACAAGAGCAAAAGACACGTTTTAAGCAGCAGCAAACGGCTAAATTATGTCTCAAGTTTGCCTCAGTTATACCATTTTATGGAGACCCGTGTCTCCGGCGCCCATATTTTTTTCCATATTATTACTCCCGACTTTTAGATTAGCATAAATAAGCGTCTATATTATGAAAAGCTTTTAAAGGAGCATTAAGGAGTTAATGCAATGACACTTTCTATTTCCTGGCATCAATGGTTTTATTCGGTAGGCAATTTAATTATATCTACAAACCGGTTTCAGGTACAAATTTCAACGTTTATTACCTTCCATTGTCATTCATTCAGCGTCCGAGAAAAGTTATCATTGAATTGTTATAATGGTAACTAAGCATTTAGGTGGACTGGTTTAAAATGTTTTATCGCTTTCTTACAGTATTAATTTGCACCCATTTAGTCTTTTTAACCACAGCCTATAAATTAACTAATAAAGAAATTCTATCTTCATTGTAAATAATTAGCATATGAAAAGATATAAGAATTCAAAGTTCACTAGTCATGCATATCGAATTAGTTTTGTAACAATAATAGTTTTATAATTGAAATACATTAATCAAATCTAAGCTGTATTCTCTTATCCGTATGAAGCTTTCAGTATTTGCAAAATAATTAAACACATGGACATTTTTTAACCTAGTGATAGTTACAGATCAAGTTGTAAGATATTCATAATTACTTGGAATACAATAAAAGGGGTATTGTTTTGATTTTTGTCGGTGTCAACATGCCGGTTCCCACTTAGTCCCGGAGCCTTTGTTATCATTGCGTGAATTACACAGGTAATGGGTCGCATTTACAGCGTACGTGCCACGACATTCATTAAAACGGCTAATTAAACCAGCCGTAGAGATTCCGACAACGAATCCGCCTTTTGAGACGAAGGCGCTTTGTACGTATTTCTTTAAGGAAAATTGTAAGTGGAGCGCTGTCGGAATGCGATGTTTCCTCGGCGAAGTTTTAAACGTTCTTTAAATGTATTAGGAGTGTAAATTTGTTGAGCTAACGAGTTATCTACCACTTCTCGTATTACATAAACGTATAAATATAATAAAATAAAATAAAAAGCCCCTTATTTCATGTCTTACATTTTACACGTGTTCCTTAATATATGTAATATAAAATAATTAGAAAAAGAAATTGCGTAATAATTAAAGCACGAACTCCTCTATGCGAGGGTGAAGGCCTCCTCCAAACTACTCCAGTGTTTTCTGTCTTTTGCTTCCAAAAGCCACTTGTTTCCTGCAACATATGTTATTTTCTTCCCATCGTGTTTTACATAAATGTATAAATCAACATTTTTTCTTTTTATTACTGGCTAATGCTCACGATTTCGTCTGCGTTATTTATTATCTTATTAATATATTTCATGTACAGAAGAAAAAGCATAAGCACCAAACTGCTTGTCTCACTTCTCCAATAAAAAAAACACTTGTACGCGTAGTGCTTGTGACTATTGTAGTATTTTTAAATTTAATAACATTATATTAGACGAAGGAGTAGAGGAAGATCAAAAAAGGCGTGGATGGATTCTGTGAAAAATGATATGTGTATAAAAAGTGTGAATACTAGGATGACATCTGATAAGAGAGAGTGGAAAAGGAGAACATGTCGTACTGACCTAGAAGTGTATTATATATGACTATAGAAGAAGATTTATGAATGAGCACTCTTGAATATGATGTAATTTTAACTAAACGATACAACATTCGTTTTACTTGTTAACTATTTACTAGTTCAAGAATAAAATTTTAATCATTTTGACTGATAGCCCTGTATGTGTAAGTAGCTATCAGATGTTAATTCTTAAAACATTTCATGAACATACATTGTAGATGCAGCTTCGAAATTGTTCAGCTGGTGTGTGGGGTCTAGTAATTAAGAGCGCTCTCAGGTTCCAAAGGGATAGAATGTAGTCTGACCGTAAACCCAACCGTTGGCTTTCATTTGGGTTTCACATTAACTGTAGTTGGGTATTAGGTTGAAAACTGATACATGTTAGTGGAATCCACTTGTACGTTTCAGATAATTTATATTAGTATTTTATCATTTAAATTAATAACAACTATAGCTAGTGTTTGTGATATCAATAATGCGGAAAATATTTCCACAGTGTAACGAATTCAAATTCATTTTTACGAATAACCTAATCAGAATATATGTTTTGAATAATTTCTTCATAGTTACCTTGTCCTCGTCGCCAATGTTAACTCAAGGACGGGACAAGTGAAAGACAGCTCGGTCAATTGCACACTATTTAATTTATATACGACGCTGCCGGTCGGTACGGCAGATACCTTCGTGTACATATATAACACAATGTACTGCCACTCTAAAGACTAATTCACATCTTAATCAATTTTGGTGCTCACACTGTTGATAAACTTGAAAACTAGACCACGAATTACGAAATCAGGTGATCGCTAAGTGTTCTGAGCAACACTCGTGAACAAAATCGGTCAATCAGCATTCTAATTAGCCGCCATTGCTATTACCAGTTGAAACGCCCGATATAATCACCGTTGTAAAAGATCCAAATCGTGGTCTGTCAAGTATTAATATAACTACTACTAGTTCTCAAGTTTATCAACAGTTTGATCACCAAAATTGATTAAAAAGGGAATCATATTGACGATCAGCCTCATTGGGCTTCAGGGTGGCAGTATATTGCGAGGTAACAGTTTAAGGTGTGCATGTATTGCATGTATTTATTCCAGCATAATAGGAACATTTTTATCCAGAAGCTGAATTCCACAACAAATTAATATTGGTAAAGTCGATTGAAGTAACGAACAGAAAGATAATATCAGATACATTTACGCAAACATTCATAGATCCATAAGAACTACAGATATTATATATATCAAACGAGTAAATTGCCAAATGTTGAATATAAACTGATATATTTGAACACTATTATATCTTCATTAATGTGAATTTAAATCATTACCAGAGTACAAAATTGCAAGCTGTACAAGTCTAAGCTTTTTAAAGTCGAATTAAACATAAACTCGAATATAAACTCAAATTAAATAACATTTTAGTAGTAGATAAATATTTTTTCTCGCAGTGCATATAAACGGAAGTCGAAACAAAAAACTGTATTTCGCAGAGACTCTAACTTTGAGTCGACTTGTTATTTTACTGGCAAAGTTAATTCACTGAATAGATATAACTAGTATCACTTTAAGTAACTTGAATTCTATTATAGCAGGTTATCCTTTATCAAAAGCTATATGAATAACGTCATCAAAATAGCAAAGAGAAAAATTATAAAACAAAGGTAACTACGGATTTAAATATAAAAGTATTAATTACTCACTAGGACTAGCGACTTTGTTCCCGTACAAGTACTTGTAATGTTCCCCAGCCTACTCTCTTAGATTATTTTATGACAAATGCGTAATAAAATGTAGTCTAGATTCTTTCTTGGTTATAGTATTATAGTAATTAAACGGTCTGGTTGTAACAAGTAGACATGGAAATTATACGTAAATCTCCTAACTGATATTATAAGTAATGCGAACGTCAGTTTGTTTGTTATGCTTTTACGCGATAATGTTTCAACCGACCATCATGCAATTTTACATACACGCTATTATTAATACAGAAAAGGACCGTTTATCCAGAACAAAGTACTGTTCCCGAGGAAAGCCACCAATCTGCATTAATATGAGGAAACTTGCGAGCTTTAGTTAGTTATTACAATAAGGCAAAATATGTTATTTTTTTGTAAGAAGTCTAATCTTTTTTTTTATATATTATAGGGGGCAAACGAACAGGTGGGTCACCTGATGGTAAGTGATCACCGCCGTCCATAGACACTAGCGACACCAGGCGAGTCGTAAGTGCGTTGCCGGCCTTTTAATATATGTGGGCCTCCGGCGCTCTCACTGACCGAACGAAACGCAATAGTGCGAGCACTGTTACTTCACGTCGGTTTTCTGTGAGAGGGTGGTACTACCCCGGGCGAGCCGACCCATTCATGCTGAAACCAGTAATAGCTTCAGCGTAGCTCTACCACCTACAAAATCTAATCTCCAAAACTAATCCGAATCTAAAAATTCTTTCACCAGTACGAAGTTGTTGAATCTCAGAGTAACATATGATTTTAGTATTTGTGTTTGGTTAAATTATTATAATTTAAGAAAATTCCAAGAAATTTTTTACAACTATAACTATTCCGAATGTAGTCCAGAAAACTCGGTACCTACGTCTAATACGTACGAACGTAATTTTAGTTATAGCGACAGTAGGGTACTCTCAGTAGTTCGCAGATAATGTAAGCATCCACTTTATTTTATGTAGGACCGTCGAACTGGGTGCGGTCTGAGTGGACTCGCACAATATCGTGTGTTTGACAGAAATGCACACGTAATTCCGCCAATTTCAAATAATCGTTAATTATTCCAATATTCGAATGTTATTATCACTCAGATGTTGTTTCGCTAATCCTGATTCGCCCTGTAGTAAAGTCTGATATTAGACTAGGCATTTAAAATCCTAAAAATATTTCCAGTTATCAATATTTTTAGGAATATTTATAAAGTTTCAGGGAGAAGTTTTGAATATTTTTCTGGATATTTTATCTCTATGCTGGACGCGTTCCTAGTAAATTTACAACTTTGTAATATACAAGTATATATAATATCTTTATTTCTAAATGCGTTATATTGGTACACATAAAATGAGCCCCTGCTTTCAGCGTTAGTTATAGACCATGTTGTAGGAGACGGTTACAAATATTGTGAAACAGGTTCAGATTTCCATACAATACAGATATTATAACAGCATATTTAGCAAATTGAGAACTTTTCTGCATGTTTTCATACCATTCGATTCTCACGTTGTATGTCCGTGTATACAAAAAAAGAATGATGTATGGAAAAGATAATGAGCGTGTGTGTGTGTATAACATTACAAAGTTGAAAGTACTACAATGATGTTAGAATGTGTGCTAATGAGTTTCTAAATGTGAGAATGGCTATCTTTTTGAATTTATTTATGTCATCAGTATTTCTACCTAAATCGGACTTCGTGATTGGATTAGAAACATAAACCTAACATTTTAATTTTGATTATGTCATTAGCGTGAACCCTGCTAAATGTTTAGCAAATGATTCCCCTGACTGGCGTATATATATATATAAGACTAAATATCTACCATGGCTTTGCGCTGGTTTGTTACGAAGTAAATTAGACCAAATTTTCCCTTTATAGTAAGACCATGTAATTAAATATAATGGCAACTGAACATTATTCGATCAATTCGGTTAATATTTTTGAAGATATCCCTATAGTCTCTGGTCTCATTAACTCACTTTTTATATAGAGTGATTTCAAAATAATGCCTTTTTTATGATTAATCAACCATACTCTTTCATATAAACCTTGTCCTGTCGGTTACAAACACAGTATAATTTTTTTTTTTTTATGTTTTGATAAATAAAGTTTAAAAATAAATAGACCTTTAATATAGATAATTAAAGTAAATATTTGAAAATAATTATAAACAAGGCGTGTTATTGAAAAAAGGTGCGAAATTTATCGTACAGATTAAAGCGTGACATTCATTAGCAACAATCAGTCAAACGGAGTAAGCAGGGCGGCCTTCCGACAGCTGACTACTACTTATCTAAATAAGATCGGCGTCGTGCGTGATGGATTTAAAGACCCTCGTCTCACTTGCACGGCCAGAGGGCTTTGTCATTTAAAATTCGCTTTCAATGTACTTAACAAATTGTGAAATTCCCACGACACCAATGTATATTTCGTACGTTCACTTTAGAAGTACGTATATCAATTTATTTTAATTTAAGAATCTTTTTGAACGATTTAACAAGTTAGTAGTTCCTGTTTAGTTTTGTAATGTAGTTTCCACTTAGGTATAGGTATATTTTCTTTTTTATACTAATGACAGAAGATACCGCGGCGCCCCAGGGATACATTACTGCCGATATGTCCATCTAATCCTCAACGACAATATGTTATCTGTGTTCCAATATTTATTGACGTGTCCGAGGCCCGTATAACATAGGATTAATGGATTATTATTCCGCGTACAAATCGATCAAAGAAAATCATTTTACAAAGGAAGCTGTTAAATATACTTTTAGGGGTAACCCGTTTGAGCACCATAAAGTTTAGGTAAAATGTATAATTATTAATATTACAGTTATGTAGTTTTACATAAGTGCTGTACATATAAATATAACTAGCTGATTCCCTCGCTTCGTTGGGTATTAAAAGAATGGCAAATGATAAAAATACGATTAAAAAAATAATAAAATTCCCGTGTACATTATTATCATTACTGCTGAATCCTCATATAAAGTGTGACAATATATAGTCTAAAGTTTTTTATCTGTCATTAAGAGTTTCCTCAGAATTGATTTAGCCATTTTATTCAGCCCAGACAGAAAAGAGACATTTAAATATAACTAGCTGTTGCCCGCAGCTCCGCATGTGTTTTTTATAATTGTAGTTTACTTCTTATAAGATCAGCTATCTGTCTGTGAAAGTCCCATGAAAATAGGTCCAATCGTTTTGGAGATAGTACTACAGACGAAGCCACGGATGACAGCTAGTCCAAAATAAAGTATCCCGTGTCACCCGCTGTAATTTTAACTATTCGTCAGTGAAATTTCTGTCAAAATCGGTCCAGCCGTTTCGGAGGTTACCCGGAACATACAGTCATACAGACAGACAGACAAACAATAATTTTAAAAATTGCATTTTTGTTATCAGTGTCATGTATACGTTCATATCAAATCAGTAAAAATCTCTTTTTCTAATGTTCATTTAAAATTGAATTTTTAAATATTCTTAATAGTGTAAGTTTTATCTATGTGATAAAGTGTCTTAGGTTTTTAGTCTAGTATGCTCGTTCTCGTTATTGATATTCTATTATTCATCGGAATATTGAATTAACCACAGCTGTAAATAAACAAATGAAATATAATCTTCGAGGTTCAATCCCGTCAAAACTAATGACCGTATCGCGATAGGACTATAAACATTTAATGTGGAATTTTTTGTATTCGGTTAACCCATTACCATTTTTTTAATGTCTAACATAGCGGGCGGGAATCGGCTTGTATGTCTTATATTAAAACCTGTCCATATATTGATTACACTAGTAAAAGTATCATTAGAAATTGTAGTTTAGTTTTTGAGAAAATTGCGCTCATACAAACATACTAGGAAAAGGAACTTTTTTGTTAAGTCGGTTGAAAATAAAAAATAACTGCGGCGGACCCGGGCGCAGTCTCGCAGTAATTCGTAATAACATAGCGCTAACGAGTCGGCATTCACAAGGGCGAATTCTCTGCTAACTGCAATATTAAGACCTTCTTATTAGGCTATTTTACTTCGTTATGAAACCATTCTGTCACTTTATGGTAATATTTAACTTTTAAGATACGGAAAGGATTTTAAAACGTGACCTGAAAAGAAGTGACTCATAAGTGACTGTAATGATTATAAGTTACAACATTAAATTATCAGTTTGTTTGTTTTAATCGTCAAAATTTGTCTATAAACCAATAACTAATTATTTAATATCCTTCTTCTGTTTGTTTATACACCATGAGCTTAACTTTCCTATGTCCTGAAAAAATCAAACCGTCAACATTCTTTTTTTGCCAATTATATAACAAACTCCACTTAATTTTATCATTTATAATAAATTTCTGTATATAATCATTATTCCGTAATTGTAGTTAATTCACTTGACAGTGTATTTTTAAACTAAATTCCGACTATACTGTAATGTATTTTATGGTACCGATTTCTTTTTAGAGCCTGTGACGGAACAACCTTTAATTGAATTTTATTTTTCCATAATTAATTCAACACTTTTAAATATTGTATAATTTATTTATTTGGAAATCCAACAGTATACATGTGTTTTTATAAAATAACTGTAATAACGGAACACAAAACAGAATTTATCCAAAACGATGAAATGGTACATATTAATAATAGTTATATAAATAAAAGAAAAACATATAACTAACTAGCAGGACCGGCGGACGTTGTCCTGCCCTGATAATAAAAAAACATATATTTATGTGCATGAAACGCTTAAGACGGCATGACTTTTTCCGATTCTTTCAACAATTATCATTATATTTCAACCAATTAACAAAAAAAAACTTGACAAATTATATACCTAAACCTTTCCCGCGAATTACTATATCTATTGGTGAAGTCCGCATTATAATCCGTTTAGTAGTGTTTGAGTTTTTCGCGAACATCCAGACAGACAGACAGACGCGGCGGACTTAGTTTCATAATATGTAATGATACTGAGTATATATGAGTTGGGGGCGTACTTCCGTGGATGTATATGAGTGTGTGGGTGTGTATATGTGACTCCCGTGCATGTAGATGTACGTGCTTATATACTTTTTATGTTGTCAGTTACATAAAACCGCGATTCAATTTTAATATATCACTTTTAAATGAGTAGTTTTATAAATGTATATAGAAATAATACTAAGATAGAAAAGTATATGATTTACTTTGTCAAGTAACAAATAAACAAAACGATACAAATCATAGCTTATAAGTTTCGTGCCATAAAAAAGAAAAACGTAATGTCACGGGTCAAAAAGTAGGTAAATTATTGTATTGTAATATAGCTTACCGCTCCGAATTCGCATGGATATACTAATGAAGAAATAACGACCAAATCTTCCCTTTATAATTCGACCGTGTAATAAAATAAATTGGCAACTAAATAACTAAGTGTCAATGTTATATTCTGTCAATATTTTTGAGCATCTTCCCTACGTCTTCACGTCTACTCACGTTTTATATGGAAAATTTCTTATCGTCAAATAGGTGTGGCCCTTCTAAAGTGATGCGCTTACATTAATTCTATTTTTGATTTTTATTTATTTAGATATACAAACTAAAATTTCTTCAATACAGATAAATAAACAATTAAAATGATACATGTATCTATACCATTATAATAAAGAGGAAAACCTTGTATGCTTGGAGGAGGTAATCTCTTGAGCCACTCACCCGACTCTGAAAATGATTTTGCTGAAAGAAAAATATGATACACTGGCTACCGTATGCTATATTTAATGTATTAATCGCAAATATAGCATAAGAAGTTACAGGCGGTTGATAGTGGTGTGTAAAAGTAGTATAGAGCAAGCATTTTAAATAAAACGTGACTACGGTTTCCCCAAAGCGCATCATTAAGGTAATTCGTTATAAGGTAGCGTTAATGAACAGATATCCACCAAGGAGTATGCGGTATTATCTGCAACAACAAAGACTTTTTCTTTTGCTTTTTCATTTTTCTATGAGTTTTTTTTCATCGCAGGTAAAAGAACAGACAGGCTACCTGGTGGTAAGTAATCACCGCCGCCCATGGACACCTGCGATACGAGGAGCAGCATCACAGATGCGTTGCCGGCCTTTGAGGAACGAATAGGCTCGTTTTTTGCAGGTTTGTGGGTTGTATTGGTCCGCAAACGCTGCCGCTGGGAGTTCATTCCAGAAGACCGACGTACGTGGGTAAAACGCACACGAGAACCGCACTGTGGTTGATGGAATTTAATTTTGTGTCGTTCGGTAATGGAAGTTAGCAGCAGGTAACAATCCGAGCAGCTCTTCAGAATACTCACCGTGGTAGATCTTGTAAAAGTTTCATTTCACGCAAGAACTACTGGATGGATCTCCATCAGTTTTTTTTAGTTACACTTGTAAGACACTTTAGCCCTGATTTAAAATAAAAATTATCTTCATTTAATATAATATTATTACATTTTTATAATCAATCACAAAAATACATGATATCAACATAGTATCAAGACAATTCGAATTGAACATGACTATAGCGCGGCGCGGCGGTCCCTAGTGGCAAGTCTTACGATAATTTGTATTAACATGGCGCTAATGAGCCGGCATTCACAAGGGAGAATTCTCAGCTAACTACGACATTAATACTATCTTATTTGGCTATTTCATTTCGTAATAGCAATTTGTAAACATGTATACATAACTTATTGTGCGAAATAATTGTTTAATATAATGTAATAAGAAATTTGTAACAATCATCGTAATGCCATTTTTTTTTTGTTTATTGGCAAACACGACCAAATGTAATGTAGTTAATTGTACTGTAGAATCGAAAGACAATGATGTCCATCGAGCAATGTCTCGACAAATTAGTCTTAGCTATCATGCTGGCTTACCAACCTCTCGGCAGCTGAATAGAAAATTTGCCTTTTATTACTTTGTAGGTTTTAGAGTTTGACCGCAATCCCACCCGATTTTAAATGACGATAAGATCCACGATGGTAAACATAATAAACCTAGAGTGACTTTCTCTCAAGTGAATCTGCTGAAACACACCTATAGGTGCTTGGCAACAGATTTTCAACTTCAGAGTTGTAGCTAGTCAGACGGGCAAAGAAAAGCTCTACCACCACGCTATGGTTTCAGTACGACATTATCCGTCTACGAAAACTCGGGCTCATTTACAAGTAAGTGTTCTGTTTGAACATGTCAACGTCTGATCCATCCTTGCTCCATTGCGGCAAATCCCGCTTCGCCTGATCCCAAAACGCCACCAACTAAAAGAGAGTCACTCTCGTCAATTTGTTACCATGTGTATTATTAACCAACTTGCTGGATTACACCAGATGATCCCACGTTTATATTTATAGTTAAAATTACTATTTATTGATATGATTCTAAGTACAACTCTACAAAGAAGAAATTGGAGAAGCTCTTATTAGGAACAAATTTCAACTAAACAATGGCAATTCTCTGTGCGTATGTCAAATTCTATATTAGTGTTTATTTTTTAAGCAGGCCCATACTTAAACACGCCTGAAAATAGATAGATACCTAAACTAATTTATAGTTTTTTTTTTATTATCAATACTCGTCTCTTGCATCTTCTATCTCTTTTGTAAAAAAGATAAGAATGTATACATTTACGTAAACTCTACTAAATAGATACAAAGCAAACAAAACCCTTCCTATCGTTTATAAGAGAATACGCTGATATAAAAAAAAACTCTTCGTCCGATCATGATCCTTTTTGAATATTGTTTACTCTGAGGGTTTGGTCCCGCATCCGAAATATACAACCCGGGTTCATACATACTGTAATATACTAGAGTTAGGATTCTTCAGATTTTATAAATTAGTTTATTATATTATGTATTCCATAAAAAGTGTAAGCTAAAGAACTCTATGTATTTATTCTAATAGTCAAATTTACAATATTGAAAACATTTAAAAGCAAACGGCGGTTCTCATAAAAATATCAACCTTATACTGCTAATTAATCCGGTTTGCATCAGAAAATAGCCTTCCCTCAATGAAGTCCCATATTTATAATAGGCTTTGAACCTGCTAACTTTGATACGGAGTCTATTTTAGTATTTAACTGGAATAACTCATCAGTTTTTAGATTGGAAAGACCTGTAAAAGTACCGTGCTTACGTCTATTTCTACCATAACGCAGCAAACTACGCGCTTCTTTGTTTCAATTAGAAGGAGATTCTGAATGCGCTCCAATTAAGATCCCGAGTAATCACTACACATAATACTTGTATAAATTGCATACTTGATTGTTGCTTCCCATAAGAAAGTTGAAATCCTTGAGAATCACATCTGTAACTTTAGTTTTCTGGTAATTTGTATGGTATTATTTGTGACTTGTGTCTATTATGAATTCCAAGTATCACTTAATATACATTTTTAATCATAACGTTATGACCAGTTGCACAATCGGTGTCCATTTTTATTACCATAGATAATGAAACTCATGGCTACATTACGACTTCAATATGATGGATAATTTTATGGCGTTATACATTTATGTTCCAATACCATATTAGTGATGTATCGTGTTTTTAATATCGCGGACAATTGCAGCCATTTCCAGTCCGGTGGAAATTAATTGTCTTTATTCACGTCATGTTTGTATTTAGTTCTTTGTGCTTTCATGGCATTTTATTTGCGCTAATCTTTTTAAATTATTAGTTAGTGTAATTGTTTAGAATGCATAATATATACAAATTATACTAATTCATTTAGCTTATCGTGTTTGTATTGAATTATAAAACAAAGTCGTCCGCCGCGTCTGTCTGTCTGTCTGTATGTTCACGATAAACTCAAAAACTACTGAACGGATTGTAATGCGGTCTTCATCAATAGATAGAGTAATACATGAGGAAGATTTATGTATATAATTGGTCATGGTTTTGCGTAAATTGGTTAAAATATAACGATAATTTTTGGAAGTGTTGGAAAAAGTCAAGGCTCCTGGAGGATTTCATCGAAAACGCAGTCTAATTCTTTTGAGATACAACAAAATAATGTATAGTGAGTAATTTCCCTTTTATAGATTTACAAAAAAGTCTGTAATAGTATATACCTATCTTTTAAAGATAGCTTACTATACTCATATATCTTCTAAAACATGGTCACATACAATGAGGTAATGAGAAGGCTATTTAGACTGATACAGTATCAATCTTTATCAAATTGAATACATTAGTTATCTTAAGCATTTCATGCACGTAAGTATATGTCTTATAACATTGAACAAGAAAATGAAGAATATCTTGTTTAAACAAAAGTATGTATTTCTATTTTAATTTTGAAAATATTTACTAATTTAAAATACGTCATTATAATACAAAATAAAGGCATATAATTTGTAACGCAGTAATAAATAATGTTAGACACAGTTACACTGAGATTGTGAATAATTATGTGCTTAGGCGCAGATTAACCCATTTAATCTCCGTCTATGACATAGACATAGATTGAACGGGTTAATCAATATAGATAATGTATTCAAACCGAATGTTTCAGTACTTGGCAAGCTTCTAACAGCTAGAAACGGTATAAAAGCCGCCCATTACGAGATGAACGGAAAATTCAATTCGCTGAATGTGGTTCAGAACATTTTGATTACATAGCGACTCGCAAACACACTACACTCGTGCAGGTAAATAATTGTGGATATATACAGAAATCGAGTTGCGCGATGTCGTTCCGCTCCGATTTTGCTTGCTGTACGCTTCTCAAAACATTTACGAACTTCCCACAAATTTATAGATAGATAGAAACACAGAGCCTTACAGACGTTGGTGTGGGTCCTAAAATAACATGTGACCGCGGAATCGGGAATCAAAACACTTTTGAAGTTCGGAACAGATCAATACGAATGGTGAATCCTGCATTAATTGAAATAATCATCGGGCGGAAAAACATTCGTATAAACGGTTTACTAAAAAAATACATATACAACTTCATAATTTGTTTAGTTACGCAACTTATAAATTTTTAACCTATTCCTGAAATCTCTCAAATTTACCAGTTTTCTGTAAACTATAGCTTAACTCAGAAAGACCGAAATCCTAAGTAAGTTTTAGTTGTTAATCGATTATTACTTTTAAAAACTAAGTTAATCACCTCGTGTGCCAATACTTAGGTGTTGCAGACCACATCCTTCAGAACAGATCACAGTAGATCGAGAAGCAGGTTTCATTATGGTTTATATTAATCTGAGTATAAATTAATGTAGAAATTATTGGGCTATAATTTAGAATAGTTAATTTAATGGTCTATATTATTGAAGTGCCTATACAACTGTGTCGAAGGCATATACAAAACCCTATGAAGAAGAGTAATATAGTAAAGTAGACGAAACCAAATTATATGAGTAAAGTAAAGGATGGTATGAAATAAAAAAATAAATAAAACATCTTATATAGTACTGATGTTAAATGTGTAAAGGCTATTACAGGGTGAATCAATATGTGAACGATGGTGACGTCTGGAAATGATGTCCTCTCTGTGCATCTACTAAAACCGAATGTAATTATATGTTTATAACTATGTTTTAAAAATACGAGTTAAAATATGTTGAATGAAAAGATAAACCAGATCGAGTTTCTTGCCGGTTCTTCTCGATGACCGGCTTGTTTTCCGAACCGGTGGTAGCTTTGACGTTCATAAGCGCCTTCTCAGGGCCTAAACTGAATAAACTATTTTTGATTTCGATGCAGTATATAAAAAAAACACGATAGGCCTGCCAAAGTCATAAAACTCGAAGACGTAGTAATGAACGTTGTACAAAGACACGTGTAATATTCAGTTTTTTCGAAAAATATATGTAACGAAAGGTGGAGAGGATATTAAAATCAGAGATTTTTTTTTTCTCAGAATCCAGCGAGCCTTCAATGTCAAATTTGAGTAATAATTATTATATATAGTGATATTTGAATGATCTGAAAAATTGAAATACTAATTAAATGTGCTCAGAATCAAAGGCCGAAGAAGTCTATGAAATGAGTTTTTCAGAATAAGCGTACGTTCACTCATTTAAATTGGTAACACTCTTGACTAACAGTGAGGAAAGAGGCTTATAGGATTTAAATCCAGTGGCCTTAATAAATACAAAAAAACAAACAGTGAGAAATCTTGAATCTGAGCAATGTTTTATAGAAATGTGGATTTCTCGATATTTAAAATCACCTTTACATCATAAGCAAGCATGGTGACTAAACCATACTTTTCCTCAGAAAGAGGCCTTTATCTCAGCAGTGTGACTCTTAGAGATTGGCATTATTATCTTTATATCACATATTAATGCTAGTAATAGACATAATTAAGCACAGACTTATTTATATAGTTATCCATACGTCACTAGACATACATGATATGATAATAACTCAGTTGTAGAATATAAAGTAAGTTAATTAAATGTAACGTAGTATAATTAAATCGAATTATTTAACAGCCACGGGTTGCTAAGCATTAGATAGCATTTACAATGGAACGATATCAAAGGGGTGAAGGTTGTACCATAAACCGACATCGGAGTAGACATGAATTCAATTAGCGAGTAGGAGTGCGAAGCATGTAACACGCCACGCAGTACTTGGTGTCGTGCTGAAGCTTGCGGCTTCCTGCACCCACAGCACTTACGGTTCGGAAGCATGCACCAGCGTGAATTATAAGTTTCAGCGAATAATACGAGTAAAATGAAAACTAAAAAAGTTGAAGGTCATCATTGAAAAGTTATGAACATTATTTGTATATTACTTTTATAATATCTTTCGTAAACACCTTTAGTAGATTTAATTACAAATGGAGTTTATCTATCTTATCCACATTGGACTTAGTCTACTTACTGCTTAATTTTGTTTAAAAAACCCTTTAGTGTAATAATTTAGTTCAATAAAAAATGCAATTAAACACAACTCGTTTCTTAGGAGTTAATTGTGGGAGAGAAGATTAAACTTATTGTTTTGATTGGAGATAGATATAGTATCATGTGAACTATAATACATTCATGGTTGCTATTACTTTTTTGGAACAAAACAAAGTATGTACAAATATACTATAACATTTTTTCGATATAGTCGTAAGCTACATATAATTAAGATTAAACTCGTTTAGAATATTTGCCAGAAGCAATTAATTGTGATATTATAAATCCTGTTAGTGTGTCAAATAAATAAATACATACAACGTGCACATAAATTTTATTAAAAGCCTTTAGTATACCTGAAACTTATTTCTCCGCCTCGATGATTCAAAACGAGTTATTTTTTATTTTTTTTTAAATAAATTCGGCAAAATGACTGTACGATACCTGATGGTAAGTACGGTACAGTCCAAAAACAACGGCGACTGTCGGTGTTAAATACCAACGGCAGTCGTCGTCATCATGCCGACCTGCAAAAGTGCCTCTTCACGCCTCGTTTGAAGGACCCCATATCATAAGAGGGAGGGAACACACTAGTCGGGAGGCGATTCCACATCTTCACAGCACGACAAAGATAAGAATTTTCGAACTTCTTCGTTCTTGCCGAGAAGGTTTCTACTGTGAATCTGTGGAGCCGCGTACCCGCCCGTGTGGTTCTGAAGTGGAAAGGAGAAGATGGGATGAGGTTGAATAATTCTTCAGAACACTCGCTATGATACAGCCGATAAAACACGCTCAATGAGGCGATGTCTCTTCGTAACTGTAGCGGTTCAAGGTTGTTAGTGATGTCTGTATCATTCACAATGCGGACAGCCCGCCGCTGCAACCTATCTAGGGCATCGAGAAGGTATTGGGCGGAACCATCCCAGAGATGCGAACAGTATTCCATACACGGCCTAACTTGTGCCTTGTAAAGAAGGTTTAGCTGACCGGGCGTGAAAAACCGTCGCACTCTGTTCAGGATGCCCAATCTCTTAGATGTTGCGGAGATAACACTCACAACATGGTCCCTGAGGTTAAGGTCACAGCAGATATCGATCCCTAAGATACTTAAGCTGTCACTCTTTGCGAGCGAGTCATTCTGAAGAGTGAGGGGAGGAGAGAAAAAGGGGATTTTTTGCATGAGAACACGCAGACCTGTGTTTTCTTGGCATTGAACTCAACCAAGTTGCTTGCTCCCCATAGAGATAGGAGTTCCAAGGACTGATTGAGTTCAGTGACAAGATCAGCCCGCATTTTCTCAGTCTCGCCACGACCACTCGAGGGCTTACTGCTATACCCACCATGAATTGTGCTGTCATCAGCATAACAATGAATGCAACCGGAGGCTAACATATTGTTAATATGCATTAGAAACAGGGTTGGTGAAAGCACAGATCCCTGTGGAACTCCTGCATTAACTGACATGAACTGCGAACTGTGTCCATCGACAAGAACACGTATTCTGCGTTCATGCAGAAAGCTGGAGATCCATCTACACAGGTTGTCATGGAGACCGTATGCCTCCAGTTTGGATAGAAGACCTCGATGCCAAACCCTATCAAAAGCCTTTGCTATATCGAGGCTAATTGCCACGGATTCGCCATGTTTATCAATCGTTTCCCCCCAGCGATGCAGTACGTACGCTAGAAGATCACCCGTTGATCGTTTCGGACGAAATCCATATTGTCTATCATTAATTAAGGAGTGCTCTTCTAGGTATCGAATAAGTTGTATATTTATTATCCGTTCCATGACTTTGCATAACACTGAGGTTACGGCGATTGGGCGATAGTTGTTGGGGTCTGAACGGTCCCCTTTTTTGGGGATCGGTTGCACATTAGTCTCCTTCCAAACCTGGGGCACAATACCAGAAAAATAGGATAAGCGGTATAAGCGTGTTAGAATTGGGGACAACTCGGCTGCACATTTCTTATCGACCACAGGAGGGATACCATCAGGTCCACTGGCTTTTCGAACGTCAAGCGAAAGTAGCTCTTTCCGAACGTCACTTTGCTTTATACGGATTTCTGGCATTGCGACATCGCTTCTCGGTATCACTGGAGGTAGAGTGCTGCGATCATCGATTCTAGAATTAGCCGCGAAGATGTTGGCCAATAAAGTAGCTTTCTCACGCGGGTCGTGGGCAAGTGATCCATCTGTATACCTCAGTGGTGGCAGTGATGTTTGGCAGAAATTAGCTTGTATCGATTTGGCCAAACTCCAGTAGGCTCGACTGTTAGTCGGATGATCTACTAATTTCTGACCAATACGAGTAACTCGCTGGGCATCAGCTCTGACATAAGCTCTCTTACAGGACTTGGTGGCACGGTTGTAAGCTGCTTTGAGGTTTTTGATATTGGGATCCTTCTTTGCGCGACCCTTTATCCAAGCACGATATGTGGTCTGCTTGTGATTAACGGCATCAGCACATTCGTGGTTGAACCAGGGGCGTCCATACCGACTACTGCCGATTTCAGACGATGGAATGTAGTACTCCATTCCAACTCGTATTTCGTCAGCAATCCCTTCGGCAATCGCCGAAGGATCCTTACCATCAAATTGGCGCTGTTGCCATGGGATTGATGCAAAATAATCGCGCATGCCGTCCCAATCTGCAGACGAGTAGTGCCAGACTTTGCGCTTAATTCCAACATTAGATGGCGGCAAAGTGCGTGGCACAGATGTCACAACCAGGCAGTGGTCCGATGTGCCCAAAGGGGAAGCAACTGACACAGTATATCCTGTTGGATGGCTCGTTAACATAAGGTCCAATAGGGTGGGTGTATGACCTATAATGTCAGGGATCCGGGTGGGTTGGATTACTAATTGTTTTAGGTCATGACAAAGAGCGAATGCATGGGCAGTTCGTCCTGCATGGTCAGTCTTAGAGGAACCCAACCACAGTTCGTGGTGTGCATTAAAGTCCCCCAAGACTACCATTTCTGCAGTCGGAAATTGCGCCTGGACATCATCTATTGCCTTGCTAAGATAGTCAAACAACCGAGTAGTATCATCATCCCCTTTATGGGATCTGTATAGGCATACGTAGATGCGGCTTTGAGTACCAAGGTCCACGTGTACCCAAAGGACGGAAAAGGAAGGGTCCTCCATACAGCGCAGACGGTGACAACACACATCCGCCCGAAGAAAAGCACATACTCCTGCTTTAGCCTGAAAATTTTCTTCAAGTAGATATCCAGGGTAATGCAAATAAGAAGTATCGGCTGGACGGCGGATCTGTGTCTCCGTTAGGAAAACAATGGCAGGTCGGATGGTCTCGAGGTGTTGGTGGACGGCGTTAAGATTAGCGTGAAGTCCACGGATGTTAGTGAACTCCACTAAAAAGGCGGTGGTGGGGTTATGCACCACTGTTGTACTTGCAATTGTTCTGTGTACTGACATGTAGGTTAATTATATATTAGGAAGTAAGGAGAAAAGGCGTGAAGATGAAGGAGCTTTCATTGCTGTAGGAAGTAGGTTGGATTGAATTTTCGGTAAATGTTAAAGGGGGATCGGACTGATCAGCCGGACGGAAGGGCTCCCGTACCCCCCCGAGGTAGGCCGCCGGGACCCCAAAATCCGGTCACCAACCGGCACGACGGTCCTACTCAAGATTATGCGCGGCATGGTGGGGCAGCCTCTTATGGTGGTTAGTCATAATTGGGCCCCTGTACTATACCGCGGGCGGCCAGCGGAAAAACCGTTTCTACAGGTCTCCCTGGCCGGCCGATCAATGTATCCCCCCAAACAATGAACCCTAAGGAATCCTCCCAACCGGCTCTACCACCACGAAAGCCCCTCAGCAGCTGGATATACACAGGCTGACCCCGGAACGTGACACGCCTAAGCGTGCCACTATGGCGGGTGTTACACCAAGTGTATGGTGGTCGCGATCCAGTCGGACACTAATTCGTGTCCTACCACGTTATGGTCTTTGCGATGAGTGTTTGGTTTCTTTTCTGTCAAATCCGGTTTCTCTATGGTCACCAACTTGAAGTTTGGATAGATCTTTTTCAATCAGACCGTTCCAGCAATCTATGGTCAACCATATGGATAATCTAAACAGGTTCTTATTCTGTGTGTTTTCCTTATACCGACGGTGAGTGGTCCTTTACAAATTTATTGATGTCATCGTTTTTATTTAGGTTTTAGATCCGAACCCATCATATTACGGGCCACTTCTTTTATGTACTAAAAGTGTTTTTTATTTTGTGAAGGTCAGAGTTGGAAAACCTTATTAAAATTTACAAACTAATTAGGTTTCACATTTGGTCAGCTTTTATAATTTTCACACGTAATTATGGTTTTATAATTTTTTCCGTGTAAGTAATTAATTTACCGAATCGAATACATTAATTACTTTAATTTTATCTCCATTCATTTTCCCAATTTAACTAAACGCTACAAGCTTATGTCTCGTCTGGGAGGGAAACTAAATCCGCCTCCAAATTACCTGAGTGACATAGCACTGGTTTCCATTCAATGTAGTATACTAAATAACGTTTTTGTCTAGTGTTAATCTAGCACCAATATCTTGTCTGGCATTTAATTTAAAAGTATATTTATCACCAACCTTTAATTCCAAAACGAAACAAATATTCAATGAGTTTTTTGATTTATATATAGATTTCAGGTATTTGATCGGAATTTCACCTGATAAATGCTACAGACTAGATCCTAGTGAGACCCGTTTCTCAATTGCAGCTACTGGAACACAGCTAAAGGTGCTTGACTACTTATTTCTAACTCAGGTATGGTAACTACCACTATGCTATAGTATCATGACAATATTGTCCTACATTAAGGGTTCAGGCTCGTTTTAGAAATCCGAACTTGTCCGATCGACGCCGCCACGACCCACCTCGGCAGCGGTTCAAGTCAAGGTTTGATCCCTCTTAATGGAGCCCTCGAGCACGCTGCTAGCACGTTTCAGTGACTCGGAATATTTTCACTCACTAGCTTAACAGACACAACACAGATTACCCCACATACGTGTACACATAGGTAGGTACACATATGATGGTTTTATTTTTCCCTTGTTTTTCGAACTTGGTTAGTTTACTTTAGCCAAATGGACAAATACAAAATACATGTTTGAGTTCGTAAGGCACACATGCTGGTACCTACAAGTGTGTTCTTCACTCATTCATACATATATTATTAGCTTAGATAGATTCGCATTGTTGCATTCAATGCAACAGCCCAAACCGAGGCTCAGTGACTTTGGTACCCTTGAGCTTGTTGCTAAGCGGCCGAGCGCCGTAAACGCTCGCTTTGTTAATCCGATGAAGCTGCGTAGGCCCATTAGACCAACAGCGTATAGTCAATTCGAAAAAAAAAAATCGATCGACGTAGTTTTTTAACACAGAACTATTACTTAATGATGCATAACGTATAATGAATCCTACATTTATGTATAGGTATTATTTTCTATCAAGTTCCGATATCTAAACAAATCTTAGAGTTGGATTATTCGAATATAGAATCAAAAATCAAAATCAAAAATACTTTATTCAATTTAGGCCCTAAGAAGGCGCTTATGAACGTCAAAACTACCACCGGTTCGGAATACATCCCAGTCATCGAGAAGAACCGGCAAGAAACTCGATCGGGTTTATCTTTTTAACATATACTTATATAATTAAAATTCATTATAAATTACAATCGATTTTAGTGGATGCACAGAGAGGGGTCAATTCCAGATATCGCCATCGTTCACATATTGATCCACTCTATAATAACCCTTTGACACCAAAACCCGCTTAACATGGCACTTAAACTTATAGTCTGGCAAATCAGTAATATGCTTTGGGACTTTGTTATAAAACCTAACACTATTACCTAAAAAACTGTTACTGGTTTTACTGAGTCTAAAGATATGGATTATTCGAATAATGTCATAGAGATGTATTATTCGAATAATGTCAATATTATATTTTAAAAAAACAATTTATTACGGTTTCATTTTATTTGTTTATTTTGAGATGTTATATATGAGATATAAAATTGTGTACCTAAAAGGGATATGGTTACAGAAAACTTGAGTGCTTGGTTAAGTATTACTGCAACAGTGATAACGGTGTTAATTAAGGTCTAGAAGAAATTACTTAAAATGTACGTGTATCTGAAAATATAAAAGAAATCTGAATCATGATAATAAAGAATTATTAACGTTGTGCATATAATTTGGAAAGTTAGTTCACATAATTAAATTACACAGGATCAGACATATACTAAGCAACTTACATACTGTATACATATTTATCTATATTATATTCAGTCGTGCGCACTCATTAATTCAAAACGACGGTGTAATAGACAAGGACGTGAGGAATAGGATAAATGCAGAGTAGATGAATTGGCGAAAGATGTCTGATTTGTGGTGTAATAAGAATGGATAAGATTAAGAATGTGTATATCAGAGGAAGTTTACAAAAAGGCCACCAGAGATAGAGAAGTTGAGGAGTAAGAGATGAAAGTCATGTAATAAGAAAAGTTTTGAGTTTGAAAGTGGATGTACATAGGAGTTGAGGAAGACCAAAAAAGGTGTGGATGGATTGTGTGAAAAATGATATGTGTAAATAATGCGTGAATACTGAGACGACATCTGACAGAAGAGAGTGGAAAAGGAAAACATGTTGTGCCGACCCTACTTAGGTGGGATAAGGGTAAGATAATGACACACTCATATACCACTATAATTTATTTGTAATGTATTTACAATGTCGTTATAGTTCTTATACAAAAATAATTTCTGTTACAAAATAACCTTTAATATCGTATTATGGAATTCACATTTTAACTTCAGAAATTTCAAATAAAATAGAATCTTCATACAAGAATAATATTCATTTGAAACTTTCAGTTATCTTTTAAAATATAGTTTAAATATTTATCTACAGTCTACGTCGGGAATACTCTTTATTTAAATATCATTTTATACTCACTAATTTGTAATTTCCAAGATTGATATAATGATAACTCAAGAACTTATCAAAAGGTACGATTACATAGCTTCTGATAATTTTCTTATAAATTGTTACTACTTTTTAAAGTCCCAACGCGATAACGTTAATCTTTAAGCAATTTAAACAATTAATAAACATTTGTAAGAACAACATTTTTCTTTTTCTTCAGTTTTATACTATTGAAATATTAATGTACCTACTGCTGCCAAAATGTCATCATAACTTTTTGATAGTTAATCAAACAATGAATTGACAAAATTATAAGGTGTTTTATTCGAATCTATTATCAACCAAATTACTTGGAAAACTATAACCACGAGTTTTAGAACAATAAATGTTATATATATAGAATAATGAAATTTTGAGAAAAAAAAAGCACAACACAACGAAATTGGTGAAATATAAAATTCAGTGACGTAAATAAACATTATTTGTATCTCTTATTCGTTTAATCAATATTGAATAATTACATTACATTTATGTTGCTTTTTTACCATTACTTCGTACATTATTACATTTATAAATCGAATTTCCAGCCGCCTCTGTCGTCTATCCGACGTATTCAGTTAAATAGAAGTGAAAGAGCGTTACACCATTACTTACCTGTCGCCTTTGATAAGTCAAGCTCAATACTCCACAACAGTGACGGACTGTTTCGAAATCCCAAACAATCTCTTGCACTTTGCAAATTAATTATTGGAAAACCAAACTTGACTATTCTCCTGGCTGTTAGTTTCGCTTCTGAAGCAATCACTCTACATTGTTAGGGACGGGTTCTACGAATGTGTTCGGCTATGTTTGGAACGGAGTAATATCTTGAGATGCATTTGAGTTCGTATGTTGAACGAGTGTTGTTGACATTTCTATTTCCGTGTAATTATGCATTATTAACATTATACGTGCTTTCTGAATGATTTCGATATCAGTTTTTTTAGTTAAGTTCCATTTAAGTTCGTTTGTAAGATATAATATCGAATTTTAAAAAATTATATGTAGTTCGACATATAATAAGTTATAAAAAAATAAAAATTAATTATTATTGTTTGATTCAATTACTCCCTTTATATGTAATCGATACTAAATTTAACGTGTTTCTCTGGTAATGGAATTCTGTTCGGGTCAGTAACTCAGTAAGTCATGTGAGAGCTTACCGCTAGTAGTACAAATAACTATTCCAATAACGAAGGTATGCCACGATGTTTAATAGATACTTAGTTTGATAAAAAATTATGTAAATCTTAAAGTGTAATAATTTTCTACTTCCAATAACTAAATCTTACTTTATTGAGTATATTTTGCCTTTTTATTTTTGTCTCTCTCTATTCATAACTGTCAATTATTTTTATTTTCAAATATAGTAACTTCCTTTAAAGTGTTACGGTAAAAAAAAAAAATCAGACCCAAACCAGAGAAATCATTCATGGCAGGTGGTATGTGATTCGTAATTAAAATATAGTTAAAACGACGAGGACGTCCTGTGTAATCGGACCTTGCTCCAACGCAATTACGTGCAATATAATATAATATAATAATTGCAATATAATAATATAGTAAAAAATAAAAATAAATAAATACTTCGATTAATTAAATATTTAATTTCATAGTCCTTTTTTCGGTATACTTTATGCATATAAAACGTTAATTTCATATGCAAGGACCTAATAATATTAATATGGTAGCTTTATATAATATAAATTTATTTATACGTTCAGAGAAGTTTGTTTTCTTGTCATGAAACAGTGGGGCAAGCGGTGAGGCGCTCATGTTTTTCCTCTGTATATAAAATATGTTGTAAACATAATAAAGGACGCAGATGAAGTCGCTGGTATCGATTAGTTTAAAATAAAATGTTAAGTTGATCGATACTTTAATGTCTTTTAGCGAAATTTTAACACACCCTTATTTTAATAATGACGAAAATACTATTCACTAACCGCGCTCATATACAAAGCCTACAACAACACGCTGAAAGCTTTCAACCAGTTAAGCAGTTTGTGTTTTAATAACAATTGTGAAGATAAAAGCGGATCCAGTTTTAGTTCTAGTTTCTATTGTCCGTTAATGTAACGTCAAAACTCGCCACCTTCCAACTTGCTTTAAGGTCATTAGATATTCTGAGACCGGGGTGCCGCGGCCGCCCTCCTATTCATTCATTCCACCACGTTTGTAAACTTTTGTTTTCTGATGACAGGTAACATTTAGGAACGCCTCGTTTTATAATAATTAAAGAGAAGGTAATGCCATAAACCTATGAGATTTAACTTTTCTTTATATCATTATGGCAAGTTTGCAGAATGGCAGCGCCGGATTAACCCGTAACGGTGCCCCTGGGCATTGCAAAAATGACGCCCCATTATCGAAATGTTGCATAAAATTAATAAAGTTTCGATATACAATATTTAGCAATTTGCGAATTATATGATTTAAAGATTTTAAATTTTTTATTTAATATAAGATTAATAACTGTAATCGCATAAATTATGTTAAAAATGCAAGAAAAAAAAAAGGATTTTCAATTTTTCGAAAAATGTACTATTTTTTTTATTATTCAGATTTTAGTATAATAGCTAAACCATTTTAGAGAACGCGAACTTTTTTTTCAGGGCCTGAATTTTGCCACCTTTGAAAATTTAGCCCTGAGTAAATGCCCTAATGTAAATAGGGTTGTACAGCGCTGTCAAAAAATCAAAATCAAAAATACTTTATTCAGTTTAGGCCCTGAGAATGCGCTTATGAATGTCAAAGTTACCACCGGTTCGGAAAACAACCCAGTTTTCGTGAAGAACCAGCAAGAAACTCGATCTGGTTTATTTATTCATCAAACATATTATAACTCATATTTTTAAAACACAATTCAAAATATAGATACATATAATTATATTCGGTTTTAGTGGATGCACAGAGACGGCGTCATTTCCAGACGTCACCATCGTTCACATATTGATCCACCCTGTAATAATCTTTAGACATTAAAACCTGCTTGACATAGTGCTTGAACTTGGTATCCGGCAAAACGGGAACGTTGGAAACTCTTCTGCTGAAAATTATATTCAACTAAGTTGCGACCAACATAGTTGAAGCATGTTTAGCCGTGCCACGTTCCGCAATCAGCCGGTTTATCCAGTATTCAAACGGAATAACGGGCTGTCTGTATTTGACTGGCCCGTAACTATAATTTATATCATATGTTGATATCCGTCACAGCGACTATCTTTTAATATTTGTCACGTATTGGGGTTAATCACTATGTATTTATGTAACGAGTGGCTTTAGAGCCCGGCATGACATTAGCTACTGGCGATTAGTTATAAATCTCGGACCACGAATGATAGCCACATTCGACTGGCTCACAACTAGTAAAATTATGTTGATCCAACCTTTAACGTACGAAGATAGGCGATTATTTTGGGTTTCTATAAACTCTGCACATATCTTTATTGCAGACTAGAAACAGTAATCCCATAAATATGATACATTCAAAATAACTAGCTACGTCTGGGAATGCGCCGACTATTCATTCGGTGACAGATGTTTGTAATATTCAGTGAAATGTCAGTGATTTCGCATTTACACTTGTTTTATATATAAACAATTCATAAGTGTTGTTAATAGGTAGTCGGTTCCTTCAAGTTGAAAAAGAGTAAAAACCATTCTTGATTTTAAGCTTTACAATGTAATGGAAGATTAATTTTGATATAACAACGTTAGAACCCGTGCAAAGTTTCACTGAGGAAGCACCAACGCCTTACCTACAGCAAAGCAGCAATGTTCGTGCTACTGCTGTGTTCTAGTTCGAAGGGCACGGTCGTCAACAAGTACTGGCACACAAGGCGTTTCAACTCGTCCTCGAGAATAGCAACCCAATATGAAGTCTTTTCGTGGTTGATTGTGTATAGCATTCGGTTGCAGTGATTAGGTAGGTAGGTGGTAGAGCTACGCTGAAACTATTACTGGTTTCAGAATGAATGGGTCGGCTCGCCAGGGGTAGTACCACCCTCTCACAGAAAGCCGACGTGAAGTAACAGTGGTTGCACTGTTGCGTTTCGTTCGGCCAGTGAGCGCCGGAGGCCCACATATATTAAAAGGCCGGCAACGTACTTGCGACTCCCCTGGTGTTGCTAGTGTCTATGGACGGCGGTGATCACTTACCATCAAGTGACCCACCTGTTCGTTTGCCCCCTATAATATAAACAAAAAAAAAAAAAAAAGATTACATAACTATTCCTAATAACAAGACAGACTACATGCCGTGTAGTCCGGTGAAACTGTAGAGGCCTTGCCAGGTCAACAGTGTAGACAGTTAGAAAAAAAAGACTACATGCCCGTTTATTATTTAGAAATTCTTGACAGCGGGACATTAGGTTTGTGGTTTGTAGAAGGAAATAGCTAATTCACGTCAAATGTATGATAAAGTAGTTATGATAAATAATACAAATGAGAATAAAAAAACGAGGAGTGGAAATATACAGATGTTAAGGACTTTATGTTAAAGCGATACATTTAAATAGACAAAAATTGCAATATATATTTATATCAAGTTTTGATCAGATTTTACTTACATTCAGATAACAATACTGATATTAAAACAAGGTCACATATAGGGAATACAATAACACAAACAGCCTACGAAAAAGTGAACACTGTATCATAACGGTACCCTTGTGCCGAATTATCTATACAGCAGACAATAAATCTTTTTAGAATAGACAAAAAAATATATGAAAGAAGAAGCAAATCCTTTATTTTTATATCCTTTTGTATTATTACTAATTTGTATTATAATGAAGCCTACACGTATTGGGCCACCAATGGAAGATTAAGCAGTGAAATATAGAAAAGCAAAATTAAAATTAACTATCTGGATGGTGTCAGTTAAATAGTGTAAGTAATGTTATCTGTGGCTTCAATTACGTCGCAGATTCATGGAACAGGTATTGAGACTTAGTCTGGATGAAATACAATACTTTAAGCTCTTTACTAACCTACTGTAGTTAGGATAGTTTAATTTAGCCGAACTGACAGATACAAAATACATGTTTGAGTTCGTGAGGCATACGAGTACATAGTGGTACACATGTGTGACTCACTAACTCTTATATGTGTGGGTAGCTTAGGTAGTTAAGCTTAGTAAGAGTTGTGTTGTTGCATCCAAGGCAAAAGCCCAAGCCGAGATTCAGCTACTGTGGCACCATTGAGCTTGTTGCAAAGTGACTTAGCCCCTTAAGCGCTCGGCCCATTAGTCCGGTAAAGCTGTGAAGGCTCGCCACCAATAGCGTTAGTATGTTCGAAAAAAAAAAGTTGTAGCTAGGGAGGGAAATATACGAAGAAGTATGTTGTGCTTTTATTAATCGACTAAAATACGAGGGCATTCTCAATTCGGTTGTATTCTAATTGTTTTTGTATTTTTTAATGTCTGTTAACTCAGAACTTGGTCATTTGTAAACCGATTTGGAAAATTCTTTTTTACTCAAAGAAGGATATTTTCAAAGTAGTCATATATACATTAATATATATTAACTTCATTATCATGGGACCTTACCTTGAACCCTCAAAATCGAATTCGAAATGCATATTTATTGCGATATTTATAGGTTTATGAAAATCCAAAATCTGCGTTTTTTTGAGTAAATGTTTTTGAAGTCAGTTTTTTTTATGTTAAGAATTTCATAAAAATGGATTATGGTTAAAAACTACCCAATATAGTATATAAAATAACAAAGTAAGTTTATTGTGTTTCCTTTTATCAAGAAGTACCGAATAGATACTCTGTCCACCTGATCTTAAATTGTCATTGTATTCTATAGCTATAGCTTACTTCAATAGAGCAGTATTAAGGCCAAATATACTAAGCCACTAATGTAGAAGAATGAGCTGGAACCAGTCATGTATGAAGATATATTGCCGGTCACACTCTTCAGATCTCGGGGACAGAAATAAAAGTACTGGTGCACTTCGGTACTAATATATATGACGATGATAATTCTATATGGTTCCACTATTAAAGCTAACAACAACAAAAAAGCTAACAAACTACTTTCATTCTCTTCTCGTATTCATACAATAGCGCAGATACGTACAAAATTTTATACAAATGAATATACAAAGTAAAGAATCAAAGTGGCCCGATGTTGATGGCAGTGAAAATATAAAATGCAGATAGCCCCTTGAGCGAACGATCGTTGTTGCACAATAGAGAGTTTTACTGTTCATTTTATTTTCAACAACATAAACGGCACGGACTCCAGAACGTACTGTATGTTTACTTTTCTAGTTCCTACTTTGAATCAATAATTCGATTTAAAGGATATTCATAATACAAAGTATAGTGACGTGAACTGAGGTGAAAAACTTTTTATCTTTATTATGAACACACTGTCATTTAATCTTCTTCTTCTATCTGCTATTTTACATATATAAAACATACAGTTCTTCACAATCACGTTTAAACTACTGAATGTATCGGCATTGGACTATGCTATACTATACTAAAACACTACGAATGAATCCAAAAGAGAGAAGAGAGAGAATTCAAAAATTGTCTTATTGCATTTGGAGGAACGCAATAAAAAAGTCGTATATGATTTTGTTATAGTCAATTGCCTTGTAAGCATTTGATAAGCTTTAAATGAAAAAGAAAGATAAAAACAAATTAAATAATGTGACCTTTTGACATAAAACTATCTGCTGTAATACATCCATTTTGTTTAGTTAATCTAATACAAGCAAATATAAATACATTATATACATACACAGATATATATATTTAACACCAAAATACGGAACTAATAATTACGCTCATCATACAAAATTCAGTCATGTGCGGGAATCAAAATCGCGACCGCTCTCGGCTGTTCAGTCGCTGAATTTTCAACCATTGTTCCAAAAGACCTGGCCACTTTATCCAGTTTCGCTCTAAACTTGCAACAGCGTTCCATCTAATTACCCATCGTTGCTTTTTAGAAATATTTCTGTTGAAAATTATTTAATGAATAAGCTGATCTCAACTTTCGAATATTTTCTGTATAATTAGAATATTATATTCATGTATAAGAACCTATTATATATCATATGTATTCTATTTCCTCTCCATATTCATAACTGCTTTTATATTGTGTTAAAATGATTCGTTGCTTAAATCAAATGAATACATAGGTAAATTAATATTGTGAATATTCCCGGAGCCCCTAATTTAAAAGTGTTATTTTGATTTAATTAATTCTTGTCCGTGTTCAAGGTTTTGTCCGTTTCGGACTGTTGTTAAAGGCCTTTGTAGGTTTGCCCTTTTTAATTCAGTTTTTAGCTTTTCTCTCGCAGTCTATCTGAACTAAATGTGAATGTAGAAATTCTAAATCTCTATATCACCGGATAGAAATACCGTCGCAATATCCTTTCTCTTGTATCTTGGTAATGCAATGTAGTACTTACTATGTTTGTGGAGTGTTTTTATATAATTTGACTGTAAATAATGCAATCGAGAGGATTGTAAAACAAATGGTCTAATTGTTATAATTTGAAGTTGCTTAATGAATCCGTTTTCTTAAGAGTAGCATAATTAGCATAGAGTACTTCCAAGGGCAATTATAATTAATGAATTACTTATCTAATAATAAGAATACTATAAAATGAAAAAGACCTAATTTTTTGTTTTTATTGAATAAACTCATAATTCTTCCACCAATAAAATGTAACTTTATCCGCGAATAATATGGGATGTATTTTATTTTAAAAATGTACATTTACGCGAGCGAAGCTAAAAGCAAAACCTAGTACTCTACATAGCAATAATACAAACTCAGAATATCTGCTTGCAGCTCATTTCTCATGATTAAACACATGTGTATATCTATAACCTAATAATTATTGTACATATATCAAAATTTATTTATTTATTTAGTAGCAGCTAAAGTTGTTGCAACTAAATATGTTGGAATGTGAACGCAACCCTGTCAAATTGTGTGTTGCTGTCTGGCAACACTTCCTGTAACTTGTCATCTGTTAGCTTCCTCTCTGTTAATATACGTCATTCCGATCTCGCACCGTGTTTTCTTGTCTCCTAGCTAGCTAATCGCATCGTTCATATTTACCAACAGTTTGCTAACAAAATAAATAAATTCAATACATTTTTCATATATATTTATGAACAGCTATTGTTATTTCTCTTGATAATTGTATTGTTGTTTCACGTAAATTACTTCTTTTACCTTTGTTCTTTTTACATTTATGTGATTTGTATTTTTTTTTATTGAAATTGTAATTTTCTTACTAGGTACTACTGCTTTCATCTTACAAACATTCTTACCTAGCTAAAATTACTTATTTAAATGACGTTATTTGTTATTAAATTGTACCACAACTCTTAGTCCCATCACGGAAATTCTTTTGAATATGAATAGGACTACATTCCTAGTCCACTTTGTCCAAACTGTGTCGTATCAGATAATTTAAAACTACATTACTTGCAGCGAACCGCTGTCAAAACACTAAGTGCTTTACAGAGTATTGACGTATATTTACTCTCCCAATTACAATTAACAATGACGTTTTATGCACCGAAATTTTTCAATAGCCACTAATAAATAAAACAATAAAGACAAGAAAATTAAATTACATTAATATTTATTGCGATTCCATACATTTAAGTTACTTAAATTTACTTATATAAACATGATTATTCTATTAAATTTGAATACGCCATTTTTTGACAGTGTTGCCATTATTATTACGCAATTTTTGCCATGGATAATTCACTAGTGTTATTAACATTCATGTATTAATCTATGCATATATTAGTTGAAATTACATGCACAAGAATCTGATTAATATTTTATGTTGAAGCCGAAAAGTGATCACTGGAATTTTACTGTACCTGAACATAAAACTGTTAAGATTAGTTTCGTTAGGTTCATCTCAACTAATACTTAGTTGACAGTTTTTAATCAGAATCCTGTGATAATCGTATAAATGAGCTGCACCTAAAACTATTCATCAGAACATTATAAAGAAATTCATAAGGAGAAAACAATTCCCATCACCTCATCGATCTCGTATAAATGGTAAGTAGCACCGTATAAATCTCAGTAAACTTATAGTGCTACATACTTAGCAAAAGACAGAGCATTTAGTGAATTTGGTAAAATCAAAATACCAGCTGTTCTGGATACAATCACAATTTGGTGGTTCTATTTTTTTAAACATACATCTACAAGATCTAACAAATAGGTATGACTATATTTAAAGTTCACAAGGAACAAGTTAGTGAACATTTTATCGAACTAGCTTTCGATCGTGGGATCGCTCGCATTAAGGTAGATCGGATCTGTTCTTCGGGAATAGTATATTTTTTGGGATGTAAGTACCCTATGTCCTTTCCTGTACCCATTTCTGTTTCTGTAACATATATGCAAAATTTCATGATCATTGGTTGAGAACTTAAGGTGTAAAAGCCTAACGAATAAACAATACACTCATTTTTTTTTTCGAACTGACCTACACTGTTGGCCTTGCAGGGCCTCTACAGTTCCACCGGTTTTGCATTTATAATATTAGTATAGTTATACCACTATAATAATTGAACATTAATATGTCACCGGTTATGCCTGAATGACCAATGACAGAGAAGTTAATATTGCAATAATTTATACCTTATGAAATAACTTTTAACAATAAAGGTGTAAGCGAAGTGGATCAAATAAGAAACACCCACACTTATTCCAATTCTTCACGGTGCCGCTCGTCTGATTTTTTCCAATACATTGAACTGATATAAAACGGTAAAAGTATGTCAGGAGGTAAAATTTATTCAATAATACAGAAGACAGGATTAACGGGGCTTGATAACGGTTCGCTTGAGCCGAACTCATCTATACAGCTATTGCTTTTTTGAGCCTCCGAATTTCACAGACTAGGCACGTCGAGAGGATACAAAATCTCTTTATATCGCTATTATGTCACGGATAAAGAAATTAATTTCGACCGGGCACGTACTCTAAGAACCTAATCAAAGTAATCAAGATACCGGTGAAACTTAACGTTCGGGAGTTTCGATGCTGAACGACAAATGACTAAGTTAAAGCGACTATCCGGAGTCTGTTGAAGGAAACTCGCCGGGAAACGTGTTTGTTCTTTAAATTATGTAGGGCTTGCCGTTGGTACACCACTCTGTGTACTGTTGCGCTTGTTAGATTGCTCCTCGTACAAGTTTTAGACCTGTTTAAGATTCGACGTTGCGGTCTGCATACGATTTCTACTTCTAACAAGGATCTGCTCGTAAATGTTTTGCATACGATATTGTTTTTTTTATTATATCACGACATAGTGACCCTACTGTACCTGATAGTAAGTGCAGTGTAAACAAAAAAACAATGATAAAATAAAAAACAGTTGTGTCGTATATATTATCATGAATATGGCGGTCTACCTCTCCGCTTAGTTCCTGGACATTTATTGATCCCGGAACGCGGACACACCTGAAAGTACCATTATGATGAGTGTTACACTTACTGTACGATGTCGCCGTCTAGTCGAAGAGAACTACCATGTTTCTGAATATAAAGTGTATTGAAAGTACCAATTTTTATATTTAATTATAACAAAATTGTACTTATACATCTATTATCATCTTAGTACATATGAAAGCGTAAGAAATATTTCTATTAAAACCTTTAACAGCAAATCGTTTTATGTATTGACAATAGATTGAAAATTTCGAACTCCAATACATATAAAATTCAATACGGTAGTTTATCGCGCGCGATCCGTTGAATAAACAATATGAAAGCAGGAAATATACTGCCTCGACTACTCATGCGATACACACGTTACATAAACACCCATCTGTATATACAAAGTAAAGAAACAAAGTGCCCGCGCCGTTGATGGCGTCGAAAGCATAAAATGCAGAGTAGCCGCTCCAGTGAGCGATAGCTCTTGCACAATACAGAATTTTGTTGTATCTTTTGTAGAAAAGAGAAACGATACGTCATCGGGAGAGACAGTTTAGTTAACAAAACAATTCCTTTTCGAATAATTGAAGAGACATTGATATGCAGCTCATAATATTATATTACATTAATAATTGTACATTAAGAAGTTGATGATTTGCAATATATTCCTGCAAAAGCATACTTAGTGACTACATGTATACAGCAGCATCACGCACATTTATAAAAAAAAAATATATAAGTAAGCTTAAATACATTTTGGAAAACACACGATTGTTACGTAGATAGCCGACCACACGGCTAAACCATGCAACACAATGTGGTACTTCAATCACATAGGCATTCACAATTTTGTCGTTATAGGAACGGGCGATTCTTGACGCATGGCCAACACGCTCTTAACCTCCGATACTCTCATCTGCCCCACGAGGCCCATTTACCTGTAGTATTAAATTCTCGCTTAATATACATTCTGAAAGACACTTTCTATGGTAATTACTCCATTCCTAAGGGTTGCAGTGTGATATTAGGTAACATCCATGGGCCCATCTTCCCATAGCACAGATCTGGTGGACGGAGGAGACGACCGGTCTCTACACGGTCGCCTTCTGACAAGGTCGGGGCCCGGTGGCGCTTTTTGACGCCGGGCCAACCGCTGAGGCCGTACGATGAGTGTTCAAGAGAATTTGTGCCGCCCCAATAAAAACGGCGGATGTACGCCGTAAGGTTTTAGTGAGTACGAGTCTCACACTACTCACCCTCTCCCCTGGGAGGGTGGCGTGCCTATGATGGATTTCCCCACAAAGAAAAGCTGTAGGTTCACTAGAAAGTGGTCAAGGAGTGACGTGGTACTTGTATCTCGGTTTGCAGGGGATGGAATTACAGGCAAGAATACCTCCCGCTGGAGATGTCTTAGCCTACCTCCTAGGGCCGTCAATAGAAAACCATGTTAAAAAGTTACGGAGGGGCGCTTTCGGGCGATGGGAAGAATCTTGGTAAAAAGTTACCGTGGAAAAACCTCGTTAAAATGTTACTATTGGAGGAGGCGTCTCTTTCATTGTCAGGCCGGATCAAGATGGCAAAGGGCTGGGAACCTGACTGGTTCGGTGGACGGGTACGCAGTTTGACTGGGTTGTCTCGGTCAGTAGGCGGCCTGTCTTTTGCACGGGGCATTGACACCGAGTGTCATGGTGAATGCCTTGCTCGATTCCGTGGAACTGCATTAGCGGAGCATACGGTACATGGTGGTTTTTTTATTCAGTAAATGTCTCAAATAGAAAGGTCTGCTCCCCAGACTAAGTGGATGTCCTATGTAGGATTTCTTCCCACTTAAAAAAAAGATCACCAGCAAGAAACATGGAATAATGAAATTTACGAAATTTGACTATATTTGAGTATACTTTACTTGACTTGACTATACTTTACTTCCTATTATTTTAGATAAACCAGTTTCCTCTCTTAATAACATGTATGAAGTTCCGCAGAACAAATTAAGTAGTGTTGACGAACAAACACTAAGAAACTTTATTAATATTTGCTAACGACAGTATAATTTGTCATTTATTAATTAATTTCATAACATCATAACAACTACAAATTAAAATCGAATACAGGCAGCTTATTATTAAATAAGAGAACTAACAATTAAAACTACCAGACAGATTTACCTGTATGAGCTTTTATAGTTACTTATACGTGTGTGATAGAACGTGACAAATTCAGATGAAAACGCACGTAGACAATTAACCCTTAGCTGACATCTGCAGTTATACATGGAGCAAGTGGAAATAAAACGGACCCAAATAAACAGAAGGCCTCTCTCTTCCTTACTTTTACTCATTCCCCGGTGAAAAGTAATTGGGTAATAAAACAAAAACCCATTTTAGTCAAAAAGAAAGAATTTATGTTTAAAAATAAAGTCCTATTTGTAGTGGTGTAGGAGAATATTAAATTAAAGAAGCACGTATGTTAGCCAAAAAATTAAAGGAATTGGGTAAAAACCAGCGACATAAATCTTCCGAGCGTCTAATTACAGGGATTCGGGTCTCTCCGCTCTTTTTTGAGCAAACTTATGGCGGTTATGCGTCATAACGTTATTATGAAAAAATAGCGGCGCATCCCACGGACTTGTTGCAAGGATTATGAAACGGCTAAGTTATTATAATATTTCCTCATACAAATTTTCCACAAATTCCAGTGAAATTAGCTTTTTTATTTTATACGAAGCCGAAGACACTAGTAGTGCGGTTATAGGAGATGGTTTTATTGAGAATAATTTTATAATTAATATTCTTATTGTTTCTCTGATTATACACAACACACATATTTAAGACGATTATTTATACTACCATGAGTGTATTTCATAGTTACAACTTGAGTATGTTTTATATATTTATTTATTATTTAGTGTTTGATCGCAATTTCGCCTTCTCGTATTCTTAGAAGGGGACTGTCTCTTACGTGTAGCTGCCAGAACAAGTCTATTAAATTAATCTATTAAAAAATGTATACGTATGTAGGTCAAAAGGAAACATCGTATCTTTACCAATCCTTATCCTTACTTATTTATAAATAAAAATGTGAGATTGTTTGTTTGTTACTTTTCAAGGCCTTAAATACTCGACCAAAGGATAAATCAAATCTTTATTAGCATGAACAAAGCCGCGAGCTAAGGCTAGTAATTAAATAACCTATATATCTGTAGAGGTTTCCAAATTATAAAAAGGTAGGATTCTAACAATGATAACAACTCTCTCTCTCTCTCTGTTAAAGTAATACATTCGTTCGTGCCGGTACAGTTCTCGTACATCGGATACAGTTTTATATTAGCTTTATAGTGTGCAGGAGCTGCGCAACGAAGCGGCTCACTTGAGCCCGGTCTGCACTGTGTGTTCTACTGGAGAGCCCTCGTACTGGGAGAAAAATAAACTGAGCAAATACTAGTCGACAACTTTGCCATAGAAAGTAATTATTTTCAATGGAAAGCTGTAATATGGGTAAAGTTTAAATAGTTCTGTTCATTCGTGAATATTGTTCAAATAACATTATTTAATTCTTGTCGTAGATCGATGTATAAAATTAAATTAAAACCGAATATGATTTGATTATGCAGGTAATGAAAAAGCGAGTATCCTTTACCTAAAATTTTGTATGGAAACAGTATAAAGACTACACTACAGCTAACTATCGACCCGTCCCGGCTTCGGGCCGGTGCAATATACTAATGGAGCATCATGAGTATCCAAACGTCTTTTGGCACTTTTCCATTCATAGATCATCGAAGTCAAAGAAGCTTCGTAAGACTCTTAAAATAAACACTTTTTTTTTTGTTGCGCTTAATTTTAAATTCGTGACAGTTTGGAAGATATTTGTTGTAATGATAACCTAAAAAGGTATTTTTAACTTACCTTAAATGACCAACGTAGTTAAAATACTTAATAGGATTATAATAAATACTATATTGGTCAAAATACTAATTTACAAATAACCATTTATCCTTACAACTATTTGTTTCGGAACGAAACGTCCAATGACAAGCGAGCGACCTGAAGTTGCATACGCATAAACGTCACTCAAGAACTAGATTCGAATCGCACTCAAATTGTAGAATGGAATTAAATTATAACAAATCGCAAATATTATTTTATTAAATCAACATTAATAAGTAGCGTGCTATTCCAAACGCCGCTACACTATTATAAAATGTGTAATTGTTTGTTTGTTACACTTTCACACTTTAATTAGCAAACCTATCACCATGAAATGTTGTATACACGTTTTCCGGGGTACACAAAAGGACATAGAGTACCTTTTGTCAAAAGAAAAAATACTGTTCCCGAAGGATAAGCAAAACATTAAGGGGAGTTAATTTTTTAATGAAATACAAATGGTGACAGTAAATCTAGATTAATAATATTTTATTTTTTTTCGAACTGACCTACACTGCCAGCAATAATGCCTTCACAGTTTCACCGCACTACCGATTAATATTGATAAATCAGTAACCCCTTACTTAATAGATAGATATATGACATCATTTAATTTCACGTGGAAAAATTAATACCGTTAGGAGTTTTACACCACATATATATGTTACTAGCTGTGCCCGTGACTTCGTCCGCGTGGAACGGAATACAAAACACAGTTATTAATGGAACAATCTTAATTTATATCTGTATATCTTGTATATTTGTAATATAAAGTGACAGGCTAAAAACTAATAATGGTCACAATAATTTTCATGTAAAATTTATCATTAAATTATTTTTTCATTTGTACGAACTTTGTTTAGTAAACCATGAAATTTACAATGTACGATGTAGTGAAATTAAAAAATAATTGAAAACATAATCTGCCATTTTGAGATCCAAGTCTTAAAAAATCAGCCGAGGGCTTATAATATTCATTCATATATATTTCACATAGCTCATTCTTATTATTCTTTTTATGTTACCCTTCCTTTCATTTACACTGCCTGCAGTCTTTTTATCTCCACGGTACCGCTGGAAGAAAATGCAAGCTCCCTAATGCATAAACCAAAAGGTATTCATTAATTCAAAGCGTAATTGAGACATTAGAATCAAGGTAAATTTATGAAAATTATAATTCGAAATAAACCTAAAAACACAGAAATTATCTCATTGTTATCTATACTCTTCCCTGCAATAATATTCTTACAGCAGTATACCAATAAAATTATAAGTTTAGCACCATCTGTTGTCGCCAAAAATGTAGTCTGTTATTGCTTCTAAAGATGATTTTTTCTTACATTTATGTTCAATGAACAATTTTAGTCTCTTTATTTTTTATTATAATAAAAATTTGTCCTGAAATGTGATAAGGTTCAATAACTTGTAATATTTACAACACGAAACTAATTAGAAATTTACAAATTTAATCATAAATCTTATGCGATCGAACAATAAAAATCATATTTTACTTATACAAAGTACAAAGTAAATTATTCAATTTATAGAAATGTAATTGGCCTATTTTTAGAATGTATATTATAGTAGTAATAGATTAAGAAAATGGCGGTTGAACGCCATCTATTTGCAATAATGCATATTAATTAATTAATGAACTTCTTAGGTTATTAATATTTATTTATGTGAAAATAAAATATTAACCATTTTTCTTTCGTTCTATGTCTTAGTAATGTAATACTGTGGTAATGTTTATTCATGTTATAAAATACCCTGGTTTTTAGATGAGGCTAAAGACCATTTTCTAACCAATTTTTTCTCGTACTTAACTCCCGTCGTCAATAAAATTACAATAACTTTTGATAGAGTTAACCGATTTTAATGAAACAAAAAAAATATGGTGCTCCGGAATATGCTTGATTATTTTCTTGCTGGAGTTTTATCAGAAACATAGTACTTTTTAGTATTGATGCCTGTTCAAACAAAAAGACAGACAGACTGACAGACAGACATTTCTAAAATGATCGAAATGAATTCTATTACTTAATCCTAGACACCTGCAACAATTTTTTTCTCATAAATCAAAAAAGTACAGACACGTTGGATTTACATTCTTATTATATGTATAGAAGATTATGACACTCGAATAGGGTACATGTTAACACCTTGGAAATGTACCGTTAGCAAGTTGCTGTGATAGTCTAATAACTTATAACACAGTATTAAATAACTGTATTGTACTGTAATGTACTCAATTAATTTTTCAAGACTAATTAAAATTGAACTATTGAATCTCATATAATAATAATTATCATTAATTAATTTCGTTGTCATCAGTTTATTATTTTTATATACATTTCATATTTTACGTTAAATTATCACGGGACCGCGGTTTCCCATATCTAACGTTATTTTTACAAATTGGTAAAGAAGGCTGAAGTCAGGAACCCAAATCAAATAAACCGGATTAGGTCATCGCTTTACGGCGAGTGGAAGTGGCGGGTCATCTCGGAGGAAGCAATTCCCGTGGTCGTAGATTGAATGCAAAATTGGATGAGACCCCACACTGTTTTTACTGTATGGATCCCGAGGATCGTTACGTATCAAGTTGCCCGCGTTTTATTTTGTCGAGGCGGACTCCGTTTGAATGATTTGATTGAATGTGACAATGGTTATTGTAACGTTTCGACCGAAGAAATGTTGAATTTCTGATAACACCGTGTTCGTATAGGACGTAATTTTCTAGAATAATCTTTTTATTAAAATTATTTTTTGTATTTATATTCTTTATAGGTTTTAGCATTTAGCCACAGTCTCAGTTGATATTAAATTATGATGCGGTCCAAGTTTTTTTTCTTGATGATGGGGTCTAAGGTGGTAGTCACGCTAAACCTAGAGGGACTGACTCTCAAGAGCAGATGCCGGAACACATGCGTAGTTGCTTGACGACAGATTTTCAACTTGGGGATGGTACTAGTCAGGTAAAAAAATCCTACCATCATGTTATCGTTTCCCCACGATGTTTTTCTTCACCGAAAGCTCCTGTTCATTCGCAAGGATTTGAACCTATGTCTAGATCGATACATATGAGCCTATAGAAAATTACTCTCTAACATTAGGTTGTGACAAAAAAACTTAAGTATTTTCACATTTAACATACATTGTAGTTTTTCTTCAATAACAAATGATATTTCCCATAAACGTTTACGTAATAGGGTTGCGTTCTTTTCGGTCTTGGATGTTCTGACTCGTTTCGCGTCACTAACAGAGCCAATAACGGTGTACGAGTTTGTAGGTAGGAAGCCAGGTCAAGTGGGAGTCTTTGCACAGAACATCATTGCTATGTTACCAAGTATTCGTTTCGAGCCCTATTCATTAAAACTTCAATTTACCGCCATGTTTTTTTTTACGTTTACAATTTTGTTTTGAATTCTATTCGAGTTCAGGTTTTATAGTAAACCCTATATTTATACCTGTCGATACCGTGCCGTTGGCCGCACTTATCCCCGGCAAGAAAATACACCGATGAAAGGGTGGCGCTTATAAAAATTGTATTTTCTTAAAACTGTAATAACTCTATATTAAATGAAGCTATCATAATATTGTTTTTTAAATAACGACCAAGTCTATCATTAACAACCTTATCAGAAATTAATCGATAAATGTCCAGTACTTTTTAAGTGATGTGCACACAACTACAGACTTCTGTAATTGAATGTACATAATAAGAAGATATGCCAGAATGATTATCGAAACCGTACTAATGAACAAAATACATTATTATTGACTTGGTGTTCATAGTACTACTTGGATTTGTAAACAATGTCATCCGAATACTTCTCCTCGCATGTACATAAACACCATTCCGTTTGCACCATTTTTCCACTGTCAAAAAAGATACATCGCAGAAAACTTATAAAAAATGAATGCTTATAAAAATCTTATCTCATAACTTTAATATCTTAATATTGAATAAAGATAATGTGATATCACTAATAATGGTCATGTGCCAAAGCATTAAAAATATAAACAAAATCTCTTCAGTCTTTGCATGTATCAGTTTTTTTCACATGACGCGCACAACGCATTTATATAAATTGGCCTAAATATCAATAAAATGTAATATATGCAGAATTTACTAATTATCATATGTTTTAAATTGGGTGATTAAAATATATCTCTTTTTTAGAAATGTTAAACATAAGAGACAAAATTTAGTGTATTAAACTTATGACTTCTGAGAAACATAAGGAAAGTGACGAAGCGAAGTTATTAAATATCTAATTACTTCTAAATATCAAACATAATACATGTGAGAGTATCTTAGCGAGTTGCTTTGAGTGTCGCTTTAATTGTACTAATTTGACATTTCACTGAAACTATTCTACAAAGACAACTACTCCGTTTGCAAATCACAATTAGCACGTTCAACGAGCACTGCGTCGTCTGATAACTTTTAAAATTAAACTGACAGTTTTGCTCACAGTCTTCGGTAATTATTACGCTCGAGCGAAAACAACGACCCATTAATTTGGAAGTGAAATAAAGAAATTATCAAGAGTTGCGGTCCATGGGCACGTTGGGCTTGTTGTGGGTCATGTGATTAATTTTAGCGAACACTTTCCGGCCACAAATGGCTTGTCAGAAAGTTTATTGCAGTAAAAAGCTCGGTGTTTGTACCGGGAGAATGACGCGAGGCTTTACACTAATGGGCACTTGAAGTTATACCCGTTAAAATCATGTTATTTTATCACGTTAAAGTTTTTACTCGTACATTGGCATAAACAAATTATTCAAACGACATTTTCCTATAAAATCAATTTTTGTAACATATAACACACATCTGATTGATACTATAACTACATTTTATATCTGTCTATATTGTTCTATAGATAATGTAATAAAACTGTACCTTCGTCCTCTCTCTATACTGAAACATTTGTTAAATACTGATTACTGGTTAATAAGGAGTGTTACATTACAATTTATTAAAAAAAAAGTCTGTTAGACACCCTAATATCCAAAAGTATCACACGATTTTTATGCGGTGTTCACAAATAATTTGAGCGTAACCTGGTGCAACATATAAGATTTCATAATAATCAGCCTATGAAAAAAGTAAAAATAATGAACTATAGGAAATCTGCTCAGCCGAAGACAGTTTCTGGAAAAATAAAAAAATGACGCTTGTTGATTTCCAAACGCTGCGTGAAAAGACCGTGGACCTTAGTGATAATTCCAAATTTACACGTTCAATTCTACATACCTCTCTCCCGAGTGGAGGAGCACGCCGCACCGATCATGAGGCCTGTGCGTTATGGTGTAAGGTACGAGGTGGAAATACATAAGCACTTATTAAATATCTTCGCAGATATTTAAGGAAATTTTTGTGCCCAATAAATTAAATATAGGAAGTGATCACATACTTTTGAGAAGAGGCACTCCGAATGTCAACTACTGTCATAAGTCGTTATTTCTTATAAATTGTTTTAGCTGAAACTCGTTACACCGTTTTAAAGAACTGGACTCTGTTTTTATGTATTAATAAGAAACGTCATAGACATCCTATTGCATTATGAATTCTCTACCAGTGACTATGTTTATAGTGGGGAATTCTTCAAGACAAGTGACTATTAAAAAAGTACTGGTCGAATTTGCCCTTGAATTACATTATTAACGAAAATAGTAAGGTGTTATTATACGTGTAAGGTGTAATTATACATACAAAATTAAAATCGGGTAGTTGCGTTTAAGATCTGCGACGTAATTCGTACCACACGGTCAATCAAGCATAATAGATAAAAGGCTACTAAGTTATTTAGATATATTAAATAACTAGCAGGCCCGGCGGACGTTGTCCTGCCCTGATAATAAAAAATATATACTTATGTGTATGAAATGCTTAAGGTAACTAATGTATTTTATTTTATATAGATTAATACTGTATCCGTCTAAATAGCCTTAGAATTACCACATTATATGTGACCATTTTTAGAAGATAGATGGATATAGTAAGCTATCCTAAAAAGATAGGTATATGCCATCCTAGACATTTTTGTAGATCTATAAAAGAGAAATATCTCAGTATACTTTGTTTTATTATATCTCAAAGGGACTAGGCAGCGTTTTCAACGAAAGCTCCCAGGCGGCTTGACTTTTTCCGATTCTTTCAACAATTGTCATTATATTTCAACCAATTTACAAAAAAACCCTGCACAAATTATATACTTCAACCTTCTCCGTGAATTACTCTATCTATTGATGAAGACCGCATCACAATCCCTTCGGTAGTTTATGAGTTTATCGCGAACATCCAGACAGACAGACACGGCGGACGACTTTGTTTTATAATATCTAGTGATATATAACATTCTTAACATGGATTTCTATATACAAGTATGTTGATTTAAATTAAAGCCTATGCGAAGATTTTATTTAAAAATTTTAAAATATGTCTTATTATTCCAAAAATGATGTACATATATTGTTTCATTACCACCAGAGAAGCGGGTTTATGATAAAAATATTGTTTCTGTATATTGTGTGGATTAAGCTGAGACAAAATGAGATTTGATGAGGAAATATTTCCAGGTCAGTTTATAGACGGGACTAATTTGCATATTATCGGGGTGTGGACAGAAGGTCGCGTGACAGTGAGGTCGAATTACCATAAGAATGGGTCAACGAGGTGAACTTTTTGTTAAGATTCCAACAAAAGTCCCATGACTACATTTCTTAAGAATAATATTGTAACATAAAGATACAGCGACCTTGGAGAAAGAGGCTACAATGATCAATTTTGACTGTTGAAAGAATTGATCATTTTTTTACAGTTTGAAATAATATTTTAGAGATACCTACAAGCGATGATTGTGCCATTTCACAGCATGTGCTAAATTCGTGTAATTGCCGTGATGTTATTTTAAAGTGTTTCTTTTTTCTTCGAACTGACAACGCTATTGGCCTGACAGGCTTCGACAGCTTTACCAAGCTACCAAGGACTTACGACACACACACACACACACGATTTTATTGACAACCAGTTAAAGGGCGTTTTAAAGTGATTTAAGATCCTCCATTTATATAACTACAGTGCTTTATCTGTATCGCGATATCATTGCGACCCTAGATAGCAAACACGTGAACGTTGCTGCTATGCAGTACTGGAATTAATTAAAATAAATTAATCACTTTGGTATTTAAGTAAAGATTCATAACGAATTATCTACCCTTGATGTATGCATATTATAAATAATCCATATGCAAATAAAATCGATACTTTTTAAAATAAAAATCATAAATACAGCACACAGTCGACAAACAGATACATATTATTAAGCTATAGTAAAGAATCCATTTTATTTAATTAGATTGTCAGCGTTTAATAAAATATAGACACCAGTTCAGTATAAAAGAGAATAGACATTTTTACCTATTTATTTCCATTAGGTGTGTAGCTATCAGTATCGTCCTTCATTGTCGCGGTGTCGCCAACCAACCGGCTTTATAGTCGCATGTTCTGAGGCAGTTTCCTATCGCTAGAAATTTAGGGTCTATAAAATTGATGAACAGTTTCTTAATAGTGCTTATTTCTTAAGATTTTACAGTGTATTCTACTTATTAAAGCAATTAATTAATATTTTAGTAGAATAAGGAGGCTATATATTTAGTTTACGTACATGCATATATTGTAAAAATTATTTTGATCCTCACTATGGACATAATATGAAAATATATATATTTTATTAATTACAACTAATCTCTTTACTTCAGCATTGTTTTTAATATACATAACCTGTTCGAAAATCATTGCTGCTATTGATAGTATTAAAAAGAGTACAACTAAATATACAGCAATAAAAACGAGTTACATTAAAAGTCGAAGAGTATAAAGCGAATGTCAAAATTATTCACAGTTACATTTTAATTATACAGAAATAAATAAATATACTATACGACGTATATCTTATCTAGGTTACAAGAAAATCTATTTATTAAAAAAAGAGAAACACTTCTGCTTGGGTTGCCTAAGTGTTGTAGGAACAATATTTGCAGCCGAGACGACATTTTCGGGGCTGCGAGTGGTTCTATCGGCGTTATTGGATCTTGCGGTACGATCCAGTACTGAAATATAAACATGTATGCCAAATATAGTAAATTTAAAATAGGTACAGTGATAGAAATATATTAAATTTACAATGTATGTAATTTTAAATGGAATTTTCTTTAGTATAAGACACGTTGTAAAGATCTCTAGTATAATTAGTACTAGTGGTGAAAAAAAATTTGGGAACAATCTTGTGAAGGTACTATTTTACAAACAAAAGCAATATTCAGCCATAAACCAAAATTAAAAATACTTTATGCAATTTAGGTCCTAAGAAGGCGCTTATGAATGACAAAACTACCACCGATTCGGAAAACAATTCCGTCAAGAACCGGCAAGAAACTCGTTTAATCGTCTTAGTCGTTGTATAGACAGACGTGTTAATTCTAGATATCAACATCGTCTACATATTGATTCACCCTATGATAGTCTTTTGGCACGAAAACCCGCTTGAAATGGCTCTTAAATTTACAGTACGGCAAATCGGTAATCTGCGTTTGGGACTGTATTGTAAAACCTAACACAAGTACCTAAAAACTGTTACTGGTTTTACTGAGTCTGAAATTATCAAGAATATAAAATAAGTAAAGCGACCAAAAAGAAGAAGGATTTCAATATTGTTTCTGTAAAAAAGAATACTTCGCGTCTAAGTGGAAGGTATAAGAGATGAACTTTTCTCGTTTACGTCTCGCGTATTGAAATAGCTGTTCTAGTACATTATACTTCAGCATGATATACTTGGTACATTACACCCCAGCGTGACTTACTACTTTGTACTTTTTGTTTATATTTAGAATTTTTTTCTTCCCATTGTTGTATCATTTATTTATTGGTTTTAAGCATTACCTTTTGTAATGTCAAAGCTCACACAAATACAACATGATGTGTCGTATAGATACACGAGACAGAAGTGAAACTTTTGTATTACCGAGAAACATTTTAATTAAATAAATATAACATGAAATCAATGTCACACGGTATTCCCAGTCGATCACCCATCCGAGTACTGACCGCGCCCGACGTTGCTTAACTTCGGTGATTGGACGAGAACCGGTGTTTTAAAACACTCTACCCGACACAGTGTTACAGTGTTTACCCTCACCACTATTCGTCACACAAAAGGCTTGCCTATCAGAATTTCAAAGAAGTTTCACTTCAACAATGCAAACTTAAACTTTTTCACAGTCACGCTCGAGTCGGTGAATGACTCAATCGTGTATACTTGGCTCCAGTCGTTATCAACCACGTTTATTCTGAGTAGAAGTGCATCATTGCAATAATTACATTTGTATTACACTAATATAATAATGTTTTGTAAATTTTGTATATAATTAGTGTAGTGTTTGATATGTATATACAGTATATTTTTAAATAATTGAGAAAATTAGAAGCATTCACTTCTATTGCATGTTTATACATACCCACTTATTATAAACATCTTAAAATGGAAAACTCAATGCACTGTCATGGGAAAGCTTTCTTTAATTCATAGTTGCTATACCTCGGCACTAAATGGTATTAGCTTACATTTAGTTGATTTTATATTTTATATTACAACTATCTTTTGACCGGGGCCACGCTAGTGTTCATATATATATGAACTATTTCCTCGTGAACGGTATTTTTTATCGATGAAAGGTTCCCTATATCCTTTTCTGTATTTCTGACAATCTGTATGCAAAATTTAATAATGTGTAAAACGGCAGGTAGTTCAGACAAGATAACGGATACGATAACCCTTTATTTCGTATGATTACTTTATAATCCGGCAGCGTTTTCCCTTATATCTGTACGTGACGGTGGTTGCAAAACGATTAATTCTAAACAATGCGACACACCGGCTTTTATAGACAAATGACGTTACAAAGTATTTAATATGTGAAGATCAATTATTACTATTTATACTGAAAACTAATCAATGGTAATTATCAGTAACTCTGATGAACTAATATAATTTCTAAGTATTATTTTTAATTAATAGTTCTTGTACCGGATGTCAACAACCGGAAAGCGACATATTTAAAATATACAAGTATCCAAATAGATTCAATTCAAAGTTAGTTAATTTAATTACATCTACTTAATTAAAATATAAATATGATTAATATGCATTTTATTGTGAAGCCGAGCAAGCCGAGCTAGTGTATGCAAGGCCGGAAGTCTGTAACACTCGGCCATCCTGCATTTGCCGTGCCCCACGGCGGTCAGCATTACCACCTGAGCCAGTTTTGTCGCTGGTGTATGGCATCTAAAAAAATAAAATAAAACAAGAGCAGAACATCTATTCATTGAATTCTTACTTTTTAATTTCATGCAATTCCATATCATATAGTATCACATATCCTATTTCACACAGATTTGATGTTCCCCGTATCACACAGTATCCTATATCACACAGCTTTTATGTAGTACCCCGTATCACACAGTATCCTATATCACACAGCTTTTATGTAGTACCCCGTATCACACAGTATCCTATAGTACCCCGTATCACACAGTATCCTATAGTACCCCGTATCACACAGTATCCTATAGTACCCCGTATCACACAGCTTTTATGTAGTACCCCGTATCACACAGCTTTTATGTAGTACCCCGTATCACACAGTATCCTATATCACACAGCTTTTATGTAGTAAGTACCCTGTATCACACAGCTTTTTATGTAGTAAGTACCCTGTATCACACAGCTTTTTATGTAGTAAGTACCCTGTATCACACAGCTTTTTATGTAGTAAGTACCCCGTATCACACAGCTTTTTATGTAGTAAGTACCCCGTATCACACAGTTTATGTATGTATCCCATATCACACAGTTTATGTATGTATCCCATATCACACAGTTTATGTATGTATCCCATATCACACAGTTTATGTATGTATCCCATATCACACAGTTTATGTATGTATCCCATATCACACAGTTTTTATGTATCCCATATCACACAGTTTTTATGTATCCCATATCACACAGTTTTTATGTATCCCATATCACACAGTTTTTATGTATCCCATATCACACAGTTTTTATGTATCCCATATCACACAGTTTTTATGTATCCCATATCACACAGTTTTTATGTATCCCATATCACACAGTTTTTATGTATCCCATATCACACAGTATCCTATATCACACAGCTTTTATGTAGTACCCCGTATCACACAGCTTTTATGTAGTACCCTGTATCACACAGTTATGTATCCCATATCACACAGTTATGTATCCCATATCACACAGTTATGTATCCCATATCACACAGTTTTTATGTATCCCATATCACACAGTTTTTATGTATCCCATATCACACAGCTTTTATGTAGTACCCCGTATCACACAGCTTTTATGTAGTACCCTGTATCACACAGCTTTTATGTAGTACCCTGTATCACACAGTTTTTATGTATCCCATATCACACAGTTTTTATGTATCCCATATCACACAGTTTTTATGTATCCCATATCACACAGTTTTTATGTATCCCATATCACACAGTTTTTATGTATCCCATATCACACAGTTTTTATGTATCCCATATCACACAGTTTTTATGTATCCCATATCACACAGTTTTTATGTATCCCATATCACACAGTTTTTAACAGGTTTTGAAAATAAAATTTTGTAAACGAGTCTATAACAACAAGTACATACGAGTTACCTTTTCGGGTCCTAACAAACGGGCCTAAATGGTCAACATGTAAAGTGTGCATTGGAATAGCCGCTTTTCAAATTGGGTGTAGTTCCCCTTGCAATTTACCATATTCGCCTTTACCTTTTGGGGCTGGTAAAGAGAAGAACCGGCAGCATACCAGCAGCTAGAGGCGATATGACCGGAACGATGACACCTCGCAGCGTGGTATCCAAGAGTCTTTTGCTAATTAACCTTCCCGTCAAGTCTCTTGCAGAACCTCGAAGACAAATCTGCATGACGAACTGTCGATCCTAATGATCCCAATCATACACGTCGTCTAGCTGGTCAATCTTGTGCAGCCACCCCTTGATGTTACTTGATTTTCCATCTGGTCGGAACAACCTCAGCATCGGCCTGGGTCACACGTCGCCTATTGCATCGAACACATCTGTTGGTCTCTTCGTAGTGATCCGAAGAAAAAAAATTGGAAGTTTCTTCTTCATCCGTAGACATTATTTACTGACGTTGCTTTTTCTTTATACAAATTCCATTAATATATGGGCCGGACATATCCCACTTCTGAAGTGTAAAACGGCAGGTAGTTCAGACAAGATAACGGATACGATAACCCTTTATTTCGTATGATTACTTTATAATCCGGCAGCGTTTTCCCTTATATCTGTACGTGACGGTGGTTGCAAAACGATTAATTCTAAACAATGCGACACACCGGCTTTTATAGACAAATGACGTTACAAAGTATTTAATATGTGAAGATCAATTATTACTATTTATACTGAAAACTAATCAATGGTAATTATCAGTAACTCTGATGAACTAATATAATTTCTAAGTATTATTTTTAATTAATAGTTCTTGTACCGGATGTCAACAACCGGAAAGCGACATATTTAAAATATACAAGTATCCAAATAGATTCAATTCAAAGTTAGTTAATTTAATTACATCTACTTAATTAAAATATAAATATGATTAATATGCATTTTATTGTGAAGCCGAGCAAGCCGAGCTAGTGTATGCAAGGCCGGAAGTCTGTAACAAATGGTTGTTTGAGTAGTTAAGGTATTTAAAGCGTGACAAATAAACATACAAACGCACAGTCGCATTTATAATATTAAGATTATAAGATCCAATTATCAGATTGGAACACGAATTGGAATAATGAATACATTGATATGGCCATATATATATATAATGATATTTATGTACTGATTCAATCTCTATTATAAACATAACGCTAGCGATGAATCCTGGAACCCGACAACGTGCGCCTGTCAATGAGTTATGAATACTGATAATTTGACGACCTTGTATTTGCGTGCCGCTTTTAGGTCGCGTTATCAAAGCTCTTAGATCATTCGGCAAGTAAATTTAAAGCGGCTATATTCACAAAATACAGTACAGTTACCAACTAATTTTAATATTAAATAGTATTTTGTGAAAACTTTACAACTACGGTTAATGTACCAGAATTTATACAGGTACTTACTTTGAAAGGGTTAATTATTGTAATTGCTTAAAGTTAATGTTAGATTTGAAATGAAAAAAAACATTGGTTGTCTGTAAAGCCAGTTTACGGACGATAATTTTACGTGATAACGTCATAAGAAAACATTGATATAAAATTGCATACTCTTATGATTTGAATTGAATTATTATCACTGAATTATCATTATTTCAAAGACGGGGTTAATTGAAATATTTTTTTTTAGATAAATTATGCATCACAAGCCAAACGCTTATACCGATCGCCCCTCTCTATCGTTTGTTCCGCGCTCTCGCTTGCACGCTCGGCTCAGGAGGAACGTGACAATGAGTCATGTTTTTTCATGCGTGCAGCCGGCATTAATTGATTTATAAGACTTTATGACGTCAAAACATTACCATATTATATGTCAGGAAAACAAATACATACAAAAGGGAAGAGGGTAATTATATATAGCATAGACAAATCCTCCTGAAAAAAAACAGTTACAACTCTTTCATCGTCATCAGGCAAACGGTTTTACAGTTTATTAGTTTCAGATATAAAATGAACTAGCTACTTCACCGCAATTTCAACTGCGTGGAATTTAGCAAAAAAAAAAATCTTGGTTAATATAAAGTTGCGCGTGGGGTGCGTGCGGTTCTTGACACTACTCCTGTAGCTTATTATACTTGCACGACACCATATACTTTCTTTTTCTAAATTTTTTTTTTCGATATTAACAATACCCTGTTGTCCTAACGGGCCTTCTCAGCTTCACTGGGATTTTTGGGCAAGCGCTTAAGGAGCTCAACCGTTTCGCAACAAACTCAAGGATGCGACCGAAGCTCGTCTTGGATTGTTGCCTTGGATGCAAAATCGCGAATTTAACTAAGCGAATCATACATACATATATGACGACGCACACATATGTACTTGCATCTGTGCCTTACTAAAGAAACATGTGTTTTGGATCTAACCTATCTGACTAAGGTCACAAATGAAATCGAAAAAATAAGGAAAAGAAGTCCCACCAAGATCGGTCGAATCGATTCGGAGATAACTCGGAATAAACAGACAGAAGACTGCCAATAATTTTAATAATTGTTTTTTTTTTAATTATATGTGTCGTATACTAATTTCATATTCAAAAAAGCTGTTATTTTGACATTACAAACAGTCATTTCAGTATTATTTATGTATAGATTATGTTCATCGCCACAAGAGTCGACCACTTTTGTTTTTTTTTTTTAATTGGAAGTTTCTAAATGATTAATTCTACTTCACTACTCTATTAGGTGGCGCTACACCGATGCGTGTGTCGCACGATTCTGTACCGTCCAGCTGATACATATGAAAAGTAGTATAAGTGCATACTTGAATAAATATAATTATTTCGTACTATCTATTTTGATATAAATAGCCAATAGATGGTACTAAAGTAATCACAACAAATAATAGATGATGATACTAATTGTAACTTTGTCGTCATCGTAAATGTGAGGTTGTTTATTTGCTTGTTAAGCTTTCATACCATAACTACTCAACAAAAACTTTTGACACACGTTGTCAAGGGGATAGGAAAGAATATAGGATTAATTTCTTCTAGAAAAAAAAGTGTGTGTGTACTTATGTACACGCGTTAGAAGTTATACTTCTTCAGCGTAAACAAGGTAAAAATCTTTTCAAAAGTTTCATCTTTCGCCTTATTCTACGTTTGTAGAAAAAACGACACTAATATTAGAAAAACGGCATTTAATACATACATACTTTTTTTGAATAAAATGTTGACTATAGCTAACTTCAGGGTGTCGGTATTTAGTGTCGTTGTGCGCTGTCGGTTTTTCGTCACGGTGTGCGCGCGCATTGTAAAAATTTACTCTCATCATTTTTGCCTAACGCGCCAAAAGAAGTATAACTTCAAAAAGTACTATTTCCAAGGGATAGATCAAGTCTACATTTGCTCGAGCAAAGCCACGGGCAAAAACTAATATTAACTTTTGTGAACCTTATAAATCAATTCTTGAATGAATTTGATACCACAGTATAAAAATATCGAGTAATCCGAAATAAAATATTTACATCGGCAAGCGTGGGTCGTAATCGTCTGAAATTGGGAAAACAAAAGATACTGTGAAAATCCAAAGAGCTCATTTCCTTTAGTGAGGTATTTATTGAAACTGAGTGGGTGGGATTCTTTAATCATACCAATTTACAAAGACCTACGTAGTTACGGTGATACCAATAACATTTCATTTCGTTCAGTCAAGTTATTACTTGAAATTGATTACTACATAGCTTATAATAAAATCAAAACTGTAGGTTGAATATTTCTAACTGATTTGTGATATATAATTTTCCCAGTCATTTACTACAGTCATTATATTGCATGTACCATACATTTGATGTTTATTATGATACCAACGTAAATGGAGTCCAAACGTACCTAGACCTATGAATAAAATGAAATTGCACGAAATAACGAATAAATATATAACACACAAATCAGAGAAAACTCGAAAACTAAAGCCTTCGCCTTTAGCGAAGTAGGTCTAATTCGTTTTTTTTATTAATTCGAGTTTGAAACCATAAGCTGCTCCTTTTTGTCGTGATTCCAATAAACATAAAACTTAATATTGCAAAAACAAAAACGGATATGCGTTTCTGTTTTTGGACTGTATGTAGCATATCTTTGATTGCAACATACAGCAGCACACTTTTATGCCTTCAACTTCAAAATTAAGTTAAGCGTCATACCCAATTTTATGTCCTAGTAAAGTAATGTATTCAAAAATCCCTCGTTACGTACCCACAAAAAGATCAGGAAAGCAGTTTAAGATACTGTTTAAATTTTATATTACAACGAATTTGAAATAATTAAAAAAATCAGAAGTTTTCACTTTTACCGTGCAGTCATAAGCACACAGCGTATTTATTAATAACTTCTAAAAATCGAAAACTCAATGCAAACTCATGGAAAATTTTCATAGCTTTGTCTCATTCAATTGGTTATACCTTGCCACTAAATGATACTAGCCTATATTTTGTTATTATTTCAATTTATATTACAACTAGCTTTTACCCGTGGCTTCGCTCGCGTTAGTATAAATATGATGTATCTCTCGGGAACAGTACGTTTTTTTGGGCTGAAAAAATTTTTATACCTTCTTTTTTGTATCTCTGACAACTTGTATGAAAAAAATATTTTAACTAAAATTTATATTAATAAGAATCGTGACTCTGAATAAAGGACTCCTTAGGCAGAAAATTAATGTTATACGTACACAATTGATAATAGTTTATCCCCATGTGAATAAATAGATAAAATTGTACCCGAAAATATGGAGACCCTTTCTGCGCCGTCGGGGGTAAAAAGTGCTCAAGGATTCAATGGTGCGAAATAGCGGGGCGGTTGCGGCAGTAAGCGTTATTAAAATTTGCCTACACCAGCACACCGAGTACCGGGCCACGAATAAGAAAGAAAGGCAAAATTAGCCAATTTTATGAGGTTGCCAACTCGTAGTGATAATTGAATTTTCGAAAATGTTGGATAACACAGCTTATTGTCTTATATAGAAAATAATAAAGACTCTTTGTTCTCTCGAATAACAACTTTAGAATACGGTATAAAGAATGTTAATAAACATTAAGTACTAATAAAAACTATAAAGAAGTCTATTAATTTGTCGGTGAGACCGTAAACGTTAATTTATTAAAATTAAGACAGTAACCCATACATGTAAATAAAATGAAAGTGTCAATTGTTTGTTCAAGTTAATCCATGAAATTGCTGAACCGATTTTCCCGAGACCTTCACTGACAGATAAATGACTAATCATAGTATATTGTCCAGGTTACATATAATTACGTTTCTTCATTTGGTCTAAGCATAATAAAAAAAAATAACAAAGCCACCTTTAAATCGATAAAAGCGTCGGAGAGGTTAATTAATAACAAAATTAGATATACCAGTTTCTTGATTATTTGTATTACAATCACTGCTTTATAGCACTGGATTTTTTTATTAAGTATGTAAGTAACTTGATCGTTCATATAAAATAACAAACTATTTGAAAAAAAAACCTTACATTTTGTTATTTACGTTACTAAATAAAGCAACTAAAAGAAAACTTTCGAAATAAATTATTTAAGGACTCATCTTTTTTCTCTTTATAATAAATTATAACCTCAACGTTTCTCCTAACCTATCTAGACATAACAATTGCTGGTCTGTCGTACTCTCTTGGGCCGAAGAAGGGTTAATGCGTTTTATTGGACCTTGTTATAATAATGCTCTACGCACAAACTTACTGAGTGCTATCTAGGTATTCGTTGAAATTAGAAAACATAATCTCCCAATGAGGGTTATTACTATATACAATAGGGAATTACTTTTATTTCTTACAATATTAACATTATTTATATTAATAAGTTATTGTTCAAGATGTAGTTCTAAAGTTACCAGTCACAATTTTGCATTCCTTTCTTTGTAGTATGTTTATTGACGAACGTTATAAGGCTATCTAAAATCATGCTATTAACCTTAGTGGAGCATGTCACCATGCAAAGCAACGATCAAAAAGTACGCCGAACGGAGACAATATTACAGTATATGCAGTCAGTCTGGCACAGTACTAGAAATCGAGTCCGAGTGTCGGTGGACCGCCCGATGAGTACCAAGTGTTGCCGTGAAAGGCCGAACTGTGAAAACCTATGTTGACGAGGTACCACGCCACACAGCTCTATCGCGTGGTCGGCTTTCTACGCAAGGCTTTTTGCTTTGCATTTTCTGCTTATTAAAAAAAAATAACGAGAAAAAAATAATGAATAAACGCACACAAAGAAAAACTCCTGCCCTTGCTTCTATCTGAATTATATTTAAACTTTCTAAATTGTGTTTATTTAATATTTTTATGTACCTATTCAAAATTCACAACAAGCTTAAACTTTCAGTGGAAGAAAAAGCTTTTGATATATTTATAGCAAAATGATTTTATTTAATATTATAATAAATAATCGTGGGTATATTTTATGTTATGTAACAAAAATACAAACAAAAATAATCAAATAAAAACTGTATTGAATGAAATCACATTTGATTTGAAATCAAGTAATGTTGTTAGCGTAAAGTTGTGTTATGAAGAGACGTCATCAGGAAGAGTTAAATTAATTACATTTTCAAAGGTTATAATTATTCTATTTTGAAAATCAACATTATTTCAACTACAATCTTGTAAATCCTATAAATTGCTTCTTTAAATTACTGCATATGCCTTCGTAATTATATTTATTTCTTTATTATACAATACTTGGAATGGATTCCGTTTTCGTTTTCAAATTTTAACATTAAGGAAAGAAACGAACTATTTCCCAAAAAAAAAAATTATAACACTATAAAGGTCTTCAATATTGACTAAACTAAAAATAAAGACAATCCGTTGAAAATCAGAGGAGAAAGATGTTTTTAACTGTTTTCCGACTACCTATTTAGACATAAAAATATGACTTGATGTATTGGTATTTCACTAAATTAAACATTTCTGTCCGCTCTTCACATGGATCAAAATAAACCGCGATATATTAGCGATTACAAACGCCCAGAAATTGTATATTTTCCCTCTACAAACAATATTTTACTACGACAAAATTTCTCGTTTTACTAATTAAATTAAAACTAATAATTGCGAAAAACAAGCCCGAGCTCGGACCAGTGTAGACTATTGGATCAATAATCCACCAGTCTTAAACATTTGACCTTCATGACTTTGTTACATTTACTAACTAACAGCGCAGTAAACAATATCATTCTAACAATAATACCTATCCTTATCAAATGTGGCCTCTATTCCACCGAAGGTAGGGTCAGAATGAAAATAAAATTGTCATGAAAATAATTTTTAATGTCCACAGTGTTCATTTACGTCCCAGAGCAGTGAAAAAGAAAAAGTATAGTAAGTAAGTATAGTATAGTGTATTTTTTTATTAATGTTAAAACAAATTTTTCTGTAATATAAGGGCTATCTTCTTTATCATTAACTGGCATTCAATCCAGTTTTTTTAACTCTTCTTTTACTTACTTCTATAACTTTTAAACTCATTTAAATAATATTTAAAAAATTGACTATCTTATAATGTTTTGAGGGGATGGTAGCTACATGATACTAATCCCAAAGAGCGTTGAAGTCAGACGCGCGCGGCCGATAGTAAAAATTAACCCAAATCATAAATCACAACATGACAAACACGTCGTGCCGACCCTACTTAGGTGGGATAAGGGTAAGAAGATGATGATGATGGTAACTAAATGATGGTGTTCGAATACCACGTCGATATACCTATCTGAGAATCGTATAAGTATTCCGATGTTTCAACGAATAAAAACAACGTGATGAAACTAGCGGATGATGGTAGGGAAAATTGTATCGTACACTGGATCAGGTTGAAAATCTGCCGCCAAGCATCTGAATAGGTGTATTCCGCCAGGTCCGAGTTTAGTTTGTTACTACTCTCTGCTACATCATAGCTTAATATAAGGTGAAATTGTAAGACCCTAACGTTATTAAAATATTAAAGAATTTGCAAAATTATTGCACTGTATATGAAGGTAAAAAAATCATAGAACAACAGTGACCATTGATACCTAACGACAACCACCGTCTTATAACGGTTATCACCGATAACCAAGATAGGCCTAATTGGCTTTTTTGTTGATCATATAATTTCACTCATATAAGTATATATAAAATCAGAGTCAAAATATACTTTATTCAATTTAGGCTCAAAGAAGGCGCTTATGAACGTCAAAATTACCATCGGTTCGGAAAACAACACAGTCGTCGAGAAAAACCGGCAAGAAACTCGATCGGGTTTATCTTTTTAACATATTTTAAATAAATTAAACGTTACAATCGTTATTAGTGGATGCACAAAGAGGAGTCAATTCCAGACATCACCATTGTTCACATATTGGTCCAATCTATAATAGCCCTTTGACACCAACACCCGCTTGATATGGCCCTTAATCTTATAGTCCAGCAAATCGGTAACATACTTTGGGACTTCTTATAATATTATTTTCATTTCAATTTTGTTATATTCCTTTGTTTTAATATACAATATAATCTGATATCTGTATAATTAAAAAGGTATACAAATAAAGTTTTTAATATCTTCAATGCTTAGCACGGATCATTTTCCGATCTTGAAGACAAATAACTCAATAATTCTAAACGGTAAGAATAAATTTCTTAGAACATTTTACAAAACTGTTTTCTTAATAAATTTAGGACTATAATTAATTCACGAAAGTACTAATAGCCTGAAATTCAGTTTGTTTGCCTATTAAGTTTTTATTATTTTTTCTAATATTTTTCTTTCGTCTACTCCGTAGCCATCATTTTACATTGTTTAATTATTTAAGTTCTTTTGCTTTGTTACCTCAAATGTAATTTTATTTTTCCATTACCGGTTTTGCTCTTAATTGCTGTTATTAAGGAAATATGAACTAAAACATTAATATATACGTTAAACTTTGTTAATTTTGATACGAACATTGCTAATGGAACACTAATTATATTACAATGAAAATGGATTCTATTGACTCTGCAGGATTAAATTATGTTTTTATAACTTAGCAATAATATTTGACATCCTTTTCTATAATAGTATAATTTTGTACAATCTACCAGTAGATTATTTCAAAATCATCAAGATATGAACTTTGCCTTGATGGACACTTCGTTGCATATAAAAACTTCTACAAACAATTATATCTGGTCGATGTATATATATTTAAAAGGTTATTGGTAAATGATTTGTTGAATTTATTCACATAGCACATGACCCATTTATAATATAAAAATGTGTTTCTTTTCTTGTTTCCATTGATAAAATAAATTATCCTCAGGACAACACAATATGTATACAATATTTGTAGGTGTTATTTATGCAAGACGCTACTGTCTCTATGCGGACACACAATTATAAGGTATTAATAATATATACTAGCTTTTGCACGTGGCTTCCCTCCCGTTAATATAGATTTAACTTATCCCTCAACAACATTTTTTTTTCGAATTAAAATTATAACAAACAAAGAAACTAGCATTCGCATTTGTAATATTAATAAGGATATAAATTTCTTGATCCCATTTGAACGAAAAACTATGTTCTTTTATTATTAGATCTATGAAACTGGATTCATTCTGACAATTCGACACTATTTATTCTGTTACTATATTTAAAATTAAATCCTTTTTGACGTAAACACCGCTTACTTTGTTGTACATGCAAAAATTAAAGACAAGATACATTAAAAAAAAAAACAAATAGCGTGTATGTGGGAAAAATATAAAATAAAAATAATAAAAACTAAACAAATAAAATAGCCCGTTACAAAATTATTTATGTCATGTAAGTATTATTTATGTCATCATTAAGTTATCCAATATAATAAATCCATATATAATAAAACGTATTTGTTAATTGTGTATCGAAAGAAACATACCATATTGAATCGAGTTTTTGGCGGGATCTTAGTCTGTCATCTAATGACTTTTTTTTTATATTCATAATCTTGTGTAATTTGACTTTATATTTTGTAATTTCGGTGGTATTTAAGGTAACATAGTTCGGTTATTGTGAACAAATGAAGTGGAGGGGAAATAATACCATGGACCGTGAATTCTGATATGCCATAAAAACTCTATAGAAAGTTCTAACAAGGGGGCCACCATCTTGTCAGAACATTAAAATTATTATAAGATATATAACCTTCACGACAACGGTAGCAATAATCTAAAAGACTGGATGTCAAAAATGAAATAAAAAAAAAATATATAACGCATATTATCTATATTATTCAACCAAATGAATTATTTCCAGCAGTATAATTAAATCCTCGTATATCTGCAGTTATAAGTAAAAACTCTGTCATTCAGTCAGTTTGATTATAGCGTTGTTGCGAGAGCGCGAACAACATAATGGGAATAATAATAAGTACGGACGTTAGTTAGTTGTTAGCACTATATACGTTAGTATAATTTTCCCAAACAGTAAACGAGATAGACATACTAAGTTGTCTTTATAATGCCTCTATATATATTTTTTTTATATATTATTGGGGGCAAACGAACAGGTGGGTCACCTGATGGTAAGTGATCACCGCCGTCCATAGACACTAACAACATCAGGAGAGTTGCAAGTGCGTTGCCGGCCTTTTAAATATGTGGGCCTCCGGCGCTCTCACTGGCCGAACGAAACGCAACAGTGCAACCACTATTACTTCACGTCGGTTTTCTGTTAGAGGGTGGTACTACCCCCGGCGAGCCGACCCATTCATGCTGAAACCAGTAATAGCTTCAGCATAGCTCTACCACCTTTCACAATTAATTTCTATCAAAATACAAAATATCACGTTAACTAAAATGAAATTTTAAATCACGCAAACAAAATATTATGTATATACCTATATATTGGACACTTTCCTGTAAATATAATTTTGTACAAAAATGTAAGAAAAAAACATGTGAACTAAAATAGAATTTTAGATCACGCGAACGTAGTATTTTTGAAATACCTATATATTTTAGACATTGGGTTTAAACTTATTTGATAGTATTTCTTATTGCGATTTTGAAATTTTATAGGATAGTAAATAATTGTTATTGTTTATGGACAAATAATATTTCTATAGTAAAGTGAAAAAGTAACGGTACTATACTTGACTGTGGGCCCAACGAAATCCAAATATAACAACGACCACTAAAAAATCTATATTGTATCCATAGTCGCCATTGTCCTGCCGGTTTTTTGTACTTGAAAATCGATTGCGAAACGCGAAAATTCTAAGGAAAAGCAATGTGACGGATTTTTGAAGTTATACTTCTTTTAGCGCGTTAGGGAAAAATTATGAGAGTAAATTTTTACACCGTCACGAAAAAGCGACACCATGAAGTTAGCTATAGTCAACATTTTATTAAAAAAAAGTATGTATGTATTAAATACCTTTTTTCTATTGTTAGTGTCGTTTTTTCTACAAACGTAGAATAAGACGAAAGATAAAATTTTTGAAAAGATTCCTATCTTGTTACGCCAAAGAAGTATAACTTCTAACGCGTATACATAAGTACATACTACTTTTTTAAAATATTTTATAGTGTTTTGTGTTTGCCCATAATTTCATTTGATGTCAAATGATGATGTAGTGTAAGATGGTAAACAAGCTAATTCTAGAGGGGATTGGATCTCAAGTGTAACTGCCAGAATACGTCAACAGATGCTTGCCGACAGATTTTCTACTTGAGGGTGGTAGCTAGTCAGGCGAAATTAGAAAAAACCCGTCGTCCAATGGTTTTTTCACGATGTTTTTCTACACAGAAAGCTCTGATTTAGTCACAAGAACTCGAAACTAATGTAGTAGATCAATGCGATATCTGAACACACTATGTACTAAAACATTATCGCTTCAAATTTTCCATAACGTATATGGTGATCGCGATCAAGTCGTGTACAAATTCCTGCAACTATTTGTATGAAAAGCCTCAATTTTTTAAATACGCAATTAAGTCTTTAATAGAATACCTACAAGCCACATAACTTATCATGAAATCAATACGAAACTTCAGTAAACACTTGAACTACGTACTGTTTAGATTTCATTTGATTCGAATTATTTGTGACGACCTATATACATCACCTACCTACTGGATAAGAATCGCGGCCGTACCGATCTAAGTACCTACAATTGGGCACGAGTTAATAGTCGCCCATAACGTACGTATTACAGTCCTATATCGCGACGTGGCCGTCTCAGTGATTTGTACACTGCTTCCTATTTATTCATGCAGTTTCTAGAGACGATTACCTATTCCCACCGCTCATGAATAAATTTGAATAATTCTCCGCCGAGGTGTAAATGATGTAAGTTTTTGCATTTAAAATAGTTATAAATCTCTTTATTTTTACATTAAAAAATTACGCAGTTGGTCCGTAATTAACATTTAAAATTAAAATAAATATTTTGAGATATAGACCCAAATATATTACATATATAATGAGGACATATATAATAAGGTAACTAATATATTTAATTTGATAAAGATTAGTGTATTCGTCTAAATAGCCTTCCAACTACATCATTATATGTGAACATTTTTAAAAGATAAATGGGTATACTAAGCTATCTTAAAAAGATAGGTATATGCCATCTTAGACATTTTTGTAGATCTATAAAAGAGGAATATCTAACTATGCATTGTTTTGTTATATCTCAAAGGGATTAGGCAGCGTTTTCGACGAAAGCTCCTATGGGGCTTGATTTTTCCGATTCTTTCAACAATTATCATTATATTTCAACCAATTTACAACAAAAAAAAAACCTTTTCCGTGAATTACTCTATCTATTGGTGAAGAATGCATTACAATCCGTTCAGTAGTTTTTGAGTTTATCGCGAACATCCAGACAGATAGACAGACGTGGCGGACGATTTTGTTTTATAATATGTAATGATTATGTTGCCAGCAAACGATGGTCACAAATTGTCACACCCAAAACTGGACAATTATTTCTGTTTAGGTGATTATTTGTTGTTTGAGTAATTGTATCACATTCGTATTTTTATAGTACCGTAAAGCATATGCATATCCTGAAAGTCTACCAAAAAGTAGTTACCATTATTTCGAGATATAATAACTTTAAAATTAGTATACAATATTTGTTTTACAAAACACGGAATTTAAAATTTTGTCTAAAAGCTTTTAAAGAGGTTTAATAATAGTTTTTATTTTTTTGAAATAACTCTCTTATTATATTCTAATTTAAAATTATATATAAAATCGGCGGAAACAATTTGTTAATATTTGTTAAAGCTCTATTATTTTTTTTTTTTTTTTTAATTATGATACCTGTTGCCAGCATTCATGTTCACGTCATCGTATCAACCTGTAAGGGACATACGATTTTAAATTTTCGAAGATATGAGCGAATTACCAAGCTGGCTCACGAGGTATTGCCGATTTCAAACTTTGAGAAATCCACAATTCTATATTTTCACACATACCGTGATGCTATAACAATATTCCTCAGGTTCGGCTTTTCCCATTATATTTTCCCTCACTTACAACACAACCTTAGTGTTACCAACGTAAATTATTAATGTATAACTTAGTATTACCAATGTAAAGTAGTAAATGTATACATTTACTAATTTACGTTGGTAACACTAAGGTTGTGTTGTAAGTGAGGGAAAATATCACGAAATAATTCCGGAAAAATTCGCTCGTACATGGCTGACAGACATCAAATTGTCATTCCACGGATCAAACCACTCGACCACTACGACTCGTACTAAGAGTCTCAGTGCTGCCTGTAATAAAATCTGATTTATATTTGAAATTCTTAGAAATAATACAGTCATGCATACATAAGACACTCAACCACACAATATACCTATGTAGTTTATAAATATCTAAACAATAACCCAATGAAGAGACCATTGCAATAGCTTAACAAGCTTTTTATTTATATAGGTATACTATGTAGTACGAAAATAGTACGTCAATTGATTGGATGGAGACAATACTTTTTCTTCTACAACAGAACGACAGCAAATTAAGATGGAAATTATAATAAATGGCTCTTTATCCAAATATAACGTTTAATATTTTCAAGTAAAATAAATCACTTTAAAGGTTCGTTTTCTCAAGAGATATAAAGTTATTCAGAGAGATTATGCTTCGAGATACTTCGTTATATTCGAGGGGATTATTTGTTTATATGAAACGAAATTATTAACCTTGTCAATGGCGCCTTTTGTTATAGATTTATTTAATGTCCTGTGTATTGCCTTACATTTCATTTTTTTTATTAGCGTGGGGAAATCCCTTATGGATACCCACCCTCCCGGGGAAGAGAATGGGTCATGTCCGACTCGCACGGACTAAAACCCCACGGTGTACTGGCCACCGCTTTAAGTTGGGGCGGCATGGGACCGTACTGTGGCTATCACCATGCCGCCCCAGCGGTCAGCCCGGCGGAATTTGACCGCCGGGCTCCGTCCTTATAGGGAGGTAGACTGGGTACACCACCAGCTACCTCCCCTCGTCAGCCGGACCTTGTAAACAAAAACACATCTCAACTTATTATCAAAAAGACAAGACCTCTTTTCTGTTTGTTAGTATGTCCATAGCTCGAAAAATACTGAACCGATTTACGTTACTTTTTTTAATCATAGTATTCGGTATCCAGTACTCTTTGTTGGTTGGGTTTACTATAATAATATAGATTTACAAACTGAACCAATGGAAAGGACAGCAGCACCGAACGAATATCGACACAATAGGGCACATGTAATACTTAAAAAGCTTTATTAAAAATACCTAGGTAATATTTTGTTAGTTCAGACTAACAAACCACTTGGCACAGCTAGTCGTAACTAATATTATAAATGTTAGTGAGTTTGCTTGTTTACTACGCTTTTAAATTTAAATACTCAACTTATCATCAAGAAAGTTTTCATACACAGGGGTACAGAAAAGGACATAGGGTACGTCTCATCCAAAAAAAAAAAGCATTATTCTCAAGAGATAAATAATATGTACATTTGTACATGTTACATATGTACATACGAGAGAATATTCGAGCATAAGATAGTAATAAATAAATGTTAAACTTTCGATGATAGATAAAATTATCTCAAATTATTTGAAGCTACAATAAGTGGTTTGCGTGTTCGTACACTGGATTGGACATTGGATCGAATTCTTGCGAATGTGTTGGACCATTTGGTGAAGAAAAACATCGTAATGCCTAGTATGGTGTAAGAGCTATTTCTATGCCTACCTGGCTGGATACCGTCCTCAAATTTAAAATCTGTCTGCACTAATCTATCTAGGCTTAGCGTGCTTACTATCTTAGGACACATTACCTGGTCAGATTGTGGTCAAAAGCTAAAACCAATGAAGTATATTTAAAGTGAAACTTTTTTAACATCGCCTCAACTTTTTTTCGTCCAACATGCATCGTCTATCTCCCTTTACAGTCGGCCGCGGCGTAAGAGTAAAGGCGCTCGGTAGAGCAACAAAGGCCAATATGACGGCGCCCATGACTCAATTCAAAATGATTCAATGATTTAAATAAATATTGAGCTCAATTTTTTAAATGCGTCTATCATCTGAATGATTGTATTTATTATGTATTCCGTACTCTAATATGTAGATTGAAAAACGAGACTTTAATTTTCCGAAAATTTACAGTTAAATGCCTACAAAACCATAATAATTTCACTGGCATCGTTGTTTCATAAAATCACACTTAAACAAAAAACTTTACCTACAAGAATTTTTCCACCAAATTATACACTGCTTCTAAATGCATTGATAATCCTTTTCATTTAAAAACCGTCAACGAAATATTGATGATGCACGGCGAGTCTGATAGGAAACCTATCCAATATATGTCAAACGAAATCCTTTCTATTTTCATTTTTGAAATATTACTATATCCTTTCAGCACGTTGTTCACGTTTCCCTATTAATTTATATTCAGTCAATCTACATAGATTACAAATCAAAATTTTACACAATCGCTCCGACGTTGTAGTTGAAAGCAATGATAATACGATTAAAGCGTGTTTTCGTATGCGTGAAGCGTGCTCTGTTGTGGTTATTCGATATTTCACTGATAGCGATACAGTTGACAATGAGATGAATTTATAGTAGGTACATATAGTAAACGTAACTATCATATACCGTGCTCATTAATTTTACTAACGATTTAGAGGTATTGGGTAACTACATATTATATGTTTAAAATTTTAATGATAACACAATATCTGTTGTTGAATAATGTTTTCATACCACACAAGTTAATTTAATATTAACATTTATTTACTTGGGTAAAGATTATAACAACGTCACCAACGAAAAAAGAGCTTGCCTGAACTTTTATGTTCGTGGCGATTTACAAGTTTTTATACTATTTTGATAGTTATTTCGAATAAACTATATGAATATTTTTTTGAAGTTATACTTCTTTTGGCGCGTTAGGGAAAAATGATGAGAGTAAACTTTTACGATGTGCACGCACTTCGTCATGAAAAACCGACACCCTGAAGTTAGCTATAGTCAACATTTTATTAAAAAAAAAGTATGTATGTATTAAATACTTTTTTTCTATTGTTAGTGTCGTTTTTTCTACAAACGTAGAATAAGGTAAAAGATAATAATTTTTGAAAAGATTTTTATCTTGTTATGCCAAAGAAGTATAACTTCTAAAGCGTGTGTTGTTATTATTATTGTATTGGTGATAGCAAAATTTTGTATACACATCGTCACGGGTAAAGAAAAGATTTTTATCTTGTTACGCCAAAGAAGTATAACTTTTAACACGTGTACATAAGTACACACTATCTTTTTTTTACTCTATTTTATTAATTACTTATCGTTACTAATGCTATAAATGTGAAAGTGAGTTTGTATATTACGCTTTCACGGGTTAACCTATAGGATAGTCGGAGATAGCGAAATTTTGCATATATATATCGTCACAGGTAAATAAAAGGACACACGAGTATCTTTCAGCCCGAATAATGTACTGTTCCCGAATCTATCAAATCCTTATTTAACTTTACAAAGTCAAGAACCATAAGTAGTAATGTATATTATTTTGTAGTGTTTTTCGGTTCTCCTGTAAAATCAAAATTCTTTTATTTTATATATTTAACACACCAACATAATAATTACTGATATCAAAATGTTCAATAATCATTTAGATCACAGGAATGTATAATAAAATACAATAGGAATATATTATGTATATATTGTTATTATACTTGGAAACATGTTAATATATCGAGTACCTTGTTTATATATAAATAATAAATCGCGTTAATAATTTCGATTTAATCTATTGCTTGGGAACAGTGACTTTTTTTGCTGGATATAAAATACCTAGATCATTTTCTATACATCTGACAAAATTTTATGATAATCGATCGTTACGATAAACGAAATGAATTTGATTAATAATGTTTAGTTATTATATAAATACTTTTTGGTGGCATGTAACAGTAATCAAATATGATTCGTTGTTCATTGATGCGTAAAGCGGACACAATGCGCATGTAGTGATGTGGACACGCGACACTCGACCGGACTGGACAGCGGACGGGATGTCACGACCGCGATTTATGGGCACCACTTAGTTGCACGTCATACGTTACAACCGCTATCGAAAAACTCGATTACATATACAGCATAACTCAACGTCACATTTACAGCTTATCTTTAAAAATAACTACTGTTGTATACTATGACGAGACGGCGTAGTCGGAACGGGGTTAGATTTTTTTAAACCCTGGAGATCCAAAAGCCATAAGGACTTAAGCTCCAAACAAAAATTACGAGATTTAATGCACAATTATAATTTTATCTAATATGTATTATTAAAATATGTTGTCATTTCTAAAAACTTTGTTTTTACTAAACGATGAAATTTACAATTTATCTATTGGATTTTTTCTTTTGTGTAAGATAGACAAAATATTATGCCAGTAAATATTTGTAACAGTACTATAGCATAATTATAATATCTTTCTTGTACTCTTTAATTATTTATTTCCAATATTATTATTATATTTCAATTTGTCTATCATTTTATATGTTTTGATCTACTTCGTTTGTACAATGTACGCCCACTTTGCAATAATATATCGCAATGCTTGAGGAATTTATAAAAACAAACCGTTTATTATGCTTTTATTAGGTAAACTTATAAGTCTATATACTAGATACATGAGAAATACGTTAACAATTGTCATAACACTGTCATATAAATAAATGTATTTTTACGAGGGTGGATAAAACTTCGTGGCTACAGACACAAGTATATCCCCCAGGGTCTAGGGTATAGGTACATAAATGTCATTGCCGAAAGCGCAAAATTAAAAATCAAAATCAAAATCAAAAATACTTTATTCAGTTTAGGCCCTGAGAAGGTGCTTATGAACGTCAAAGTTACCACCGGTTCGGAAAACAACCCAGTCATCGAGAAGAACCGGCAAGAAACTCGATCTGGTTTATCTTTTCATTAACATATTATAACTCACATTTTTAAAACATAGTTATAAATAATTACATTCGGTTTTGGTGGATGCACAGAGAGGGCGTCATTTCCAGACGTCACCGTCGTTCACATATTGATCCACCCTGTAATAGCCTTTAGATATTAAAACCTGCTTGCCATGGTGCTTGAAATTAGTATCCGGCAGATCGGTAACGTGTTTTGGAATTTTATTATAAAACCTAACACTATTACCTAAAAAACTGTTACCGGTCCTAGTGAGCCTAAAACATGGAATGACCAATTTGTTATTATTTCTTGTATTTAGATTATGTCGGTCCTTTACGAAATCTAGCTTATCTAAGTTTTTGCGGACATACATTAGATTTTCAAGTATGTATTGGGAGGGCAGAGTTAGGATACCGAACTCCTGGAACTTATCTTTTAATGATTCGCGAGGCCCCATATCATAAATTGCTCGAACTGCCCGTTTTTGTAGTAAAAATATGGTGTCTACCTCAGCTGCTGTCCCCCACAGCAAAATACCATAAGACATTAAGCTATGAAAGTAAGCGAAGTAGACCAACCTAGCAGTGGCAAAGCAGTGGTAAAAAAAAAGCCTACTAATTTAAAAACATATAATCCATCATTTTGAGATTTTAACCCTATTTCGGAATCCAAAGGGTTCAGCAAGTGTATATGGATTTATTAAAAAACTCCCGCAGTAGGGTCCAAAGCTCTTTAGACTTTACGAACATACGATTAAGGAACACAAAGTGCACACAGACTTAGAACAATCATGTCTTGATCATGCATATTATAATTTATTGTCCTGTGTATACTTCAAACTAACAACACTTAGCACTACGAAAACCGGTTGTGTTAAACATGCATGAGCCGATGATACAAATATGTGTGGGAGATCTAATTGATCAGATTTTATGTTAAAGATTTGGCCACTTAACCATCAAAACTTTTACAGATAGTAATTAGATGTAGTTTTCATTAAATGAATATTATTTGTTCACACTTAGACGACAATGATACAAAATTACAATTGTATAGAAAACGATGTATATACAGTTACTCTATGGCATTGGCCTTCTTGCAGATTTCTCTTGTGTTCGCTTCGATGTCCAGCATACGACTGGACTGTAATTGGTCGCACTGTGAAATAAAACGCGGCGTGAAATTCTCTAGAAAGCAATTCAAATTGGGTTTATAACGACAATAACGTTTAAAAGAGGGTTGACATTTCAAGACATGCTATTTTTAGAACTTGTTTGTTTACAATTATATACTAAGAATGATGACGTTTCAATGCGTGCTTGTTTCCATGCAGCGAGGACTCATCACACTACCTTACTATTATAATTACTACAGTTTAATTCAGAAAATTCGTGAAAAATTCTAGATTATTCCAGAAGTTTCTTTGATGTTTAAAATCAGTGCATTCTTTTCGTACAGATCGTAATAATATATACCAGTAAAGAAATTGTATTTTTCCTCTTTCTTTTATTGTGCTTTATTATGAGTTTTATGCTTTACGCATAGGCTAGTTACATTGTAGCCTAACCCTGCCATATTTAATATTATTTAAAATCGAATTAATATGAAAAAACTAGCCGCTTAATCAGTCTGTAAAAGGCTTTAATAATGTTTTTTTCATAATGTGAACTCATTTATGTTATTTGCAAAGTCACTAAAACAAAAAAATAAAGGAGTCGCTAATATGTCTACAATAAAAACAAAAAGATTCATTCGTTGCTCAACCCCTCTTTGTGTCCCCGAGGTACCAACGTCTCATTCGGACATATAGCAAATTTACTCAAGCCAATCTAATACGGTACCTACCCCACGTTATTGCAACACTGTTTTCTAATCTACGGCTTTAATTTCGTCTCAGAAGGAATTGTAATAACAAAAAAACGTCATCACCGAGCAGTCTATTGTAACTAAATGATGGTAAATAACAAAATTCATTAGTTTGAATCGTTGTGTTCGGTCAAATTAATTTCAATGTTATTAAATTCACGACCCTTATCAATACTGAATATTGTAAACTATTGTCTTAGAGCGTTTATAGGGTTCACGAAGACAAAGGCCACTGGAGACTATTATTCTGTTCAAGACATCTAATTCGGATGCCATACGAATGAAATAATATTGCTACCCCGATTTTAAATTGATACTTCTTTTAAAGTTAAATTTATTCAGTCCCTTGATAGCGTAATAACATGTAAGGTCTCTCATCTCGTATCGAGAAGAGTGTGAGTACATAAATCGAACTTTGCTGGATCAATAAATACCGGCTGATTATGAACTATTTTACCGACCTTTTTGTTATCTATTATCCTTTTGTTATTATAAATAAAATTGAAGTGTCTGTTTGTAATGTCAAAATAACAGCTTTTTATTGAACGGATATGCGAAAAGCAATTCTTAAAATCGTTGTCTGTATTCCTACCTATCTGTTTGTTCCAGTTAATCTTCGAAAAGGTGAAACCGATTTTGACTTTCATTGAGACATAGCTGATATTATAAGGAGTAACTTAAGTTACTTTTATGTCAGAGTAGCTGTTACGAAACGTTAGTACCGATTTTGACTAGAGTTTCACTAGCGGATACCTAATGTTATAAGGAAAAACTTAGGCTAGTTTGATTTAAAAAATAAGGTTTCACGCAAACATGATAAACCAAACAAGCAGCGTCCAGAATAGCGCGCATACCAACAACACCTACGTTACACTTAACATTTTTTTTTTTGATGAATTCCACGCAGTCGAATTCGCTGGTAATAACTAGTGTTATAATAAAATGACAACATATTTAAAAGATCTTTTCTAGAAAATAACACCACTGCATTAATACCTGTGAACATAATAAAACGGAGGCTTAATTATCGGTACAATTTTCGATCTACGAACTGGAATTTGGAGGGTCTAAATACGTCACTACTAAATTGTAATATTAAATTCATTATAATGAAAATACGTTATAAGGGCTTTTTAATAAGTATTTCTGAAAGCTATTGAAAATTAATTGGATGACTTAACACAAATTATTATAAGATTTGATATAATAAACTACTTGAGATCGTAACTAGAGAATGAAGAGAACATTTTATGGTTGATCACATTTATATAAGATATAACGCAAAGACATACCAAATATTATTTTACGTACCTAAGTTATTGTCATCTGAACCTTGCTGCTACTCTCATTTTGTTTAAAAACAGCGGAGGAAGTTGTAAAAGTGTCTGTGTTGTGATGTGTCTTACAATTCAATCGCCTATATATCCAATTGAAATAAAGGTCACTCCGAGCGGAGGCAGACATAGTTAGTGGCTTAAATTTTGGTATCACTCAAAATACAAAGAGTTGTCTCTCAACACGACAGTATTTACCTCCAATCAGGTTATTTATGTATTCGTGCCAGTATCAAATACTTTTCTTACAAGCTTCAAAAAGCAACATCTCTCTATGTGTTCGTTTGTGTACTTATAACATGGAAACGAACGCACCAATTGACATGATAATTTATATAGACCGTAGTTATATTTTTTGGCCATGTTTTAGTACACAAATATATTAAAAATGTTGTGTGAAGTCTAACATATATGTGACGAACATAATTGTTATTCGCCACATGATAGGCGTGATATATGTATAGTTATTTAATAACCATAATACAGATTACGCTTAATTTGTAATTAAATCTCCGTGTGAAGATGTATCGGTATGTATGTATAATTGTATTTCATGGTGGTAGGGCTTTTTCTAAGTCCGTCTGGCTAGCTACCACCGTCAAGTTGAAAATCTGTCGCCAAGTACCTGTTGGTGTGTTCCGACAGCTGCACTTGAGAGCCAATCTTCCTCTAGGCTTACAATGATTACCATCTTAGACCGCATCATCGTTTAACATCAGATGACATTGTGGTCAAACGCTTACATATAAAGTATATAAGAAAACCTCGAATTAACAACAAACAAAAATAGGAAATAATTTTAAACGTTTATTACGGCGATTTCAAGTTTTTAGAAACTACGTGCTTTTGAATTCCACAATCGGCCTAAGCTCTTTGATGAAGAAAAACATCGGGATGAAACAGGAGCCTGGTGATAAATTAAATTTAAAACTGTCGCTAAGCAACTTTTTGTTTAATTGGTTACAAATCATCGGTTATATGGTCACTTAATTCTTAAATGCATAGTGTGTCAAAAATTTAACATTCACTCTAATTTATAAAGAAAGTATTAACTGTAATGAAAAATTTACTTTTGAGTTTATACCATAGTTACTCGAGAACGAATAAATAAATAAAGTACATACATTTTTCGTTTTTTAATGTGACGTTTACATTGACGAATTCTTTGTACAGTATGGTGTCTCATTTTGTAGGAACTTCACTATATTAACAGAAAAAAGTAAATGAATAACCATACCTATAAATTATGTTTCGTTATTTTTTCTAAGCCTGTATAATAAATACTTTGCATGTAATATACTTTTGGATAAATATTAAGAAATCATGCAATTAAGGCTTAACATCATGTGAAATAGTCGTCTAACGTAATATAACCTATATTAAATACCAGGTTTATATTTTACTTATATATATACTTCTACCTTTCGGAAACAATACATTTTTTCTGTGTGACAGGTACTCTATGTCCTTTTCTGTAGTCCTGATAATGTGTATGCAAAATTTTATAATATTCGGTTGAATAGTTAGAACGGGAAAACGTAACAAACAAACAAACTGTCATTCGAATTTATAATAATAATATATAATAACATAACGATGTACTAGCGTATAAAAATTATTAATAATAAAAATGATACAAATAAAGCACGGGTATGAATAGATTATATATAATTATCTCAGTAAATAATTAAAGACTGCATATTCACATAAAAACATATTGTTTACTAATTAATAAACTCGGTTTAGTCTATCTATTAGATGATTTTTCTCTTTTTAGACAAGAGTTTTGCAATATAAAATACAAATAAATGACAAGTATTTTAAATTATTAACTGTAATCATGGCTTCACACTCTTTGCTTGTTATTTTGAGTACTACTACTACCATTACTTTGGATTGGAAAAAAATGATATAAAATAATAAAAAAAAAAACAGATAACATGTAGAGTGAGTGATTTGCACGGTGGGGCTATAACGCTTATTCCTTACGTGATGAAAATATGTAAGTGTAAACAATGTATATTTCCATATCGAATTAATTTCAGAATCGAACAAAAAGCGTAAAGAACTTTTTCCCTAATTGGGTCCTCTGACTCCATATGTTTATTGCATCTGAGTTACTATCTCTTAAAATAAAAGTAATGAACAGATAGTAATGTATACTTTGCTTTTATAATTCTTATTATGAAGCGTACAGATTAGCTTCCGTAATTAAATGAATGTTTGGCACCGAACACACATGCAGTGACTAATAACTACCCGAGTGCTCATTGTCACCAGTCGCTACGGACCAGGCGCTTATTAAGTTTTACTGCACTGAATTAAGTTTAACTCAACAATATCAAAGCAGTCGTATATGAAGTAAATATAATTGTTCAGATTTGAAACTTTAATAAACTTGGATTCTGAATTTAGAGTAAGTAGTAAGAACTAATTACTCGATAAATAAAAACAGGCGAAACGAATTAAATGTTTAGCTATAACATGTATAGCTCTCACAGAAAACCGACGTGAAGTAACAGTGGTTGCACTGTTTCGTTTCGTTCGGCCAGTGAGAGTGCCAGAGGCCCACATATATTAAAAGGTCGGCAACGCACTTGCGACTCCCCTGGTGCTGCTAGTGTCTATGGACGGCGGTGATCACTTTCCATCAGGTGACCCACCTGTTCGTTTGCCCCCTATAATAAGAAAAAAAAATGTGTATTTACGATATTTTAATATGATGTCGTTGGTTCGAGACCCACACATTAATTACCTTTATTTCATAAGCGTATAAATCAACCATTCAGTTATATAATACAAAAACGATTTTACTGAGCAATTGTACAAGAGAAAGTTGAGAAATTTGTAAGAAAATCAAGCACCCTGGTCAATATATATCATTATTTATAGATAACTCTTCTGTACGTGTTTTTATCACTGAACTGTTCCTATAAAGGGCAAACCACGTTAAGGAATTGCATTGCAATAAAAGAAGTAGGTAATCAAAATTTAACATTTTCCAACAATATTATTATTTTATAAAAATATCATAATTAAACCGAATGAGAAAATTTTTACTAGTCTATGGTTATAACAGATTATTTGGGTATATTTTATAATTACATAGAAGCCATACCGCAATGCACTATTTGCTTCGCAACAGACTATTACTGTGTTAGTAAAGTGGAAAAATCAAAGAAACCATTACAAGGGTTTCTTTCTGGAGTATGATTTCGAATGAATAGAACCCGAAAAACATCTCTTACTCACTTCACTGATAAACTTTCAAAGTACAACAACACGTACGATATAATTAATAAATAATTGTTAATATATATTTTAAACGTACACACAAGTTTCTGTTACTTATGAATTATGTGAACACTAGCTTTAACCGCGGCTTTGTACGTGTTCATGTAGATTTGACCTGCCCCTATGGAACAGTACTTTTTTTGGATAAAAAGTAGTATCCTGTGTCCTTTTCTATGTTCCTAATAACATGTATGCACAATTTCATAAGAATTGGTTGAGTAGTTTAGGCGTGATAGTTTAACATACAAACTCACATTTGTATTTACAATATTAGTTTATTTAAATGATGTATGTAAAAATGTAGGTCCATTGATTAGTCTAAGATCAAAAAAATTGTGTGCTTTTATGAAGTCGCGATGCAAGTGAAATTCTATTAAAAATATTTTATTAATTTTTATATATCGAGTATATTCACAAAACAAACAAATTTTACAATTTTCTCTTAAGGATTTCAAAACACATTTTATTATAACTTTATATAGAATAATCATATGTTCGTCCGAAAGGCTGCGACATTAAAATGGCGTTTATTTAAGAAACAAGTATCAAGCAAAAATATTCAGAATCTAACAGAGTTTAAAAGCAACGCTATGAATTTTAAACTTGAAACTACATCGGATATGAGCGGAATGGCGTACATTGTGTAAACGGAATACTTTTCCGCGAGTAATATTTGGTAAAATTGCTACTAAAGAGACGCTGCACCAACACTAGGCTTAAAATATTCGTGAATAACCGTCGCAGTAGACGACAGCTTTCATAACTTTAGAAAAACATTATATACGAAAACATCGCATTCTTCTACACTGTACTTCCTAATACATTTATATCACAGAAGGACGCCGCACTGATAAGAAAACCGCCCTAGGCCCGTAGAACTTTGCAGACAAAGGAGTCTGTTTGTTTTCGGTAAAACACAAAAGAGGACCCAAAGTAAGAATAAATAAACATATAACGTACAAATTACATTGAAGCTCAATTTGTCTTTGGAACGGCATCCATTACCTTAATTTTTTTCTTATTTAAACTATACTAGCGGTCGACATTCTACAGTCATTCATTGAGAGCAAAATATTATTAATTGGTCATGGAATATTAGGAATATTGATTTATAAGTAACAGCTTCGGAATCGTCGATGATAAGAGAAAAAAACTATTTCCTTTTTTTGTGACATTAAAGCTAATATAAAAAAAATCGGTTTATTACTAAATTCTATACACTGAAAATAATACAAAGGAGGAAATTAACAGATATCATAATATTTTATACAAGTACAAATAAATTACTTAATGCACAGATTCCAATATTAAATTGAAGTTTGGCATCAACAAACCAAGTTAACCACAGCCTCGTCTGAAGCTGTAACTCTAAAACAAGCCAGCTGACGGGTTTTGTGTCTTTACAAACAAACTGTCACAGAGGTTTGCTCTCCACTAAGACCGATGTCGTGAAATTGACTCCCTCAAACTACTGTTTCTCGGTATTGACTAGTATACCTAGCGAATTAATTAAAATCAAATTACACAAATTATTCAAAATTGGTTTAAGCGTATAATTATAGCAAGTGCATATAAAATACATTGGTACGTTTAATACGAGTATAAGTCTTGTAAATGTACAGGATTTTTACAATAGAAAAACCGTTACAAACTTAGATAATCAAATACGTAATAAAAACGTTTAAATTATATTTTGACCGATAAATTTGATAATGTATTATCGCTTTACCATCCAATACATATATGTACATAAATAAAATAATAGAGGTCTGCAGTCGCGCACGCATTACGAGAGAATTACTTGCGTATATTTTGATATATATATATTTTGATTAAAAAAAATTGATTTACAGCTTAGATACTTGCGAATTGTTATCTAAAAATAGTTCAATATTCTCGTATAATAAATCGCAAAGACTTTTCAATGCACACAAATGGATTATTGATTATTTAGACATATTGAAATAATTTGATTTGTTGTATGTAATAAGTAACATAAAATCATGTGTACTAGTATAAAGCACATTGAGTCCATTTCCATACTAGTCCAAGGTAAATTCAATGCAACAAACTACGGGCTCTAATATCACTATGTATTTCTTTTTGTTATTTTAACTGACTATGTACAACTTATTGACTATCCAACAATGCAGATATGTGAGATAGATCTGTTAAGGTAAATTTAATGAAATGATAGAGTATTATTAATTATTTATACTACAACAAACTACAGGCCCTAATATCACTGTGTATTTTTTTTGTTATTTTAACTGGCTATGTACAACTTACTGATTTTTCAACAATATAGATATAGACAAACCTGTTAGGGTTAATATAATGAAATAATAGATTATTATTAATTTAATTTATTCTAGTAAACATTTTAAAAGATCGTTACAACTAAATATAACTATTTTATAACAAACCTATTTACTGCTTATTTAAAACAAAATTATTATCTAGGGCATGTAAATCTATTTGTTTGTTAGTATTTTATATATCACTAGTAGGCCCGGCGTACGTTGTCCTGCGTTGATAATAAAAAGTATATACTTATGTGCATGAAATGCTTAAGGTAACTAATGTATTTTATTTGATATAGATTAATACTGTATCCGTCTAAATAGCCTTAGAATTACCACATTATATGTGACCATTTTTAGAAGATAGATGGGTATAATAAGCTATCCTAAAAAGATAGGTATATGCCATCGTAGACTTTTTTGTAGATATATAGAAGAGGAATATCTCACTATGCATTGTTTTGTAACATCTCAAAGGGATTAGGCAGCGTTTTGGACGAAAGCTGCCAGGCGGCTTGACTTTTTCCGATTCTTTCAACAAGTATCATTACATTTCAACCAATGTACAAAAATAAACCTTTACAAGTTTTACACATAAACCTTCCCCATAAATTACTCTATCTATTGGTGAAGATTACATTAAAATCCGTTCAATAGTTTTTGAGTTTATTACGAACATCCAGACAGACAGACAGACAAACAGACGCGGCGGACATCTTTGTATTATATTATATAGTGATTGTAGAGTATTTATGTTGTGATTACTTCAATTTATTTTACTTATTGTGCATTATTAATTGTTGGTTACGTAAAAAAAAATAACTGACTACAACTATAGTTATTAGAATATTAATAAAAACTATCGAATTTATCACGTATTTATTCATCCATGTTGCATTATTAACCACAATAACACAACCACAATAATATATCTTCCAAACCGATTGAATATCAGTTCTAAGTGAACTACTGAAATACCACTAATTGAAATAAAATTTAAGTGAACGGTGTAATATATATATAAAGTCTTATTAATTCTAAATGTGTGTAAGCGAGCGCATGTGCACTGTAGCTCCGAAGTTTGCAACCGAAGTCCGCGTAGCGTCAGACACAGTCGCGCCTCGGTTCAGGGGGCAGGCGCGCGCTCGTAGAGCCTCTACGACGTTACGTGCTACGAACTTCTACATCGTAGTAATCCCAAACAATACCGCGGAGTGTGAAGTTTCTTCCTGTACCACTACAATGTGTTCTGAATGATGTTGTTGGGAAAACTTTTGTTTTATATACATTTCGGACTTGTCTTCCATGTCGCTATTTGTTTTAAAGATTCTGTCGGTAAGTATATTAAAAATATAAATATTTCGCTAGTTTTATCGGTGATATAAATCGTTTAGCATGTTCAAATTACCGTTTATGCAATGTTTAATGTGAGAACTATTAACGAAATTATATATTTACGAGGTATACATTATAAAGGTAGAGTTCGTGGGCGGTAATAGTTAAATCAATTTATACCTTTCTTTAAAGGCTTTTTGACATGAAATGTAACTAAGAAGCTTTAAATAATTTTATAACTCGTTGGTATGTGTTAAATGAATTTTTAGTGATTATTATAATTTCACCAAGCTATTTTTATATGTCAAAAACCTATATTAAAGCATAATTACATTTTTTTCTTTAACTTCAAATTCTTTATTATCGATGAATTTCAGTATTAATGTATGCATGTATATTCACTTTGCATTAAATAATTTGTAAATGCGTTAAAAATGTAACACATAAATTAGAATTTGTAAAAAAATAATATAGAACATAAAATATTTCTTACAACACATATAACTTTCACTTAGGTTATAATTTTCTCCCATAAACGGGAAAAGTATTATATCCAAAATAGAAAACATTTCCCATAAAACAAAGTTAAATACACTTATGAAACTTATCGCATTTCGTGAAATACGTTGATATCTATTAACCATAAACCATATAATGTCTGTGAGTTACCGAGAACTTTCAAATTGAATTAACACCAATGAATTCTTCTTTAAAATAGAAACTTAATACTTTAAATTTTCATGCTTGTATAATTCTCCAAAATATCAGTAAATAATGGTGATTGACGATAATGATTCCTAATAATTGTATAACATTACTGTAATTTGCACAAATATATATACTTGTCCTTTTTGATAATTTATTCAAAATTTATCATAAATGTAAAATGGGACTTAAAACAACCTATCCTTTAATTATTATTATTTCATCAAATAGATGGTGTCCGCTACTTTCATTATCATTTTACTGTTTCATGGAAACTACGCATTGTAACAATATTAATAGTGCGCTGTCTTTTGTTTTCTTTTTTCTATTATGACGTCATTGTTACTAATCTACTCTTGTAATCCATTTACCTATATTAAATTAGCTCTATTCAATTTTATTATTATTGTTTAACCACTATGGTAAAGCGTAACCGTTTACAAATTTGTGTCTACGTTACACTCTAAAACCCCTCGATGTACCAGAAAAAGTCTCGTAAAATTCGGTTCAGCAAGTCACTAGATTAGACCGGATAAACTTCAAACGTTTATATGTTATTGATATGTATATATAGATTACATATATAAAAGAAAAAAAAAAACAAATTAAAAAAAAAATGCATTTTATCGATAATTAAGAGGCCCGGTGAATGTTGTCCTGCCCTGGTATTAAAAAATGTATTCTTTTGTGCATGAAATGCTAAGGTAACTAATGTATTTAATGTGGTAAGGATTAATACTGTATCCGTCTAAATAGTCTTCCAATTATCTTTATATATGAATATTTTAAGAAGATAAATGTGTTTAGTAAGCAATCCTCAAAATATATGTATATGCCATCGCAGATTTTTTTGTAGATATATAAAAGAGGAATATCTCACTATGCATTGTTTTGTTATATCTCAAAATAATTATACAGCATTTTCGACGAAAGCTCCCAGGCGGCTTAACTATTTTCAATAGTTCCAACAATTTACACACAAAATGTACACAAAACCTTGACAAATTATACACTTTAACCTTTCTCATGTATTACTTTATCTATTGGTTAAGACCGCATTACAATCCGTTCAGTAGTTTTTGAGTTTATCGCGAACATGCAGACAGACAGACAGACGCGGCGGACGACTTTATTTTATAATGTGTAGTGATAAGTTCCAAAAGGAAATGTGCACACGGAAATAGAATTTTTCACTGTATACAAACCTTAAAATAATAATGAATCGTATTTTTGGTCAAATGATACCTGTGTCTCAATCAAATTAACAAATAAAAAAACCGAATTACAAACCCTTTTTTTTTCGAACTGACTACACTGTTGGCATGGCAAGGCCCCTATAGTTTCACCGGACTGCTAAGGGGAGCGCTTAAGACACTCACCCGATTTTATATAGACGACTAGCGCAAGGGCGCACGGCACGCCTCGGCTTAGGCTGTCGCCGGATATCGCGAATCTCACTAGTTAAGCTAAACTATCCATTTCATACATATATGAATTCGTGAAATATACATGTCAAACTCAAAAGGTAGAAACAATTTATAGTCGTGGGAGCACAAATCGCCTTTGGGAACTATCCAAACCACCCGGTTATGATGACTTACACCCAGCGAGCACCAGCTGTCTTGGGCAGAAAACAAGTTAAGTAATACAAGCAACATGGATAGGCACATAATAAATAGGTGCGTTAACATAAATATCATTTCGGACATTGTATTATAATTTTTATATTTACATTTACCAAGACAACGTTTCTTTGTTCTTTAGTTATTAAAATTAGTAATTAAAAAAGAGCCGGACCGATCTACATAATTCATTTTTAAAATCTTGAGCATTTTCTGATAACATTTTGATATCTGCTTTGATAGATTAGGTAATATATGTTGAAGAAATTGTGAGCTTAGAAGTAAATTAAGCGCAAACAAAATGTTTTCCAACTGTATTTTAATTACACTATAAAAAATAATCGGTGGAACGTAGTAGACGATTACTTTGAATAGAAATTACTAAACAATATCGGTAGTAACATAAATCTAACTTAATCCTCAAAGCTCTTGTAATCAATATTTAGGTATAGAATATACTATGCAAGGCTTAGAAGCCTGATAAAAATACTATAACAGTAATGTTGTTCTTCAACGAGCGGAGCCACGAGCATATTTAGCATTCTTATTATTGCTTGCGATTGTATTTCAATATTTTAAAAATGTTAAAACCTCTAATAGCACTACCATCACCCAGATACCTACCGGTACAGCAAAATAATGCGTTTTATAATCGGCTCTGTCGACCTTTGTCCTACAATGAGCCGGAGCTCTCAGCGACGGAAAACGTCGTAATAAAACTGTTGCACAATGTTAGAGGTTTTTCTAATACGGTGAGTTTTAAAGGTCTGGAGTCAAGCATTTATATTTGTGTTCCGGTAGTAATACTTGAGAGTCAGTGCATCTAAGCTTACAGTGCTTAAGCCATATAATCAATTAAAATCAAGTGAAATTTGGGTCATACGCAAAACAGAATTAAGAAAATCAAGTGTAAAAACCAATATGAAAAACATTATTTTAACAATAAATTTGTAACATTTATCTGTACGTGTACACCGTACGGCTTCGTAAGCATTTTTATGCAGTAACCAGTTTTATATTAGCGTTAAAAAAAAAAACTTTTTATCAAAGGTATCTATCCTCTATCGTTTTCTATCCCCTGACAATGTGTATGTAATATTTATAACTCCCCCGGGAAACAGAAAAAAAATTCAAAAGTGATTTTGAAAATTGCTATAATAGTAACATAAATTCCCATAAAAGGAAATTCCATACAAATCAATCAAGCTGTTTTAGGGTATATTTTTGTACATACAAACAGACAGACAAATACAAAAAAAAATTAAAGTCATATTTGTTATCAGTGACCTTTATCTACTACCACAATATTTTCCGAAACAATTTAATGTACAAACAGAATTCAAGATCAATTAAATTTAAGTCAATTATTAATATAGATGGGTGGATGACAAAGTAAAGTTTAGCATCTGCATAAATATCATGTATATTTTATTAACTCTATGCCTAAAATACACGATGTCGTCTGATTTCAATAGAGTATTTTCTACATTGTGTTCAGAATAACGAATAAATGTACGAGTATTACACTAAAGAATATAATTAGACTAATGGTGTATTACTGTGTTTTAAGCAAACATATGCGCAAAATTTTAATAGAATATCTGAAAATTTAGACACAGCATACATGCTAAATCCTTTACTAATATTATATTATATTATATTATATTATGTTATATTATATTATATTATATTATATTATATTATATTATATTATATTATATTATATTATATTATATTATATTATATTATATTATATTATATTATATTATATTATATTATATTATATTATATTATATTATATTATATTATATTATATTATATTATATTATATTATATTATATTATATTATATTATATTATATTATATTATATTATATTATATTATATTATATTATATTATATTATATTATATTATATTATATTATATTATATTATATTATATTATATTATATTATATTATATTATATTATATTATATTATATTATATTATATTATATTATATTGGATACTCTTGTTTAGTGGTACAGAATAAAGCACGGGGTACATTTTATTCAGAAAAGGAGTACTGTTTCCAAGGGATGCGTCTAATTAACGGTAATGCTAGCAAAGCGATTTATTTAACTTACTGCATTATAGACAAGGAAATAATATTTTTCAAGTTGGTTTTTATTATATTTAAATAATAAAAAAAGCTGATCTCTGTCATTGACACCATCAATCTGACAATTATAACTAAAATGTAAACAGGTATAAATAAAAGTGAAAACTTAAAATCTGTAAAATTATTATAAAATGATCACACATTTACTAAACAAAACAATGCATAAAAGATATACTAAACAAAAAAGAGAAAGAAGACACCGTTAACAAGAAGATAAAAAAGGACACCGTGTCCAATTTATTATTCTTAAACTAATTAACGGTTTCGCGTACCACTGATTGTATACATTTAATTTTTGTACCTCTATAAATCTGCGTCTCGCTTACCCCGCAAACGTTTAAATCCGCTTGTTTCCTTACCGCTTATTTGTGTCGAGCGCTTAACTTTCTCTTGACTGGTGGTTACTAAGTATATTTGCGGTTAATTTTGTATGCAAGTGTTGTTTAACTGATCGTTTAAGGTAATTAATTAACCTTTGTAACTGTAAAGTCTAGATTAAGCTAGCAGTCGGTCTTGGTTTCGTAAGGGTGTAGTAACTATAAGTGAGATCAAATCTTCCCTTTAAAATACGACTAGGTAATGAATGACAACTGAATAAATGAACTCTGTCGATATCTTTGAAGACCTCCTTACTGTCTTCTGTCTCACTCACTCGTTCACTTTTATATAGAGACTTTTAACCCGTTTTTTTTTAGCTTTGCGAACGATTTTTCATACAAAGCTTGTCCTGATAATTATACACAACTAACAAGAATAAGACAAGTAACTGTAGCCGTTCTGAAGTGATGCGCTTACATACATTCAGCAATAAATTTTTATTTGTAGCTTTATATGACTCTAGAATGTGATCTTAATGGAGTCTGGTTGAAACGTTTAAATTTATAATAAATCGAATATGTCATTCAAACAATAGAAATAGTATCTCTTGTAAAGTATAAATACTACCTTATATGGACTCAAAATTAATACAGTCTATTTTACACACTATGAGTTTCACTGTTACGCTCTCCGAACTAGTCTAAACTCCTACATCTATCTATAATATAAAAATGAATCGCTAAATGTGTTGCTAAGCGCAAATTTCGAGAACAGCTGAACCGATTTCGCTAATTCTTTTTTTAGAATATTCCTTGAAGTACGAGGATAGATCTTACGGAGAGAAAAATTAAAAAAATTGCCTGAAAACGTCTAAAAACAACACTTTTCTATACTCCCATACAAACGATTCGTAATAATACTTAAAACTCAATTTGAACTTTAATACTATAGTATAAAGTTTAAGTGTTAGTGTATAAATATTAATGTCAATATATTTATACAATGGTCCCGAATAGCAGAATAAGTATAAAAAAAAATATTTAAAGAATCGACTGTTAGGCGGTACGAAGTTCGCCGGGGTCAGCTAGTGTTTATATAAATATTGAAATGGTTGCAATAGGAGTTGCTAAGATTTATACTGTACTATGGCTATCAGTTCTTTTGTCTAGTGGGTGGAGTATTAATAAATTTTAAGATGTTACGGAAATAACCATTGCGTTTCACTTCAACTAACGCCTTGTTGATATTCCAAACCTCCGCAAAATCCACCTTCGCCAGGATTGTCTATAATGGTCTTGCTTCTTTTTTCTATAATGGTCCTACGAAAATTAGTCTACGTCTGTCGTCTGAATCCCTATGGATTATGTAATTAAGTCCATGTCCATCTGAAGTTAATTCTCTCTCTCTCTCTTTCTCTCTCATCTTCAAGTCTTTTTCTCTTCGTAATGTTTCAGCTGTTCTATGGGTGGAATATTATAAGAAAACTTAGAAGCCACCGACTTTCACTTTATATAGGATTGTTATGTTAGAAAATACACGGCGATTACATTAACCCAATAAAATAAATTACAAAACATAAATATTTACTGGTCTGTTTTTATATGTGATCGATTCTAAGAAAATAAATGAAAAACAATATATTTATCATATTATAATTTTCAATTAAATAAATATTTCTGGAGTAATCGTTATATTTAACTTTATAATTCGACTCGAGTAATTGGATAGAAAGTGGTCTCAGTTACTTACCAAAATCAAGTGTTAATATATTTTACATACATTCTAAAGCTTGAGAATAATACAAGATAGACATGCATGAGGATTTATTAATTTTAAAGGTATTATGTCATAGCTAACGCGACCGTTCTCGTCCGGTCACGGCACCCAAACTCCCGGCCAGCCATTAAATTAAGAGGAACTAAACTTTATTTATCCCGGCTTGTATTTCCACAGGCGATAAGATTCAGAAACACCGCTGGAAACTTCGTACTAACTTACTGCTAACTTCGCCAAAAAGTTACCGAATCAAGCCGATCGTTCGAAAATTTGTTACTCTCTCAATATTTTAAATAATCTTCTTTGGAATACTTCTTATCTTCGAAGTTTTCACTTCAGTTACCTTGATGATTTTCTTACGCTAATATCATTACAATTACCGGCTGTGTTTATATTTTAATTTTAAATTGAATACAAGTAATAGGTATTATATAAGAACCTTCTAGAATTTTTTATACTTTTTATGTTAAGGTTACGAATTTAACTATGACATGATAATACGTTATTTAACTGTTATGTTATATACTTATCCATTCATATTTTTATTACAGAGTTCAATTTCTTTTTCACGTAGTCAGTCAAACGTACGCGTATATCAAATAACACAAAATATTACAAGTATACTAAACTGTTTCAAGAACATAAACTATAAATATACAGTATTAATTTGTTACAATCAATTTATGGGTAGGACAATTTAAAGTGAAATAAAGTTTTTACGTTGAGCCAGGGGTCGCGTGACGAGCCACGTTTGATGTAGCGCTAGAAGCGCGGCGCGGCGTAGGGCCGCACGCCAGCCGGCAGGCGGCACTGCGCGATTTTTTTTTTTTTTTTTTTTTTTCGAACTGACCTACACTGTTGACCCGGAGGCCGCTACAGATTTACCGGACTACTAAGGGGAGCGCTTAAGGCACTCACCCGATTTGTATAGACGACTAGCACAAGGGCGCACGGCACACCTCGGCTTGGGCTGTCGTCGAATACCCGAATCTGACTAGCTAAGCTAAACTAAGCTAAACCTATCCGTATCATACCTGTATGAGTTCGTGAAATATACATGGTTACCAAGCATGTATGTTTCACGATTCCCGTACATGTATTTTGTATCTGACTATCTGTGTTCTAAACTATTTCAGTTCGAAAGGGCAAAAAAACAAACAAAAATAGCCCACCACTATGTGTACCTACGAGTGTGTGTGTGCACGTGTGTGGGGTGATCGGTGTTGTGTTGTAAAGTCGAGTGTTTGATTAACAGTGTCACTGTGTCCGCGCGAGCAGCATGCTCGAGGGCTCCTTTCCGGAGGATCGTACCTCGGCTTGAGCAGCTGCCGAGGGGGGCCTAGGTATGTGTGCTGGAGCAAAATTCACAGCCAAACCGCGGCGGCGTGATCTGTGATTACGCGGGCGTGGACGCGCACACGCATTATTTCGAGGAACGGAAGGGTAATCTGCGTTAGCTACCGTTATTTTATCGGGAGGATCGGAAAAAATATGTCGCGGACGTCTTTTATAACGCGGCGCGTTCGGTACGGCATCGTAAGTTACCGCGGATACCACTAACGGACTGGGATGATTCTTTGCATTCTCAAAATAATTGCTAGTGAGGGTCTTAACGTACGCCCAGACAGACGGCATTTCCAGGTCCTTGTGGAGGTCGACTCCCCGGACGTACCAAGGGGCACCGACCGCCCTACGAAGAAATCGGTTCTGCAGTATTTGCAATCTCTTGAAGAGATTTTCTGACATGTGTGCGAAAACAGGACAGCTATATGTCAGAATGGGTCGGATACACATTTTGTACAGCGTGAGCTTGTGTCTGAGGGACATCTGGTGATACGCGAATATTTAAATCACTCCCACCGGCACAAGTCATTGCCTGAAAGCGTAGTCTTGTACCGGACCCCCAACCAAAGGGAAAATATTACCTGTCGATTTAATTTACAAAAAAGTAACGCTATAGATAAATTGCGTGCGTTGCAAATTTTTATATTAAGATGAAGTAGCAAAGATTTTTTTGTTATATTTAACTTATTTTCTAATTTATTAGGGTACACAAAATGTAACTGACTATGTACAAGCGATTTAAAAACATGTTAAATATGTATATTTAATCAAATATTACCCGAAAATATATCCAATAGTGGTGTATTATAAATGTTATTTCGGTTCTAATAAACTTTTAATTTATCAGTTGACACTTAATCACTTAATTAATGATAATATTTAAAAAAAATAGTAATAATTTGAAAATATCTTCTATACCTGAAAATGTAATAGTAAAAGATCTGTACATTGGAATCGGTACATATAGAAATAATGTTCATTTAAACAACTTAATACTGTTAAAATAAATTTTATCTATATTCTATTATATGCGTGTTTAAATTAATTTGCATATTTATTTTTCAAACTAACTGTACTTTAAGAAAATTCAATTACATATCTGAATACAAACTAAAATAAGTTAAAATTAAAGTATATGTTACAATAACTCGGTTATGTAGGCAATGATGTCATATTATTAATTTCAAACAAACGTAAGCATTTCACGTGGGCTTCATAAGTTTTCATGTTCAAACGGTAACCAGAATTGTGCACATTTTCAACAACTATAAACAAGAATTAAGCTATAAGAGTTTTCGCATCAGAGATAATTTAGGTCTTATTGCGCTGTTGAAGTTAAAGTATTCAACGTTGTACTAGAAGTTTTATCTCTCATGTATATAGAAATTTTGATCCTACATTTTGTAATATTGGTGTTGTTTTATTATTGTAGACTAGTTTTTGCTCGCAGCTTCCCCCATGGTAATATAAAAGCTATCCCTCGGGAACAGTGTTTTTTTTAAGTGCAGCAAACAAACAAATCAACTTATTTTCGCTATTATAATTTCAGTTAAAATTAGTTTAATGATTCGATGTCCGCAGATATGAACCCCGACATGTGCTAACGAATTTTTCACGTATATTTACTTATTTAAATTAGCAACACTATCGACTAACGGTGAAGGAAAACATCGTGAGGAAACCTGAATCTGGAAAACATTCTTGTAAACCCATAAAATATGTGAAAATGTAAAGCTGTTGATTTTTCATTTTTCAGTTGAATCATAAATATACCGTGGCTGACGTGGGGATTATATTAATGCCATCCTTTAGGAAGACACCTTTAGCTCAGCAGTAGGAGTCTTCCAAACTAATGTATGTCATATTACTAGACTAGCGATCCGTTTCAGATTTGCGTGGGTACATTGTACTCATTGTGATTAAGCGATTAAGGTCCATTTATTATCTGTGTAATATTTATATTTCTTCAAAGGCATAAGTTAGGTGAGAATCTACACAAAAACAACTTTTTTTATTGCGTATAAATTAAAATCCTGTGATATATTCTAAAATAATCATTGCAAATATATGCAACAAAAGGCAATTTTTAACTACATAAAATGCCCAACGTTGATTACTCATTAGGTATAGATTAATACTACATTGGTGAAAACAGTATATCTCCCCGTTATCACCGATATTTCTCGTTCGCACTATTCGTACCAGCGAGAACAGTGACGTCACTATATAGTTTTATATTCAAAAAAAATCAAGGCAGCCATAATGACTGACGACAGAAGTGAAAACTCTAAGCAATGGACTAATACGGTGTTCTTTTTTGAATTTTTAAATCAATTATAGTCTGAATTATTTGAATTTCATAATTTGTAAATTGTTAACATTACTCTAGTATCTACATCTATTGGCACTCCGAGCAATAATTATATAAATTTATTAATTAATCAAACATAGGATAGGCTGCACATACCTAATACAAAATATCAAAATTACACGTACACACCGTTATACTGTGTGCCGCTAATATTGCGCAAGTGCAATACGTCACGAGCATGTTAAGACTATCAGTGACGCGTACCCATAAGTTTTTCCCTACCAAAAAATCGCGAAACGCGAACAAAGAAATTATCACTTCAAAAAAAGAATGTTGTACTGAAAAACATTTGTTATAATAAAAATGATTACTTACATTAATTATACTTTAACTTGGACTCATAAATAGAAGATATATCAATTGTCTGCGCTCAAAGAAAGAAAGAAACCTATATAAAATATTTTCCTTGTGAATATTTGAATTCTCAACGTTAAGTTAATAACCAACTATTAAAATAATTTAAATTTATGGAACAGCAGATAAGATCCGTCGATAAATATTCACCTTGAAAGAAATGAGTCAATTATGAACTACAATAAAATGATACTTATTTTAGTCTGTTATAATTATAATCTATCAACTGACCGCCCTGGCTTCGCGTGGGCTTAGTAACGAAGAAAATCAGTCCCAATCTCCCTTTTACAATACGACCATGTAAATAAATAAAACGAGAACTTAGCAACAGAACGTCAATTGTGTCAATGTCTTTGGAAGAATCTTCTACTGCCTTATGTTATTGTTTTATACTGTGTTCTAAATCGCTCGCCTTCGTTTATGACCCTATATGCCACAGACAGCACGCACCCTGTATCTACATGATATTGGCGGATTTTTTTTTATTGGTAACCAGTCTTTTAGATTATTACTGCCATTGTCAAGTATGTAATAATATTATAAGTGTTAATTATAAATTTTCATGTTCTGACAAGATGAGGACTCCTCTGTTAGAACTTTCCAAATAGTTTTTGTGACATCTCGGAATTCATGCATTATTTTCTATCCACTTCACTTATATAGAAAGAATAATCGAACTATATTACGTAAAATGCAACCAATATTATTAAATAAATAAAATATAAAAGCTACTACAAGACATACTAAGATCCCACCAAGAACTCCTCTTGTGTATAATGTAAATGTAATACACATGGTGCCATAAATCAAAGAAGAAGTATTTTCTTCTGGCTCACTCTCACACACACTTTCTTGTATGGATATTTCTTCTTCTTTCTTATTCAAACCTTTTCACATTTCCATATCACTATTTTTCAAATATTTTCTAAATTTTTCCCTGACAATTACACTCACAACAAAAAACAATTTAGTCCAATCAAGGCAGCCGTTCTGATGTGATGCGCTTACAAACATTAGGCACATGATATTTATTTATGTTGAAGGTTAAACTACAACAAGTGCTGATACCCCTGAGGTCATTAATAATAATTTGTTATCAGTATAATTTGTTTTACTGAAACATGGCTGATTTATATTTCAATTTAAAAGGATTGTTACGAATAACTTAGTTGAATAAGCTTGAAAACAAACTTAACAAGTTAAGTAGTTAAAGTTCAGTTCGAATAAGATATTGTTAATTGATTGTATTCTATGAATTTATATGACCATAGAGTATATAAAGAAATTAAAAAGACTTTTTTTATTTGTTAAAAAATTAACATCAAAAAGTGTGACTACTTTTTAATTAGAAACATGAAAATTTACTAGATATGTGCAGCGAATATAGATTCTTGCTTATAAATGAACTAACAGACACCGTCACGCATCGCTATGCGCGTTTTTGTTCTTATTTCACGGGGAAAAAATGTATACGAAGGTAAATCGAAAAAGAGCAAAGGAACACTGAAATAAAAAAAAAATAAGAATCGTAAAACCATCTGCGAAAAAATCCATATCAATCATAGCACTATGCCAATACATTCAGTAGTTTTGACGTCATTGATCATCAAAGGAACTATATTTTTAATATAGATACACAGATATAAATATATTATATACTAGTCGTAGCCCGCAGCTCTGCACGTGTTTTGTAAAATCGTATTAAAGAAATCTAAACTTGTGAGAAGATGCACAATTACAGAAATGTACTTTCATAAACATTTCTAAGTACGCACGCCACTTACTGTAACATGTAACGTGTACATTAAATATGTACATACTAACAGTGTGTCGAAAAGGATGTACCACCAGCAACATATTTGGAACTGTAACTCACTATATAAACTCCTCAGTGCTCACTTACACTACATAAGGAAGTAATGAAAATTTTAAGCTACACATTATCAAATAATATGCCTTAAAAATGTTATAATGTAGATATACTCTGCCCATATTATCAATATAGTTAAGCGTTTGCGACCATAGAAAAAGTAATCGCTTGTCTGTTTCGCAAAAAAAATATATTATAGAATTATTAAGGTAATACGTTTATGATCTTGCTATATTTAACGGGGACAAAGTAGCTAGTAACAGCTAGTCGAAAATATAATAGCTCAAGTTCTCATTATTTTATTTATATGCCAGTGAAAATCCCATCTAAATTGGTCAAATCGTTTAGAAGATTCTACGTTAGACAAAGTCGCGGGTAACAGCTAGTATAAAATAAAATAGCCTAAATCACTTCATATAAGATCAGCTATCTGTGAGTAAAATTCTTGCCAAAATCGGTGCAATCATTTCGAAACAAATAGACAGACAGATAAACAAATTTTTAGAAATTGTATTTTTGTTATAAGTGTTGTATATACTATCATATCCATTCACCAATGAAGGCCAATCAGGCCAACAGCGAAGAAAAAAAAGCACCACAAAGTCGTTATTTTGATATTACATACAGTCACTTCATTTTTATTATGTGTATAGACAATGCCTTTTCCATTTCTAGAACCTCATTCGTTACGAGTTGAAAATATAATTTTGCGAGTGTGGTTTTAGTTAGAACTTGGCTAATGAATTTAAGATGTCTTAGGTAAATTGTTTAGATCGAACGTTACACTTAAAGTCATTATATCATATACCTATTTACCCATTACATATCGAAAATGCGTCAAACTATTGAAATGATTAGACTAATTTTCGGGTAGCTTAATTTAATGCACAAACTCCGTAGTCTACAGATTTATTGTTAATAAGTATGGATAATAAATGTACACAAAATTTAGATTATTACGTTATAGCGCGTATTGTTATGACAGCCTTGAAGAGTAACTCCGCTTTGTAGTCATTTGCCAGAATACGTTGCATACCCGTTTTTTACTTACCCGAGTGCTTTCGGTCTTTGAACCTCATATTCATTTTGAAAAGTAGACGGGTCGAACAGTGAACGGCCTGAAACTATTTTAGTCCACCTATTCGAATGTATCTCAAATTGGCATCTGTCGAAGTCTATTTTCATGTTGTTAAAAATTTAAATTCCATTCCACAGTTTGTTCGTTATAAATTCTGACAGATATGGTTTTTATAATCGCTCTTACATTTGTCAATGCCCGTATTAGATATTTTTAATTTTGCATTTACTGGCAAATACCTATATTACATTGTGATATTTCTATTAAAAACTATTTATACCTTAATCTATACAAAAGTTTAACAAACACTTGAACAACGACGATTAGTAGCAGATTTGATGGAACACATACCTAAGGCTGAGAATTACCTCAAAATATACTCGAAAGCCACGGCTCTTTAATGTGCCAAAAACTAACATTAACTATGGCTCTAAGTAAGTAATGATAAGATGCGCTCACTTATACAATGAAAAACCATCAAATATAGATATATTTCATGAATGTAGTAGATCCTTTAAGGCGAAGGTGACAAGAAGCATTATTAACCATTAAAGACAAATTCCTAAACCATAAGCATATTCGTTCTGACATATATACATTTGTGCTACCATTTCTTTTTCGTGCGACAGTAACAAAAGTGTTATGTGTTTTTTATTTTATGTGATTGTAGTGGTGTGTGTGTAGTTGTTATTTTGTTTTTAAATTTTTATTTCAAACTTTATTTTTCCACTTATAAGTTATGTAATCACTACATAGTATAAAACAAAGTCGCTTTCTCCGTCCCTATATCCCTATGTATGCTTAAATCTTTAAAACTACGCATCTGATTTTGATGCGGTCTTTTTTAATAGATAGAGTGATTAAAGAGGAAGTCTTATATGTATAATAACATAAATTAAATAGTAGAGAAATAGTGTTATTTTTGAGGTTACTCCAAATATAACGCGTGCGGGCCACGAGCAGTAATGAATAAATCAAAACTACTGGATCGATGTTAATCATTTTTTCAGTGAACGACATATGCTATATATTTTATACCCGTGTGAAGCCGGAGCGGGCCGCTAGTTTAGCTATAAATTAGATGTTTGTTATTTTACTTTATATATAAAAGTTTGGATTTGTCATTTAATTAAAAAAAATATATTATACTGAAATAATTATTGGCGATACTAACATTTAACTTGTATTTTTTGTTTTATAAAATGTATAGCTGTAGATTTCTTTGAAATAAATAAATACATTAATTTGTATATGTTTTATACAAAATAACAGCATGCTAGATTATTTGTGTTTAACTATAAGGTTACCTAGAATGTTTGTAAAAAATAAAATACAAAGAATCCAATAACAATTTTAATAACAAAAAGAAAACATGTAAATTAACAATTTAATTCTCTTCGTCTTTATACTCACTGCTATAGAAATTTATAATTAAAGTTATATTTTAGTAAAGATACACCGTTATCAACTCCGTACTTACCTACAACTTACACTTTAAAATCAAACCGGTATATACCACTTTGGAAACCATCTTTAAAATTAAACAGTGTATTTTCTACCAATTATGTTGAAATATTATTTCAGGATAATTATTCATGTATTGAATGGATAAAGAAAATATATATTTTTATATACATATTTGTAAAATTAACAAGAAGCCATGGTGGCTCAGTTGGTAGTGTGTTTCGGATATAGTGTCGAAGGACGTAGGTTGGAATCCTAGTAACTGAGTCGGAGCTTACAGTGAAGAAAAACATCGTGATGAAACCTTAGCATGTTGGTAGGGCGTTTTCTAAGTCCATCTGGCTAGTTACCACCCTCAAGTTGTAAATCTGTCGCCAAGTGCCTGTTGTTGTGTTCCGGTAGCTGCACTTGAGAGCACGTCTTCTTCTCTAGGCTTAGCGTGACTACCATCCTATAACCACATAATCATTTAACATCAGATGAGATTGTGGTCAAAAGCTAACCTATAAAGTTTCAAAAAAATCGATATGTATTTCAATTATTATACAATTAACTATAGATTATGTTTATGATTCATAATTATTATTCGAAGCCATTCTTTAGACTGCATGTTGCCAGTAATATAATTTAAAATTACCCTTTAATATGAATAACAATCAAATTGGTTAATATAAATAATTATTTACTTTTAATGTAGTTGATATATTAATTGAACTTCACAAATAAATATAAAATACAATTTCCGAACTTACCCGAACCGAGTCTTAAGAGTATTATATAATTTGCTGACGACGGAAAGTAAGCCTATTAACTGGATCTGATAAATAGCTTTCAGGCTGCAAAATCCAATCGATATATATAAAAAAAAAAACAAATGCGGAAACTCGCTTTCTATCATACAATGAAATGCTTCCTGCTAATGAACAATAAAATACCCCGCCCGCAGCCATTGGTAAACGTGAATGACAATTTGCGCTATAAAATGCCTATAGCATAACATTTAACGTCGTATACGTAAGTACGGGCATAAAGTATTTAAAACTTTCTTTTAGAGTCTCTAAGGAAGGGTAATATTCCGACATAAATTCCCGTTGAGGGTTCACCCCAGTGCTTGAACCCATAAAACGATAAAGATCATCTTTTGTAGCTTCTGTGGGAGCCATTAGGATGTTCATGTCTTAATAATGTAGCAATTTTAGAATAACACGATACATTTCATGTATTTGTTGTAAATGTGAAGGAATGTTCGTCAAATTTTTAACTTGTGTTTTTTATCTTTAGTTACGTATTAATTTTATTGTCTTCCTTGTCGACCTTTTTGCCATAGTTCATCGAGACACTGCTAAACCGAAATCATATGATGAAGCTCGTGCAAGGTATGACTACGGTATTGCAAATCTATTTTTTCTGTAAAACAGAAATTTTCACGATACTAACTAAGCTTTTGGGGTAGTCATAGTTTAGCTACAGGGTGTAGTAGCCACCTAAGTGCGTGCCTGTTTACTCTCTTATACTTTGAAAATATAAACAAGTATTTATAATAGAATGGTCCGTTACAGCTCAACATAGAAGCAGAAGATTATCTGTTTTTCTTTAAAGTTAAATCAAATAAAATTAAGTAGATTTTGTTCCAGTAAATCTGAAACACACTTGAACAGTTAGAGATGAAAAAAAAATCAACAATTTAAATAGAAACACTTACCTACTACCTGTACAACGGTAAATATTGCCTTTACATCAAAATGAACGATTTTCAATAGACAGTATATAGATTTAGTTAATAAGCAGTTCAAAATATTTATAATCTACTACGTCAAAAATGTTATGTATATATAATTTCCTAGTACTACACGGTGAATCTGTAGAGGCCTCAAGGTCAACAGGGTATGTAAATTCGAAAAAAAAAAACTAGTACTACATAGTTTGCAATAGCAGTTTGTCGTCCGGTATAGTTAAGAAGAGATCACACAATTTTTCAACTTAATATGGAATTGTCCATACTTCGTTTTATCCCGTTAACAATTTTATTTCCACAAAGAACCGACTAAGTTCAAGTTTCAAATTGTTATATAATATTTTAGTTCATCGATCATATTAGAATACATCTAAAAATATATTACATTTATTATAACAAATATCATGAGTACCAGTTACTATTCATTAAACCGAATGAAGGGTAAAAATCTTCCCAAAGGATCCTATAAAAAACGTTCTTGGTATATTTAATCTCTTTAAGGATAGAAATACCAAGAAACCTATATAGTATATTTTTCATCATATAAGTCGGTATGATCAAGATTGTGAGTCCTCCAGTACACTGAATTATAATCCATTATAAGAAATTTCAAATAAATTCGCATTTCTTTTAAGAGTGCGCATTAAAATAATTTTTAAATAATTCAATCTTAACTTACCCTTAAATCATCAAAGGAACCGATCGTCATGATTTTCATATTTCTATTATTATCAACCTCTATTTCTTTTATCTACAAAGAATATTTCATTTCAGTAACAAAAGAGGTTGGTCAGAAAATATTTCGTTCATAAAACGTTACTAGAAATTTTATTGGCGATCAGAATAGTTATTGTTTATATTTCCTGATCTATATTTTTTATATATTCGATATATTTTCAACTTTATGATACGGATCTCAAAAGATTTTTCTATTCCGCAAAAAAATGTGTCCACGTATAATATTATGATCTAATATTTTGCTACAAATGTAATTAGCTAAAACAGTAAATATTCATCAAAGGTAAAATTCATTGCACATTTAATATCTGGCACGGAGAAAAGACACAGAGAAAAAAGTTCATTATCGGTTCTAGCGTGCAAATAAAACGAGATAGTACCCCAGAGGCCATTCTCTTGGATATTGCGACCCACAAGCAAATTTGCTTTAGGTACAATAAACGCTTAGGGCTGGACGTGAGTGAACACGAGGCCCCGGCTACAATAACATTTATACACTGATACATTAGGAAGCATATAAAACATCGCGTAGTACAAACGAAAATAGTTACGTATTCAAAGTTTAATTCAATTTGTACATTACTCCCATTTACGGATAACGAACGAACCAACGAATGGAAATCTCTTACGGATATTTGCTTCGACTAATTATTCTGACTTAATACTATATATGCAACGTGAGTTTATTTCCTCCGCTCTTACGCCTAAATGCTAAACAGTTATTTATTAATGTATCATTACATATGTAACAGAGTACATTTATACATAAAAAATTTGTGTGGTTTTTAAAAAACCACGATGCAAGTGAAACTTTTTTTCGGATCCTAGCCATTTAACTGAAAAGTTTCAGAAAATTATTCGTTTTAGGGAATTGAAATCGCGTTTTAATCTTTTTTAAAACTGAGCACAATATCTATTTCAATAATTGAACCATTTTGAATTGACCCATGGGTGGCACCATTTTTGCCTTGGATGTTCTGCCGAGTAACTTTCACTTTACCCCTACTCCGCTGCCGGCTATAATGTGACAAGCACTAAAATGGACGAAAATATTTGAGGCGATGTAAAAAAAGTTTCCATTTCAAAAAACACATGTAAAATGCAAGACTAAAGAATTTTGGGTATATTACCCGTGCTACAAAATATTCCATCACATTAGAGTATTGTTCACCAAATGCAAAGTAGATAACATTGTTATTATTGTGAAAGAACGATTCATAATGAAATGCAAGAAAAAAACCGAAGTTTTGAAACTATACTACTACTTTTATATATATCTTTATACTACTACTTTCACTATACTATACTACTTTTATATATATATTTATACTACTACTTTTATTATACTATACTACTTTTCGATATATCTTTACATAAGAACAAAGCAAGGTATCTCTATGTCATGTCTTTTCGTTCAAACTCTAGAATCACTTATTCTTACACGTTCCCTTAAAACAGTTTGCCTATAATACTTCCGTTGATAAACGGAGCTGAATTCGGAATGCCATGCAATTTCAATACGTCGTTTGTTCATGAGCCTTTAAACCCAAAAATATTGTGTACATAAATACCTTGCAATGATTACCATTCAGTTTAAATAAAAGAACACTGATACTTGTTCTTACAAAAATACAATAAATTTCTAACTGCCGATAAAGAATATGTATTTGAAAATAAGACTAGTTTTCCTCAGGACTTTTAATTACGAAATTCTTTTTTACATTAAATTATAAACTCTATCAATATTTTTGAAGATCTTCCTATTGTCTTTAGTAACCCTCACTTACTCACTTTTTATATGAAGATTTTTAAACATTTTCTTTCCAATAAACCTCATCCTGACAATTACAAGCATAACCAAGAAAGAATTTGCCAAATAGGTGCAGATATTCTGACGTGATACGCTTACATAGATTCGGCAATAATTATTTATTTATATAAATTTCGAGTCCTCTAATATATAATCATAATACTAGCGCATTATTTTATTATCTGTTGTCTAACCGGGTAGAACATGCCAATTGTGTACAAATAGATTAGGACCGTCATACATTAGGTGTAACACTCGGAATAATAGGACATTTGGTGTGATGCATTCAACGATCAACTGGATATATAATATTGACCAAACGTGTCAATGGATTTGTTCAATTCCCACTCAGTACATAAGGTAATAAAGAATGGCAAAGGGTCAATTGAAAACAAAAAATAAATAACCTAGAAAACTATCTACAAAACATTCCGCGTCGAATGGGCACAGTAACGTTTAATAGCTTACCATGATTGGGTCTCAAAGGAAGAAGCCTCAAGGAGTCATATTTTCATTATATATTGTGTATAGATAGAAGAAGAAGATTTTTCACTCAATAATATTAGCAAATTTTAACATTATATTGTGCCGCAAGATCTATAATTACTCTTCCAGTAAATTATCCATGATCCTTATTTTAATAGATACACATATATGGAGTATTTTTTACATAAAATAGCCAATATGAACTGTAATAACATAAGATCTAATAGTAATAGGGTTATAAAGTGAACATTATTATTTCAGAAGTACCACGCTTCGAAGACAGCCTAAACAACCTGACAGTTTCACTTGGTAGAGAGGCGGTTTTCACTTGCGTCGTCAATGATCTCGGCTCTTACAGGGTCAGTACCCGCTTCATCGATCTAGCAAAATGTTTTCCTTCACTTATCTTTGAGTAATTCGCCACCCTTGGCTTTATAGAAAAAGGTGCTTTACTGCCGGACGCACATTGCGCAAAGGTTGGTCTGTGTAAAAATTTTGTAAATCTGTCTGATAAATAGTGGGGTGAGAATTACTTTACCTCCCCATGGAAGTCGTAAAATTGTAAAGAGGATAATGATGTTTTGTAAAAAGAAATAGAGCTTATAATTTTTTCTTAAATTATTTCTAAAGATTAATTAGTAAAATTGTAACTAACCTATTCTGGCAAACATTTTCCTTCTAAAAACCTAAGTTCTTAATACCTGAGGTATTATGATTTATAGAAAATCATGTTTTAGTATTTGGAGGTGGCTAAGTTTTATGTTCGTTCCTTATGTATCTGTTGTTACAGATGTTCCTTGCTCAGTATTTAATATAAAGGAAGAACGTTTTTTAATACGTACTTTTTATTTTACACATTTATTGTTTTTTCACACATCTGTATATTTATTGAATGATTTTCAAATTGACCAACTTCTATTAACACATTTTTTTTTAAATGAGTATGTACTACCAGCACCGATTTTCAATTTGGGTTAATTTATTCAGGAACATAATTTACTGCAAATCTTCATCTCACACCTTACACTTTTATGTAATCTTATTTCTATCGTTATTTAATCTAAAAATCATTGTGTTATATTAATGTATAGGTGGCGTGGTTACGCGTGGACACGCAGACTATCCTGACAATAGCCACCCACGTAATCACCAAAAACCATCGCATCGCAGTCAACCACAGCGACCGTCGAGTCTGGTTCCTGCACATTCACGACGTCCGCCAGTCAGACCGGGGATGGTACATGTGTCAACTGAACACCGATCCTATGAAGAGTCAAACTGCCTATCTCGATGTCGTGGGTAGGTATGTTAATATTAAGACAGGGATATAATTTATTTTATGATAGACATATGTTAAGTACCATCAGCAAAAACCGTACATTTCTATACACTCTGAATAATAATGGGTTTAACCCTACTGTAAGTTTGTGTTATACCCCATAATAACACTATTTTTGTATCATACTTTATGTATTTTATAGTTCTCAAATATGATTGAATGTAGTATAAACTTCTAACTTCAGCGTGTGTAATTAATAGTAAATATTTCTTACTAAAGTCACGAAATTTGTTACTTCGATTGCTTTTAAAAGCGCCTGGATCGAAGAATGCTTGGCAATTTGGCCTTTTGTACGGTAAAAAAATTATTAGTGAATAATAATAATTTATTTTTAGATAGTAATGTTACCCAGAATAATATATGTTTTTAACAATTTTGTAATAAAAAGAAAGTATATGAACAATTAATTGAAATAAAGTGTAAGCTATTTAAAAGTCATAAAAGGCGAAATAATCAGGTAATGCACGTTATGATACCTGATTTATTTTTATATGCTAATAATAATTTGAATTCTCTAGTGCCGCCGGATATCCTTGATTATCCAACTAGTAGTGATCAAGTTGCAAGAGAAGGTGCTAATGTGACTTTGAGATGCGCAGCCCACGGAGTTCCAACTCCCGCAGTAGTTTGGAGAAAGGAAGCGGGCGACCTCTTACCTACGACAAATTTTAGTGATACTCATAGTACGTATTTATATATATATATTAACGTTTGATATCTGTACTACAACAAAACAACTGATAAGTGATCACAGATCAACGCAGAAACTACAGTATTAAACCATATAATATAAAATGTTGATAGAAGTTTTTAACACTGATTTTTAATTTGAGCCACTGATAAAAATCGAATTGTTCTGAAATTAATTTTCTAATAAGTTTCCAAAGAGTATTTGCATTGTCGTTATAATTTAAGGCAGACTCAAAAATAACCTATCTAATTTCTTACAATTTATGTTATACATTTTGCTTGAAATCTGTGCTGTGGAATGGAGAATGGGAATTATGAAATATTTATTTAATATATAAGTACCTGAATATATTATTTAATATTACAATGAGCGTTTTTGTATTATATATTTGTAATATCATATAAATATGTTTCATATTGTAGTAGATACTGGCATTAAATTTGTTTGTAGACACACATTTATTTGTACACATAATAATCGCCTTTAAACAGTTTGAAGGTTAATATAATATTCTAAGAAATCATTGTTAACATTATTTCATAGCAGGTGGTGATATTAAAAGAGACACAAAGTAAAAAAGCTTGTGTTCAACGAACTGATCACAAAAAATACTTTAAGAAGTTTGAGTTATTGACACACAATATCTTTCTTTTACATAATAATGGGTTTATAGTAAGTTCTTCAGCATGTTTATCTTACTTTTTACTTATTTTATTGACATCTTTCTTTCATATTCTTTCCACAAATACCATTCAATTTCGCTTTCAGAATAGTATCAGACGAAATTTAATGATTAAGCACCTATTTTTTCGTTTTATCTAGATTCATCTGTAAGCGGAGCAGTATTACAACTTATAAAGGTGTCGCGGCTGCATATGGGAGCATATCTATGTATTGCCAGCAATGGAGTCCCACCGTCAGTGAGCAAACGTGTCATGCTTGTAGTACATTGTGAGTTATTTTAGGGTTTTATTATTCTTTGAAACGACGGTGGATCCAATGCTAACATATTCTGACATCGCGTAGTTCGACGTACGCTCAAATATTGCAATAAGATGGAACTTACCGTGAAGAAAAAACACCGTGATGAAAGCATAGTATAATGGTAGTTCTTTTTCTAATTTTGCTATCCTTACCTTTACCATTTGTCATCAAGAACATATAAGTTTTATTAAGAAGCTGCATTTGAGAAGCAGTCCCTTTCTACGTATAACATGCTACTATCTATGTCGACATCCATTTTGAATCAGATGAGATTGTTGTAAGTTTATGAAGTATAAAGAGAATGTAGATACTTGAATTTCTAAATTTTTTTTTACCCATACAAATTACATTCGAGAAGAAAACATTACGTTACGTTAAAAACGTTAACGGTGACATTACATAACGTTAATGGCATAATTTGAAATTGGTTAATTTTGCTTCACAACTAACTGGTAAAATATGCTATAAAATAAATAATAACTGCAGTAAATTCAATTAAAAATGGCGGAATATATTTCTCTGTAGGAAAATTCATTGCTGATGACAAAGTTAGTTTCAATTTATAGTTAAATTCGCTTTTATGCACACGAAGTTGGTTTTAATTTACCTTGACAATAGATTTTTATAATTACTTTCTATTGTTTCAGTTCCTCCTATAATGACTATACAGAACCAATTAGTGGGGGCTAAAGAAGGCGACGTAGTACACTTAGATTGTCATTCAGAAGCATTTCCAAGATCAATTAATTATTGGACAATAAATGATCAAATCATCTCGCAATGTAGGTAACCAAAAATAATATGAAAAAATAAATAAAACTTTATGACAAAATGTCTATAAATTTTTTATTGTTACAGCGGATAAAAGATTTGAAATAACAGCCATCGAAAGAGGATACGAGGTCGACATGAGGTTGAAAATAAAGAAAATTGGTAGAACCACTTTCGGTACATACAGTTGTATTTCGAAAAATTCTCTCGGAGACACGGACGGGACTATTAAATTATATTGTAAGCATGTTTTTGTAATTGATTATACTCACATTTATTTGTATCGCGTCACACGATTCTGGAATGTATATCTGGAACTGTAATGAAACAAAATATTTATTCGCTCTACGAAAGCTAAGTAGCATCAAACTTTTAGATTCAATAAAATTCATTACGAGTATATAGTGGAAGGGAATCTTTTATCTCTTGATATTTTTTCATTTTAAGAAACAGGCGCTTCGTACGTTAATGTACAAGACTTTAAAATTGAAACTGCTAATGGTAGTGTCGTGTAACTAGATATTTTGAAGCGCCGCACCGGACCGCGCCAGGTTGGTTATTTGGTGAATAGGTACACATTCCCGAGAGATGCTTGCAGTATTTCTCAACTAGTGTTCTATTACAGCACTGTCCGGTAAATTTGAGGAGATGCAGTACAATGAAGTGGGTGAGTTCAACGAGACCCCTGACGTAAGCGAGCTAGAAGCATTAAAGCGGAGCGAAGGTTTTCGAACCGTTCAAACGCTCGGATTCATAGGAGTTATTTATGTTGTAATATAAATACATAATGCTACTTTGTAAATAAAATATAATTGTTACCGTAACCTTTTAATATTAGTTTAATTTAAACATTCCCGTTATTACTAAGTATCATTTGAAAGGAGTATTAATAGCACAAATGAAAATACATTACATAACCCTAGAGTTATTATTATAGTTATGATTAATATCTTATTTTACAACTTTAAATTTAACTCGTTCCGAATAAAAGAATATTTAAATTATTCGCACAATAAATTCTGGCAACATATCAGAGCGCTTTGTCTCGACGAACAATCGTCACTATGTGATATATCATGCATGACGTGTCCTGAAAACTGAAAGTTCTATATTTTATGTTTGCTTTCGGCCCAAGCTTAGGGAACTACCGACACCTGTGTTCCGAGTATCTGCGGCTGGGGATACAACAATGTCACTACCTGATGAATTTAAACTTTGTGTAAATATACACGAATACTCGGTCTTGTTCAAAGAGACATTGTTACACGGTGTAATAATTTTAACATGTTCTACGTATCTAAACAATATGTCGAACACTCGTTTAGAACAACGTTCATTAGAATTCATTTCGCAAGACCGATACCTATCACCTCATGGTAGCAAACGTGTTTACGCTAGACAATAAATTTTGAAATACTTCAGGGTTTCATGAATACGCATATATATATATAAATACTTAATATGTTTGTATACACTTACTTATTACGAGGTTTGACCTACGCTATCTCAGTTTTGAATGTACGACAAAAGTTTTGGGTAGGTTTTCATAAGTTGAGGGTCCAGTAAATTGTTCTCAACACGCTCTAAGGTTAATAGTATCCAGAGTTCAGGGGGTTAAAAGATGGCAGCGATATGAATTAAAAACTTTCTAATTTCCTGGGTTCCGTCCAATATTTACAAAGTTCGCTATCAATAGTATATCAAGGAGGGTAGAAGTTTGCTAAATCTATTATCAGAAGCCGTAAAATTATAGAACATTTCTACTATATACATGATTTGAGGAAGCTTCGTTTGAAAAGGTATAATATGATACTGACGAAAGAAAGTATTTGCACCATTAGAGCCTTTAGAAATATGATAGCCTTACAATTTGAATACGGAAAACATCTCAAACAAAATTCGTTTTCTTGTGTTCACGAAGTCTATACAGATTAATTAAATTTTTAAGACATTTTTAAAGGCTCTTTTCAGATAACAATTAACAATTAAAAATACACTTTGAGATTATTTTCATGTCGAAAGCAGTTTAAAACTTGCAGTAATACATCCTAACTAATGTTATAAGTGTGAATTGGTTTATTTGGTTGTTTGTTTGTAACGATTTCACGCGTTAATTATTCAACCGCTAATAATTAAATTTTGCATACACGTTATCAGAGACACAGAAAATTGCACAAATTATCCAAAAAAACTACAATAGTACCAAGGGAGAGGTGAAATCTACATTAATGCGAGCGGAGCCGCTAGCAAAAGCCTACTAGGCTATGGAATACAAAAGGAATACATCAAATTCACCTGGTAATTTTACAAATTGATCAAACACACAAACAGTATTTCAAGGTTTGTGATATAATACTAACAGTCCATAACTTAAATTACAAGATGATACTTCTGGCGAATTGCAGTAAACCTTCCCATGAAAATATTTATGCGTGCTAATTCTCGTGGTCAACGGTCAAACGGTGTTCGAGTTTATCGATCTCAAGTATATCATTATCAACTCTTATATATATAATAATATTAAGTTATACAATACATTAAACTAATATGAAATTGTATTAAATCGGACGTTGTCCTGCCCTGATAATAATAAAATATATACTTATGTGTATGAAACGCTTAAGGCGGCTTGACTTTTTCCGATTGTTTCAACAATTATCATTATATTTCAACCAATTTACAAAAAACAACTTTGACAAATTATATACCTTTCCTGTGAATTACTCTATCTATTGGTGAAAACTGCATTACAAACCGTTCAGTAGTTTTTGAGTTTATCGCGAACATCCAGGCAGACAGACAGACGCGGCGCACGACTTTGTTTTATAATATGTATTGATAACATTCATTTATACACTATACTAAACTAATATGAAATTGTATTGAATTTCAATTATTTCATATTTTCAAAATTAAAATCAAAAATACTTTATTCAGTTTAGGCCCCGAGAAGGCGTTTATAAACGTCAAAGTTACGTTACAACCGCTTCGGAAAATAACCCAGTCATCGAGAAGAACCGGCAAGAAACTCGATCTGGTTTATCTTTTCATTAAACATATTATAACTCATATTCTTAAAAACATAGTTATAAACATAGATACATATAATTACATTCGGTTTTAGTGGATACACAGAGAGGGCGTCATTTCCAGACGTCACTATCGTTCGCATTCGTGAGACACATTATTATTAGTGTATAAAAATATATACATGTAATATAAAAATATCTGCGAAGTTAAAGATACTAAGTCATCAGAAAAGAGTTCGCAGGTAGTCTGGCTGCAAAGGCGATTGTCACGATTTCGAAGGGTCCGGATGCATTCACTGAAGCACAAACGTATCCATTCACTTTGAATCAGACACAGGATTACATCGTTCGTGACATGAAATTTTTATCAGCCACGTTTATATAAAGTATTTTTTTTCTTGTATTGTTATCAAGTGTATTATGGAAATTTTAAGTTCAAACTCAACGTATATATTAATTTCGTACGTAACTCGTTAGCAACACGATTTCAATTATATATAGTCCCATTTATGGAGGCGATACCAAATTATACGTCACTTAATTTGACTTAATCGTCAGGTTTTGACGGGCATACTAACCGACGAACACTTTTATGGAATTATATTTGGTAAACACGCACTAAAACCATATTACTCTGTACATATAAATTAAATTGGAGTGTTCGTTATTTGTCCGGGCTAACTTTCGAAATGGCTGAACCGATTGTGGCGAGAATGTTAATGGTAGATCGTGGTTGAAGGGGCTGGTTGGGACCGTGTAAATAGGTCCCAGCAGGTGGGATGCGGTGATAATAAGAATAAATAAAAAATGCGTGAAAGGAAGAGAGAGCATAGAGCGCTAGGTTGGCTAGCCTATAAATAAATATAATAACAATGGCCCCAAATAAAAGGCGCGAACTCACCTGCAATTCAGCACCTCATACGGAGCAGCGGCGTCTCAGGCGAGAAGAGCGTTGTCTGTATCTTGGCAGTCGATTTAAATTAACATAAGCGTAAGAAACAATTCATTAAGATTCACGAATTTTTCTGGCGTTTTTATGTTAATCTTCTCTGATATATATTAGCGGTGTCCATTACTTTTCTAATTTATTAATTTATATTTGAAATTTTCTTCTTTACATGTCGAAATGACAGCGATATATAGTTCTAACATAGCGTCTGCATGCTCCGTACTCGATCAATGAGATGCAGGCCAGAAACACGGCTCATTAACTGGAGCACAGTTATTAAATTCATTTATAAGGGCGAACCGGTGGTTTTGAAAGTATTATCCAAGTTATATATCATAATGCTTATCCATAACAGCTTAGCTGATTTTGTAAATTAAAATTACATTTTTTTTATTATATATGAGAACTTCACAACACGAACTTGGTAATTTATGAATTTTGAAATTTCCAAAATGCCGATTATGAAGTAATTAGATATTATATTCCATATAACGAAAGACAAAGTAACACACTTTGAATTAACATATTTTCTCTATTTATTTTACCCAAAACAAAAATTGGGTTTAAAGTTCTCGGAAATACATTAATTAGGTTAAATTAAAGACGAGCACTATAAACATTAATATAAAAAACATATAGATCATATATAACCATATATAGGTCACATATAAATAAAAAGCAAATGCTACATTTTTACATAGTATATACAAATGGTTACTGATGTCTATGTGGTCACTGTTATTTTTTTGCATTACAGTGTATGCTATCAGATACAATGACGTCACTTTGATATGTTACAATATAGAATATAGTATGAAATATATGTAAATGTAGTTTATAGATAACGAAATATATAATGTGAAATAGTATGGAACAACTCATAGATTTATACTTTAAAAAGAAATTCAATATCCAATTAAGACAAATCTCTTGTTCACGGCTTTCAACCGATTACTCTCAATGAAAACTGTGTAAAAAGTCTTTATATATTTGTTCTAAGTACAGAAGTAATCCTTATTGGAAATAAATTAAGGCCACTGGAAAATAATTGTAGCGTTTTATTTCAGTAATAATCCTATTACCATCTTCAGAATTATAAACTCTCATTTATTAATTTCTCATAGTTTCTCGATCATTAGACTTTAAACGGTTCTTAACATAAGTGTTTAATTAATTAAGGGCCACTTGCCCTATTAAAATTAAAATCAATTGTAGCCGTATTACCAGTTTTATTGGTCGGTCTGATTTAAAGATTTAAAACGCATCCACCCTTGATTGTTAAACCAAATAACAATATAATGTGGTTTAAAAACATATCATTGCTGTATCATTCGAATGAGGTTAAGATTAACTTAAAGAATGAGCTATTAAGTAACAATAGAAATATTGTTATCCTAAACAACCTTAAATAATATGAAAGTTGAAGTCATTTCGTTTACAAGTAATTTTAATTAATTTTCACATTTTGTAGCTACCTACATACCAAGCGTCAAACGATTCAACAGACTTTTTTGTTGTTTCATTTACTAATATTTCGGATTTCTTTGGCATTTTAATTACTAGTTTAAGATTCCACTTATCCATATAGAGGTGGAATCATAACGTTTTTTAGTGCAATGATACGTGACAGTAACCAATTAATTCTAGGCAGAAGTACAACGCAACATCCAATCAAGTACATTACGGTGGATTTCCGCAAAGTACTGTCTCAATCAATTAAATCAATGTTAATCAATCAGTTTTACTGTTTGCATTATCATGACATTTTGCCTACACATTATCAGGGATACAGAAAAGGTTTAAAGCGATAATAGCTCAATTGGTAGTGTGTGTTTGAAGATTTTAGTGAAGGAAAACATCGTGATGAAGCCACAGAATGGTGGTAGGGGTTTTTGTAAGTCCGCCTGGCAAGCTACCACCCTCAAGTTGAAAATCTGTCGCCAAGCACCTGTTGGTGTGTTCCGGCAGCTGCACTTGAGAGCCAGTCTCCGTCTAGGCTTAGCGTGGCTATCATCTTAGGCCACATCATCAATTAAGATAAGATAAGATTTTGGTCAAACGCTAGCCTATAAAGTATAAAAAAATGCGGAAAAAGTACTATACGCGAGAGATAATTTATACCTACATTAACACGAGCGAAGCCATGGACAAAAGCTGGCTATTTATAGCTGTGTTGATATCTGCACTGGGTACAAGTGGTATCGCAGATATCACTATTTCGTATAATGGGTACTGTAAAATGAATGGCTTCAAAAATACATGAGTATGATATGTTGTTAAAATGTCAACGTATAAGTAAGTAACTAGCCGATTCCCTCCCACGCAATTGAGTATTAAAAAAAAGGGCAAAGAGTCAAACGGGTCTTATACCGATATTTGCTTCCATAGAGTTACGGATTTTCAATTTTAAGTGTCGTTTTTTTTACTTGAAATAGCTTCAGTCTACTATTATTATACTCATATATACACTTGAGTTAGTTGGGCTCAAAAACTGACACATTATATTTAATTTACGAAATATTTGTGTGAAGCTATAATTAAAAATCAGAATATCTCTGGAACGACAAAGAAAACTGTAATATTCTTTCATACGTTTATGATACTAATTATTTATTATTTTTTGGCATACTAAATATTACAGTCACAACTGCGATTAAAAAAAAAATGTCTGTACTAGTCGTCAGACTGTATCGTATACACCAACGCAAACTATACTAACTTTATGAAAAGGTTTAGTAGAGAGGGTTCATTTTTAATAACGTCTCTATTTAATCACAAGTTACTTAAATGTGATTACTATGTTAATTACAAGTGAACTGTGTTTGAACGTGTTTAGTTAATTATAGGTGAAAATATATAAGCAATAAACCAAGTATATTTATTTAGATTTTATAAACTTGATATTTACACTGAGACTGTAAACATTGCTTATTCCCCACTAGCTTATTGGCTTTATTATAGAGCAATCCTCCTAGATTTGATAAACGTAATTAGTAAGAGTAATCGTTTAATATATTTTAATGCAATAAAACTCGAAATACAGCTAAAAAATATTTTTATTTTAATAGTGCACGTGGCCCTTAATTAAGTAAACACTTATTTTAAGAACCGATTAAAGTGTAATTAATAATCGAGAAACTCGGAGAAATGAATAAATTGTAGTTTATTTCTCTCAAGATGTTAATAGAAAAAAAGAAGATTCCATTAAAACGATAAACAAACTTAGTACTTATATTTGGGGACTCTAAATTATATCCTCGAACCTTCTTTAATTCTCAGAAAAATATAAACTTATAAGTCCCTAAATACTGAAGGGGAATTATTTAAAAAAAATAAAAAGTTATCGAACTGTTAAAATTCCTTAGGAAAATTCTCTGTTGTACACCTAATAGATATCTGATTAATAAAATAGAACTGGTCAAATGGAATGGATAATAGATAATAATAAAATAGATAAGACTGTAATACTATTAGTTTTACTATAACTCACCAGTAGGTGGCACTGAGTTTTATTTTATTGTAATTGAGTTTAGAAAAAAGGGGACTTAGTTTGAAGCATTCATATAAACAATATTTATTGCAACTTCAAAGACAATCGTTGTCACTCACATACATCTATTTTTTATCATTTCTCATTCATCAATATCACATTTTATTTATCATGCGAACCACAAAGGAATGAATCGCGCTACCTGTGTGAGTTTTTCCTCAAAATAAGCAATATAACGGTCTTCAAAAGAAGAGTGAATAAGTTTTTACTGAGCGAACGCGCTACACCCTAGGCCTGGTCCTCACTTTCTATTAGGTGTAAAACTTTTTAATGAGCGAACGCGCTACATCCTAGGCCTCGTCCTCACTTTAGTGTAGTGTAAAAAAAAATGTTAGTCACTCACATCTATATTTTTTTTACTTTTGTTTAATTGTGTCCTATGTATGTAGAAATATCAGTCCTACATGTTTTGTTCTGTTTAAAAACGAGGTATTGATGCAGACACACTTGGTATTAATTTTGTATAGCAGCAGTATATGTATAGTGTTTTGATCAATGGTGTGTTTTGTGTTTATTGTTTTTTTTTTTATATTTGTTATAATATATAAATATGCACTGATTGGCTGTCCGTGTATCGTATGAGCTCCCATTGAAAATCATAATTGGAGTATTGCTTTTCAAGCAGCATATTTTTGAATTGGATTGTCAGTTCTTGGATATTTTTCATTCCTCTATATATGCATAATAAAACTATTTTTTTCTCTCTAATTAAATGCGAATGAAGTCGAGGTCAATCATTAAACAATAAGAGTAAACGACAGTAGAAAGTTTCAAAACATAAAACCGATTTGCCGGACAGTAAGTTTAAGCGCCATGCCAAGCGGGTTTCGGTGTCAAAGGGCTATTATAGAGTGGATCAATATGTGAATGATGGTGAAGTCTGGAATTGACTCCTCTCTGTGCATCCACTAAAAACGATTGTAACGTGTTTTAAATTTACATTTATATATAATAAAAACAGATACCCGATCGAGTTTCTTGCCGGTTCTTCTCGATGACGTGTGGTTGTTTTTCGAACCGGTGGTCATTTTGACGTCCATAAGCGCCTTCTTAGGGCCTAAATTGAATGAAGCATTTTTCTGTTTTTGACGAACATTTTTCTTTTATAAACACGAAAACATATCAAAGGGTTTCACCACTATGAATATATTTTATAAAACAAACATATCCAACCGAGCCAGTGAGGAAGAACCAACTATAAACAAGTAATTAAAACTTACGTCCATACGAGTAGTTCGCGTGCGGTAGCCCTACTAAATGAGCCTCGGCGTTTAGCAAACACAAATATGAGTTCGTATGTAACTAGAATATTTCCGTACCTAAGTAAAATTATATAGGCTAGATGATTATTATAAATACGTTACATTACATAATACACATAGTATAATTTGACATTATACATAAAATTTTAGAATCGCTTTATAAATTGTGTATATATATATATTAATACTTTATATGTTAGCGTTTGACCACAATGTCATCTGATGTTAAATGATGATGTGGTCTAAGACGGTAGTCACGCTAAGCCTAAAGGGAGACTGGCTCTCAAGTGCAGCTGCCGGAACACACCAACAGGTGCTTGGCGATAAATTTTCAACTTGAAGATGGTAGCTGGCCAGACGAACTTAGAAAATTCGATAAAATTGATAGGATTCGAACCTACGCCCTTAGACGCTGTGCCCGAACACACTACCAACTGAGCCATCATCGCTACAATATTAGTACTACGAAAAGATTTTTGGAAATATATCGTATAATGAATTAATTAAACTAGGTGTTTTGAATTGTGAATATATACTTAGAATTTGATTACAAAATTGTCATTCACTGAATCTGATCGTCATTCTTTTTTTTTTTTTTTGGTAATGTAATAAATATATTAAAACGTTTATTTTCAGTATTCTAATATTATATTATATTTTCGTATTTTTTTTCTTGTTACAAGTTCTTGTTCTATCCTTACTTATCCATTTAGTAAAAAGCTGTTATTTTAAAATTACAAAGAGTCACTTCATTTTTATCGTAGTTACACATTTATGCATAAAGAATGGAAGCAAAACTAACGTCATTTTTTTTTATTAATAAATACTCACTAATTCCATGAACACAAACATTGAAAAATGTTCCTGATGTAAACGTATCACGTTACCATGGCAACGGTTACTATAGCAACGGTTGCTTAGCGTAATCGGGTGTTGGTGTCTATGAAAGAACAAGTGAAAGCCACTGAAAAACTTATTTTTAATAGGTTTAAAAGTAAAATATAATACGTTCATATTAAGCGTCTTCATCGGAAAAGCAGTAGCAATGGTGAATTTCAAGTCAATCAGACATATAGTTTTAGAGATTTTGTGATGAGTCAGTCAGCCGTATTTCACTTATATATATATAGAATTTAAAAATTAAAAAAATATTGTGATTTGTATGCTCGAAATGTCATTTTATTTGCATCTTTTATTCTATTTCTTTTTATATTACTGGAATGGTTTATTGTATCAGATTTTATCAATGAATACTCCGAAAGATATCAACTTTAGTAATTAAAAGCAATATACACCGATTTACGTGACACAAAATCCTGGAGCCGCGCACACGAATTATTTAATAACAGTAGCCAACGTTGAACAAAAACTATGGTACTACAAAATAGTCCCAAGGAGGGTGGATGTCATGCGCGCGACCGATCGTAAAAATGAAGACAAATCATGACAAACAAGTTGTGCCGACCCGACTTAGGTGGAATAAGGGTAAGATGAAGAACAAGATATAGATATAAACATGATTTAATACCCATTACACGGAATATACCTATAACATTTTCGTGAATCAATGATACTCAGTAATTAAAGCGAGAAATAAAAAAACGCCAATTCATAAAATAATCTACTAACAGTTTATTCATTTTTAAACATAATCCCCACAATTATAAAACAGTCCCTTAATTAGACGAAAGTAACCTCAAGCTACAAACAGCCAGGTAAGCTGATTTTCCGCATCTTTAATTACATCATCCCGATATCGTTACTCCAAAAAAAGATTTTATCAAAAAAGATCCCCATAAAGAGGATTTACGCAATTAAAACGTAAATGAGAAATCCGATAAAGGGAAGGAATATTTATTTTTTACCTTTTGAATAAACTTTGAATTATAATAGCATTTCATAGTATTAAGATGTGATGTAGATAAGACTCAACTTTCTTTTTATAAAAGCAAAATTGTAAGGAGTAAGATAAACCTATAAAGTCGCAAAGTAAATACTTACCTCGTAAAAGCTATTATTTAAGTAATGGCATGGTTGCCAATAACACTAGGCTCAAGCCTCAAGACAAAATTAAAATATATACGTTTTTTTTACGTTAGTAACACACCACAATCAATCTCATATTATACAGGGTCACTAATTAGCGATAGACAAGCTGTGTGGCTCGTTTTTGTTATTATGTGTCGTTTTAATTATTTACTACTAGCAGGCCCGGCGGACATTGTCCTGCCCTGATAATATAAAATATATACTTGTGTGCATAAAATGCTTAAGGAATGCTTATTTGATAAGGATTAACACTATCCGTCTAAATAGCCTTCCAATTACATAATTGTATATGAATAGACCATTTTTAGAAGATAAATGGGTATAGGAAGCTTTCCTAAAAAGATAGGTATATGATATAACAGACTTTTTCGTAGATCTATAAAAGAAGAATATATCACTATGCATTGTTTTGTTATACCTTAATGGTTTTGTGCGATCAATGGCCGTTTACGGGGCTCCGGTGTGGGCCGACGCCCTCGGTGCCACCAATGTGCGGGCGCTGCGCAGCGTATTGTGGCATTGAGGGCGATCAGAGGGTACCGCAACGTGGCCTCGGCGGCGGCCTTTGTGTTCGTCGGCTCCCTACCCTGGGAGCTGGAGGCGGAAGTTCTTGCCACCGTGTACGAGTTTACGGCGGCACGGAAGAGAATCGGGGAGCCTCCAGCCCCCAGTGAGATTGAGAGAAGGGAGGGCCGAGAGGAGGCGTTAGGGCGATGGAGACAGGACCTGGCGGACGCGCGGTTCGGGCGTCACGCTATTGATGCCGTCCGCCAGGTCCTGCGGGAATGGATGGGGAGAAGTTGGGGCTCCCTGTCGTTCCGACTGGTGCAGGTGCTCACTGTACATGGCTGTTTCGGGTGGTACCTGCACCAGATCGTTCGTAGGGAGCCCACCAGCGCATGCCATGAGTGCGACGCTGAGGTGGAGACCGCGCAGCACACTCTCTCTGAGTATGCTGCGTGGGAGGGACAGCGCCGCACTCTGACTGCGGTGGTAGGAGGTGATTTGTCGCTGACGAGGGGAGGTAGCTGGTTGTGTACTCAGTCTACCTACCTATAAGGACGGAGCCTGGCGGCTACTTTGCCGGGCTGACCGCTGAGGCGACATGGTGATAGCTTTGCACGGTCCCATGTCGCCCCATCCAAAGTGACGGTCGGTACACCGTGGGGTTTTAGTCCGTGCGAGTCGGACATAACCCACTCTCTCCCCCGAAAGGGTGGGTATCCATAATGGATTTCCCCACGTTAATAAAAAAAAAGCTAGGCACGGTTTTTGACGAAAATTCCCAGACGGCTTGACTTTTTCCGATCTTTTCAACAATTATCATTATATTTGAACTAATTTACAAAAAAAAAACCTTGACAAATTACATACGTAAACCTTCCCCGTGAATTAGTCTATCTACTGGTGAAGCCCGCATTACAATCCCTTAAATCGTTTTTGAGTTTATCACGAACATCCAGACACGACAGACAGACGCGGCGGACGACTTTGTTTTATAATATTTGTGATAATTACTATTTCATCTAATCATTTATTTACTTATAGCGAAAATGTTATGGTATTCGAATAAATATTTGTGTGTGTCATATCACACATCACACATAAATTTTTATCCAATTTCGTGAACTGTTCAGTTGATGTGCTACATTGGATATGGTAAGTTAAAGTCCTCGCCAAACTTATTGACCGCTGTGAAATTAGCTGTGCAGAACACAAATTTAATAATACAGTAAGTATTATATTATTTGCATTACACAAATACAACTTAAGGATAAATAAATGTCTATTTTAGCTTCCTATAATAATATTTTAACCTTATTCTGCATTAAACGCCTGATGATATTATGCTCAAAGACGAATTTACGGCTGTATTTAGAACGGCCAAAAAGATTGACGAGGATCGTATAATAAACAGATAGCATAAAACCTCCTCCATAATGAAAAAGGTATACCAACCTTTATGGTGGTAGGTCAAAAGGTGTTGGGAGTTTATCCATCTGGTCTTCAATAGAAAATTAGCATAATATGTTAATTGTACCGTATCTTACCGTATGCGAAATTCGTACATATTTTCAGCTAATTTAACCTGTTACTTATAAGAATATGGATTTAATGTAATAGCACTTTTTAAAATATTATCTGTCTGTTGGTAATCAATAACTTTCAAAAAATATACGAGTATCGAGTACAAGTTTCAACGGAATTGCTTTAATATGATTATTTGTCATCTTACATTATTTTCTCCATACTAGTTTTATACGTCTTAGGCTGCGATCATATTGTGGCAATAAGTATTTCTAAAGAAGTAAATGATTATCTTCAACAGTTTTATTCATAATTGACGATAATACAATTGTTTTACTAGGAAGAAATGAGGTTCATTTTTATATGGTTGGTATGTGGTAGAGCTACGTTGAAGCTATTACTAGTTTCAGCATGAATGGGTCGACTCGCCCGGGGTAGTACCACCCTCTCACAGAAAACCGACGTGAAGTAACAGTGGTTGCACTGTTGCGTTTCGTTCGGCCAGTGAGAGCGCCGGAGGCCCACATATTTAAAAGGCCGGCAACACACTTGCGACTCCCCTGGTGTTGCTAGTGTCTATGGACGGCAGTGATCACTTACCATCAGGTGACCCACCTGCTCGTTTGCCCCCTATAATATAAAAAAAATAAATGTATATATATATATATATATATATATACAGACTTCTTTAAATGCCTAAAAAAGCTGTAGGTGAATGTGAACAATATGAACTTTAAAAGGTTATGGAACTATTTTTATATATGCTATGATAATTACTACCTTTAGCACGTGACATTGTTCGTCTTCTTTTCTATACTTTATAAGTTTTAACGTTCCACCGACAATCTCAACTGACGTTAAATGACTGTGTGGTCTAAGATGATAAACACGGTGAACCTAGAACGACGGGCCCTGAAGTATCTGCCGGAACACACTCATAGGTGCTTGTCGACAGATTTTCAGATTGAGGTTGCTAGCTAACCAGGGGGTTAGAAAAAGCCCTACCACTTTAAACTTAATTTAATTTATCCTTCAGGGACACTAAGTTTTTTGTTAATGAGGACTTTGTTTTATTCTATACCCCCGATAACATCCATGTCAAATCATAATTGTCGATTAAGTAGTTAACGCGTGAAAGCGCTACACATAAATTCAAATTTCGATTTACAATCTTGGTTTGTTCTAAATGAAAAATTGGTTATCTGTAAAGTCGGTTTATGGACAATAATTTTACGTGATAACGTCATAAATAAACATCGATGAAAAATTAAGCATCAAAAGACGAACGCTTAGGACGATCGCGCCTCTCTATGGCTTGTGTTCCACGCTCTGGATTGCACGCTCAGCTCAGGCGGAACGTGACAATGAGTCATGCTTTTTCGTGCGTGCAGCCGGCTTTCATCGATTTATCGCGTCAAAACCGAATTACTGTTTAAATTAACTCATCTATATATACAGGCAGATCATTCTAATAGGAATCTAACATTGTAAATAGTAGTACCTATTAGTAGATATAATAAATCAGGAAGAGTAAAATCAACCTTATTATAGCTTGGTCAATATTTTCCTGTACGCCCTCAATCAGACAAATTGTAGCACCGGACAACGTGAGGTGCAAAGAAAGAACGTGACTAAAATACGAAGTACGCTTGCTAACAGTACAACTTCGTATACTCATATTCAATGCATCCAAAATCTGTAATTATAATTACATTATGTCTAAGAATACGTAATTAGTTATATACGTAGTTATTTATTTAAAAAAATATGCCTATATTAGTAACACGGTGCCTATAATATTCTTGTATATAAATAAAAAATAGAGATTTGTTATTGTGCGCGAAACACGAAATATCTCCTGGATGGATTTTGATCAACTTTTTAGCTTTATTTCTTGGTATTTATCTAAAAGAAGAATTACCACGATATTTGTATTCTAACTAATATTATAAATGCAAAAATAAGTTTTTTTGTTTGTAATGCTTTCACGACCTAACTATTAAACGAATCATTATACAATCTTGTATACACGTTGTCAAAGGTACAGAAAAGGACATAATGTACCTTTCATCTCGAAAAATATACTTTTTCCAAAAGATAGGGCGAACAAAGCTGCTAGCAAAATCTAGTCAAAAATAAAATATAGACACGTAGTTCCTATGAAACCATTAAACCAACACGAGAGTCAAGTCGTAGATAACAGCTAGTTTTATTATAAGACCTAACTGAAATGTTCAGAAAATAATAAATACATTTATATGCAGTCTAACTGCGCCTTAGATTGCATATACTCTTGTTTTATATTTATTGACTAAAACTTACAGCTAACAGTAATTAAATAGCAAAATAGTAACATAGTTAAAGGCTAATTACAAGTTTTCACTAGTATAAATACAAATGAATAGGGAGAAATACAGCTATGAACACAAAAAAATATAATAAAATAGTGTGAATGTGTCGTTAAATTTGCGACTCTCCATGAACACAGTGTCTCTGTGTGGATTCTTTTCTCTCGGCGACTAATTTATATTTACTGAGTCTAGCTTTTATTCATTTCGTCTAATTAAAAAACATGATAAAAACCTTGTGTAATATCAAGACGCAGGTCGGTATTCACTACGATTGAGACTAGCGCAATAAAGTAGCCATTAAGGTAAAAACGTGTCATACGATAAGGTAAGTATTGTACGTGATAACTCCTTGGGTTGTTTAAATAAAAAACATTAAAATGTTAATTGAAATATTCCTCAAGTGAACTGGTACATTTTTATAGTTTATTATCTCACGCGTAACTAATTAACAGTAGATTAATTCATTTTTGTTTATTACATTTATCATTATGTCTACGATGTATATATTAGGGGGATCCAAGCCAAAAACATTTTTTTGTTTGTTTTTTTCCTGAAGAGATAAAAATAAAAAATGTCGTATAATTTGAACTTTTACCTTAAATTGCTTTCAAAAGATCAATTTTATGAGTAAATCATAATATGCATCTTTTGTAGAGCGTCCAATTCTCTATAAAATTATGTCAAGAAGTTCATAGTACGACCTATCGTTCGTTAGTTACAAAAATACTTATTCCTATATTGAAAAAAAATATTCTTGTGGAAAATCGAAGAGTGGAATGGGGAACATCTTATTATTGAAAATAAGAGCTCATCTCATCACAGGCTCATTTATAATTTCTTAGCGAAAGTTTTGAGCGTGGTTCTGAGAAGAAAAAGGTTTTTTTGAATCACCAAATATACGAGTATATTTAGAAACAAATACATCAACCAAGGTATATTCACTGTACTCGTCTTAAGAAAACGACTTATTTTATGGATTGTTCCTTGAGTTCCAAGTAAATGTGAGGGTTTAACAGATTTGATGCTCGTGAAAGGAGTTTCATGTTTATTCGTTCAGAGGTATTTCTTAAGGCGCTAATGGATCAAACGACGTTCGTCGTGATTTATTATAATTTATTGCCTGTTATTTATCCAACCTGTTTGTTATCCAGTGGTGTATCATTACATTATATATCGAATATTTAGAATAAATTAAAATTGTACTTTTTAAGCATAGAACAAGCGACATGAAAAATCAAATATTCTTGAATGAACAAAAGTATTTTTTGTATTAGATAGATAAATGATACGTTTTAATTTCTTTACACGCTGTTAAGTATAAAAATCAAAGCATACAATTCGCAGTCATTATCAGAAGCGGCAATATTAATAGTTTTAATTACTTTCAAACGTATTTCTACATAATATCGATATACTAATAACATGAATATATGAAGAATTATATTTTTAATACACCTTATTATGTACAATCTTTTTATATTGGGCACTTATTAATGAATTCCTGTAAAATTAATTTTCAAATATAAAATTATATGAACATAATAAAACCCTAGAACATAGTTTCTTGAAATATAAATAATGCTTTTGTTTTAAATTTCAAGTCACCGAGACGACCGTTGCTTTTGTTTAATAACATTGTACATAATCTTCTGTTAGTAGTAATAACTCGAAAGATACCGCATTTAGTAAAATCAATGTGTATGTCAAAAAAATCAACGCTAGTAGAATAGGGACAATGATTTTATTGACAATGTATTTTATTAAGCGAACAAAATCTTCATTCGTCATTTGTTTTTTTTATTAACTTGACCACCAATATGCTTAATTGAAACTATTACTGCCACTAAACTAGAAACACTAGACACTTAACTTTTGCCTTATTAAAAAAATATTTTAGGTAAAGCACCATCAAAATACCACAAAGTAACAGAAAAAATGAATGTTCATGAAACTAACTAATATACCTAGACTAAGTTGAAACGCCTCATAACAAGTTGTTTATTGCTGTCGACGCCCTTCAATATGGAATAGAAGAACGGAATCACAATAGACAACTACTTCGCAATAGAAATGTGGTCATGGTTCTCTCGTGGTAGAACTTTCTATTTGCTCTCTAACTAGTAATTAATAACTTTCAGCTCTAGGTGGCATTCCGTGACTTGAATAATAAGAAAGGTGACTTTTCCACTATCGAGGTAAAACAACCATATTTATATAAATTACGGAAATGCTCATCAAACCTTGGAAAGTCTGCACGGAAAGTACTAGATTGCAGGAAAACTTTTCAAAAGAATCTCCTAATGTAAATTTTTCTCACTTTTCTTTAAATATCCGCCTTCACTCGTCGGGTGAACATCATGAGCTGGCAACGAGTTAACACGTACAAGTCGTCTTACTCCAGAGCACGTACTTCCCTTGATGCCTACTTTATTACCAGCCAGGATCTTCATGAATGTCGAACTGCATCACGACGATGCACTTTATTAACAATATGAATCCATCGGACTTCAAAGCAGTATTCAACATTAGTTCTTATTTAATTTATGTTGACTTGCAAGACATTGTCTAATACGGACTAATTCATTTGAATTTTCTACGTTCAAATCATAAAAATAAAATTACTTAGGCCCTAAGGAGTCGCTTATGAACGTCACAAACGAGTTCGGAAAATAACCCAGTCGCCGAGAAGTGCTGGCAAGAAACTCGATCTAACATGCATATATACAAAAATTATTTTAACGTTACAATCGTTTTTAACGGACGCACAGAGAGATTTGTCAATTCCAGACATCACCATCATTCACATGTTGATCCAACATATATTAGCCTTTTGACACCAAAACCCGCTTGACATACGCTTATTGACGCTTCAACTTACAGTTCAGCAAATCGGTAGTATGCTTTGGGAGTTTGTTGTAATATAAATCATCATCATAGTAAGTTAACCGATAACATAATTTACAATCGCAAAAATTCATTCCCTAAAATATTTTTTTATTACTCCTTAATCCTAACAACAAATTTACTCACTAATCAATTGTTTCTATTATGACACAGGTGTATTCGATTTTATACGTTTTCCTTGTATTTACTTATTTACTATTTTCAATGTTTTTTTTTAATTTAATAAATAAGATATTGTATACCTGGTATGGCTCCGTCATCCTACATAAATTTTACACGTACTCATTATCGAATCTTTTGCCGTGGCTTTTATAAACGCTATTGTATTTTATAGGAGTTCTTTGATAAATATCAGATGTGCGTAGGTAAGGCTTCTTTGATCTATATTTAATGATGAAACCTAAAAAACATATTCTGAATGTCGGCGAATAAGCATTTACCTTCGTTTTCTCCGTTTCATAAGTAGCTGCTAATGAAACATTTCTTTGCCTCGAACGTGTTTTGTAACCACGCCATGTTCGAATTTAGATATGTAGGCAGCTCTGAGATTCTATTTTCAAATAATATTTATGACATATTTCAAAAGTAGAATTCTTATAAGCAACATCAACCTTACTCTTACTCTAACTTTCATAGGTAGGAGAGTATCGTATATAATATAATTGTTTGAAAAAAATATTGCCATTGGAGGGAAAGAAAAACGAAGCATTTCGTTATTTTTAAAAGTAAATAAAACTGCGTTTAAAATTTTATAATGAATACTTATGCTTGAAATACAACAGCTTAAAGTTGTAAAAAAAATGATTTTATATAACGCGTGTTATCTATCGAAAGGGTAAGTTATAATAAGGATCAATTCTTTTTAAATAACTTTAAAAGAAAATTGAAAAAAGTTTTTTATTTTTTTCCGTTCATGGTTGGGAATAAGAAATAAGGACAGTATTAAATTAACAAATACCACATTCGCTTTTAATTATTGAGTCCAAAAATATTGAGCTTTGAATCATCATATAGAAGAAAAATACCTAAAAACAAAAACAACGATGGCTTAAACAACGATGCCTGTTTTATATAATACTAGCTTCTTCTCGCAGCTTTACATACGTTAAAATAGATTCGGCTCACCTCTCGGGAACATTACCTTTTTTAAGGATAAATCCTATGTCCTTTTCTGTATGTCCTTTAAAGACTATGTTTCAAGAATTCGGTATTTCGACTCTACCTTCCCAATACATTCTTGATCATTTAATGTATGTTCGCAAAAACTTTGAAAGGCCTGAATTCGTAAAAGACCGGCATTATCTTTAAACTAGAAGCGGTGACAAACTGGTCGTCCCATGTTTTCCGACTCAGTAAAACCAGTAATAGTTTCTTAGGTAATAGCGTCAGATTTTACAACAAAGTCGCAAAGCATGTTACTGATTTGCCGGACTATCAATTTAAGCGCCATAGCAAGCGGGTTTTGGTGTTAAGCATGTTATACATGTTAATAACGACGTATCTTAATGCGATATGTAACAAATAACCCTCTCACAGAAAAGCGACGTGAAGTAACAGTGCTTGCATTGTTGCGTTTCGTTCGGTCAGTGAGAGCGCCGGAGGCCCACATATTTAAAAGGCCGCCAACGCACTTCTGATTCCCCTGGTGTTGCTAGTGTCTATGGATGGCGGTGATCACTTACCATCAGGTGACCCACCTGTTCGTTTGCCCCCTATAATATAAAACAAAAAAAACTAAGTTTACTTAGTCAAGCGCCAGACCTCAACGCAGTTGCGACATGTGTGTGTGTTTGTGTGTGTACATTAATCGATCTATCTCCTTAACTAACGCAGTTCCCATTTTCAAAGTTCTAGTATATTTCAATATACATTTTGATATAAAAGTGAAATAAAAAACGATAGGCGAAAATAACTAAAATTTAATTTTGAAAATTTTACAACCGATTTTGTACATTACAAAAAATAGATTTTTTCAAGTTTCATTTTATTCTCAAAAAGAGCTATTAATTGTCTATATAAATCGTTGTATTTAGTTAATAATAATTAATAATATTTAATTGTAGATTTGTACAATTCGAAAAGTAGTTTCAAAATATCCGAATTTCAATAGGACGGTTTTTAGAAGCCCATAATTTGACAAAACAAAACTGTGCATTTATATTCCAGAAATCCATTTAAACTGAATATGAAAGAATTTCAAAACTCCCCTTTTTTGTTGTTCACTTCATATCAAATGCCACTGTTTACAGTTTAAAATGTTACGTCACCGAACAACTGATATGAGTGGTCCGGTGCTAATTCCCGGAATCCCTGCAATTCAAACCGATTTAACCTTTATATTTAAACTTCTCTAATTACCGGTTCAATTCTATATTGGAATTATTATAAATAACTCATAGGCCTAAATTCCGAAAGTTTATGGAATTGACCTCTGATAGATTACTTTTCATATGTCATCTATTCATAAGTCAGTAGCTGTAGCAATTGTATGTACCTAGTAACGTACAATACAATAACATCAGAAACATTTACAAAGAAGCCGTGTGATAAATATTTGTAGAAACAAAACGCAATGTTCAGTTTTATTATTTAAAAAAAAAGCCTTGAAAATATTTTTGTTACCGATGTAAGTAAGCGGAGTCACGTGCACACCTAGTAATTATATAAATGTTATTTCACATACCAGTATATAAATTGGAATAAATAGAATTATCAAGTGCAGAATTATATTATTACAGTCCACGATTGTAAGTACAAGTTCTTACAACTATATTGTATATATTTGAAACTTTAACGCATTATATAACTCCCTCAGTACTCATCTACACTATATAAGAAATTCCTATGAATTAAGCCTACATTAACTCGAGCGAAGCTGCGAGCAAAAGCTAGTATTTGGTAATATAGCTGTTACAACATCCGCGAGGGGTATAGAAAAAATGTTTAGTGCAATACGTTTACTCTGCACCGTCCAAATATAATAAACTAAAGAAGCATGGTCCAATAAAGCGTGCGCCTCGGGTACACGTTTACGCTGAACAAAAATTTGTTATTAGATTTCACGTGAACTAAGTCGCGGGTAACGATTAGTCTAAAATGAAAACGCCTTTTTTTTAACGTGGGGAAATCCGTCATGGGCACGCCACCCTCCCGGGAGAGAGAGTGGGTAGTGTGAGGCTCCTACTCACTAAAACCTCACGGTCTACTTCCTCCGCTTTTGTTGGGGCAAAACGAGATCTCTTCAACATTCATCGTGTCGCCCCAGCGGTTGACCTGGCATCATATAGTGCCACCGGGCGCCGTCCTTGTTAGGAGGCAACAGTGTACACACCGGCCGTCTCTTCCGTCCACCAGAACTGTGCAATGAGAAGATGGGTCCCCCGACCCACATTCCCAGGCCCGGCTATGGCGGTGGAAGAAGGCGAGCCTAGAGTCTCCTCCTTCTGCCAGCCCTCCTTTGGCGGAGAGGGCCGCTCAGAGGGTCCTCTTCGCGTACCCTCTCCGCCACCTTCTTCTGCGAGACGACTTCTTCACAGAAGGAGGCAACAATATTCTACACAGACTCGCTGCCGAGCACGGCCTTCACCGCACTCGGCAGCGAGAGATCCCTTTCTACCGCAGCAGCCAGAGTGCGGCGTTGCTCCTCCCACGCAGCCCACTCAGACAGAGTATCCTGTACGTTGTCAGGCTCAACAGCGCACTCATGACAAGCAGCGGATGGCTCCCTGCGCGCGATTCGATGCAGGTACCAACCGAAGCATCCATGCTCAGTCAGCATCTGCACCAATCAAAACGACAGGCAGCCCCATCTTCGCTTACACCTTTCCGGTAGGAACAGGCGGACGGCGTCGATCGTGTATCGACCATAACGCACTTGCGCCAGGTCCTGCCTCCGCCTTCCCATCATCTCCTCTCTCTCTCTCTCTTTCTTCTTTCCTCTATTTCTCTGGGAGCTAGAGGCTCCCCCGTCCGTTTCTTAAAAAATAAAAAAGCCTACGTTACTCCTTATAACTTCAGTTATTTGTCAGTGAAATTAGCCGGAACAAACAGAGAGACAGACAAAATTTAAAACTTGTTTTTTTGTTATAAATACCGTACAAATTTTTATATACGTTTAGTAAATAGCTGTTTGACATAACAATTAGATACTTCAATTTGATTATATGTATAATATTACAAAATGTAGTAAAACAACTAAAGTAAAATATTTTTTTTAATAAAAACTCACTAATTCAATAACACAAAATAAGCTATGCAAAATGTTCCTGATAGAAACTTACCACGTTACCATGGTAACGGTTACAATATTAATTGTTACTATAGCAACTATTGTTTGTATAACTGGCTGATGGTGTCTGTGGCAAAATATGTGATGGTAGTTGAAAAATTCATTTTCGATAGGTTTATACCTAAAATGCGTTCTTAGTGAGCGTCTACGTCACAAAGGAGTTCTGGTGAATTTCAAGTCAATTGTACATAGAGTTACAGAGATATCGTGATAAGTCAGCCAGTACATACTGCTACAATCAAACCAGTAAATATTAAGAAGAAGTAAAACAGAACAAAATTGAAAAATTATAAACGATTAAGTAGTTATAACTGGTTATTATTGGTTCGTATTACTAATTTATTTTGATACACATTGCGTGGTTTGAAAATAAATTAAATCTAGTAATCGATCATTCATTAAGTGAACAGTTCAAAATGCCAGAAACTAGAATTGTATAGTCCAAATAAATATGTCTATTACAATAGTTACTATAAAAATAAATGTTTCTTTGTCACGTATGGATTGCTTTACCGTTTGTTTATCTAGTTGCAATTAAACTGGATGACTTGTGTGTATAATCGTGAAGGTTTTTGTATTTGTGCATTTAATTCGAAGAAAAACGAATCGAAGTCGCAAGGAACAGTTATAAATTAATTAAGAATCTTAACCTTTAACTTTTAGAGAAGGTCCTAGTGAAGACAAACATTCTAAAACTTAGAAAAAATTTAAGCAGAAATTCGTGGAATAGATACATCATTAGAGGTGATAAAACATTTTAAAAGAATTTACACAATGCCTCACATAAGAATATATAATTTCTCAGTATTTTATTTTCTAGGGAAAATATTTTACGAAGTACAAATTTTTATAAAAACATACTCGTACATAATGATCCGAAGCGTAATAAGACATTTTAATGAAGTATAGAAAATATTATACAATGTCTAAATATCAATTAGTGTCTTCGATATTGTGAACGTCAAAATATGTGTGTTATATGTTTAGTACTTGACTAAAATGTATGACTAAGATAAAAGTGACAACGAGGCTGAAGATGGTAACACACCAAGTCTAGAGAGAACTGGCAAGGGAAGTTGGCGTAACACCCAACCTACAGTTAAAACACCTACTTGATTTATCTGAACTATGGTCGTGCATTTATATTTTTAACAATTTTAAGTTACTTTTGATAATTTTTACCTTTACTGTTACTTACTTAGGGAAAAATATAGTCGTACTAGCTCCTGGCTTCGCTCGCGCTTATGTGGATTGGACTTAGGCCTAGGGAACAATAGATTTCTCCTAGATAAAAGGTATCTTATATCCTTTCCGGTAGCCCTGATCACGTGTGTGCAAAATGTCATGATAATAGGTTGAATAGTTACGACGGAAAACGTAATAAATAAACTCATTTACGCTGTGATAAGTTCTCTATCTGTTTATAAAAAGCTCGTTAAAATCAGTCCAGCCGTTTCGAAGATTACTTTTTAAAAATAACGGATACATTCAGTTTATATACTTCCATTGTAAACCGACTTAATCAATTACTTATATGAATGAGATAATATGACGATTATTAGCGGTTTTAATTTTTTTTTTTTTAGCTATTAAATACACAGTTTATCTATGTTTTTACTTATGTTATATAACTCTAAGTTAACAAAATAAAGCCAACGTTTTAATACAAACTTGACAGTACAATAAATAATGAGCGAAAACAAATATCAATCAAAGTCCTTTTGTAACTTAAGCCTGTACTGCATTTACAGATTCACATACGAGTCACGAGTCATGAATAGCGTCAGAACTCTTTGACCCTTTTTGCATTGCTTCCAATTGGCTTTTCATTGAAGCCGAGTGCTTACTAATTACTTAGGCTAATTCTATCACAGTACGCTTCACTTTCAAAGTGAAATATTTCAAGGAACCGTGTTAAATATAAGATAGAAGTGATATTATTAAATACATTTATACGCATTAAACTATATCTATATTAATGGTTAAATAGTAAAAACAATAAATTTGTGCGATGGTTATTTTTTTAAATAAATACTCTGGGATGTTTTACACCTGATAACAAAATATATTTCTATAGTTTTGAAACTTTTGTATGTCTGTTTTTTTTGGTATGGGTACTAGAGAGAGAGAGAAAGTTTTGGGCATATTTTAATAAATTTTGATATGATAATACTTTCTTTACTATAGTAACATATAAGATGTTTTTGTATATACATGTGGGACGTTCTACACCAAATCGGACGATTTGTTTTTTTTTTTTTTTCATTTCATCAATTTTGTGATATGTTTTAGTATCGCTCAAAATAACCCTTTTGGTAAATTTTTGATTTAAAAATTGCCCAAATTTTGAACTTTTTTTTTTTTTTTTTTTAATTTTCTGGTTTTGCATGACCTTTACAGAATAAAATAAATCAAAAATATTAAAAAAAAAATTTATAAAGATTTTTGAATTTTATACTTTCTATCCAATTTTATAATTCAATTTTGTAAAGTGAGTGTTAGTACAACTTTTCCACTTTGTCTTATAAATGAGCACTTTCCTTCAAATAGCTAATATATTGGTACTATTTGGGATTTACAAAAAAGCTTCATACTTTACACATTATAATTATTTACCATTAAGGTAACAAAAATATACATAAGCAAATTTAAAACTCATTAAACCCAACGGTCCTCAAACGGTCCCAAATTTAAATATTAGTTGGTGTTATATTTCGATTATAAGTTCGATGTTGCCTAACAATAAGCGAGTTCTCGTTTTCGTGGACTTGATTAAATTCGCTGCGGAAAATCTAAGACCTTTGTCTTCGTAATTATTTGAGTTTTATTTCTTTGAAGTCATTTTAGCATTTGTTGTGTATAACTTGAAATTATTTGAATAGTCAAATTTATAAGTTTTCAAGTTTTCACTTTTATCGTTATTTTCGAGATTTCTATACTTCTATATCCTTGGAAAGGGTACTGATATTATAACATCGCATTATTCAATTGAGAATTTATGCACAACTTATGTTTTTATAGACGTTGAAATATCGAACTGTACATTATGTTACAAAACTGATTCATACTACTATTGTATACTAGCTGTATCCCACAGTTTCACTTACGTCTCATTTTTCCCTCCCTCAGAACCCGAACCCCCACGCCGCTATTAAGTCGTTCTCATTTAATGTACTTTCTGACCTACACTTTGCATGATAATTGCTCCGCTCCTAAGGTTCATAGCACGACTTCAGATAACCTATAATTTTCCCTAACATACAGGCCACAAAATAATAACAATATTGTTTTTTGGCTTCGTACATTTAAAGAAATAATCTTTCGAGCTTTATAATATGCAAATAAAAAAGGGGACGTGCGATTATGTTCACACGCTAGAAATTCATACTTATAAATAAAGGCACGTTAAAGTTCATAGACATTTGTCAATGTTTATTATATGTAACTAAATAATTATAATATTGTAAATATACACTTAGAATATTATACATTGATTATATATAATACATTTTTTACATACATTTTTGTATTATCATAACCTAAAATCATAATTATTGGTACAATGGACACCTAGTCAGATAGTAAAGGTGCTTAATGTCGAGTGGAGTCGAGTAAATCCGATTTAGCGTCATCAACCCGAGCGTTCACTGTTAGACGAGCCTAAAGAAGTTTTCACTTCAACAAAGAAATGTAAGACAATGTTCTGAGAAATTCAAAAACGGAACTATGATAGTGTTAGGAATTTAGATTCCACGTTAATAAACAGTCGAGTAACTGTTTTCCGAGTATCACTGCATTATAGAACACGTTGCCGCACCGCATACGGCACGAATGATGATATCAGCCACTTCCACAGAAATTGCAAGCGGGTAATTCCGCAATTTACTGCAATTTGCTTTTAAGGTATTAGAATATCGACGCCACATCTTTGAGATGTGCATGGAATATTTGGAACACATTTTCTACGGAAAGGGAATGCCAGAATCTTGTCTTAGAGTTTTACAAGAAAATGCGCTTCTCAGTGCTTGTGACACAGCTTGATCGTAACACGATCTCAATACTGTTATTTGTTTTTTATTGTGTCCATAAATAAATACATTTTAATAAGTCGCTTTCTTCTGTCTGTGTATTCGTTACAAAAATGTCAAACGATTTTAAACATCTTAATGAGATAATGTCGGAAATATGTAATAAGTTAGTTTAAATATAATTATCATAAGCAACGTTTTTAAAGCGAACAAAAAGAATACATTTTTAAATTGTTAAAAATAAAATAACGGGCAAGTATAATTATTAATAGAGAGTCAGTAGTTCCTTTATTGCTCATCTGTTGTTTAAAAAAATACAAGCGTCATGCTTTAAAATGATATCACCTATATTACTTCAACAATACAGACGAATTTAACAACGTACACGTTTTATACATTAAAATCCATGAAGCGGTTTAAGATACAGAGTGTGTCATATATATACTCGAAAAACATTACTCTTTTTAGACGCAGTGTGGAAAAACAACGCAGAATCGCGTCGTACTACATAGACGTCGACGCAAAAGCATACACAAATACTTTTTGTCGTATACAGCGTGATTAAACTTCTAGTAACCAATGGATGATGACTACTGATGTATTTTTTACTATCTATTGCGTGCGCTGCACGTTTTCGGCATATTTTACATTTAAGTAATTTTATACTTTTTAGTTCACTTAAAATATATTTTTAATATATATGTCTGTATATATTTATATAAAATGCATAATGTAAAAATAATGATAAATTAATTTATATAGAATAATAAAATATTGATATATTTTGGATAAAAACATATTTAAATATTTTTGGTAATATTTGCTTTGCTTCTTTCGACAATTATCGGATTCAGAGTAGTACCTTAGTATGAGTTTTAGAATCAAAATTAGCATTTTTTTTTCTTTTAAACTAATAAACATATAACATAACATTACTTTTAATAAAATCAACAAATATACAATTATAATAATTGAACTAGGATTATATATATAAATTAAGAAAAAAAATGACTCGTATCCGTGATATATACACCAAATATGTAACTAAATATGTAATCCACAGTTTCGTAAATCTCTCGCTATTCGACACTACATCGTAGACGACTGATAGCGACAACCATTACCACGGAATTTGGAAGGATATACCTCAATTTACTACAAGGTGTTTGAATATCGAGGTCACACATATCGAAGCACGCTTAGCCTAAAAATGTACTACAAAACTTACTGTAGTAGACAGTCATGTGACGCTTTTTACATATGTATATTAATATAATAATCCAATATCAATTAATATTTTAAATGCCAATTTGAATGTGTCTGTTTGTTACGCTTTTACTCCTTATCTACTCTACCGATAATCAAGATATTATGCCTATATGTTATCAAGGGTACAGAGTAGAACATAGAGTACTTTTCATCCAAAAAAAAATGTCCTGTTTCCGAGGAAAAGGTAATCAAAAAAGGTGAACAGGTGTCACCAAACACCTGACGATGTCTTCCGAAAGAAGCACTTGAGAACCAGTTACCTCTCTAAGTTTTGCGCGTTTGCTATCTTAGACCACATCGCCATTAATCATATGATGAGATTGTAGTTAAAGGCTAGAACGTATAAAGTAAAAAAAACTACATTAATGCGAGCGAAACAACGGGCAAATGCTAGTGTTATAATAATTTTTAAACGTTATAGGCCAACGAAATAGAAAAAATAGTGAAGAAATGCCAGAATATTTCCTTGAAGTTCTGAAGTTGTCGAAGATTTTTTTTATCAACTTTTCTCAAATTTATTTTCCTGTAAAATAACTTATATTTTAAACAAGCAACAGGTATACATTCCAATATTCTCATTTTTATGTAGTCGTAATGAGAAGATTATGTATTTGTATATAAACAACATATTTCTATTATATAAAATCGCATGTACAAATGAATATAGACGTCTTAATACACCTTGAGAAATATGAACCAACCGCGCAATAGATATATATCTAGAATAATTAAATAAAAGTATACCAGGAACTACGTTAGACGGCAAACGTTCATATTTCATATTGATAAGACGATAAGCTAAACAACATGCAGGCCTTTTTATAGCCTATAAATAAAAACCTGGAAGCATATGAACAACTTCAAATTATATCTGTATATCTACGTTTTAAATAAGACGTGTAACGGTTAAGTAATGGCAAGACTTAACCGGAAACGGAAAAACGAAACGGACTAGTATTTACGAGCAGCACATCCGCCCACTGGGCTTCATTAGCAAACGTGCTGTATATAAAATACTTTTACACCTAACACCTTACTTTTGTGTACCAATTCTCTTTAACGTCGAAAGCTTGTATCATAATTACCCAAACAACATAGGTTTTTTTTTTTTGTTTTAGTCTACATTGTTCAATCCTTTTCGACCAGAAGCTTTCATATTTCATACTATTTTACGGTGGATATCCTTTTTATATGATAAATATACTTAACATACTATATATACATTTATTTATTTTTTATACTCAAAGTAAGTTTCAGAAAGGCATTTCATTTATTGATATGCAATCCTAACAATTTTGTTATTCGGTTTAAAGACGACAAGTGATCAACACATTAGCTTAAAGCACTTGTTTATTATAATAATATCATAGGTTACCGTGTAGTGCCTTTTGCAAACTAAAACTACACTGAAGCGATGATAGCTCAGCTGGTATGTATTTGGACACAGCGTCGAAGGACGTAGTTCCGAATCCTAGCAAACTGAGTCGGAGCTTTCGGTGAAAGAAAACATCGTGATGAAACCATAGCATGGTGGCAGGGCTTTTTCTAAATCCGCCTGGCTAGGTACCACCCTCAAGTTGAGAATCTGTCGCAAAGCACCTTGTTGGTTTGATCCGGCAGCTGCACTTGAAACCTAGCCTCCCTCTAGGTTTAGCGTGACTACCATCTTAGACACCGCATCATCATTTAACATATGAGTTTGTGGTTAAACGCTAGCCTATAAAGTATAAAAAAAACATTAACAAGTGTAAATTTTTTTTTAATAATTTGTTGTATTAATTTTATAATTAAGTAAAATCTAATTATTTACATAAACAAACAAAGTTATATTCAAAGTTAAATTTAAAAAAAAATCGTGCTTTTTTCAACTCACTCATTAATATTATTTTAAAGAGATAGATATCTCTCTATAGGTATGAGAAAAACACATAGTATAATTCACGAGTATAATTCACGACGGCTTTTATATACATATATATAACTTTGAGAAAATAAAACTACAAAGAAACTCAAGCTTATATTACTATAGTAAAAGTAGTAGTATAGGAAACAGTACGGTCGGTACTCTACGTTACTAATTAGCCAACCGCATAATAAATGTTATTAAGTCATGAACACCCAACTACTAACTACCGCACCATTCTTTTGTAGTTCTGACATACTCCTCTCACCTACAATATCGAAAAAAAAAATTATATTACTATAGTATAAAGTAGCCTATTGTAAACAGTACGGTCGGTACTCTACGTTACTAATTAGCCAACCGCATAATAAATGTTAACAGTCATGAACGCCCAACCGCTAACTACCGCACCATTCTTTTGTAGTTCTAACATACCTGTCTCACCTAAAATATATTTGTAAGGGACGTTTAAAATTTTAATTTTAGTGCTCTTAAAAATTATATTACCTATGTAGCACATAAAATCTTTATTTGCTTTCTCAACTTTATCCCGAACAGGACATAACCATTGTTATCTTAAATTTAGTAGCTATTGCTGAAGGATTTTAAAACTTTTGGGTTACGAACCTTATATCTTTTATCGTCCATAACAAACTCGAGTCACTTTTATGAAAACCGTGCGCTGAGTTCTGTCACGATAAGAATTTATCGGTACAGAGCAATGTTTACTTGATAAATTGCAGTGTAGTTCAGGTACATATTTTTTTTATGCTGAAACTTAAACGGATGTATGAATAAATCGTTACGATTACATTTATCGATAAAATCAACATCTACTTCGCTAAATAATTCCGGTCATTATAAAAATAATTAGACGCGTGTAAAGAAAATACTAACTTATTCTGTAAAGCTTAAAAAATTAAAATTAAAAATACTCTATTCAATTTAGAGCCTTAAATAAAAATCTGTTGCGTAGTTTATAAGAACTAAGGTAACACACACAGACAGACACGAAAAGCTACTTTATATTATAATATTTATAGGTGAAACAAGAACTTTAAATAAAGAATTTTAATTACATATATACATATGTTAAAACGATAAATCTAATCCAGTTTCTTGCCGGTTCTTCTCGATGACTGGGTTATTTTCCGAACCGGTGGTGGTTTTGATGTTCAGAAGCGCCTACTTATGACGCGCTCGTGTCTGTCTGTGTCTCTTATCTTAGTTCTTCTAAACTACGCAACAGATTTTTATACGGTTTTCACCCGCTGGAACTGTAGCGGCCTTAACAAGCCAACAGTTTAGTAAGTTCGAAGAAGAAAAAAAAAACAGTCTTCACTATTGTTTAGAGTAATTCTTCGGGAAGGTTCGCCTGTATAACACATATATGTAATATTTGCAGAAAGTAGAGAAAAGTTTTGAGAAAAAATATTGTAATCAAGCCGTAAGAAAGAAGTTTTCGGGCGCTTAGATTGATGATGTTGGGTAAACCTTATGAGATCCGTAATGAAGTACAGCATTGTACATATTAAAAATGCCTACAGAAAAGTCTAGAATAGTATATGTCTATCGCCTAAAGATTAAAAATAATGCGTTATTACAAAAAAATAACTCGTTATTTATAATACTTTCGATTTTAATATTCTATACAACTAATTTTATGGTTATACGAGGCGATAATTGTGTTAGTACGAAGCGAAGTATATCGAAATTCATGTTGAACGCTACACTGCTTATTAGATGAATGAAAGTAATGAGATATATATGTCGGGGCGAAGATAAAATGGCGTCCATGTAAGAGTATGACGTCATCCACAGTGACGTCATGGTTATGATTTAATCGAACAATCCATCAAAACTAATCGAATAAAAACGTTAACCAATACAAAAATGCTATACTGAATATAGTTACGAATTATCCGTATTTGTGAATAATCCAATTATCTGAGCGAGAATGCCCAGTGTCTAGTCATCGGTCGCCTTGTGACGTATTCAGCCAAAGCCGACAGCCAATAATAATCAAGATATACGAACAGCCGATACCTCTAACCAATGGTGTTTCAGAACGGGGCAAATACTAGCCGGTCATTAGTACGAGTCAATATTACGGACACAGGTCAATAGTAATCACTTCGATATATATAAATTTAAAATTAATTGCATGTAAACAGAACTTATTCAATTATTTATTGTGAAAACTCAAAAACCTGTTATATTCAATAGAAGCTGTCTATTAAAATACATTAATGAGCCATCAATCATCCGTAATCTCGTAATGTTGATGGCTCAATCGAAAACCTTTGAATAGCCGTCAGAATAGTGACATCGCAAATGTCAATTGTTGAACTTTTAAAGGTCCCTACAGTAACAATGGGGGTCGTTGGTGAACCATGACGTTGTAAATCAATGGTTTCGGTTCATTTTGAAGGTGAGTTGAAAGTTCAAGTATGTCCGCATTGTGTAAATAAATCGGGTTTTGTGTCACTGCTATTGATTTTTTATTATTATTTCGCATCTTCGATTTTTTTTTTAAACCTTATTTTAAATAAATATAGTATAATACCTAATAATATATTTTACACAAATGTATAAAATTATCGTAGCTAGCTTGTGCTTATGGCTGTGCTTGTGTTGATATAGGTTTGACTTTTCCCCGGACGCGGGGGTGTCCGTTGCCGATAAAGGAAGGCCCGAGACATGGCAGCGCGGTCTCAGCCGCAGCTCCAACAACTACAGAAGCATGGGGAGAGCAACTCTCTCCCCGAGAGGAGGGTCCTCGTGTCACCACCTTGCGGGTTGACACTAGCGCGTGACCGGAGTCTAGAGGAGTATGCCCATCGTGAGCCCTCGACTCCGATCCTTATACGCGCTGAGCGGCAGAGGGGTTTTTAGTAAGTAGGAGTCTCACATAACCCTCACGCTGTCCCCCGGCAGCGTGAGGGTATCCATGATGGATTTTCCCCTCTTAAAAAAAAAAAAAAAGGTTTGACTTTTCCCACGGGAACAGTACATTCGCACATTTACTTACATATAAATATGAAAATGGATTTGTTTGTTTGTTTGTTACGCTTTAACGACTTAAATGTTAACGTATCATCGTAAAATTTTATAAACACGTTTTCAGGGGGACAGAAAAGGGCAGGATAAAAAAATTGACTGTTCCGAAAGGATAGTTCAAATATACATTTTTTTTCGAACTGACTACACTGTTGACCTGGCAAGGCCTCTACAGTTTCACCGGACTACACAAATATACATTAACGTGAGCGAAAGCTAGTTTATAATATTAGTAAGGATTGCCCAAACAGTTTGTCGCCTAAATAACAAGTGGACTTACTAATACGAAAGAAAAATGTTGTTTGCAAAAACATTCAAGTTTTTTTCACATACATTCATTATCTAGTTATTAGTTTTATTTAATTTAGGTGCGTAGAGAAATGTTTTTATCGCTTCTATCTCTCTGTTTCACAGGCTTTATACTTAACTATTATATATAGGCATACACCACTGCTACAATGAAGAGAAACATAAGGAGATATCATAAATGTTAAAATTGATTAAACTATTTATGCTACATAGAATGTCAAAGAAATATTTGTACAAGAAAGAGTCCTCGACAAATATTTTTTTACACATTCGGCTGAAAAGAAGAAAATATTTAGTTTTCTATGTTTGGAATATTGCCCATTGGATCAATAGAAGTACAAGTGAAACTAACATTATATTGCGCAATTTGTTGCAGTACAATTAAATCAGTAAAGAAATCAATAATGTATTAACTCATTAAAATTGTATTAGCTTTCCTCGCCATAATTTTCCACCAATCTATTATATATATATAAATAAATATGGAAATATCTGCTGTTTGTCCGGACTAATCTTTGAAACTGTTGGACCGACTTGGACGAGATTATTACTGTCAGATAGAATGCTTCGGAGATAATAATCTACGTTACCTATCATTACACATTTCCGTAGAGATTAATGAGTAATGGTTAAATTTAACAGAGTAACTTAAGTGTTTATAAAAGTACAATTAAAAAAATAAACGACAGTGGGTAATTATTTCAGGCGAAACACATGGTTTCCGTGAAACAATAGTATCATTTCCACGAAAAGTATATTATCGGCATCAACTAGTGTGTAATAGACGTGCAATGATAACCGTTGCATTCAAACCGATCTCGCTTAGTCTTATTTTGAAATATTCCTTAATAACACCAGTAAATACTCTTATTAAAGTCATTTAAATAAGTTGACGTAACCCTTTTACCATGAATTATTACCTCAGATTTACTTAATTTCAACTCGCAGGTAAGATATAGTAGATGTACGTAAAAATCTCGTAAGCATTAAAGTGTAATGAAAATAAAATGATGATAGAAAGTTCTAGACTTGGAACTCTAGTTTATTGCCCTGTCGCTATTAAATTGCACAGCGCAACACAAACATATAATCTGCATTTTCATTCGCTATGAATTCTGCAAGCAATGAAATTCTGCAAACAATTATATTTTTTATACTATTTTATTAAGTAGGGTGAATGTAGCTTTTAAATGACACGTTATAATTTTGTGGTCATTATTTTGTTCATTGTAATCAAAGAAACGTTAAAAATTTGGAGTTGCTTAGAACAAGCACTCGTATGTAATTGACTTCCTTGTGAAGTTTTAGAAAACTATTATTTTATTATCAAAAGCACTGACAGGTTTTTTGTAATAGACAATAATAAGACATTGTATTTCTATATCAAACTTATTTATGAGCATATAAGATCTTCATAATGCTTACCTCGCTAATATGTATATTCCAGCAAAGTACATGTAGGTAGCACTGTACCCTTTCTAAGTTTTCTAAATAAGCATGCAGTTGTCTGATATTTAGATTGTAATCAAATTCAAAAAAGAAAACGTTATTAATATTCATTACTGAATCTATGTCGATTCTTTTATTACTCGTAAAAGACCCAAATTAAAACTTATTTTAACATGATCATAAAATTATTGAAAGCGACGCAAAACTCGTTTTATAGTTTTGAAAACTTCCAGAAAATTCATTTTAATACAGTCTCTCATTACTGTTAAGGAGCATTATAAACTCAGGCATACCGTTATGCACCTATGACGACATAGAATGTGCTCTACCAACTTAAAACTTTTATACGCATTAATATTCTACGCTTCTTCGAACTTTATCATAACTATGCATTATAAAGTTTGTTAGAACTTTATTTCAAGTATCAGCTATCGAACACAGCGCAGAGATTTACTGATTTAGAGAATTACAGTTTGTCATTCGTTTCTCATAGAGTGTGGTGTCATTCAAAAGACATTTTTAATTAACCCGAAACGCAAAGTATATAATTTAAATAATTACAAATTTTATTTTATAGTTTTTTCACTTCATACATATTGAACAAATTAAATATTAGATTGGACGTTACTTTGCACTTCCGCCTGGAATTGATTGGACGCTGTCACGTCTCACTGATAAGGGCACGTGGCAGCAACCAATCAACTTCAGGCGGAACTGTAAAGTAACGTTCACTCTAATATTTATTTATGGATTTCCACAAAGTAAAGTCTTCAACAATCAGATTTTCTTTAACTACAATCCCATCAAAAGTTAATTGACGATTACCATGGTAACACACTGTGACTATAGGGAATAAGCTCTTAAGTGCAGCACGTGCACCCGTAACACGCTTGTGGTTGCCTGGTGACAAGTTATAAACTTAAGGGTTGTTGAAAGCCAGACAGACGGCTATAAGCGAATGTCAAAGAAGTATTTGTGTTTTGTCAAGCTTTCTAGTACTGCGTCATCGTCGCTTTATATTATCGAGTGGCAGTAAAAAAATATTATAGATTACAAGACGGTTTGGTCACGTACATTAACAAAAAACCATATAACTTTACATACTTGGATAACCCCTACGTTAATGAATCAATAAGAAGATTTCCCAGTCATCTGAAAATATTGTATCATTAAAATCCATTTAAACTAAGCAATTTAACAGAAACTGCCGTAGCTGTATTGCCCAGTATTGTCATTCTTATGAAATCTTGGAGTAAACCCATTGAGTTACAGATGAGAATGAAATTATTTATATTTATTTCGTTGGATATATTACTGTGAGATTTCTATCCAAATATTTTACGTATGGTGCACGATGTTATTGAGTGGGTAATCTGTTTATAACGTCTAAATAAGCGGCACAATACCGACGCAACTGTTATTTACTGCTATGCAAATTGCTGCGTTAAATGTACTCGTAAATCTCCAGTAAACCTCGATGTGGAGACAACAAGCCTATTAGTACCGCTGCCATGCCGAATGCACTAGTGATTGGAAACCCAACGGACAACGGTCTATTGTATGTTTATGCACTTTAGCGTGAAAAATGATGTTTAAACATTTATTTATACGTCATAAACATTACCGTTATGAATTCATTCATTGGTAAACTTTTATAACTTCTGTTAATACCTCTTAAAAAGTATTTTTCTCAAGGGATATGTAAAAATCTACATAAACGCGAGCGAAGCCGGGTGTAAAACCTAGTAATTTATGAAAGAAAATAATGTTAGAGTGCAAAGAGCGCTAAATTTGACAATGAATGCAAATAATCGTTAATAATGTTTTAGCCATACATAGTACAGTAACTAACTTACTGCAATAAGATGTATCGTCATATTTTTTATATAAAAATGTCCATTAAATTAATAACAATTATTTAAATTAGGAATTAACAGATAAATTCATTAATTAATAAGAATTAATATATTAATTAATCATAATTGATATGTGAAAACAAAATAGAAAATTTGAATATTATTCGTTAGTTAAAAGCAGTAATTATTGAGTTATTTATAAACTATTATAATTCCTCATATAGAACCATCGCACGTACTCAAAGGAAAAAGTTTTCAGATCTCTATGCCCGTAACTGCACTGCGGCATTGGTAAAAAACTACGCAACACAAAAATCTAGAAACGTGAAAGTCCACTGTTTTCCATTATGGTAATGGACTTGCTGATGTTACGTTTAACAAAATTTTACTCAAACAAATTTGTTAGTCTTTTTAATAAAAACTCAATGAACAAAGTCGACATTCACCACTGAAAATAACCGAAAACGATTCATTTTGCGGTTATAAAATCGGTCGCTTAAAAGCTTTTGAGTTAGTTCCAACAGAAATAGATCTCTTGCATATGTAAAACTTTTATTCCCGTTCCACGTACCACATGACATGACTCTTTTATTCTATGAAATAGGGATCTAGATAAAGTTCAGCCGAATTTAGAATATTTTTTTTATATAGAAAATGTTGTGATTATCTATGTCAAATAATACCTGATGTTGGTAGAGTTCAAATTTAGTTGTTTAAAATCACTGTTTATTTTAGTGGTAATATACAATGTTTAAGTAATGACGTTCCACGTTTGCCTTCAACACGTCTATATTAATTCACAATTTTATAAAAAAATATTTTTTGGTAATAAATAGCGAACGTATTGTAATATTTTATAAATACTGTACTAGTATACCGAAATAGTATTGATTGGAGCATATAAAGACTAATAAGGCGTGCACAAGGAGGCATATTGAACAGAGATCGTTGCTGCCCTAAGCTTGCACTGCTTTCAACATAGAATTAACCGATCAGCAAACGAACAGGTGGGTCACCTGATGGTAAGTGATCACCGCCGTCCATAGACACTAGCAACACCAGGGGAGTCGCAAGTGCGTTGCCGGCCTTTTAAATATGTGTGCCTCCGGCGCTCTCACTAGCCGAACGAAACGCAACAATGCAACAACTGTTACATCACGTCGGTTTTCTGTGAAAGGGTGGTACTACCCCGGGCGAGCCAACCCATTTATGCTGAAACCAGTAATAGCTTCAGCGTAGCTCTACCACCTACAAATCCGATTTCATTTCATCCGCCTGTTATTATTTTAAATAGATATTATGTGTATAGAAGACAAAACGTAGGTACCATAAGGCTTACTTTACTTCTACACGTCAAGAAAATACACATTGTTGAACGCATAGTGCTTATAAAAATCGTAGTTCCTGAACACTCTAATAACTTTACACTGAATGTAGCTATCGTGATACCTAACCTTTTGTTTTAATAAGCACCAAGTATCTAAAAAGTACAACTATAATGTAATGGAGATTTATCCAATCATTTTTGAGTGATGCACGTGTGGAGTACTTGCAGAGTTTATATTATTACGCTATTGGGCGTGCACTCGGTGTAAATATCAGTTTCACACTGGCGTGGCGATCTCGGAGACGTTGCCGTCTCGACGCATCGTCCGCGTGCATCGCGCGTTCATGTTGCCGCTCTGGTCGTGGCGCGTATACCACACGCTCCACATTTTTTTTTGTATACAGTATAAATTGCCATCTCTGTATATTCACCGGTTGTATAAATAGTGTAAACCCATTCTGTGAGATTTAATTAAATCCGAAATACAGATTTCTTAATTGAAAAAATAAACCAATAAATAATCAACTTGTCGCATTGTCTTAACGGCTCAAATATATCTTTAGCAATGTCCAAAGAGGTTTCGAGTTGAAAACAAAAGAGAAACAAATGATCACCCTGGCGTGAAATTAATTCAAAGCAATGGCTCGACGAAAGTGTACACAAAGGTAAGCGAAAAATGAAACCAAAGGGATAGACCAATTTACAAGGACCTCTTTAGATAAAGACCGCAATTGCTACCGTCGAATTGTTGGCGTGTTGTCTTATTTTTCATTATTTATATTATGTCTCTGTTTGTCTCTTACTCGAACGATTGTAAAAATAGACTATTAGAGCGCAGAACTTCGCCTTCAAGTAATAAGCGTACAGTAAAAATACACTCATAATAGTGCCCACAGTGTAACGTTTTTTTTCTTTTTTGTAGGTATTAGCCGTTGACTGCAATCTCATCTCATATTAAATGTGGTCTAAAATGGTAAAACACGCTAAATCTAGAAGGCTCTAGTTTTCAAGTGCAGCTGCCGGAACACATCCGGCTTTTTGACGTACGATTTTTAACTTTAATGCGAAAGATAAACAAGCAGGTATTAAAGAAGCTGTACCAATGCTCCGGTTTGATATGACCTTTTGTCTGTACAAGCTAACTTTCATCGCATCGAAATTAGTACTTCTCTTGGGAGATGAGTTAAATCCTAACTAGTGTTATAAATGCGATTATCAGTTTGTTTATTTGTTTGTTTTAATTAATTACTCAATCGATCATCATGACATTATGAATGAACCTTTGTCGGGAGTACAGAATAAGACACCTGGTAACTTTCGACCAGAAAAAAAATATTGTTCCTCAGGGATTAATCTAATTTATACTTACGTGGGCGAAGCCGTGGCCAAAAGCTCGTTTCATATAATATTATTATTACTTCGAGGATATCGTTCTCCATATCTGGTGACGACATAAATATTAACAGCCGCAGTTATATCCCAATACTAAAGACAACAGAATAAAACGTGTTACTTATTACGTGTATTATCCATTGTGGCGTAAGGGTTTGCACCTTGTTTCTTTCTCACGCACTTTCTTTCTTATATTTGGAGGAGCGTGAAATCCTTTTTACAGAACCCTTTTAGCGCCAAAGGAAAGTAATAGGATATTACAACGACGCTTAATACAATTCGGTTACAACGAAGTTGTTAGTGATTCAATCAGTACAATCAGTCCTGCCTGTTGTCAGAAATTTGTAATGTAATTGAATTGTGTATGTTTTGTTAGTAGTGAACATATTATTATCCTGAACGGATTGTAAGATTTACTTTGTGATTTATAGTCTTCCATAAATAACGTCAACGCAAATTCACTATTCACGTCTGTCTGTGGATAGTTTTAGTTTTTAAGCCACGCAACTGATTTTGATAAAGCTTTCACTATAATGTAGTAGAATTTCTTGATTCTTCTAGATGATTTATCTTATCCTTATCCCACCTAAGTAGGGTCGGCACTACATGTTTTCCTTTTCCACTCTCCTCTGTCAGATGTCATCTCAGTATTCACATTTTTTTATACACATATCATTTTACACACAATCCATTCACACCTTTTTTGGTCTTCCTCTACTCCTATATCCGTCCACTTTCAAACTCAAAACTTTTCTCGTTACATGACTTTCATCTCTTCTCATAATATGCCCGTACCATGGTAACCTATTACTCCTCAACTTTTCTGTCACTGGTGCTATTTTCAAACTTTCTCTGATATACTCATTCTTAATCTTATCCATCCTTGTTACACCACACATCAATCTTAACATTCGCATTTCTGCCACTTGTAATCTTTTCTCATCCGTCTCTTTCGTAGCCCAGCACTTGGATCCATATAACACGGCTGGTCTTATTATAGTTTTATACACCTTCCCCTTGAGTTTCAACGGCATTCGTGGGTCACAAACCACCCCAGACACCTTTCGCCAATTCATCCACACTGCATTTATCCTATTCCTCACGTCCTTGTCTATTCCACCGTTATTTTTGATCAATGATATGTCACATTTATATTAACACTTATGCACACTTATTATAATGAAGTCGTAAGCAATATTTTCATGGGCATACATCACTGACGCTTGTTAAACTATTTTGACCAAAATATTATTTATCTTATAATATAATGTTACATACCTTGGAAATGTAATGTAATTGATTGCTTTTTACAGTATATCATTTTAATTTTAGTATATCACAAATTGAAAATTACGCGTAAAAAAATGTTGTAGAAACTCTATTTATAAGTCTTTTTTTATAAGCACCATTATTACCCTTTTTACAGCAACACGCACTGGCTGGCACGTTACAAAAAATATAAAAACAACGTAAAAAATAATAGATTCGAGCTTGCAATGTCATGAGCTAGAAATCTGTCATTCGTAATATATATATTGTTTGTGGTTATGGATGAAGGTTTTCCCAAAAAGTTATTAATGTGAGGAATGTTACGAAGTTTTCTGAAATTTTATGAACTGTCAATATTAAAGTGCCAAAAAAGAAATAGTACGTGTCTAAACTCGGTTACCCCTCGGCTGGATTTTGAAGACCTAGATCTCAAAATAGACGATTATGTTTATATATATTTTTTTTTTAATTTCACGAATATAATTTATAAATACATTTTACATATAAATTATAATTGTAGAATATAGCATTTGTAATTCTTTAACGTTTTGTAATAAATTAGGTATTTTTTAAACTTATGCTGTCAACAGTCTGTTGACCTGTGTCTCATGTGGTTTACATTCCTTTTTATAGAACTTATACCCTCATGGTTTTGGACAGTCCAGATTTTAAGACGTTGCATCTGTGGATCACTAGTTACGTATATGTAATAATAAGCATCCAAGCTAAATAACTATATAATAAAGTAGCATAAATTCTAAAAAGAATAGGAAATAAATTCCGCAAACATGTCATTTGTCTATCTTTTACCAGATGGAAGTAAATGACGCGGAAAGTAGAATATGAGTAACCTTTAGCGGATTACCGATAGATATTTTCAAAGAATATTACTGTTTCGATATTGTAAGTCAGCAATATATAAATATATATGTATATACCATACAAAATATATGAAAACTTAAATTATTTACACCGATATAATAAGGTGCATACAGTATATTGTATACTGTATTTACACAGCAATAATTAATTATTACGCATATATTTTTCTTAAAGGTACATAGATTATAAACGTTAGTATGTACGAAATTGTGAGTTTAATTTAAAATATTACAGTTTGTATCAAAGCGGAAAAATACATCATAAGAAAATGTCACAGAAATTGAATATTAGTTTTACGTACACAATCTATTTCGGAACTGTGAAAGAGAAGCAGGTTCTGAGAAACGAATTACTTCAAATATATTTATTGAATACATAAATGTTTTATTTATTTCACACTAACTACCTACCCCGACTTCGCACGGGAGTAACGGAGAAAATGAAACCAAAATTTCCATTTACAGTAATAATACCATGTCATGAAATAAATGGCAACTGAATAACTAAACGTCAATCTAATTTATTTGAAGATATTTTCTGTCTCATAACTCACTTTTATATGTGAAGACTCTTTATCCATTTTTCCAGTTTTCCGTACAATTCTCAAACATTTTCTTTCTTGCAAACCTTCTCCTGCTATTTACAAATAGAAAAAAAAATGGAATAGATTAAATTTATATATATATGTATATACAGTCGTTCTAAAGTGATGTGCTTACATACATTCGGCAATTTATAAATATAAGTTATAACTTATTTCAACTTAAGTATATTAATACAAGCGACATGGCCTTAGTGCGTCATTGTGTTATATGTGCACCTTATTAATCAAGTTAATGGCGATATTAAGATTTAATCCGCAAATTTGAATTTGTCTGACGCAGCTGTCGGTCCATAATCCTGAATTACGCAAGTCTCTCGGCAAATTTATTTTTAATGCAAATAAATACAGATTCGTCGCACCTGCCTGTCTAGGTGTAGCGAATAATTAAGCAGAACATGAAGCGAAATAATACAAATTACTTCGAGACTTAACTCGATTTCGTTTTACGAGAATACATTGCTTTAAGTAGATTACTCCTCACACACTTACTTAGTCAGGCGTAAATTAATATTGTTCATTACGATGCCTTCAGCAAATTTTACGAATGTGACAGGTGTCACATAAAGTAAATTGGTGTCAACTCATTGTTACATTATTGTTCACGAAGTACGTAGAAAGCGAACGGTAAAAACAGAAACGAGTCTTTCATAGATCACAGGTCGTTTCACTCACTACTTCGAAGGATAAAATATGAAATAAGAATTCTCTTTCCATTCAAGATGAAATAGGTAGTACTCGCCACAATAGCATTCTGTTTGAATATAATCTCGGAATTGTTTCAGAGTTGTGTTGTTTTCTCGCCGTGATTGCAAACGGCTCGGGTTGTAATTGCTTCTTCCGCCCCTTGAAGTCATTATCTTTGTCATTATGCAGTACGCTTAGCTGTTACGTTGACGACATGACGCTCGTTCAGAAAACGTTTCATAAATTTGTTATTATTATCTTTAGCATATTATAATTTAAGTTGTTAATGTTTGCACTGACGTTTTACCCTTACAGCTTAAAACCCTTTTGTTCATGATACATTGTTTCTATTAAACATTTTTTGTACTCCACATAGCCACACAGGCTCAACATAGGGCCTATTCAAATTAAAAGTAATTTACAGTATCTTCCTGTCTATACTTTATGAAATCTAATGAAAGTTACATTTGTTATCCTCCTATTTGATAACCAGTCAGTTACCAATTATCTAAATTTAAATTTCAAATTGTAAGAATTATATTGTAAATACTTATTGTTGAATGTAAAAAAATGTCTTAAAAAAAAAAGTTATATTACAGATATGTAATTATTTTATATAAGTAATGATGCCTCAGGGATTAGTTTGTCACCGCGTCGTCGAATCCTTGTAACTAACTGAGTCGGAACTTTCGGTGAAGAAAAACATCGTGACCAAGCCATAGCATAATGGTAACCCTTTTTTAAGCCGGCCTGGCTATCTACCACAATCTAGTTAAAAATCTGTCGCCAAGCACTTGTTGGTATATTCCGGCAGCTCTTCTCGAGAGCCAAGTCAGTCTAGGTTTAGCGTGTTTATCATCTTGGACCACATCGTCATTTAATTTTAGATGAGATTGTGGTCAAACGCTAAAACCTAAAAAGTATTAAGTAAAATGGTTAAAGTATAAAAATCTAAAGACTATAAAATATTGAAATGAAATAGAAGAAACTTCCTGTTTAAAGTAATTTTCAAATGGTACAGTTAACAGATGCCTAGTTCAAGGACGTGGATTTCAATCTACAGTGAGCCTAACAAAGTTAAGCAATGGAAGTATGGATAGTTACAATCCCGAAACAGAAAATCTATCACCTTAATAACAGTTCCCATTATAGCCTTAATATTTTACACGTGGCTTGTGGGACAGTTTTTCATCGTCAAACGTTTGGGATTGATATATCTAAATACATAAATACAATCGAAATATATGTTTATAATGTCAAAATAACAGCTTTTTAATAAAAGAATATGACTCCATGTGCGGTACTTACCAAAAAAAAATCTTTTAAAATTTTCATCTGTTTTGGGTTAATCGCCGTAACGGTTGAACCGATTTTGACGGAATTTTCACTTACATATAGTTGATATTATAAGGTGTCAGCGGTTCTCGACACTGTTTCTTAGATTCATTATATTTGCGCAGAACCCTAATTTTGTCCACCGTTTTTTTTTGGCCAAAACGTAGCAGCTGAAGAAATTTTCGCTAAATACCAAGCGGTTTAAGTCGCGGGTAACAACTAGTATATAATAGAAATGAAGAGTCATATGAACAGTTAAACAAAAATATGACAGAGTAATAGAATTCTTACATTCAAAACACATTTAAAATATAACCTTACTGGATTTCTAGCTAACAACATCATCACTCTTGTATAAAATTATACACTGTTAATTAAACGCCAACTGAGTGAAATGCCATCTTGGTATGTTAAATTACTTCCACGGGAACGTGATATGCAAAATGTCATTTCTCAGTTACCCGTATATCGTTTATGATCATTATATAAAATAAAATGCTCTACCGCCGAACATAACGCGTCCCCGACAAACAAAAACGTGATATACGGTTCTGCGAAATGAAGGTACAAATTCCGTGTGACGCAGTGATAGAAGGTCCTATTATTGATATAAGAGATTGCAGTTTCAATTCCCGCACATGGTGATTTGATAAGCATATAAAGTATCTATTAGGTATGTCTTAAACTATTAAATATCAGTATATTTATTGTGTCTGCATTAGCTGTTCTTAAGGTATACTTAGTTGGGAATTAAATGGCAGTGTGCTTTATTTTAATATTTCAGTCAAATTCCTAGACCTATTTTAACCTAATATTATAGTGATATATAATTATTGTGATTTGAAAATGGTTTTAATGTCAATTAAAATTTAATAACACCTTTTTCTTAATAAAATAACGAAACTACTAAAGATACAAAGGTAAAAAGTACATCAGTTCATAAATCATATGGAAATTTAAGCATATAAATGTATGTAGAAATACAGGAACCGGTACAGTAAAACTTGAAATATGAAATGTACGAAAGGCCCATCCGAGACATAACCAAATTAAATAACAGTCAGTCAACATAACTCAGTGATTAACGTATTCGGACACAGTGTCGATCGACGTAGGTGCCAATCCTGATGAATTTGCAGAAGTTTTCGGCGAAGGACAACATCATGATGAAGTACAATAACATGATGAAAGAGAGTTTTCTAAGCTTGCTTAACTGGTTACAACCAGTAAGATGAAGATCTTACGCCAAGTACCTGTACGTGTGTTCCGGCAGCGACCTTTGGAAGCCGAACCTTCTCCAAGCTTAGTGTGTCTACCATTTTAGATAACATCGTCATTTAACAATAGATGAGATTGTGGCTAAAGACTAAAACCTATACGTTAAAAAAAAACGATTTATATGCTAATATTGTATAAGTTTCAGCAAATTTAAAACTCGACTAACATTATTTAAGTATATACAATTAGTATGTGTACTGAAATAATATGAACAGCTGTTTTATTATTTTTATGAGTTATACCTAATTTCCTCACCCGTGAATTACCTCAATAAATAAAACCCGGGTTTTTTTTTTGATTATTTGCGATACGATTTCACACAAGGCTATTTCATTCCATTTCTAGCATATCTTGTATTATGGTAATTAATGTACTGGTTTACCTACATATATAGTTTATGTATTTAAGCACGGAGCCGCAGAACTGTCTTAATAACAAGGCATACGACAACTGGTATCTATGTGGTAGAGCTACGCTGAAACTATTCCTGCTTTCAGAATGAATAGGTCGGCTCGCCCGGGGTAGTACCACCCTCTCACAGAAAACCAACGTGAAGTAACAGTCCTTGCACTGTTGCGTTTCGTTCGGTCAGTGAGAGCGCCGGAGGCCCACATACCACGATTCTCTTAGACCTTTAGGAAGAAAATACTTATTATTCTATGTTCTTCACTTATTATACCAATGAATTCGACTGGTTACGCATCAATTACTGAGTTTTAGTACCACCTAATTAAAATGAAAATTTTCTTCTCAAGGGTAAGAGTTGATTAATTGATGCAAGTTGAAGTTTGATAATAAAATTCGTAAATATTTCGAGAACAGACATATCAGAGATTCGATAAAATACATTGATAATAATAAATACAAATGACTTCAGACCCCGTCAACATGGTCAGATCAACAATCGTAAGATGAGATAATGTTCACAATTGTTTTGATTACATTTGTATATATTTTCATCGCCCCATCGTATTGAATTAGTTTCATAGTAGGAAGGTTGTTCAATTGATTCCAACTATTGTGAATCCAGCTTAACATATATTCGATCTATTGGTGGGGAGAACTTTGAAACCGGCTATTTATTTGCTTGTCTCAATAGACGTTGCCATAGCTCGTATTTCAGATATAATCGAGTCTGACAGCATGATTAACGGTAGCTTACGTACTGATCAAACTGTAAATGGAAATAGAAAGTCCTTGACTTCACAACGTCAGATAATTTTACTGTATTATTTGACGTTTTTATTTAAAAAAAACTAATGGCTGACAATAAAACTTAGATATGCTATGTCATTGCACATATTTTATACTAGACGATGACCTGTGACTTTATGCTATTTATTATTTTTAAACTACATTTAATGTACAGAAGAAAAAACATAAAAAAATTAAAGTAAAATACAATTTTGTTACATTTTTTAGTAAACAGTGGTGCCGTTTACTCAAAACTCGTAGTTACTTTTAAACTCCAATAAGTATATATTTAATGAAGGTATCGAGGAGATATTTCTTTTTTAAATAAAGGCCAAGTATCTAATAAGTAAAATTAAGAAAATTTTATTGGTATCAATTCAGTAGCTTTTACGTGATACGCATATAACAGCAGACCTATATCATTTTATTTATATAGGTTTATCTCATATTGTAGCAAGTGCATGAGTATATAGAATCAAAAATTGCTTTATGTTGTTAATGTGTCAGTTTATCACATACTCGGGTATATTAATTACAGCGTTCGTTCATCTCGATCGCGGCTGACTTATGGAGTAAAGTTGTACAGAAATTGCGGTTTTGCTTCTGACACCTGGCTGTAATTAGGCTGAAATTTATTGCTTGTACTTTCCGCTTCCATATAATTCCCTTTAAATCTGGTGTATATATAATTCTTGTCGTTACAAAAACCAATATAAGAATAAAATATACTTGTTGCAGACAGTGAGGCATGTGCACATAATTTAGTAAAATTTGATCATTGTAAGAGTTTTCTAAAATAATAATGTTTTAAGGATATAGAATAGATATAACAAACATATGGTGCGCGCCACAGGGGGTAGCGTCGATACGAAGAAATACGACAACATGTGAGCATTTGAGCTACTTGCTTAAATGTATTCTGACAGGCGCGTCTGAAAGACCATCGGTCCGGCCGATACAGATGTAGAATATGCGAACATACATGCAGAGTGCGCTCTTTGGTTGATCACAGCGACGAGGCGTGTTTCTAAGGAGCACGAACGGACTCCTAAAAACAGGCACACAATAGAGTCCAAGAGCAGCAAGAGCTGTCGTATTAGACAGATTAACAGATAGTTCGGTAAGGTGGTTCAAGATAGGAGATATACGCAGCGATTAGTATACAACAAGATACAAGGAAAATCTATGGGTAATTAGTCACTCATAGACGAGTTATCAAGCCACAACAGTAAATTGTAATATACAAAACTGTATTGTAAAATAACCGTTTTACTGTAAATTATAAATATTGCGTATAAAGCTGACTTAAAACCCCCACTTTAAGAAATATCCACAATAATAGTCAGTAGTCTAGCAATGACGGAGGAAGGCCGTAGGATTCAAATGATTATGCCGCGTATTATTTTTGGCAACCAATCATCTAGATTATTACTGTCAATGTCGAATAGGTTATAACGTTACACTAGTGTCTTGTAATAATTTAAATGTTCTAACAAGATGATGGCTCACTTGCTAGTCCTTTCCAGGGAGTTTTGTGGCATCTCAGAATTCATGCTCCGTGGTATTATTTTTTTATTATTTATTTTAGGCATAATAGTGCCTATCTTTAAGAATAAGGGTGATGTACAGGACTGTAATAACTATCGAGGGATAAAGCTTATGTCACATAGTATGAAAGTCTGGGAAAGAGTGATAGCGAGACGAATAAGAGATGAAACTGAAGTTACTGAGAATCAATTCGGGTTTCTGCCTGGGCGTGCGACAACAGATGCCATTTTCGCACTTCGCCAGCTGTGCGAAAAATACAGACGTGTACATAAAAACTTGCATATGGTGTTCGTTGATCTGGAAAAGGCATATGATCGAGTACCTCGGGATGTTCTGTGGTGGGCGCTGAAAGAGCAAAGAGTGCCTGGGAAGTACTTACAACTTGTCCGTTGTATGTATGTATGTTGTACGAGTATGTTGTATCAAGCTCAAGCACATGTTAGGTCCGAGGCTGGAATTACCGACAATTTCCATGTGGCTGTAGGTTTGCATCAGGGATCAGTTTTAAGTCCTCATCTATTCCTTCTTGTCATGGATGCAATAACATCAGACATACAGGAGGAAGCACCTTGGCGTATGCTATTTGCTGATGATATTGTTCTTGTTGGTGAAAATGCTGCCGAGGTCCAGAGTAAGCTGGAGAAATGGCAACAGAAATTGGAGAATTTTGGTTTAAAGATTAGTAGGATGAAAACTGAACATTTGTTCTGTTACTTCGGAGGACTATCCAGTTTTTGTCATATTACTTTAAACGGTGTATTCTTACCAGCCTTCTCCAATTTTCGGTACCTCGGCTCATTAATCCAAAATGACGGTGGAATAGACAAGGACGTGAGGAATAGGATAAATGCAGGGTGGATGAATTGGCGAAAGGTATCTGGGGTGATTTGTGACCCACGAATGCCGTTGAAACTCAAGGGGAAGGTGTATAAAACTATAATAAGACCAGCCATGTTATATGGATCCGAGTGCTGGGCTACGAAAGAGACGGATGAGAAAAGATTACATGTGGCAGAAATGCGAATGTTAAGATGGATGTGTGGTGTAACAAGGATGGATAAGATTAAGAATGAGTATATCAGAGGAAGTTTGAAAATAGCACCAGTGATAGAGAAGTTGAGGAGTAGTAGGTTAGCATGGTACGGGCATATTATGAGAAGAGATGAAAGTCATGTAACAAGAAAAGTTTTGAGTTTGAAAGTGGACGGATATAGGAGTAGAGGAAGACCGAAAAAGGTGTGGATGGATTGTGTGAAAAACGATATGTGTATAAAAAGTGTGAATACTGAGATGACATCTGACAGGGGAGAGTGGAAAAGGAAAACATGTTGTGCCGACCCTACTTAGGTGGGATAAGGGTAAGATGATGATGGTATTATTTTTTATACATTTCATTTGGACACAATAACCGAACTATATTACACAAAATGCCACCAATATTACAAAATGGAGAATTAAGTTACACCAGGTTATAAATAAAATATAAAAGCCACTAAATGGCAGACTAAGATACCACAAAAAATCTAAACAATTTAGGTTATAACCGCCTCACATATTAAACTCGAATTTCATGTCACCATTGTCTCACGCTTCGAGAAGTAGAACGAGAACTCGTTGGATGCCCCGTGCATGTATTATATAGACATAATTTTAGTAAAATCTCGTATACACACCCCAAATGGTTAGTGTGTAAATTTAAGAAGCAGTCTTTTAAACAAAAAAATAAAACGGAAAATTAAGCAAACTAATTAAGCAAACTAAGCCTTATCACGAATTTATTACACAAAGTATTAAAATAAACAGGTAAAACATATAAAGAGCCTTGTTTCACAACTGAATGGCACGACGTGAGAAGACGTCAATAAATCACAAGGAGTTTCCCAAACCAAGACTGCATTTTATCCGTCACTCTCCGAAAACGTGGTCGGCAAATTGATGATAACGGATTTTCCGCTGGAGCATCATTACTTATTGGAAAACATATAGATATATTGCGACGGATGTAGGACACTGTACTATCTTGCATTTTCTAAGCGACTGTCTTCTTTAATGTAATATAAAAATTACTGATAATATCCAATGATATAACCACATTAATATATAGGGTTATTAGTAGTTATTACATACATATATTAAACTTGAATATATACATATGACATTCTACTATAGTATGTATATATTCAAGTAAAGTATGAGTTCTTCTGAGATACATGAGGTTCATGTTTTTTTCCGTAACGACTATCGTTCTTGGCCTGATGAGAATTATGGATTCCGGTAAGACTGTAAGAGTTACTATAAGAGCACATAAAGATAACCTTATCTTCTTTTGAAACTTAAAAAATAGTGTATGTGTACTTATGTACATGCGTTAGAAGTTATAGTTCTTTGGCGTAAAAAGATAAAAATCTTTTCAAAAATTTTGTCTTTCGCCTTATTCTACGTTTGTAGAAAAAACGACACTAACAATAGAAAAAACGTGATTAACGAACCCCAAAAAGATTACAGCCGTGAGGTCAGTTGTAATAAGATAATATTAAAGAGGACTACGTTAGAATGCCTCATAGGCCATTATATGTTGACAAATAAACCCATCAAATCGGAACACAGCAGTGTGAGCAGTCAAGCTTTGCAGAGGCTCTACCTCTTCTAGACAATTATTTAACAGTACTTTAGAGTGAACGAGTTACCTTTAAAAAATTACATCAACGTCAATTGTTGTATAATGAGAGTGATATGAATATCTGAACCATTAATTTTAATATTTCACAACTAACATAGTGGCCATTGAAGTCGACGGAATATACCCATATTGCTATGGTTATGTCGAGTTATGTAAACGCAAGCGCGGTAAATATAACAAAATGGGCACCAAATTGACCAAAAACACAAAAAATTCAAATTATATTCATTTTTATCAATGTATATACATTTCAATGATACCTAAGACAGCTATTACCCGTGACTTCGTCGGCGTGGGATTTATCAAAAATATGTTTTGAACTGTAAACATGTGCATGAGGCGTGTGCTGTAGTAGACATTTCATTTTTAATTTATTATATCAACACAGAACCCTAAATCTTTACAAAACATAAGCAGACAAAGTTACTCGTTATAACACCAACTATATTTCAGTTTAACCGTTTTGCAGATTACCTGGAATACATAGATAATAATTTGAAACATTTTTTTTGTTGTAAGTGCCATATGTACTTATATATCCATTTAGTAAAAAACTGTTATTTTCACATTACAAACAGACATTTAAATTTTACTTGCTTGTATATATATATCAACAGATTAAGTTTACACTTAATGGAGTCGACACAATACTCCCATACATTGCTATGCTTACTGAGCTATATAGACGCGAGTGAGATATGTAAAACAAAATGGACGCCAAATTGACCAAGAAGACAGTAATATTCAAACCAAATATAATAAATGAAATAAGGAGTGTCCAGAACCGCACGTTTCTCACGTGTTCATTTACGCTGAACAATATGTTTTTACCAAATTCCATGTCGACGAAATCGCGACTACCAGCTAATCTAAAACAAAATGGCTTAAATTACTTTTTATAAGATAAGTTAATTGAATGATTTTTTTTAATATAAAAAAGTGTTAAAAAGCATATATGTACCTGTCGCAAAAATAATTTACACGACGCCTTGATTTCTTTCTCTGAACCTTCATCTCTCTGGCAACCGTCAACTATTTCATATGTACACGTTTCCATCTTTCACTGAACAGAATTAATTCGTGTCTTAAAATTTAGCACCGTTTTACCACAACTAGTTTAATTTTATTGTTATCTGGAAGTAACAGTTCGCAAGTGATATATATATTTGTATTTATTTTAACTACATTAAAATGACGTACTTCACTGTCGCTGTCGTCAACGTATTTGGTTTGTTAGTGATTTAGTGTTATGGCCATACTCATTCTTAATGACGTTGAGTCTGACATCAAGCAAATACCGTCACACATTTATATTCGAATTTGTATACTTTTATACTACACTCTTATATAACACCAGCAATTGCCCGAGAATTGTGCGTGTTAAATTATAACAAACCTTAATAACTAAGTTAATAAGAATAAAATAAAGTAATCGATATTACATTAATCAGTGGCGATACATAGTTATAAAAAAAAATCTCCATAACAAACACTTAACTATGTCAAAACTCATGATGGTCAGTCGATCGGTGTCGGAGTTGTTCATTCCTCTTTGATTCGCCAACATTCACTTTTATTATAGGCATTTACATTTCTTTAATATATTATTGATTTACATTTTAATATAAATTCAATAACGTATTTATATTTCTCAATTCCAATTTACTACAATTTACATAATTTATTAGATAATTAAATGAATCAACCGAATTACATAAACTAATAAGTTTATGGGAATGAATATTTTATTTTGGTGTTAGGAATATATTAGGTAAAACTAATAAACCACAAAAATATACACGAGTAATTTTATCGATATCGTTACTTTTCATCACAACGTTTCAATACAGAAGTTGTATTCGGGACGCAGGAAATCTGGTACCCGGCCAATTGCATTGCTTGTTCAATAACTACTAACTTATTCATCGGAGTTTTTGGCGGGATCTTAATCTGTCATATAGTGGTTTTTATATTTTCTTCATAATCTTGTGTTATTAGACTCTATATTTTGTAATATTGGTGGTGTTTTACGTAATATAGTTCGGTTATTATGCACAAGTGAAGTGGATGGGAAATAATACCACGGAGCATGCATTCTGAGATGCCACCAAAACTCCATGGAAAGTTCTAACAAGGAAACCACCATCTTGTTAGAACATTATAATTATCACAAGACACTTACTTGAAACAAAACATTGACACTGGCAAGTGCTTCTGCGGTGCCAAAACAAGAAGAAGAAGAAGAAGAAGTTATTCATCCAGAATAGGGAGTGGAAATATCAAAATGATTGAATAATAATTTAATTTAATAATCATTTGATTATTAAAAAAAATAATCAGTGAATCTTTACAGTTGGTTATAACCCAAGTTCTACTTATGTAAACAGTACTGTCTATATTTATTTAGCTGTATACATATATGAGCAACCGAACGTGAAGTCGTCCGCGTTCAAATACAATATAAAACTGAATATCAATAAAATGTATTGTGCTTCCTAGTTATCAATTATAGTAGTTTAATGGTTGTAGATGGAGTCCATTACTGTAACTAAATTTTGTTTAAATTATTTTTATTTGAATTCTAGGGTATGAAAGTAAAAAGTGCAAGGTGTGGCCGTACGATGATTTAATCCGCTAGAAGGGAAGTCATTGTTTTTTCTAGCTGACTACACTGTTACCCATGTTATGTGCGCTGTAGTTTCACCGAACTAAGGGAAGACAATACAATGTATTGACATATATAGCCTTATATAATAATAGTTACAACCGTGTAAGGATTAACATAGCGAAGCATGTCACACGGCGTTTGGTCATCGTGTATGGTCAGTTAAAAAGGACGTGACTTTAATCCTATTGTACGCTAGTTATTGCTTATCGCTTGTGGATCGTTTGAACGGGCTAGCCTACTATCATATTTCTTAGGATAGTAGACTTTATAAAACTTAAATAAATATATATATATATATATGTCTATATATACATGCTATTTTAAAGTATCGTTTTGTTGTCTAGTTGGGTATATTACTGTAGTGTTAGAAACAAATATGTATTCATAATCTCGAGGGCTATGGAGAGGCAAATGAATATCGAGTCGGCTGGCGTTCCTTTTGAGGAAGTTGTGAAAATTAGAGACACAACTTCACAGATCACAACTTCTTCTAAAGGAACGCTAGCCCACTCGCTATTCATTTGTCTCTCCATAGCCCTCGAGATTATGAATACATATTTGTTTCTAACCAGTACACTACGATTACTTTACTAACTACTGTGTTATAAAATATACTGTGTGATATCTTGTTTCTAGAATATAATGTTCGTTATGCATAACTGAAAATGACATTGTAGAAGGTAATTTTGTTTATATACATAACTAGCAATTTCCCGAGGTTTCGTTCGCGTTTTCTATGCTATTATTTTCAACTCTTTATTTTATATCTTAAATGAATAACTGACTGATTAAATAAAAATTGTTGGATTTTCATATTAATATTTCTTCCCCTTTTTCACCACACTAGGAGTTGAATTTCTTAGTAATCATTGGTATCTTAAAAAAATCCTTAGTAACGATAGTGCCCATCTGGAGTGTAAAAGGAACTCACTTGCTAATGTTCACGTCGCTAGCCCCAGTAGTTTTAATCTCTACCTCTAGTCTTCTTACGCTACGCCTATTATAATTTTCCACACGACTCTTGTTAAAGTGTACAGGCTGCACACTTTATGACAACACCGGAAACCTTTGCGCTGACAACTTATGTGTTTTATAAGTTACTGTCGGTCGAAGGATGTCTTATTTAAGTTCATTATATTTTTTTATTGGTGGCATCGTAGTGATAATGCAGTTAGACAGGAGGTATATTGATCCAATGTCCGCAGGTTCAAACCAAGACTTGTACCAACAAATTTCTCGAAATTGGTATATCTATAATAATTTAGAACATTGTGAGAAAACCTCAACGTGAAAAATGTTCTTGTAGTAAGTACTTTTGTATGTGGGTACAATATAGAATTTCGTATTGTTAAAAACTGCGTAGTAGTAGTTGCCTGTTGATTTTGCCCTTATCTTCTCTTGGACAAGGCAATGGGCTCAACACGGTGACTCTCAATACCGACGTATTATTATCATTATTGTAAATTATTGTAACTATAAAATTGCATATTTTTTCAAACTAACTAATATTAATTTCAACTATAAGACAAATGTAATTTTCCCTAACCTTTTCAAAAAATAGTGGTTATAACTTTTTCATTTATATCGGTACCGCAATGCTGTTAAGAGTTTATACACATTTATCAAAGCTCTCTTTCATTACGATGTTCGGTAATTCCCAGCTGCTGCATCCCAGAAAATATTGTTTTTTATCAAACCGTTACATTTAAGCCAAACCACAAATTATGAACCGAAACTACGATGTGGTCTTTACGCAAAATGACTTGTTTTTTAAAATTAACATTCATAACTAGTAAATCTATACATATGAATAAAATTAAAGTATGTTTTTGTCCGAGCTAATCTCCGAAACGTCTGAACCGATTTTGACGAAATTATACTGGCAGATAGAAGATTTTTCAGAGTACTATTTAGACTACATATCATTACGCTTTTCCATAATAGCTAAATAGTAAAAATATATACTAAAACTTAACAAAGATTTAGACCATAGGTAATGCCTAATTTTCTGATGATGCATACAAAAATTAAGCAACTTATATGTAAACAAATTATTTAGTATGTTCCACCATCCTAATACTTCGAAACCGCTAAGTCGATATAACTTATATTTGCTTCAAACGATTGCGACACACCGGCCGTTCAAAGCACAAGATACCAATTCAAGGTACTCGCCACCACCGATATCGTGAAAACAGCCTCACACATGTTGAATCTGAACTTCATGTCACTATTGCCTCATGCTTTGAGAAGTAGCAACATCGTAGCTTTAGTCTAAACTGGCTGCCCGCACCAACTTTACATTGAGGCTCATGATTTTAATTGTTAAATATTTAAAGTTGCTTACACATAGATAAAGACATTTATATCTTCATTTATATTCATGTAAAATTTTAAGACTTCCACTATTTTTGTATTTATAATTAGAAAATTAACTAGTAACTCGTAGTTTTCAATTCAAGACTATAATTTATAGTAATTTTGAAGATTGAAGAGATCTTTCTGGTGACATGTTATATCTTAAACATTTTACCTTATGAGTTCTGAAATAGAACTACTTGCAGAACAGACAACAAACAAATTATGAATTGTACGTTAGTTACCTATACATTTTTGTTCAAAGTATTAATTTTATATACATACAATTATTTTTGTGTTTCTCATTTCTTAATCATTCTATATGATTCATAACGATACAGCGTTTTTTTTTACTCTGAGTTGGTAAAGGGTAAACGGAAGCACGGTGGTCAGTATCTGCATTATAAACATGTGTTCAAAAGGCATTTGAACGCTTGTAATATTGATTATACGCGGGAAGATCTCGCATTAAAACGGTGGACTTGGCACTCTACGATATTTAAAAGTGTTGCAAGATTTGAGGACAACAGATTGCAAATAATTGACGAAAAACGCCAAGCATAAAAAATAGACCGCAGCCTTTTTACACGTATACATACAATCAGAATGGCCAGCTTTACTGCTTTGCGTGCGATCATGTCTTTAAAAGCAAGCTTGGGTTCGCGAGTCATAGTAGGACCCACGCTCGAATGAAATGAAACGTTTTGGATTCGCCGTCACCGAAATCGATGAGGTATATACATATATATATATATGAATGAGATCTACATAGCTCGCTAATTGAAGGAATGTTCGCGAGACCGGCCATTGAATGAACAGAGATAATGTACGCAACTAACGCATACATTGCATTTCAATAGAAATTTTGTGATTGAATAAAAATATATATACAAGTTGTTTATTTATTTGAAATACCAACGAGATTTAGACTATGATAATACAATATTGCTACAAAATATAAACCCCGATAATGGTAATATTTGCGTCATATAGAAAATTGTGGTCAATTAAATTAATTAAAAAGTTTAGAACAGAAAAATAAAAATAAAAATGGAAGCAAAAAATCGTATTGTATTAGACTAAAAAATAAATTGCGTTGATAATAGCCATATAATATATATGTAATAAAAAATTTAAAAGGTGTGCATGGATACTGTGGAAAATGATATGTGTATAAAAGGTGTGAATCCTGAGATGACTTTTGACAGGGAGGAGTGGAAAAGGAAAACATGTTGTGCCGACCCTACTTAGGTGGGATAAGGGTAAGATGATGATGACGTTGAATATTTTTTTTTGAATTTATTGACATAATATAGTGTATAATATAACTTGAAATACTGACTAAGAGTTTCTTATATGGTGTAGGCGAGCATTGAGCGGTTTAAATTAGGAATTAAAGTTACAAACATGTTGCTGATGACAAATCTCACCCGGCACACTATTAATATTTACAGATCTAATATACAACAGGTAATGTTTGTTTGTTCTTATTACGAACTGCTATGCCGTTCATCTGATCACGATGGAATTCAGCTTATACTTAAAATTGTGCGAAGGTTACGGGCATACAGCAAGTAACTTACATTATGTGCGCGCATTTCGTATCTACAAATGAATTTTAAACAACCTCTCTGTAATTATACATCTTTTTACAGTTTTGCATTTCTTAAAGTATAACTTAAAAAGTGCGTGTGGAGCCACGGGTATTAGCTAGTTATAAATAAATGTTTAAGCTTAGATTCTCGTCGGAAATGTATGGTGTTATATTTTGTTGTCTGGATTTCTGTTTCTTTTGTTTAAGTTTACAATTTTGGGAAAAATAAAAGATGCCTATATCAGACTCGCTAATTATAAATTTTATTGCGTTATTATACTACACTAAACACTTTACAATGTTAACGGAAGCTGTTAAATATATAAATCGCTAGACAGGTTATGAACCATGGTTATATTTACTCATACAACGTACCCGTTAAAGATACTGTATTTAATACAAATAATGTCAACAACTGATCATTGCTTTTTAATTTAAAAATACAGTGAATTCAATGATACCTCTTAAAAAAAGGAAATTAAAGACTAAATACCACCTTAAATTATATGAGATTACATTAAAATATTCCAAACGCGTTTAAATTAAACGTTACAATTACAATATAACACTCCTAAAACTAAATTAAATTACCGTTATAAAATAGATTATAAGTAATTGCTAATACATTATCATTCTTTTATTTTTCTATTATCTTATTTCATTAAAGAGATAAGTAATAATTACTTGGAACAAACTCTTAAATGCAATTAACCACATTTCCAATTGAGGAGCAAATAGAAACCAACAAAAGTAAGTTTAACAAAATATAATTTATTACTTATGTTTACTTTCTTTCAATAAGGACTCTTTCAGCATCCTTACAATTAGTGCTTACTTTAAAATAATTTTCAATTTCATATAATGTTTTATCTTTAGTCTCCGGTAAATATTTACATATAATACACCAAAATATAGACGCAGATATACCATAAAAACCGAAGGCACCGGGTAATGTTAAGGTCTTAAAAATATAAGGGGAGATTTTTAGTATCGTCGCCATCAAAAACTCCGAGAACAATGTAAGTATGAGAAGGCAAGAAGTTTGATATCTTAAGCAAATTAGTTCACCAAATATTGTTGTCGGCATTATCATAGGTCCCATGCTTATTGAGACGGAAAACAATGTGAGTAGCGTTATAGACACGTACTTGTTTTCTCCAAACACAGAATATTTAATTAAAAATAAATATATTGATATGATATACAAGAATATAATGCCAGTCGCAGCAGAGGACAAAAACAATGTTCGCCTCTTCAAAAATTTAGAAAAAACGCAACCTACTTGCATTCCTAATATGGTAACCGAGTCCATAATAAGCATACCTATGTTGGAAGTATACTCGTTTCCAGTTATTTCTTTCATAACATCTATCGCATACATACTGCAAACTAATTTACCCGAAAAGTGATACAACGACATTATTGATATTGAAAGTAACATGGGCATATAGAAGGCTTTTGTTGATACCGCCTCAAAAACAGTTTTCAAATGATTCGTTGCAATTACGTTTTTTCTTTCTACACACATTTTACGATATTCTTTTTGAGACTGGATCAACGTCTCCAGTTCATATTCGGATTCTTTGCCGAAGCCTTTGAGCCAGTGATGAGCCACAGTGCATTCGTCGAAACGACCTTTCATCGCTAACCAATAGGGAGACTCAGGCCAAAAAGCAGCCGACAAAGGGTAAATTGAAAAAGCGAATGCAATTATACCAATATTTTTCCAATGAAAGAACGCTCCCGTTGCATTTGCGACCCAAACTCCCCAGAAAAATAGCGTAGATTTAAATACCATAAATACACCGCGGTAACGTGGCGACGAATACTCTGTAACAATGACAACTAAAAGGGTAATGTTACTGGCAAGAAGCATACCTTGCATTATTGCGCTAATTAACAGTTGTGTCGTGTTTGTACTACAATAAAACAATATGAAACCTACTAGTGTCTTTACACAAACTAATAGAAACGGTATTCTTCGTCCGAGGTATTTTGTCATAAAACTCATAATGAACACCCACGGTAGCGCACTGTAGCCATGGACGGAAGCTGAAAAAAAAAATTCATAGTTAACTACATAAAACCTTTCAAATGAACGTTAAAAATTCATAATAAATATTTTTTCTTCCAAATGTTATAAGGATTTTACTTGATTCCTTTTTTCATTTTAAGTATATATAGAAAATAATTACAAAGCCATGATGCCATATCCTCTGTGACTGCTTCTGTCGAATTCGCTTCCCTCCTTATCTGTGGGATCATAACTGTAGGGGAACCAAAACCCAGGCCGAGAACAAAATATATCGACCACACTCCACTAGATACATACAACTGTGAAAGAAAAAAAGCTTCAGTAACAGTAATATTCAGTTTCGTACAAAAACAGGTTTTGTTGAATTTGAACAGTAAGATAAAGTGAAAAATATAACATATATCGAAGATGAGAATGTTAATTGAATAACAAGCCATTAACACTATTTGTCTGTTAATAATTTCCAACATTATAATATTGTAAAATTATTTTTATATTTTTTTTTTATTATTATTTTATTGTAAAGGGATTTCGTTTGGTTTTCATGGAAATCCGATTTTAATTTCATTAGCACTGGACCTTAGACTTTGAAGGTAGCTTACAGTGTTTAAGATTTTGATAACTTTTTAACAATCCTAGACCAGGTAGGTATCTAATTATGATGAAGGCCGTTCTAGTCCATCTTTTCAATGGACAGATAAATTTTTAGTTACGTTTAAGGCAACTCAGCTTTACTGTTTATTGAAAAAGAAATTAAGTAATTTTAAGTGACCACTATAGCCTATGGATTATGTTTAGTGAACCCGGTAAGGATCACAGTCCTGAGACCAGTTGACAAAATACTACTTCTGCAGATTAAGTTAGAATGCGTAATATGCCACTACATGTTGCAAACCAATCTCTTTGAATCGGAACACGGTAGTGTGAACAGTCGAACTTTCCCAACGCTCTACCACTTTTACACCAGTACGTAATATACCCTCACAGTGAACGAGACATCTCTAAAAACCATATCGAGGTCAATTGTCGCTTTCATGAGACCGACATGAGTAATTGGATTGGTTTTATTTTTTTATTTATTGTCCTGGTTCCAAAACTATCAATATAATTTACCACACGTTAATTTTCTAAAAAGCACCGAATTAACTTATGAATATAAGTTTGAAATTAAACATCTATTCCAAATATTCCAACACGTTATCATCGTTTCTAACTCATTAATTAATTAATGGTTATAATTATTAAATAAACATTTGTTTCATGTAAAGAAAAAACATCACTTCTGAAACTGAAAAAAAAATCATTTAAATTTTTAACATTAACTGATACCCGCAACTTTGCCTACATTGCTTGTTATCTTAAGCGGCGTTCTATGCAATCACCATCACCGGCGTTCTATGCGATCGTAGATCATTATCATCATCATAGAGGTAAATTTATAAGGCCTAATGTACAAGAGTATCATCCGTCTGGTCCTTTTGTCATCATCATCATCTTACCCTTATCCCACCTAAGTAGGATCGGCACAACATGTTTTCCTTTTCCACTCTCCCTGTCAAAAGTCTTCTCAGTATTCATACCTTTTATACACATATCATTTTCCACACTATCCATCCACACCTTTTTCGGTCTTCCTCTACCACTATGTCCGTCAACTTTCAAACTTAAAACTTTTCTTGTTACATGACTTTAATCCCTTCTCATAATATGCCCGTACAATGCTAACCTATAATTCCTCAACTTCTCTGTCACTGGTGCTGTTTTCAAACTTCCTATGATATACTCATTCTAAATCTTATCCATTCTAGTTACACCACACATCCATCTTAACATTCGCATCTTTGCCACATTTAATCTTTTCTCATCCGCCTCTTTCGTAGCCTTTCGCCAATTCATTCACCCTGCATTTATCCTATTCTTTACGTCCCTGTCTACGCCATCGTAATTTTGGATCAATGAACCGAGGTACTGAAAACTATAGCAGGCTAGTAAGGATACACCGTTTAAGGTAATATGACAAAAACTGAATGGACATCCAAAGTCGCAGAACAAATATTCAGTTTTTATTCCACTAATCCTTAAACCAACATTCTCCAGTTTTTTCGTCATTTCTCTAGCCTACTCTGGACCTCGGCAGCATTTTCTCCAACAAGAACAATATTATCAGCAAACAGCATTCACCAAGATGCCTCTTCCTGTATATCCGATGTTATTGCCTCCATGACAAGAAGAAATAAATAAGGACTTTAAGCTGGCCCCTGATGCAAGCCTACAGCCACATGGAAAATGTCAGTAACTCCAGCCTTGGACCTAACATGTGTTTTCGCTTGACTATACACACAACGGATAAGTTGTAAGTATTTCCCAAGCACTCTTTACTTTTTCAGCGCCAACCAGATAACATCCCGAGGTACTCGATCATATACCGCCTGGTCCTTTTGTATGGCAGCGAAACGTAGCCAGTTCTAGGTAGACATGCACAGCAGTCACTGAAATGAAGATGCTGCGATGGATGTGTGACATTACAAGGCTAGATCACATTTGTACAGAACACATCTGTGGTAACCTAGGAGTCCGTGACATCGCGTATAAGCTGCAGGATAACCGTCTCCGCTGGTCACATATGTCACAAGCCACAAGGTTATGTCTGAACATCACCGTACAAGGATTTAGATCTCGCGGCAGCCCATAAAACGTTAACTGGACGTTGTGATGGCGGACATGAAGGAGAATTACCTCAAAGAAAATGATGCCAAAGACCGGGCAAAGTGAAAAAAGTTAAGTAAGAAAGCGGACTCTGGCACCAAGCTGGGAAAACGCTAGGCAGAAGAAGGAGACCATCACTCGATTTTTATTTCTACAGAAATTAACACATTTGCCCTAAAATGTTTTCTATTCGCATAAATTATATCAATATACTTTTATTTTCGTGTAAATACCTGTATGCTTTTAGTATAGACTTAAATGGTCTTTCCTCCGATAATGCCCTTAGTATTAACCTACAAAAGCTTAGTGTAACTTACTTACAACGTTAATTAAGGCATATAATCATATGAATTGTATATTTTGTATGGGTCATTAAACTAAATAAACGTATTTTGATATTATCTGTAAACAATTATTATAATAAGTTAAAATTTAGATTTAAGAATTGCTACGCTACAGTTTGGGTGGTACAGTATTAATAAATCCTATTATTGTACGGAAAGATCCCCGGTTTAATTGTCGCATATGACTGACTTTTGTGTCATCAAGCTAAATGTCGTTAAACGTTTTTAGCCACGATAAATTCAAACACTTTCGAATATTATTCATGTTGACTAAAAAATGATGAAGCTTATGCGAGTCAGAATAAAAAAACATAGAGAAAAATTTCGGCAGTCAAGAATATTTCATCGCTACTATATAGAAGAAAACATAATTAAGAGTATCCTTGTGTTATCGGTTTGTATAGTAACTCATATATATATATTCAAACTCCACGAAGAAGTCTTACAAAGACTCGTACTAGACGATTATAATTATTATGTTTACTAAATTATTATTTTCTACATTAACTAAAATTAAAGAACCAGACAAAATTAATGATTGTTTTACACAAAAAAGTGATAAAAAACACACATCTACCTGTCGCAGAAACGGTTTCCATGACAACTTGTCCTTTTTATCTTCTGAACTCTCATCTCTCTGGCAACCGTCGACTATTTCATACGTACATGTTTCCATCTTACACTGAACCGAATAAATACATTTTTTTAAAGTTTACACCTCTTTACTACAACATGTGTAATTTTATTAATCTAGAACAAATATCGTGCACAAGTGTTTTTCTCTTTATAAATGTATAAATAAATCTATATATATAATAAAAGACCAACGAGACGAAGTGAGTACATTAGATATATTTAAGAAAAAATATTCTCTGCGCATTGCTATTGTTCTTAGAATTTTTGTCTGTCTGCCTGTCTGTTTGTCGTTTGTACGGGTATCACGCAAAAACTACTAGACACATTTTGACGAAATTTGTCATGGCAGTAGTTTATACATTGGTATAACATATTGGATATATTATGCATATATATCACATTCGTATATATGTATATCTTATTTATAAGAAAACACAAAACAGAAGAGATTCACGCAAAAAGTACTAGACGGATTTTGATCAAATTTAGAATGATAATGGTTAATATACCGGTATAACATATAGTATATAATTTATATAGATATGTACATGTATATACAATTTTTGTCTGTCTGTCTGTTCATTTGTACGATGTATAAGACAGAAACCACATAACCGATTTTCATGAAATTTGGTATGGTAACTGATATTTATTCACTGTTGAATCATATAGATTAACCCACAGCATGTATTATTATTACACATGTATTTATACATATGAATATAAATAAAAATCTGTATGTATTACAGATATATTGGTGATTAAATCGAAATGAAATAGAATTCATCCGAATTATTTTAATTTCACGTAAATATAATTAAAAATAATAATAAACATACAGATTTTTCAGTTCTTCACAGCAGTTCATAGATGTCGCAAAAATTAGTATTTTATTGATTTAATGGCTTGAAACATCCAATTGAACAACAATGGATTTACAGTCCGTAAGAATCGCCAGCTAACAGATTTTGCCTCTAATAGATTAGTTTACTTCGCCTACTTCCATAGGTCAGTGTCTTATAGTATTTTGCTGTGGAAGACAGCAGCTGAGTTAGATACCATATTCCTACTACACAAAAGGGGAGTTGGAGCAATTTATAACAATTTTAAACAATTTACAAAATTTATAACACGGTACATATGTCCGCAAAAACTTACAAAAGCTGAACTTAATAAAGAACCTATATAACTTAAATACTAGAAACAGTGACAAATTGGTCATCCCGTTTATCAAGCTCAGTGAAACCAGCAACAGTTTTTTAGATAATAATATTAGATTTTTTAACAAAGTCCCAAAGACTGTTTTCCTATGTTATGTTAAAGTATGTTCAAGCCACATGTCAAACGGGTGTTGATACCTAAAGGCTATTTATTATAGGGTGAATCAATATGTGAACAATTTTGATATCAGGAACTAAATACGCTCTCTGTGCGTCCGTCGAAAATGAATATAACTATCAAGTATTTCACATATGTAGGTATCTTATGTAGTAGTTCGTATGTAGGTAGTAGGTTTCTTCCAGAAGCTACACTTGAAAGCCAATTTCCCTTTAGGTATAGTCTGTTTGAAATTTAGAAGTATGCGAATTAAATTGTTGTCAAAAACTAAGCGTAAAATTTATTTAAAAAATAGTATAGTAATAGTATACATAAATGTTCAAGTTTAATTCTTCTCTGAAATTTTTGTTACAGAAGACTAATTTGTTGTCTGATTCTCTGTTTCCTAAGTTGTAAGTTTACAATTTAATACTATATATAATAAAAAATAATGCCAGCAAAGGACCATTCTTGTTGTTCATTGTCAAAACTTAGTGATTTTAACGAAAATTGCTATAAAGATAAATAAAAACAAAAATAATATTAGTCATCATAGCACCTTAATTAGTAGAGATTACTACTAACTTAAAGGTTCTCCGTTCCTCCAATAAAACAACAGCAGCGACTGTTCAGTACTTTTTCGATCCTTCAAACAGGGCGTGAGTGCGCTCACGCCCACATAACCACAGGTCACGCCGCCACGGTCTAGCAGTGAATTTGCTTCAGCACACTAGCCGCCGCCTCCTCGGCAGCGGCTCAAGTCTAGGTTCGATCCCCCATAGTGGAGCCCTCGAAGACGCTGCTGGTGCGATACAGTGACGCTGAATGTTTTCACTCACTAGCTTAACAGACACAATACAGATCACTTTCACATACGTGCACACACACGGATAGGTACACATATGGTAGAAGTGTTTATTTTTTTCCCCTGGTTTTCAGAACTTGGTTAGTTTAGTTTATCATGCTGGTACACGTGTATGTTTCACTAATTCGTATATATATGATTTACTTGGTTTAGCTAAGATAGATTCGCGTTGTTGCATCCGAGACAACAGCCCAAGCCGAGGTTTGGCCACTTTGGCACTCTTGAGTTTGTTGCTAAGCGGCTGAGCACCATAAATGCTCGCCTTATTAGTCCAGTGAAGCTGTGAATCAGGCCAACAGCATATAGTCAGTTCGAAAAAAACCTAACTTAAAATTTTTGAGTTATAACACTACTAAAATTTACTTAAAATATGGCAATAAAATCGGTTACCGGTAATTGTATCATCATCATATATTATACCATTAACTTAATTCAGTAAATAGTCGTTTTTTTTTAAATAAAATTTATTCATACCAATTTGACCAACAGCTTAAATCCAACAAAATATTATCCATTTCTTATATTTACTTACATATTATCAAATTTGTTCAATGAATACTTTCTCAGTATCTTTACAATTACTGTTTTTTTTAAAAATATGTTCTATTTCGAATAAAGTTTTATCTTTAGTCTCCGGTAAATATTTATATGAAATAAACCAAAATATAGAGGCAGATATACCATAAAAACCGAATGCACCGGGTAATGTCAACATTTTAAAAATATAGGGGGAGATTTTTAGTACCGTCGCCATCAAAAACTCCGAGAACAGTGTAAGTATGAGAAGACAAGAAGTTTGATATCTTAAGCTAATGAGTTCACCAAATATTGTTGACGGCATTATCATAGGTCCTATGCTTATTGAGACGGAAAACAATGTGAGTAGCGTTATAGACACATACTTGTTTTCTTCAAACACAGAATATTTAATTAAAAATAGATATACTGAAATGACATACAAGAATATAATGCCAGCCGTTGCAGAGGACAATAACAGTGTTCGTCTCTTCAAAAATTTAGACAAAATACACCCCACTTGCATTCCCAATATAGTAACCGAGTCCATAATAAGCATACCTATGCTTGAAGTATACTCGTTTCCAGTTATTTCTTTGATAACATCCATCGCATACATACTACAAACTAATTTACCCGAAAAATGATACAACGACATTACTGATATTGAAATTAATATAGGCATGTAGAAACCTTTTGTTGACATCGTCTTAAGAACATTTTTCATACGATTCACTGTGACTGCGGTTTTTCTTTCGAGACACATTGTACGATATTCTTTTTGAGACTGGATCAACGTCTCCAGTTCATATTCAGATTCTTTATCGAATCCTTTGAGCCAGTGATGAGCCACAATACATTCTTCGAAACGTCCTTTCATCGCTAACCAGTAAGGAGACTCAGGCCAAAAAGCAGCTGATAAAGAGTAAGTGGAACAAATGAACGCGATTATACCAATATTTTTCCAATGAAAGAACGCTCCCGTTGCATTTGCAACCCAAATTCCCCAGAAAAATAACGTTGATTCGATTATCATAAAGACACCGCGATAACGTGGTGACGAATACTCTGTAATAATTACAATTAAAAGGGTCATGTTACTGGCAAGAAGCGTGCCTTGCATTATTGCACTAATTAACAGATGTGTCGTGTTGGTACTACAATAAAACAATATGAAGCCTACTAATGTCTTTCCACAAACTAATAGAAACGGTATTCTTCGTCCGAGGTATTTTGTCATAAAACTGATAATGAACACCCAGGGCAACGCACTGTAGCCATGGACGGAAGCTGAAAAAAAATTAGAGATACTACATAAAATCATTCAAGGCTATAAAGAAATGTTAATCAAATTAATGTTAGAAATTAATATTAGATATATCTAAGAGGAACGAAGAGGTACAAAAGGCATTGAAAGAAAAGAAAACAACTTTTAAAGAGTGGAAAAGTATTGATGACAGGAATATCACGATTAAAGAAAATAAGAGAAAGATGTATGCAGAATGTAAGAGAAATGCAAAAAAAGCGGTTGCCATTGCTAGAGCTAAAGTGCAAAATGATTTGTATCAATCACTGGAGAGCTCACAAACACAAAAACATTTGTATCGATAACCAAAAGCAAGACAAAAGAATACAAGGGATATTATACATGTTAAATGTATAAAAGACGGTGAAGGAAAAATTTTGACGAATGATATAGATATAAAGAGTCGTTGGAAAGGATATTTTGAAAAACTAATGAATGAAGAAAATGACTGGACCGGAGTGTTAGAGGCTGTACCGTTAAATTCAGGCGTTGTGCAGGAGATAAGCGAGGATGAAGTAAGAATAGCTGTGAATGGTATGAAGAACGGAAAAGCAGTAGGGCCAGATGGTATACCTATTGAAGTATAGAAGTTTTTAAAAGTAGATGGATGGATGTGGTTTACTTTATTTTGTAATAAGATGTTGCAAGAGGAGGAGATCCCAAATGAATCGTACAGTAGCGTAATAGTTCCTATCTTTAAGAATAAGGGTGATGTGCAGGACTGTAACAACTATCGAGGGATAAAGCTTATGTCACATAGTATGAAAGTTTGGGAAAGTGTTAGCGAGACGAATAAGAGATGAAACTGGAGTAGCTGACAATCAATTTGGGTTTATGCCTGGACGTGCGACAACATATGCCATTTTCGCACTTCGCCAACAGTGCGAAAAATACAGACGTGCACATAAGAACTTGCATATGGTGTTTGTTGATCTGGAAAAGGCAACGACCCACGAATGCCGTTGAAACTTAAGGGGAAGGTGTATAACTCTATAATCAGACCAGTCGTGTTATATGGATACGAGTGCTGGGCTACGAAAGAGACGGATGAGAAAAGATTACATGTGGCAGAAATGCGAATGTTAAGATGGATGTGTGGTGTAAGAAGAATGGATAAGATTAAAAATGAGTATATCAGAGGAAGTTTGAAAATAGCACCAGCAACAGAGAAGTTAAGGAGTAATAGGTTAGCATGGTACGGGCATATTATGAGAAGAGATGAAAGTCATATAACAAGAAAAGTTTTGAGTTTGAAAGTGGACGGATATGGAGGTTTTTTTTTTAATATTATAGGGGGCAAACGGACAGGTGGGTCACCTGATGATAAGTGATCACCGCCGTCCATAGACACTAGCAACACCAGGAGAGTCGCAAGTGCGTTGCCGGCCTTTTAATATATGTGGGCATCCGGCGCTCTCACTGACCGAACGAAACGCAACAGTGCAAGCACTGTTACTTCACGTCGGCTTTCTGTGAGAGGGTGGTACTACCCCGGGCGAGCCGACCCATTCATGCTGAAACCAGTAATAGCTTCAGCGTAGCTCTACCACCTACAGAGGTAGAGGAAGACCGAAAAAGGTGTGGATGGATTGTGTGGAAAATGATATGTGTATAAAAGGTGTGAATACTGAGATGACTTTTGACAGGGGAGAGTGGAAAAGGAAAACATGTTGTGCCGACCCTACTTAGGTGGGATAAGTGTAAGATGATGATAATGATATATCTAAGAGGAAAAAAATAGTTTTACTACAAATGTTATAAGGATTGTAATGTACATTTTAAGCATTTCAAAATTAATTACAAAGCCATGACGCCATATCCTCTGTGACTGCTTCTGTCGTATTCGCTTCCCTTCTTATTTGTGGGATCATAACTGTAGGGGAACCAAACCCTAGGCCGAGAACAAAATATATCGACCACACTCCACTGGATACATACAACTGTAAAATAAAAATTAAAAAACTTCTGTAACATACATTATTCAGTTTTATGCCAAACAGGTTTATGTCGACTTTTCCTACAGTAAGATAACATGAACAATACACCGACGATGAAAAGGTTAATTGTATAACAAGCCATTAACAGTCTTCCTCTGATAATTAATCAATTGTTAAATTGAAGATCTGTTAATCATCTGTGTTTTCTTTAATTTTTTAAGTAGCAAGTAAGCATACAATCCATCCTATGGTAAGTGACTAGTTATGGATTTGTTGAATGAACCCTGAAAAAATCACAGTCTTGAGGAATACTCCTGAGAACTGAGTTAGATTGCCTTAGAAACTATTTGGTGCCAACGAAACCCTTCTGATAGGGATACAGTACCTATCACGAGCATTCGACAATTTCTACACCATTATGTAACAGAACATAAAAGTAAACGAGCTATCTTTAAAAAATACATCGATGTCAACTGGCACTTATTGAAGTTTATTAGAATGATAAAATTAATTACCTCGTTGAAATTCTTTTTTTGGTTCCGAAACTTTTAATAAAATTTACGAGAACTGGGATACATTTTCTAAAAAGTCTAGACCTGACTTACAAAACTCTATTAAAATTTAAACATTGATAAAAACTATTTGTTATACTTATTAAATTGTTGCAATTATGAAACAAACATTTATTTATCGTAAAAGTAACACCATACTTTGAAACAATTACATATAAATCGTTAACTTTAGCTGATACTTCGTGACTTCGACTGCCTTGTTTATTATCTTAACAATGTATTCAAAGTACAGAGAAAAAAAACCACACGAAAAATATTTTTCTTACACTTTTTTTTTTTGTAAACAATTTTATCCATTTTTTCTCCAGTCTCAAAATGACAGATTGTGTTTTTTTTTAATATTCACATTGTAATTTTCAAGGGTTAATAAAAAAAGTTCGTACAAGTAAAAAAACATTTTACATAAAAAATATGATTATACAATACATAATTTGTTTATTCTTCGAAGTTTTGTAGTAAATCAGGTTTTTTTTAGCTTGTGCTGCTAACGGTTTGTTTACCTGTGAATCATGAGGTCTACATTCGTTTGTATGGAACTTAACGTTTATAGTTTCGGACAGTACAGGAGTTAAATTAAAGTACAATACAAAACTACAATATATACACTTATGATAGAGAAAATGTTCATTTGAATAAAACATTTTAATGTAATAAAACCTATTCTTCATTCTTGTAGCTTCTACTATATACATTAGGGTTTTCACAGAATGTCATACCATATAATGGTTGCGACAAATTCTAACAGATGCTAAATATGAGTTCATACGCTTTAATATAGAATTTGATAACATATAGCTTAACGCCACCTAGTGGTTTTTGCAACCATACAAAAATTTATCACTTGTTTGTTCCGTAAAAAATTATATTATAGAACTCTTAAGGTTACGTTTCTGATCTAATTAAAGAGACCTTTTAAATTGCTATTAATTATAATGTTGAATTGTAAACAATAATTTGACAATTATTATTCTATTTAAAAATACAGAAAGAGTTGAAGTCTTAAATTTATGCATTTATGTAAATATATATATAAAACTCTATATTGATTTGTAAGCAGTTTTTAATATTAGTGCTCATTGAACTCGACGTAAAATTCTTATACGTTGCTATGGTTACTGAGTTATATAGCCACGACAGCGGTACATAAAACAAAATAGTCACCAAATTGACGAAAAAGGCAATATAATTGAAATTACATACATTTATACAAATATATGAATTTTAATTTTATTTCTTCTTGTAATCCAGTACAGCGCACGCCTCACGCATATGTTTACAGAAAACAACATTGGTGCTAAATTCCACATGGAAAAAGTGACGGGTAACAACTAGTTTAAAATAAAATAGCCTAAGTTCATGTAACTTCAGTTATCTGTCAGTGAAAGTCCCGTGAAAATCGGTCCAACCGTTTCGAATATTTGACTGTAAAGGAAGGCGCGGGTAATTGCTAGTCTAAAACAAAATAGTCTATGGTACTTCCTATAATTTAAGCTACCTGCCTGTGAAAATTCCCGTTCAAATGGGTCCAAACACATCGGAGATTACCCGGAACAAAGAGACAGACCGACAAAGATTTTAAAATTGTTTTTGTTATTATAAGTACCCTATATATTATATATATAATTTCATATCTAGTCTGTAAAAAGTTGTTATTAAGCGACTTCAAAAAAGAAGGAGGTTTTCAATTCGACTGTATTTTTTTTTAATGTTTGTTACCTCATAACTTTGGATTGGATAAGCCGATTTTGATGATTTTTTTTTTATTTGAAAGCTAGTGCTTCCCATTTGGTCCCATTTCAATTCTGACAGTTCTGACAATGGCATCCATGAGAAAACCATACAAATCTTAATTGTGCATTAAGTATGCGACAAATAGACGAATAACTCGTAGTTTGTATTCCGGTGAAACTGTAGAGGTCTTGCCAGGTCAACAGTGTAGTCAGTTCGAAAAAAAAAATGAATAAATCAATATCACGCCCACCGATTTCGATGATTCATTTTTTATTGGTAAGGATGTACTTCAAGGGTAGTTTGATGAGGGTTTGGTCAGGTTCTGATTATGGTATCCATGACATAGTAACGGGATTCTCCAATTCTTAGGAGCAAATTAACGATACTCGGCCGAATCTTTTACACGCTATCCGGATATCTGAGTCACCTACTGTATTGTCGTTATGGTCAAGTATTTGTCGTAGTCGAATACGATAATCAATGCAACTCCTTAACGGCTTACAGCAAGGGTGGAAATTTTCTAACTGTCTGTAATCAAATTGTAATGCGTTTGTATTCGTTGCTACATTGCAACATGATGCAAGCATTCTAATTGCATTACTTAAGGTGGATTATGTCTGAAGCAGTGGTAGAAACTTTTGCGTATTATTGATGAGCTTTATTACCATATTAAAGACTGGTGATAGCGGAGTGGCAAAGTAAGCGATCTGTAACGCGTGAGGTTGCGGGTTCGATGCCGGAAATGGCGGTATTAATGTAAATTTCACTTTGTGGAGTTTATATGTACTAGTCTAGCGATTTGCCATCTGTTGACGGGAAAGGAAAACATCGTGCGGAAGCTCACATGTCCTAGATTTTCTTAGAACATGTCTGATCTATCAACCAAGACAAATATTATGATCTGTGACCTAACTTACCATCCAGGTGAAGACACTTAACAAAAAACACAACCAGAGAAAAAATGGCAACCTGCTACTGTGAGAGCGCGTAAACATAGACACTCATATATCGTTTCTATACCTGGTGGGGAGGAAACGCGAAAACATGCTGATCATATTAGAACTCGAACTTCTCCTATAACAATATCTCCGAACTTTGCAAAATCTCTCGAATGCAAAGTAAATTTTTCTGGCGATCTACCACTATCGAGTTTATCTGCAAATATACCATCTACAACCACGCGGGCAACATTCTCTCCACTACTCCCACATCCTCATCACCATTATCTGTATATACATTAACATCATCCAGGTCCTCATCAATGCACCTCAACCACGGAGAAGCTAATGTCAAACACGAGCACCACGTCGTCTGCTTGAGGAGTTGTAATTTAGACGTGGAGGAATGTTACGAATTGAAACCTTCTTATGCATTTCAAAATAGAATGAGAAAAATTTATATATATCGTTTTACATTATTACTTCCGTTGTCATTAAAAAAAAAAGAGTTTTATTTCAGAAACCTTACATTTATTTACACTAAAAATGGAAAAATAATATTACTTTTACAAAAAAAAAAACCGACTTCAATATCAAGAAACACTAACTTCGGCTTCAGATATATTATTAAGTAGCGCAAAAACTAATATTTTTTATTTAATTTGATTAATGTAATAGTTTCGTTATTTTTAGTGCCTTCTTGTTTCTTATATTCTTAGTGATTCTTGATATTGAAGTCGGTTTTTTTTTTTTGTAAAAATAATATTATTTTAATATCACATATTAACTCTTTATTCCATTTTTAACAAAATTATAACACATCTATAAGAAAACTGAACAATTGAAAAATATTTCATCAGTCCTATCTAGAAGAAAACATAATTAAGATTTTATTTTATCTTATGGGTTTTTATCGTAACTCATGTTTGTTCAACCCCGAAAAGAAGTCTTAAAAATACTCATTCTAGACTATTATAATTAATGTATCTGCCATATTATTACTTTTTCTACATTAATCAAAATTATGAAACAGACAGAACGAAGTACTTTTTTTGTACAAAAAATTGTTAAAAAACACACATGTACCTGTCGCAAAAACGGTTTCCATGACGAATTGATTTTTTCTTTTGAACTTTCATCTCTCTGGCAACCGTCGACTATTTCATACGCACACGTTTCCATCTTGCACTTACACTGAACCGAATGAATTTCAAATTGTGCACCTCTTTACCGCCACATGCATAATTTAATTGTTATCTATTGTTTCTCTCTTTATAAATATATCCTTAAATAATAGGTATTTACATTGTACATTTATTTTAACTACATAATAACTATGTATTCACTGAAACTCTGCAATAATCTTTGCTCGATTAATTAAAATTATAACGTGTTAAACGCTTTCGAAATAAATAATCCTTAAATTTCCATTTCTATTGTTATTTTATTTCATTGCTTTTTTTTAACATCGAGAAATCCTGCATAGACTCACGACCCTCCTGGGGAAGAGAAAGGGTAGTGTTGGACTCTTATAGACTAAAACCCCACGGTGTAACATCCACCGTTTTTGTTGGGGCGGCACGACATCTGTTGAGCACTCATCCTGCCACCCCAGCTGTTGGCCTGGCGTTAAAAAGCGTCGCCGAGCCCCGACCTTGTCAGCAGATGACCGCGCATACGCCGGCAATCTTCTTCGTCCGCCGGACCTGTGCAATGGGAAGATAGAGCCTCTAACTCATCTCCCGAGGTCAAATCGCCCTCTCCTCCCAACGGTCTTTCGTTGGCAGAGAAGGTCGCTCCAAGGGTCCACCTCGTGAGCTCTCTCCGCCTCCTCCAAGATGACTTCCTCGCCTCCACGCTTGGCAGCGAGTAGTCCCGTTCTACTGCCGTAGCCAGAATGGAGCGCCGTTCTCCCCACGCAGCACGTTCAGACAGAATATGCCGCATTCATAGCATAGATCAATCGTACCTGATCTAATCAAACGTATGATGTGACAAGCACATCTTGTCTCTCAACTCATCTTTGTTTTGAACTTATTTATTGTTGACGAAAAAGAGATTTCAGATTTCGAGAATAGAAATATACACAATTGTTTAATTTTTTCACATGCGGCGGTACTATAACGATATTTCTCAAGATCAGGATTCTTCAGAATATTTTCCTTCAACGTCAGTCTATAGTGGTACATGTCGAAGTGAATACCTGCGAACATCGAATCGATATACCGCCGGTCAAATCGCTGGACCCCTACGATTTTATTTACAACATTTTACAACTATTTTTAAATGCATCACTACATAGTATAAAACAAAGTCCCTTTCTTTGTCCCTATATCCCATCCCTATGTACGCTTAAATCTTTAAAACTACGCCACGGATTTAGATGCGGTTTTTTTTAATAGATAGAGTGATTGAAGAGGAAGGTTTATATGTATAACTAGCGGCCCGCTCCGGCTTCGTACGGGTATAAAATATATAGCCTATGTCATTCACTGAAAAAATGATTAAAATCGATCCAGTAGTTTTGATTTATTCATTACTGCCCGTGGCCTGCACGCGTTCAATTTGGAGTAACCTCAAAAATAACAGTATTTCTCCACTATTTAGTTTATGTTATTATACATATAAACCTTCCTCTTTAATCACTCTATCTATTAAAAAAACCGCAAAATCCGTTGCGTAGTTTTAAATATTTAAGCATACATAGGGATATAGGGACAAGGAAAGCGACTTTGTTTTATACTATGTAGTGATAACATTCATTAAATAGTGGAGAAATACTGTTATTGTTGAGGTTTCTAATGTGGTGTCGTAAATAATTACATTTTTTCCGCTTACATTGCAACAAACGCACGCTGAACCCTACGAGATTTATCAAAATAAGGTGTGCGGGCCACGGGCAGTAATGAATAAATCAAAACTACTGGATCGATTTTAATCATTTTTTTAGTGAATGACATAGGCTATATATTTTATACCCGTTCGAAGCCGGAGCGGGCCGCTAGTTTCATAATAAAACATATCGTGAATTTAACAAATTAAGTTTTAAAATAAACTGATAAAACATATCCATATTTAATTCTTGACTGAAGTTAATGTTGTAGTTGAATAATTAATGCTCTGAGTTTCTGTTTCTTTTTTTGTAAATTTACAATTTTAGGAAAAATAAAAGAACCATATATCGGACTTTTCAAAATTAGTTTTATTCTGTTATTATATCATATTTACTAAACACTTTGCAATGTTAACGAAACCTGTTAAATAAATAATTCGTTAGTAAGGCACGACACACAAACAGCTTAGTTATATTTATTTATACAACATATCCATTAACATGTAGGTATACATTTAATATAAGTATTATCAACAAAGGACCGCTATCGTTCAATGGCAGTGCTTAGTCATTTTAACGAAGACTCCTACAAAAATGAATTAAAGCCAAACAAAAAGGATGTTAATAAATCCTATACTATCTAAAAACATATTAAATTACATTACAATATTCGTAACACGTATAATTTACAATATAGAATTAGAGCATAACACTCGTAAAATATAATAAAAAAAAAACAGTAATCAAATCGATTATTGATAATTTTGTTGTCATTTTTTTTTTTAATCATAATATTCCACTAAACACGTAGTCCATTGAGAAAGAAATAGTTACCAATAAAATTAAGCTTAACAAGATATTATTCATCTGTTTTATTAAGGTTTTCTTCAATAGGAACGTTCTCGGCATCTTAAGAATCAGTGTTTACTTTAAAATAATTTTCAATTTCATACAATGTTTTATCTTTAGTCTCCGGTAAATATTTATATATAATAAAACAAAATATAGAAGCAGATATACCATAAAAACCGAAAGCACCGGGTAATGTTAACATCTTAAAAATATAAGGGGAGACTTTTAATATCGTCGCCATCAGACACTCCGAGAACAATGTAAGTATGAGTAAACAAGAAGTTTGATATCTTAAGCAAATTAGTTCACCAAATATTGTTGTCGGCATTATCATAGGTCCCATGCTTATTGAGACGGAAAACAATGTAAGCAGCGTTATAGACACGTACTTGTTTTCTCCAAATACAGAATATTTAATTAAAAATAAATATATTGATATAATATACAAGAATATAATACCAGCCGTAGCAGACGACAATAGCAGTGTTCGCCTCTTTAAGAACTTACACAAAGCACAACCTACCTGCATTCCTAATATAGTGACCGAGTCCATAATAAGCATACCTATGCTTGAAGTATACTCGTTTCTAGTTATTTCTTTCATAACATCCATCACATACATACTACAAACTAATTTACCCGAAAAGTGGTACAACGACATTATTGATATTGAAAGTAACAATGGCATATAAAATGCTTCTGTTGATATTGTCTCAAAAATAGTTTTGAAACAATTCGTTGCGATTGCGTTTTTTCTTTCAATACACATTTTACGATATTCTTTTTGAGACTGGATCAACGTCTCCAATTCAAATTCGGAGTCTTTATCGAACCCTTTGAGCCAGTGATGGGCCACAATACATTCGTCGAAACGTCTTTTCATCGCTAACCAGTAAGGAGACTCGGGCCAAAAAGCAGCTGATAAAGAGTAAATCGAGCAAACGAACGCAATTATACCAATATTTTTCCAATGAGAAAACGCTCCCGTTGCATTTGCAATCCAAACTCCCCAATAAAATACTGTCGATTGGATTATCATAAATACACCGCGGTAACGCGGCGACGAATACTCAGTAACGATTACAATTAAAAGGGTCATGTTACTAGCAAGAATCATACCTTGCATTATTGCACTAATTAACAAATGTGTCGTGTTTGTACTACAATAAAATATTATGAATGCTACTAATGTGTTTACACAAACTAATAGAAACGGTATTCTTCGTCCTAGGTATTTTGTCATAAAACTCATAATGAACACCCACGGTAGCGCGCTGTAGCCATGGACGGAAGCTGAAAAAAAAATCATAAATAGGTAACTACATTACATCATTCAAGGCTATAGCCTTAACTATTTATTTAATTAAATGTTCAAAATTAATAACAAATACATGAATTGACTATTTTGTTATTATTCTTATTTATGTTAAATACATATTTGTATATATATAAATTAAAAAAAATAATTACATAGCCATGACGCCATATCCTCTGTGACTGCTTCTGTCGAATTAGCTTCCATTCTTATCTGTGGGATCATAACTGTAGGGTAACCAAAACCCAGGCCGAGGATAAAGCATATCGACCACACTCCACTGGATACATAAAACTGCAAAAAAAAAACATCAGTAACATATAATATTCAGTTTTGGTGTTATTGAGGTCATTGCATAGTCATTGATCTAGGCCGCACATGGATGTGTTACCAATTTTATGCCAAACAGGTTTCTATCGAGTTTGAGCAGGAAGATAACTTGCAAAATATATCGAGCATATAAAGCATAATTATGATAACTAGGGTAACTGATTGTAAATGGTCACTGCAGCTAGTTTAAAGAACCTCATAAGAATGAGGTCAATTATAATAGAATACTAATTCTGAGGACTAAGTTAGAATGCCTTATATGCCGTTATATGTTTCCAACCAACTCCTTCGAATTGGAACACTAGTCTGAGTAATTGCAGAAACTAGTCCACTTTTACGGCTTTATTTAACAGGACCTCAGAGTGAACTAACTTTGGTTAAAAAAAAACCATTAAGATCAATGATTGCAGTAACGGGAGCGATATTGAAAGCGATATGAAAAAATTGGGTCAATTTTTTTATTCTACCTGTTTCCACAAATTTGAATAAAATTCACCAAAACATGTGGTCAATTTTCTAAAAAAAAACGAACTTGTAAAAATTTGTTAAAATCTATACCACTTTTACAGTTTTATTCAACAGGACTTCAGAATGAACGAACTTTGGTTAAAAAAGACCATTAAGATTAGTTGTTGCTCTAATGGGAGCAATATGTGAAATTGGGTAATTTTTTTTATTCAACCTGGTCCCAGAAGTTTGAATAAAATTCACCAAAACATGTGGTCAATTTTCTAAAAACAAACGAACTAACTTGTAAAAATTTGATAAAATTGAAACTTCGATTAAATTTACATGTACTTATTACGTTGTTATCATTATACAGAAAACAATTATTTATCGTAAAAGCAACGCCATGTTTTGAAACAATTTCATATATTTATATTCTACATTTTCATTGAAATCTAAAACGAAATAAACTTACTGAATATTACATAGTGTTAGATTAATGTTAGTATAGAATACCTGTCGGCCCAGTGCTGTTTCCTATTTAAAAATTACAAACATAACATGGAGTCTTTACAAGAATCATTATCGAAACTAATGGTGACGTTTCATGAAAGAACGGCGAACTTTGAAGCTGACTCCACAAAGGAGCTCGCACTACTCCCAGCACCAGTCTATCTACTGGTTTTTTAACATTTAAGTCTTGTATTATTGAGGGTCTGGGGGTCTTTCCCTCGCCAGATGAAACTGTTACCTAGAACAGTTGACAATCTGGAAATGCGGTCACGAAAAAAATACTTTTACTTCATGGTGTGGCAGAACGGAAAAATGAGCCAGTTGCAGATGACTTTCGCAAAGTTATCAAGGATAGTCTTAAAATTTCAGACTTTATAAATACCGACATTATACGGTGCCACAGAATTTGACATCCTTCATCAGTTCACAAGCCCAAACCGATTTTTCTAATGCTGCAAAGTGTAATAATCTGGGATAAGCTGTGATTTAGCAAAACGAAATTAAAAAACACTGCTGATACTCTGTCCGAGTTTCTTACAAAAACGCGGCACAATATTTTTATGTCAGCTCGTAAGAGATTAGGGGTGGAAAAGTGTTGGACCCGAGAAGGTCATGTCTTCGTTCTAGCACCGGATGGAATTCATCACCGAATCACTTCACTCGCAGATTTGTATACATACAGACTCGAAGGTCCTGTTAAACCAATGGTTCCCACGAAAACTGTCACAAAAACTAAACAGGCAACCTCTAAAAAGTATCCCTAACTATCGCGAATTATTAGAAATGAGTAAAATGAGAAAAGATAAAGTAATAAAAATATATACACTGGTTTAATGTAGACAAAGTGTCAAAAATAAAACTAAACTATTTTATGTTATAACTAAAACAGTTGTACGAACTTATCATCAAGTTCTTATATTAAAATAGTTTAGTTCTATTTCTGACACTTTGTCTACATTAAACCTGTGTATATATTTTTTATTATTTTACTCACTTCTAATAATTCGTGATATGATTGCTTTTATTTAAGACCCGTGTACACTTAATTATTTTAGTATGTACATCTCTTATTATTTAGTTAGATATTATTGTTTTAATCCGAAGCAATAAGTGATGGAACCAATTGTGTTGCGATTTATTACAAAATAAGCTTTGTATCATATACTCGTATATGTCTGTTTTTCCTTTGTTCCGAATTATAATGCATAAATTTCTTATATACTAACACTCAACTGGACGATGGATAAATTTATACGTCGTTTAGTAAGATTGTTTATTAGTACTAACTAGTAGGAACTATAATTAAGGTTATCTTTGTCTTATGGGTTTTTACAGTTACGCATAAATATTCAACCGTGCGAAAAAGCCTCACAAATACGCTTACTAGAGACTATTATAATAATTACATCTACCATATTATTAATTTCGACATTAACTCTAAAAGAAAAACAGTCAAAATTAGTGATTTTTTTTATACGAAAATGTATTAAAAAGCACACATGTACCTGTCGTAAAAACGGTTTCCATGACGCCTTGATTTCTTTTTCTGAACTCTCATCTCTCTGGCAACCGTCAACTGTTTCATACGTACACGTCTCCATCTTGCACGGAATTGAATGAATTCGTGCGTTCAATTTTTATAACTCTTTACCGCAAGAAGCTTAATTTTAGTGTTATCTGGAACAAATAATGCGCAAGTGTTTCTCTCTTTATATATATATATATATATCCACATATTATATGTATATTTACATTTATTTTAACTACATTATAATTATAATAACGTACTTCGCTGTCGCTGTTGTACATGTCTTTGTTCTGAAATTGATTTAGTCTTGTGGCCATACCTCATTCTTAGTGACGTTGAGTCTGGCAGTACATAAATACCATCACATATTTAAATCTGAATTTATATTATTTTATATAACACTAGCAATCGCCTGTAAATTCGTACACGTTAAATTATTATAAAATTTATTAAAAGTAAACTAAGCCATTTGAAGGGGCTGGTGGGATCGTGTAAATAGGTCCCAACAGGAGGGATGCGGTGAAAATAGCTTGGAAATTATCCGGCTCGAAGGACCAATGGAGACGCTGGTGGGACCGTGTAAATAGGTCCCGCCAGGAGGGATGCGGTGAAAATAGCGTGGAAATTATCCGGCTTACGAATAACCAACAAATGTGTATAAACAATAGGGGGTGTAAGAAGCACTTAATCCGCTTACCGAATCGCCCCCTGGTGCCTCGAAGTTGATGGCCACTGGATCGTCCACGTACAGATTGTCATACGGCGATAGATGCGGTGATGGTTTCACAATAAAACAAAGCGGGTTATTCATATGATATATATGGCGGACATGTATTCGTTCTTGTGAAAAAAGTGCCCATCGGTCAAAAGTGACAAACGAAATATGAATTTTGATAAAAACTTCATGGTGGAGCATCTGCCTCACCACCATTATATCAACTATTAACAATATAAGTATAGTGATATAACAATCATATAAGCGTTCTCCATAAAAAAAACACTTAAGTGTGTGAAAACTCATAATGATCAGTCAATTGGTGTCAGAGTTTATTTATCTTCGAAACGCTAACATCCATTTTTATAATAGGCATACGTTTATATACATTTTAATAGTAATTGAAAAACGAATTTACATTTCTCAAGCCCAATGTACTAGAATTTGCAAAATTTATTAAATAATGAAATTAATCAACCCAAATTACATTAGTGTGAAGTAATACGTGTATGGGAATTAAGATCATACTTAGGTGTTAGGAATATATTAAGCATAACTAGGAAATTACAAAAATATACATGACTAAATTGTCGATATCCTTAAATTTCATCACAACGTTTCAATACTAAAGCTGTATTTGAGACGCAGGAAATCTGTACACGGCCAATTGCTTTTCTTATTCAATAACTACTAAGTTATTATCGCGAATACGGAATGGAAATATCAAAACGATTGAAAGATAACGATGTTTATTAAGTGTTTGGAATAAATAGATCTTTATGTACGTACGTACGTACGCGTGTATGTACGTTGAATGTTTCAAAAAAACATTACCCTAGACCCAGTAGTTCCTATCTCTATTCTTTTTTTCGCACTGACTACACTGTTTTGATCTGGCAAGGCCTCTACAGTTTCACCGGACTACTTCTATTCTTTTTGCGCTACGCATTTCATCATACTTTTTCATTCAACTCGTGTAAAAACGTTGTTATTAGTATTTTGACAACACACTTTTTGACAACAGAACAATCGTTTACGATGACATTTACTGTGTTTAATAAACTACTATCGATCGAAGCCCGTTTTATTTATGTTCACTATTTTTAATTCGTGGTCATATGTAATCAAACGGTTAGACCTACCAAATATTGATTCGATGTCCGCATAGCTTTACTAATTTGAAACATAGTGACAAAACCTGAACGTGACAAATTTTCTTGTAGTAAGTACCATTATATATGGTTAAAATATATGGTTTCTTAGAGTATAAAATTGTCAATAGGTAGTGATTGTCGTGGTAATTACGCCCGTGTCTTCCCATGGGAAAAAACATCTTGCCCAGTAGCGAGATTCTCATAGGCTGGTATAGTTATTATTTTAAATTATTGTATGTATAATGATGTATGAATTTTGAAATTTCATAATAAACTAGTTTTTGACCGCGGCTTCGCTCGCGTTAATGTAAATCTGATATATCTCTCCGCGACAGTACTATTTCTGTTTTTTTTTTTTCAAACTGACTACGCTATAGCCCTGACAAGCCGCTACAGTTTTGCCGGTCTACTACTTTATCTAAATGAAATATAACCCTATATCCTTTTCTCTACTCCCGACAACACGTGTGCTAAACTTCATAATGATTGGTTGAATAGTAAATGCATGAAAGTGTAACATACAAACAAGCAAATAAAGAAACTCACTTTTGAATTTATAATATTAGTAAGGAAGAAATGATTATTATTTCACCATTTTTATTATTATCACAGTGCTGTTAAAAAAATCTTATAAACATTTATCAAAGCACTCTTTCATATCGATATTCGTAATTCCCAGCTGTTACATCCCAGAAAATAACGCTTTTTATCAAATAGTTACATTAAGCCAAACCACAAATTATGAATTGGGACCAGGCCGTGGTCTTTACGCGAAATGGCTTCACATAAATTAATACGTGTAAGTATGTATATAAATAAAATTGAATTGTGTGTTTTTGTCTGGGCTGATCTGCGAAACGGCTGAGCCGATTTTGACGAGATTTTACATGGAGATAATAGATTTTTCTGAGTAATATCTAGACATATATTTACGCTTTCGCATAATATATAAAAAGTAATCATAAAATACAATAACAGTCTAACCGCAGTTTTCTTATGGGTCATACAAAAATAAACAGCTTATGCGTAAGAAAATTAGTATATTCTAAGTTGTAAGTCGCAATATCCTCACTTTTACTTACGACAACGCAAGAAATCAAAACAGGAAATTGGGACTCAAACTAGTTACAGCGTTAGATAGAGTATCTTAATTGTAGAGGTTAAGTGATAGTAACAAAATTATACTACAAAAAAAATCAAACCCACAATAGTTAAATATAATAACAAAACTAGCTCACCCTTATATAAAATAAGAATTTGTATAGAATAAATAATGAATACGTTCGACATTATTACAAAATGATTTAATTTGCCATGGTGTGAACAAATACGCTTTATAAATACGTAAAATTTTATTTATGACGACAGCTGAACGTGATAATTGTTTCATAAAAATTACACGTGGTTAATTCATATACTTTTACATTATTTAAATTTAAAATGTAAATTTCTTGTAGCAGTTTATTTTATTTTTTATTTCGTTTAGGGACTTTTATCATTTCTGATATATCAATCCCATCGTAACCTATACCTACTTACAACTAAAATGCTTAATTCTAAAAATAATTAAATGAAAAAAAAAACAAATTGACTAAACAGGATATTTAAATACACAGCCTTATCGAACAATCCGATGTAAGTTCTGTCTGAATGTGTAGCACTTTATTGTTATTTGTAACATTAATTAGAACTGACACTTACATGGGAACTGTCTACTTTCATAGCTTCACCGACAACTATGTAAATGGAACAAGAGATATCTGTATTATTTTCTGTTAATCATATTTGTTGGTTAAAAAGTCCCAGTCTCTTTGGTCTCCTTTTGACGTTCCACAGTGTTCTATTTTAGGGCCGTTTTTGTTTATGGTGTATATATATGTCGCATCCGGGTCATGAGTATAGAACGATAACAACACACAAACGTCAAAATGACGTGTACAGAGCCTAGATTGGGTGGAATGACTTTTATTACGGCAAAAGGATTGGAATCTCTCCAGAAAATATAAAGGCAGAAATTATGGTACTTTACAAATCGATATTCCTCAAAAGCCATGGTATTTTAAATTTCCATATCTTAGTAAGGCTGTTACTTCCATCATCTGTCGCCTTCGTCTAGGTCATTCTTGTACACCAGTGCATCTACCTAAATTAAGGATTAGGAATCATTCTTTCTGTGAATGCGGCCTAGAGGACGGTTCTCCCGATCATATATTTTTCAATTGTTCGAGAAACAGATTCTCCCTGTATGATATCCTTCCTTCTTATATTCCCCGTCCTACTAACCTTATGTGTCTCTTACCTTTAGTGAATAATAACCCTTTAATTTTACATGCCTTTTCCTTATTTATTAAAATTAACAAAATCAAACTTTAATCTGAATATCTATGTCTCAATCGTTATATATCTAATTTTGGCTGTATCTTTTTTTTACAATAACTTGGTCTGAATATAAGCTACACTAAATAATTATTTTCTTTTCACAAATTACATTTTTTAATTGCTCTCCTTCGTTTATGACACTATCTGCCACAGACAACGCTCACTCTAAATCTACATGACATTGGCGGAATTGTGTATTACCTACACACGGCGCCACAAATTAAGAAGAAGAAGAAGAAAGACTTTTTTTACAAGGAGTATTTTCTTAATCGGACCCCCATATCGTTCTGAATACTCTAAGTGATATACTTACCTAGCAATTGTATTGTGTATTTGAATTACCTACTAAGTAAATAGCACCTACCTATTGTGATTCACCATAGCGGTTTATTGTCTCCTACAAAGTATTCTTTTTCTCGATCGGATCTAGGGATCAGTAGGACTGATGCCCATAATGAGTGACCGTGAGGATAACGCTTCTCTGACATATAAATGATGGGTCGCTAGTAGTTGATAACTGTGCTGAATAATTTATTGGTAAATGCAGATAAAACAAAACTATGCGATATACCTTGACTAAAATTCCATTTGTTGATAGTAGAACATAGAATCAATGGTCTATTTCTTTTGCATATTCACGTACTTTTCGTTGCTTTACATACTAGTCGTGCAGGTGTTTCTCGGGAACGCATTAACAAGTGCCGGAACAAACTTTTGTCCGAAATAGCGACCTCATTGTAACATGTCTCGGATTGGATCTAATTTTAGTATCCTCGATATCGACATATCTCACGACATAAGTCAAGAGTAACTTCTTATTTATACCTACGTCACAGAATCCATAACATTCTTCCCCATTTAAAATTGAATAAATGACACGTAGAAACCGTATCATTTCATATTATAAAACAAAGTCGTTCGTCGCGTCTGTCTGTAAACTCACGATAAACTGAAAAATTACTGAACGGATTTTAATGCGGTCTTCACCAATAGATAGAGCAATACATGAGGAAAATTTAGGTATAAAATTTGTCAAGGTTTTGTGTAAATTGGTTGAAATATATCGATAATTGTTGAAAGTGTTGGAAAAAGTCAAGCCGCTTGGGAGGTTTCATCGAAAACGCTGCCTAAGTTTTTTGAGATATAACAAAACAATGCATAGTGAGATATTCCTCATTTATAGATCTACATTTAAGGATAGCTTACTATAGCCGTCTATCTTCTAAAAACATGGTCACATACAATGAGGTAAATGAAGGGCTATTTACTTAGACGGATTATTTATTATTATTAACCCTTATCAAATTAAATACATTAGTTACTTTAAGCATTTCATGCACATAAGTATATATTTTTTATTATCAGGGCAGGACAACGTCCGCCGGCCCTGCTAGTTATTAATAAGAAATCTATACATATAAATAAAATTGGAGTGTCGGTTTGTAGCATTTATTTATATATTTATAAAGCGGCAACTTCCGCTTCCATATGAACATTAGTTTTGAAGTGGATGGGTATTCTAATAATAAGAAATATCAACAACGAAAATAATAATTATAATCAAGAAAAAGGAAAGAACGTAAATAGCAATAAATTGTAGCTGACGACATAATTATTCTGAACGCCGCTATACTGCAACTAGCAATCACACTAAAACACGTGTCGGTGTGGGTGCAATAAGGACGAAGAAAGCGCACAGGCGAATCTGCTCTTCCTCCACCTCTGTCGCTTATCTCTGATATCTAAAATTATGTTCTGACCATCCATTTCAGAGCGGTAAAAAAGTTTGACGTGGACTGTACATGAATAATTTACAACAAACCAATTTTATTTGATATTTGTAGGTAATTAACTTAAATGTACCTAATTATACATGTATACATGTAAGATTTTCTTTTATTTATACACTTGACATACAATATACAACAGTATGAAAACGACAAAAGAAAAGTTAGAATAAAATACAAAAAAAAAAGACAATTCCTATTACTTCCACTACCTACATGTGCCATAAATCTTTACAAATGTAAATGTTGTTTTTCAAAAATCGCTCAGAAAAGTATTTAGCTATCGTCTCGATTGCATGAACACTACAATAATCCTAAACTTTCAGTCAAAGAAAATATAGTGATGCATGCAAAGAACATGATGATTTGCGTAGATGCTACCTTCACGTTATTAATCAGTCTCCAAGCACCTATAGGTATCTTTCGTTTGATTATATCGTAACACAGAATCAGGTGAATCAGGTTCTGGTGAAAAGCTATACACATCGTCATCGCAACACTTTAAAAAATATAAGTGCAGCTATAAATTCGAAATTTAAATTCACTTCTATCAATTTAGGCGACATAATAAGGACTTTCAAACGATTAGAATAAAAAAAAAGCCGAAGATATATGTCAGTAATGGTTGTATAGTCCTCAATTGTCAATATTTCATTGTATTTTGCTAATATATTTAATTATTGTGTAATAAAATCAAAGTACCTTAATTTAATGACAATAAGAAAAGTGGTTCCATTAGTAAAATCAGGTTTTAGAAGTAGTCTTGGAAATTAGACCAATTTCTGTACTTCCACCGTTAAGGGAACTATTTGAAAATATTATACTTAATCAATTAGTCGAATATTTCAAAATGCAAAAGTTTCAGAATGGCCGAAACTTTAGTATCACAAAATCGAAATCTAGTACTAATACTGCACACGGATGTAATTGGTGTGTTCTTTTGTTTGTATCTTTCATTGGTGTCTTTGACTGCGTTGACCATTGAACACTTATTCTTAAATTAAGACACTATGGTGTTTTTGGAGCTTCTCTCGACCTTTTAGTCTCTTATATAAAAGATCGCTGTTAGAAAGTTACATACATACATAGGGCGACCTCTACGAGATCGTTCGTCGAACTGGCGTCCCGCAGGGCTCTATTTTAGGGCCATTTTTGTTGCTGATATATATAAATGTTCCACTGATAATGGTTGAGAAGTGTCCTGACAAGGTGCTGTTTGTAGACGATATTTCCTTTATGTTTTATGTGAAAGGGATAAATAAATTCAGAAGTTAGGCATCAAATAATACTTTAAACGAAATTCCTCATTGGTTTACGTTTAATAATTTATTGTTAAATGAAGATAAAACAAAATGTACGACATTTACCTTACCTAATGTTCGACGGGTTAATACTGAACAAGATCGAAGGGAATTTGGCAAGCTCTGATAGCAATACCTTATTCTTGAGTATCATATCTGACTTTAAATTAATCTAATGCGGTCTTGACATTAAAAAAATTGGCGAGAAAATTAAGTTTTGCTGCATTTGCAGTAAGTAAGATTCGCCAGCTAAGAGATATTATCACTACTAAGTTAGTCTACCTCCCTTACTTGTGTAGCTTAACGTCTTATACTACTTTGCTGTGAGGGATAGCAGCTAAGGTAGACTCCGTGTTTTTATTACAAAAACACGTAGTTCAAGCGATATACGATATGGGACCTCGCGAAATATTAAAGACTAAGTATTTTAATTTTACCCTCCCAATATAATCTTGATAACTTAATGTCTGCAATAAATTTGAAAAGCTAGATTCTGTAAAAAAGCAGCGTGATTTTAATACTAGAAACTGTGACAAACTAGCCATCTCATGTTTTAGGCTCAGCAAAACCAGTAATTGTTTTGTTTAGGTAATAGTATTAGGTTATACAACAAAGTCCCAAAACACATTACTTATTTGCCGTAATGGAAGTTTAAGCGCCATGCCATGTTTTGCGTGTCAAAAGGCTGTATCAATTTCAGAACGGTGGTGATGTCTGGACTTGATACCTCTTTCTGTGTATCCACTAAAAACGATTTTAACTATAATGTATTATCAAAACATGTACGTTAAAAACTTGATCGAGTTTCTTGTCAGTTCTTCTCGATGACGGGGTTGTTCTCTGAACCTGTAATGGCTTTGACTTTCATAAGCGTCTTCTTAAGGTATAAATTAAGTAAAGTATTACTGAATTTGATTTTGATATCATTTTTAAAAAAATGTACAAAATGTATGTGTTATAAATAAAGATTCAAATTTGATTCTCTTGTTTCTTTTGTATAAGTTAACAATTTTAGAAAAAAAATTAAAGAACCATACTAAAGACTTGTTAATCATAAATTTTATTAGGCTATTACACAATACTAAACACTTTTCAATTTTAACGCAAGCTGTTAAATTTATAAATTGCTAGAAAGGTTACATACCATTGTAATACACAATATATCCGACAAAAAAAAACTATTTTTTAATATAAATAATGTTAACAAAGGACCATTGTTATTTAATTTAAATAATTATTAATTTTAACGATAACTCTTACAAAACTAAATGAAAACAAAAAGGAAATTACAGAATACACCACTACCTAAAAATATATGTTATTACATTAAAATATTCCAAACACTTAAGTTTAAACTTAGAATGATCACTTAACAATACTAAAACGAAATTAAACTAGGGCAATGAAATTGATTATTGGTTACATTATCATTTTTTTTTATTAAACTATTATTATCTTATTTCATTAATCAGACAATTTTTTATACATTTCTTAAATGTGATTACCTGAATTAAGTGTGTAGCCCTACGACTCTAGAATGTAATCTTAACTGAGACTGGCTGAAACGTTACTTTATATCAAATATGTCAATCACACAAATGAAAAACCTTTTGTGGCTATATAACAATGTAACATGTTTTTAATTAATTATGAGTCAAGTAGGCATTTACCTATAATATTAAGTAAAACGGACGTGGCAGTGGTGTGGCACCACGTTTCCTATTTCAGAAGGTTTTTGTACGTGAAATAAAGTTATGGCCCCATTGGGCAGTTTTGTAAACGCTTTGACAGATCATTTACAAAACCAGTTTATTAGAAATAAGCGGACATATAGACTATTCTCTAAGGATTAGAGATAAAATGACCAGATAATAAAAATTACATTATTACTGTATTAATAAAATAAAAACAAAAACTAGAAATGAATAATAATAATAGTTGAACAACAAAGTAATACACGAAGCTAGAAAAAATAACAATTCTCCACTTTATTTATTTATTAGTTACAATTAGCTCCAGATAACATTTAATCATAACCTGAACGGTGAGTTTTGTGTGATCGTAAATTTTAATTGAATGATCCACGTTATACAATATTTCCTTCTGTCTGAAGGTTATATCTAGTAGCACATACTGTGAAGGTGTTATCTATGTCGCTACAACAGTGTTATTGTAGATTAAATACATTAATAAATAATTCGTAATAAAACAATGGTTTCCATATAAATATTATTTGTCGAAAGGGATGGGTTACTAATAACAATAAATATAAATAAGTAACAATAAAGCGAAAAATAATAAGTAATAATGTATATCAGCAAGAAAAAGGAAAGAAAGAAAATAACAATAACATGTAATTAAACAACGAAATTATTCTGAATGCGACTGTACTGCAACCAGCACGCACACTAAATCACGTTTTCGGAATAGGTGCAGGCGAGCCTGCTTCCCCTTAACCTCATCTGCGTCGCTCTGGTACTTAAATTTGTATTCTGCACATGTACTTCAGAGCGGTCAAAAAGTTTGACGCGGACTATACCATAAGTTTAGTTCAGGAACAAATAGTTACCAATAAAATTAAATATAATACAATATTAAACGAGAAGGTGTTATTGTGGCCCCCACTTTGTTTTTGAGGTCTCATGTAAAATATAAAAGGAAAACATATATAATGAATAAATCATTCGTTTTCTTATTTATTTGCCAATACACGACATTACATGGAACAAATAAAAATGCAACAGATATTTCTAAAATATATTTATTTAAAAAAAATGGAAATTTGACAGTTTGAGATCAAGTGAGGGTTATATGGCACCCAGGGGACCAAATTGAATGTATTATACTTAATTACAAAAATCACAAATATAATATTCGCCTTCAGGGCCCGCGCAGTCAATATGAGCCCATGAGTTGCCGCTTTGGCACTGAATCCACTCTTCACCATGTCTATCGCTGGAGTAATTATTGTCACAAAATATACAAATCGTATCTGAGTCTTCAGGTACTACAGATGGAGAGACATTTTCAACAAATCCCGATGAGTCGCTTTCTATTATTTCTTCATTATCGGCGCTACTGCTGGATGTTACGTCTCTTTGGTGTCAATTAAGCCGCTGGATATATCCTCTCTATCATTCCGACTGCGTTCGCGTCCACGTTCGCGTCCACTTTCACGTCGACGAGTGTCTGCTGGGCGCAAAGATTCATACATTTGGTTTTTATAAAGTGACGATGTGAGCACCTTCTCTGCTGTCGTTTTCCTTCCACGGTTAGAAGTTTTAGTCTTTCATCTGTAAGTAAATAAAAAAAATATCACTCGTGTATGTTATATGGCCCCCGGGACCACAATACAACCAATATAAGGGTACCAATTATTAATAATTATGGAATCTACAAACAAACCTCTAAAAATTTGTAACATCAAATATTTTGTGTACGTACCTTCAAAATCCAACAGGAAAACGTTAATCGAATACAATATCCAAATCTGAGATTCGCAGTCTCGGTATTTCCAGAATTATGCAATTAAAAGCAACACAATAACAAAGATTTTGCGGGTGCAAGTTCAAACTGGCTTGAATAACAAACGCATGTGCTGCCCCGTCTTATTTTTTTGTGCATTAAATCGAAATTGTCATTGATACTCCCCGTTACAAAAAAGTTTCGCTACCTGACGTGATTATAAACTAGAGATATCATGGGTGGCCATAATACTTCTGGGGGTCACATTACCACCTTCTCCTCTATTCATTTGTTATATTTACTTTCAGGCAATGAGAACATTTTCATCATTTTTAGAATTATCGTTTACTTTAAAATAATTTTCAATTTCATATAAAGTTTTATCTTTAGTCTCCGGTAAATATTTACATATAATACACCAAAATATAGACGCAGATATACCATAAAAACCGAAGGCACCGGGTAATGTTAATATCTTAAAAATAAAAGGGGATATTTTTAGTATCGTCGCCATCAAACACTCCGAGAACAATGTAAGTATAAGTAAGCTAGAAGTTTGATATCTTAAGCAAATGAGTTCACCAAATATTGTTGTCGGTATTATCATAGGTCCTATGCTTATTGAGACGGAAAACAAAGTGAGTAACATAATAGACACGTACTTGTTTTCTCCAAACACAGAATATTTTATTAAAAATAAATATACTGATATGATATACAAGAATAGAATACCAGCCGCTGCAGAAGACAAAAACAGAGTTCGCCTTTTTAAAAATTTTGACAAAGCACAACCTACTTGCATTGCTAATATAGTGACCGAGTCCAGAATAAGCATACCTATGTTTGAAGTATAATCGTTTCCAGTTATTTCTTTCATAACATCTATCGCATACATACTGCAAACTAATTTACCCGAAAAGTGATACAACGACATTACTGATATTGAAAGTAGCATAGGCATATAAAAGGCTTTTGTTGATATTGTCTCGAGAACAGTTTTCAAACGATTCGTTGGAACTGCGTTTTGTCTTTCGATACACATTTTACGATATTCTTTTTGAGACTGGATCAATGTCTCCAGTTCATATTCAGATTGTTTATCGAATCCTTTGAGCCAGTGATGAGCCACAATACATTCGTCGAAACGTCCTTTCATCGCTAACCAGTAAGGAGACTCAGGCCAAAAGGCAGCCGATAAAGAGTAACATGAACATGCGATTGCGATTATGCCAATATTTTTCCAATGAAAGAACGCTCCCGTTGCATTTGCGACCCAAACCCCCCAAAAAAACGTAGTTGATTTAAATACCAAAAATACACCGCGGTAACGCGGCGACGAGTACTCTGTAATAATTACAACTAAAATGGTAAAGTTACTGGCAAGAAGCGTGCCTTGCATTATTGCATTAATTAACAGATGTGTCGTGTTTGTACTACAATAAAACAGTATAAAGCCAACTAATGTCTCTCCACAAAGTAATAAAAACAGTATTCTTCGCCCGAGGTATTTTGTCATAAAACTGATAATGAACACCCACGGTAGCGCACTGTAGCCATGGACGGAAGCTGAAAAAAAGGCAAAGATAACTATACAATATACGAGTAATTCAAGGCTATTACTGTTCAAATGATTGTAAGAGATTGACAATAAATATATCAAAGAGAAAAAAGACACTTTTATTCTAAATGTTATAAGGAATGTTATATGTACTACTTCTTTACGTTTTAACTATATACAAATTAATTACAAAGCCATGATGCCATATCCTCTGTGACTGCTTCTGTCGAATTCGCTTCCCTTCTTATCTGTGGGATCATAACTGTTGGGGAACCAAAACCTAGGCCGAGTATAAAATACATCGACCACACTCCACTGGATACATACAACTGTAAAATTAAAAAATGAGAAACTTTTTTAACATAGGATATTCAGTTTTATGCCAAACAGGTTTATATATATATAACATGAACAATAGATCGACGATGCAAAGGTTAATTGAATATCAAGCCAGTAACAGTCTTCGTCTGTTACTTATTTGTCTTTACAGTGTCTTTTCTGTCCTGACCTCAGAGTGAACGTCCTATTTAAAAAAAAAACACATCGACTTCTATCATTGTATAATGAGAGCCAAATGCGAGTCATTTAACCTTTTCTTGTTCACCCTAGTCTCAAAACTTGGGAATGAAATTTACCAAAAAAGTATGCCAATTTTATATAAAGCACCGAACTGATTTATAAAAATATGTTAAAATTTAAATTAAATTTACTTGCACTCATTTACATTGTCATAATCATTCAGTAAGCACTTATTTATTGAAATACCCCCCCCCCCCCCCTCCACACACACACCCACACACCCACACGTATACATACACATACACACAGACGCGTACACACACATATATATTACTGAACGCGTAGTGACTATCAGAATCGTAGCTTTTTAAAACTCAACTTTATATTTCACAAAGATATCACGATGTTCTTTTTTATAGATAACGAACTAAATCTCTAAGAAGTAATCTTCTGTCCTTATATTTATATACATATACATATATACGCAAGAAGTTGAACGACTTGTATGTACGAAATGTAAGTTAACTTATTTAATATACTACTGATAGATATAAAATCCAGACATAGAGCTAACAATACAAAACAAGTGTAGATACACTTTTTATAAAACAAAACGTTCAGAATCAAAACCTTCTACATAAAAAAAACTACTAAGTATGCCAACTTTAATCATAAGATTTTGCGTATACGTTGTCAGATATACAGTAAAAGATATGGGATACCTATCATCTACAAAAAATACATTATTTCCGAGGCACAAATAAAATATACCTCGACGCAAGCGAAGCCGCGAGTAAAACCTAGTATAAATAAATTAAAATATACGAAAACAAGTTCACAAATGTTGATGCTACACACACATAGGTAACCGATTTTTATAAGAAGTATATACATCTTACTATACATATTTGTTCAACAAATATAGTTTGCTGTATTTGTAACAACCTCAAGCAACGCATTATACAAGCACACTGTCATTGTCACTTCTAAAAGTATATATGTCTCACTTCACTCAATTTATTATTTCTACCCATAAAAAAAAAAAACTAAATACTAAATGTTAAGTATTCACATATTTTATAATTATATACATACTATGATTTTAGTGTAAATTCTTGTATGATTTTACTGTACAGAGTTAATAGGACTTTCCTTCAGTTACATAGTTTTAACTTATACAAGCTTATTGTGAATGTAATAATGAATTTTATATTTTATATGTGTCATTATTCTAAACCAACATATTGTATGTACAATATTAGCGATTAGAAAATAGTTTTAAGAACTGTTACAGTCCGCGTGGCATAGTATTATAAGCCCTATTGTTGTACCGAAAAGTCGCGGTTTTAACTCTAGTACACGACTGGCTTCTGTACGATTAACCTAAATGCTGTTAAATATAATATTTATGTAATCACACAAAATACAAACAAACACTTTCAAATATTTATTGATGTTGACTAAATTTTTTTTTAAACTTACGCGGGTTACAACAAAATAAAAAAACATCGAAAACAATTGTGAACAGTAAAACAATATTAATCATCAGTATTATGTAGAAGAAAACATAATTAAGAGTATCCGTGTCTAGAAACTCGTATATAATGAACCCTGTGTAGAAGTCAGACAAGTACTCGTACTAGACTGTTATAATTATTATATCCACTATATTATTATTTTTTACATTAACGAAAATTATTAAACACAAAATTATTTTTCTTTTCTATACAAAAAAAAATGTAATAAAAATCACACATGTACCTGTCGCAAAAACGGTTTCCATGACGCCTTGTTCTTTTTATATTCTGTACTCCCATCTCTCTGGCAACCATCCACTATTTCATACGTATACGTTTCCATCATGCACTGAACCGAATAAATTCGTTTCGTTTAATTGTATACCGGTGTATCTGTAACAAACGTTCTATACACAAAATACAGCAGTAAATTTTATTGATGTGTGCAAACTCTCACACTAATCGCTTAAACGTTAAAGTTTATTAATATTATTTGTTTATAGATCTTATATATGGAGGCGATCCACGTCACATCAAACAGTTTGAAAAAAAAATGTAAATATAAAATTAAAAAACAATTTTTTTTTATCATACATTTTTTAATACTCGCCTGATTTTTTTTGACTTAGATTCAAAATGACAGATTATATTTTTATATACTTTTTCAATTTTACTACATCGTACTATACAAATTTCATGATTTATTAAAAAAAAGTTCGTAAAAATGAAAAAAATTATTAAAAATACATTTTACATCAAAATTATGATATAACAATACATCATTTGTTATTTTTCTAAGTTTTGTAATAAATCAGATATTTTTTTAAGCTTATGTAGCCAACAGTCTGTTTGACGTGTGCCTACATTCGTTTGTGATTTTTGACAGTCCAGGGGCCAAAAATGACCCAAATTTGATCTTTTTGTTTTTAGTGATGGATTAGGTAAGGATATGGGGTTGATGTTGTCACAAAATTTAAAAGATGACGTTATTAATTATTGTATGCCGGGTGCCTCTTTCACCCAAATAATAGAAAAAATTGTAAACACAGACTTTGATATTAATTGTAATATCATAATATTGATAGGTAATAGTTTAAACATAAAAAAGAATGATTTATACAAATCATCAGAAAAACTATTACTATTGGACGTAGGGAAAATAATGTTGTGTGCTTTCCCTTATTCAATATCTTTAAAAGAAAAGAATAATAACATTCAATTGTTAAATAACTGTTTATACAATCTGACATGTCGTCATAGTGACAAATTTATATTTTTTGATATTAATAAGTTTATTAATAATTTTATATTGACTTGGGAAAATTTATTTCTTCCCAAAAAATATAAACGTGAAATAGCTACATTGATAGCTTATAATATAAATAGGTTAGATGACTCAGCAGTTTCATATAGTTTAGCTAATGATGCTGCGAATAATTTTTTAAACCATTAGATAAGACAAAGGAGCAGTGTTAGATCTCATTGTATCATCAAAATATTAATCGCTTCTCCGGCAAAATATTAGATATAGATTTATTATTACATAGAGAGAGATTAGATATATTATGTTTCACAGAAACTTGGCTTAAACCAAATAAAATGTTGTTTGATGTACCTTGTTTCTCTATAGCCAGCACATTTAATCGAACAATCACTGCCGGTGGTGGTTGTATCATATTAATTAAACATAATTTAAAATTTAAAGACCGGAAAGATATATGTAATCTCTCAATGGACTGTGTTTGTGAAGTGGCTTGTGCAGAGATGGATGCATTAATTATTTTATGTGTTTATAGACCACCATCATCAAATTTTTCTCACTTTTTACAGAAGATGGAGGAAATTCTAATAAGAATATTTAACATCAATAAACAAGTTTTAGTCTGTGGTGACTTTAACATAGATATTTTAAGTAAGTCGCCAGAGGTCACTAAGTTCATATCATTATTTAGGTCATTTAACCTAGATCCTCTCTTTAATGAGCCAACTAGGATCACGTCTCAGACTGCATCTTGCATAGACAATATATTTACTAATTTTAAAACCATGGGCGGTAGTATTATTACTGGGATACGGTCTGATCATAAAGGACTACTCGTTAATATAAATTGTGACAAACCTAGTACTGACTGTAAGAAAACTGCTAGACGTGTATCAAAAAGTAGATTAGATCGTTTAAATTACAATGTTTTACAAAAATTATCTGAAAATGTTGTTAGTAATCAAGATCCAAATCAGGATTACGATAACTTGTTTAATATTATCAGGACTGAATTTAATAAACATTGCCCAAGAAAAGTTATGAGTGTAAAAAAAAAAAATCATTTTAGTGAGTGGGCTACCACAGGAATTAAAAAAAGTAGAGACCGACTTTACGATTTGTATCATAGGAGATCATTGACTAGCAATGAATCTTTTCATGCTTATGTCAGAAATTATTCAAAAATTTTCAAGCGCGTTTGTGTAGCTGCTAAGGCAAATTTTTTACGAAATAAAGTCATTGAGTCTAGTAATAAGACCAAGACTGTCTGGCATATTATAAATAAAGAATTAGGTAAAAATAAAATCAATGATACTTCGCATAATTTGAATGTTGACGGAGTACATATTTCAAATAGCTTAGAGGTAGCTACTGTTTTCCAAGACTATTTCACAAACATGCCTTTACAGGTAACAAAAAATATTACATCATCAGCCCATGGTGCCGTATCATTTTTAAAAAATCATTGTGCACCTGTAAATTCAAAATTTAATTTCACATCTATTGATGCAGGTGAAATAATAAGGACTTTTAAACTATTAAATTTGAAACATACCGAAGATATATGGGGAATGTCGGTAATGGTAGTTCAATCCTTAATTATTAATATTTCACCATATTTGGCAAACATATTTAACCAGTGTATAGCAAAAGGAACCTTCCTCAATTTAATGAAAATAAGTAAAGTGGTTCCTTTATTTAAATCAGGTTGTAGGAGTAGTCTTGGAAACTATAGACCAATTTCTGTACTTCCGTCTTTAAGCAAGATTTTTGAGAAGATTATGCTTAAGCAATTGTTAGAATATTTTAAAACGCAAGAGATTCTAGATGGTCGACAGTTTGGTTTCACAAAATTAAAATCAACTACTGACGCTGGTGCAACGCTATTAAGTCATATATTACAGGCCTGGGAGGGATCGCAGGATGCAATTGGTGTGTTTTGTGATCTGTCTAAGGCCTTTGATTGCGTTGACCATAGTACACTTATTTTGAAATTAAAACACTATGGTGTTTGTGGAGCTTCTCTCGGCCTTCTGGTCTCCTATTTAAAAGATCGCTGTCTCAAAGTTAGTATAGACGAGGTAACGTCTGTGGGATCGTCGACTCAAATTGGCGTTCCACAGGGTTCCATTTTAGGGCCGTTTCTGTTCTTGGTATATATAAATGATCTGCCGCTAGTGGTTGAAAACTGTGCAGACATTGTTCTTTTCGCGGATGACACTTCGCTTATATTTAAAGTAAAAAGAATAGACTCCGAGTCTAGACATCTAAATAATACCTTAAATAAAATTTCAAATTGGTTTGCATTAAATAATTTATTGCTAAATGCAGACAAAACAAAATGCATAAGGTTTACCTTACCTAATGTTTCATGTATTGATACTAGAATAGAGATCGAAGGAAATCTAGTTGGGTTGGTAGACAGTACCGTGTTCTTGGGTATCACAATTGATTCTAAATTACAATGGGGTCCTCATATTAAAAAATTGGCAGGAAGATTAAGTTCTGCTGCATTTGCAGTTCGAAAGATTCGCCAACTAACAGATATTGCCACTGCTAGGTTGGTCTACTTCGCTTACTTTCATAGCTTAATGTCTTATGGTATTTTGCTGTGGGGGACAGCAGCTAAGGTAGACACCATATTTTTACTACAAAAACGGGCAGTTCGAGCAATTTATGATATGGGACCTCGCGAATCATTAAAAGATAAGTTCCAGGAGTTCGGTATCCTAACTCTGCCCTCCCAATACATACTTGAAAATCTAATGTACGTCCGCAAAAACTTAGATAAGCTAGATTTCGTAAAGGACCGACATAATCTAAATACAAGAAATAAGAACAAATTGGTCATTCCATGTTTTAGGCTCACTAGGACCGGTAACAGTTTTTTAGGTAATAGTGTTAGGTTTTATAATAAAATTCCAAAGCACGTTACCGATCTGCCGGATACTAATTTCAAGCACCATGTCAAGCAGGTTTTAATATCTAAAGGCTATTACAGGGTGGATCAATATGTGAACGACGGTGACGTCTGGAAATGACGCCCTCTCTGTGCATCCACCAAAACCGAATGTAATTATTTATAACTATGTTTTAAAAATGTGAGTTATAATATGTTAATGAAAAGATAAACCAGATCGAGTTTCTTGCCGGTTCTTCTCGATGACTGGGTTGTTTTCCGAACCGGTGGTAACTTTGACGTTCATAAGCGCCTTCTCAGGGCCTAAACTGAATAAAGTATTTTTGATTTTGATTTTGATTTTATATGGCTTTAGATTACATAAATATAAAAAAAAAATTGTAAAGATCTTTGAATTCTAAACGTAATTTAATTTTAAAAAATGAATGTCCTTTGGTTTTTTTTTTTATTTTAAACTTCGTTCCATTCCTCAATTTTTAAACCTGGTCTGGTATTGGGTTCTATATAACTAATATTTAGGTTTTTAAAGATTTTTTAAATGTATTTGGAACCTTTTTCACGATACTCCTAAATCGGTTCCAAATCTATAAAATTATATTTACCTATAATATTTTGTAAAACACATTATAAATGAACGAATGATTTTCGCATATAAACCCCTTTTTGCAAGGAAAATGGGTACTTTAGATTTTTTTTTCTCTAATTCAATGAATTTTACAAGAAAGCGGTTTTATTAATTTGACGATGTATTAACATGTTATTTAATAAATCCTGGCATGATCCCTTACGTTCCAAATTAAAATTAACAAAACAAAAATAATTATTATTACCAGGGTTCACCGATACACAGTGCTGACCATGTAATTAGAAACACTTTTTATGAATAAAGAAAGTATAACTTCAACGTACAAATGTTCGTAAAAAGTATACACATTCAATAATTAATAATCATGTAATAATATAGCCACTCAAAAAAAAAACTCATTAAATGCATAAAATATAAAACATGTCTTACTTTTAAATACAAAATGAGTCTTACATACTTATTATTATTATTACTTGAGTTTATTTTCTATTACTGGCCGCTTGGACACCTAATTAGAAACATTTTAAAAAAGCACCCATAGCTCGTTCTTTTTTGAAATTAAAGAATAACATTTCATTCTTGGCTTTTTTTACTATTTTGGCAGCAATTCAAAATTTAATCTGAATTTTATTTTTGTTCAAAATGGGCAAAAATAAAAGTTATGACGCATCAACTAGGCAAATAATTGTTAATTTAAATTGTTCTGTTAAGAAAGTTTTTAATGCAATTGATCATTATAAAACACATGGAACTGTTGAAAATGTCCTTCAAAGGCTCGGCCAAGAAATACCTCTCGCAGAGAAGATACGCTAATCGTTCGTGTTGCTAAAAAAGAGCCAACAAAAGGCTCGAACCATATTAAAAATGAAATTTTTTCGCCTGATGACCCGAGAAACATCTCGTCAAGACTAATACGCCGAAGATTAGTGGAAGCTAAAATTGATTGAATCAATGCCACGTCGTTGCAGTGCTGTTATTGAAAATAAGTGATACGCCACTAAATATTAATTATAACTATTGGTAGGCTGTGGATACTAGCTATTTCGTAAATAACAATACTAATTACTAACACTTAAAAAAATACTGTTTTTATACCTTTTTGTTCTTGTTTCTAATTAGTTAATAATTATTACCATTTTATTTAGTTGACCATTAACTTAAAACTGATTTAAATGTTTGTCCGTAATATAATATTGAAACTGCACTTGTGTAGTGGGATTTTTATTGTTATTCTAATAAATGATAAGTTGTTGAACAAATTGTTGTTCTATTTATTGTTTAATTTCAAAATAAAAACGATTACGGTGAAGTATCTTACCTAATATCAAGGACCGTTGGTAGTGTTTCTAATTATACAACCACCACTGTATATTACCGGATATATATCAATTGATATTTTCCTGTATTCTGAATTAAAAATTTTGGAGATGAATGCCTACCCTGGCAACACGTAGCGAAAAACTACAATTTAGAATAATTTAGATTGTTTCCCAAAATGGCACCTCATTTAAAATTGGGGAAATCCTCTTTAACTTATCAATACGGCTAGCTTTTTATTGAAACGAGGTTATAAATAAATGGGAATTTCCTGGTGATCCTAGCGTTAAAAATTTTTACTTTCTAGGGAATCCCCGCAGGCGTGACAATAGAAAAATTTGACAAACGTTGACTTAGTAGTCGTTGCCGTGGTGATTATACCCGTATCTTCCCTCGGGAAAAAGCATTTGGCTCAATCGGGGGGATTCTAACAAGATTGTATTATTATCATTATTTAAAATTAATATATGTATAACATTTCAAATGTTTTCAAAGTCTCTAATCTAAACTTGAACTATGAAATAAAATGTATTTTTCCCCAAACTTTAAAAGGAATAATGGTTATTACTTTTTTTTTGTCTATCTATACCACTACAACAGTACAGTTAAAAGCTTACATACATATATCAAAGCTCTCTTTCATTTCGATATTCGTAGTTCCCAGCTGCTCCATCCCAGAAAATATCGCTTGTTATCAAACCGTTACAATAAACTAAACCACAAATTATGAACTGAAACTGCGTTATGGTCTTTACGCAAAATTGCTTTTTTAAATTAATATTCATAAGTAATAAATCTAGACACATAAATAAAATTGAAGTGCAGGCTAATCTGCGAAACGGCCAAAACGATATTGACGAGAATTTACGGACAGATAGAGATTTTTCAGAGCATTATTTAAACTATACAAATTTACACTTTCTCATGATAGCTAAATCGTAATACTAACATTCAACAACGGTATATGGCACACTATATCTGGTTTTCTGATGGATCGTACAAAAATAAACAACTTATATGTAAACAAACAAGTTAGAATGTTATATCGTTATAATGCCTGGAAACCGCCCTGTCGCGATATAATTTACATTTACTTTAAGCCATTGCGACACTTTAAACCATTGACAGCCCAAGAAGTCAATACAAGGAATTGGGACTCGTCACTATAGTCTCTCTAGTTTCACTATAGTCTAAATCTTCGAGCAGCAGCATTGTTTTAACTTTAGTTTAAATCCTCTTTTATTTTTATTTATATATAAGCAAAATACCACTACAAAACTATCGGTCTTATTAAAACAACAAAAATGAACATGCGTTAAAAGGAGTTTTACTAAACAATGTCATAAATTTTAAACACATGTTTAAAATGCTATATTACAAAAGAGTGTCTAAGTGGTGTCTAGCTAAATATCTGGTTTTTGTGTTGTTATGCAAGCAACTTTGAATAACACTCATTCACTTCAATCTCATCATTCAAAAACGTTCCAATTAACGAATAATATTTTTGTTTAGACCTTCATTAAAAATATGTATTTATGTTAAGTGAAAATGGTTATAATTATTGTGACGGTGGGTTTAAAGAAAATTGTGTCATTATTAAAATAAGCAATATGTACGTTTAAAATAAATCCTCAAATTGCGTAAAGTGGAACAAATTCACTATAGTTACACCTTTTGCGACGTAGACCCTCAATAAGAACGGATTTTAGTTAAATCTTATCCAAAAATTTTTTTTCAGCTACGACCACATATGACATGATAGACTGCTAGACAGACATGATTCGTCCAATCATGGACTTAATATATTTAATATATTCCATCCAATATCCATCCAAGATCCATGCATCCAGTAGCACTAAGTAACGATTGCTATGGTGACCGTTGTCATGATAATCGTTGCCATGAAATGGTTTGAAATTTAGTAAAAAAAATTAAAATGTTCATCATAAAGGAAAAAGCATTGCCGCTAAATTGACCAAAAAGACAATATCATTCAAATTACACACACACACACATATATGTATAGTCATGGTGGTCGAGTGGTTTGACCGGTGGAATATCAATCCGATGTACGGTGATTCGAACCCTGGCATATATACCAATGATTTTTTTTGGATTTTGCATACATTTACTAATTTAGGTAAATGTACGTCTATCGGCTATCAATCGGCTGACGGTGAAGAAAACGTCGTGAGGAAGCCTGAATGTGACAAATATTTTTGTAGTAGCACTGTATGTGACAAAATATAAAAATGTTGATTTCTCAGGCTTTATGAACTGGCGTAGTGATCTAGCCCACATTTTCCTTCGGGAAGTGACCTGTGGCCCTGCAGTTGGCTTCTTACAGACTGATGATGATAACGATACAAATATATGAATGTCAATTATATTTATTCATGCAGTTCAGTACAATGCCCGCTTTACGCACGAGTTTATAGTAAACAACATATGTTTTCTAAATTTACGCGGATGAAGTCGCAGATAACAGCTAGTCTACATTAAAAAAGCCAGGTTACTTTTTATAATTTCCGTTATCTGGCATACAGTTTCATATCCACTCAGTAAAACGTTGTTATTTTGATATTACATATAGACACTTCCTTTTGATTACATGTATCGATAGAACAGATTACACTCCAACCATCTTATAATAAAATTGTGAACAAAAGAACATCTAGAAGAAAACTTAACAATCGAAAAATATTCGATCAGTACTGTCTAAAAGAAAACATAATTAAGAGTGTCCTTGTCTTATGGTTTTTTTTATAGTAACCTATTTAGAAATATAGTCGTACAAATATACTGGGAATTAGACTATTATGATTAATTAATCTGCCAAATTATTATTTTCTACATTAATCAAAATTATGAAACACACAAAATAAATGACTTTTGTAATATAAAACAGTCTTAAAAACCTGTACATTTTTTTATTCTGAAGTCTCATCTCTCTGGCAACCGAGGACTATTTCAGACGTACACGTATCGATCTTGCACTTGCACTGAACCGAATGAATTCATGTTTTCAAATTGTACACCTCTTTACCGCAACATGCATAACTTAATTGTTATCTAGAACAAACAATGTTCAAGAGTTTCTTTCTCTTTATACGTATTTCCGAAAATAATATGTATTTACATTTATTTCAACTAAATTAAGATAACCCACTTCACTACTATTACCCACACACTACACTACTTTTAAAAATAAGCAATCCTTAAAAGCCCTACCCTTTCCTTTTCCATTCCTTGTTGTCTTTTTTCTACATACGGAGAGTCAACCTCCATAGGAACCTGGAGATGCTGTATATCTGGGAGTACGTCAAAACTCTCACATCTAGTTATTTCGATTGTCCGTTAGTGGTATCCGCCGCGAATTACACCAGCGGACCAGGCGCGCCGCGTTATAAACGACGTCCGCGTTACATTTTCACCGACCTTACCAAAGAAATTTCGCTAGATAATCAGTACCCTTCCGTCCCTCAAAACAGAGCGTGTGCGCGCCCACGACCGCGTAATCATAGATTACGCCGCCGCGGCTTGTCTGTGAATTTTGCCCCCGCACACATATCTAAACCTCCCTCGGCAGCTGCTCAAGCCGAGGTCCGATCCTCCGAAATGGAGTCCTCGAGCACGTTGCATTCGCGAACATAGTGACACTGATAAAATATTTTCAAGCACTAGATCTTACAACATTACACCAATCACCCGACACACGTGTAGACACACTTGTAGGTACACATAGTGGGGGGCTATTTTTGCTCTTTTTTCGAACTGTATTAGTTTAGAGCAGTAGTCAGATACAAAATACATGTACAGGATCGTGAAACATACATGTTTGGTACACATGTATATTTCACGAACTCATACATATATGATATGGATAGTTTAGCTTAGCTAGTTAGATTCGGGATATTCAGCGACAGCCCAAGTCGAGGTGTGCTGTGCGCTCTTGTGCTAGTCGCCTATATAAAATGAGTGCCTTAAGCGCTCCCCTTAGTAGTCCGGTAAAACTATAGTGGCCTTGCTAGGGTAACAGTGTAGTCAGTTCGAAAAAAAACATTTTTTTCTTCATTGCTGCTTGATGAAGGTGAAGAAAAAAAGTTAAATTAATTTATTTAACACAAATAAACACATTAAACTAATTCATTTACCATGTTTTGACCAATCGAACCTGATTTAATCGAACGGATAATGTGACATCACACAGCAGCATACTTATTTACTCCCCGACTTCTTTGTTTTGAACTTATTAAGTGTTGATGAAATAGAAATTTCAGATTACAAATACAGAGACTTACACTTTTTTTTCCAACTACAACAATATTTCTCAGGTTCAGGATACCTCACAATATTTTCCTTCACCGTCAAATCAACACATTCAACTAATTCATTTGACATGTTTTGACCAATAGCACCTTTTTTTTTTTATTAACGTGGGGAAATCCATCATGGACACACCACTCTCCCGGGGGAGAGAGTGGGTAGTGTGAGACTCTTACTCACTAAAACCCCACGGTGTACCGTCCGCCGCTAGGTTGGGGCGGCATGGGATCGTGTAGTGCTATCACCATGCCACCCCAGCGGCCAGCCCAGCAGAAAGTGTCTGCCGGGCGTCGTCCTAATAAGGAGGGCAAGCTGGGTACACACCAGCCACCCCCTTCTCGTCAACCGAACCTGTGCAATGGGGAGATGGGCTCCCCGGCCCGTCTCCCCAGGTTCGGTTACGGAGGTTGTAGGAGACGGACATAATTCCGCCTCCTCCCACCGACTCTGCGTTGACGGAGAGGATCGCTCCTCCTCGCGGATCCTCTCCGCCGCCTCCTTCTGCGAGATGACCTCCTCGCAGAAGGAGGCCACTGCATTCCATCTTGTTTCGCTGCCGAGCATGGCCTCAACCACGCTCGGCAGCGATAGATCGCTCCCCACCGCCGCAACCAGAGTACGACGCTGTGACTCCCACGCAGCGCACTCAGATAGAGTATGCTGCGCGGTGTCTGTCCCAGCGCCGCACTCATGGCATGCGGCGGTCGGCTCCCTGCGTGCGATCTGGAGCAGGTACCAACCGAAGCACCCGTGCCCGGTCAGCACCTGCACCAGTCTAAACGTCAGGGAGCCCCACTCCCTGTTCATCCATTCCAGCAGGACCGGGCGGACGGCGTCAATGGTATATTTACCATAACGTGCGTCCGCCAGATCCTGCTGCCACCTCTCCACCTCGTCCCTCCGAACCCTCGTTCTCATTTCGTCTATTTCCCTGGGAGCTGGAGACACCCCTCGGCGTTTCTTAGCCGCCGTATAACGATATACGGCGGAAAGAACGTCCGCCTCCAGCTCCCAGGGAAGGGAGCCGGCGAGTACGATGGCCGCCGCTGAGGAAACCGTCCTGTATCCTCGTATAGCCCTCTGCGCCACAATGCGCTGTGTGCCGCGCAACGTGCGAATATTGGCGGCGCAGAGGGCGTCCGCCCACAACGGTGCCCCGTAGACGCCCATCGACCGCACGACTCCCATATAAAGACGGCGGCAGCCGGCACCCGGCCCACACTTATTGGGGAGTAGACGACTGAGTGCCGCTGCCGCCCCAGCTTTACTCGGTCCGAGCCCCCTAAAGTGGGGCTCGAAACGCCAGCGTCCGTCCAGGGTGAGGCCCAGATATTTCATCTGGGCCCCAACCCTAATTCGAACGTCCTCCACCAATATGTGTGCCCCAGGAGGTGGCCCCCGCCGAGGCCCGTGAAATAATAGGGCCTCGGTTTTATCGAGGGCCACCCTGAGGCCCAACCGTCGGATGCGCCCGACCACGATGGTTATAGCGTCCGATGCCAGGCGCATCAATTTATTCCACTCTCCTCCCTGGGCTACGACTAGGGTGTCGTCCGCATAACAGATAAGACGCGCTCCTTGTGGGAGCGCGCTACGGAGCACCCAGTCGTAGCCCAGATTCCACAAGAGTGGCCCCAGAGCCGACCCCTGCGGGACTCCACAAGGAGTTCCGCGCCGCACCATGCGACCTCTGCTGTCCACGTAGGCGACCTCCCTTCCCTCCAGGTATGCCTCCAACAGCCGCCGCAGGTACGGGGGCACTCCGAAAAATCGGAGCGCCTCCCGTATGACTCCATGCGGCAGGCTGTTGAAGGCGTTGACGATGTCCAGGGACACCGCCAATAACCTCTCACCCTGGGAGGTCGCTTCCGTGGAGAGCGTCCTCAGGAGGCTCAGGGCGTCAATAGTTGAACGTCCCGACCGGAAGCCATACTGCGCATCCGACAGGTTTGGCCCCACTTCCTCCAGATGCTGGACGACCCGGGAGGCAGTTACTCTTTCGAGTAATTTGCCGGCGTCGTCCAGCAAAACAAGGGGCCGATACGCGGACGCGCAGTCCGGAGGGCGGCCCTCCTTTGCCATAAGGTAGAGCCGCCCTGTCTTCCAGGGCTTCGGGAACTATCCGACCGCAAAACAGCGGTCGAACAGCTCCCGAAGCCACCCCCAGAGGTGGTCCAGCGAGAGGGACAGCACCCGACCCGGGACTCCGTCAGGGCCGGGTGCCGTCCGCCTACTGCGAAGGCGCACGACCGCTCTCCCCATTTCCTCCTCCGTCACTGGAGGAGGGATGCCGAGCACCCCCACCGTATATGCGAGGGGAGGAGGCATGGAAGGAGGAAGGAGTGCCGGAGGGTCTGGGAACAATTCTCCGACAATCCTCTCAGCTACCTCCGGCTGGAGAGTCTCTATCACTAATGGAGCCCAGCCACGAAATTTCTTTCGGACCGCCCGGTATGGCCGTCCCCATGGATCACTCTCCAGCGTCTGGAGGAGCTCCTTCCACGCCTCCTCCTTGGCCCGGCTGATGGCGATCTGCAGACTCTTCTTCTTCTGCCGGTATTCGCTATACAGCCGGGCCTCCTCGTCAGGGTCCCTGTGGCTTCTACGACGGATGCGCCCGAACAACCGCCGGGCCGCGGAGCAGGCCGCACGGAGATCTGCGATCTCCGGTGACCACCAGTACACCGCCCTTCTAACTGGGCGGTGTACGCTCCGCGGCATCGACGCGTCGCATACCTCCGTGAGAGCATCACGAAGGCGGGCTGCGAACGCGTCGATATTCACCCCTGTCGGGGGAGGTAGGGCCAATCGAACGGATAATGTGACAACACACAGCAGCATAATTATTTACTCCCCGACTTACACATCTTTGTTTTGAACTTATTAAGTGTTGATGAAATACAAATTTAAAAATTTCAGTTTACAAACACAGAGACTTACACCTTTTTTTTCAACTACGGCGCTACTACAACGATATTTCTCAGGTTCAGGATACCCCACGATATTTTTCTTAACCGTCAGCCGATAGTGTTACTTATGAATTAATTTAATAAGCTAAAACTTCCTTCGTACACATCGAGGTTTATGCCTGCGGACATCGATATAAAATTACAATGTACAGTGCATTTTTTCAATACATTTCATAATAACCATTATCGTGAATTTACTACATAAAGCAAAATAAACGGATAAAACATATTCAAGTCTAATTGTTGTCTGAAATTTATGTGTTTATGAATAGTTAGTTTTATGATTTTTTATTTATTTTGTGTAAAATTGTATTTTAGAAAAAACGAGAGAACTATGAATACGTTTGTAATTAGCCATATCTTTTTTGTTTATATTATAAAAATTTTGCGTTTGTACAAAATTTTTACGAAGCATAGTTTGTACGAATTTCATTTTTTATTGTACCCAACGAATTATGACAGACACTCGTGAATCTTATGGTGCACCTAGATGTATATAATTACGTAGGTATATATATATATATCTCATCATCAGCCTGTTAGGGATCCACTGCAGGGCCATTGGCCTCTTTCCGAAGGAAGGTATGGGCATAATCACCACGCCAGCCCACGACGTATTGGTGATTTTAAACTCCACAGTTCTATATTTTCCCACATACGGTGGTGGTACTAGAAGAACATTTCTCAGGTTCAGGTTTCCTCACGATGTTTTCCTTCACCATCAGCCGATAAGTGTTACCAATTTAAATTAGTAAATGTACGCGAATTCCGAAAAATTCGTTGGTACATGCAGGGGTTCGAACCTGCGGACGTCGGACGGCCATTCCACTGGTCAAACCGCTAGACCACCACGACACACCATAAATACTTCAGACTTGCCAATCATACATTATATTCCATTATTATACTTTTCAATATTACTGGAAGCTGTTACGTATATAAATGGCTAGAAAAATTACGAACCGTGTTTATATTCATTTAAACAACATACTCGTTCAAAATACTGTATTTAATACAAATAATGTCAACAAACGATCATTGTAGTTAAATATCAAAGCTAAGTTATTTTAAAGAAGACTCCTATAAAAACAAATTTATGCAGAAAAAATGTTAAAATTGTTTATACTATCTTAAAACAATTAAATTAAATTTCAATAAAACGCTTATAATTTAAAACTTAGAATTAGAGCACAACATTAACACAACAATTAAAATTTGGTAATAAAATCAATTATTGGTAATTTCACTATCATTTTATAGTATACTATTAACCTACTTTATAAACGATATTTCCTAATATAAATTTCTTGAATAATTTATACCACATGTTCAATTGTGAAACAAATAGTTACCGATAGAAATGTAAATATGTAACCGAAATATTATTAATTTCTTATATCTACTGTCTTTCAATGAGAGCTTCTTCAGAATATTTAAAATTACTGTTTAGTTTAAAATAATTCTCAATTCAGCAGGATGTTTTATCTTTAGTCTCCGGCAAATATTTATAAATAATAACACAAAATACAGAGGCAGATATAGCATACAAACTGAAAGCACCGGGTAATGTTAAGGTCTTAAAAATATACGGGGAGATTTTTAGTATCATCGCGATCAAACACTCCGAGAACAATGTAAGTATGAATAAACAAGAAGTTTGATATCTCAAGCAAATTAGTTCATCAAATATTGTTGACGGCATTATTCCATAGGTCCCATGCTCATTGAGACCGAAATCAGTGTAAGTAACATTATAGTCACGTACTTGTTTTCCCCAAACACAGAATATTTTATTAAAAATAAATATACTGACATGATATACAAGAATATAAGACCAGCCGTAGCAGATGACAATAGCAGTGTTCGCTTCTTTAAATATTTAGACAAAACACAATCTACTTGCATTCCCAATATAGTGACCAAGTCCATAAAAGGCTTTTGTTGTAACTGTTTCAAAAACAGTTTTCAAATGATTCGTTGCGACTGCGTTTTTTTTTGCTTTCGATACACATATTACGATATTCTTTTTGAGACTGGATTAACGTCTCCAGTTCACATTCAGATTCTTTATCGAATCCTTGGAGCTAAGGATGAGCCACAATACATTCGTCGAAACGTTCTTTCATCGCTAACCAAAGGGAGACTCGGGCTAAAAGGCAGCCGATAAAGAGTAAACCGAACAAACGAATGCAATTATACCAATATTTTTCCAATCAAAGAATAATCCCGTTACATTTGCAACCCAAACTCTCCAGAAAAAAATCGTTGATTGGAATACCATAAATACACCACGATAATGCACCGACGAATACTCTGACGGATTACAATTAAAAGGGTCATGTGACTGGCAAGGAGCATACCTTGTATTATTGCACTATTTAACAGATGCGTCGTGTTTGTACTACAATAAAATATTATGAAACCTACTAATGCAACTAACAACTAACAAACGAACAGAAATGGTATTCTTCGTCCGAGGTATTTTGTCATAAAACTGACAATGAACACCCACGGTAACGCACTGTAGCCATGGACGGAAGCTGTAAACATAAAAACTATGTTCCGGCGCAATGCCTCACACGCTTGGTTTTGCTAATGCGCCTATTCAGGCGTTCACTGTATTATTCGGCCAATATAGTCTGTGTCGTCACTTCGCCAACGACGGTTACTCTGTGTGCACGATATTATACTATAAATTACTTAAAAGTCCAAGAAGTAATTTTATTTAAGCCCCAGTGTATAACTAATTATACAAACTATGTAAATTCATTGAAGGCTAAAATAATATTCGAATGAATGAAACAAATTAAGAATAAATTTATCAAAAAAAAAAATTTGCTTTTCTTGCAAATTTTATAAGTATTGTAAGGGAATACTTTTTTATATTTCAAGTATATAAAAAATAATTACAAAGCCATGATGCCATATCCTCTGTGACAGCCTCTGTCGAATTCGCTTCCCTTCTTATTTGTGGTATCATAACTGTAGGGGAACCAAAACCCTGGCCGAGAACAAAATATATCGACGACACTCCATTGGATACATACAACTATAAAAAAATAAACTTAAAAAACCGTAAAGGAAACTTTATTAAATTATAATCTTCAGTTTAATGCCAAACCAGTTTGTATCGAGCTTGAACAGTAAGATAATGTAAACAATAAATCGACGTTGAAAAGGATCGTCGTTGACGACGTAATCCACCTAATTTTAAGTGGTCACTGCAGCCTTTGGCTGTGCTTAACGAACCATAAATGGATCGCAATCGTGAGACCAGCAATAAGATATTACTACTGAGGACTGTATTAAAATGTTTCATATGCCACACAACAATAAAACCCATCGAATCGAAACACATTAATGAAATTAAATGTGGCTGAATATTAAAAAGTGTATTTTAATGTCTTTTACAACTACTATTCCTAAGTTTCAATATAATTATAAAATTAATAACTACTCAACAGAATGTAAGCAGTTGCCATGTTGGTGTTTTCTTTGATGGTAAATTATCTTTCACTCCACACTACGATCATATTACTAATAAAAAGTAACCAATTTCTTAGCTTTCTATGTCGTATAACTAAGAGATTTGAGAGGCCTATGTCTATGTGTTTATCTTTATAAGACTGTAATAAGGCCTATACTCGAATATGCCTCTGTAGTTTTGTCCCTGTATTACTGAGCACATACAAAAAACATTGAGCGAATATAGACACGCTGTTTAAAGATACTTTGTCTTAAACACGGGATGAAAAGAAGACTTCCTAATCACCTTCAACAAGCCGCATATTTTCAAGTCTCATTTTTGTCTAGCGAAAGGCAAACAAAAGAATTAATTTACTTATATAAAATTGTTAGTTATATTATAGACTGTCCACAATTACTAGACGTGGTTAACTTTAACACCAATATTCCTGGTCGCAGCAATAGATGGTTCATATTCCTTTTTATAAAAATAGCATTTTTTTTAATCCTATTGCTGTATTGCATCACCTGCAGTGCCGACATTGACTTAGATGTCTTTCACATTAGTCCGAGTCAATTTCGACAAGTAGTATATGAATACATGTTATTATTTTAGTACTGTATATTTTAAATTAGTGTACTCGCACATGTTTGTAGGATTGTATTTTGTTGAGCATAAACGGGCATGCATATAAATTTGTATAGTATAGCAGCAGACAATCAAAAAACTAATAATAATGTTACTGTTAAAATTTATACTTATTATCTGTAACGTGTGCCTTGTAAAATAAATAAATAAATGTTAGCAGTCGAACCTTTCAGTAGCTTTACCACATCTACGTCATTATATAAAAGAATCTCACGAGTGAACGTTCTATCTATAAAAAAGCACATCGAAGTTAACTGTTGCTTAACGAGTGATATGACTAATTGGGTCGTTCAAAAAATTATAACACAGATAAAAATAATGATATTAGTAGCTGTACAAAAAAGTGATAAATAAACAAATATGTACCTGCCGCAAAAACGGTTTCCACGAAGTCATCTCTCTGGCAACGATCAACTGTTTCATGTGCACACGTTTCCATCTCGCGCTGAATCGAATGAATTCGTGTTTTCAAAATTTACACCCTTTTATAAATATAATTTTCATTGTTATCTGAATGAAACAAACAGTTCGCACGTACTTCCGTCTTTACGAATATGTCCACAGATTATATAAAAATAACGTATTTTGCTGAAACTGAAATTATCTATAACACAATTTTAGTTCCCTTTATTTAACTAATAACACGTGAAACGCTTTTAAATTTAACAATCTGAATAAAATATATTGATGTCCTTATTATCAGTATGAAGACATATTTAAATTATTATTTTTTTATTGCTGTAACAAAAGAATACAGTGAACCAACCGTTAAACAATTGATTAACCTAATTTAAGCACTCGCACCTTTTTTTTTTTTTTTTTTTTCGCATCTGTGTTAATCAAACATATGACGTGACAATACTTAGCCGGCATACGTACTTTTCCTCGATTTACACGTCTCTTTTTTAAAATGAACTTATTGTTGTGAGCCTACAAATTTTTAGTCACACTGTATCAGACATCAACAAGTACCACCATATACATTTATCTGAATTCATTTAATTTTCAGTAGTTAAACTTTCATATAACACTAGCAACCTCCCACGATTTTGCCCACGTTACCTTAGTACAATACTTATTACCAAAAAATACATCTTAGTATCGACTAATGGCGAAAAATAATAAGAAAAAATAAGTTAAAAAAAAAAACAAAAACATTATTTATAAAAAGATACATAACAATTCCAAAATTCATGATTATTTGTGCCTCAGTTTATTGATCTTAGATACGCCAACATCCATTTTTATGACGGTCATTTATATTCCTTCAACATTTAATTAAAATATATCCACTGAAATCCAAAGAATAAACTAATATATTTTTGGGAATGAATACTTTATTTAGATACTAGCAATAAACACCGGCAATTTCTCGATTTCTTCACTTTCTGTCACAACGTCTAAATACAAAAGTTGAATTCGGTACACAGGAAATCTGTACCCGCCAATTGCGTTGCTTGTTCAATAAATACTAAGTAAGTTATATTCATCCAGAATACGGGGCGGAAATATCAAAACCATTGGAAGATATATCTGTTTTATTAAATGTCTGAAATAAATGGTTCTTTATATTTATATGATGAAAGTTTTCGAAAACATTATCGAAGGAAATAAATTATCTATTTATTGTGGATCATCAACGTGAACATTAATTACCTTTTTTAATAATAACATATATTTATTTAATATATAAAATAATGAAAACTAAACATAATGACATATCATAAATATTCATTTCCTCACTCTTTTCATTCCTTTTCAGCGCCCACCAGGCAGTCCAGGTCCAGGTACTCGATCGTATGCCTTTTCCAGATGAACACACATCATATGCAAATTTTTATAGGCGCGACTGTATTTTTTGCACAGATAGAGAAGTGTGAAAATAGCACCTGTTGTCGCACGTTCAGGCATAAACCCAATTGATTCCCAGTCACTTCAGTCTCATTTCTTATTCGTCTCGGTATAACTGTTTCTCAAACCTTCATACTATGTGACATAAGCTTTATCGCTCGATAGTTATTACAATCCTGTATATCACCCTTAATCCTAAAGATATTAAAATATTATGCTACAGTACCATTCATCGCCTCCTTTTGTACCATCTTATTAAAAAATAAAGTCAGCCACACCCACCCATCTATCTCTAAAAACTTCCATACTTTAATAGGAATGCCATCTGGCCCGACTGCCTTTCGTTCTTCATACCATTCACAGCTTTTCTTACTTCATCCACTTCATCCTCGTCTATCTCCTGCACAATGCCTAAATTTAACGGTATAGTCCCTAACTCTCTGGTCCAATTATTTTATTAAATCACCAGTTTTTCAAAATATCCCTTCCAACGACTCTTTATATCCTCATGTCTCTTCAAAATGTTTCTTCCACCATCTTTTATACATTTAATGGGTATAATATCCCTTGTATTCTTTTCTTTTGCTTCTGCTAATCGATACAGATATTACTGTGTTTGTAAGCTCTCCAGTGATTGGTACAAATCGTTTTGTAGCTTAGCTCTAGCAATAGCAACCGCTGTAAGTTTATTTTATTTGTTTCTCGTTTATTAGTTACCATTTTCTATAGCAGAATTTTCAACATTAAGAGTTAATACTGCTTTTACTAAATTATGTCGCAGTTACATTAATTTATCTGGTACTCTTATATGTTGAATCTTAAGGCAATATGTTACAATGTATAAATCAAAATTATTTAAACCATAGAATTCGTTACAAAGTACCTACTTGTGTTTTACTAAACTGGTTTTGTAATTACATAAGTAGTCACAAAAGTGAAAGACTGCATTTTATTCGTCGCTTGCCTCCGAAAACTTGATCGACAAATTAATGATAACGAATTTCCTGGTGGAGAATCATTACTTACTAGTAAAACACATACATGCATTAATATAGTTTCCCGCTGTTGTATATTGCATAAGCAGTTGTCATTTTCAATGCATTATAACAACCACTGATAACATATCAATAACGCGACCAAACTAATAAGTAGGTTCATTAGTACGTAGAATGTATATATTCAAGTAAACTGTGAGTTCTTTTGAGATACACAAGATAAGGTGAAGTATTTGCTGTGAGTGAAATACGTGTGTGTATTTTTTTTTTCGTATTGATTCTCTTTGTTGGCCATTATGTCTTCGCACAAAACTTTAAAAGTGACTATATTTGTTCCTCCGGCATACAATATACAATTTTCTCCCCTTTTGAAATATTAAAAACTAAAAGAAATGACATATCGAAATCGTATAATAAATAAGAAATACAAGATATAAGAATGAATATCATACGACTTCACATTTAGTTTTTACTAGTAAACGCTTCATTTACAACAAAACAAAAATTGTATATGATATTTGTAAGTTCTTAATTAAAATGTACCTTATTATGTTCGTGTACGTGTAAAACTGTTTTCATTTATATACTCGACATGCAATTAAGAACAGAATGAAAACAGAAAAAGTGAAAATCAGTATGATACACAAAAAACACAGGATAATTCCTATTAAATCCACTACATATGTTATAAATATCTACACAAAATTAATTTAAAAATCGCTCAGAAAAGTATTTGAATACTACAATAGACTTAAGTTTTCAATCAAGGAATATATTGTGATGAAACCATTGAATACGGTGATATGGTTAGCTATTACCTTCACGTTGTTGATCCGTCTCCAGTCACCTATACGGGTCTTCCGGTAGCTGCACTAGAAAGTTCCCTCAAAGCTTAAAGAGTTTGGTCAAATAATCACATAGTTCAATCAAGTTGTGTTCAAAAGCTATACATATAATATTTAAAAAACGTACAATGCATAAATAAAAACTCAGGCTTGATTCTCCTGTGAAGTTTATGTTGGTTCTAGAATAATTTCTTGTGTAGATTAGATTTCCATTTCTTTTGTATAATTTTACAATTTCAGGAAAAATAAAAGAACCACGTTTTCGGACTTGTTAATAATACATTTTATTTACAATACAATACATATTATTAATACTATACTAAAAACTTTGCAATGTCAATGGTAACTGCTATAGATATAAATCCCCAGAAACTTTACGCACCATAATTATATTTATTTATACAATATACCCGTTGAAAATACTATATTCAATATAAATAATATCAACAAACGAATATAGTTGTTTAATTAAAAAAAATAATGATTTAAAAAATAAATTAAAACCAAAAAGAAAACTAAAGATTACACTTTCATTAAATAATAATATATGATAATACAATCAAATATTTCAAACACACATAACATAAAACTTATAATTACAATATAACACTAAAATTAAAATTATTATTTTATTAACCAATTATATAAATTTCAACAATATATTATTCGTAGGTTATATTTACTTATACTATGATTTTTTTTTCAATAAGATCTTTTACTGCCTCTTTAGAATTATTATTTACTTTAAAATAATTTTCAATTTCATACAATGTTTTATCTTTAGTCTCCGGTAAATATTTATATGCGATAAACCAAAATATAGAGGCCGATATACCATAAAAACTGAAAGCACCGGGTAATGTCAACATCTTAAAAATATAAGGGGAGATTTTTAGTATCGTCGCCATCAAACACTCCGAGAACAATGTAAGTATTAGAAGGCAAGAAGTTTGATATCTTAAGCAAATTAGTTCACCAAATATTGTTGACGGCATTATCATAGGTCCCATGCTTATTGAGACGGAAAACAAAGTGAGTAACATAATGGACACGTACTTGTTTTCTCCAAATACAGAATATTTAATTAAAAATAAATACACTGATATGATATATAAAAACATAATGCCAGCCGTTCCAGACGATAATAACAGTGTTCTCCTCTTTAAAAATTTAGACAAAGCACAACCTACTTGCGTTCCTAATATAGTGACGGAGTCCATAATAAGCATACCTATGTTTGAAGTATAATCGTTTCCAGTTATTTCTTTCATAACATCTATCGCATACATACTACAAACTAATTTACCCGAAAAATGATACAACGACATTACTGATATTGAAAGTAGCATAGGCATATAGAAGGCTTTTGTTGATATCGTCTCAAGAACAGATTTCAAACGATTCATTGCGGTTACTTTTTTTCTTTCGGTACACATTTTGCGATATTCTTTTTGAGACTGGATCAACGTCTCCAGTTCATATTCGGATTGTTTATCGAATCCTTTGAGCCAGTGATGTGCCACAATACATTCGTCGAAACGTCCTTTCATCGCTAACCAATAAGGAGACTCAGGCCAAAAAGCAGCTGATAAAGAGTAAATTGAACATGCGATTGCGATTATGCCAATATTTTTCCAATGAAAGAACGCTCCCGTTGCATTTGCGACCCAAACTCCCCAAAAAAATACCGTCGACTCAAATATCATAAATACACCACGATAACGCGGCGAAGAATACTCGGTAACAATAACAACTAAAAGGGTCATGTTACTGGAAAGAAGCATTCCTTGCATTATTGCACTAATTAACAGATGTGTCGTGTTTGTACTACAATAAAATATTATGGAACCTACTAATGTGTTTACACAAACTAATAGAAACGGTATTCTTCGTCCTAGGTATTTTGTCATAAAACTGATAATGAACACCCATGGTAGCGCACTGTAGCCATGGACGGAAGCTGAAAAAAATTAATTCAAAGATATAAGTATGCATAAATTATTCGAGAATTTATTAAAATGAATGTAAAAAATTAAAAATAAATAATTTTCAAAGACAAAAATATTAGCCCTCTTCTAAATGTTATTAGGATTCTAATTGACTATTTTAACGGTTTAAGTTATATAAAAAATAATCACAAAGCCATGATGCCATATCCTCTGTGACTGCTTCTGTCGAGTTCGCTTCCCTTCTTATCTGAGGGATCATAACTGTAGGAGAACCAAAACCCAGGCCGAGAACAAAATATATCGACCACACTCCACTTGATACATACACCTGTAAAAAAAAAATGATTAATCTTCAGTAACATATAGTATTCAGTTACATGCTAAATAGGTATTTGTATCGAGTTTGAGTAGTAAGATAACGTCCATAACAACAAGCCTTTTGAGGACGAAGGAATCCCGCACCTGTATACATATTTGTCATTATATATTTTCTATTTCGTTTTCTTTTTTATATTATTTATAAATAGCGTTTTCACCACAATCTCATATGATGTTAAATGATGATGTGGTCCAAGCGTTTTTCTACAAGTGAAGTCATTTTCATTCAACTACACGTGTTTAATATTTTGACTTTGTTTCGAGAAACTTACGAGTTTGATATCAGTCAGGCTGTCCCTTTTCTTTATATGTTTTGTCTCACTCATTGAGAAATGAATACTTCTATATACCTAATATTAGATAAAGCCCGTGGCTCCGCAAGCGTTTTTTTTTTATTGTATTAAAGTAATATAAAATAGTGAGAAGAGGTAGAATTACAGAAACGCTCTTTCAAAAACATTTGTCGGCGCCACGACACGCATTCCATTTACTGTAACATGTAACGTGTACATTAAATGTGTAAATATTAACAGTATGCCGGATGAGATTTAGCATCAAAAACAAATTTTGGAAAAAGTAATCGTTTCTCTGTTCCCCAAGAAATTGTATATGTAACTCTTAAAGGAATACTTGTCTTGTTATATTTTGAAAAGACCTCTTCTATCTAATTCCCATTAACTATTATAATATTGAATTGTAAACAATGAGTTGATCATAATCAAAACTACAGAAACGGTTTAAGTTTTAAAAAATTTGCATTAATATAAATCAAGATATAAAACTCTGTAAGCAGTTTTCAATATTTAAAAATTAAAATAGTGCTCATTATACTCGACAGAATATTCTTATACTTTGTTATAGTTACTGAGTTATGTACACGCGAACGCGGTTAATAAAACAAACTGACCCCCAAATTGACCACAAAGAGAAATTAATCAAACTACAAACATATGAATTTCAATTATATAAATTCTTGGAGTCCAATACAGCACACGTCAGACTCACATGTTTACAGTCAACAACATATTTTTGCCAAATTTTACGTGGAAAAATTCTAAAATAAAATAGCCTAAGTTAATTATTATAACTTCAGTAATCTGCTAGTGAAGGGTATGTGAAAATCGGTCCAATCGTTTCTGATATTCTGCATGAATCAAATAGCAAGTTACCAGCTAGTTGGAATTATAATAAAATAGCTCAAGTTCCTTCTCATTACTTTAGTTGTATGCATGTGAAAGTTTCGTAAAAATTGGTAGAATCGTTTTGGAGATACCACGTTAGACAGGAAAAAGTCGATAATAAAAGCTAGTCTAAAATAACACATCATAAGTTACTCGTTATAAGATCAGCTATGTGCCTATAAAAGTCTAGTGGAAGTCGGTCTACCTCTTTTGGAGATTCCAATGCAGATAAAGTAGCAAAATAAAATAACCTAAGTTAGACCTTATAAAGTCAGTTACGTGACACTAAAATTTCTGTGAAAATTTATCCAACCATTTTAGAGATTTCACCGCGGATGAAGGCGCGGGTAACAGTTAGTCTAAAATAAAATAGCCTAAGTTACTTCTTATAAGGTCAGCTATTTCCCAGTGAAATTCCCGTAAAAATCGGTACAGCCATTTCAGGTATTTCACTTCGAGCAAAGTTGCGGTTAATAGCTAGTTTAAAATAAGATAGCCTATGTTACTTTCTGTTGTTAGAGCTATCTGCGATTAAATTTTTTGTCAAAATCGATCCAGCCATTTTGAAAATTACCCGGAACCAAAAAACAGACAGACAGACCGTCTACTATAAATTAAAAACTGGATTTTTAATATAAGCAGCGTATACACTTGCATGTCCAGTCAGTTGTAGTTTGATGAAGCTATCAAGGCCCTGTGAGCTAACAACATAGGTCAGTTTGAAAAAAGAGGAAAAAAACATATCAGAAAAAAGTTCTTATTTTCATATTACATACAAACACTTCATTTTTATTTGATGACAAATCAAAAAATTCAATATAATATTGACGAAAATGAAATTTTTGAATAAAAACTTACTAATTCAGTTAACACAAAATAAAATTTTTACCATGGCAACGGGTATAATTAAGGGTGTACGAATATTTGAATTATATATAAGATAATATAATTATAATATCAACAACTATAGCGAATCGAATCAAATAATTCGATTCAAAATTCGAATTGAACATTCGAATAATGCCAACTGTCCGAATAGAATGTTACGAACTAACCAATAACGCCATCACAATCGACACTAGCCATTCAGCTTATTTTAAAATACTGTACGAGTATATCTATTTCTAAATAAAACGTAGCGGAAAAAAGTTAAAATTACAAATGCAAAAATTCCAATGTCATTTATTTTTATTTGAATTTGTTTTCGAAGGCACTTTTTTTAATTTTTTTTATATTTTTACATTTTTTTATAAACTAATCGATTTCTTAATTTATAAATGTTCACACAAAATATTCGAGTACAGTAAAAGCTATACGTTTGTACTTTATTAGTTGTTAACGAGTTTTGAGCGCTAAAATTTAAAACTGTTTTTATGTATGTGATAAAAATTAAAAGCACAACATTCTAGACACCTGTTAAAATATGAAATATGTATAAGACATATTAAAATTCCCTTGAAATAAAATAAATTCTTTAATAAGTATTTTCAGTAATAGGAATTTATTATTGTAGAATTGAATTACATAGTACATTAAAGTTCTTTTTTAAAGAAAAAAAAATTAAAATTTTAATTACTAAAATAGTGAAAAATGTTGTATCTTTTGCTATAACTATCAATTTGATAATTCTACCTTATTTCAATAATATTAGATTTTTTTGAATATTTAATTCAAAACTAGAATCGAATATCATTATTCGATTTGAACCTTATTCGTACACCTCTAGGTATAATATTAATGGTTACTATAACAACGGTTTTTTATTGAAATTGATTGTCGGTGTATGTGGGAGAATATGTGATTTATATCAGAAAAATGTATTTCGGGTAGGTTTTAACTAAAATTCGTGTTTAAGTCAATCGAACATACAGTTTCGGACATATCATAATGAGCCAGTCAGTGGTATTCTGCTTATATATATATATATATAAACATTATCTATAGATATAAAGCAAATTGGAGTGTCTGTTTGTAATATCAAAATAACGACTTTTTACTGATTGGATATGAACGTATACACGATACTGATAACAAAAATACAATTTTTTAAATTTTTAGCTGTCTGTCTGTATGTTCCGGGTAATCTCCGAAACGGCTGGAACTATTTTCATGGGACTTTCACTGATAGATTGCTAACATTATCAAAAGTTGTTAAAGCTTTTTTATTTTGGACTAGCTTTTACGTATGGCTCTGTTTGCAGTACTATCTCCAAAATGTTCGAACCATTTTTCGCGGAATTTTCACTAACAGATAGCTGATCTTATAAGAAGCAATTCACAATTATAAAAAAAAAACGCATGCGGAGCTACGGGCAACAGCTAGTAATATATATAAATAATGTATTGTATTGTATTAGTGTTAAGGTGTTAGCCATGTACTAGATGTAAAGATAAATTTTGAATAAAAGCCGTCTCAAATTGTATGAAGGTTAATGTAGTCCGATGAAGTTGTAGGGCCAGTCAAGCCAATAGAGTAGTCAGTTCAAAAATATATATATAAAGGTTCGGCTCGTAAAACACATCTAGTAAGACGTCATTCTGCATCAATACAGTCTTGAAGTGGGATAACCCATTAACAGTATTGGCCTATTTATTGTATATTTTTCCAGCGCTTTTTATAAATGTATAAACTACGTAATAACCATGTAATCCTAAGTGGTTTTAAGTGGTGTCCACAACATATGAATATGTTTAACTAATTTTTTTTTGCAGATAAGAAACAAGTATCCAAGAAATAAAAATATTAAAATCTATCCAACAGTAGGTATCTGTGATTCACGCCGCACAACGATAAACGTCTGTAGTTTTATAAAATAAAAAAGGAATACAATACATAGACAAGGATATTTTAAGCGATGTAAATAAAGTGTCACTTTAATAAACACTATTTTATCTAAAAACTACATTATTTTAATGGAAATACTTGTATGGCAGTACAATAGAGTTAAATGAACTTTCCTTCGGTAATGCCGTTACAGTTTTAACCAATAAAAACTTAGTGTAATCTGGTTCACGTTTATAGGTGCCATTAAACAAAATAAACATATTCTATGTATCATTTTGGCGATATACATAACCAATTATTATATATAATAAGAAAGAGAATTGATGCAACCCTGTTAATAAGGCCTAGTATTGTGCCGAAAGTATTGTGGTTTTAACTCCCATACACGACTGGCTTTTGTGTAATGAACATCAAGATAATTAAATATTTATTTAATCACGTTCAATACAAAAAAATCAGTTCAGCCTAAAAATATTGAAGAAAAAGCTTGCAAGGTTAAGAACTATATAACTTCGAGAATAAAACTGAACAATCGAAAAATATGTCTTTAGTGCTGTCTAGAAGAAAACATAATTAAGAGTATCTTTGTGTTATCTTTTTATAGTAACTCATATACTCGTATATTCAACCTCGCGAAGAATACAAATACTCGTACTAAAGTAATACAATTATTATGTGTACCAAATTATTATTTTCAACATTAACTAAAATTAAAGAACCAGACAAAATTAATGTTTGTTTTTTACACGAAAATGTGATGAAAAACACACATATTACCTGTCGCAAAAACGGTTTCCATGACGCCTTGTCCTTTTTATCTTCTGAACTCGGATCTCTCTGGCAACCGTCGACTATTTCATACGTACACGTTTCCATCTTGCACTGAACCGAATAAATACATGCTTTTAAATTTTCACACCTCTTTACAACAACAAGCGTAATTTTATTAATCTGGAACAAACATCGTGCACAAGTGTTTCTTTCTTTATAAATATATATTATATTAACATTTTTACTATATTAATATAACGTACTTTATTATATTGTTGCACGCTTTAATAATTACATAAAACGTCAAGCGCCTTTGAAATAAACAATCTTATTAATATATATTAACATTCATATTATTATCAACGCGAACTCAGATCTAACCTAATTTGTTTTTTATTGCTGTAGTAAAAGAATTCGTTAAACTAATTATGAAAGCACACAGCCGGCACACGCATTCTTTCCACGACTTTACACGTCTTTGTTTTGAAATTGATTTAGTGTTGTGGCTATATTCATTCTTAGTCACATTGTGTCTGACACCAAACAAATACCACTACACGGATATATCAGAATTCATTTACTTTTGTGTAGTTATACTTTTACAGAACACTAGAAACAGCCCGCGAATTCGTCCACGTTAAATTACTACAAATATTAATGAAAGTAAAATTCATGATAGTATCAACTATAATAATAATATAAAAACCATTAATTCACGTTCGTTAGTCCCAATTAACTAATTGTAAAGTTTATTGCTTAATTAAATTTATCAACAAAATTATAATAGAATAAACTAATAGGTTTATGGGAATTAACACTTTATGTGGTTGATAGCAAGATATTAGGTATATATGTATACTAGCTATTGCCCGCAACTCCCCATGCGTTTTTTTTGCAATTGTAAATTAGTTCTTATAAGATCAGCTATCTGTTAGTGGAAGTCCCATGAAAGATCCAATCGTTTTGGAGATAGTACTGCAGAAGAAGCCACGGATGACAGCTAGTCTAAAATAAAGTAGCCAATGTCACTCGCTGTAATTTTAACTATCAGTCAGTGAAATTTCTGTCAAACCCAGTCCAGCCGTTTCGGAGATTACCCGGAACATACAGACAGACAGACGGACAAAAATTTAAAAAATTATATTTTTGTTATCAGTATCGTATATACGTTCATATCCAATCAGTAAAAAGTCTTTATTTTGATATTACATACAGACACTTCATTTTTATTATATGTATAGATAACAAACCACAAAAATATACACGGGTAATTTCTCAATTGCCTCATTTTCCGTCACAACGTTTAAAAGGTAAAGTTGGTGTCAGAACGCAGGAAATCTATTATTAAATTTATCAACTGAATTACAACAGAATATAATAATAAGTTTATGACATTGAATACTTTATGTGGGTGATATATTAGATATATCTAACAAACCACAAAAAAAAAATGCACGGATAATTTCTCGATTTCCTCAGTTTCCCTCACAACGTTTCAACACTAAAGTTGGGTTCGGGACGCAGGAAATCTGGTACCCGGCCAATTGCGTTGCTTGTTCAATAACTACTAAGTTATTTATCGAGAGAGAATACGGAATGGAAATATCAAAACGATTGGAAGATAAAGCTGTTTTATTAAATGTTTGGGGATGAATGGTTCTTTATTTTTATGTGATGAATGTTTTTAGCAAATATCGCCGAAGAAAAAGTTTATTTATATACTAGCTAACGCCCGCGGTTCCGCATGTGTTTTTTAAAAGTGCATTAAATAAATATAAAATTGTGTGAAGTATAATTACACAAATGCCTTTTTTTAAAACATTTATAAGTACAACACGCACGTCATCTACTGTAACATGTAACGTGTCCATGAAATATGTAAATACTAACAATGTGCCGAATGGGATATACCGTCAGGAACTTAGTTGTACCTTTAATCCGCTATTTAACCCCTGCGTATCCACTTACACTATATAAGAAACTAATGAAAATTTCAAGCTATAGGTACATTATATGTAAGTGTGTCTTAAAAGTTAATACTTAAGAATGCTGTTATTAAGAATGTTGTGAAGAATTAAACTTTACTTCCTGTGTGGTCGCAAAAACTTAATTATATGGCCAATGTCCGTAATATTACCTCTATATGATGTGATTCGTCCTCGATAATGTATATTTTGCCTATCACTCGGAACAGCACTTTTTTCAGTATGAATGGTACCCTATATTTTTCTCTATACTTCTAGAAACGCTTATGCAAACATGATAATCTGTTCAGTAATAAGGCATGAAATAGTCACAAATAAACAAATTCACGTTCACATTTATAATATTATTAAAGACCACAAACGTTAAGATCTCTTACCCGAACAAGTATAAATTAAAATAAAGAAATTATAATTTAAACATAATTATTTGCAATGAGAATTCATTTATAATAAGTTTATCTCAATGGTCGGGAATAACTGCAGTTCTACTTATGTAAACAGTACTGTATGTTGCTATATACATATGTTAGCAACCGCACGCAACATTGTCCGCTTTAAATTACAATATAAAAGTTTTATATTACGATAATAACGATGAGATAAAACCCAGTTTAACTTACAAAGGAAAATGGATAGAACAAAAACATTCTTTTTATAAAAAAAAAATGATGTGTGCAAAATCTCACAATAATCGCCCAAACGATATTAGATTTTATGCATATAGAATAATCTATACATATAATAAAAGGCTAACGAGACGAAATCTGTACATTAGATAAGGCCAGCAACGCACTTGCGACTCCCCTGGTGTTGCTAGTGTCTATGGACGGCGGTGATCACTTCCCATCCGGTGACCCACCTGTTCGTTTCCCCCTATAACATAAAAAAATAAATAATATATATAACATTCTGGGGGTCTGAGAATCAATGACAGAACGCATTTCTATTTGTGTCCACTTTTTATCTATGATTTTATTAATAATTGTCTTCAGAATTGAAATTCCACGCGGACGTAGTCGCAGACACAGCTAGTCAAATATATATACGGACATAAATTTATATCTATATGTATATAGATGCGTTATTTTAAAATATCGCCTCGTTATCTTTTAGGGTAAATACGTGATAAAAACTCGTTTCGATATTGTTAATTGTGTGCATAACTAAAATATCAGTGAAGAAGGTCATTTTGTTTATATATAATTTCCAGGGTTTTACCGTTTAAAACACAGCTATAAATTTTACAAATAGATGTATCATTAATATACTTAATTAGTCCATGACTTTGTAGCTTCGCTTTTTGATAAAATGTGTGCGGTTTGTTAAAGTATATGATTCTTACATAACATAAACAAATCGGAATGCTATAAGTATTTTAAAGTTGGGATAGTCTTAAAGATATACTTTTAATACCCTTGGTTTTATTTTACAATTGTTAGGAAAACTTATAGCTAAATTAACATTGTAAAAGAAAAATCAGGCTAGATTGAGGGCCATTTAGAAGTTTTAAAAAATAAAAAATAAATTATTCAGGAAAGAAGTTACAATCAGTTAATAAATAATATTTCAAAACTATGCAAACCATCACCATGATTAAAAAAAAAACAACAAAAAAACCCCATTCGTCATAACATCTAAATTTCAAGGCACTTTTCTGAATATCTCTAGTAATATCAAGATCCTTGGTATCAACATATCTAGCGATGTGCAAGTTTAATCACATTTGGAAAGCAAAGCCAAATTGCCAGCTAAAAATCCAGGTATCCTCAAGCGGTCAAAGCAGTACTTCACCCCGAAGCAACGACTTGTGATCTATAAAGCGAAAGTACGTCCACATATGAAGTACTGCTCACACATCCGGGCTGATGCTCCTGCCTTCCAGCTTTCTCCTTTTGACCCCGTGCAAAAGCGAGCTATCCATATTGTTGACTATTCTAAATTAACATGGGGTTTAGAGTCATTAGAATCTCACAGACACATTGCTTGTCTATGTGTGCTCTACCGCATGCACAATGTATAGTGTTCTGAGGAACTCTTTAATATGGTGCCCCCTTCGCCGTTTCAAACTCACACTTCCTGCCGCTGGATAGCTGCTCTCCCGCACACCTTAAAACTTATCCAAATGACGACAACCGTGAGGTTCTCTAGAACATTCATTATACGTACACTATAGTTGTGGAATGGGTTACCCAGCACGGTTTTCCTTCAGGGCTATGACAACGGGCTCCTCGTGAAGGAACTGAAACGCTTTCTTCGAGTTCGACAACACAACAGTGATGCCCTTGATGTTGATATATAACAAAGTCGGTTTGGTTACATCATAGCAGAAAAGACTATGAAAATATCGAAAAATTCATATATAAAAAAACATATGTATATATAATACATTATTTAACTTGGAAAAACTTTTAGTAGTCGTTTTATAACGTTAATAAAATCATAATTTAAGTTTAGGTAAAAATTTACATGACATTCATGAACTGTTAAGCGGTACGAAGTTCGCCGGGTCAGCTAGTCTAACATAATAATGAAGATCGAATGTTCAGTACCATTAGCAATTGAATTAATATAACTTCAATAAGTATTGGTTAACTATTCCACCAACTGTCACGGACGATCTTAAATCAAACCAACCGTGAATAAAAATAGGTAACCAACATATTTTATAACATGTTATCACTAAAATACCGGCGAATTATTAACGATATGAAATTTCTATACGATCTTATTAACTCACTTATAGATAGTCCGGAAGTTTTAAGCAAATAAAATTTTAGATTACCTAGAAAAAACATTAGAAGCTCTACTTTGTTTGCAATTGCTACCGTAAAGCATACTTATGCTCAAAATTCCATTATTTATAGATGCACAACAGGGTACAATAGATACTTCAATGATATTGATATTTTCCACCTAAGTCGAAATCAGTTTCTAAAGTCGGTTCGCACAAAGTTAGACTTAGGTGTCATGCAGGAAAAATAAAAACAATCAGATATAAACTATAACACACACACACACACACACCTACGCACGCACACACACAACATACATGCGCCCACGTGCACGCGTTACGTTAATTATTGCACAATATTACAAACAACTTCATACACTTAATTTATCGTTTATGCGAAATGTAAAACGCATTACTTCATAATTGGCACTCTGTAATTATATTCATATGTTTTTAAAATACCATGATTGTGCTGTGAAGTTCTTATAATAATAAAATAAAATAAAACATGAATACAAGCGTATTAATATCTGGACAAGATAGCTCAGTAATATAAGACATAAGTCTGTTGATATTCTGACCTTAGATAGTGGAGTACAATGAACTTAAGGTTTGCATAAAAATATAAATATATGAAATAAAAGGTTTCTATGTTATTTAGGTTATTTGAGCATTCCCATCTGTCTAAAGCACTTCTCATAATCAAAACCACCGTCTCATATATTCTTACTAATTTAACAATTTTCTATCAAATTACATTCCCGATATCCAAATCGTAACTAATATTACAAATGCGAAACTGAGTTTGTTTGTTACGCTTTCGCAACTTAACTGCTCGACCAATCATTATGAAATTTTGCATACACGTTGTCAGGTATACAGAAAAGGATATAAGGTACTTTCGTTCAAAAAATAAGTAAGTTCTACTTATATTCACGTGAACGAAGTCGCTTGCTAAAGCTAATGGCATATAGTTTAATAATAGGACATCGATAAAAACTGAAATATTAGTTTTTAGAGTGTCATTTTTCATCATTTTCCTACTTTGTGGCCTTTAATTTTATATAACTCATAATAGGAAATTCTGCCCAAAATTTCATGCCTCAAGACAAAGAGTTTAAGCTGTACGTTTACTTTCAATCAATTTTAAAAATAGAATTAAAAAGATGCAATGATAACAACATGACTGAATAACAAAAAAGGACAAAAACAAAGAAACCTTGAAATACTTACTGTTGTGAAATAAGAGATGAGAGCCACGAGAAATATTATAATAAATAAATATTTAATATGTGTATAATAGCGGAAGTGGATAATATTCTGAATTTGAATAATAATAAATATTAATATATTTAATTAATATTAAAATAGAATAAATGAATAGTGCAATTATAATCCTTTCGTTCTGGCATATAACCAAACAATACTGTTATAAAGAAACGGCACGAAAAGTTATCGTATATCGCGAACGGTTTTTGTATCCCCTTCTATCCAGGTGTTTAAATTTATTTCAATATAAAACTTATTATATGTATTATCAAATAACACATATTTTGTTGAAGTCTATATATAATGTCTTAATAAAATATACTTTTCTACATGTACAGAGAAATTAAAATCCACTTTAAACATTCCGCTAAATTTTCTACCTTTAATGCAACTTTCCATCATTGCATGACATAATTGTCCAAGATGAAAAAGTTTTCATCTAAGAAAAGACCTCTTATTCGCAGACAATTAATCAAAACGCTTAATTATATGGAAATTTGGAAAATGAAACTAATTATCTCAAAAAATAAAAATAAGCCCACGTTACCCGTAGAAAATAAAATCTTAAAAAAAATATCTGACCTTAAACTGTAAATCTATATTCGCAGTTGGTTATATTCATCTCAATATAATCATTTGGTAATCATTAAGGAATCCAATGCAAGAATATTTAAACAATCATAAGGTAAAAAAATTACCTCGAGAATCTCGGTAATCATATTAATCTAAAAAATATTGTTTTGATCAAATGTGATGCATTTTATTATTGCGAACTCTTGGTACGACTCACAGAATAAACATATTTTATATTCAACAATATTATTACAGGTATAACGTTACATGAAAATTTTACACCTGAATCACGTTAATCGTCGCGCGAACTGCAACATTATTATTAAAAATGTTGTATTTTTAAATAATGCTTATATGTCTTTATGTCTTTCATGAGCTATTTGTTCACAATATTTCTTTCTTAACCCCTGGACTGTCCAATAACATTAACTTTCAAGTTCAATACCGAGTTTTTGGCGGGATCTTAGTCTGTCATGTAGTGGTTTTTATATTTTATTCATAATCTTGTGTTATTAGACTCTATATTTTGTAATATTGGTGGTGTTTTACGTAATATAGTTCGGTTATTATGCACAAGTGAAGTGGATGGGAAATAATACCACGGAGCATGCATTCTGAGATGCCGCCAAAACTCCATGGAAAGTTCTAACAAGGAAACCACCATCTTGTTAGAATATTATACTTATCACAAGACACTTACTTGGCAAAATCTTGTTACTTGACACTGGCTAGTGCACAAACCGTGACGGAGCCAAAAAATAAAGAAGAAGAAGTTCAATACCATCGAATGTAGACCCCACGAGGCACAGGTCTACAGACTGTTGGCAGCGTAAACTAAAAACAAAAATTGTAATTCAAAAACGCACTTTTAAATTATTATTTTTTTCAATTGTACGAACTTTTTTTACTATACTATGAAATTTAAGATGTCGTGAAATTAAAATCATAATCCGCCATTTTGAAATCCGGGTCTTAAAAAATCAGCCGAGGGGTTAACGATAAAAGTGAGTACATCGGATGACTTAAGCACATGAGGTTATGAAATTTGATAAAGATTAAAGTGTTGCATATTGTGTTAAAGATTTTTAATTTTTAATGGTAACGTAAAAGCTGCCATTGGTAATCCTAACTAATATTATATTATAAATGCTAATTTTTAATGTATTAATTTTAATAATTATGTTAATTTTTATTTATTTGTTTGTTCGTTACGCTTTCACGCCATAACCACTTAACCGAACATCGTAAACTTTTGCATATACATTGTCATGTCAGAAAGCGATATCAGCCCCATAGTACCCTTAACTTAATTCACTAAACTAAACTATAACTAATACAATAATACAAATGATAATGAACAAAAGTGTGACTAATGACGACTCAACAATTTAAAAAGACTTAATGCTTCAATACTGTTCGGTTTAGATAGTACCCCGTGAAACATTCCGATATCTTGCTTATTTAAATTAAGAGCCGTCATCAGCAACTGCCTATCCGTTTGGAACCGAATACATTCCGTTAATATATGATGTATATCCTCTGTTATCCCACAAACTTCACAATTTGGTGTAAGAGTTTTGTTTTGTTGTAAAACCTAAGGCGTGTAAATAGCCCAGGCGCGGTTTGAACAATTGGTTTTTGAATATGTTGTTCGTAAGGGCTGAGGCGCATAAACACTTATTAAAGTAAATAAATTAGCGGAACTATAAAGTACTCACCGAAGGCCGAAGACAGCTATTCCTGTTGCGTCGGTGAGGGCGGGTTTGAGTAATTTCAGGTGCGGTGCGGTGATACTTTAATAAGTCTCTATGCACGTTGTATTCCAACCACGAACGACAACACACTGACTGTGACTATATTAGTCTTTTTCACCAATAATACGTGAAAAAAACTGCAGCGACCTTTCGCTGCAGCAAGCGGCACTTAACATTCCGCATCCCTTACTAGCGTGGGAGCTCAATAGCTGAAACCTTCCAAGGTGCTACTAAGTCCCAGCTAACCACTTACTCTAATAATGTTTTTGCGCCGAACCATCCTGCCTGCCTTGAAAGTTCTTAGGACTTTCAACAGAAAGAGAGAGAGAGATCGGGCACAGGAGAAGTTCCAAATGCGGGTAATAAAATTACATAGAGCGAATGTCATTAATACACTTAACTAATAATAATATCTAATAAGTCTAGGTTTAAACACGAGCGGTTGATGACAAGCGATTACTTAAACTTATTCTAGCGGTACGGGATATAATTCAACAACTGGTCGCTTAATAAGACCAGATTTCGTTTTTACTAGGGCGACACGTATTATTTTATCGGCACCTGGATAAACTTCTTGTATAATGCCTAATGGCCAGCGGAGCGGGGGAATATCGTCTTGGTGAATGAGAACTACGGTACCAACATTCACAGGATTATCCGCTGTACACCACTTTTGTCTCACTTGTAATGTATGTAAATATTCTAACCTCCATTTTTTCCAATAAGAATGTACTAAATCGTCTAACAACTTTTTGCGATTCGTTAAGCGTACTTGGTTGGTAGACAATTCAGATGCAGGTAAAAATTGCAATGGAGTTGACATCAAAAAATGTGCTGGTGTAAGAATTTCAGGATTCGGGTTTGAAGATAAAAGACACAGAGGTCTTGAGTTCATAAGACATTCGATTTGATTTAATACTGTTAGCATTTCTTCGTAAGTAAGAATTTGTGCACCTATAACTCTATTTAAATGCGTTTTAATGCTTTTAATATTGGACTCCCATAATCCTCCAAAATGTGGAGCACGAGGTGGAATCATTTTCTATATAATTTTATATTGAACTAATTCGTCATTCCAAGCGGATGTGAAGTCCTTTGAAGCTAAAAACTGATATAATTCATTCAGTTTAGCCTTTGCTCCTACAAAATTAGTGCCGTTGTCCGAATATATATAAGAAACGGGACCGCAACAAGACATAAAGTGTTTTAAAGCGACTAGAAAGGAATTTGAAGTTAGATCTAAAAACTACGCGTAATTTATTGGTAGCTTTGTCTGAGCGGATAACGGCATGATGCGGTATGTAGTAACTATCAACGGTTTCATTAGCGGTAGTGTTAATTTCTGTTAAATACCCTTTATTGATATAATCATCAATATCTTTCTAGTCTTCGCGAAGTGAAGGTAGTCGATTGAACTTGCGTTTGAGCGCTAAATAGCGGCGGTGAGCAACGACATGAGAACTACCGATGTTTGTGAGTGATTTAGAAAAAGGTAACTCTACCATATAGTGATCATCATTATTGCGGATCGTCGAAGCAATATATTTATTTTCACATTCGACTTCCTCAGGTCTAAGATAGCGTTTGTTGGGTATTTCCTCTAGTTCCTAGAATTTATGTAGGCACGACTCAATGTCTTTATATGCCAGGGAAGAGAATGATTTATTTAATATGTAAGCGGGTTGATTATTTGTTCTATTATCAGCAAGCGGTTGTATATAACTTATACTAGATAGTCATAAAATCACGTTATTATTTAATTCGAATGAGTTGTAGTAACTACGTTTAATGTTCGTACTATTTTCACAGGGAAAATAATCATTTCTGGTAGGTGAAGTGCAGTCATAACGTACGTCACCTAATAAAATAACTCCTAAAGTACTTTCAACGGCAATAGGACCGTGTGAACCGATATCTATTCTGTTGCCTAAATATATATATGGAAATAATTGAACACCCAATACCAGGTCAATTTCGCCTGGTATGTTCCAGTTCAAATCAGCGAGAGGTAAATTACGTATACGATCAATATTACTTGAATTTATAAAATTAGTAGGCAATTTATCTGTTATAGAATCAACAACCAAAGCGTGAATGTGATATTTGTTATTTGAAACACGAGACTCTACATCTAAATAAACGTATCCATGCACTGGTCGCGACGTTAAACCAACTCCTTTAATATAGGAATTGCATAATGGAATAACTGGAATGTTAAGTAATTTACAACAACTCGCGGTTATTAAATTATTTTGCGAACCATTATCAATCAAACATCGAACTACTTTACGTTCCCCATCCTTGTAATGTACATATACTTGAGCGGTTGGTAATAGAATATTGTTATTCAATTCTACTTCGGCATTATGCGATAACGTGGTACGGGAGTCATCTAGACGCGTGGTAGGGGATACGGAGATGCGATGCTCTGAGTCCGTTAGCGCTTGCACACGCGCGGTTTTATTACTACTAGTGGTTGCTTGAGCCCGCGGTGAAATTATACGCGGAGAGGTAGGTACGTGCGCAGATATTTTCTTATTAGCAAAAGAAATATTTTTTATTTGTTGTCCGAACGGTGTTTTGCTAAAACACAGTAATGTATGATGGCTTTTATTGCAATATTTACATTTAAAGCTCGAATTACATGCTGTAACAGAATGTGACAGGCTTAAACAGTTTACACAACCATTATGTGATTTAATATATTCGAATCTTGCTTGCGGGGAATTAATATTTTGAAACTGTTCATAGTTATACAATTGCAAGTGGCTTTTTTGTTTACATAAAAAACATTTTAAACAGGGTGACGTATGGGACGTAGCGGGCGGAGTAGTTTTTTTGTTGTTATTATTAAGTGTCCGTCGGGTTGGTTCGTAACCGTAATGTGAAGTGTTTGAAACGAATGATTTATAATTATTAGAATGCGTTTGCTGCATATTTCGTGACCCTGATGTAACGGGCAACTTATATGAATTATTATTTGATCTTTCTAAAATCTTTACCTGATCTTGGATGAATTTTATTAATTTTTGCGTAGACGAAATCTTTTCGTCTCTAACAGACATTTCAAAAGATTGTACAGTTTGACTGTCTAGTTTGCGGAGGGCACAATGCAACAGTATAAAATCCGTCAAATCCGTAATATTTAAAGATTTCAATGCAGCAACCGATGAAGCACACTTTTCTATAAAGGAATCAAGGTTAGCGGCACTGTGGGCACAATTTTTCATATCAAGAATATTACTTAAATAATGTGTTCCCAAGGCGCGTGTATCTTGATATTTGTTAACAAGTGTATCCCATATTATTTTATAGGTATCACCATTTGGTATTATACCGGCGGTTAATTTAAGTGCATTATGTGTTAGTGTGCCCATAAGGTATTGCACCCTTTGTGAATCAGTAAGCGACTCATTGTTGTGTATGTTGGTCTTGAAGGATTCATAAAAAACAGGCCATTTCTCCATGGTACCGTCGAAAGTTTGCAACGGTATTGGTGCAAGACTAACTTGGCGGGTATTAGCAATTTGAACCTGTCGCCCTAGCGATCCTAAAGATTTGTCGATTTTATTTCTTACGCGTTTGACCTGGGAATATAAGTTGTCGAACGCGTCCAGACATTTATAATCAGGCTGGCTATCCGGGTTCTGAGTTAGCGTAATATCATTTATGTTATCTACTATTAATTCATATTCGCGGCGAATGTCATCAACCAACTCGGATTCCGACATAAAGGATTCATTATTTTTAGAATCCAAATTCGAGATATTTTTGGATTTTTCATTTAAAGCGTTAATCTTATCAAATAATCTCTCTTTCTTAGTAATTAATTTTTTTAGAGTTTTGTCCATAATGGAGCACAATAAAAATATATGAAATTAAAATGTAACTAATCAAAGTTGAGAAGTAACTAAATACTATTAATTAATTAATTTAAATTAAGTATATGCGGAATAAAAAATGCAAGAATTTACTGGAAATCCTGCTCGAAAGGACCAAAATGTTTTGTTGTAAAACCTAAGGCGTGTAAATAGCCCAGGCGCGGTTTGAACAATTGGTTTTTGAATATGTTGTTCGTAAGGGCTGAGGCGCATAAACACTTATTAAAGTAAATAAATTAGCGGAACTATAAAGTACTCACCGAAGGCCGAAGACAGCTATTCCTGTTGCGTCGGTGAGGGCGGGTTTGAGTAATTTCAGGTGCGGTGCGGTGATACTTTAATAAGTCTCTATGCACGTTGTATTCCAACCACGAACGACAACACACTGACTGTGACTATATTAGTCTTTTTCACCAATAATACGTGAAAAAAACTGCAGCGACCTTTCGCTGCAGCAAGCGGCACTTAACATTCCGCATCCCTTACTAGCGTGGGAGCTCAATAGCTGAAACCTTCCCAGGTGCTACTAAGTCCCAGCTAACCACTTACTCTAATAATGTTTTTGCGCCGAACCAAGTTTTTTTTATTAAATATTTGTATTTATTGAGAGGAATGTGTCCGGATCTAACTCTAAAGGCGTTCACAATATCCTCTCTAGAATAGTCATTAAACTATTCATTTATTTTACGTTATTTATAAACCACATTAGAATATATCAAATCTATGTTAACTTAAGCGAAACTAGGAACAGAAGCTAGAGACCGCATCAAACTTTTTGGCCTCTCTGAATATAGGCTTTAAGTTCGGTCTTGCACATAGTACAGTCAAAAGATTAATACAAGGTCAAAATATTATTATAAGAATTTAAAATTAGTATTTATTAATCCTTAAGTTATCTCGATATTACACGTACAACATAATATCTTTTAAATAATTATGTTTCAAGTAAATATTTGCCTATTATATTATATGGGGTGGTTACGTACAACCATCATGATGTTCTTCTTCTTTATTTTTTTGGCTCCGTCACGATTTGTGCACTAGCCAGCGTCAAGTAACAAGATTTTGCCAAGTGTCTTGTGATAATTATAATGTTCTAACAAGATGGTGGTTTCCTTGTTAGAACTTTCCATGGAGTTTTGGTGGCATCTCAGAATGCATGCTCCGTGGTATTATTTCCCATCCACTTCACTTGTGCATAATAACCGAACTATATTACGTAAAACACCACCAATATTACAAAATATAGAGTCAATAACACAAGATTATGAATAAAATATAAAAACCACTACATGATAAATTAAGATCCCGCCAAAAACTCTCAACCATCATGATGTTAATTTCAGAAGATTTTTTGTATGACATGAAAACAGCCCCGGTTTTGACAGCTAATTTACGAAAACCTATTTATTTACATAGAGCCGATATATTCATACATACGAGATATACGTACATTTAGACTACATGCAGAGATTTAGAGTACAAAAGGCCAGACAATAAAATTAAATGATTACCGAATTAATCAAATAAAAGTAAAAACCAGAAATGGACAATAGTAGCTTATATCTATAGGGTATAATATCCTGTAGCATATATCGTGTAGTTATTATGTGTGCCGCTACAATAGTGTCATTGTAAATGAAATATATTCGTGATAAATCGGTAATGTCCTTGGAAACATATTGTAATAAATAATGATAACCAAAGAATACATTTACGATGCTATGATTATATTGAAAAAGGAATTAATATTATTTAATTTCGTTTTATTATTATCAATTATTGCTATAAAATTGTTATTATGATATTTTTTTTAATATACTTTATAGGTTAGCGTTAGACCACAATCTCATCTGATATTAAATGATGATCTGGTTTAAGATGGTAGTCACGCTAAAGCTAGAGGGGAGACTGGCACTCAAGTGCAGCTGCCGGAACATACCAACAGGTCCTTGGCGACAGATTTACAACTTCAGGGTGGTAGCTAGCCAGACGGGCTTAGAAAAAGCCCTACCACCATGTTATGGTTTCAACACGATGTCTCCCTTCACCGAAAGCTCCAACTCATTTGCTAAGATTCGCACCTACGTCTTTCGACGCTGTCCGTGTCCGTACACACTACCAACTGAGCCACCATCGCTTCAATACTCTCAATACTCAACTGAGTAGTTATAATATTTGCATTTATAATATTGGTAACGATACTTTATTTTATTTCAAACTCATAGGAAAACTTACCGCTAAAGAAAAAAATAAATTAAGTATTTGGACATGAATGCAGGTCATTTATAAGTTTCCGCGGGTAGCTATAACAAAACATAGAGTACACACTACCAACTAAGCCATTATCGCTTAAGTCGCTGATATCAAATTTTCTAAAAAAAGCATTGGCAAATAATATTTGTTTTATATAAAACTCGTTTTAGAATAATAATTAAACATTAATTATATTGCGCTGTTCAGTGATAATTTGATTTACTTTATTCTGTTTATAATTAATGTAACCAAATCAGATTGAAATATATTCACAACGATGGAATATTTACCGTTAGCCATTACTCATAGCTGTCATATACCATATCAGGTATAGCGCCTGATTTTTTGTAATTACCATCAGGTATAGTACCGCATTTCTATGTACCTTTAATTAGGTAATAGTGCCCGATTTTTCTTTAATCACCATAAAATATATTGCTGGATATTTCTTTGTTAATTATCGGGTATAACGCCGGATTTCTCCGTAATTATCACCAGGTTTATTTCTTACTGATTACCACAAGGTATAAAGTGCTGGATATTTCTTTGTTTACCATCGAGTATAGTACCAGATTTCTCCGTAATTATCACCAGGTGGTTTCAATAAAAAAAAACTTTAGAATATCTCCTGGGGGAGCCCTAATAAATATTATTTTTGTAAACGACACATTCTCTTTTACAAAACTTTCAAATTACGAGACCACAAGTAATTAAAATTCTGATGATGACAATTTCCGACCGATTTCGGCCATGGTGACCACTTTGATCCCTAGTCTAAGAGATGACGCTGGTGCACGCGAATATGGCTTATGTAGCCTATCTTCGCAGCAAAACTCCGTGCACACTGAGGGCACGTGAGTACGCCGTTGTCATAATGATATGTTATGGCAGCAGGTGGGCGAGCCTTTAACTGGTTGCGTTTGGTATCAAGATCAGCTTTACGCTGAGTCTCGTACTCGCGTACTTGGCTGTTCACCATCCTGCGCCATTCTGACCGCTGTGCTGCCAAAAGTTCCCAGTGAGAGGGCTCTATGTTGCATTTCTTCATGTGTAGCTTTTGGACATCCTTGTACCGGAGGAGGGGACCGCCATGATTATTATGAATTCAAATTCTATACCAATATAGTGTCTGTTATAAAATAGTATATCGTTCTGGCTATACCTTTATACAGATTCGAGAACTTGGGAAAACATATTGAGAGTAAAAGTGTGTATGTCTAGAAACACGCCATATTAATAAATTCGTTATAATTTACATTTTAACAAATATCTCGTTCTTAAGATGAAATATGTAACTATTTATTTTCGCTAATGAATTACCATTCATGAATCATACGTGAAGATCTGTTTCCAACTGAGACTAAATTAAAGTTGTTTCGTGATGTAATGAAATTAGGAAACTTAAGAGTTTCATAAATTTCACGAGTTCAGTAGACAATTAACAAATTATTAAGCAAGAAACTCTGCACAAACATCTTTTACACGCGCGTATGGGGATAAAGTTTATGAATTAATTTGCCAAATAACATCGAAGCACGCCGATTGAACTTAACTTCAAACTTTGCTTGTTAAAAAATGCTAATTGATAGGAAACGATTAAAAATTTGTATCTCATCTGTGCCAAAAATAAAATCTATAAATATCATACAATAATGTCGTTTTTCATAAAAATATCTCCTGGAAGGTTTACAGGTACAGGACGTGTCAAACTTTTTGACCGCTCTGAATATAATTGCGCGGAATACAAATTATACTATACGAAAAACGTCGAGACAACTAAAGGTTAAATAAACCTTAATTTTAGATTCCTATAATAACAATCGTAGAAGGCTAACCAGGTCTACGCTCCAACATCACACACACGCCCAGACGACGAGGTGAAGGAGATGTATTAAAATGAAACTGCACAAGGTATATTTTTATAATATTGTATTGATTCATAATCACACATACACAATTTGCACTTTCTAAAACAATTATAATACTGTCACAACATATCAAGCGCTAAAAAACAACCACACTCACAGAAACCCCACGTCGAGAGCGGGTGGAAGTTGTTCTGTCAAAAAACACTAAACTAAAAAACAGCTTCTCAATACTAACCCTGTCCTTTCCGTTCACATTCGATGTCATTACAGTATGAAGATATCGCAAAAGCCCATACACTATTCCGAAACACTCTATAACGTCGTAATGGGGAAGTTCAATGCGAAACTGTGCAAACGCAACGATGATGAGCTGAGAGTGCGCAATTTGAAGTTGGACAATGGATCTCCAGTAGGCAGATGCTGGCAGTCTTCATGAAGAAGAAAGACCTCTTTATAATGAATACCTTTTTCAAGAAATACCCAAACAGAAAGTGGTCTTGGATTCAGTTGGGACCTGGGTAATGCTGTAGAATCTTCAGGGGTATCAAATCGACCATCGGTACATCGAGGTGTTAAGGTGTTTGTACGAAAACCCCACCATGGTCTAGGTTGCGCTCTAGATCATCACTCGGGAAGCGTACCGAAGCTACGACGTGCGACCTCCTCAATACCTCAATACCTGAAGACGAAAGTCTTCAACCAATGCGTGTTACCAGTGTTGACCTACCACACTGAGACGTGACCGTTAACTGTAGACGTCATAAGAAAGTTCAAAGTCGCGCAGCGAGCGATGAAAATAAGTATGTTTGATCGAATCAGAAATTAGGAGATCCATAAAAAAACTAATGGTACCGACATAACTCGCGGAATAGCAGAGCTGAAAGGGAAATGGGCAGGGCACATAGTTCGAAGGACTTATGACAGCCTGGGACGCCACCCCCCCGCCCCCGCCTATAGGGTGAGATGATGATGTTAATACATAACTTTCTTTTGTATTATAAACTATATGACGCTATATGTTACTATATTACACGCAAGCTCTAGGTGGTAGAGCTACGCTGAAGTGATTACTGGTTTCAGCATGAATGGGTCGGTTCGCCCGGGGTAGTACCACCCTCTCACAGAAAACCGACGTGAAGTAACAGTGGTTGCACTGTTGCGTTTCATTCGGCCAGTGAGAGCGCCGGAGGCCCACATATTTAAAAGGCCGGCAACGCACTTGCGACTCCCCTGGTGTTGCTAGTGTCTATGGACAACCATAATCACTTACCATCAGGTGACCCACCTGTTCGTTTGCCCTTATAATATAAAAAAAAAAACGAACTTACGAATATATTCAGAGAGACCAAAAAGATTAACGAGAGCTGTATACTGTAAATATGTACAGTAAATATAAATAGATGTATTCTAATGAAGTTGTAAGGAGTTTTCAGATGCTTACATTGGTAACACTGACTAAACGGTATAAGATACATCAGAGTAATGTACTACGGAATTGTGTGTCGTATAAATGGGTACAGAAAAGATCCGATATGTTTATCTCCGGTATATGATAACTCGAATTAATATTTTTTACATATTACTAAAAAAAGTGCTGGTTATGTGTTGAACTGTTTTGACAAATTTATACTTTATTTACGCTAAGCGTTTGATATAAATCAAAACTGTCATTTACAATATTACAGTATCAGTATCAGCACTCAATCTCTTAGAAACGGGCTTAGTTTTAAAATTTGACCAATTTCATAAGCAATTGTATAAATAGATTCATGAAATTGCACCAACTTTACAAACCATATTTAAACATATTAATATAGTACGAATATGATTTGTAACTCTAAAATACTTACACTAATCAAGAAGTATAAATGAAATTTCAGTATATATTCTTTGTCCGGGGTAAACTCCGAAACGGTATGACCGATTTTGATCAGACATTTTCTGGTAAATAGAACTAGAAGAATTAGAATATTATCTATGTCACATATCATCATAATTAGCTTAGCAAGAATGATAAAATTAAGTAGAGGTAACTTGAAATAAATAAAAGGGTTATTAAGTATAAATGACAGAAATACGATTCAAACATTAAAAAGAAAACAGCTCCTAAATAAACAGATAAATCACGCACCACGTTCCATGGAAAAACAAAACCATTCTCTCGTAACGAAACCAGTAATAATTAATAATAAATACAGGTGTAATTTATTTCCATCTAAAAATAACAAATATGAATAATATTCTTTAAAAAATAAAACGTGCGAACTAATTTAATTATAATAACGTTTGTTACGTAAATAAAAGACGGACCTATGAATATTCTATCGTATAGACTTAGTAAGTAACGACGCAGGCCGATGGACATTAATTCATTGATTAAATTGATAATAAAGTGAAATTCAATTTTTAGAACGGATTCATGAGGTCGCATTACCTACAGCAGGAAATGGAACGTCGCCGATTTATTTAAACCACTTCGAATTGTTCCAAACCATTAGTTTTTCAATACAGAGATGGCTATAAATTGATAACGGGAATACAAGGTTTTTATTATTAACGCTCATCAAATAAAGGGATGTATCTTTTATCCCATAAAATATATCTGAATATGTTGATGGATCAATTAATGGATATCATTTAACTAACTGATACTCAACCGCTTCGATGTGCGTTAAATAAACTTTTAACAAGAAAAAAAATGGAAAAGAGTCAATGGAATCTAAAAAATAAATAATCTAGAACCATCTACAAAAGAAATCCACCTCGAATGGTCGTAACCTTATGCTGTCACGTTCAATAGTTTTGATGTAATATATAAATTGTATTTATAATTATGTAACGTCTATAGAGTTTGTGTTTATAAAGTACAAAGTACTTTCAAATTGCCGAAAATAATATTCATTTATATTCAACAAACACTTCCAGGAAAGTATCAATACTCGTTCGTTATATAGCTGAGACTCAAAGCATAGTTTCAATGTATTAAGAGAGGTTGTGAAAACAGTTAAAATAGATGGGATAAGTGTGTTTACTTAGTATGTGAAGGGAAAATCGACACCCGCTCTCGCTATTTACTAGCGATGGTACGATAAACATTTTCTCTTTCAATACCATCAAAGAAACTGGCCGCCTATTCAAGGTTCCGCTCGAACAAAATGTAACCCATACGGTATACGGAGTGATCGCAACGATGTTTCTGACTCGACTAACAAAAACAGCCTCGAAATCCCCATTTTCGGTATTGTATCCACATAATTTCGACGCTCGCGTTACTTTCATCTTTTCCATTTGTAGGTCACGGAGTGAAACATTATCCGAGCCCTCTCGAGTCCTGATGAAGCCTATCAAATCATTTGTCGGCATGGCGACGAGAAACTTCAGCTATTATTCCGCTCGGTTTACTAAAACAAAAGTGCTCTTAATTCTTGATCTGGGATTTCATGTCTCCGTTACTTTCCACGGTTCGTTTGGTTGACCGAAATCGCAACGGAACAATGCTCGTTCCTAGGCCGAAATTAAATTTAACAAGCAACAACTGTCCTTAAATATTGCGATTCATTATTCCCTTAACTTTTTATAACATAAAATATAAATAGAATTATTTTTCACAAGGTATATTACTATTCCAGATACTTTATTTACTATTCTATACAATAAAACTAAAAGTTCGTTACTAGCTGATAACCTAGTGGTGAAGGTCTAGTGATTTAGTTTGCAAGTTCGAACCCTGTCATGTACCAAGGTTTTTTGTGGAATTCCCGCAAATTTACTCATTTACGTTGGTAACAATATACGCTGACGGTGATGGTAAACATCGGGAGGAAACCAGAACCTGAGAAATGTACTTGTAATGCCACCTTACAGGAGAAAAATATAGAACAGTGGATTTCTCAGAGTTTGAAATCACCTATACGTAGTGGTGATTATGTCCATACCTTGCTTCGGGAGGAGGCCTATAACCCTGCAGTAGGTTCCTATAAGCTGATAATGATGATGATACCGTCGACTTTAACTACAAAATTAACTATCTCAACGATACATTTTAAATATAGAGAAAAAAAAACTACACCACTTGCCTCATTTCTGTTCGGTAAGAAAATACACACGACTGCACGTGCTTGTAAAAATTGTAGATTCATAACACTATCATAACTTTACATTATTAAACGAAGATGTCGTGATAATTCTTTTAGTGTCTAAAGTGCCTAAGAAGGTAGTACTAAAAAATACCAACCAAAATCTAACCAAAATCTATCCATTATTGTTCTGTGTGATACGCGCACAACAGCAGACCTCTATCATTTTACTTATATATAATAGATCAACAACTAAACAATATTATTTTATAGACATTCTACATTTCTTAACAAAAAAAAAACTAAGTAAATGACTTGTTGAATTCATTTAAAAATAAATATAACACAGTCCTTATATCGTATAAACACATGATGAATTAATTCTTGACTATTTTTTTTCAAACAAAAAAAAACACGAGTAAAGAGACTTTTACTTAAATTGGTATGTAAAAAATCGTTGCAGTTTAGCCTGAGCGTCGGAAGGCGGCGGAAGCTTTTGCGCTCGTAAATCCAAACGAATGTAGCTCTTCCGCCCTCGCGCCTAACCCTGATTAAATTCTCCAATATTAGCGCATTCACGGCAACGAGTAACCTATTCAAGCATTTACTTTGATTCCTCAAACGTTTCACCTAACTGCTAAACTAAATTAATAAATGTATCAGTAAAATTATTAGAAAAACATGTTATTCTATTTCATAATTCTATATAAAATATATTCTCCTCTCCACATAACCCATACAATGGTTTTACTGCAAAATTATACGTATATTTAACAATTATAAAACGGTGAGCAAGTTAAATATTGTAATCGAATTTATCGGTAATATTAATAATGAATCAATAATATGAACAATTTATGGAAAAATATATACACCTGCTTTACAAGTTAAATAAGAAATTTATTTTTATTTCAATTAACATTTTTGGCAATCTGTTTAAATATTATATATAACGCGTTGTTTCAATTATTGCTACAGAAATAACTGTAGTCAACAAATAATTTACTTTGTAATAATACTACGTCGTTTTTGGAATAACAGCAAACAATTGGAATGAACGTTACGTCTATTTTGTCGTAATTAGTAGGTAACCGGGTATATTTGCGAATCACCCGTTGTCAGCCTGCAAACTACAGGGAACCGTTGACAATATGTTTTTGTTTTTAATGTTACAAAATTCACTTCTCTGATTACTATAGTTATTGTAATTTATAATAGGAAAAGTTTCGATTCTATGAATCTTAATAAGTTTTTCCTTGATATATATATAGCAAAAGAAAAGGAACAATATATAAATTTTTCTATTTATTTCGTACTTTAATGTTATATATCAGTATAATTTAACCATTTTCTTGGCAACAGATTTCCAAATTGAGAATAGTGGCCGATCATGCAAACTTAGAAGAAGCTCTACCTGTGATGGCATATGCATGTATCTATGATTTAACCTTATATATTATCCATTCTACTCTAAACGGAATGCATCTAAAATAAATAGAGTATAGATGTGTCAGCAATGTACGTTACTCATTATAAACGGTCTAACAGCGGAGGCAATCCGTAAGAGAGTATTTTAAGAAGACTAAAATTATGACAGTTATAAGTATGTACATTTATTTAACATTAACATTATTAATTCTAATACTCGATAAAAAGAGAACGTGCGTGTCACAAAAATGAGACTAAACTAAAAAAAAACATATAAACAGGGCCATCGCTGTAAAAACTGATTTGTACAATAGACTACCGAATTACATTTATTATGTAATATATTTAAATAACAGCTAAAGATGTTTATCGAAAATAGTCCATATTACAGTTTGAAAGAGTTTATGACTTTAAGAATGACAATTAAATAAATTGGCTGCACTGTTGACCTGGCAAGGCATCTACTGTTTCACCGGACTACTAGGGGGAGCGCATAAGGCACTCACGCGATTTTATATAGGCAACCAGCACAAGGGCGCACGGTGCGCCTCGGCTTGGACTGTCACCGAATATCCCGAGTCTAACTAAGCTAAACTAAGCTATTATTTCATAGATATATAAATTCGTGAAACATACACGTGTACCAAGCATGTATATTTCATGAACTTAATAAAATGATATGTAAAAAAGAGTTCAATATACTTATTACTTATTGTTTGTTACTCTTACTCGATACATGACTTAAGTACAATACATCACTACATAGTATAAAACAAAGTCGCTTTCTCTGTCCCTATATCCCTATCTATGCTTAAATCTTTCAAACTACGCAACGGATTTTGATGCGTTTTTTTTTAACAGATAGAGTGATTGAAGAGGAATGTTTATATGTATAATAACATAAATTAAATAGTAGAGAAATACTGTTATTTTTGAGGTTAATTCGAATTTAACGCGTGCGGGCCACGGGCAGTAATGAATAAATCAAAACTACTGGATCGATTTTAATCCTTTTTTTCAGTGAATGACATAGGCTATATATTTTATACCCGTGCGAAGCCGGAGCGGGCCGCTAGTTGTTAAATAAATGACATTTCATGTAACATTACCTATTATGTTATAAAAAATAAAGAATTATGAACTAATTCTCGACTAATTGTATGGTAAATAAAAATATTCCGTTGAATCATACTAGCCATGGAAATTAGGCAATTGATAATATTAATTGTTTCTAGCCAGATGTATGTTACCACTCAGACTTATGAACGATTCGAAATTCCATATGAGTAAGTAGCACTTAAGACTCTACACCGCAATGGCTTGTATCACAGGTAGTAATAAATAAATGTAAAAAAAAATACATACGATTACACGCAAGTTGACTACTGCACAGTATTTTGTATGGACGTAAACTTTTCAATTCGTAAACTTAAGAATAAAATGCGCCTCATGTCTTCTAGTAATGGCTTTGTTGTGTACCGGCACCAGTTTGACGGCTAACTCGAATTTCCTACTAGAATATATCCCCCTGGCGTTTCTCAAAGTACTACACGTGTCTCACTTCTTAAACTTCAAAAGGTTTTTAAGTAAATAAAATGCTACCGACATTCAGGGACGGAGTCGTCATAAACAAAGCGGGAAGTACGAGGAAAAATAAATACGATTTGTTCCTAACTTTGTTAGAACATTATTATGACTTGAACAAAGAAACTTTTGCTCAATAACCAATAATAATCGTTCCTTAATATCTTCCACCTACCTATTCTAAATTATTTGGGAAAAGTTGGCTCATTATTTTCATGGCTAGCTTGCCTGTTTCATAAATTCCTTTATTATTTAAAAGCAATAAAAGAGTCGTTTGTCAGAATTGATTTATGCTGTTTTAATTCCAGTTTTTAAGTACGGACGATATTTAATTATAACATTCCTGATTAAGCTATCCAACAAATTTATTAAGGGTCCATGTTAAATGTATTAACCCTAAAGAAATCATTAGTAGAATAATGTTGCAAGCCTTTTTAAAATTGAAAATTTTATAGTGACCAAAATAATATTTTTATTAATCTTGTATGTTATTTTTTACACTATTTGTCTTTTTAAAGATATATTTGTTAATTGACGATTTTATACTAATCACTTTGACAACTAATTAACTAATAATTATAATTAATTTAACTATTAACTAATTATACTAATCACTTTGACAACTTAACACATATAAGTCAAGAATAAAAATAAAAAGATAGACCAAATGCATTACAAAACTTAATGTTGATTTACTACAAAAGTTTTCATTTAGTAACACACAGTAAGTTACTCGTTTTAACTTTGAAAATAATATGGATGTAGGTACTGGTTGTAACTGAGGGAGGTTTGACAGTTTGACTAGAATCCTTCGGAACTTCGATGTAGGTGGCTACACGTTACTGCCTCGCACAGTCCTTGTGCAGGAAATGGGTTCGTTCAAAAGATTTATCTGTTCGAGCTATTCGGTCAGTAATTCATAAAAAGCTCCTTTATTTCTACATTTGAATTGTTTTTTTATTTCGAATAAAAATTTAAAAAGATATTATAGATTTTAGCGTTTCACCACAATCTCATGTGATGATAAATGATGATGTGGTATAAAATGGTAAGCACGATAAACGTTGATGGCGACTGGCTCTCAAGGGCAGCTGCCGAAACACAGTAACAGATGCTTGGCATTAGATTTAAAACTTAAGAAGTAATAGGTAGTGAAGCGGACTTAGAAAAAGCCCTACAACTATGCCATGGATTCCTAACGATCTTTTTTTTCATCGAAAACTCCGACTCAATCCCAAGAATTCGAACCTACGGCGATTGCCACGATGTCCGAACACTCCATTTACTAAACCATTATTGCTTTATATACATTAGTTTAAAAATGTAATCACTGAACGATTAAGATTAGAATTTTCCAATAAATTCTGGTTATTGGAACGCATATTGTTGAAATGTTAGTAAATTGGAAATTTGGAGATTCTTACACATCATTTTTTTTGTGGCAAGTTTTTCAAACGCACTATATATTATAAAACAAAGTTGTCCGCCGCGTCTGTCTGTCTGTCTGTTTGTTCGCGATAAACTCAAAAACTACTGAACGGTTTGTAATGCGGTCTTCACCAGTAGATAGAGGACATGAGGAAGATTTAAGTGTATAATTTGTCAAGGTTCTATGTAAATTGGTTATAATATAACGATTATTGTTGAAAGTGTTGGAAAAAGTCAAGCCGCTTGGGAGCTTTCATCGAAAACGATGCCTAACTCTTTTGAAATATAACAAAACAATGCATAGTGACATACTCCTCTTTTATAGATCTACAAAAAAAATCTGCGATGGCATATACCTATCTTTTAAGGATAGCTTATTATACCCTCTATCTTCTAAACACATGGTCACATACAATGAGGTAATTGGAAGGCCATTTAGACAGATACAGTATTAATCCTTATTAAATATAATACATTTGTTGCCTTTTTTTTAATATTATAGGTGGTAAACGAACAGGTGGGTCACCTGATGGTAAGTGATCACCGCCGTCCATAGACACTAGCAACACCAGGGGAGTCGCAAGTGTCTTGCCGGCCTTTTAAATATGTGGGCCTCCGACACTCTCACTGACCGAACGAAACACAACAGTGCAACCAATCACTGTTACTTCACGTCGGTTTTCTGTGAGAGGGTGGTACTACCCCGGGCGAGCCGACCCATTCATGCTGAAACCAGTAATAGCTTCAGCGTAGCTCTACCACCTATGCCTTAAGCATTTCATGGACCTAAGTATATATTTTTTATAATCAAGACAGGACAACGTCCACCGGGACTGCTAGTAAATTATAAATTACAACAGATATAGTTAAATTGAGAATAAAAATAAATCGTATTGCTTACATATTACTGTGAGCAAATATTCAAAATTCTTGATTTTATGCATCTCAACACAAACTTAAGGGTTATCAAAGAGTAATAATCTACCTTTTGTTCTGTTATAATGGCTCTTACATTAAACAATTACAGTGACCGTTTGCATGGTTAAAATATAAAACTAGCCAATTCGTATTTCATCAAAACATTCAATGCAATATCAAAGGTACCGACCGATGTAGATGGTAGGGGCATGTACGCCGCACCTGACCACAAATCAGCGGTAAATCAGATTTCGAACGTCCACGTCCGTGATTGCAGAAACGAATTTGTGTTGTATTGTGTTATGGCTACGCTAACTATGTAACTGTTTGCCATTCGTTATTTATTTGTAAAACATTTCTCATTGCAATTTTAATAACAACAACCTGTATATAGTCTTCTACTCATTTAGTACACTGCATCTATATACTTTAAAACAGTAAATCCGATCGAGTTTCTTGCCAGTTCATTTCGATGTCTCGGTTGTTTTCCGAACCGATGGTAATTTTGACGTCCATAAGCGCCTTCTTAAGGCATAAATTGAATAAACTATTTTTTGATTTCATTTCATTTGTCTTGGCTTAATATTTGTAAACTTTTGATTTTATGTGAAGATACTTATTGATTATAATATTGAAAAGATAATTATTTCTTTTAATTATACTATAAATCAAATAATCGTAACAAACCATCTTGTTTATGGTCAATTTTTTTGTGTCTTGAATAATGGCGTACCGGTTACATATAAAAATACTCTGTAACAAATATTTTACAATTTTACTGTATGCTTTACTGAGAATAGTTCGAGACATTCGACTGCGGAATGGCCACAGCCACGCTGATTTCCGGCGCATAGCAGCTCTTAGTACCTATACTCCTGTTCGAAGAGTGTGTTCGGCGATACATACTTGTATGCCGGGTGGCACAACGGGCTTACCAACGTTATTCTCAGGAGCGGCATCTTCTGAGGATACCAATGCTATTGAAATTATTTAAACATAGCCATAGGCTGCAGTGATAATTTAACATCAAATGAACTGCATGTCTGTTTGATACTTCATAACATAAAACATAATGTAAAATAAAAGTATAGTCTATTTTATTCAATTTTTCTTCTTACCTAAGTCCCACCTAAGTAGGGTCGGTACAACATGTTTGTTATGTTGTGATGTATTGTTTGCCTTAGTTTTTATGATCGGCCGCAACCTGACATCAAACCTCTTTGGAATTATTTTGTAGTACCACTATATGCGGACTAAATATGTAACGGTTGATTTCTTTTCATTCACTACAGTAATGTGGGTCGAAGAGGTGATTGTTATAATTGATTCCTCCAGGCAGAAAGTTTGGCCCAGTAATGGTGCACATACGGGCTGTCATTATATAACATTTCTATATATTGTTATGAAAATATTGAATGTAATATAAATGGGTAATGGATGAGCAAATAATATTAAAATGTCGACATCGATTTCAAGAGAAACTCAAACAATAAAACTCTCCTGATGGTTAAAATATTTCCTTAAGTTTTAATCTTAATTCTTGGTTAGGTTTTGTCTAGCTTAATAAAATTGTAATATCACACGGAACTGCCATTTTCAGTTTTAAGGATTCTTCTCAAGAAGAGCTTAAGAAGAAAATATAGAGAAGCGCATATCGATATATAACGTTCATGTAGGTACGATAATTTTGTGCAAATCATGGTATGTAACAGGATATGTCACAAAATGATTTTCGTGTTTTCTCCAGAACTATGTGATCTTTTGGATTTCCAATGTGAGACCCACGGTCCTGCTAAAGAGCCACTTCTTTAGAAGTAGAACACGATAAAATCCGTGATTTTTTTTTTCTAGTCTATGTGGTAACAGTTGTGTATCGAAAATGTTTAAAATATCATTATCCTCGTATATTGTTACTAATATTATAAATGAGTATGTGACTTTAGTTTGTTACGCTTTTACGCTCTGATGACTAAATCGGTCATTATAAAATTTTACATACATCTTGGGGTAACAGGAAAGGGCATACCTTTCATCTTAAAAAAAATACTATTCCTGCGGAATAAAAAATATTTTACTACATTAACAACCAAACAAAGCATCAGGCAATTAGTCAATAAAAACGTAGTAATATCCGTCAAGAGATATGCAATCCACACTTTACTCATTCTTTTTATATATGTATTTGAGGTATACGTAAACCCCGTATAAGAATAGAACTTGCATTTCGTGTTTGTAATTCATCTGCATCCGAGAATTTACTCTGTGAATCGTTTGCATTTCATTAACGTCGGTCAACAAGACACCTAATTTAGCTACTAAAGACTCTTGAGAACTTCTAACAAGTTTTATTTTTATACCTCAACTAAAACTCGTTTATTTCATTCATTTATTGTCCGTATAATATTCAATACAGTTAATGTATTTCATTTCATTGTAACTACAATACAATGCGAGTACCACGGTTGTCATCGAGAAATGAATATATATTTATCTTCGTCCACCTGAAAACGATATTATTCCTTGAGTATTACGTTCCTTATCTAAATTAATTGTAGGCTATATTCTATTTCTATAATTATAATAATATCTCTAGTACAGATCCCCTATAACACGTTTACCGATTTTATGTCACCGCCGTTAAATTTTGGACATATAGTGCTTAAACTCTACGTAAAAGCGTAATGGCATGTACCCTAAAGATACTGCATCAACTTCAACCGCTATCTCGTGAAGAATCTAAAGGAAAGCCAGTTCATTAACGATCGTCAATACGGTTTACGACAAGGCCGTTCAGCTGTTGATTTTGGAGACTTTCTGAGTCACAGATAAGCGGAAGCAGTCGAAAACAAGGAAAAGATCCTGCCAGTTAGTTTGGGTATCGCTAAGGTTTTTGATCGGATCTGGCACGATACACTTCTTACGAAGCATACATCGTATAGAATCTTCGAGAAACTACGCAATTAGGTGTCCAGTTTCCTCACTGAGCGGAACAAAAAAGTCGTTGTTGACGGTGTATGCTATGCAACTCACATGCTAAGTAACATTCATTTGTATGCCAGACGATAGTACTATGAATGCATTTTATACCAATCATGCAGGTGTTTCTCAGGAGCACGTTTACGAGTTCCGGAACATTCTTGTGTCTGAAATAGAGTGTGTGGAAGAAAAAATCTTGTCCAATTTAACCCCATGAAAACACAGGTCTGTATTATCAACGCGAAAAAACCTCTTTTGCCGCAGTCCCTAATTTTGAGGAAGTTCTTCTAGTCGCCAAACTTAATGTCAGTGCCCTTGGTGTCGTTTTTAGTGGTCATTTAGAAAGCAGAACAAAACTGGCCTCACATTAATTAGATGGGCTTAACAGAGCAAAACGGTATTTCATACTGGATCACCACTTTAATCTATTTAAGGCACAAGTCTGTCCACACATGAAACACTAGTCTGATCTCTATACCGGAGCGCTTCAATACCAACAACTTCTTTTTGGCCGTAACCAATGTAGAGCGGTTCGAATCGTCTGCGACCAGGTGTTTTTGTTAAAACTCGACTCTTTGGTACTTCGTAAGGACGTTGCGTTAATTTGTGGCTTTTATAAAATCTACCATGAACAATAATCCAGAGAGCTCTTCGGATTGATACCTACCGTGGAGTTCCATTACCGGACGACTCGCCTTAAATTGAAATTCCATCCATGGCATCCAGATGTTTGGTAGTCATCTAATATGCGGTTTTCACGTGTTTTTTTCTCTTGTACGTCGGTTCTTTGGAATGAACTCCCAGCGGAGGTGTTTTTGGCCCAATATTATTTACATACAGTCAAGACACGAGCCTACGCCTTTCTCAAGAGCCGGTAACGCATCCATGATTCCCCTCGTATCGCAGGTGTCCATGGGCGGCGGTAAGCACTTAGCATGACATGACCCGCATGTTCGTTTGCTTCCAGTCGCATAAAAAAAAACACTTAAATAAACTTATTCCTAGCTAAAGACAAAGAATCCCAATCAGCTTTAAAATTAATGTTAAATAATCTCTTGCGAACAATACTTGTTTCTTGACGAACGGCCTTTTCAGCATCCCTGACAACGTTTTTGCAAAATTCCATGACACTCGGTGGAGTAGTTAAACGTGAAAGGGTAAAAATCAAACAAACTCACATGCACATTTACAATATTAGTCAGGACATGTTACTACTAAAGCTGGAAAGCCATTAATATCTACATTACCTAGCTAACTTGCAAATTAACGATCTGCTCCGTTAAAATGCAGAATCAAGAGTTTTTAGCATTTACTCGCCTGCCGCTACTATGGTCGGTTCGAGTTTATTTTTATCACAAGTTCTCAACGTAACCTAGGATGTCGCTACTAAGTCACGATAGGAATGATAAGATTTAACACTAACCGGCGTATGTACTATCTTTCAATGAAATAATTTTAAGCACTTAAACCTAATAAATCTAAACACTACCTAGACCAGTGGCTGACGCGTGCAGATCTTTTCCTCCTTGACTGAGGCTTTTCTACAAAATGTTTATTGTAGGCACAAAAAATTGATTAACTTGTCTTGTAAGAGACTAGTAAACATTTTTGTAACGCAAGCCTACAGAAAAGAGATACATTTCTAAAAAGCAACAATAACACAGCTAAGTAGCTCGCAGAAAAGACATATATAGCAAACGCAAGCTCGAGAGTGTATTTTTAATCGTAATTATTCCCATAAAAATGTTGTGTCTACTAAAGCAAACTTTAAATTTTAAAAAGGCTCTTCGAATTAACTTCTACTTTGTATTGCTTATATTTGGCTCTTTTGGATGATGAGTTTGCCGAACACTAATCTAGATAATCTGTAGAATATAACTGGTTTCTGCATTTCAGAGGTAACAAATACATATTTTACATGGGTCTATAATCTTCAATCCATTTCATAATTGTTCAGTCGGCCGCCGGTTCCCTGCCAGCGGCTGTATACAAATGAAAATTATTTCTGAAATTTTAAGGTACAGTTGGGTCTAAAAAGGTTAATTACGAGTAAACACATACTAACGAAAATACACTGTTAATTAATTGTATCGATGGTTACCCTACATTAAATGGAACTAAATAAATCTACATTACTAACAGATCAGCCGACATGTACCGCTTAATTGCTACTTACGTGAGATAATTTGCCAAAAGTTGAGCAATTAAGTTGGGGTAATATTTTCTAAATGAGCGACGATGTGTCTCTCAAGTGCCGTTATGTTACGGCGGGTGCCAATTTATATACTTAGAGATGCTTAGAGATATAATAAGTCGAGACATGCTCGACTAAGTCGGCGTAAACAATATTTTATCTGCATAATTAATACAGTCGTCCAACTAATGACTAATGACATATTATTAAAGTATATTTGATATTTTTAAAAGAATACTTTTATTTATTATACAAAGAAATATCATTTATGTAAAAGTATTTGGACAAAAGTTTTAAAGTCAATTTACATAAACGCTGTTATTATATTCTTTCACATTATTTGTCATTCCAATGATTGTGTCATGTAAGAAGGTACGCATTTCAATTATGCGTAGTCGCCGTTGTTGCATATCGGTCGAGTAGGTTGGTATATAGCGCTAGTTTAGTAGTTAAGTCTTTTGATTGTATTTATAAAATTACGATTATTATTAGTGAGAAGACTACGATCTGAAAGCCTAAGGTGTATTAAACACTAATTGTATTTTCTATCCCTCCACATTCGGGTAAGGCCGCCAAAATAACAAAAAAAAAACACAAAGTAACGTTTTTCTTTTACGGTAACATCAATGTTAGACAAAAGTAACCCAATTGTTTTGTAACGCTTGCTCCATATAAAAACGTATGATTTTCGTAACACAAAAGCAAAAATTTATAGTATATTCTGTAAAAAATATTAAAACTTGTAATAATTAATATTTTCGTAGCATATTAATTCAATATCATATATTCCGTTATACTGAATATGATTTAAGATTAGATTAAACACACTTAAAAAAAAACAAAATTATAACATTTTATGTCAATGAACGACACTGGATATTTACCTAAAGTTGGAAACCCTAAGTACAGTTTACGATTTATAAAAGCTAGCGAATCAATCACTTCGCAGATTCCAGGCATCAGGAGATTTATAATGTCTGATTTTCTCTAGAAATTGACGTAGACATTTTGATATTATTAGTTCCAGGCAAAAATGATAATTCTGGCGACTTTACGCGTTCCCTTGTTCTCCTCTATTACTGTAGTAAAAATAAATAAATAACATTATTTGCTCGTTTTCAATGCACAAAACAAAATATAGAATACGTATATTCAAACAAGCGGCGATACTAACAGGCTGTTCAACAGAAAAGATTATTGGAAATTAAATCAAGCACTAGTCTTTGTGCGTCTTTGCGAGATCCGAGAATAATTGCACTGCTCCATTTCTCTTAATGGAAGTGTACTTAACTGCTTTGGTTTTTACCACAACTTTGTTCGAATAAAACTCAAACCATATAATGGAATTCTACTAACTAGATGTAATACCATAATAATGTAAATATTGTTGGACATGCTACATAATACACGTTATACTCGTATCTATTTACTTATAATATACTTCTTCTTGTTGTTTTTAATTAAATTTGTATTGGCCCCGGTAAGAAAAAAATGAATACAGAAACGGCGTTTTAGAATTAGTCATTAACTATTTCAAAATGTTAATATATAAATCAATTCTAACACATATAATAAATAGAAAAATGTGTTTGTTTGTAACGATTTCCCGCTTTAACTACTCAACCGATAATCATAAAATTTTGCATACACATTGTCAGGAATAAATAGAATGACATAATCTACCTTTCATCCAGAATAACTGTTCCCGTGGGATAAATCATATCTACATTAATACGAGCGAAGCCGAAGGCAAAAGCTAGTTTAGCAATAATAATAATTATTAATATATATTGTTCTTACCAAAAATATGCTAATAACAGGTAGTTACTTTTATTCTGTACCTTTACGTTCTCTATTATTTAGTACGTCAAGATTAATATTTTTGACACAATAAAAATATTTCAGTATATTGTATACAAACAACCGTAGTTAACAAGAAGTACGAGAGTTCAGTTAAAAACTAATTTACGCTACTGTTATTTCACCGAATCGAATCTGTAAGTTTTGTTTTTATGATCATTGCCACCGTTTAAAATATATTTTCAATCTCAAATCGTACGATTACATAGGAAATTAAATCGAACGTGATTCATTGTACTCTCTGATCGAGGCGACGCGACTCGGCGCAGCAAAGAACTCGAAAGTAATTGCACGGCTTCATTTTACTCACTGCAATAGTTAGTACTAAGCAGCTTTATTTTTTACCTCCGATGAGTGAAACTTATATTTGTAGTTAAGATTATATGCATTTATTATGGAACGAAAAATATAAGAATATACTCTAATTTTCTAGCGTTACTATTCATTTCTAAATCTGTTCTGCTTCTATCAAATACCAGTATAATTAAATGGCATTTATGAAATGTTATAATACAAATAAAGAGTCACAAAAACCAGTAATATATTAATCAATATACTCTGTATATTAAAGGAGGGGCTTAAATAATATGTATATATAATACGTGTCACTGTGTATATACGTGTATATATAATGTACCATTGTTCATCATAGTTGTCTGTCTACAACGGTATAACAATGATGGCTTAAAATGTAAAATACACTATGAACGTTCGTAATAACGTCTTGAATCTTTAAAAACTTATAAGCTTTTTTGTAAAAAAATTCAACGCCACCATATCTGGAGAATTTGTAGGCTATTTTATTGTTCTATTTGTATCTATCCAAACGTTTAAATGACTATGAAGCTAAGCAGTGGTTATTCTACTATGATAGGCAGGAACATCGTTTTGTTAAAGTGTGAAACTATTTCGCTTCTGCTCTGGCCGAGGGTTTAATTTCGTTTTTAAGCCTTTATTCTTAATATTTCGTCTAATAAAGGAACGTGTGTTGAGTAGATATTACTAAAGTATTATAATGTTATAATGTAAAAACCATTTAACTGGTTATTATACTACATTCTTAAGGAAAATAAAATGTGTTTTACTTTAATAAGTAAATAGTTTAAGTAATGATAATAAACGTATAGTCGATATGTACGAATTCTAAAATTTCTTGGTCCCATATAATTGTAAAACTTCATATTTATTCGAAAGATTGTATCCTTATTACATTCTTTCGATTGTGTACCAATCAAAATAATATATTGAATGCTTGTATTGAATTTTTGCCATATTAGTTATTTCGTATATCGACTTGGACAAAGCAAAAAAAAAAAAATATCGTCGTCTTTTAAAACAAAAGAATATATTTCCTTTAAGACAAATTTGCTATTCTCAATATTCAGTGTATTTTTTCTTCATGTCGTGTTCGTTTTTTTCTATCCTGTACATAATAATTACATACAGTTTACATTTTGGTAATCGACAATAATTGTCGGAGTTTATAAATGGATATTACAGACAGAGTGGCTTGAAGAGAATTAAGTCAGAAGTTTAGACCATCGGGACAACCCTCGGTATGACGTTCGACATACACGTAACCCCCCGAGAAATATATAACCGACCAACTTTATTATATACCCTTAGTCGGCTACATTTTATATTTTCGTATCAAAGGGCGTAAAGAGTTACGGACGATAACTGACCGACGAATCTCCTGAGGCATCTTACTTATACATAAAAATACAATGAAATAGCTGACGTCAAGTAAAGGAACATTTAAAATTGTATTTTATCCAGGCTGATCCCGAAACGCGACATGTCCCAATATACCACTATGGCAGTTGTTATAACTGGTGTATGTATATTAGTCATAATTCAGTGGAACACAATTGAAGTGGATCCTACTGGCCAACGTTTTCACCTCAGATACGGTTAAACTGAATTATACCATAAATTCCGGCTAAGATTAATTAATATTGTAGTTGAATTTGTAATTTTTTTTTATTGATCTCCAGCATACCTGAGATGGAAAAAATCACTAATATTCATGAATCCACATGGCGCTTTTCTCTGTGAATGGAACATAACATTTTTGTGCAATTAACTATCTTGCAAAAAAGAATTGGTTAATAATAGGAATAATATTTATTTATATGAATTTAAAATATATCACCAAGTTTCTCAATCATTTATGGAGACCCTATCCTTGCCGACGTCACCTTAACGTCGCGAAGCAGACTGTGTAGCAATTGATATATTATTATTGCATTGAATATTTTAAACGTGTAAGCGTCTTGGGCTTTACGTTATCCCTCCGTTGGTCAAAACCTGACCATTTTTTAAATTTTTTATTATTTAATATCAAGTCATAATCTAAGTAAAAAAATATAATTTTTGTTTAAAGATAATACGGCGTATAAATAAAACCTGATAATATGAGCGACAGATCAATCGGAAAACCCATATAAATTTAAAATTTACATTCCAAGAAACAAAACCTAAACAATACATTCTATTTTATATCGTTTATTCTCACTGAAATAAAACCTGATAATATGAGCGACAGATCAATCGGAAAACCCATATAAATTTAAAATTTACATTCCAAGAGACAAAACCTAAACAATACATTCTATTCTATATCGTTTATTCTCACTGAATTATAAGTCTTCACACCTTTTGAATAGCATCTTTAAAAAATAGAATGGTTTACAAAACCTGCGATATATTTTCTCATATATCTCATATATCCTGCGTATATACAAAAGAAAATATTCAATTTTACAACTGATTTTATATTTATTCTCTATATTAATTTCGTGCTTATTATATAGTTAATTGTTAACGTGTCATTCGGATGATTGGTTATTATCCTTAGTTAAATAGAAAGATAGATAGAAAGATACAGGTAACGAACACGGTCGCCTATAGGGACGGAGCCCGGCGGCCACCTTCCGCCGGGCTGACCGCTGGGGCCACATGGTGATAGCTCTGCACGGTCCCGTGTCGCACAAACTAAAGCGGCGGTCGGTGCACCGTGGGTTTTTTTACGAACATGGTTGAAATATTGTATTTGTAATATTTTATTATGATACTAGCAGGCCCGGTGGACGTTGTCCTGCCCTGATAATAAAAAATATATATTTATGTGCATGAAACGCTTAAGGCGGCTTGACATTTTCCAATTATTTCAACAATTTATCATTATATTTCTACCAATTTACAAAAAAACTTGTCAAATTATATACATAGACCTCCCTGTGAATTACTCTATCTATTGCCGAAGAACCGCATTACCATCGGTTCAGCAGTTGTTGAGTTTATCGCGAACATCCAGACAGACAGACAGACGCGACTTTGTTTTATAATATGTATTGATGGTATCAGAAAAATCATAATTGTTTTGTTAGTCCGCGTTAATTTACGAAAGGGCTGAACCGATTTCGATAAGATCTTTACAGGTAAAAAATAGAGAACTTTTTACAGTATTGTCAAGGCTTTTTTCTTTTTCAAATTGATTATACTCTACTGGTTGACACGCCTATATATGAGTTAAGGTAAGAATAAGCAATATATAAATAGACGAAGACCAACACAGTTGAGTACCTTTTTGCCAGCCATTTTGTTTTTTTTTTCTTTATTATATATTGGCGAGTTTCAAACAAAAATTAGGAGATAGTTTTTATTGCATACATACAATCGACGAGTCTAAACCTTTATTTAAAAGTCTATATTCGTGATAATTAACGCTCCTTACGTTTACAAAATTTGTACATTATTTAGTACAATTTTTAGTATAAAAAATATATATATATATAATAATATCTACATATGATAAAAACGTAAAGAAAAATTTTGCACCCTTGATTATGGTCGACTTTCGGTCACTCGACGACCACTAGTAAACTTTAATATACTTAATTAAATAATCCATTTTTTTTAAATTAAATACTAGTAAATTCAAACGAGAAGGATAGAACACTGCCCAGTGATAAGCCTATTAAAATAAAAAAACATTTTATGGGATCCGACTAGTACTAAACAAAAAAATTGATCCCATTTAAATAAGATAGAAAATATAAGCCGCGGCAATCCGATATTACAATTATAAATTATTCCCATCTGTAATAAGTCTATTCTCTTGTTAAAAAAGGTAAAGACGGCAAATTATACCATCTATATTTTTTAAAGAATTTATCAAAACAGTAGGCTTGTAAAGTGACATTAGCGACAGCTGTTACCGTCGAAAAGTATTCCCTTTTGTTTCCAAGGTGTCTATTCAGGCAGTGAAAGATAAAAATTACGAACTCGGAGGTGGTTCGAAGCGTTTTTATCAAAGACGAAAACAAAGGGTTGTTTAATGACGGTATTAGTGGAAAGTTCACGATAAATTCGGTCTCGTTAGGGGTTCTTTGTCAATGTTGTATTGTGTCGTGATTCAAGTGATTATTTACTGAACTCTTCTATTTAAAGGTATCATTCGTTGTAAATTTTAATAAGGATTCCTACATTAATACACTTTTCATTAAACTCGATTTGTTTATATTAATTCATATTCAATTATATTTATAATTGGTTTGTCCACAAAGCATCTTAGTACAGATCCAATACCGATACTTAATTAACTTGATAGAGTTATGTCAATAAAGGTTAAATTACTAAATATTCAGACTGTAAGTATTAATTCTAGACATACTCTTAATTATCCCCTAGTTGGAGCCCACAACTTCGTTCATATACTTTAAACCTTTCACGACAGAAGCATGTTTTATCTTCATCAGGAATCAACTACCTCTTTTAATTTCAGCCCAACATTCATCTGAAAAATACATTCAATTTGATTCAGAAATTTTTAAGCGATACGAGTGCCCCAAAATTATCGAATTTGATTATACGAATATACTTACTTGTTACCCGCTCGTTGCGATGGGTGAAAGTAATAGTCCACGACATAATCGAGTTCCATACCAAATTTTATCAGAATCCGTCCGTCTATTTGAATGTAATTGATAATTGACATCGGTAAAGAGAATTTAGTAACAAGCCATTAACAATATTTGCACGTTACCCAATTACAATAAAAATGTAATGTAAAAATAAAGATACATTTACGTTTTTTTTTATACTGATATATTTTTTTTTTAAGTGTCTGATTTGCACATAGAAACCAAATCGTGTTATAATATCTGGTCACACTATACCTTTTACTATTTACATATCAGTGTTTCACAGGCACACGCAAGTGTACATATGGTGCTGGGTTAAAAAAAAATCCGTTTTTTTTTCGAGTTTGGCTAGTTTAATGCAGCCGAGTGGACAGATACAAAATACATGTTTGCACAATACTTGCTTATACACTTATGTGCCTCATTAATTCTTATACGTATAATTAGCTAAGCTAGTTTAACTTAGTAAGATTCACGTTGTTCTATCCAACAGCCCAAGTCGAGGTTCAGCCACTTTGGCACTCTTGAGCTTGTTGCCGATTTGCCAATCGGCTGAGGGCAAATCGGCTAAGCACTATAAGCGCTCACCACGTAAATCCGGTGAAGCTATTTTTTTTTCTAACGGACCTATAATTTGGGGGACCTATAATGGGTGGCTTCACAGCTTCACCGAACTACTAAGGGGAGCGCTTAGGGCACTCACTCGATGAATCAACGAGCACAATGGCCAGAAGGACCTCGGCTTGGGCTGTTGCTGTACATCGCAACATTCGCTTGAAGGCTTATAGTATTACACAGTTAAAAAAGTTAGTATTACCAGAATTTCCTTTTTTTATATCGAAAAACCATTTTGAGAACCAACTCCGATTACTTTAACGCCTTTGTTTAATTCTACATTGATATCCCGTATCTATCACCACATATTATAAAACAAAGTCGTCCGTCGCGTCTATCTGTCTGTCTGTCTGGATGTTCGCGATAAACTCAAAAACTAATGAACGGATTGTAATGCGGTCTTCACCAATATATAAAGTAATTCACGGGGCGGGTTTTGGTATTATAATTTGTCAATGTTTTTTTTTGTGAATTGGTTGCAATATAATGATAATTGTTGAAAGGATCGGAAAAAGTCAAGCCGTTTGGGAGCTTTCGTCGAAAACGCTGTCTAATCCCTTTGAGATATAACAAAACAATACATACTGAGATATTCCTCTTTTATAGCTCTACAAAAACGTCTGCAGTGGCATATACCTATCTTCTAAGAATAGCTTACTATACCCACCTATATACTAAAATGGTCACTTATAATGAGGTAATTGGAAGGCTATTTAGACGGATACAGTATTAATCCTTATCAAATTAAATAGATTAGTTACCTTAAGCATTTCATGCACATAAGTATATTTTTTTTATTATCAGGGCAGGACAACGTCCGCCGGGCCTGCTAGTATATAATAATTATATTCACAAACTCTTCAAGGCGACTGCATTCGATAAGCTTTAGCTCCTTGAACCTTAAATAAAAGATGCTTACTTCAACTTTATAACCAAAAAAGGGACGTAATACACGTACAAAAAGTAATATATGGAAATTCATTTATTTTATTCCATATCGTTAATAAAACTAAGTTTTTGACAAGGATACACGAGTTTCACTTTTAATTCTAATTTACATATAAATAGAGAGTTTCTAAACTACTAAGCTAAAGCACTCAAGGAACAATAACAAAAAAATTAAATCACTTGTAATTTTTTTTTTTTATTATCTATACTAATAATATGAATCTCAAAAGATTTTTTGTTTTGTTTTATCGCGTTATTTTTGGAAGTACCAGTTAAGGTACCAAAATTCTATTCGGGTTTTTGTTTATTTATTGAAGCAGCTTAAAAGTTACCTAAGAACTTGCTACTGTCCTTAGGAACGGAGTAATCACCATACAAATTATAGGTCAAAAAGTACGCTAAGAGAGAGGAGCCAAATAATAAATGAAGGCTGATCGTATGTCTCGCTGAGAAGGTTCTTGGGCCGAGGGTGTAGAAAAATTAATGGTGAGTAACAACGCAGAGCACACCTAGTCTCCACATATAAACGAAAAAGCGTATACCACAACCTTTTCTTTACGTTCCCTTAGTAAAAGACCGACATAATCTAAATACAAGAAATAATAACCAATTGGAAATTTCATGTTTTAGGCTCACTAGGACCGGTAACAGTTTTTTAGTTAATAGTATTAGGTTTTATAACAACATTCCAAAACACATTACCGATTTACCGGATACTAAGTTCAAGCGCCATGTCAAGCAGATTTTTAATGTGTAAAGGCATATTATACTTTGGATGTGTGAATGTGTGAACGATGGTGACGTCTGGAAATGACCGATGATAATTAATTATCTACGTATATAACTACAGAAATGTTCTTAAATATAGATGTTATATTATGTTTGATGAAAACATAAACCAGATCGAGTTTCTTGCCGGTTCTTCTCGATGACTGGGTTTCTTTTTCGAACCGTTCTTCTTTCTTTCTTTAACTTTGACGTTCATAAACGCTTTTTCAGGGTCTAAACTAAATAATGTATTTTTGATTTTGATTTTTTTATTACTTCGTGAGTAGCAACTAGTTTTATGTGTGCAAAGTAATTCACATTATCTATAGTAAAGAGCGCAATGGCTCTTATCATATAATTTGTTATGACTACGAGCTTGTTTATCTGAGTCAAAAAAAAATTAATAGGCATAATATACATTATAAATAAAGTGAAATAATTTAATACACCAGAACAACTGTGAGTATTTGAAACCACGGTTATAGTACCTACTGATTTATTATAGGAAGCGAGAGGGAGGTTTCAGTTAACATAGATTAAGTAACCAATTAGATGTCAAACATCTGATGTCATTAACTACCTTATTATACCGTCAAACATTTGGGGGTTATATTCTACTCTAAGCTAGTATTCGATAAACGTATTGACAATACTGTTAAAAGAGATTCAAAAGCATTATTAGCTTTTGTACTCAGAACAGCAAATGAATGTAAGCATATGAAAACCCTTAAAATCCTTTATTGTTCACTCGTCCGAAGTCATCTTGAATATACATCCCAAATCTTGGAATCCTTTTTGAAGTTATACTTCTTTTGGCGCGTTAGGGAAAAATGATGAGAGTAAATTTTACGATGCACGCGCACGCTGTCCCGAAAAACCGACACCCTGAAGTTAGCTATAGTCAACATTTAATTCAAATAAAGTATGTATGTATTAAATACCTTTTTTCTAATGTTAGTGTCGTCCTACAAACGTAGAATAAGGCGAAAGATAAAATTTTTGATAAGATTTTTTTCTTGTTACGCCAAGGAAGTATAACTTCTAACGTGTGTACATAAGTACACACTACTTTTTATATGATACATATAACACTCGGATTGAACAATTACAAAAACGATTTCTTCGTTGTTTACAATTTTTCAAATTACAAAACACGTTGCAAAAAATTTCATATGCTCCCGCTGTATGAGCGAAGAATTATAGCTGGCATTGCTATATCTTTTTTGCATACTCTCTGGTAGAATTGACTGTTCGGATTATACTAAGTATAATTAATTTACGCGTACCAGTCGTACCTATTAGAAACTTTAACGTTAAAAGGGCCTACTGGCAAAACTCTTACCTTATTAGAGTAGATAGTACAAATAAATTGGCAAGCGATTTGAATGTAGATCTATTCAAAACAAGCGTACAGAAGCTCAAATGTCTTCTAAACACCAGTTTATTTTTATTTTTAATTTCGTTTTTTGTACTCTATATTTTCTTATAGATACATGTGGAAAGTATTCTTACCAATATTATAAATGCGAATATTATAACTACTCAGTGGAGTATTGAAGCGATGATGGCTCAGTTGGTAGTGTGTACGAACACAGCGTCGAATGAAGTGTTCGAATCCTACCAACTGAGTCGTGAAGCTTTCGGTGATGAAACCATAACATGGTGGTAGCGCTTTTTCTAAGTCCGCCTGGCTAGCTTCCACCCTCAAGTTGAAAATCTTTCGCCAAGCACCTGTTGGTGTGTTCCGGCAGCTATACTTGAGAGTCAATCTCCCTCTAGGTTTAACGTGATTACCATCTTAGACCACATCATCATTTAACATCAGATGAGATTGATGATTGATGAAAATAAAAAAAAGTCCAATAATCATAGTAAAATTTTACATACTCTTTTTCAGGTCTACAGAAACGGACATATCGTACCTTTCATCCAGAAAAACAGTACTGTTCACGAATGATGTGTTAAATATATATTAATACGAACGAAGCCGCGGTCTAGCGGTAGTTATTTTATAATTATAAATGGCAACTTTAAAACTATTACCTAATTAGTATATCAATAGCATATAGAACAAAAGTTCTTACTTGACGTTAAACGTTAACATAACTATATAACGTTAACAGCGACAATAAATATACATAAGGTATAAAATTACGGTAATTGATATCGTATTACACATACTTCCTTATTCGAAGATTGTACTTTTATAGCTATTATTTTTTAAATCTACTATCAGTTCCCTATAGTCGGTAGTCAAAAATCTTTACAGCTCTGTGTTACTAAGTACAGTAATTTTGAATTTATCTTTTTACCCATATTAAAGGCATTAAAACGTTTGCAATACCTAATTGCTATTTTATGTTTAAGTACATATGCAGCTAAAAGAGAGATTATAGTTCGTATAGAACAGGGTTATGTAGTCGGCTACCACACGTAATGCGCAATCCATTAGCATGGCCTGTTATTACTTTGCTTGCGCTGCAGTCTGATATAAGACTGACATTTGCTCCGGCTAACTTTGAACCCGTAAAATAAGCTAAGTGGATATGATATTTTGTAATGTCAGCTTATTTCTAAATAACATTAATTACCCTTACTACAGCAAAGGTATTTTAACAACTGTATAAAACAACTTGGCCATCAGTTTAATAGTAAAAAAATAATGCATAATTATACTTCAGCAATAAAATAATATTATTCCTATAATTTAAATTTTTGAAGAAATATTTGGTTATTGCAAAGTATTTAAAACTAGCTAATAATACTCAGGACTTCGTCTACGTTGTTTTTTTTTTTAATAGTTTGCATGCGTTTTTTTATAATAGTAAATTACTTCTTATAAGATCAGCTATCTGTTAGTGAAAGTTCCGTGAAAAATAGTTCAAATGTTTTGAAGATAGTACTGCAAACGAAGCAACGGATGGCAGCTAGTCTAAAATAAAGTAACCTATCCTATGTCACCCGCTGTAATTTTAACTATCCGTCAGTAAAATTTCTGTCAAAATCGGTCCAGCCGTTTCGAAGATTACCCGGAACAAACAGACAGACAGACAGACAGACAAAAATTTTAAAAATTGTGTTTTTGTTATCAATATCGTGTATACGTTCATATCCAATCAGTAAAAAGTTGTTATTTTAATATTACATAGAGACACTTCATTTTTATTATATGTATAGATTTCCTACAGACTCATGGTGCGCACCTTTTTTCTGATTTCGTTTTAAACCTAGTGCAGCTTGAATACATAATTAAAGTGAGAAAGACAAGATACAATTTTAATACTTAACTAGTTACAGCTATTTTTTTTTAATTTAGGTTAGTAACTCTTATTGCTATTTCATTATTATTTCGTTTCCATAATTATTATTATCTTAACAATATATTTTATGTACTGGCAGACGTAGAGGAAACTTCTCTCCGTTGTATGCCCACCATACCGCTCACCCCACGTCTCGATGACAAGAAAACATACATCGCTATGGTATTTTCTTATCCCCCGGGAACATTTTTTTATGAAAGGTATTCATGGTCCTTTTTTGTACCAACGACAACGTGTATGCAAAATGTCATGGTAATCAGCCGAGTCATTAAGACGTGAAAGCGTTACAACCAAACAAACTCAAATTCCAGGCCAAGTGTCTAAGAAATGAAACTAGATATAATTTATCGAATTATATCCATGAATTTTTGCGTAATGCGCGCACAACAGCAAACCTCTATAATTGTATTTATATATTTTTTAACTCTTCTTGTTTACTATACTATAGACTATAATACTACACCATTTACATTATATACTAGACTATTTACTAAATATATAGAACATAAATATCTCCATGTTTTTCATAAACACTGCTACTGGACAGGTATAGGATAGGGGTAGAGGAAGGCCGAAAAAAGTGTGGATGGAATGTGTGAAAAATGACATGTATATAAAACGTGTGAATACTGAAACGACATCTGACAGGGGAGAGTGGAAAAGGAAAACTTGTTGTGCCGATCCTACTTAGGTGGCGTAGGGAGGGCGCCACACCACGACATGTTTGGATTACCAAAAAACATCACGTCGCGTCGCATCATATATGTATATGAATTGAACAAATTTACAGGCCGGCATTACATTTACATATTATCAATGGTAAAGATTGATAGGTAAATATAACGATTATTTCATTTATTTGATGTTGGTAGGTAAATCTGAGCTTTCATTTGTTAAATTTTATTTTCATTTGGCAACGACAATAATTAATGAAAATTTGTTCGAAATGTACTCAAACATTAACTTACGTTATCATTAAAATATGAAATAAAATATTTATGTACACTTCTCAATTAATTACAATTTAAAAAAATTCATAAGTAGGAAATAATTACAACATATATTTTGTAAGTTTCTTGAAATAATTTAATCCACACATTTGTATATAAGCACATCACTTCAGAACAGCTATACATCTATTTGTTTAATTCATTTTTCGTTGTGTTTGCAATTGTCTAGACAAGGTTTGTGTGAAAGAAAATGTTTTAAAAAATGTACAAAAATTACACCAATTTTGGGGAAAAATAATCGCCACATAAAAATGAGTGAGACAGAAGACATTAGGAAGATATTCAAATATAGCGAAAGACTTTATTTCATTACAGTGTCGTACTGTAAAGAGACGTGTTTGTCACTTTTTTTTTCTTCTTCACGGAGGCATTATCCTTGCGAAGGCGAGTCAGGCTGCTAGTATGTTATAAAATATAACGAAATTTGCATGGTGGTAGGGTTTTTTTTTCTAAGTCAGTCTGGCTAGCTAGCTATCACCGTCAAGTTGGAAATCTATCGCCAAGCCCTTGTTGGTGTGTTTCGGCAGCTGCACTTGATAGCCAGTCTCCCTCTAGGTTAAGCGTGACTTACCATCTTAGACCACATCGTCATTTAATATCAGATGAGATTGTGGTCAAAACGTTTACCTTTAACAAGAGCGAACAGTTCAATAACGTCCTTTATGAACTTTCAAGTTCACAATGTCCCACCCACAGTCGCAATTTTTTAAATATAAATAATTATTCATTTCTATGAACATTCCTATGAGAATTCATGTCGCTATTCCTTAACGCGTAAATCAATCAAAAATAAAAAGTTTTATGTACATTATAGGTGAATAGTAACTCACCGGTAATCTTTCTGGCAACGTAACTGTCCACACTTGTTAATGATATAAACTAAAAAAAAAACACTGTCACCAAACACGAGACGCTATATACTGAATCGTGTGACACGTAGTGAAGTTATTCTTGTGACTACCAAAATAGATTGAATCTACATGCACTTCGAATTTATGTCAGCAAACAGTTCTGATATCCAATTAACGATGATACCGCATTATTCGTATTAATACCTATATAATGTAAATTTGTTCACCGATTATCACGTGATATATGTACAATATTGTATGGTAAAATATTGAACATCACTCGGAAAAGCCGACGAAGCAAAATAGCAAAATTCTTAGCGAAGAATGACTTTTTAACTAATGCGAATGAATGATTGTGTTTGGCGCGTTAACTAAAGATGTCTTATCTTGTCTTTCTCGCTTTATTTATGTATTCAAGCTTTAATTTAAATTTAAAATGACTTACCCATATCTCAAAATGACGGAATATTTTATGGTTTAGTAAAAAAAGTTCGTACAAATAAAAAAAAAAAATTATAAGACATTTTACATAAAAATTGTAATTCACAATACATAATTTGTTATTTTTCAAAGTATTGTAATAAATCCGGTGTTTATTATGTAAGTTCACGCTGCCAACAGTCTGTTGACCGGTGCTTTATGAACTCGAAGGGGACCAAGAGTCTACAGAAAATAAAAATTCTTACCAAACGTTACGCCTAATCTACTCAACAGATCATCATGAATTTTTTCCTTTATTACGAGAGCTAGAAGTATAAAAATAATGGACACAACATGACCACTTGATGCGATTACTGCTTTTACAAGTTTTTTCGTTGTAAAATTACGAGTACAGCTTGTCACAACTGTTCTATCAACACCTATCACGTCACCGTTTTAAATAGCTTCATGGTGACTTAATTGTATGTCCTAGGTAATGATTTGTTAAAAAAAAGTTATGTTTACTGAAATAACATTATAACAACGTTATAATGTCCACGTTACATATTTAGAATTTTAAAACGGTAACTGTAGTGTATACCGATAAATAATAAATAGTGTCTACCGAAACACCTGATATTATTATTATGTAAAAGCAACTTATTACTAATTACAACCATTTGTCTCCATAACACACATGAGTGACACCTCAGTATATTTCCCATATTTTATAGGTGGTAGAGCTTCGCTGAAGCTATTACTGGTTTCAGCATGAATGGGTCGGCTCGCCCGGGGTAGTACCACCCTCTCACAGAAAACCGACGTAAAGTAACAGTGGTTGCACTGTTGCGTTTCGTTCGGTCAGTGAGAGCGCCGGAGGCCCACTTATTTAAAAGGCCGGCAACGCACTTGCGACTCCCCTGGTGTTGATAGTGTCTATGGACGGCGGTGATCACTTAACATCAGGTGACCCACCTGTTCGTTTGCACCCTATATTATTAAAAAAAAAAAAAAACCCACTCTATTACAGTACACATAACAAGTGCAGAATATATAAAAGAGGAAGACGAAAATAAAATGAAGACCATATATATGTAGAATGTGAAGGTCGAGGTGTGGATGTAGTGAATTAAAGAAATACCAATATGGCGATATAACTAGTCTTTATATTTCAAGTAATCTAACTAAAACTGAATAATAATCAATTATTATTAATTCCGTCTATTTAAAACTGAGTAACTAATTAATTAGTCGTGACAACAAGTGTACCGTACAACGCCAGAGCCAGAACTGCGGTCGCTCCGTACCTTTTATACCGAAACGACAAGTAGTAGGGAGAGTGAGGGTAATTGAATAACATGATCTATGGGGTTGGAAGTGCACGTGTTGTTTACAGATTCATTGCTAGGTACATATGACGGGTGCCGACATATATGTAAAAAAGACAAATCCTATAATGAAAGAAGAGATAAAATTATGATTTTCCTAGGTGGTAGAGCTACGCTGAAGCTATTACTGGTTTTAGCATGAATGGGTCGGCTCGCCCGGGGTAGTACCACCCTCTCATAGAAAACCGACGTGAAGTAACAGTGGTTGCACTGTTGCGTTTCGTCCGGTCAGTGAGAGCGCCGGAGGCCCACATATATTAAAAGGCCGGCAACGCACTTGCGACTCCCCTGGTGTTGCTAGTGTCTATGAACGGCGGTGATCACTTAACATCAGGTGACCCACCTGTTCGTTTGCCCCCTATAATATAAAAAAAAAGATAACCAATTAATAGTTATTACTAGTGTTAAATGCACATGCCTGTTCATTGTTGGTTGCGCAGTCTCCGATACCACTTTTCGTGAAATATACAACAAACGTCTATGAAGGAAACAGCTTTAATTCAGTACAATATTATTCTTTCCCTGAAAAATAACTAAAATATTACACCTAAGAAAAATGCAGTCATAAAATCCGTAAGAATTGGTCACTAACAGTCACCATCTTGCGGGGGTGTGTTCGAATAACTCTTAATGCTACGATTATAGTTCTTTATATAAAAATATTAGATATAGAAATACCAAGAAGCTAATATATTAGGAAATAAGTTCAAATAAATGTAACAAAATTAGCACCTAAACATTCCCAACAAATCCTATTATTAATTACATTTATATCTTTAATTAGTTATTTGCATTTGTATCGCCATTAGCTCGTCAGGACGTAGGTGATTTGCATTGCTGTCAATTATTAAGATGGCCATATGGTTCGCTGACCTCTCGTGTTCACAAATTAATTCAAGATCCGGCTAACCTACTGTACATACATTGCAAGCACGTATTAATAGCTTAATGTAAATTATGGTACTTTTAGTCGATGGTCCTCGACATGTTCTACTCGTTTTTTACCAGAGGTACGTTACTGATCTCTGTTGCGCAAACTCTTCTCGCTTAAACATATCTCTATTATGAAGATACTGACCCACATGCTTGCGGTTTTCATCGTTCAGATATGAATAAAACACAAATTTAGGTAACCTAGAACAACTCATGCGTACAATCTGACCACACCATCCCAGTTGACGTGCAATGAGTACCAATTCTATGGCATTGAACCGCCGTCCGCCGTAGAATTTCTGAGTTAGAGATATGGTCCTCTCATTTCACACGATTAATCGATCATAAGAATCTCATGTGAAAGACATTAAGTTTCCTAATATCGCTCTTATAAAGACACCATATCTCAGTGGCATAAAGTCAAATCATGTCTACCCTGTCAATAATACAAAGACCATAAGACTGTCGACATGTGCAAAAAGCCCAAAAAAATAACACTCATGACTTCCAATTTTTTTAACGAATTATTAGGTAATTAAAATATCACTATAATGCTATAATTGTTAGAAATATACATTCTAGCTCCTAGTGATTCCAAGGTCACACGTTGCTAAAACACGATATAGCCTACCCCAAGAAACTTGGGTGCTCAGCCTCCTTAAGGTTATCTACGCCCAAACTTAACAAATAATTACATATAATTTTTCTCCATTTGTCCTTTCAACTTTCTTTAGTTCACATAACAAAATCAAATGAAAATACCAATGGAAATATGAAAATTCCACATGTGTTAATTTTTACATTCGTACATACAACACACATTCGTGATATTTTGGAACATTTTTAAAACAGTCCGCTGAACTTTATCCCTCAAAAGGGATTTCAATGGAATATTCATGATTTTACCGAGTAACAGTAATGGTTGTTTTAATTCCCTCGTGCATAAAATAAACATAATCCTCATAAATAGACACGCCGTCACTTATTAGTCTTTTAAATTAAATGTGAACATTGCTCCGTTGTTTCGTGATACATTAGTAGAGAATTATATTAACTATAGTATATTGAATATTTGATAACGTGTATTGAATATTTGAATTCGCATAGACTAAACTAATAGAAATAGTGATTTGAATAAACATTCATGAAACTTATCGAACTATATCTTGATTATAGTTGAGAATTAATGTATATATTTAAATAATTTTACGTGATAACGTCACAAAAAAACATTGATGAACTTTTATGAATTGAATTGAATTCCCGATGGAGTGGAAGAGCGACAGATGCGTCACAACACCAGATCGCGCCTCTCTGTCGCTTGTTCCGCGCTCTCGCTTGCTCGCGCGGCTCAAACGAAACGTGACAATGAGGCATGGTTTTTCGTGCGTGCCGCCGGCTTTCATCGCTTTTAAGACGTTATCGCGTCAAAAATATAAATAGAAAAAGTCGATCACGGGGTATAGAATAAAATAAAATCAATAAAAGACTTATAATAAAGAAATTATAAAAAGCACAATTAAGAAGTCTTCAGTGTCTGTTAATTTCATGATAATAGCTTGATTAAAACAGATTTTTACATAAACATAGTATTCTAATTTCTTTTGTAAGAAATAAAAAGTTTATATTCCCTTTTGGTTTAAGAATAGAATTACTGGATAAAAAAAGGCAAAAAACCTGATTGCAAAAGTTCTCTTTTTGAATCCGATTTGTAACACTAAAATATATTCTATATCACTCTCTCAAATAAGACGATGATAGCGATGCGGCGAAGCCTCATATATTTATTTCAACCCTGCAAGTCGTTTAGAGTACAGAACCATTGTCCATTTGGACAACAATAGAAAAAATTAGATCATTAATTTTATTGGATAGATTGTGTAAAAAATGATATGTGTATAAAAGGTGTGAATACTGATACAAAATCTGACAAGGGAGAGGGAAAAGGAAAGCATGTTGTCCCGACTCTACTTAGGTGGGCTAAGTGTAAAAAGATGAACAAGGTTTTTTAATTACCTTATTAAAATCTAACAACATATTTCTCCATATAGCGATGACAGCAATTAATTCACGACAGCAAATATCAATAAATAATAACAATTCAACAACATAATGAGTACCTATCAAAAGGAAGTTTTAAGTGTAAAAGGGTGCACGAATTATATTTAAATGAATCTAAACCTCCTGTAATTTAAAAGTTGTGATTTGATTTGCAAATAACCACCATTGTTTTCGTTTACCCTACAATAACAAGATCTATTGTTTTATACTTAGGCAAGTTACGCCTTTGGAACTTATACATAAATGAACGACATTTCATTATGCCCATTTCTGATGAATTAACTCACGCTGTTTCTTATTTTATATGAATGCATTTTGTATTGTACATTCCTCGTATTATTTTAGGGACAACTCAGTACTTCTGCCGTAGGTTCAAATACTAAAACGAGCCTAGGCTTGCAATGTAGGAATAGCATGATGTAGGGCAATGTCTAACAATGGTCAAGTAAAATATCTGTCACCAAAGCATATATAGCTATTAAGATTTACCATTTAAAGATTTGGCTTTACATCTGGTGAGACGGCAAACCTTTAGTGTATTGAAAAAAAATTAGTATCTTTCAATTAGAAAGGAGTGTAGTGTAACACATTCTAGTCTTTCTTATATTTTTTAATTAATAAAAGTAAAAATAGATTACCGAATGTATGTAAGCGCATCACTTCAGTACGGCTGCACCGATTTGACTTAACAAATTTTTTGTTGTGGTTGTAGTTCTCAGGACAAGGTTTTATATAAAAGAAAATGTTTGTAAAAACGTACGGAACAATGAAAATTTTAGTTTAATATATCTCAATGAAAAATGAGCAAGACTGAAGAGTAAGTGAGTAAAGAGACCTTCAATAATACTGACTGGATGATCAGATTGACGTTCAGTTGTACAATTACCATTTAATTTAACTATATGGTCGTATTTTAAATGAAAGATTTGTTTTACTTTTCTTCGTACACCCGAGCGAAGACGGGTACCTGGCAATTAGTTTATAATATTTACTTACTAAAACCCCCTAGTATGCCTCTGATGAATAAACCAACGTCTGCATCTTACGATACTGATTGCAAATAGTCTACACTTTTATCATGCACTATACTCGTTTTTTTTTAAAGGAATTTGAATCTCAGTGCGGATTAAATTATAGTCGGATTATGGAGTAATATAACTTAGTAGAATCTAATTCTAGCGCCTCGTATCTGTTATAATTATCAGTTCAATGGATAGTCTAATATAACTTGGTACTATTTCTGATTTATTAACAGACATCCAGGTGAAGACGAACGTTAAAACCCGGAAATTATATATGAAGATATTGAGGTAACACTATGTTCTTCTATGCTCATTATAATGAAACAATACAAAAAACAATTGTGTATAATCAATTACTCAATGCGAAATTCACTCTATAAACATACAATAGCCTTTAAAGAAGCAAATATTTAATCGGAATTGCTATTCTATTTTATTATAAGACATCTTATTTTATTTGCATTATTTATTTTTGTATCATATTTTTTATATTATATATTATTATAATGGTTTATTGTATCAAATTTTATCAATGAATACTCCGAAAGATACCAAATTTATTAATTTAAATCAATATACACCGATTTACGTGACACGTAATCCTAGAGCCGCGCAGGCGAATTATCTTATAACAATCGCTAACGTTGAACACAAACCATGATAATAGAAAATAATCCCAAGGGGGGTTGATCTATCGTAAAAATTAAGCCAAATCATACATAACAAACATATTGTGCCGACTTACTTAAGATAAGGGTAAGGAGATGATGACGATTATATTTAGTGCTTGCTATATTGTATTTTAATAATAAACTAAATGACCCGGTGAACTTTGTATCACTTATATATATTTGTCCACTTAATCAAGGTAATTTATTTTACTTTTTCGATAACCAACTCACATTTTTACACTTTTACACTGTTTTTATTTCTGAAACAGAACTGTTTTGTACACCAACAAAATGGACCAAATAGATCGGACTTCATACTATAGCTATGAAACAGACAAATTTTTGAACGCACCTATAAATATTTGACAACCAAATGTCAATGTTTTTTTTTCTAAAACGACAAGAGACATCAAATGTTTCATAGCTAGGGACAGTTTGTATTTGAAAGTTAAATTGACTTTTTTAATATTTGACTTTACTTATTATTTATTACGTTGCGAACGTTTAAGCCTTCGCTGAACTTCCACATATATTTCAAGATCAAAATTAGCAACATCGGTCCAGCTACTCTCGAGTTTTAGCGAGACAAACAAACAGCAATTAATTTATATATACATAAATATATATACATTGTGTGATTTATTCATAGAACATATACAAACTAAGTATATTAAAAGTATAAATTAATTTATTCCTCTACTATCAGTCTGCAAGACCGACTATCGATTCGTCGAGTAGTAAGTTCAAAGACCAAATAAAGTGGGATTTTACTGTCAAAAGGTTATCATTGTGCGAATGTTAGTAATATCTGGAGGTGATTGCGTCTATCTTACGTGCTATGAATCACTGTGTAATCAAAATTTGGTATATTTTAACTGAAAGAATTAAACATTAGCCTTAAAAAATGCAAGCAAAGAGAAAATAAAACAACCGAACTTCTTGCCTATTTCTCTTAATAACATGAAAGTTTTTTTTAAATGTTAAAAGTTTTTGTTAAACTACGTATATTTGGGTTCAGTTATAAACATAAATCTATAATAAACAATAATACAGAATACATTTAATTTACGTGGGAATCCTAATTGGTCCACACTTAATTGGTCTCCTTATGATTTTTTATTTATTTTGTATACTAGAAGCTCTCGAACCTCGAAGCTTGTTAGTCAGTCTACAATAGTAAGTACCTTTTAATATATACAATTGTTAATAAGAATCATCGCTTATCGATCTTTATTTATAAGCTTCAAAAGAAATACTTTTAATGGATCTCGTTTTAATAACGGTCTTCTCGTCCGAATTCTGCAATCTAGTGTCAAAATCAGTCTCAAGCTATGGATATAATGATACTGAAGATGCGTCTTTAATTTTATATTGAAAAACATCCTCTTTAGTATCATTACAATCATCTGCAGATTATCTAATTTGTAAAGTAACCCCCACTCAAACGAGTACCTCAAATGATATTTTATATTACTATTTTTTATATTCATGTATGATTACATCTTTGCTGAATAGAACATATCCTTTAACAGGATCATAGATTCAGTATCCCTTAATATCATCAGATTAACTCGCCAACAACTGCTTCTTAGATTTGCCATTCCAATTTAGCCTCTTTTATTTTATTCTTTAGTTTCGTTCGCGTTAATGTGAATTTGACCCGTCCATGAGAAACAGTACTTTCTTTCTAGATGATTCCTATTATTTTCTGTACCCCTGACAACGTGCATGCGAAATCTCATGACAATCGCTTGAGTAATTAAAACGTGTGAGAGAATGAGTTTCTTTGTTACGCTTTCCCGTCTTAATTACCCAAATGTGTTCATTTCATGTGTTCATGAAGTTTTGCATACACTTTATCAGGAGTAAAGTAAAGGATATCCATGAAAACACAAAAAAGTACTATTCAGGAGTAGGTCAAACTTACGTTAAAGCTAGCGAAACTGGGAGCAAAAGATAATTATTAATAAAGGAAACAAAAAACCCTATTGCAAAAATGCTAGGATTAGGTTAACGATTGAGTATCGGTACGCATGAAACTTATTTTTCTTTGCGTTCTATTTATTGAGTCTCAGATTATTATACGTATTATATAATCTATTTCTCTCCCCACAAGTAGACTAATCTAACAGTACATATGTTAAAATCCAATGGTGCCAAAGTATTAAACAAACATACATAAATATTATACACACTGGAAAAATATTACTTTCCTTTTACGCAGTGGAATAAAAAAGAACATGATACAGAAAAAAACACTTTGCTAAAAAAAATGTACACAATTTTATAGTTAAACGTAATATATTTACCGCTGAAAATTCTGAAAATAGAATTTCAAACTCATAAAAACGGGCTGGCAAATGTTTGAATGGCTCTTCAATTTCAGAGCGTGTACATTTACAAAACGCTTTAAAAAAATTATAGTCGGTTTTAATCCCGTCCGCATATCGTAAATCGAAAAGAAAAGGGTACGTACCGTCACCGGGATGTTAATTAGTGTTACCAGAATTCAACCCTTTTAAAGGTCCTCCATTTTGCGTATGTATTCCTTGTATGTTTTATTTACACAAATGGATGGCGATTTGTTTTCAGGATCACTTTAACAAATAAGACTGGATTCCCTAATACAAATCAGTATTAGAGCGCCTGTATACATTTAGAGGCTGATGCTGGAATTGTTACTAAAATTACTACAGCAAATTTATATACCTACGTGTGCTTACGTTTGCTGATTTTGTAATCTCAACTCCCGTTACATTTACTAAATTGTTCGTTATTACTTTTACTTATATATGGCTCTATGACATATCATTAAATGTATGTCTAATAAATAATATTAGATATATATTTTTACTTGACTATTTTATCTTTTTAAACTATTAGTACGTTTGGACCGTTTTTCATGGAACCTTCACTGTCAGATAGCTGATCTTGTAAGAAGTAATTTAAGCCATTTAATTTTAGACCAGCTATTATCCGTGTCTCCATCTGTAGTGCTCTCTCCAAAACGGTTAGACCGATTTTCGCGAGCCTTTCACTACCAGATAGCTGACTTTATAAGATGTAGTTTAGGCTATTTTATTTTAGAGTAGCTGTAACCAGCGACTTCATTCGCAGAGCAATCTCCAAACCGGTTATTTTCACGAGATTTCCACTGGCAGATAGCTGATCTTATAAACAGTAATGTAGGTTATTTTATTTTAGACTAACTGATACCCATGTCTTTGACCACAGTGAAATCTCCAAAACAGTTCTACCGATTTTTACGGGGCTTTCACAGGCACATAGCTGATCTTATAAAAGTAAGCTAGGCTATTTTATTTTGGACTTGCTATTATCCGTGACTTTCTCTAACGTGGAATCTCCAAATCGATTAGATAAATTTTAACTAGCAGATAACTAAAGTAGGGAGAACTAACTTAAGCCATTTTATTTTCTACTAGCTGTTACTCACGACTTCATCCGTATGATATATCTGAAACGTTTGGACCAATTTTTCACTATCAGATAAATGTTAAATGTTAAATAATCGTTATAAACACTAACTTAGGCTGTTTTATTTTATACTAGCTGTCACCCACGACTTTATCCGCGTCAAATTTAGCAAAAATACGTTGTTTACTGAAAACATATGCTTGAAGCGTGGGCTGGAGTGGACTCTATGAATTAATATGATTAAAATTCATATATTTATATATATATGTATGTAATTTGAATTATATTGTATTCTTGGTAAATTTGACGGCCATTTTATTTTATTTACCGTGCACCCATCTACGTAACTTAGCAATCATAGCAACGTATAAAAATATTGCGTCAAGTTCAATGAGCACAATTGAAATAGTTAAATATTAAAAACTGCTTACATACAGATATAGAGTTTTATACATTGATTCATAATAATGCCAAATTTTAAGACTCCAACTATTTTTGTATATTTAATTAGAAAAATAATTATCAACTTATTGTTTACAATTCAACATTATATTTAATAGTAATTTTGAAGATAGAAGAGGTCTTGCTAATAAGATATTAGACCAGAAATTTATTACCTTAAGAGTCCCATAATTCAATTTCTTGCGGAACACACAAGCGATAACTTTTTGTATGGTTGCAAGAATTTAACTATATTGACAATATGTGTCAATATGTGTTACATAGTGGGTTAAAGTTTCAAATATGCTGTTGATGCTAAATCCTATCCGGCACACTGTTAGTATTAATATTTAATGTACACGTTACATGTTACAGCAGGTGGCGTGCGTATCGTACAAACAAATGTTCTTGATAGAGTATGACCATAACATCTTCTCTTTACATCTTATCACAATTTTAAACTCCGTTAATACAATTTAAAAAACGCATGCGGAGCTGCGGGCATCAGCTGGTTATAGTTAAAATTTGCTGGAATTCCGAACCTTTACAAATGTATACCGTGGTATGAGCAAACGACGTATGGTTAGTATTCCTCTATTCCTATCTACACGATTTATAAGGCTATAAATAAATAGTTTATAGAAAAAAAAACACAATAAATCATAACTTTAGATTTGTTAGTAATGTGCTTGTTAAACTTTATAACATAAATTATCGCGATCAATAATCTAATTTATATTCTATAATAATTGTAAGTATTATATAAATATACGAATCAAATATACATACAGTACTGTATTCATACATAAATATATATATACACATATATCTTAGGTTCATGTCGGTTTTGTAGGACGGATATGATTTGCATAGCAATAAATTATTAAAATGACCGACCGGGTCGCTGACCTACCCTTTGTTTACAAATTATATTGATTTACAATATATAACTAACCTAACACTGTGTATGCATAGATATATAAAAGATATTTTAACTAAGCATTTTAACTAAAAATCAATCACGTTCAGTTTATTCTGTAAAGTAATTTCTAAAAAGTAAACATTTACCGCTGTACATGTTTTGTAATAAAACATGTGTCAAAAACCATATTACCCTTATCCCACCTAAGTAGGAGTAGGTAGTAGTGTAGTAGTAGGAGTGAGTAGGTAGGCTGTAGGTGGTAGAGCTACGCTGAAGCTATTACTGGTTTCAGCATGAATGGGTCGGCTCGCCCGGGGTAGTATCACCCTCTCACAGAAAACCGACGTGAAGTAACAGTGGTTGCACTGTTGCGTTTTGTTCGGTCAGTGAGAGCGCCGGTGGCCCACATATATTAAAAGGCCGGTAACGCACTTGCGACTCACCTGGTGTTGCTAATGTCTATGGACGGCGGTGATCACTTATCATCAGGTGACCCACCTGTTCGTTTGCCCCCTATAATATATAAAAAAAACACATTTATATCCGTATCACTTTTCACACAATCCATCCACACCTTTTTCGGTCTGCCTCTACTCCTATATCCATCCACTTTCATACTCAAAACTTTTCTTGTTACATGACTTTCTCTGTTATAATCTGCCCGTACCATGCTAACCTATTTATTACTCCTCAAGTTAAGTTAAAAATAATTTAGACAATATTATTAATTATATCTTAAATATATTGTTTTTGTTTCAATTATTCATTTTATTGCTTACTAGCTTTTGTCCACATCTTCGTTCGAGTTAATGTAAATTGAACCGATGTTCCTCCAGGTACGGAACTTTTTTTTTGGATGACAAGTACCCTATGTCCCTTTGCGTACCACTAAAAATTTCTTAATAACTGATTACGTAATTAAGGCCTAAAACATAAGACACACACACATGCGCATTTAGTTAGGATAATATAAAACCACAATGTTTTTTGGTGATGAATTCAAACTGCAAGGAGGTATTAATATGTGGCAAACGCAATTTAAATACAGTTTTTACTCATAACTTGAAAAGATATTAGTAATCAAATGTTATATCTCGTTTAAGAAGTATTATAAAGCAAATGACTAATATAGCGTTGCGTACGCATCATACAATTCTAAAATAATTGCGTCACTAACGTCAATTCTATTCGTTCATAAATACAAAACTGCTCGAACTTTATCGTGATACGGTTCACCGTAATCTGACATTTAAGTTTACGAGAACATTCAACTCTTTTCGTAATACGTTCTACATAAGTTTCAATAGAAAGCATAGCGTCTCGTTTAATAAATTGCCGTAATAAGCATAATATCAAGCAGAAAAAAATGAACTTTCACAATGAGTTCGGTCCTTGTTTTTCTGATTCCGACTTTTCTTTCACACGGTGTTCAGTCAGATGATTTCAGCTTTTAAATTAAGAATTTATTTCAAAACTTCATATACTTTGCTGTTCCTCTTTGTGTTGCAACACAATGAAGTTATTATCAATTGGTAAAGTTCCCGTTTTTATAAAATTTATATATCAAAAGATCGCGTTCTTATTTCTATTGTTGTTTTTGTACATTTAGTTAAAAGTATAACATAATAACAACAACGATTTGAATATATTTTAATAGTAAAAAAGTTAAATAAACATCAACGATTTCGTGCCCACTAATGTTATAAATGAGAAAGTTTGTTTGTTTGTTACACTTTCATATATTGAATACTCAACCGACTATCATGACATTTTATTACGTATTGTTAGGAATACAGAAAAGTATACTTTTCAAAAAATGTACTAATCCCGAGGAATAAATCTAATGAGCATTAACGCGAGCGAAACCGCAGACAAAAAGTAGTATAAAATTGACGTTTATGATAATGTCTTCATTTTCCATCAGTGATTACTACAAAGTAATGGAAAAAAAAATACAGACTTTAATAATAAATAATCAAAATTTTTCCAAATGTACTAAATAGTACATAATGTATTTAGTGACGTGGGTATATTCCCTTAAAGAAAAATATCGTTGAACGGAGTTACCGCCCATGAATTACTAATGTAAGGACAAATTACGGTTATTTGTTTAGGGAAACATAAATAACATGTCTTAATATCTTTACTTTTTTATTTATTTTCTTTTTTATGCTATGTAGCAAAACACAAGCAGCCCACCTTAAATATAATTAACACTGCAGGCTATAGATATTTCTAATTAACATCAGATTGGATCGCATTTCTCAAGCGACTTAATAAAAAAATCGCTCCTCCTCTCGACTCTGATATAATGCTTCATGTTCTACTATGCGTTGCCAATCACAATCTGATTAACTAAACACAGCAGCGCAAGTAATATCTACCGCTTTGCAGAGAAAAAAAATTGTTCGAATAATGTTTTTCCAATAGAATGGTGCATAAATTTTATCACTCTGTAGTACAATAACTAGTACACATATATCAATATTACAATCACCTATTATTGTTCTTTGTGCAAAGAAATATTCTTGGTAAAACGGTTTATACTTCAATGATTCAATCGTTACTGGTCATCTGTCATCATCATCATCTCAGCCTGCAGAGGTCCACTGCTGGACATAGGCCTTACCACACGATCTCCACAGCGTACGGCTTTGTGCCGTTTGTAATCAACGGCTTCCCGCAACCTTAATTATGTCATCGGTCCATCTCTTGGGGGGCCGTCCCACGCTGCGCTTTCCTGTACGTGGTCGCCACTCTAGGACTTTTCTGCCCCATCGGCGATCAGTCATTTATACTGACAATTATTCTATCATCTTCAATGAAACTCACAGAATGTGGATTTGTGGTTGTACTGAATTATCCTTTAAGAAGAGGAATTTTAATAATTAACCTTTTGATTATTAACCTTTTTAATATCTTTACTTACAGAACTATCTTAATGTTTCGTTCCACGACTGATTACAACTAAAATCAAAGACGCTTCGATTGCATTATTTCGAATATGTATGTGACATACGTGAGTAATCCGGTGAATCTGTAGAGGCCCTAGTGCCAACAGGATATGTCAGTTCGAAAAATAAAAGAGGACATACAAGAAACCAATTTTATAAGCTCTCGCCAGAGCAACAAAAATGAGATCATAACTTTAAATGAACTGTATTTAAATATATATACGGGGGAATTCACCACTCTTAAGAAATTCTAATATCTTCCAGGAAACATTTTTCTATGTGTCAACCTGACTAAAGACTGCACAACAAAAAAATCTCCATGGTTCTGCGAAGTATCTGAAAAAATGCGTTTAAGGCCCAAAATTCTTTAGTCCACACCTCTCTCTGTAGTGGCGAAGTTCCCTTCAGAAACAATAACGATTCGTTTAATATACTATAATGCGACCGCAGTGTTCCCAGGAAAAAGTTTTAAGTGCAGAAGGCCTCACAAGTTTATATGTTGAATGAAACGAGAATTCGTGTAATGTAAAAGTTGTAATTTAATTTGCAACAGCAACTATCAATACACGCCTTTGTTTTAATTTTATTTCGCTAGTAGTTCATTCTACTATTTAACATGACAAAAGAAAACATCATTAAGTCAGTGCAGCTACAGTTAAATCTTCATACTGTTCAAAGAACGTGGTATACTATTGCAGTACTAGAATAAAGTATATATGGCTTAATCTCAAATGTTCATTGATATTGGATATAACTAAACAATAATATGGTGATAGGGTTTTTTTCTAAACCCGCCTGGCTAGCTACAGGCCCACATATATTAAAAGGTCGGCAACGCACTTGCGACTCCCCTGGTGTTGCTAGTGTCTATGGACGGCGGTGATCACTTACCATCAGGTGACCCACCTGTTCGTTTGCCCCCTATAATATAAAAAAAAAAGTTGAAAATCTGTCGCCAAACACATATGGGTGTGTTCCGACAGCAGCTTTTGGGATCCTGTGCCTTTAGGTTTAACATGATCTCCATCATAGACCATATCATCAATTAACATCAGGTGAGATTGTGGTCAAATGCAAAAATCTAGATACTACAATTATAATGTATGACAAATATGATCTATTTTATATAAACGTACATTCAAATCTATTTCAGATGGGCTTAATCTAACAAATATAGTTGATTAATTGACCAAGACCTCAAAGTCAGCTAGGACGACAATTAGCTAATTTATTTCTAGTCTAGACTAAATCCAGTCCCCATTCCTAGACACAATTTTTAAAAAGTTTATCACACTTAATTAATGATAACTTAATTTTTTTACGGTACAGACACAAATCATTATATTTTGCTAATTCAGTTAATATTAAATAATTAAAATTGTTAGATACACAAAATAAACAGATATACGTTTGAACAGGGTCATCTATAGTAGTTTTAAGCTTTAAAAATCGAAAGACTGACTTTTATATCTAATTTTGGGATTCATAATTTTCCAGGAAATAGTTTCTCTGTCTAAAATAAATCATATTTCGGTTTAATGAAATTGATTACTCAAAAGAAGATAGTTCACTTGAGGAGAATTATTAAAAAAAAACAATAATTAAAATTAATAGTTTTTAAAAACATTTTCAAAGATTCATAAATAAAAGTCATTTATAACATTTCTATAGACAGAATATTAATAAAAGAAATAAATTACAAGTACAGTTTTCTTGGTCAAACATGACAAACAGATTGCACTGTATCTCATGTCAGTACCACAGTGCAATCCAAAAATGACGACGTCCACCGAGATATCTACAATCTGTTACCATTTCCCGCTAACTGATACCAAAATGTGACCAACTAAAAAACATTCTTTATGATGGGCTTATCACCGTGTACGTGGTGGTAGTAAGCCGCTCCGGTACAGATACCCTACCACCCCGTTTGAAAGTTGTCACCATAGACTCATCCCCGAACGCGATGGTGGTATGTATGGTGCTCGCGACCTATTCGTCGATGATTACCGTCGCCTATCACTCAGCAATGATATATCACTACATAGTATAAAACAAAGTCGCTTTCTCTGTCCCTATATCCCTATGTATGCTTAAATCTTTAAAACTACGCAACGGATTTTGATGCGGTTTTTTTAATAGATAGAGTGATTGAAGAGGAAGGTTTATATGTATAATAACATCCATTAAATAGTGGAGAAATACTGTTATTTTTGAGGTTTCTAATGTGATATCGTAAATAATTTCATTTTTTCCGCTTACATTGCAACAAACGCAGACTGAACCGTAAAATTGTAGTGTATGAATTTAGATATTCCAAAGATAACAGGACATCTTCATGGTATAGGGAAAGGGGAATTGTTTTACTCCAAATTTAACGCGTGCGGGCCACGGGCAGTAATTAATAAATCAAAACTACTGGATCGATTTTAATCATTTTTTCAGTGAATGACATAGGCTATATATTTTATACCCGTGCAAAGCCGGAGCGGGCCGCTAGTATGTAATAATGTAAAAATTTCAACAAAAGTCTTAAATACATTTTATTGATAAATAAATGAGAATTAGAAAGAACCATCCATGATAAAGTAATTAACTTATATCAAAGACTTCTCCTGTATAAAACTTATTGAAGTATTTATCTACACATATATAATTGAAATACTGCTCCTTTGAGGTTCAGTCATGTCAACACTATTAAACTTATTGACATATGTATATGTTTATCTCTTTTTAATGTCGCCTTTTCGTTTCATCTACTTTCAAATCACAACGTGGGCAAAGAAGTTCTCACTTCAAAAAGACACACTAACCGTTTCACTTATCATAAACAATATTAGACCCTCCATTTAAATCAACACTAGATGTAATTGGGTCGTGGGAAGTGTTTATTATTATTTCCTTCGATGTAGGTCATAGCTGTAATAGCGATACGCTAGAATAGGTCGACAGTGCAGCTTGCGGTTGAGCCTTCAGATATATCGGTTTCATATAATATCGGTCGTACATATGCTAGCGTAAATGTGGTAACATTTCCAATGATCTCTTACTAGTGTTATTTTAAAGGTTATTTTTATCGAACATTTGTTCACCTTAACTATGTAATATTTATTTTTTATATGGTTGTATACGGAAAATGTAATTATTAAATTAAAAAAACAACAAAAAACTAGTTTTATATAAAAAACCTTAGTAAAATCTTATATAATACTAGCTTTTACACGTAGCTTCGCTTGAATCTAGATTTTCCTTATCCATCGGGAAGGCCACTTTTTCCAAATGAAAACTACAGTATATCCTTCTCTATACTCCTGAAAACGTTTATGGGACATTTCTTGATGATCGGTTGAGTAGTTAAGGTAATAATTAAACTCACGTTGCCATTTATGATATCAGTTAAGATTAGGCTAATAAGAATATTTGACAATAGTAATAAAAATATACAAATATTTATTATACGGAAAAGCCTTTAAAAATTATTTCAAAGCAAAACTTTTTTTTCATCGGCGCAAATTTTTTCGTCCATCTCTCGCATGTCGCATTATAGCCGGCCGCGGAGTAATGGTAAAGTGTAAGGCGCTCGGCAGAGCAGCCAAGGCCAATATGGCAGCGCCTTTGGCTCAATTCAAAATGATTCAATGACTTAAATAAATATTGTGGTCAGTTTAAATAAATTATAAAAACGTGATTTTAATACCCTAAATCGAATAATTTTCCGCAATTTTTAAGGTAAATACCTACGATCCAAAAAAAGTTTCACTTGCATCGTGGTTTTATAAAACCATACATTTTTTTTAAGGCCTCCTGTCTGTTTTTTATCGAGGTTGATGTATGAGATAGATAGCTTAGCTTAGATTAGCTTAGTCAGATCGGGAACGGTGGAGGCAGGACCTGGCGGACGCGCGGTACGGTAGATACACTATCGACGCCGTCCGTCCGGTCCTGCGAAAATAGTGTTCAAGACGATGGGGCTCCTTATCCTTTCGTCTGGTGCACATATTGACCGGCCATGGGTGCTTCGGTTGGTACCTGCAACAGATCGCACGCAGGGAGCCAACCGCCGCATGCCATGAATGTGGCGTTGAGCCGGACATCACGCAGCACACTCTGTCTGAGTGTGTTGCATGGGAGGAACAACGCCACATTCTCGCTGCGGCAGTAGGTGTCGATCTCTCGCTGCTGAGTGTGGTAAACGCCATGCTCGGCAGCGAGTCTGTTTGGAATATAGTGGCCTCCTTCTGTGAGGAAGTCGTCTCGCAGAAGGAGGCGGCGGAAAGGGCCCGTGAAATGGACCCTCAGAGCGGTCGTCTCCCCCGACGGAGGGCCAGTGGAAGGCAGGGACGATACGCTCGCCTTCTACCACCGTAGCCGGGCCAGGGAGGATGGGCCGGGGGGCCCATCTTCCCATTGCACAGGTCCGGCGGGTGGAGGAGATGGTCGAAGATGTGTACACGGTCATCTCCTGATTAAGACGGGGTCCGACGGCGCTGATTGACGCCAGACCATTCGCTGGGGCGACACGATAAATACTTAAGAGATCTCGTGTCGCCCCAACAAAAGCGGTGGGCGTACACCGTGGGGTTTTAGTGAGTAGGAGTCTCACACAATCCAACCTTTCCTCCGGGAGGGTGGCGTGTCCATGATGGATTTCCCCACGAAAGAAAAAAAAAAGGCAGATGGGGAAACTCGACGACAGTTCAATCCGAGGCGCACCATGTGCTCTTGCGCTGATCGCCTAAATAAGTCGGGTGAGTGCCATAAGCGCTCCCCTTATTAGTCCGGTGAATCTGTAGAGGCCCCAAGGTCAACAGGGTATGTCATTTCGAAAAAAAAACAATGTACTCCGCAACAATATTCAGAGCGGTGAAAAAATTTGGCGAGGAGTATAACTGACAAGGCGAATTAGTAAATATACAATATATATGTCAATACTGTCTCATAAGTGGAATCACCCACGCTCGGCACGTTGAATGTTATAGGTTAAATAAAAATAAAATCAAGGCCCAATTTATTTTCATGTTAACAAAACGGTAAAGGGCATAATTTTGACTGTTTTACAGTGTACGGAAACGGTTGGCAACGCTCGTAAATTATTGTCGCGTCGCGGCAATGGAGTACCGCAACACGATTGCATTCCGATTACAAATGGGAAATTCACGACGACTTACCGAATTCAACGCTATAAATACATGAAATCACTGCATAATTTATTATGTAAAACTTTTATTATTCTTTTGACCATTATAATGACTGGTTCGATCTACAAAATGTCAAAACTTTGATGCTATGTACATTGTAGTTTATGTTTAATTGATATCAACTTTTTTTTTTTTTTTTTTTTTTTTTTTTTTTTTTTTTTTTTTTTTTTTTTTTTTTTTTTTTTTACGTGGGGAAATCCATTATGGATACCCACCCTCCCGGGGGAGAGGGTGGGTTATGTCCGACTCGCACGGACTAAAACCCCACGGTGTACCGACAGACCGTGTTGTTGGGGCGGCAAGGGATCGTTCTCGCTAATCACCTTGAATAGCCGCCCCAACGGTCCGCCCGGCGGAAGGTGGCCGCCGGGCTCCTGCCTATAGAGAGGCAGACTGGGTACACACCAGCTGCCTCCCCTCGTCCGCCGGACCTGTGCAATGAGAGGATGAGTCCCCCGACTACATCCCCTCAGGTCCGGCTAAGATGGCGGGAGGAGTTGGGCAAAGCGCCGCCTCCTCCCGCCTGTCCTCCTTTGGCGGAGAGGGCCACTTAGAGGATCTACCTCTCGGGCCCTCTCCGCCGCCTCCTTTTGCGAGATGACCTCCTCGCAAAAGGAGGCCACAGCTCGCCACGCCTGTTCGCTGCCGAGCATGGACAGAACCACGCTCGGCAGCGACAAATCTGCTCCCACCACCGCCGTCAGAGTGCGACGCTCTCCCTCCCACGCAGCACACTCGGACAGAGTGTGCTGCGCGGTGTCTACGTCAGCGCCGCACTCATGACAGGCGGCGGTCGGCTCCCTGCGAGCGATCTGGTGCAGGTACCACCCAATTATTAGTAGTAGCAATTCAAAACATACAAACGTGTATTAAGTGGCTCCGTAAAAATAAAATTGTTTTTAGTGTTCAAACTGTATATTAGTGCTGGTGCTTTATTGGATAGTTGCCCTGAGGTGTGTCAGTGCTGGTATCGGTGTTGGTATGGTTTTACGCGGCTGACTTTTCTGCTGAATTCGAACTGAATATCACATACGAAGACCATTTGAAACATTTTATTAACTTACCCGTTTATCACCGATTGGAGGAATTGCTATAAACTTTTTAACAGGCACATGGATGTAACATATATTGTACTTTGTATCGTTCCTGTTTTTAGGCATTTTTATGACTACGAAAATCGGACAGCGGGCACCACGGTGAGTGAATGGTTTTCTACCCACTGCAATCTCATTTTCACAACTCACTCATAGAAGGCATCTTTTATATTGTTTGTATTGCTTTTTTTTATATTTATTGATTGTATAATTATCTTGCAACATGAACATGGAGAAATGTTTAGCTTGTGACAATAATTTAAAAACAGGAGAAGTATTGCGTTGTAAGAGTTGTAACAAGGCTTGCCATCCAAAATGTTTGAATATGGATACAAACACCTACAAACGCCTAATTAGAAGTGGAAAGCTGTGGGATTGTCCATCATGCATGAATATTACGAAACGCAAGGGTGATAGATCAAACACTCCGGTCCGAACATCTCACTCCCTTGATAAATCACTAACGTCATGTGATACAGATGTGGATGACAATACTTTGTCACGTGATTCCGAGTCCATCACAATTGATCAATTCAGCACTTTGCTAGACTCCAAGTTAAATCAATTTCGCTCAAATTTTTTCACCGATATAAAGATAATTATAAATAAAGAGATAAATACTGCCATCACATCCCTAAAACAAGAGTTTACAGAAACAACGGACTTTCTTGACAACGGACAAAAAAATATCAATAATAATTTATTGGCAGCAAATAACAGAATAAAGGAGTTGGAAGTTAAATATTCTGGGATTCAGTCTGATCTAGCTATACTTCAGCAACGTTTAAATTCTGTAGAAAAAATCTCACGTAGCATGAATTTAGAAATACAAGTTGTTCCTGAAAAACGAAACGAAAATGTTGTTGATATATTCAAAAAACTATGCGAAACAGTGAACTATCACATCTCCGACATGGATATTCAAGCGTGTCGCCGAGTTGCCAAAATTAATCCGTCCTCTAAACGACCACGAAATATTCTGGTTACTCTAGCATCCTCTCGACATCGCGATAACATTTTATCAGCAGTCAGGAGATTTAATAAGAGTAACTCAGAGGACACACTCAATACCTACCATCTAGGGTGCCCAGGTGATAAGCAAAGAGTTTTTGTAGTAGAACACTTATCACCTGAATGTAAAAAACTTCATGCTGAAACGCGAATAGTGGCCAAAGAAAAGTCTTATAAGTATGTTTGGGTAAAATTTGGCCAATTGTATGTTAGGAAGGATGATACTTCGGCCGCAATAGCTATAAAAAATACAGATAGCCTAAATAAATTAATGTAAGATGTGTCCATAATAAACTATTAAATATTGTTAACATATATTTTAAGCAACTATATAAGTTAATTAAACACCATAATGTTAATTTATTATCAGAATGTTAATAGATTTCGTTCTAAAACAATAGATTTTAATCTCAATCTTCTAAATGCAGAATACGATTTGGTATGTCTTACTGAAACTAATCTAAATACTGGCGTTCATAGTGGAGAGTTGTTCGATGAGCGGTACAATGTTTTCCGTAGGGACCGCTGTAGTTCTATAGCTAGTGTGAAATGTGAAGGTGGCGGCATCGCTATTGCAACCAAAAAACAACTCAGTGTTATTCGCAGGTCGTCTTGGGAAAGTTCATATGAAGATTTGTGGATTACTGTGATACCACATAAAACCCGTCAACCTAGTCTGAACATATGTTTATGCTATCTTCCTCCAGACATGAATTTGAGTAATGTTATATCATTCTTTAAGAATTGCCAGGATATTATTTTAAATAATTCTGAATCTGGGTTATTCTTATTACTAGGCGACTTCAACGTGCCACACATATCTTGGCAGAAAAATGCTAATTCTCACTCTCTGTACCCCCATGAGGCTACTGATAGTAGATCATCTATTCTTCTAGAAACAATGTCAATGTGTAACCTTCAGCAATATAACCATATTTTTAACTCTCATGGTAGGTTACTTGATTTAGTGTTGTACAATGACAATAATCTCATTATCCATTCTGTCGAACCCCTAAGTAAACTAGATAAATATCACCCATCAATGGCCATTGAGATTGAATCTTTTAAAGTAATGTTAGCAGCTAAAGCAAATCCTAGTGATCTTAAATTTAATTTTCGCAAATGTGATTACGAAAATATAAAAAAAGATATGACGTCAATTCCTTGGTCAAATATCTTATCGAAGCCTGATCTAGATACAGCAGTTGAAACATTTTACTGTACGCTTAACGATATCATTCGTTTATATACTCCACGTTTGAAATCTAAATCTAACGATTACCCGTACTGGTACAGCTACTCACTTATCTGTTGCCTAAAGGAAAAAAATAAATATCATAAACAATTTAAGAAATTTGGTAATCCTAGAGATTATGACACATTTGACCTTCTACGTCGTAGAAGTAAAAAATTGATCCATGCATGCTACAGCTCTTTTATTTCACTGGTAGAAGATAATCTTTCAAAAGACATTAAAGTACTTTGGAAATATGTCAATAGTGGAAAGAATTCCAATAACTCTATTCCGCAAACTATTACATACAATGGTGAAGTTGCTAGTGATACGCTAGCGATATGCGAATTGTTCTCTAAATACTTTAAATCAGTTTATGAACCTTGTCTTAAATCAACGAATACACCTGAATACACAATAAATAATTCGACCCTGAGCGAATTATATATTTCACGTGAAGAAATAATAAATTCCATAAAAAACCTTGATCCCAACAAAGGTGCTGGCCCTGATAATATACCTTCATATTTCCTTAAGGCATGTTGTTTTGAAATAAGTGAGCCACTAGAAATTATATTTAACAAGTCTCTAATTTCTGGTGTTTTTCCTGCTTACTGGAAAAATGCATTCATAATTCCTATATTTAAATCCGGTGATAAAACCAAATGCGATAATTATAGACCTGTGAGTATTCTATCTTGCATGGCTAAGGTATTCGAATCTCTCATCTACTCTCATATATATAATCACGTCAAACAACATATTTCTCTCTCCCAGCATGGTTTTGTTAGTGGTCGTTCAACAGTTAGCAATCTGCTTGTATATAAAAGTTATATCTGTAATTCCTTTAATAATCGTTGCCAAGTGGACTCCATTTACATGGACTTTTCTAAAGCTTTTGATAAAGTAAATCATGCTCTTCTAATTCATAAACTTTGTGCATATGGAATCCACGGAAATCTACTTCGTTGGGTGGAATCTTACATATCTCGTCGTAGTCAAGTGGTTGCTATCAAAGGGTACTTGTCATGCCCCATTTTTATTACTTCAGGGGTACCCCAAGGTTCGCATTTGGGACCTTTACTGTTTATATTATTTATAAACGATTTAGTTAAGTACGTCCACAGTGATTGCTTGTTATACGCTGATGATTTAAAAGTTTTTCGAACGATACGTAATATTAATGATTGTTTTCTATTGCAAAATGATATTGACAGTATCAACAAGTGGTGTACCTTGAATTATATGTGCCTGAATATTAAAAAGTGTTTTTTGATATCTTTTACAACGACAACTCCTAAGTATCAGTATAATTATAAAATTAATAACCACTCTATTGAACGTAAGGATGTCGCCAGGGATCTTGGTATTATATTTGATAGTAAATTATCCTTCCGTCCACACTACGAGCAAATTACTAATAAAAGTAACCAGCTCCTTGGCTTTCTATTTCGTTTAACCAAACGATTTAAGAGGCCCATGTCTATGTTCTACCTTTATAAAACTCTAGTAAGGCCTATACTCGAATACGCCTCTGTAGTCTGGTCCCCCTATTACTTGGTTCATACAGAAACTATTGAGCGAATACAGAAACACTGTTTAAAGACACTTTGCCTTAGACACGGGATGAAAAGAAAATTTCCTAATCACCTTCGACGTGCCGAATATTTTCAAATCTCATCTTTGTCTAGTAGAAGGAAAGCAAGCGAATTAATTTATCTATATAAAATAGTTAATAATATTATAGACTGCCCGCAATTACTATACATGTTTAATTTTAATACTAATATTCGTGGTCGCAGTAAAAGTCTATTTCATATTTCTTTCTATAAAAATAACATTTCTTATAACAATCCGATTGCTAACATGTGCCGCTCATATAATAATATCACACATTGTGTCACTTGCAGTACCGATATTGACATAGACATCTTTCACCTAAGTCTGAGTCAATTTCGAAGCGTAGTATATAAATGCAAATTATCATTCTAATATTGTATAATTTAAAATAGGATACTTGTATATGTTTGTATGATTGTATTTTATTTAGCATAGATGTGCATGCATATAAATTTGGATAATATAGCAGACTAAAAAAAAAACACTATTAATAATAACTGTAAACATGTATACTTATTATCTGTAATGTGTGCCTTATAAAATAAATAAAAAAAATAAATAAATAAATAAAATAAATAAATAAAAAAAACAGCCATGGCCGGTGAGTACCTGCACCAGTCGGAACGTCAGGGAGCCCCAACTCCTCCCCAACCACTCCCGCAGGACCGGGCGGACGGCGTCGACGGTGAACGTCCCGAAACGCGCGTCCGCCAGGTCCTGCATCCACCTTCCCGTTGCCTCCTCCCTCATCTCCCTCCGCTTCGCCTCGATCTCCCTGGGAGCCGGAGGCTCCCCACTACGCTTCCTCGCCACCGTGAATTCATACACGGCGGCGAGAACTCCCGCCTCCAGCTCCCAAGGCAGGGAGCCGGCGAGCGTGAAGGCCGCCGCTGAGGACACCGTTCGGTACGCCCGGATTGCCCTCAGTGCCACCGTGCGCTGCGCACTACGCAGCACGCGCACGTTGGCGGCACCGAGGGCATCAGCCCAGACCGGTGCCCCGTAGGCGGCCATCGCCCGCACGACTCCCATAAAGAGTCGACGGCACCCGGCACCCGGCCCCCCTATGTTGGGGAGCAATCGGCCGAGTGCCGCCGCCGCCCCAGCAATACGCGGCCCGAGCCCCGCAAAGTGGGGCTCGAACCGCCAGCGCCCGTCCAGGGTGAGGCCCAGATATTTCATCTGGGCCGATACCCTGATCCGGGCGCCCTCCACCATTATGTGGGCCCCAAGTGGTGGCCCTCGCCGAGGCCCATGGAAAAGTATGGCCTCGGTCTTCTCGAGGGCCACCCTGAGGCCCAACCTCCTAATGCGCCTGACCACGAGGGTTGTGGCCATCGTGGCCAGGCGCTCCACCTCCCGCCATTCCCCCCCCCGGGCCACGACTAGGGTGTCGTCCGCGTAACAGATGAGACGCGCTCCATATGGGAGCGCGCCGCGGAGCACCCAGTCGTAGCCCATGTTCCACAGGAGCGGACCCAACGCCGACCCCTGTGGAACCCCCCTATTTGTGGGCCGGCGGATCATCCGCCCGTCGCCGTCTACGTAGGCGACCTCCCTGTCCTCGAGGTACGCCTCCAACAGCTGCCGCAGATACGGGGGCACTCCGAAATATCGGAGTGCCTTCCGAATAACCCCGTGCGGCAGGCTGTTGAAGGCGTTGGCGATGTCCAAGGACACCGCCAAGACCCTATCCCCCTGGGAGGTCGCCTCCGCAGACAGCGATTTGAGGAGGCACAGGGCGTCCACCGTGGAACGCCCTGCCCGGAAGCCATACTGCGTGTCCGATAGATTTGGCCCCATCCCCTCCAAGTGCTGGACGACCCGGCAGGAAACAATTCTCTCCAACGCCTTTCCGGCGTCGTCCAGCAGGACGAGGGGCCGATAACCGGACGCGCAGTCCAGAGGGCGGCCCTCCTTCGCCATAAGGCAGAGCCGCCCTTGCTTCCAGGGCTTCGGGAACTGTCCGACCGCCAAACACCGGTCAAACAGCTCCCGAAGCCACCCCCCCAATTGGCCCAGTGCTAGGCCGAGCACCCGACCCGGGACCCCGTCAGGGCCGGGCGCTCTCCGCCTGTTGAGGACGCGCTCAACAGCCCTCCCCATCTCCTCCTCCGTTATTGGGGGAGGACCGTCGTCAAGCGCCTCCTCAACCTCCACCCGAGGCGGAGGCATGAGAGGAGCTGGCAGCAGCGGAGGGTCGGGGAACAATTCTCCCACGATCCTCGCCACCACCTCCGGCCGGAGGGTTTCCGTCACGGGGGGCGCCCAGGATCGCAACTTCTTGCGCACCATCCGATACGGGCGCCCCCAAGGATCACTCTCCAGCGTTTGAAGCAGCTCCTCCCATGCCGCTTCCTTCGCCCGGCTGATGGCAGCCTGCAGGGTCTTCCTGCACTCCCTGTAGCTACCATACAGCCGGGCCTCCACTTCGGGGTCCCGATGCCGCCGTCGACGGCTGCGCCCGAACAGTCGCCGGGCCGCGGAGCAGGCCGCACGGAGATCGGCGATCTCCGGCGACCACCAATACACCGCCCGTTTGTCTGGGCGGCGTACGCTCCGCGGCATCGACGCGTCGCAAACCTCCGTGAGGGCACCACGGAGGCGGGCTGCGGACGCGTCGACATCATCTTGAGGGGGGGGCATGGCCCACGCCTGGGCGATGGCCGCCTCTTCCGCTAAGTCACGGTTGAGGTGGCTCACAGCCCAACAGGGGAACTTCGCGCCTCCCCGGGGGCGGGTGCCAATTCCGGCTTGGGAGGTGGAGACCTCGAACCTGATATATCGGTGGTCCGATAAGGTCTCCACCTCCTCCAGCACCCTCCACCCCCGGACACGGCGTGCGACAGACGGGGTGGCAAATGAGACGTCTACCACCGACCCCCCGTTATGCCGCACGCACGTGTGCACGTTCCCCTGGTTGAGGAGGGACAGCCCCACTTCGGCTGCCCACTCCTCAACGGCCACGCCCCTCGGGTCCGTGGCTGCCCCTCCCCAGGTCCTTGATTTAGCATTTAAATCGCCCATGAGGACCACGGGGAGAGGCGACAGCCGCCTGACAGCTCCCTGCAGGGAGCCGAGAAACCCCTCGAACTCCCACAGGGGCTTGTTAGGGGAGAAGTACGCCCCCACAATGGCGTACTCTCCCCAAACGGCTGTCACGAACCCGTCCCCCTTCTCTCTCACCGCCAGGTGCGAACCCCGGCCGGCCACGATCGCCACGGAGCCAGTCCGGTCCCCAGCTCACTGCGGCTGGGAGGGAACAAAATACGGCTCCGCAGCGACCGCAAGCTCGATACCCCACTCCGCCACTGACTGCATGAGCAGATCTTGTGCAGCGGCGGAGTGGTTGAGGTTCCCCTGGAGGAAACTGCGTATGGTGTGCTCCATTAGTGGTCCATAGCAGCTTCCTCCAGCCTGGCGGCGGCCACCCTAGGGCTTGCTCCCACTAAGTGGGAGTCCCTTCCCTTCGTGGTGGGGGGCCGACAATTGCGGCTCCCCATAACGTGCCCGGAGGGCCTTCCTGCGTCGGCGCATACGGCGCAGCGGGCCGTTTCCGCCTTGCACTCGGCCGCCTTATGGCCCGCCGCGCCGCAACGGTAGCACCCGTCGCCTCTGCTGGACGAGGAGGGGCACAGAGGGCGGGTGTGCCCTAAGCCCATGCACTTGTAGCAGCGCATGGGCTTCTCGTCCAGCAGCTGCACCCGCACAACACTCCACCCGACCAGGAGCTTGCCGGCTTCTACAAGCTCCCTGGCCCCCGCCGCGGGGAGTGTTATGTGCACCGCACCTAGGCCCCCCCAGTTCCGACTCACCTCCCCCACCTTGACGTCCGCCAACCCGCATTTGGCCTTCGCCGCCACGACCGACAACACTTCGTCGCGGGACACCGAATCGTCGAGCCCGACGATTCGGATGTCCGCCTTTTTGGTCGGGATGCCGACCGTGGCAACTCCGGCCAATGCCACCTCAAGCTGCCGGGCCAGTTCTGCGGCCTTCTCCTTGGTTTGACCCGGCAGCTCGATTTTTCTGGCCCCCGTGGCCGTCGGGCGCACCCGCACCTCCCCAATGCCCATGTCGGGCAGGGTCACATGCTCCCTGGCCTTAATGAGCACCTCCCTGTATCCGACCCCCGTACCGGCTGCGGCATCATTCAGGGTCACGATCACCGCAGCCGATTGGGGGGCGGAAGGCAACTTCTGCCCCGCTGGCCTCTGTGGGGTCTTGGGGGCCGTCAGGGCAGTGGTCTTCGGCACCACTGCCGGGGTCTTGGCGGCCTTCTTTTTTCGCCCGACTACAGTGGCCCAACTGGAGCCTGGAGCCGCCTCAGTCATAGAGGGCAATTCAGCCCACGCCAGTCCAAGTGGGACAGGGTTCGCAGGGGCCACAGCCTGCGCTCTTTGAGGCTGCCCCACCGCCTTCGCCGTCACAGCGTTAACCGCACCAGCACCACCCTTCCCCCTCTTGTCCGCAGACAAGAGTGGGCGTAAGGGCGCCTCCGGAGGGAGACGCTTCTCCATTTCGTCCAGGCGTACGCTCACCATATTAGCGAGCGACGCCTGGGACTGCTCCATACGGGACATCGCCTCTGCAAAGGCCTGCTGCCACTGAGTGGGCGGCTCCGTCACTGCTGACGCCGGCATAGGGGGAGGGGGCGGAGGCATCACCTTCTTGGCGTTCAACTCCCGCCGCCACGCCAGATTCTCCGCCTTCAAGTCCTCAACGTGCCGCCGGAGGTTCTTAATTTCCCTCTGGAGCTTCCTGATTTCCTCCCCCTCAGTGCGCTCCACGAGGGACTCCACGACCTCCTGCAAGGTCCTGGTGGCGGCTTTGAGGGCCTTCCTGCAGGGGCCCTGTATATTTTTAGACTTCTGGACCGTCTCATATATCGTCGCAATATTTGAGCCGGCCAGCGCCTTCAATCTTTGGGCGTCTAAAATGCCCACGTCCATCGCGGCGAGCGTCTTTACTGCCTGGGCGTCCAAGCCCACGTCCATCAGCTCCAGCTCCGAATCAGAGCTGGGCAGGGCGGAGTTCGCCGCCGACACAGCCGCAGAACCGGCAGCGGAGCCAGCCACAGACTGCGCAGCGCTTACGCCACCGGCCAAGGCCCGGTCAAATGACCTAATTGATATCAACTAATGTTACACTAACTAATACGGCTTGAGCGGTAAGCTATCAATCTGATGTCCGCAGGTTCGAACCCCAGAATGTACCAACGAAGTTTTCGGAATTCACCTACATATAATAATTCAAATTGGTAACACTATCGGCTGACGGTGAAGGAAAACATTGTGAAGAAACCTGAATCTGAGAAATGTTCTTGTAGTAACACTCTTTGTGGGAAAATATAAAACTGTGGATTTCTTGGAGTGTGAATTCGCCAATAGGTCATGGGTGGACGTAGTGATTATGCGTACCTACCTTCGCAAAGACGCCTATGGCTCTGCAGTGGGTCTCTTACAGGCTGATGATGAACAGCTGACAGTGAAAAAAAATGTAAGGTAGTAATTCGGGTGAGACCGTTTTTAATAGAGAAAAAAAGTTGAATTATCTACAGACCCGACAGACGTTGCTACTCGCCGCTGACGACGTACCAAGGAATTGAGAAATATTTAAATAATTATATGAGGAAAACAAAGCATTCTCAGTCAACAATTTTAATACTAAATAATAATTTGTTACTGATGCATACAACTCATGTAATTTCTTAAATGACAGGATAAGAAACGTAATGATTACCATTCTGGGATTTAAAGTTTGGTTTTAATTACCTCACGAAGTTCCTTACTTCCTTGTTATTGAGGTGTAAGTGTTTAGATCACTGATAATAATTTTATAAACTCAATACTATTTAAATATGTAGCCTATTCACATCTTTAGTACCTATTAATAAATATAAGTACTAATCTGTATCTTTTTCTGCAGCTCTTAGATTAAACATCAAAAATTCTAAAATATTACTCACAGCCTTAAAGTCTCATTAATAAATGAGACTCTTAATAAATTAATAATGAAAGTATTAAATAACTACAATATTCTTAGGATCTAGTAGCTCTTAGGTTAAACGCCGTGGAAAGCAAGATATAATTCAACAGTAAGAAGTTGTTTGGTGCAATGAAGGAATAGTGATTAACGTGTCGAGCAACGTAGGTTCACATCCTTGCGAATAAGCCTAAGTTTTCAGTGCCAAGAAATTTCTTCATGAAACCATAGCATGATGGTGTAAGTCTCTAAACTCGGCTAGCTAACCACCGCCCTTAAGTTGAAGTGTTCTGGCACTTGCACTCGAGAAACACTCCCCTTCCCAGTTTGTATACACCATCTTGGACCACATCGCCATTTAACATCTGTTGAGGTTGTGGTCAAACGCTAAATTCTAGAAAGTATAAAAAAGTAAGAAACTACTTTGATACTGAGACCCTGTAAGCCTAAGTATACGATTACTTAAATAGGTTTCGAACAATAACAAATATGCAGATAATATCGTGGTAAATTTTCTGACAATAATAAATACGATATCCCTGCATATAATGTTATACGATCATATTCTTACAATTAAAACATAAAAAAGAAGCGCAAATACAATGACAACGCAGATACTTGCAAAGTACGGTATCGAATTCTAACGCGAACTTTTTTCGTTTGTTTTGCCACTTCGTGAACTCTCTCGCAACTGGAACTATTAACAAGAAGAGGGGTATAGTAAAATAATCAAGTGTAACGAATAAATAAAAGTAATAAAACCGCCGGAATCTAACGAACAAACCAAATAGGTTCGTCTCGAACTTTCTTTTAATACGGGCATATAAACGGGGCACAGATCGGCCAAGTACAGATAAGTTTTAATCGGAACGAATAAAAAGCGCGACAAAGTGAAACGATCTGCAATATTTTTTAGAAGATTATAATTCTGTGCTATTGTGTGTAAAGTTATATTTAAGAGCTAGTGAATTGCGAACTTTGTATAATGTATATCGTAGATAATATTCTTACATAAAAATAAATCTTTTCATTTCAATAAATTATATTTTAGCTAACATTAATATTTCTCAAATATATCAGTTGTATTATATATATCGTAGATTATATTCTTATATAAAAATGAATCTTTTCATTTCAATAAATTATATTTTAGCTAATATTAATATTTCTCAAACATATCAGTTGTATTTTAACAAAATAATGAAATAGATTATGCTTCTAGTTAGAATGAAACGTATACCTAATGATTGATACATTCAGGTTCTTATATATGTAAAACGTAAATATTAAATAAACTTGCTCTGCATAGTTTGATATTCAATATAGCTTTATAATTATTACGTTATAGTCTCTTATTTTAATTCATTAAAAACTCATTCATATTCCTCTATTCCAACCCACAGCCATCGATGCGGCGACCGAGTACCACAACTGATAAACCATGCGTTAAAAACAACGATAGTACAGATAGATAGAATATATGGATTGTTACAAAGTCAAAATTATAGTAACGCAAGACTATTGTATTTTGATGAACTAAGGTTTTCCAAAGCGAGCCCCGCTGCCTGTTATACCATCGTAGGACACTCCTTTGTTATAGTTATTTAAACTAGTAATTAAACTAAAATGACCAAGTAAATGGGAAATCGAATCCTTGACAAAAGAAAATATCAGACATACACTTAAGTGAGTCTCAGTCTACGCTGTTCGACTAAAAGTTAGTTTTTATTTCTGTCCATGATTAATGTATTTATATACATATTTCAAGTATATAAATAAATAAATAAATTTTTAAATTTTGAAACGAAGACGACTTACTTGTTACCGTTTTCGGACACAACATCGAAGGACATAGCTTCGAAGATTCGAATTCTAGCACCTAAATCGGAGCTCTCGGTGAAGGAAAATATCGTGAGAAAACCATAGTATGGTGGTAGGGCTTTTTCGAAGTCCGCCTGGTTAACTACCACCCTCGAGTTGGAAATCTGTCTCCAAACATCTGTTGGTGTGTTCCGGCAGCTGCGTTTGAGAGCCAATCTCCCTGTAGATTTAGCGTCACTACCATCTTCGACCACATCATCATTTACTATCTGATGAGGTTATGGTCAAACGCTACCTTATAAAGTATAAAAAAAAATCCGGAAGTGTGTTGTGAACTGAAAGACTTTAGGATACTCTATAGTCAATATTAGGGTTCATGGTATCAATACCTAATATAAAGTACACTAAAACAGCGCAATTAGAACGTTTTTTACACGAATGTACAATAATTATCTTAACTGCTTCATAAACATTTATTAATATGAAAAAAACTCATGTAGATTGAAATCGTCTAATAGAAACATAGTATCAGTGGATGTCATCAAGTTCTATAGAATTGTATAGAATAGAGTATAGACAGTATCTTTGTAAGTGCAACTGACACGACAAAGGCCAGACAATAATATCAGTACTTATTCATTGCGTCTAGATAGAGTGTAACACGCGAGTCGCAACCTATAAAGGTCATATTTTTTATTTTGTATTAAGTGAAATTAAATACAGAATTCGTTCAAATTCTAAATTTGAAACAAAATTACATTTGTATATACAATAAAGAAGAAACAGTTATCACTAAAGGAATGTTAGCGCTAACAATTCAATTACTTTTTTATGAACTTCAATGATATGCAAAGAGGTTAATAAAGAAAGTTTATAGTGAAGTTTAGCACGTAATATCTTCTTATTACTACTTTATTATCTATTAGTGAATATCTCTAATTAGTTCTAAGTTGTATATTGTATTTTGAATTATATATAACAGCTGTTGATAATATACCTTGAAATGAATAAATCATTTCTAGTTCATTTGTGAGCGCGTGATTTTTGTGATTATTTAAGTGCGATAATCGCACCAATCGTACCAAGTTATCGAAAGACTTTTATGGTTGAAAATGTTTTATGATACTACTAGCCTTTGCGCGCGGCTTCGCCCGCGCTAAAGTAGATTTCTTCTATTCCTAGCTGGATGAAAAAAACCCTATATTATTTTCTATAATCTCGAACACATATATGTATATTTTCATGATAACTGGTTGAGCAGTCAAAGCGTGAAAACGTAAGAAACGGAAACCAACACAAAAAAAAGAATGGAGAGATTAATAAAATATTAAGTTACTATTCTTGTACCGACTCATAGGTATAATGATTGTGTATAAGAATCATTATTAAAACGAAGTACATTTGTTATTTTTGTATCATTTAAATTAATAAATCATTTGAGTCGACTAAAATTTACAATAATACCTTATTATATAAATCGAAATATTCTTCGTGACTTGAATATTTTAATGAACGAACTAAGATAAGCCTTTCATCTTGACAAAATCAATAAACTGAGCGAATATAATACAAACTATAGAAAGTTGAACATAGATTGTGATTTGATTTTTAATAAGAAGACTTATTGTTACTATATTGTTGAAGTTTATTAAAGGTATTAGAGATACAATTTTTCGTCTACGTTGTTTTATTATCTTGACCATATATTTTATGTACAGAGGAAAGAAGAATACAAAAAAAATTGAAAGTAAATATATACTTTGCGTACAAGATTTCTTTAGTCCTTTGTAGAGCTTATAAAAATCGTAATGTTAAATAAAACTTTATATTAAATTGACCTATCGTGATAATTCTTATTTGAATAATATATTTTTTATAGCTTTTGAGGAGCTTTTTCATTATCAGTTTTTTTTTTTTTGGAAAACAAAAAAATATTTCATTATGGTTGAATTTCTACTAGATCAGAAGTCCGAAAACATTTTTGCCTCGTAGGCTACTTCCCATGTTGTTTACTAGCTCTAGAAATAGCTGAGATTATTTTTTTGGAAATTTCACATCTTTAAATAACCGTATGTTTTTTTTTCATTAATTTAAAAGGAAGTATTATATCTGTAAATGGATTGTAAACTATTTAAAAATCGCCCCACAATTTATTTCTCTTAATCCTGATCAAATAAATACTTCCAATGAATCAGGCACCGGCTAGTTATTTATAAAATGCCGTACGCTAGTACAGTACCCGCAATTTGATTTAGCATATCGGTAAGAAGAGCGCGACATTCGGCTAAGACCAGCTTCCTGGCAATTTGTAAAGCGTTCTCTCTATCATACAGCGTAATGACTGCGATAGACAAAGATAACGCAATACGAAACCGAACTGAGCCGACTATCTCGCTCTTCTTCTTGAGTTCACAAATGATTAACGAGCCCCATTGATGTTAAAAAAATTCACAAATAATTTGTTTTTACATTCCATTCAAAATTCTTCACGCAGAAAATCTAATTCGTTGCTATTATTCGTGTTCCTTTGTTAATTCCAGACACCTATGTAACTATCACGTCAAAGGCTTAGTAAAAATCAACTAGTGTGAAATCGCCTTTCGAGCATGATCGCATTTCCATACAATCACTATTGGACTATAAGAACGCTCGATTCTCAATGCCAGCTGTTACGTTTTCTCATTTCCTATTCACTATCTAGAAGTCCACATATTACTGTATTACCTCACTTATTGGTATATTTAATAAAGTATTACTTTGCATATGATAAATGCATTATTCTATTGTAATTTATTTATTTTAAGTGTTTTCACAATAAATAAATATTTCAGTTGTGGGGATAATTATGCCACTGTTATAAATAGTTTATCAAAGTATGCATACACACATATACACACACATACATAAATATTTAAATATACATAAAGTGCATTTTGTTTATACGGACTAATCTCGGAAACGGCCCATCTGATTTTGATGAGAATTTTACAGGGCAAATACAATACTTTTCCCTGTAATATAAAGGTTACAACACATCATTTAAGCTTCTTCTTAGAGACTACCTGCCACCCTCAAGTTGAAAATTTGTCGCCAAGCACCTGTTGGTGTGTTTCGGCAGCTGCACTTGAGAGCCAGTCTCTCTATCTAGGTTTAGCGTGACTATCTTCTTAGACCACATCATCATTTAACATCAGATGAGATTGTAGTCAAACGCTGTCCTGTAAAGTATAAAAAAGAAGAATAAGCAATAATAATATGTATATATTAAAACAATTTTATTATAACTTAAAATAGCTAAAAAGTCTGTATAGGTTAAATTGTAATGATAAAATTACAATTGAAAAAAAAAATGAAAATAAAGATAGATCCCAAATAAATCCACTTACAAAACGTAGATTATAGATATAGTATAAATAAGTTTACTTATGTAAATTTAATTTAGAAATTGAACCAATTAAAACGTGGATAACAACTAAAAAACGATGTAATAATATTCAATTAAAAAGTTTTTGATTCGTCTTCACGCAATAAAAAACTAAATAAATGAAAAAATAACATTTAAAATACATAGAATTAAAAGTTTAGATTAACTATTCTTAGTAGATTTAGAGAACATCTCAATTGAAACTTCTTTAGTGAATGAATTATTTAGATACTCTGTTAAATAGACATTGACGTAGTTTCAAAGTTATTTAATTTACTTAAAGCAAATTGATTAACCGTTTTCGGACATACTTAAATGATAGCTATAACAAATACTTGACAATAAAATACTTATAAATATAAAAACAAACTTGTACATTTCCCAAATACCAATCAATGATTTCTCTCTTACACTAAGTAAGTAATTTGAAATTAAAACTGTATTACAATCGTACAAATTAATTGTATCTTTTATTGCGCCATTTTTTATACAGGGAACTACGAGTTAGTAGGCCTAGTGTTGGCGCTCAAGTAAAAGTGTTGTTTACAGTTCTGAATAACTGCCTAGAATTCAGACCTATTTAATGAGAAAATGTTAATGCGACATAACACGGCTATTTTAAACTTTTTCTTAACAGCTTTCTTCAAACTAAATATATCTGAAATGTTGTACCGTTAATTGCTAAATCTTCAACCTTTTCCTGAAGAGATTGTATTTATTACATTTTTTTTCATATTTCACAGTCAAATGTGCCCCGAAACGGCTATATACCAGAAAGATAAACTATGAAAACGGTAAACTCTCTCGAATGTTTGTTTTTAATTAACCAATGGTCAACAAAACAGGCTTTGCCCCATACACTTTTCATGAAACAATTCTGCTGCGCTTAATATAGCCGTGTTTACTTTATGTACGTATTGCGTATAAATTATTAATATTACAAGCGATTCTCTCTTCAGCTGATATACAATATACCAATGTTATCGAATGTTCATCTTTGTTACTAATCAAAATGCATCCATAAGATGAAAGAATGTTAAAGACGTCTTTTTCACTAGACATTACCGCATCTATTTGTGCATACAAGCGACATAAAATATACAATGATTTACTTATAAATTTCATCGTTTACTATGATATATATATATATATATATATATAACTTAAATACTATCTACAAATTCATTACTATAACCAACGGCTTACAACTTAGATATTTTGAAAATTTGATTCTAATTTTTAGAATAGTATTAATGTACTAATAAATATTCGAAAGAGATTTGATTCATTTTATTGCTACATATTTATCTTATATATGTACCCCTATTGTATAGGCTTATATGCTTTTAAATGTGATGTGAAATAGTTTTGTACTAAATATTTTCTTAATATATAAAGCAAAATAGTTTAATTTGGACTTTATTTGTCTATTCATAAATTGTACCTTAACGAGATTGTATATGATATAAAAACTTACCAAAAGGGCATCGGAAAAACATTCCCTCTATACTAATTCTAATTTTGTAACTCCACCAACCAGAAATTATAATAAAATTGATAACATAAAAAAATCTTTATCCATAAAATTATTGAGCGTAGCGTGGCAACTTCCATAATGACCAGTCAAAAAGTCTTAGAATGTATCGATATCAGATATAACAACATCCATGTATAATATACAAATATATATAGGTATATACAAAAGGGAATAAAAACATTATATATTTAATAAGGAAACTGCAAATAATACTCATAAAATATGATACAATTTAATGAAAGGTATTAGTTTCGCGCTATTTGTTCAACACTCGATCCGAGTTCAATAAAGGGAATCGCTTAGACGGGAAGGAATTTGATAGATATTCATAATGCAAAGGAAAGGAAGCACAATCAGATTTTCATTGGAGATCCCCACCGTCAGTATTCGCTGCGACGGTCGGGGGACGGGGAAATGAATACTTATTGCGAAAATGAAGCGGGCCATTAATGAACCCCGGCTCCCGTGAACCGATCTGCCGCTATTTAATTCGCAACGAAAAATATTCAATAAACGCCACAAAGACCTCGCTCGGATCGTCGGCAAACAAACGGGATGCGTTGAAGAAGAAAAATTATACCGACTGTGAAAGATTTCCATGCTGATTTAGTAAAATTTCATTTTCTCCCCTCTTTACCTATCTTTGACTTTCTAAGAAATATCCGACTTCAATTATTATCTTTCATCTAGTCTACTAATATATTTCAAATCTCTCTTGTAGGTGGCTTCTATCTTAATAAACCCGTGGCGCAGTGGAAATAAATCTTACTATTGAATAGAATTTACAGGGTTACAGGATATTGGAATGTTTCTTGGTATGCCATGTATACTTCATAGTGTTGGAGCATTGAATGTTTTTAAATTGTCATCAGTGTCGCTCCTTTTCTTTTTATTTCCAAAAGTTTGTCGTGGACAACTATATTTAATTTGTATTTACTATTTCATTTGTATTTCTTCATCTTTTTTTATAGTTTTCATTTTAGGGCTACTATGAAACTGATATAGAAATAAGAGCTCCAAAACATATTTTAAAAATTAATCAGGTCACGGGTTCTATTTCCATGAAAGACTAACTTTTATGTGATAAGCAAAATTGTCAGTTTTATAGAATGTTCAATATCTAGATGTATATATGTAATGTAGATTAGAATCATGCATGTTTAATAAGAAACTAAATAAGTGTTTTCATTTTCTATTTTGTTATTGTTATTACGCTAATATATTTCAGATTTTTTCATTAAAAAATGATAATAACATTGCCGCCGTTTTTAGGCTAATAAAATATATTGATTAACTGTTATGATAAGAAACAATGACGTTGTACGAAAATAGAATGCCGTAAGATAGGTAAGTAGGTTTTGTTTTAAATTATAATCGACATTTCCTATATCGACAACCCTATATGTTAAGCTACATTGCGAAATAGAAATGAAATTCAGGTATCGAGTCTAAAACAATGTTCATATTGACATTTTGATGACTCAGTTGGTAATGTGTTCGGGCACCGCGTCGAAAGCCGTAGGTTCGAATCCTAGCAACTTAGTCGGAGCTTTCGGTGAAGGAAAACATCGTGATAAGACCATAGCATGGTGGTAGGGCTTTTTCTAAGCCCGTCTGGCTAACTACCACCCTCAAGTTGAAAATCTTTCGCCAAACACCTGTTGATGTGTTACGGCAGCTGCACTTGAGAGCCAGTTTATCTCTAGGTTTAGCGTAATTACCATGATAGACCACTTCATCTTTTAAAATCAGATGAGATTGTAGTCAAACGCTAACCTATAAATTATAAAAAACATGACATTAATAGATTATTTGTATTACCCTAACAGAGATAAAAAAAGGAGGATTACAAGCATCGACCTTTACAAAAAGCCACTTCTTCAATGTTCACAATGTAGAGGAATCATCTATTATCTTCCATTGTTGCGGATCCTGCCTGCTCTCACATAGATACGTTACTTTTTTAAGATAGCACCTAAGAACCGTTGTTAGAAATATATTTAAGATAAATTATCCTTATTTTTCGTGCTCAATAACATTTTTCTATTAAGGCTCTCTCTCGCGGTTTTCCTCTTGAGATTTATTGTCGTATTTAATGTTGAAATCCCTTTCGTAGCAATCCCGTATAATAGATTTATGTAAAATAGCCTTCCACTTACTATAATTTCTACCTACGAATTATATTATGGATTATACAAATTATTATCATTGAAAAAAAAATGTATTAAACAAATTAATATAGTTATAGTAGTTATAATATAGTTATAAATAAATATAGGTTTAATCTGTATTGACTTTGCCCATCTCTCCATTGCACAGGTTCGGCTGACACGGAGGAGGCAACTGGTGTGTACCCAGTTTGCCCCCCATTACTAGGACGACGCCCGGCGGACACCTTCCGCTGGACTGTCCGCTGATCAAAATACGTATTTAAAAATACAATTTTTCTAAATTTTTCTTAACCATATGACAATAATTTTAAAGTTATAATAATTTTATTTTCACCTATTTTAGTGGTTTGAGTATTTGAGGTTTGTATTTGTGTTTATTTTATTTGTCTCTCTCCAACCAATTTAAAAAAAAGACCGCTACCGCACTGTCAAATTTATTTTTTAATTCATTCACCAGGCCACCACTGTTCTCGATTCAATGTACCCTATGGCCTTTTCTTTGTGTTCTCGATGACTGGGATGTTTCCGGACCGGTGGCAGTTTCAACGTTCGTAAGCGCCTTCTTAGGGCCTAAATTGAGTAAAGTATTTTTGATTATGATTATTGTACACCTGACGTGTATCCAAAATTTCACGATTGTTAATTGAGAAGTTAAGACGTAAAATCACACTGAAATTTGCTTTTACAACATTAAGATTATAAGAATTACTGAGTGGACGCGCTTCATATACCTTTATTATTTATTATTATTACCTTTATTATAATTATTTATTCAATAAGAATAGATGATACTTAAGAACTATCAACTTGAAAGTAACTTTCCGTCAGTGAAATCATTTTTTGAATCGATTCAGTACTTCGAAAGATTATCCTCTAAACATATTGATTAAAATTACCTCTTTATAGTAATAGTATACTCTTGGACTGAAATTTCATATCTACATTTTTACAAACACACAAACGAACCACTAAAATTCTCAATAAAACTATTTATTTGCATATATTCTGCATGGTAAAGGCTTTTTTCTAAGTCTGCCTGCCTAACATATTATGAAATTAAAAATCTGTTGCCAACCCCTGTTCTCGTGTTCCGGCAGCTGCACTCGAGAGCCAGTCTCCTTCTAGATTTAGCGTGACTATCATCTTAGACCTCACGTCATTTAACATCAGATGAGGTTGAAGTCAAACGCTAAATCCTATAGAGTATAAATAAAAATCCCAAAACTTGTATAAAGCCCCGATGTCAGCAACAAGCATATTGAAGTTATAAATAAGTTGATAGATTTGTATATTTTGTGTAAAAATTAAACTTGCGAGTGGTAATTTTTATAAAATGCCGTAGTAGTCGAACTATTTGAGCCTCATGTGGGAGCTAATTTCCAAGGCTCGAACCTCGGCATGTAAAATCTTGCGTAGAGTTGGCATAACTTAATAAGACACAATGTAAATTGTGAATACTAATGTTATAAACGTTAAATTGCCAATTGTCAATTGTTCGTAGAGACTACAGATTACTTTTAATTTCTCAGTTTTAATTGGTTAAGTAGGTACAATATTGAAATAACGCAGAATATGCAAATGAGTTATTAAAATAATCTCCGCCAATTTGCACGCTTATACAGTATGTACTATTTAATACACAGACATAAAGTACACCATATTTTAACCAGATGTTAAGTGATGATCACTATTTGTGTAGTAGTATACACACACTAATACGACAGACGACTTGAAGAAGCGATGTTGCGAGCATAGAGCGGTCAAATGGCTGAAAAAAGGGACAATATACTACCGAGAAGACCTAATACTAAATGGTTATTATGGCACCATCGAAGTATATATTTAATGTCTTATAATTTGTCTCTATACCTTTATACCTATCGTACTAACGTGTACATGCATTTCGGATCAGTAATTTTTTTACTACGGCTAACTAACCATAATAAAACAGTAGAAGTGAAACCTTCAAAAATGATAATATATATGAATATATAAAAGATAAACGATATACGAATGAACAATAAACAACGCTAGTTAAAAAGCCTTTTCTCAAGGTTTCGTAATACGCAGACGCAGTATTAACACACGTACAAATATCCACAAATATTACGTTCGAACCAGAGCATGTTTTAGGTAGTGCAATATATATTGAGACCTCGAATATAAGAAACACTATATGTATTCTATCTCATTCTTTCGTACATTAAATCCTGTAGGTGTATGTTCGTCTCTTTTTAATGTCGCTATTCCCTTCATCGACTTTCAAATCAAACGGGGTTAAAGAAATATTTCCCTTAAAAAAAAGAAAAAGGTCCTTCACAGAAACGCTCTTCCTACTGTGTATGTGTGCTTGAAACGCTGCGAAGGGGGGCCACGAGGAGTGTCCTGGAGGGTAATCAAACGCTCCGTGATCGCTGGTAACGCAGGCGTAGATGAGTCTTTTTGAAGAATCGAAGGTGTACGAATCGTTCATTAACATAATGTCATCGGAGGATCGGTGGAGACGTTTCGCACTTATTTTTTAGGATATCACGCTTTGCACTTGGAAATCCCCGCACCTTGTGCAAAACGCCTTTTATACCTTTGCACTCGCTTTGAGTTGGGGCCAGGAGTTATACCTTTGTACTCGCTTTGAGTTGGGGGCAGGAATTATACATTTGCACTCGCTTTGAGTTGTGGACAGGAATTATACATTTGCACTCGCTTTGAGTTGGGGGCAGGAATTATAGCCTTGACATTCGTTTTGAATTGGGGGCAGGAATTATACATTTGCACTCGCTTTGAGTTGTGGGCAGGAGGTATACATTTGCACTCGCTTTGAGTTGGGGGCAGGAATTATAGCCTTGGCACTCGCTTTAGGTTGGGGGCAGGAATGAATATTTTCTTTTCGTAGACGAAACTTTTGCGCCGATATAAACAAAACAAATATATCGATATCAAAATAACTTTATTACATATCCTTCAGCGCTTTAACAACACATATATTATACATTAGTTGCTCTTGTAACTTTGTCCAAGCTTGTGTCGATGTTTCTTCCACGGCACTTAAAATATTCTTAAGTTCCTCATCTTGGGATATAACTTTTGCGTGTGTTTTCAAAAACAAACTCAAATAGGACTGTGCTAATTCAAAATCCTTATTCGTTTTAAGCATACTATCTACGAGAAGAAGGAACTTTCTCATGACTTCTAGAGAGCCTCCTACATCAGGTGACATACTATTCACCTCTGCCTCGACAGCGGCAGGCGCTAGAACTTTTAATCTCACTGCACATTTTTCATATTCTTCTTCGCTTACACATTCAACTAACTTCTTTGCGAACACCGACAACGTTGACAACGATTCTGGTATTAATAATTTTGTAGTAGTTCCATCATTTTCTTTATCTATATCGAATTCTAATTCTAAACTTGGTATCGTTGGTAGAAAGAACGGTGCAGACTTGGGGACAGTGATTGGATTTTTGGGTTTATTTCTTTTCTTGACTATATCGAGGTGTAAAAGATTCAACCACCTGGATGTCGGTTGATCGGAGAGAGTGATCAGATCTTGACTGATTTGCGCGGGCGATATATATTCAGGCTCTTCTCCGAGATCAATGACTCCTATTTCATCAATATCTGGTTTCTCTGGTGCTGTATTAGGTAATTCTGTAAAAAATATATATATATAAATATAGCTATCATTTAATTAACTAAGTATTCCAGACCAAATAACATTACTAGGTTAAGGGTAATTAAATGTAAAAATCATTTACTTTATATCATTTGTTTCATTTTTTAATCATCATTTGTTAATATAATTAATTTATGGCTCTTTTTTAAATCTCATTGATTAAAAAATATAGCAATTTAACCCCTGGGCTGATTTTTTAGATATCAAAATGGCGGATTATGATTTGTTTTATTTTTAATTTCATGTCATCGTACATTATTAATTGCATAGTTTAGTAAAAGTTCATATAAATGAAAAATAATTTAAATACATTTTACATAAAAATTATAATTTTACAATACATCATTTCTTATTTTTCAAAGTTTTGTAATATATCACATTTTTTTTTTTATTTATGCTGCCAACAGTCTGTTGACCTGTGCCTTATAAGGTCTATATATTTTTGTTACGGAACCTTAAACCTTTATGATTTTGGACAGTCCTGGGGTTGCAATAAATATATCACAAGTTCTCCTATGAGACTGATATAAAAGGATGATAATTTTGATCGCCTTCTCAAGGCCTAAATTGAATAAAGTATTTTCAATTTAATTTAATCTGAATCAAAGCTGCACTGAAGAAACCTTGACAAGACAAATGGTAAATAAATACTTACTCAGTTTCGGAACGTCAATAGCACTTCTGTCTATTGGTTTGAGGAATATTCTATCGTACAACAGTTTGTTTGCCCACAAGAATACTCCGAGTTCGCCGACATGCGTTGTTGCCAAGTAATCACCGGTTGGCGATATACTTAACGAGGTACAGGGTTGTTCCACCTGTCAAAGTTTATAATCGTTTCTTAAAACTAGTAAAAAACACTATTTACATGTATATTATATTCTGCTTTTTTTTTTAATATTTACAGATGATAGTAGTGCAATATACCTGCAAATATTATCAAACTACGTCACTTTTCGTGCCTATGTGTTTGATATTTGATGCGATTGTTTCCGGATTTTTTTCCGAAATATTAACTAATGTATGCCATATTTACATACATATAGTATAGATAAACCTGTACAAATTTATATTTAATAGGATCTAGAAACGGGGATCAGGGAAAGAGTACAATTTAAGTTACACTGTATTATTTTTATTCTACATGTAGTGAAATGACGTTGTCAAAAATTATACTAAAGAATTGAAAAGAATAACAGAAGGTTAGTTGACATTATTAACTAAAGCAAAGTCTTAATACTGAAAGTAATTTAAGTTCTAAAAAATCTTATTTCGGTCGCATAAATTGGTAAAATTGCCTAAACTTAAAAGTAATGTACTAATGAATTGTACATCTTAAAAATGTCCCCAAAAAATTATCCATAATAATAACTATCTTTTACATAGGATTTTATTAAAAAAATATTGGTTATTACCGATGCTATTATGATTAATATAAGGATAACACGCACGATAATAATTACCTTTTACATATTACTCATTTAAAAAAAATTGGTTATTTGTGACCTTATTCTGATCAACATAATGTTAATAATTAATGACATTCATTAAAATTAATAATAATTTAATAAATACAGAAATTAAATCCAAAATACATATTGAAAATAGATCCAAAATACTTACAGAAAATATGTCCACTAGTTGGGCACTTGGTATATCCCACGTGCAAACGGTACAATCCATAGAAGTACTGATCAGCCACCTGTAATTACCAATTTCTTTAAAATATTGCTACATGTCATAAACAACATGTCATAAAATAAAAATTTACAATGGTAATTGAGGTGTAACATTTCATACTGAACCAAGTCCAATTTTAGCCGTTCAAGAATTTTTTAGTTATCATTAAATCTTAAAATTTTATACACCATAAACCAAATCCAATGTATATTCCAAATATTCCATTCAATTCAAATTCTATACACATAAAATATGAAGACCTTTAATAAAAAAACATGTGCGCACACATGCCCTTTCCGGAGACTTCATAACATGCAGGCAAACATATGTACTAACATCCATACAACAACACTCGGATCAGAGCAAGTATTAGGTAATACAATATTCAATGAAGAGACTGCAAATATAGGAAACACTGTATATTCTATTCTACCCCATTCTCTCCACACATTGAATCCTATAGGTGTATATGTTTGTCTCTTTTTAATATCGCTTTTTCATTCCATCGAGTTTCAAATCAGAACAGGACTTAGAAAGTGTTCAGTTTAATAAAAAAATTATGAAAATCTAAATTTGGACTAACTTTATTAAGGAATTCTCAATTCTTTACACCAATTTCAAATATGACAACAAACTTTGGTCTAAGAGATAGAATTACATAAATTACCTGCTTTGTGAATCAAAGTCAATGTCATTTATTTTTCCAATATGGCCTTCAAATTTTCTCACTACATTCATGGTGTCTATATCAATGAGGGTTATACTAAAATCTTCATTAGCAATTGCCAATAATCCACTTTCACGGTGACATTTAGTCATTGACACTGATTCTTCTAATTTCATAACATGGTATGGGGATGCAGCTGAAAAACATATATTCGTATACCTTCAAATAAAAAGTACCCTTGTTATTGTCGCTTTGTTTTTGGTTTATAACTACATATACCTAAATTATATAGTTCTCACCACGATTTTGATCTATATTCTGGTAGTTTTGTGTATGAATTGAATGAAGCATTATTATTATTATACACAAGTGAAGTGGATTACAAATAATAACCAGAAACATGAATTTTAAGTCACCCCAAAAATTCACTGGACAATTTTGACAAGGTTGCCAACAGAATGGTGAGACATGCCTACAGTAGCACTAATAAATAAAAAGAAATTAAACTTTACACATTTTTGAAACCTATAGGAATAAATTAAATATATATGGTACTTATAATTTAAAAAAGTTCGTCTGTTAGTTTCTGATTATCTCCGAAACAGTTGGACTGATTTTAACAAGACTTTCATTGGAAAATAACTGATGCTATAAAGAGTTACTTAGGTTACATTAATTTTAGAAAAAAAAATAGGATTCCATGCAAATATAATCCTTTATAAAGACACAAACATGGGTGATCACGCAGACAGCTTCTAATTTATTAATAAATTGTAGCCAGGTTTAAAATCTTCTATGAAACAAATAGATTAAACATGAAATGCACAAATCAACTTGCTAGAAAAATGGGAACTTAAAAATACTTATCAATTTAATAATTACCATCTTTAAAATGCCAAAACCTGAGTTTATCATCTGCACCAGCAGTGACCACCCTCTGATTGCAAAGATCTGTTTCGACTCCTCTTACAGCACCCTTATGAGCGCCTTTATTCTCTTTACCGTAATGACCGCGATATATACCAGATTGCATATTAAACTTGTGAACTTGACCATTGCTATAACCTGAAATATCATAAAACCTCCTTATTTCCAGAAATTATCTGTCCAATCTGGAGATATAGATTAAATACATAATTTAATCAAATATTTGCTTGAATATTAAGAACATAAAAATTATTTGTTTCTTGGAATACTTGATTGAAAACTTATTTTAATAACACGAATATTGTGTGATCAAGCCTGTAATAAATATTGACTCCATTGTAAGATGATATTACTAACAACAACAAGCAGAATATCAATAAAGGAAAAGGAAAAATTTACTACAGAAATGATGAAACTTTTCTACTTATAATAATGAATGAATGAATATTTGGTTGGTACACAGAAAACTTATTTTTCCTCAATTAATGTAAAATTTTAACACATACGAGTAAGTACTGATATAATTAACGTATTGTTGAAGGTCATTCTACAGATATTTTATCTGAAATCATTAACTATTATTTATGCCATTGTTTCCTTGTTTGTGAAAAAAACACATTACAACTTTACTTGTTGCTCGTCGAAAATGTTAGGCTATGAAAACATGAGTTACTTAATGACCAATGAACAATGTATTAAAATAAATTTAAGGACCTCTCAAATGTTAAAATCACCAAGTCATACAAACTACAGAGTGCCAGAGAAGTAGATACAGTGAAAGAATGTTATCTTCCACACTGTTTAATTCATTCACCTACCTATGACAACAAAGTTTCCACAATGTGTCACTGTCAAGCAATTTGCAGTTACACCTTTCTCTAATGCCGGAGGTTTCAACTTGTGTTCACCCATACAAATTCTGTTATATGACCATGTTGTAGCTAATGTTTTGCCCCTGTGTAATGTAGCAATACTGTCCCATTGCTTATCCCTCTGCATGCAAGAGCTTATTTTCGTAATCGGTGGTAGGATATATGGATCGTATTGGGTTTTCTCTGTTGAAAAATACTGAGTTAAAGTAATTCCAGAAGTTGTAGTGAATGACGCTGATATTACAAATTTAAAATAAATTAGAAACAAATTAAAAAAATTTGGAAGCATCACGGAAATGATAATTAATTTAAATGTATTTGAAAATTTCTCAATTAACCTTATCAATATATTATATCACTGTACTAAAATCTTTAGTAGGAATTTAAATCTGTAATATTATTATCAAATTTTTCAATTAATAGGCAATATCTTTCCAAATGTTTATTTGGAATGTACAGACAGTAAAAAGAAAATAGTTTTGGACATCTTAGACTTATTAATCTTTGTACACTTATATTTTACTTACTTTTCTTCTTTGAAGCTTTCTTGTTATAAGACGCTTTCCCAAAACTCTTATTAAATGTTTCAGAAATAGTGTTCATGATATGTAAACTACTATCACTACCAGCAACTAGTATATTGTTTCCTGTTGGTTCACAGTAGCTTACCATGTTTGGAGGTAACGAATGGCCCTCCCTGAAAAAACATATGATCATGTATAAAATTAGGTCATTACTTCAATAGTTCAAGTAAAATAATACATAAACAATTATTCTTCCATAGGCATTCAGCAGTGCTTAGAAATAGTTCTTTCACGAAAAAAAAACTGGCTCAAAGAGTAAAAAGAGCCTATTTAGCTTTACTATAAATAAAGATTATGATATATAAAGTGACTGATTATTTTCTAAGTAGAGAAAGATTTCTAAAGAAGAAAAGTTCTCAAAAATTGAATTATTTTACTATTCACTTTTATAATGCTTCTTTAAAGTCTCCGATATCCATATAAGCTATTTATGTATGAAACTTCTATATTCGTATATATTTCAAATCTTAATTGATGAAGTATCATACTACACATACCTCTTTCTTAATAGCCTGGCACCACCATCAGGCATGTCAAATATCCACAATTTTAATGAATTATCTCCAGAGTTAGAAACCATTAACGGTTCAGACATCAAACACTGCAAACCAACAACTTCGGCAGAATGAGCAGACTTTATATGAGACAAGACACGTCTCTCCTCCAAATCCCACATTACTATATGTCCAGTCCGACTTCCAGTCACCATTACAGGTGCTCCATCAAGCCGGAATGATAAACTACTAACTTTTCCCCAATCATGAACAAATTCCATAACAGTCTGGTCAAAGCGAAGGTTATGTAAGATCACCTTTTTATTAGCCAGCGCTATAGCAACAACATCGACGGCCGGAGCCACTTCTATAACTGTAACAGCTGAATGCCAATGCTTGAATGTAAAAATTAACTTTGATGTACGAAGATTCCATAATTGCAGTGTACCCTGTTTGCTTCCAAGCAAAATCTTATTCAGATAAGTAGGTGGATGGCACAATGCGGAAACTTTAAAATGTTTCTCTTCAAATCTCAATTCCAATATCTCTGATTCTTCTTTTATATCAAAAACTTTTAAAATACCACTTTCATCAATGGAAATCAGGTGTGGACCAAACGGAAGCATAAAGTTAATACGAGTATTATGTCCTTTATATACATGTTTGAGTTCGCAACCACGTCTCCAGGCGTAAATACAGTTTTCGCTCGCAGCGTAGACATGGTAGTTGTCACCGCTCAAGCATGTTATATGACCAGGATGTTCACCACTGACACTCAACAGACGAAATTTATTACAGCCGTACGTATGAAACCATTTACCAACACTCGTACATAACAAAGTTTCGCCGCGTCTCTTTATATATCTAGCAATGAACGGCACATGTGTACTAACATAACCTAATACTCTTGTCCCTGCAAAAATTCGGCTACTAGATTGCTCCGGCATTTTTATTATAATCCAACCATAAAATTTTTATGTTATCAAGAAATCTTATTCAACAAGAACTAAGATTATTATTTTAAAACATTTTAAACAAGTATATAAACAAAGTTCACAAAAACACACAATGTTATGCTGTCAAGTAACTGTCAGGTGTCACCTGGATCAGCCACAGATGTTTTTTTTTTGGTGACCAATCTTCTAGTAGATTATTACCACGAAAGAAAGTCATTGTTAAACTCCGTAATTATTACATTCATTATCGAGTAGGTACTACAAATGTAAGTCATTTCTAAACTCCGTAATTATTACATTAATTATCGAGTAAGTACTACAAGGTAAGATGTTACAAGTTTCTTGCAATCATTTCCATCAATTAACAAAATGGTGGCAGTGTTGTTAGAACTTTCCAGAGAGATTTTGTGGCAAATCAGAATCTATGCTCCGTGACATTATTTTCCATCCATTTCACTAGTGCACAGTAACTAAAGTTTAGTACGTAAAACACCACCAAAAATACAAAATATAGAAACAAATAACACGAAATTATAAATAAAATATAAAATCTACTACATGGCATTTCAAGATCCCGCTAAAAATCTCCAGATAATCGATTATTCTTTTTTATATCTGATATTTCCAAACTTATAAACAACCATAGAAAAATTAGTTTTTTTAATCCTATATATATATGTTTATATAACAGTGAATTTTTTTTTTATTGTTGTTAAGTCATAACGATAAATAATAAGTAGTTACATTTCACCACGGAAGAAAGAGAAGTTTTTATTTATGCATTTCACACATCACGATTTGTTTCCCTGGCTATGTATATTACCGTCAATGACAGTCATTACAACATATACAACACAACGACTCGATATTCAATGCTCAGCATTAGAGTTGATTCACTAGTTTTAATGTATTAACGATTCTTCAAACAACTTTCCCTCATACTTGGACTTAAGTATTGTTTAAGTTTAATGTAGCTTCTCCTATATAAGAATATTTCAAAGTAGATACAAAACTCTCATTGAAGTAATTACTGTTCTTGGACCGAAAAATTCCATAGATATACAAATACATTTGTGTGTGTATATCACACGTAATAGTTAAATAGTAGAAAAATATATATAAGTAGTTCTAAAATAATATGATGACGCAACAGTAGCAACAGGGTTCATTATTGTTCAATTATTATAAAAAGTTTTATAACAGTACACAATCTAAAATCACTAAATGTATTATATCACTTTCACAAAAATTCTATGGCTCACCAAGTTTTCTCATAGTAGTTATTTTAACTTATATTTACAAATTTACTTCGGACTGACTATACCCTTTGCCTATGCTAGCACCAGTTTGAAGTTTTGAAACTGTTATATAAGACTTAAAAATGGACACTTTTGCAACATGTTCCCTATAAAGTACGTTCTTCTTACCTCTACACTCCTAAGACATATGTAGTCTTCGTCAATCTTTTTGGCCCCGATACATTTGCCAAAGAACAGATACAAAAAAAAACATTTTGGCCTCTCTGAATATACATGCAAGTTTATAACACATAATATTGTCAAAAGTTTAATACAAAACAAAGTTAAAATAATATTATAGGGATCTCAAATTAGTATTTATTTATTCGGTAGTACGGTGGAGCTGTAGAGGCCTAGGGAAGCCAACAGTGTAGGTCAATTCGAAAAAAAAAAATATCCGTAAGTTGTACATATAATATATATTTATACCTAAATTTGAATTCACCGCGACTACGAGTATATTCTAAGAGGTTAAAAGTTTGACGAAACTGGTAATCTCTATTTATACATTCATATACACACACGTCACTATTTACTCCATTGACAATAGATAAATACTTTCTTTCGTATGATAATTTTGATAGAAATAAAACGAGTATATTACCTTTTCACATATTTTTATAAACATTTAAAGTTATTGGATGAATAAAATTGAAATAAGCTTTTATTGTTACATTATTCGTTTTAATGTTTACAAAGAGCACAATAAATAATTATAACAGTCCTTGCCTCTTCAAATCTTCATAGGTTTTTCTGTTAACAACATTTCCTTGAGAATCTTCGTATTCTTCATCATTCTCAGCGACAAACCGCTCATTCTCTTTTTGCAGCTTTATTTTCTCCCATACTAAAAAAATTATATTATATAATGGTATAAAACAGTTTTTCGATTACATTAATAAATCGGCCATAAAATTATACTTTCAGATTATGCATGTTATATTTTTGTAACATTGTACATGGAGTAAACAAAGAAGTAATATTAATTACATTTGCTTATTTTAATATTCAGTTTTTACAACACTTGACCGTTTCTGTGTTATACTAAATTTGAGAATTTTTTCTTCTATAAATACTAATGATTCTAAATTAGTTCATAATGATTACTTCAAATTTTGACAGATGATAGAAAAATAATTGTATGGAATGAATGAATGGAAATGGAATGGAATGAAAATGAATGGAATGTAGATTAAAAAAATCACAAACTAACGATGCCAAAATATGTTTTTAGAAGCACAAATAGATTTTTAACGATATTAATTAATGTATATTGTGAATACTTACACGCAAGAGCATCTTCAATTTGTGTCACATTAGCAAAATGAGCCGTATTCGGTATTCCGAGGCATCGCATTCCGTGGGCATGTCTCCATTCAGCAAAATGACGTTGGAACGCTTTTGGCCCTTTGTAAGTGTAGTTGCCACAAATCTCACAATTGTAGCTTATGTTCAAACCATGTAACTTATATAACCAGTATGGGATAGGCTGTAAATAGTGCCAAAAATATCAATCTACATTCAATGTACAAATTACATGTATAAAATTGTTGTAATGATTTTATAAAATAATTATATGAAATTTATTATTTGATTATTAATTTACCACCACTTGTTTAATTTGTGTTCTACAATAAAATAATATGTACCTTATGTAACATGTCTACATCAATAAATATTTAGACAACATTCATAGAAGTATATAATAATTGAAAAGTTTAGTAGAAAATTGCTAAACTTGACTGGTTGCTAGAGGTGGTTAAGATGGCTTATAATAATTTAGAAATTAAAATATGTGACCATAAAAATGACAATAGCAAAGAATATGCTAGAGCGATATCGGCATACCATGAGCAGGGATTTACATAGGGATATACGTGTAAAGGAAGACCGAAGAAGTTGTGAATGGATAATGTAAGGAATGATATGTGTATAAAAGCTGTGAATACTTAGATAACAGATGATAGAGGGAAGGCGAAGAAGAAAATGTGTGATGACCATACTAAATCGAATGGAATAAGTGGAAAGAAAAAAATGTCTACGATGAGGCATTCCCGTGCTGTTAGAAACGAAGTTCCTCAAGAACGTAAAGTAATCGAATCAAATCAAAAAGTTTCATTTAATATTCAAGCAAAAATATTAATTGATAGAAATAACATAAAAAAAAGTTATGAAATGTGTAGAATTCAGTTTTTTGTATATACAACCAGCAGAGTATGACCCTCGTTAGCTCGAATTTTGATACTCGCACGCACACACACTCGTATAAGAGAAAGATACGGAGAGAAAGAGATAGTCGTACAGAGAGGAATAATACGTTTTCCTTATGTGACGATTTCTAGCAGTCAACTCATACAACAAGTCCCATTAATAAACTTCGTTATAATAATATTTATAGAAATGAGCTGATCACTTAAGAAATTAGTTCATTCTAGCCTATTGGTAAATACATGAGATGGTATGGCACTTTAGATTCTTCAGGTATAAAACCTTTTCTTTACGTGACGATTTCCACCACTCCACGCCTACAGCAAACCGCGTTAAAGAACATCGTTTCAATAAAGTTAATAGAAACGTGCTAGTTATTTAACAAACCTTTCCATCCCAGCCTAAAGGCAAATTCTTGGGGTTGTATGGTACTTCATCATCATCGGAATCAACATCAGGGGCACCAGATCCTTCACTTTCATCGCCGCTGTCGTCGCGCCTTTCACCAGCTGCACGTGCAGCTCGACGAGTCACATTCTCTATAGTCGCTGCTCGTGTACTGCTTACTAACCCCGAAAACCTTAGCACATACAAATATATTACCTTACTAAACTCATTAACAATTATATTTTTATAGATTTTTGCCGTTTAACCTCAATCTCATCCGATTTTAAATGTCACATCGTCATTCTGAAATGATAAAGACGCTAAACGCAAGAGTTTGGTAAGTTCGATGGTAGTAGCTAGCCACGCGAAATTATAATAAGCCATAAAATCACGCTATGGTTTCATCGTGATGTTCCCTTCAAAGAAAGCTCCTAATCAGTCGCAAGGATTCGCACCTATGTCGATCGACGAGGTATCACAACACACTACCAATTAAGCCATCATCGCTTTAATGAAAAATTCCCAAATTTTCATATAAAACAAACAACAACTCTACTAATCGACTACCCTTCTATACGGGAGTCTTTTAAAGTCTATGGTTCTTAAATTTCAAACTTGTTTGCAAAGGTTCAAAGGTATGCATTTTGCGGATTTTCAGACATCTAAGAAACTACTAGCAATACTTTAATATGTACATATAAAATATTGAATAATAACCTTTATGTGTTTGACACACTGTAGTGAGATTGGATTGGAGACAAGATAGACTCGGTGATAGGTGACCATTTTTATGGACAGATTTTAAGGTTGTCAACTATCCTATTAACAAGGCTATTCTATCTAGGTATACCTTTGACCCTTCGAAAGGGTCATAAGCACCAGTTTTCAATGACAATGTAATTCACACACTGTATTGAAAATACAAACACTTCACTATTGTGACATTTTCTTTGTTCAAAGATTTGATACGAATTAAAACAATATAAATAGGAGATTAATTAAACTGCAATGGGGAAAAATATAAAGAAATGGCAACTGCTACTAAAAAAAATTAAAATGATGGTCTAATAATTACCTATAAACTTGAGCTTCAATAGCAGCAATGTCTTTATGTCTCTGTTGTGTCGATGCTTTAGCTTTGTTGCCACCTTTCTTTGCAACAAGGGATTTGTCCAAAGCCGTCTGTCCTTTTGTACTAAACAATCTAAACACAAATTACATTCCATAGTAATATCAAATGAAAAACCTCAAGAATTCTTTAAGTTTGTATATATACTCTACAAATTAAAGAAAATCCTCTAATTTTTTTCATTTTTGCAAATCAATCTTTTTCTACTTAAAAAATCTGTCAAAATATAAAAATATCCATTAGAAAGATTTATTTAATACATATTGTTAAAAAGAGCAATATTTAAATAATGTGGGCAACAATTTGGAATAATACAAAAGTATTTATTTGTAAGAATAGTGATTTATTATAACTAAATTCGTAAGCACTAATTATAAAACTTGAAAACAATAAATATATTATAATATATATTACCCTTAACTATATCACCCTTAACGTATCTTGTGTTATTAAAGAATATTATAATTGGATCAATAGTTCCAGAACTTACCTATTACAAATATATACACAAACTTTACATATTTATAATTGTAGTATAGACTATAAAATATACAATAACTAGCATTATCCCGCGGCTTAGCTCTCGCATTAATCTACATTTAACCTACCCTTTAGGAAAAATATTTTTCTGGGTGAAAAATATGCCCTTTTCATCGGTAGGTAGTTAAGGTGTAAAAGTGTAACAAAGAAAAAAAACAAAGAACCATACAAACAAACACCTTTTACAATATTAATTAAGAGTATTATAAGAATTAATCTATACATAATATATGTATTATAAGTTGATATACCTTTGTGCCCTTTCTTCTAAAGTACCACCGCATTTCAGCCCGAGAGCCATTAGAGCAGATTTCAGTCTGTCCAGTCCCAGAGAGGCTAACTCCTCCCATGACGAAAAAGCAGATAAATCTAAATGAGCACCGATGTTAGTAAGTGCACCTCCGGTTTCTTTCTACAAATAAATTTACATATACTTATATTCTTACTCACGGCTTTGCTAAGGTTAATCTAGATTTAATCTATTTCTTGGGAACCTTCCTTTTTTTCTAGATAAAGGTACCGTATGTAATTTTTTGCACACATTACAACATTTATTATTAAAAAATATCAACATGTGTGGTTAAGTAATTACATCGTGAAAGTGTAACAAATAAATATACAAACAAACTTACATTAGCATTTATATTATTAGTTAGGACTAGTTGAGACTTGCGACTTCGTCTATGTCATTTATTATCTCAACAATACATTTTATCCAATATTACTCCTCCACTTCTCCAGGACACAAAAACACATCAGCTGAACATGTGAATGCTTATAAAAATAATGGTTTCTTTTAAAAACTTTAATAATTTTATGTTAAATGAAGCTATCATTTTTTTTTTTTAAATAAAGACTTACCAAGTTGTTACATAAAAGTTAAATACGCGTCCAACACTTGTTTCAAAAAAGTTTGATCACAAAAGAGTGTCTTACCTTTGTTTAGAACTAGACACTATTTAAATTTAAACATTGTATAACACTTGTTCACAGTTCTCATTTTACTGTTGTGATTTATTTTATTTCTCCTTGCTGGCAAAAGACGTTTCATAGTAACTTATGGATTTCGTGTGTAAATGACAATTATTACAATTTCACAATATATTTTTCTGAGATTATACTGTTGTTCCACTTTACGCATTTTAGGGTATTATTTAAAACTTATATATTGCTTATTTTAATAATGACATCATTTTCTTTAAGCGAAATATCACAATAATTATAACAAATTTCACTTAAAATAAATAAATATTCTTAATGAAGGTGTGAACAAAAATATTTTTCGTAAATTGGAATGTTTCTGAATGATTAGATTGAATTGAATGAATGCTATTCAGAGTTGCTTGCATAAAAACCAGATATTTAGCTGGAGCCCACTTAGACACTGTTTTGTAACAAAGTATTTTAAACATGAGTTTAAAATTTTAGACAATGTTTAGTAAAACTCGTGTTAAACGCATGTTCATTTTTGTTTTTGTAATAATTACCGCATGTGTCTAAGAAGTAAAACTAAAAAAATGTTATCGAAATCTATCCAGTAGTTTTTGAATTAGGAGTTTTGATTTAAATGAGAGCAATAATAATCCTATATCATAGGTAATTTATAAGCAATAATAAGAGTTAATTTCAACTTACGGGCCACCCTGGAAAATTTCCTGTTTCCCACTGTCGCACAAACTCCTGATGGGCGGCTGCCATTTCTTGTGCTTGGTCAAGGAGTGGTTTAACTCGACTCACAAAATCTTTTAAATATGTAAGCAATGCCCGGATGTAGTTTCTGTAATCACTGTTCTTACGCTCTCGAGGAATGTCAAAAAGATGATCAAAGATGCTCAAATATGTTATATAGTCGACTTTCTAAAAATAAAACATGATTAAGAAATATATGTGTACAACTTCAATAATTATTCAAAGTAAATAGCTTTTTGTCTCAAAGTAGGTGTCACCCCAGCAAAAAATGATTCTGTGTTTTTTTAATATTAGTTTTTAAACATGGTTAGTATAATTTTTTTTTTAAATGACTATTTCATTTATAATTATTTTATTTATTATTGTTATTGCATTATATTGGTTAATATGTATATACTGGATACTTGCTTAGGTCAGGGATTTCTAAACTACTTTGGACAAGAGACCCCCTTTTCCAAAATGACTGATACCTCAGACCCCCATAGCCAAATTAATTTAAAATTGTGTATATGAATCTTTGAAGACCCATCAGGCTAATAGCGTATAGAGTTGGGGATCACATCAACCACTTTGGGAATCCCTGGTTTAAGTTAAACATTGCAAGGGAGTACTGGAAATCAAATTTTGTTGATTTAATTTTAACTTTTCTTATATTATGTTATGTAACAGAACATACTAAGACCTAGTCAGAGAATACACCTATGACGTCTAACTGACTTTGCTTTTATAATATGTAAGGATAAGACATATTCTTGATATAAAAATAAATGGAAGAATTAAAAATTGTCAGTAATTAACATAATTATTTAGTGATAAGTAGCAAAATAATATGGAATACATGCAATTCGTTCATATAATATTCATAGGGCATAGGGAAATAGTTTCCACATTTTGCAAATTAAAATAATCGAAGTAGTCTGATAGTCATTATAGTTTAGTACTAGTTGCTGTAGTTACTGTTGTTAAATACTGTATACCAAATAAATTTAACAATAAGTACAACTACATTACAATTTATGTACATAGAATCAAATAAAAGATTAATTTGTTTAATCAGATATTAGAACAAATAAAGTGATTTCTCTTAGTGATTTCATCAGACAGTCTGCAAGGCATAGTACATCTTTTGACTGAATAGATGGATTTAATCTTAGAACATATGAGTACTTACTTCAATTCCTTTAAGGTTGATAAACTTTTCATAGCATTCATGCAAATCCAAATATTTACCATAGCCTTCTTCATCAGTAAACTCAACAGGAACTGTAAAATAATCATATAATCTCAATTTAAGATGGATTCCAATCCGACAAGGAACATGAAATTCATGTAAAAAAAATTCATTGGGAAGAAACCATAAGATAGGTAGGTCTTTTCTAATACCTATTTGACTAGCTATTACTCTTGAAGTGGAATCTCCTTAGAGTGGCACATAGCCGCATGTTATATCATAGCATTTATTGCATTACAACCGCAGTAAAGCAGCAGTCTGCATCATGAAGATGGTGGTGATGATGGGGAGGAAAATTAGCAATATTTATTTATTTGTTAACTCTAAGTAAAAAAAAATATATACTTTACTTGTATAATCTTCCGCAGGATTTTCTCTTATATTTGCCAATTCTTCAAACTCAACTGACATAGGAACACAGATCTAAAAGATATAAATTAAAATGTTAAAAATAAAGAAAACATAAACTTTAACTAATAACATTTAACAATTATTTTTATTATTTATCTTAGTGTTGTGAAGAACATGTTTTGAAATTAATAATCTCTTTATAATATCACTAACAAGTTAAAAACCTGTTGAAATCAAATATATAAGTCATATAAAATCAAAGGTAACATCCGTAGGTAATTTATTAATTTGGCTGATTTTCACTGCTTTCAATTCGCTCATCAGTAATAGGAAAATATTTATCTTGGTAATATATGGAAAAAGAATGTTTTGTTAACTTTATTAACTGTTATTAGCTAAAATTCACCTAGTATTCAAATATTCAGCATGCTAATAAATGGATACAATTGAAATATGTCAGTTTTTTCAACCACCATATTATAAGCCAACTACTATGAGACTTTTGACTTTATATACCTTGTACATATTACAAAAAATCAGTATTTTCAAAAATTTGGAATAAGCTGTACATGACAAAACTGAATTTAGGTATTAGAATAAGTTTGGTATTAAGTAATAATGTAAAACAAATATATAAGAATAAAGGAAATAAATATACATGATAAAAGAAGGAAACTATAGCAGAGATGGGGTTTAATTAACATAGGTAAAGAACTGTAAAAACTTGCAGACTATAGCAAATTTTTCATACAGCAATGCAACCAAAAACTGTTTCAGGTTCATATTTGATTAAGAATCGTATTTAATTATGTTCATAGATAAAATTACAGTACAATATGTAAATAACTTAGAAATTAAAGGTTTTGCACATAATATCTAACACATATTTAAAATAAATTATTATAGGGGCAACCTATGATGACTGTTAAAACACTTGTTCACACATTAAGTTTCATATAAATTAATAGCTACATTTGACGGAGCAAATTGTTATTCTTTTTTGTCAATAGTGATGTGCAATAAGTCCTAAAATTTATAGAATATATAATTTTAGAATACAAAATTAATTTAGTACAAACATTTCTAAATTATATATAGGTATAACTATATATTATATATCCATCTAACTACTACCATATTTAACTATATATGGTCCTATGAACAAATCTTTTTATGTTTTTACTAACAAAAAAAACAGCACCTTTTGTTAGAATACTTAATGTATTATAATTATCATTGCACTTATTTACAACAAAACTCTGTGTTTATAGTTCTTTGACACTTTTTTTTTCAAACTGACATATCCTGTTGGCACTTTGGCCTTTACAGATTCACCGGACCATATTCATCAACATTTGAAATTATATATTTGTATTCTATATATGATTATATCTATAGAATTGTTGACAAGCACAGCTAATGCCTCCAGCAAACTAACATCAATGAATATAACAAAACAGAACAGTATTTGACAAAAAAAAATTAAAAATAAATCTACAATTCACATAAATATGAGTTAAACGGCCATCATAGCATGCCACTATTATAACACATTATCACTCTTACTTCATTAGGATGTTTCCTATGAAACTCTTTTATCTGCTTAAGTCTAGCATAAAACTCCTGGAATTCATTCGGTCCGGACAAAGCGGCAATTTCTTCTTTACGTAAGTTATCTTTATCCTCATATAATTCTTTTAGCCTTATCGAAGCCTCAATATACCTCTGCAATTCAAATATGTTCAAAATTAAATTCGATAATATAAAATATAGGTTACACAATCTATAAACTCATAAACTAGAATCAAGTAAAGGTGTTAATTCGACTTACATCATGCAGATTTTTTAAACGATGATCACCATTTATTGTTTCGCGATGCTGAAAACAAAGTACACCATTAAAAAACCTTAAATATTAAAAAATAAACAACTAACAATGAAAATTCTAAATCAGACCAGTCGTTTTTGAGAAAATCAAAGACATACAAACACACATATATACCGCATCCTTAATTAACAAAATAAGGGCACATATCGAATTTATAGGTATTTTAATTTTTGCAATAAAGGTTCTATTGCAAAAACTAAAATACCTAAAAGTTTATTATGTGCCCTTACTTTATTATGGGTGTGATACATACATACGGGTCGAACACAGAACCTCCTTTTTAAAGTCGGTTAAAAATCAGCACAAATTATGAATATGAATGTTCAATATCAATACATGTTTGTATCAAATGAGACTTTTAAACTATTATTTACCCCTGTTTTCTTGTGTAAAATTTCTTTGACCATTCCATCCATAGTCCGCTCCCTTTCTTCATGATAACTTCGTTGTTGTTCCAAAATAGTCTCCATTTATGTAAAAAAATATATAGCAGAGTCTGTATCTTGCAAATAACTATAGTATAGCCAATAGTTACAATAATATAGAAATCAAAGCAAAACAATTTACAGACTGCTAAACGCCAACATCCATGCTGGTCGGTGTATACTACTCTTTTTTCTTTAATTTATTATTGCCATTGGATACGAATCCTTTAATTTATCATGTATATAGGCATTATTGTGCCTTATTCATCTACAAAACATTATGACTATTATAATTGTATAATAAAAAATCACTGCATTTTGAAAACACGATAATGAACATTAAAAAATGGTCAAATGTATTTAAAATAGGAAATACCTATCATATGACATGAATAATATTGAAATAACCCTTACAATTTTTTGATTTTACTAGCAAATCAAATCGCCAATAACAATATGGACATGTTTAATAGGTACCACTGAGAGATGCGTGGCACAACACGGTTTTAAATTGTTTTTTTTTTTTAAACGAATATCCAAATAATTTTTGATTAAGTAAAAAGAAGACTACCACCGTGTTACATAGTCGTATAAACCTCTAACTCCATCTAATTTTTAAAATAGAATAAAATTGACAATTTTTAAATCATGGCATATGAAATACTAAACCCATTAAAATCATCATCATCTCTCAGTTATAGTCTACGTGCAAGCTTGAATTGTATTTTCTGCATATGTTTTTTATTATTCTTTAATATAGTATTGCAGTTCCACTTTTCTTGTACTTTTGGAGCTTAAAAAACTTGCATCTAGTGCCTTTAATAATTTACTTATCACGTTCACGAATACCAACATATACAATTATCCTTATATTAAAGGAAATTTAAATGTTTAGCATTTTCGATATTCATTATTTTTTTAGGAAACGCATCGTTATTACATTATAACTACAGTATTGTTATATTCATTTGTAATATATACTGGTTTGTAAATTACATTGTATTATAATATATTACTTTAGATGTTGTACAGATAAGTAACGGAATATACTTATCTATTTAATTATATAATAAGCTCGTAAATCAGCAGTACAAATATATGTTTAAAAAATTATACCCATTTTGCTTACGTAACCCAAACCAAAAAGTAGTTAGTTTTCCGTGCGTTTACGCTACTCTCAGAAGCGGCTTAACTAATTCGAACGCAGTTTTCACTAACTTGTTGTAGCAAGTTTCCTATTACATTTAGTATTACATATAAATTTTAATTCTAAATAAATGAAATTTTTGATTTTAAATAAGTTTAATTGAAATAAAACGCGCTTTTTTAGAAACTCAGTTGACTTAGTTTTTGACTGACTTAGTTTAGTTACTTTAGTTGACTTAGTGACTGGTTTTTCATAGTGTGATATAACAACACAAAGTAAAAAAAATATGGTTTCGGAGACATAATGGAGACATCATTTAGGTTTAACTCTGATTAAATTGTAGATCACATTAAATAGGGGTCTGCTTATTAGTCCTACGGTCATTAGTCAATCGTAGCTGGTCTATAAGTATGGCTGTAACGTATTAACTTCTACACTAATAAAATAACACTCAGTCAATGTAAAGATTTCTGATAAAACTAAAATCCACATGAACGAAGTTGCGGGTGCCAATACTTACAAATAAAACATATTATGTATTTTTAATAAACTTCTTCCATTTTAATTAAGTTTGGTTTATTTTAAACACATTTTATTTGTTCTTATTTTTTTGTTTAGTAATATATTTTATTGTATACTATTTTTCATTAAGATTGGAGAAAAAAATTTAGAATAATTTCACACTTGCTGAATTCCATGTGGATGGAGTTGTAAACACAATTAGTAGGTAGTAAAGATAATTAGAATTTTTTAAATAATTAATATAGTCCAAGGTGTAAAATATTTTATTATTTCTATAAAACACGTTGAAAATAACTTTTCAGGTTTTGATTATATCTGACGTAATTAAGAGTATGGGTATAATGAAAAGTATTTAACAAATGCATGCTAAACAATCCACATATTACATATAAATATGATATTTAATAGTAGTAAAAAAAAAAAATTAATTTAGGGGTAAACGTTTTCTTATAGTTGGTAATTGCAATCTTGTTGCTTACTTGTGCTTGGATTGGGTAACGTCAGCGCTGTCAATTTTCTACACGTTCTCAGACGCATATCGCTATTTTGCTAGTGGCCGGTGTTTATTTTTACAATAATAATTTAAAAACCATGGTTTGTTCTACATGGATCAATCAGTTATACTCGTTTCTTGTATTATTATGTTCTTTCTTAGTATACGCTCAGTCAGATGTACCAAGACCTCGGGGAGTACCATTATCTAAAGCATCGTTATATTCGCCGACAAAAGATTTTACATGTTTCGAAGGAACTATATCAATGCCATTCAGCTATGTAAACGATGATTACTGTGATTGCTTCGATGGCAGCGATGAACCGGGAACGTCGGCTTGTTTAAACGGTGTTTTCCATTGTACAAACGCCGGTCATCGACCGCAAAATATTCCAAGTTCGAGAGTCAATGACGGTGTTTGCGATTGTTGCGATGGAACAGATGAGTACGCCGTACCGGACACCTGCACAAACATATGTGAAGAACTTGGTAAAGAAGCTAAAGCGGAGGCTCATAGGCTAGCAGAATTACACAAAGCAGGTAGTCACTTGAGATTGGAACTGATAGAAAAAGGGAATATGAAAAGAAACGAAATGGCAGAACAGCTATCACAACTAGAGAAGGACAAGGAAGAGGCAGAGAAAATAAAGGCTGAAAAAGAATTTTTAAAGAGTGATCTAGAAGCCAAGGAGAATGAAGCTCTTAAAGTATACAGAGATGCTGATGAACAACAACGACAGAAAAAAATGGAAGAGGAGAGAGAAAATACTTTAAAAGAATCTAAGGAACACTTCGAGAGGTTTGATTCAAATGCAGATGGCGAACTTACAGTAGATGAGATAAAGGTTGCTAATGTTTTTGATAGAAATAAAGATGGTGAGGTTGATGATGAAGAAACAAAGTTCTTCTTTGGTGGAAATGAGAAAGTAAATTTAGAGGAATTTGTGTCAACAACTTGGCCTTTACTTAAGCCTTTGTTAATGATGGAGCAAGGTATGTTCAAACCAGCTGAAAGTCAAACTGACAAAGAGCCTTCAGAGGGTGAGCCAGATGAGCAGCATGTCGATATGGATACAGAATATGAAGGCCAAGAGGATGAAGCTAGTGATGTAGATCTACCCCAAGATGAACAAGACGAGCAAGACTTAGAACAAGAACATACACAAACGTATGATGAGGAAACACAAAAGTTAGTCGATGAAGCTTCAGAAGCCCGTCGGCAACACACAGATGCTGAACGCACTGTTAGAGAGATCGAATCTAACATTAGAAACATAAAAGAAAATCTTGAGAAAGATTATGGTTTGCAACAAGAGTATACCACATTGGATGGACAGTGTTTCGAGTATGAAGACAAAGAATATATTTATAAACTCTGTATGTTCCAGAAGGTTACTCAGAAATCAAAGAATGGAGGTCATGAAATAGGACTTGGAAATTGGGGAGAATGGGCTGGTAATGATGGTAATAAATACTCAGTTATGAAATATACTAATGGTGTCGCCTGCTGGAATGGGCCTAGTCGTATAACTACTGTTTACATAAACTGTGGTTTGGAGACCAAACTCTTATCGGTCACTGAACCTTTCCGCTGTGAATACAAAATGGAGCTCAGTACTCCGGCTGCTTGTGATGAAACTATTTCATTACAAGAACACTCATCACATGATGAACTTTAAAGGGATTCCCATGTGTTTTCACATTTCTTACAATTATTACTTGTTAAGTTACATTGTAAATCAGTCTTAGTTCAATTAATATTACTTTTGGTGTTCAGAATATCAAGTTTCAAATCAGGAAATCACTGTAAATTGTTCTTTAAATATATATCATTAGTAGTTCTTTTTAAAAGAAGTAGAAATAAGTGGGAAATTTTCACTATACTTTATTCTTTTTTCCCCAGTGTAAACTGCACTAGATTAGTTATACTTTATTTATAAATAAGACCAGTTGGTGTACTAAAGTGATTGAAGTGTATAGTCTTCATGTTTCACACATTCCTCAAACGCAAGGCTGTTTTAGTTCAAGTAGAAATGGATTATAAATGAAGTAAACAGAACTTTGTGAGTGATTAATACCTATTTCGATTAAATTATTGTTTTGAATATATCGCCCTTTTATTTATTACTTTCACCTTTTAAAATATGTAAATACCCGAGTACATTTGCAAAATTGATAACTCGATTGAAGAGTAATGTCAACAATAATTATGAAGACTAATTATGATTGTTTTTTCTTTGCTAGTGTTTACTGGTAGGTAATTGATATGTTAATTGTTAATAACAATTATAAGCAGATAACTATGTTGTTTTAATTACAATGTAAGATGTCAGATTATATCACAAAAAGAATTATTGGTAATGATTTTAGATATATCGAAATAATATATAAATACAATGATAGTTGTCTGGTCGTTATGTATGCATCACTCAAAAACTACTGGATTGTTTTCAATATTTTTTTACTTATGTTTGACACAGTCTTTATGAAAAAAAATGTCATGATTGTTTCAATTAATGCATAATTATTAGAGTTCTAAGAAACTACGATTTTGATAAAAACTATGCATTTATCGATGTATGTTTTCCTGACATGGAGAAGTAGGGTAAGCGATGTGGTGGCTATATTTTTTCCTCAGTACATTAAAATATATTTTTAAGATAATAACTCACAGGTACCAGCTAGTTCAAAATAGTATCATTAACTTTCTGTTTAATATTTTAAAAGTAATGCTATTTGTATTAATAGCATGGTTCTTGTTTATAAAATACTTGTATCAAATACAGTTTCGTTTTACACCGAAACTACTTATCTTTAACACGTCGAATTAAATTCATCCACACGTAATTTTGCATGTTAATATCAGTCTATAAATGCCTGCAAAGACTCCTCCTGATTCATGCCTGTTAAGATTGTTACTCTAATCACCGAGCACGCACAGCGATTTAGTATTACACTTATCGGCAACTGCACAGCACTTAAATTCGAAATTTCGATCTGATTTATGTTTAGAACGGTAAATGATCATAATTTTCATTTTTTAACAAATTCAATAAATCCAATGGAGTTTAATAAAGAAATATGGAACATTTAAAGAAATAAGTCTAATAATACTTGTTGTTTTTTAGTACAGTTATCAACAGAAATTATTGATAAAACTATTTGTAATTCTGATTTGATTAATTTTAATTCGAATTACTACTAATCACGCGTGTAATAGCTATTCATTAAGGAGAAATACTCGTATAACACAATGGCAATGCTATTTAAAAAGAAATACTTCTTTTCTTCGTATAGGCCAAATGCGGTTTTTTTTATATGAAAGATTTAACTGAGCGACCTATGTTTATTGTACCACAAATGAAGGTATATCTTAAAGTATTCATAAACAACTCTGAAATCATCTTGTATAGATGACTATGCCTTATTTTTCAAATCTTAAACCATTGTTTGATAGCTAAACCTTAATATACGTATAAAATATTATCTTAAAACGTCACTCAATTAAATGTATTTTTTTATACACTTTTAAACGTTTTATTTGCGTAACATAAAACCAAAATTCATCTTGATAGCTAGGTATCTCACCTATCAATTTGAGATAAATACCTGCAGTGATATTGTTTACGTATATACTAATATGATATTGTTTATATACCTGTATAAAACGGGCAGTTCGAGCAATTTATGATATGGGGCCTTGCGAATCATTAAAGGCTTAAGTTCCAGGAATTCAGTATCTTAAATATGCTCTCCCAATACATTCTTAAAAATCTAATGTATTTCCGAAAAAACTTAGAAAAGCTGGATTTAATAAAAAGACCGAAATTATTTAAATACTAGAAATAATAATAATTTGGTCATTACTTGTTTTAGGCTCACTAATAACGGTAACGGTTTTTTCGGTAATAGTGTTGGGTTGTACAACAAAATTTCAAAGCACATTACTGATTTGCCGGATATTAAGTTGAAGTACCCTCTTAAGCAGGTTTTAATATCTAAACTCTAAAATATGTTTAATTATAAGGTGGATCAATATGCGAACGATGGTGACGTCTGGAAATGACGCCTCTCTCTGTGCATCCACCAAAGAGGTATGTAACTATCTATGTCTATACCTACCTACCTATACGTATTTAAAAATATGTGTTGTATTATGTATCATGAAAAGATAAACCAAATCGAGTTGGTAATGTGTTCGGACACAGCGTCGAGGGACGTAGGTGCGAATCCTAGCAACTGAGTCGGAGCTTTCGGTTTCGGTTTCGGTGAAGGAAAACATCGTTATGAAACTATAGTATGGTGGTAAGGCTTTTTCTAAGTCCGCCTGTCTAGCTACCACCCTCAAGTTGAAAATCTGTCGCCAAGCACCTGTTGGTGTGTTCCGGCAGATGCACTTGAGAGCCAGTCTCCGTCTAGGTTTTAGCGTGATTACCATATTAGAGCGCATCATCATTTAACAACAGATAAGACTGTGGTCAAAATAAAAATTGACAGAAAAAATGTTTAATGACGTCGTGTAAATAACTTAATCGAAAATTATTATAATATGAATTTTTACTATTGAGGTAAACGTTGTACCTACGAATCTAGAAAGCTGTAGTACATAAAACACCAAGTTGCAATGAAAGAAATATAGGAATCTATACTAATAAATATAATTTGGACCATTATTGTTAGAACATAAGTTTTTACTGGGACTTTTGTAACACAGACACTAAACATTCTATCAATACTTCAGAATTGGCAAGATATCTGTGAAAGTCGAAGCCCACGTGTACACCGCTTATCTGGGTCACGTAATCCTGTTCCTTCCAGTCCACTTTCACTATATCGGATCAATTCTAAATATTAAAGTGTGATTTTAGGGTATTAATTGTACTTATAAAATATAATAAGTTAAGCTAGCATGTACCTTTGTTTTTATATTTCATTTCTAAATACTTTCCAAAAAGTTTAAAGACATTATAGACAAAAGTTATGGTTTAAATTATATTTTTGATTTTTAAATTTAATTTAGAGGGTCTAATATCTGAAGAGCCATGCAAAGCACAAATTTTAGATAAGGTAAAACTAAATTGTCCTTATGGTCGTTGGTCGTTTTGGTAAAATTATCGAGTTCACAGGAATATCACTACATAGTATAAAACAAAGTCGCTTTCTCTGTCCCTATATCCCTATGTATGCTTAAATCTTTAAAACTACGCAACGGATTTTGATGCGGTTTTTTATTAGATAGATTGATTGAAGAGGAAGGTTTATATGTATAATAACATAAATTAAATAGTAGAGAAATACTGTTATTTTTGAGTTTATTCCAAATTTAACGGGTGCGGGCCACGGGCAGTAATGAATAAATCAAAACTACGGGATCGATTTTAATCATTTTTCCAGTGAATGACATAGGCTATATATTTTATACCCGTGCGAAGCCGGAGCGGGCCACTAATATTATTATATAACTCAACTATTTACTCATACAGCTCATGATAACAACAAGTAATAGTAGCAAAAAGCAAACGCGTGCGGTGACGTGAACACCTCTAGTATATATACATATGTATAGATTGTTACGCTCGTGAGAGAATTAAATATCGTTTACGTCAGAAAAGAAATTGTGTTCATACAGATAAAAAACGAATAAAGTATCTATCACACAATTACACTACAGTTAAGCTTACACTGTATAATGTTACAATCGCAGTCATATTGAAAATTTCTTAGTTTGTTTTTTTTGTAATCAAAAGAACTCCACTCGGAGACACCGTGGCGCACTTAAATACCTTTCAATAAAAGAGGGTGGAAAACTCTGGAAAGCTGTCGTCATTATTCGAACTATGCGACAAACTTCGAGAAGGCCTATTTTTATTGAATTTATACAGCCCTAACCACCTTCAAAGATTCTATTGACTCTCGCTTCTACAATTTTTTTTGCAATAGAATCAATTAATTACTAGTAAAATGGTAAAAATGCATAGATAAAAATGACACATACTTCGACTGATTAAATGTATAACTTATCTTTTGTTTTACTTTTTCCATATAAAGCCCTAATTTCATATGAACGCTAATATTTGATTTAAATATAAAAAAGTATGTGTGCTTATGACCACATGAAAGAAGTCAAAACTTTTTATAAAAAGCTAACGTCACGCGATGTTTCCAGGCAGTCACCCATCCAAGTACTGACCGCGTTCGATGTTGTTTAATGGTTGATGATCGGATGAGAACCGGTCAACACTCTACCCGACACAGTGTTTACAACCACCACTTTTCGTCACAAAAAAGGTTGCGGATCAGAATTTCAAAGACCTCCCATAAGAAGTTTCGCTTTAAAATGTTTTGATTAAAATTTTATTTATTATAGATTTACACCCGTGACGTCGTGCAGCTTGTAACTCGTCCTCTAAACCTTGCCATACTTTGTTGTTTCCACTCTCATCTCTGTAATTTATGAAAGACCATATACTTTTTGGTAATAAACTCTTGGCGACTGCTTTATTATTTATCAGAATGGTTATGCCCAGCTATGTGATATACTAATTAGTTACCTTTGACACGGATACCACATGTACTTAGTCAATAATATCTTTTAATTACGAATGAATGTTTGTTTACATTACACGGGGAATAATGATGCGTAATATCGAGCCGATTACAGCCAAGAGCTTATTAATAGGGTTACCAAAAAATTATGTATATATTACGCTGTATATCGGGTTTGAGCAGTATATACTGTTTAAGAAATATATACGTAACATACACAACATGTCATATTTTAGTTGGATAGATCCATTTACTTATATTACAATTTTATTATAGTACATAAGAAATTAAAAGACGCTAGGAGTATCTCTAATAGGAAATTTATGGTTTACTCTCGGCGCATGATAAAATAAAACGTGATAAACAGCTATTCTAAACGAGACTAATTACGAATATAACACTTAAAACAATGTACAGTCCTTATCTGTTTTTTGTTTGCCGCTATGAATATAGTTGTAAGTTCGGGCTAGCGCATAATATAGACAAGAATTTAATGTATAGGGAAGTTAAAATATTATTATTATAGAAATCTAAAATTGGCATTTATTTATCCTTAAGTTATATCAATGTTATACATCTTTACATAAACATTTATACGTTAACTTGTGTTTTGTATAATTATATTCAGAACGGTTAGAATGTTTGACGCGGACTGTATATGGAACTTGCCATCCATCAATTGACAACTTATAAAAACTAACAATCACTACATATTATAAAACAAAGTCGTCCACCGCGTCTGTCTGTCTGTCTGAATGTTCGTGATAAACTCAAAAACTACTGAACTGTTTGTAATGCGGTCTTTACCAATAGATGGAGTAATACATGAAGAAGGTTTAGGTATATAATTTGTCAAGTATTTGTGTGAATTAGTTGAAATATAACGATATTTGTTGGAAGTGTTAGAAAAAGTCAATCGCCTGGGAGCTTTCATCAAAAACGCTGTCTAATTCTTTTGCGATATAACAATACAATGCATAGTGAGATATTCCTCTTTTCTAGATCTACAAAAAAGTATGCGATGGCATATACCTATCTTTTAAGGATAGTTTACTATAGCCATTTGTCTACTTAAAAATGGTCACATGTAATGAGGTAATTGGAAGCCTATTTAGACGGATACAGTATTAATATTTATCAAATTAAATACAATAGTTACTTTAAACATTTGATGCACATATGTGTATATTTCTTATTATTAGAGCAGGAAAACGTCCGCCGGGCCTGCTAGTAATTATATATTTTAATAGTATATTCTGACAAAACATTGGCAACCCTATTTAATAGTAGCGTAATGAGATATGTACAACGTATTACGTGACTAAGGCGGCAAACCGACACGCATTCTGCGGGAACGTCCCGTAATGACGGATGAAAACCCGCCTTGCAGTAGTTAATAAAATATTCCGCATATATGGATGGATATTGCATCTCACCATCGTTACTAATATATTATACTCTATCGGTCTATGAGGTTTGAAAAGTTAACACCTAATGTTTCTCATCTAGATGACTTCGCTTAAATTCAAAGTAAAAAGAATAGATTCCAAGTCTAGACATGTAAATAATACCTTAAATAAAATTTCAGATTGGTTTGCATTAAATGATTTATTGCTAAATGCAAACAAAACAAAATGCATAAGATTTACCTTACGTAATGTTTCATGTACTGATACTAGAATAGATATGGAAGGAAATCTAGTTGGGTTGGTGGACAAATACTGTGTTCTTGGGTATTACCATGGATTCTAAACTACAATGGGGTCCTTATATAAAAAAATTGACAAGAAGATTAAGTTCTGCTGCATTTCCAGCTCGAAAGAGCCGCCAACTAACAGATATTGCCACTGATAGGTTGGTCTACTTCGCTTACTTCCATAACTTAATGTCTTATGGTATTACATACACATATATACATATACAGCAGCTGAGGTAGACACCATATTTTTACAACAAAAACGGGCAGTTCGAGCAATTTATGATATGGGGCCTCACGAATCATTACAGGCTAAGTTCCAGGAGCTCGGTATCCTAACTCTGCCCTCCCAATACATACTTGAAAATCTAAAGTACGTCCGCAAAAATTTAGGTAAGCTAGATTTCGTAAAGAACCGACATAATCTAAATACAAGAAATAATAACAAATTGGTCATTCCTTGTTTTAGGCTCACTAGGACCGGTAACAGTTTTTTAGGTAATAGTGTTAGGTTTTATAACAAAATTCCAAAGCACGTTTCCGATTTGCCGGATATTAAGTTCAAGCACCATATCAAGCAGGTTTTAATGTCTAAAGGCTATTACAGGGTGGATCAATATGTGAACGATGGTGACGTCTGGAAATGACGCCCTCTCTGATCATCCACTCAAACCGAATGTAATTATTTGTATCTATCTAGGTTTTAAAACAAAGAATTAAAACAACTTTTTAGTAATAAATCTTTGCTTTATGTTTTAAAATACGATATGCCATAAATTGTATTTAAAATTTAATCCTATTTGACAAAAGATCCTCTTTTTCTGGAACTTACAGAATACCTACTTATTTCACCCCTTGAACTTCAAAATACTGCTATGTACCTTTATGATTTACATGCCATATACCTATGTATACATGTATAATAGTCTTTTAGAATTCTATTTATAAAATGTCCTGCATTGATTTTTCATGAAACTTCATGAACGACCAACTGGTCGCTTTACGTACCTATGATGTAAGATACATACTTTAGCAAGTTTAAGCTTTCAGACAAGGGAAACGTCGCCGTAAAATGTTAAATATCCATTCGATTTTTTTCTTTATCTGACCTATCCTGTTAGCCCACTGGGCCTTGACAGCTTTACCGAACTATTATGTTGATAAGATATTTTCCATTGTTGGTTTATTTGAATGAATCACATTCAATTAGGGACTATTTTACTGAGTAACTAGTAATGTATTTCTAGTTTTTAGATTTGTACTCTTTATATGAACTTGTACTAATAATAGTTGTTTGGTTATCATACTAGAAATGTTTATACTTAATAATATTTTGTCTATAGTAAGCATTCTATAAAGTTTACAGGATGTCATAAACTCAGTAACTACTAATCCGATTATGCAAATTCTTTCACTAATAGAAACTTAGGAAGATAAGTTATAGGCTATGTTTTATTTTTATTAAATTTTATATTTTAGTCAACGCCAACCAAATCGATGATGATTGTTAGTGCTTAGTCAAATCCTTGAAGCTGGTTGTGTCATCTGTCTGACTAAAGTATGATTAGCTTTCATGGTTAGTTTAGTATTAGTTTAGTATTAGTATTTGTAACAAAACGCCAAATATTTGAAATCAAAGTGGCCTGTTCGACAAAACCCCAATTTCATATGTTGGGACCTAATAGTTATAACATTTTAATAAGTAGAGGGCTTTCTTAATTTTGATTTTTTTGTTTTAGTTAATTTATTATACGAAAAATATGTTGCAGCGATTTTACAACGATTTTGTAGTTTTATTGTTAGATATCATTAAGAAATCGATAAGCCGATCTCGAAATGATTTATCAAAGAGATATACAATTTCAGAACCCTAAAAGATAACATAATGATATGGTTAAGACATTCACGCTGAACGATTTAGTTAGCAACGATGATTTGATGATAGTCAACAAAAACTGGTGTTGGTATTGATGCCTGTATAATATGAAAATTCTTCAAGTTAAGACTTAAAACAACTATACAATAACCATCGAATAACATGAATAACATTTTCAGTCTATTCTTAGTATTACATACAGTAATCAACTGTATTAAAACATCATAATCCTAAGTAATGTTAAAAATGTGAAATTTGGGTTGTTAGTTACGCTTTCGCGCCTTACATACTCAATTGATCAATATGAAATTTCATATGGAAGTTGTCAGGAATATAGGATAAGATATAGGATACCTTATATCCAGAAAAATGTATTATTCTTAAGGGATATGTCAAATTTACAATAACGCGAGCGAGGCCACAAGCAAAAGCTAGTACATAATAAAATATCTAAACAAGTAACGGTAAAACAGTACAAGGTGAATACAACTACCTACCTAATCCATATCATCAAAATGCTCTCTATAAATTGAAGATAAAATTGAAATGCGTTAAACATAAATAAACTCAGTGCCTCTATTTTATGGAGTTTTTTTATTCATTGATGTCATTTGTTGAATATAGTGTTAATAAGTTTGACAGTAAATTAAGAGAAATTACACTTTGAGGTTATACAGCCAAGCATAAATGAATTTGTTGTTTTTTATCAGTAAATTGCAGTATTTTGTTTTCAAACAGTGCGTCTGTTTTATGATACTAGATAACACGTAAATAATGATACATGCAGATTTTTAAATGACTTGTTAGTAAAAAAACCGGTGACTCAAATAATTAAATTAGTACATACAGTACAGTTTAACATGCCAACATAAAATCGGTAGGTTTACATCTTAAGATAAAAAAAATAATTCCGTAATTGCAATTGATTTAAATTTTCAAATGTATGCTCACACTACCAGTCAGGATAAGGAAGGGGGCTTGTTACAATTATAGAAAAAAAAAACATAACGATAGCACATTAATTATGCTTCACTTCTTTTATAATCCTTCAATAATATCTAAACTGATATATTAATGAAACATCTTTGCACAATTAATCTATAATCATTTACAGATGTTATATGTAATGAAATCTCGGAGCGCTACGACTGATAATAAAGTCGAAACTGTAATAAAATTCAACATGTCTCCAATTTTACTATCAAGATTTATCTTAACATGACTATTGTAATTTAGGGGAAAAAACGTATATTATTCATTAATTATTAATAATCCACAACTTTCAATATTTTCCACAACTGCCTGTAATTATTAAATTAAATACGTGTATATAATCAGATACATTACGTAACATTATTTCCCAATACATACTTTGACAAAGAGATTATGATTTAAGTCTATTTGTCGGCTCTTGGTACCAGATAATAATATTATACAATGAGTTTAAGTAAAAATAAAAAGTGATAAATTTACGATTTTTATTATTATAGCACGGTAAAGTGACTGCACTGTGTCTGATGGTAGGGGTAGTACGATACAAAAACAATGACGACCAACGAGAGACAACATTCATCGCCAGTCGCAGCTGCCACGCGGGCCTTCGAAATGTTTCCTCACGTTACGCTTGAAGAACCATAAATATACTTTTTATGCTGTTTTATTATCTTATTTTTATTTATTTCAAATATTTTTAATTGCCTTATTTATTACTTTTACTGAACGTTTTTTTTAAGAATTGTTTATCAACAATTTCCGATCCTTCAATTGTGTGACTCAACATATTATTTAAAAAGATTATCTGACTACTTTCAGTCGAAACTCTCTCTTATGTCACTAATGAAATATTTTAAGATTTAAATCAGCGTTTATTAAATAACATAACTTTTATCTCAAACAATTACATAAAGTTTGTCGATTACATATAGTAAGAACTATAGCATATTAAATTTCAGATATACTAAACTGTCACCGAAAAAATACATTTTGGTAATGGTATGGAACCATGTCATAAGACTGTTGTGTAGAGGAGAATAAAATTATAAGTAATACAACTCGAAAATTATAACGATTTCTTCTGAGGAGTGTAGAAGTAAGAAGAAGTATCTCTTTGTTAGAAAAATGTCGTCATGCGTTAAATTAAGATAGCGCTTGTAATAGCACCATGGTTAATTATGGTTCAATTACTTTAAAAGATTTTATAACAGTACTAAAAATACGTTTTAGTTAAAGTTCACAAAAATTCTATCAACCCCCATGTTTTCTCATAGCAGTTTTTTTTTTCGAACTGACCTACACTGTTGGGGTGGCAAGGCCTCTACAGTTTCACCGGACTACTAAGGGGAGCGCATAAGGCACTCACTCGAATGAAGGTTCTCCTTACTTCTACCCTCCATAGTTTATTTCTATTGTTTTGACAGCTGTCAAACTGTTACGTTAGTAAGGATGGGTAAATATAAATAAATATATCGATTCCAACTAACATATATATTCATATATAAAATATTGAAAAAGTTTTTTTGTCCGAAGTCAATAATAATCGATTGTCCGAAGTCAATAATGATCGAATAAGTAAGTAACTGTTTCCAAAATTAATGAACGAATATATGTAAAATGTATTACAAGTGGAAGTTATAACCGTTATATTAATTTAAATTAAGAAGTAACCGTCTCATAAGGATATTATGACAATCATCTATTTTATATGTTTGTATATATAACACATGCGAAATATAATTCTGTTAATGTATTCAGTAGATCAATTACGTAAGTTTATATATCCAATATAGGCAACAAATAAAATTGGATATCAAACTAAACTCAAACGAGAAACTTAAAAGATGATATTTAAATTGTCACTGAAAAAATAATAATATAGCAAGAGTAAGAAAAATATATAGATATCGATTCTGTCAAGAATATTTACTGGAATAATAACATATCGATATTTATTAGCAAGCCCATTTGTTGTTTGTTATTTATAGGTTATTTTTTCCAAAATAAATTTTAGAGTAATGAACGTGATAGAGGATATAATCTCGCAGTCAACTTTTTCCATGCTAGAAGGAAAAATAGATTCTCGCATTCTTAAAGCGGTTAGACTCATGGGTCACGTAAAACCAACACGTATACAAGTTGAAGCACTTCCTCATTTACTGCATCAAAAAGACTTTATTGGTGCAGCGAAGACTGGGAGCGGCAAGACTTTAGCTTTTCTAATCCCTGTCATAGATACTTTGTTGAAATATGGATTTACGAATAAACATGGTAACCAATATTCGTTATTATCTTACTTACTGTGTTATTGCCTTTACTATACTAGACTTGACGTTGATTTTAGAAGTACTATTATAAAACAAACATGGAATATTTTATGATTTTTATTTTGCCTTTACAAAAAGTCACAGTAGTGAATAATCTGTTCAAATAGTTATTAACAAACTAAATAGAATGGTACTTTAAAAATTAATATGAAACCTACCAAAATAACTAAAATATATATTTAATCATTCATGTGATTATCTAGATTACCTATAAATAAATAATTACATTTCTTAATAGTTAATAATATATTATTTCTATTTCAGCTACTGGTTGTATAATTCTATCACCTACAAGGGAACTTGCTCTACAAACATATGAAATCTTAAAGAAGTTACTAGCAGAAATAGATTTGTCACATTGTTTAATTGTGGGCGGCGAGAAGAAGTCAAAGGATATAATCAATTTAAAAAAAGGTATAATCATTTAAGATTTTATTAGAAATGATAATAGTTCACATGTTTAAAATGAATTATATAAACTGTGAAATACTAATGCTTAGTGGATAAATTTTAAACTTTTAAACAATTTCTTGAAAAGCATTGTATGTGAGCATGACATTGATTTGTTACTGATCTATTCACTTGTCCATCTATGAAGTTCCGGCAGGCAAAACGCCATGTTAGTTTGCATCCTATACTACCATGTTCCAGGTTACTTACAACTCCGAGGTTAACTGCTCTTTCCTTACAGGCAGGAATATTGTTATAAGTACACCTGGCAGACTTCTTGATCATTTGCAGAATACTGATAAATTCAATTGTAGTCAATTGAAATGTTTGGTAGTGGATGAAGCCGACAAGCTTCTTGATGCAGGTTTCCAAAAGCATATGAATGGAATTATTGAATTGTTGCCAAGTAAGTACAGCTTTATACTTAACCTAGAGGGAGAGTTCTATTTTGGTATTAATAAATACATGATTGAAAAAAGAATATGATTTTTTCACAATTATTTAAAAATCTTCTATTTAATTCTTTGTCTTTATTTCTTGTTGGAGCATCCAGGAAGCATTTGTAAAAATAACATTTTAAATTTATTAGTACAGTTCTCGTCAATCCTTTCAACCACTCTAAATGTAGCCTACAGTTTAGGATTGCACCTAATATAGTCAACGAGTTTAATCCAAAATTGGCATTTATTTATTCTTATGTAGTTTCAATTTTACACATATAGTTATACCTAAATTATGTTCTGACTATCTGTATTCAGAGTGGATAGAAAGATTGGTGAGGAGTGTAGATAATTTATATTTAAAGTGGCTTAGTTTGTTATATGACCCCTATGGGTAAAAAAATCGATTATATCATTTTTAAGAGTGACTGAACCTATCCAAGGTGTCATCATATATATTTCTAACTTAAAACTGTATTGCTCGGTGTCTCTAACCTGAAAAGGTTCTTGTCATTTATTTACTACATCATGCATGTTTTATTTAAATATAAATGGAAGGGCAATATATTAAGTAATATATACCATTTACCATAGGATTACTATGTTATATATATTTTAGGAAACAGGCAAACAATATTATTTAGTGCAACAATAGATGAGAAAGTAGACAATCTGGCAAAATTAGCATTAAAAAGCAATCCCGTGGTCATATCAATTACTGATTCGAACCAATCCACTGTAACAGGATTACAACAAGGGTATTATAGTTCTGTAATTTTTTTCATTATACACTATTTAGTGTAAAAATACCATAGAATCATAATTATTTTACTATTCTTTACAGCTACTATATCTGTCCAGTTGAAAAAAGAATAAGTTGGCTGTATAAAATGCTCAAAAAAAGTAGAAAACTGAAATCTATGGTGTTTTTCTCATCATGTAAATCTGTAGATTTTCATTATGAATTTTTTAGAGTACATTGTAAGGCATCAGTGTTGAGTATACATGTAAGTAATTGATATTCTGTTCTGTATTTTTAATTTTTTTTTAATAATTAGAGAGAAAATATATAAATTAAGGTGAATACTAATATTCTTAATTAATTAATACATTAAATTCATCATCATCAACTTTTTACCCTTATCCCACCTAAGTAGAGTCGGTATAACATGTTTACCTTTAACATTCTCCCCATCAGACGTCATCTCAATATTTACACCGTTAATGTTGTGCCAACCCTACTTAAGTGAAATACTACTGATGATGATGTTCTTTAAAGTGATATGTTCTGGTTTAGGGCAAACAAAGTCAAGCTAGACGAAAAGAAGCTTATCATAAGTTTGTAGAAACTCAAAATGGTGTTTTATTTTGTACTGATGTTGCTGCTCGAGGACTAGATATACCAAGTGTTGATTGGATTGTGCAATATGATCCACCATCAGACCCTAAGGTAATTTTTTTATTTGTTAAATTTTTATTATATGCATAATTTAGACTATTATGACTCTTATCAACTAACTACTGAAGGCAGATGAGCTAACAAATCTTTATAATTTTAGGAATACATTCACAGAGTTGGACGCACAGCTCGTGGATTAAATAATAAAGGCAATGCGGTTATACTTTTAAGACCAGAAGAAGAAAAATTCGTAAATTACTTGGCAAAAGCGAAAGTGCATTTAGATAAATACAATTTTGATGAACCTCCCCTTGAAGTTCAAGAAATGGTATAATATACCGAAATATAAACATTTTTATCTACATATTTGGTCATTTTTAGTACAATAAATATATATTTTGCTTTTCAGCTCCAACATTTGATTCTAACGAATGGGCACTTTAAAATGTTGGCAAGAAAGGCGTTTTTGTCCTTTCTCAGATGTTATAAAACACATCCGTTGAGGAATATCTTTAACATAAAAACACTGGACTTAAAGTTGGCGGCAAAATCTTTTGGATTTTTAGAACAGCCGGATGTTGATTTCTGTATCCTTTTGAAAAATAACAGTAGTGACAATTAATATATTGTGAAAATTAGCAGTAATCTGATTGTATTACCAAAGAATCATTCTTTAAGAGTAGTACATTTTTTCTAATGAAAAATTTTACATGCGAAATCCTTCACACCCACCTGACGAGTGATTAAGAATAGATCTTGGTTATAATGTACTTACTGAGGTAGCAATTAAAGTTACATTACTCCATGTTCAAAGTAATTTTGAAGTTTGGATGACTAAGTATTAGCAGTGTACAAACACATTATAGTATATATTCGCACGCTGTAATAAAACAAAAAAAGTGGTCATCTAGCGGTTTGAGTGGTGGAATATAAATTGATATTTTGAGATTATGGTCAAAAATTGAATTATAAGTATAAAAAGTAACTTTCAGCAAGTGCCAGATGTTTCATACTAATTGTTCGCTAATCAATACCCTCACTCACATAAGGCCCTTGACAATCATTACTCAGTAAACAACAAGGCGATGAAAATGTTATCTTAGTTATAGATCAATCAAGTAAGAATATGTTGTCCATTCTATTCCAGTATCATGCTGATTTTCTATAATTGTGACAGTTTGTTTTGCATTTCAAACCTAATGAGATGGCCTTTGCCATTCATAATTTATCATAAACATATTAAGACTTATGATAATCTTAATGAAGTAGTTTATTTATAATATATATTGTAAATATTATTTAATTTATTGCATGTGAACGTCATCTTTTGTCATTATACATATTAGGAGGAAATAAAACGTCAGGATAAAATAAAAATTCAATTATTTTATTCCACATTTAGCTGATGGATTTCTTATTATTCCCTTTCTGTCTGTAAATCTTCGTTTTCTCCGTCTTATTTTTGTAGCTTGTAGGAGCGTTTAGAGATTTGAAATACCCATAACCACCTCCACCCTTCCTTTTCTGCGGTGGACCTTTATTGGCCACCTTCAGTTCCACTGCTGGTGGGACCGTAAATCCGAATGATTTTGACACTTTCGCTAAATCGATCGTATCGATATCGAAAATCGTCTTAAGATGATGCGAGTCGTACGCTCTCAAGTAGCTCTTAAACGCTTCCTTTGCGGATTGGTTCAGAAAATAATTACGAGATATTAACTTTTCCAACTGAAACAAAATTGTTATATAAATTATACAAGGCTTTACAATTCAGACTGTACTTTACTTTTACTTTTTTTTAATTGTACTTAACTATGAGATACGGTAACTAATTAACATCAGTTAGGCCGCGTGCTTGTTTTTGCTTAACAAGTATAGTTGCTGTCATTCAATGTAGTCATTATTACAAATTAGAAGAACTAAATAATGTATATTATTGTTTTTATGCAATGGATAACGATATGTCAATGTTCTGTTGGTCCCCCTATCTGCTACTATTATTGAGGACTAGCCCCAGGTTCGTTCGCTTAAAGCAGATTTGTTTATTCTTTGGAAACAGTACATTCTTGTGGAGGAAACGTACCCTAAGTACTTTTCTGTACCCCTAATAACATGTGTACGAAATTTTATGATAATTCATTGAGTACTTAAGGCGTGAAAGCGTAACAAATAAACAAACTAACATTCGCATTTATAATATTAGTAAGAATGATAATTATCAGCTGGTAAAACGTGAACAATGCTTAACATTATGTAGCAATGAATAGATATGAAACGGAGAGAATTTTATCCTACTCACTCTCAAAGTCACGATACGAACAAAGAATATTAAATATTCATATAATTATCGTTTCCTATTAAAAAAAAATACAAAATGCTATATGTTACATACTAAAATTAATATTGTAACTGAATGCGGGTGATTGCTAATACCACATGCAATAGAATACAAACTAGATATTTATAAATATGTTAATTAATTTTCTCTCTTACTTGTAACTGTATATCAGCAACTTTATTCCAAGAGAATTCGAATTCATTTAAAGTTACTCTTGACTGTTTTAAGTATCTGAGAAATCCAAGTTCCTCAGGACGCAAAAACAGAAGCGCGTGTCCACTGGTTCCCAAACCTCTCGCTGTTCTACCGACACGATGAATATATTCCTAAAGACACAATATCCAATAAATTTCTTTTTATTACTGTACTTATTATAGAAAAGATACAAAACATATTTTTAAAGAAAAGAATCTCTATTACTGAAACCTCTATTGCAGTTTAACTCTGGAGAGGTTTTTTCGTCTACACAGCACATTATTACGAAAGTCAAACAACATCAAGGATTGTGTTGCACGTGCAACTGTAGACACCTATCATTTTATTTATATTGGTTAATTACAACCTGGACACATGTACATAGGAATATTGCCGAAATAAAAAAAATAGACTCCACCCATTCTCTTTATTTGAGTTGAATGTTTTTACCTTAGGGTCATCTGGAGGATCATACTGAACGATCCAATCAACTGCAGGTATATCTAAGCCCCGGGCAGCTACATCAGTGCATAATAATATACCGGACTCCGCATTGCAAAATTGAAAGAAAGTCGTAGTGCGTTTAGTTTGTTGTTGTTTACCCTGTAACCATAGAACTTTTGAATCAAATCTTCCATTACTTTAAAAGTAATTTGGTTAATTATTATTAAAATGCTTACATGTATAGACATGACAGGCAGGTCAATATAGTTGAACAGTTCATGGTGGTACTTAACGGACATACATGTTGAAAAGAACACCATCACCTTTTTCTTTCTATTCTTTTTTAGGAATGTAAATAAGACCATCATACGTTTTTCTGAAGGGCATACTATATACCTGAAAATTAGTTAAAAATAAGCATTAAAAAAAGAAATTGCATCATCACACAGAAAGTCATTTATTTCTGTAATTTTCTAAGTATGTTTGTACAGAATTGTTACTAAAATATAGATACTTAACTTAAAAGTTTTAGTTAAATTTACTACAAATATAAACAAATTAAAAAAGTAACCTATTATTTGTTATTATGTGATAATTGACTTTACTGAAATTTTGGTTAATAGTAAGTTGTTTGCATTTATCAGTTATATTTGATTTCCTTTTTATAAATTTAAAATGTATTATTGTATTGTATGTATTAGTATTACTTACAACTGAAAATTAATATGTGATCAGCATGTCATTTTGAATACAAGATATCTCTGAGATACAGAAATAGATATAGAGATAAATTCATATAAAAAAAAAAAATGTTTCCCGATGGATAAGTCAAAACTATACGAATGCGAATGAAGCCGCGAGTAAAAGAATCATTAATCAAAGAGCAAAAATCGAATATTTCTATGGTTGTCAGAGTTCAACTTACCCTTGTTCTAATGAATCCACAGTGGCCTGTTCCCTATGGTCATCAACACCTACGTACACAGGTTCATGTTTTAACGCCAAAGCTGTTAATGCTTCTGTCTTTTGGGTTTGTGTAGCACTGAAGAGCATTGTTTGTCGACGTTCTAAAAGAATTGTAGAGTACATGTTAAGCTTTTCAACTTTATAAGAACAAAGATATTTAGATGGTTGAAAATATAATAATTATTTACGTACTAGGTAATAATTTAATAATTTGTTTAACTTCCTCTTCAAAACCAATTTCTAATATTCTGTCTGCTTCATCAATAACGAGGCATTGAAGATTTTTATACAGAAAATCGGGTGTATTTTGCAAATGATCCAGTAAACGTCCAGGTGTTGCCACTAATATATTTATACCTACAAAACACAATACATATAATTTATATACATAATTATATATTTATCAGAAGTAACATAATATAAGACATTTTAAAGGTCTAATAAGGAATAAATGATTTAAAAAAAATTTAATTTGCTAACTATTAAGAATACTTCATAAAATATAGTTGTTTACTACTATAGTAATTTATTCTAGTGTGTAAAATAGGAATATTATTTTTTTTTACTATCAATGATCGCTTAAGAAACTAATATTAAATCAGTATTGGCATTATTGTGACATTGTTTCCTTTGTCATTAGACCCCTAATTGTTAGGTTTGTACACACAGTCGCCGTTAATGCTCAGTGTTCTGAGTACTTTACTATTCGCTTGTAGGAGCATAATTTGAATACAAAGTTTAGTTTCTTAAAATCGAGAGTATTTGTGTATAACACTTTGTGTATTTTTGACACTTGAAATAGTATCCCTATGTGGTTGTAAATATTTATGTTTTAAATTAATTTCTTTTTCTTCTTCATTGTAGATTTAAAAATTGTTAAGATGACATTTAAAATGAAATTGATATATTGTATAACATCGATGAACACAGATTAGAACCTGTTCTCTATATTGACCAATAAATATAAAAATTAAAGCTTTAAGGTAGCTACATAAAGACTATCTTTTTTATCATACGCATGAAGTATGCAGTTTGATGTCGTACAGTATAATCTTGCTGTCTTGTCCCTTTTTTGTGTTCCAAAACTAAGTAACAAGGGTACTAAAATATTACCTAATATTATGATCAAAATATACTCAAAAACTGAAGCAACAATCATTTGAATGAAAAGTCCATACACTATTTGTATTGGTCTAAGTGAAAGCCTAGCATACATGCAATTATTGACTTCCATATTCTAAAATATTATTTGATACCGATCACATTTGTAAATAAATAAATAACCTTTAGAGAGCTTCTGTGCTTCTGTACTTCTGTTGGCACCACCCATTACCAAACCATAGGTATGGTGGTGATATTTCATCAACTCCATTAGGACTCCAAATGTTTGCATTGACAACTCTCTTGTTGGTGATAATATGATTACTCCAGTACCTAAAATAAAATTAACATTAGACTGATCTCCTTTAGTAATTAATCAAGTAAATAAAATTAAAATGTTCAGATATCCATTCTGTGTTCATGAAACAACCGTCAACAGACTCCCTCATTGCAGGCATCAATTAAGAATAAAGTGCCTCGACAGTTGTTACTGGAGACTCATTTTGTTACTTAATTAGTGCACTACATGGGAAGATGGAGGTCAAATTTTCACATTCGCCTTTTAATCATCATTAAAATCAAGCAGTGTATTTATTATAAATCAATCATTACGAACACTTTAAAACTAATGTTAAAAAATATTCAAGTCAACTTTTTTCAAATATTAGTTGCTACCCAATACATGAAGTACTAACATAATTTCTTTTGTAAATTGAGATTAAAATAAATCTAAGAGCTTTAAGGTATTTGGAAAAAAATTAAAAAAAGAAATATTCCAAATTCAAAACTAATTTCAAATGCTGTGTATCATCTATAAACCATTTAGTTTATTTATGTATTTGAATATATAACTTACCATTCCTAGGCTTGAATTTTAGTTTGTAAATAAGATCAATAGCAGGTATAAGGAAGGCAAGAGTCTTTCCCGAACCAGTCTTGGCTGCACCTACAAGGTCTCTGCCTTCCAACAAGGGAGGTATAGCTTTTGCTTGTATTTCTGTCATTGTTGTAAATCCCATGTCTTTTACACCCATTAGAGTTGATTCACACACTTTTCCCTCTAGAGAGGAAAATTTCTGGTCTGACAATATTCCAAGACATAAACTTGAGCCAGGCACTGTAAGATAAAAACATGTATTGTAAAATATATTTGAGGTTATTTTTTTTTAGATAGAGATTATTCACGAGCATAAGGAACAAACAAAGGTTTTCTAAATATTTCTTAAGATCTAAGCATCTGTTGCCTGCTACAGATTGTTAGATATATATTATGATACTCTCTACTTACACTGACTATCAGTATCTTCCTTTTTCTCATTTTCACTCTGCTCTTCATTGTCAGAATCATTTTCTTCCTTTACTTCTGCTGTCTCATCTTTTATAATGGGTTGTGCTTTTTTAGATTTTTCTGGGATAAAGAAAATACAAGAAATAAGTAATTTAAATTTTTACAATTTTGCTAAGTAACTTAAAAATACTGGAAGATTTCAATTTGGTTGTATTTTTTTTAATATTTTTGAGGGCAGTTTTTGAGATTTTGATATTATTGCTAGCATAGGATTTTCGATCAAAAATAACAACTTGTTGATTTATTTATTTATTTATTTTATAAGGCACACATTACAGATAATAAGTATACATGTTTACAGTTATTATTAAATTTTTTTTTTTTTTTTTTAGTCTGCTATATTATCCAAATTTATATGCATGCACATCTATGCTAAATAAAATATAATCATACAAACATATACAAGTATCCTATTTTAAATTATACAATATTAGAATGATAATTTGCATTTATATACTACGCTTCGAAATTGACTCGGACTTAGGTGAAAGATGTCTATGTCAATATCGGTACTACAAGTGACACAATGTGTGATATTATTTAAGCATAGGATAGTAAATTTGGCAACCTTAATATTGCATGATGTTGGATAGAAAAAGAAAATATTGACATCAATATTTTCATCTCAAAATTATATGTGTATTATAGTTTTGTATACAACAGTAAATTACACATTACACATAAAATAAATAAATAAAATATCAATTTTCTGATCATTATTATTACCGCCATATATGGAATGATATAATTTAATTGCAATGATATGGCTAGAAAATATATTGGAACTAATCACTTATTATAACTAAATATTATTGAATACTTTTATTGCACTTATTAGATTGTATATTGGCAAGTTTACCATTAGTTTCCAGTAGTAGAGAAAAATTTAATAACATACATATTCAGTGATAAATAAACTATTTGTAATTATCGCTTACCAGGTAAACAGCAAGTAATAATCAAAACAAGTAAAACATAAGTATTTATAAAAAAATAATTAAATTTGTAGAGGTTAAGATAATGTAAAAACAAAAAATTAAAAAAAATTAAATTTAAAACATTTTTAAGAAAATTACATCCAAAATCTATCTATTGAATGAGTAAACAAAATTTACAAAGAGGGCTATTTTGAGGGGTAGAGTAAAACATATTACAAAATATGAGGAAAAAAACATGATACAGATACCCATATATAAAACTCAATATTGCAAAAAGTGTTAAAGAAATCACTCTTTCGTTGAACACCATTATAGTAATTCCACACTAAAAACAAAAAATGTTGATGAAAATAAATAATCAAAAATATCCTATCAGGTTAAAAAAGGGTACTATTTCTTAGATTTTTAACCACTTTAAATACATACATACATATATAAGTATATTTAGTAGAATAAATTTGGGTCCTTAGGACCAACACATGGTAAAAAAAATTATGTCATCATTGAAGTAATGGACATGATAATTTACTTACTTTTAGGTACTTTATCATCACATTTTTCATTATTGTCAAGGGACCTTTTCTTTACACTATTGTCAATTTCTTGTTCAGATTCTGAAATAAAAATTCATTGAAAGCTTACTCTTGTACAAAATGAATTCAATATTGTGTTTTTTTGTTAGAAAGGAGAAGTACAAAATCAAAAATTACATACTATGAGATAGGAATGACCATTAAAACTATAAAAATGTATGTAAAAGATAATGTATACACAAACTGTATATACGTAAAGGCAATGTGTAAAAGAGGTTATGATACCTGCAGCTGCATTACTCGATTTCTGAGTTATAAGTTTTAGCTTTTTCTTCTCCCGTTTTTTTATTTTTCTCATTAAGATTTTGTCTGGCGTCGGCATGCTTGAAATTAATGGTACAGTAGTAAGTACAAATTTTATAAAATACCACACATGGACCCGTAACTCTCAATTTGTTTTTTTGACAAGCGTCAAGCACTGCCTAGTAGAGATGGCGATTTGAGATCGATATATCAAAATCAATTCTTAGACAAAAAATATATATTAAAAAAAGTTTGTGTGTAAAATTCACTCTCATCATTTTTCACAAACGCGCCAACCAAAACCATAAGATAATTTACAACTGGTTCAATGTACTCATACATGAGTGATCTATTCACTTAATTAAACATAAACACAGTAGATGGCTCTATGACCTCAGTTCTCATACATTCATCGTTAACTTATATTCATTTTACAAATTAAGTTTCGAAACCGTTATAATAATTGTAATATCGCATATATAGAATAATTTCATGCCCGCGTATCGTAGTATATTATTATCGTATTCAAATTGCACGATTATCTACATTATGATGTCATGTATAATATTTGTTTGAATGTTGCGTCACTATGTAATCTTATAAACTCGAGGGAGAACCGGTTCGAGAGTGTACTGTACGTGAAGAATGTAGTTGAAAAAGTGTCTATTAATTATAAAATGGTATTTTATAAGTGATAAACTATAAAGCATTTATAAAAACATTCTAAAAACATTTGCATATTACCTAGCTAACATCAACGTAATTGGGGCTTTTTTTATGTATTCATACAATGTAACCACGGAATAAAGAAACAATGTAACGCTTTTTTAGCGTTAAGTATTTGGTATATGTTTTACTCATAAGTACTATTTTTATAGACATGTCTAGTATCCTCTTATTAATCTGTGGTATTTGAAAAATGTGTTACAACGTGGTGTGACATATTGTGGCGATATAAACAAACCGAAATAGGGTTTTTTGCTTTGTCTAAATTTTAACAACATATTACTTTTAACATTTTTTTTTTCATTTAGTTCCATTGTCTTACTTTATTATTAGCTAAACTGCATTATACTAGGGCCAAAATATGGAAAAAATAAAAGAGTATGATAACCCTAAGTTTCGGGAACTGAAAGACAAAATATCTTCAGGAACAATTCAAGCCATTAAAGATATGGGTTTCAAACGTATGACAGACATTCAGGCACGGGTTTTACCAAAAGTATTGAACGGTATGGATGTAGTTGCGACTGCAAAAACTGGATCTGGTAAAACGTTAACATTTTTAATACCAGTTGTGGAAATTGTTAAATCACATCAAACGCAATCGGCAGGTATTACAGGCCATCTTATTGTTATGTTAAATTAATAAAATGACTACTGTGTCTCAAACACTTAGTACAATGCAATACAAAATATTGGTATACAAAGATGAAAGAACAAATTATGGACTATGTACAATTAAACCTAAGTAAATGCAGATAGTTCTTACAAAATATGTAAATAGCGTTATTATAGGTTTTAGTAAGGATAACAAAGAAATAGACATTATAGTTAAGGAATATAAAAAGAATACTATCTGTTTTGCGTCTGTTTAATTGAGCATAAAAATGGCAAAGGGTTAATCATACCCAAAAAATAAGTAGCCTAGAACCATCCACAAAAAAAATACAGCATTGAATGGCTACAGTACTATGCTGATATTTTCAGTAGTTTTTACATTATTGGAACCTCCATAGAACTTCATTTTCATTATACAATTATATTTATATGGCTGAATTAGCATTTTATTAAATTAAATATATAAACCGATTTATCAATAATTTTATTAACAATTCTGGTTTAATAATAAATTACTATATATAAAAACATACAATGATTAAATAAATTATTATAGTCCCTTTAGAGAGACTAGCTGAAATAACTAGTTTGAATTATATTACTGTATTTTTTTACTTTATTAGGAACATGCTGTATAATTGTGTCTCCTACTAGAGAACTTGCAGTACAAACATATTCCGTCCTGCAAACCTTACTGACATACCACACCAATATTACTTCTACTTTAGTAATTGGAGGAGAAAATAGAAAATTTCAAAGTTCTGAACTTACTAAAGGTCAGTAAAAGCATTGTTATAAATAGAAAAAATATGCACTCTTGATATAAAATAAAATATGAAATACAATTACAACAAATTAAATATAAAAATGTACATCTTACTGAAGGTTACTGGGGTAAAGTAGACTTTTATATTTTTAACAGTTTGTTTTTTGCCAAATAAATATTCTTGAGGCTTTCTGTAGTATATTACACTTTTAAATGTAATATTTGAATAGTAAAAAATGGACAAGACAGTCTATTTTGTAGGGCCTACAATTTTGCAAGGTGTAATATAAAAAAAATGAAAAAAAAAGGCTTGTTGAAACTTTAACAGCATATCAGTTATAACCAAAAATAAATGTTTTAAAAAAGACATTATTTTGCTGAGATATTTTACCTCTAGCTGATCGATAATGTTTTTAGTAAGTGTGAGTGGACAGAACTATAGGCAGGTTGAAGAGTGGGAGTGTATATCGGCAGCTAACTTCATCAAAGGACAATGCAGTGTGATTGAAACCAGAGGAAGACCATTCTACTTATAAATACTTTTGTTATTTTAAAAGTAATAAAAAAAATCTTACTTAAAAATTTAAGGGTTCATTTAGACCCACTACCCTTCAGTCAGGTCTACATTTTCCTATTGTAAAAAAAATATTGTGCAAGTTTTTTGATGCTTTAAATACTTACACAAAAATGTGTTAACAGATCTCCAAGTAATAGATTAATGATACCGAAGGATATGTATGCTATCTCATCAGCTAAATGCCATAATATAAGTTATGCTTTGTTAGCAATTATATAACTGTACCTGAAATGGGGTCCAGATATTCTTTGTTAAAAAGTTTTGATTATATCTACAGCACTATGTATTTGTCACTAATAGATTTCAAATGTTTATATGGTTGATGGGGTTTGATTTATTATTAAAAACTTATTCCAGGTGTACATATTGTGGTTGCTACTCCAGGAAGATTATTTGATCATATGAGAACTAAGGAATTTAATTACAAACATGTTAAGTGTTTAGTGCTTGACGAAGCAGATAAAATATTTCAGTATGGCTTTGAGGAAGACTTGAAACAAATTATCAAAAGACTTCCAAGTTAGTATAACTAATTGTGATTTTGTTATTGAGTGAAATAATGCAAGAAAATAATAAAAAACATAGTTGATTTATTCAAAGAAATGTATTTTTAGAGGAAAGGCAAACAATGTTGTTTAGTGCTACAGAATCTGAAAGAACAGAGGCTTTGATAAAATCAGCAATGAAAGAAGATTTAGTAATTATAAATACTGATCAAGATGATATCAAAGCAACTGTGGATGGTTTAAAACAAGGGTAAAGTTGGTTTTAATATTACATGTTTATTATTTTCTCATAATGTTGATGACTTAATTTAAAATTTTAAACTTTTGGCCATAGATATGCTACATGTGAAACAGAATATAGATTGTGGTGGCTGCATAAGTTATTGAAGAAAACACAACATTTTAAAGTCATGGTCTTCTTTTCTAGTTGCAAATCTGTTGTATTCCATTATGAATTTTTTAATAAATACTGTCAGATGTCTGTCTTATGTATTCATGTAAGTATCTTTTTTTTCTTTAATAAATTTAATGTTCTGCTTAACAATTAACAGTGTATTTAATTAAAATCAATTGATTTTATATTAATAGTATTTTTATTGTATATAATTGTAATTACTATATGACTATCATATAAAATTGTAGATACTTTTTGGAAGCCAGTATATCACAAGATGATAGTAAGTCGGTTACATTATGAAACTTCTGTGATTCTTATTTGTCCTTATTAATGTATGCAGAAAGAATTAAGCTATATTTTTCTATGCCCTGGTATAGTTCTTTAATTTCCTTGTAATTTAATAATCTTACATATATAATAATTGTTTTTTTTTGTTTATTAGTTTCAAGCAAGATTTATAATAATATTTAAGATCGTAAATTATCAATTTTTTGTAGGGTAAAATGAGTCAAGGAGATAGGAATTCAACTATAGCTAATTTTTATGATGGGGAGAAGGTTGCATTATTTTGCACAGATCTAGCAGCGAGAGGATTAGATATACCAGCAGTTGATTGGATAGTACAGTTCGATCCCCCTGGAGATGCAAATGTAAGATTTAAAAACATATTTATATAATCAATAAATAACCACATATGAATTATTGGTTAAGAAAAAAAATATTTTTCAATATTATATGATGCAGGAATACATTCACAGAGTAGGCAGAACAGCCAGAGGTTTGGGCGCAGCTGGACATGCAGTATTATTACTTAGGCCAGAAGAAATTAATTTTGTAAGCTACTTAAAAGAATCGAAAATATATTTAGACAAATATGAAGCATGGAATTCGTATTATAATTTGCAACCAAAGGTGAAATTATGATTTAACATACAAAATTGGAGATGTATCATTTATTCATTCATTCACTAATCATTCATAAATTACGTTTTAGTTGGACATGGCAATGAAAGATCCATATTTCACTAAGATGGCTGTTGATGCATTTGAGGGTTATATTAGAGCTCTCGAAGTCAGGAAACTAAAACATATTTTTAATGTATTGGCCATGGATCTCAATGCAGTGGCAAAGTCATTTGGTTTAAAGGATAAGCCTGATATCGATCTCAGTATGTAATAATTACAATTCTAATGTGTAAATGTAATGTAAAGAGAATACAATTTTTTTTTTTTTTACAGACATTGGCTTCAATAAAAAACATAGAGCAAGGAAGCGAATGGCAGTTTTAGCTGCAAAAAGCTGTGAAATAAAACATGTAAAATTATAGAATTTCAAGTTCTGAAATGATACACTATTTGTTGTTTAAAATTTCAACAACAAAAAAAAAACAAATATAACTAGGGACAGGTGTAAATAGCTAATTGAATTGTAAATATGTATACTTACATAAAAAAAGTTATGATAAACAAATTTTTAAATAAATATTTTTCAAAGCCGGACACTTCATTATTATTTGGAAGGAAAATACTTATGTAAACAAAATAATCTATTTTCTGACTAGATGGATATAAAATATTTTACAAAAAAACTGTTTCGAGTGTCATATTATGACAAAGAATGAAAGTTAGACATATCATCAAATTAAAATCATAGGAACTTTACATATTTTAAATCTTAACAGTACTATGTACAAAGATTCATTTATTCTTATTGGGGTGAAACATTCATTTCATAAATGTTGTTTCTTGATAGCTTCTCGTAACAGTCCTCATGGTTATGTTGATGGTTGACTGCATAGATCATTGAATCTATTGTTTCTACTGTAGCTGGACACCTATTTAGTGAGAAATATTGGACACATCTCCATGATGTCTTGCCGTGAGTTGTCGAGTGTTTAGTGTATACAAAATTCATATGAACTAACTGCTTGTGTCCCTTTCTACTGTAAATATATCTGTATCGAGCTGGCAGTTGCTGATTATCATTTGATCCGTTGACGACTAGAGAGAGTGCACCTGCAATAAAAAAAGAGATACAATTAATGTTACTTTAGTATTTAATACTGTATTTGTTTTCAAAATTCTGAAAATACATGTGACTGGATTTGTTCTACTGTATTTTCGTATCTGACGTAGAAATGTATAAATATAATACAGCCATGTCAGTAATTTATACTACTTTCTTTGTTCAAAAAGGTTAGAGGTATACAAGACATTAATTTTATACATCATTTATTTAAATATAAATATAAAAAAATACAATCACTTGATATTCATAAAATCACACTTATTGATATCACACAAAATACAAATTCAATATCAATCGTTTTATAAAACTTATATTAAAACACTCATCAAAGTAAAAGGAATGTAAATTTCATAAATTTGCCGATAAAAAAAAAAAAAAAAAAAAAACAAACAAATATCTTCCTAAAGTAACTCTTACAGAGATCATATAATTATATCCAAAAAATCACTTCGAATGTATACAGATACCACAAATTAATTATATTGGAAATCATATCATGCTTAAATTATTATAATAATAGACTAGAATATGAGCAATAAAGTCTTCATAAATTTTATGGCAGATACTTCATGGCACTAATAAAAAAAAAAGTCATTTAAAACTCTGTGTTCAGATTACAAAAATATGTTTTTCCACATATAAAAAAGTAATTGGCACTTGAGAGCAAATCTTATCACAGTTGATTACCTAAATTATTGTGCTTTATGATTTCTTTATTACTCTATTTAATTCTGATAAACTAAATCTAAGTTATTTAATTCTTATATTACTTCGAAAGTATTATTTAGGTTATAATTTCTTTTTGGTTGGTCCCAAACTGGTTATTAAGAATCTGTGATTCACAATAAATTAGATTTTTACTTTAGAAGATTAAAAAAATTAAATTGCCTTTCGTATACACAGGGCTTAATAATTTTCGCCTCTTTTAAGAGAGTTTTATTCTAGTAGTGTTTAAATTAAGTTGCATAATAATCACTCTTCAACTGAGATACTTTCAGTATGTCATTATAATGGATTTCAAAACAAGGTGATTTGCAGAAAGGTAATTCACAAGCATTGCACATGAATCTCGTGTCCCTTCGTTTTCCTATCTTCCAACAGAGTCTGCAAGATCGTTGAGGGTATTTCTTTTTTCCGTCTTCTTTTTGTGGTATTGTTACAAGCCTATGCTCCAATTTGGGTCTTGCATAATCCTCACTCATATTAGCTGTTCTTAACATGTTAGTCACCTTACCATTTACTAAGTTTTTAAGGTCGATGAACAAAGCACTCAGGCTCGTATCTGAAAGCACGATGGGCATTTTCAATGTTCAATTTATGCCAAGAGGTAACAAAAACAAAATTTCACATAAGATACAATAATGTTGAAAATGCCATCGTGTTTTCATGAAAATGATTTGCAAAATGAAAAAGGGTGGTCAATGAAAACTAATAAAATGATTGCATTTTCAACACAATCTACAAACTTATAAAAAAAAATACAGGAATAAGATAACATATTGAATTAAAAGCATACAAACTTATTACTGATAATAAAAGGAAAAGAAAAGAAAGGAATTATTGAACAGAATAAATAAAGGCTTGCCTCTAATGAAAGAATTTTCAAGTTTACATAATATAATAATAGTAAGGAATGTTATATATTAGAATTTTGGTAAAATTTATATATATACTTTCTGGCAATATTACTATTAAAGGGTTGACCGGTAGTGTTTTTGAACACAATGCCAAGTAACATAGTCTTCAATCACATAATGACTCCGTTTTTTGTGACAGAACTAGTGACATGACTTTCTCTAATACCAAATTTAGATAATAAAAAACTGTCATCAATCACCTATAGTTGGTTTCGGTAGCTATCCTTGAGAGCCAGTCACTCTAGACTTAGTATGTAATCTTAGGCTACATAGTTCCTTAAGAACTATTGAGACAGTAATCGTTCATTAGAGCTACAAAGATGTATAAAATACAATACTATTAACTAATAAAATTTAATATCTGAGGAACCTAACAGAATCGGTGTTGTTTTGCTAGATAATGGGAATACAAAAGTCCCTCAAAGTTTTATTTAAATTTTCATATAATTACTAATAATTTTATTTACAAGACAATTTTACTTAGCCTATATTTCAAAGCTAAGTAGGTACCTTACATTATTATGAAATGCTATATTTATGTATTTCATTTCCAGACACAGAACTACAATATTTTTGTTTTTCAGTAAGGCTTTACTGTCACTGTACCATGAGACTTGCAAGAGGCCTGCATTTTAAGCTAGATTCAATTCAATCTTTCAACAAAATAACTGTTTGTATTGTGTTGAAAAGTGATAACTATATATATATAATACTTACTATCTTGTGGAGAGTGGTAGTCTAATTGCATTGATGAGTCTTTCTTTGTATCTCTTGAATTGTCATATTGTTTAGGTGTGGTGCATACTGCTGGATCTGTTACTATGATTTCTCCATCATCACATTCAGTTTTCAATTCTACTTCATTTTCAGGTGAAGATTCATCTCTAGTCTTATCGCTTACATCTGTTGTATCACTTTTAGACATATGTCTGTTGAAAGCAGTTGTGATATCTACCGGAGTTTCGTCATAAACATTTATCTTTTCAAAATTATTTGTTGATAGTAATGAGTTGCCATGATTGCTATAAGGAGATTTTTCTTTAAGTTTTGGCCTTTTTTCTGAATTTATGACATCAGCAAAATAATTGTTTTGTAAATACTCTTCAGACTTTCTCTTTAGGTTACTCAATCTTTGTAACTTTTCAATAAATTGTCTTTGTTTTAGTAAAACCAGTTCGGTACTCTGTGCTTCTTCATTTTGCGGTGATTCAAAAGTGTCAGAGATACATGACTCTGCATCTGGAGTATTGTTCTGTGTATCTAATGAATGTTTTGTTAAGTCTTGTTCTTTCTCACTGCTAATATCTTCAGTCTGCAAGTCAAAAAATGAATAGGATTATTTTTTGTTCTTATTGTCTATAGTTTTCAATGTAATATGAATAATACAGAAAAAAATTATATTTAGAATATTAATTCTGCAATAGCTACTTAACCCCTTGGCTGTCTTTTCAAACCCAAATCTCAAAATGCTGGATTATATAAAAAAAAAATTAATTTCAAGACATTGTATATTGTAAATTTCATGATTTAATAAAAGATAATTAAAAAATACATTTTACATAAATAATAAATATTTAAAATTCCTTATTTTGTTATTTTTCCAAGATTTTGAAGAAATCCAGTATTATTTTTAAGTTTATGCTGCCTAGTCTGTTGACCTGTGCCTCATAAGTTCTACATTTATATTTGCTTTTTATTTGATTTCCTAACCTTTAAGTTTCTATAGAACTAAAAACTTCATTAATGATAAAAAAAAATTGATTTGTGTACAGTAATAGTCTCTTATCTTTCACAAATATACAAATTCAAAGGTGAAATCATTCTAAACTTATAATAATTATGTGTTCCTCCTATATACAATAAAATTATATGTCTATTATAAATAACATACCTCTTTATTCGTTAATCCCTTAATTTGTAAAACTTCTGCAGTACCTATAAAACTAGTGAGATCTTCTCTTTTCACACTTACTTCACCATGGTACATGAATTGTAACAAATCTCTCATGGCTTTGTGACTTACATCTCTTAATACAACTGGAAAAAATGTGAGTATTAGTATTGAATTTTAAAATTTGTTTATGTCCATTTTATTATTAAAGTTCACAGAGTAAAGGTGAATTACTTTAGTTCATTACTTCTTCATTTATCAATGTTATGTGATCAAATTTATATTTTGTCGTATTCTCTTAGGTTTCATATAACATTTTCAGATATTATGCGGTTCAACTATCTTACCTATAGGATGTTGACATGGATTCATCTGAAACATTTTCTTGAAATACGGTGAACATATTGATAATATGACTTTATGTGCTTGCAGTAAATGTCCTTCGACCGCAATTGTAACGTCGACAAACTCGCCATTGCCCAATAAACCGGCAAATCCTTTCGTTAAGTTTCCATGAAAATTGTTCCAGGACAATGAGAATTGTTGGTCCATTTCTAACCACTATAAAGTTGCATCTAGATAGGAAAATGTGTATTTAAATGACCATGTAGAAACCATTGCCAAAATTAAATAAATATCAATTATATTATCTCACAATTTGTAGCTGTACTTGAGGAAATAATCCGATAAATATTTTGTGCTAAAAACGTGACAGTTGATTGCGACCAGCGCGTCGCTAACGTAGTGATGTTACTAATATGACCGTAGTCGATTGTACATATCTTGTCATTTATATGTAATTAATACATAATATTATTCACAAATATTACATTTATATAATATTATTACATAATACATATAGTATTTTATATCGTTTAATTAAACTTAAATAGGTGACTAACTCTAATATTCATTTTAATCTTATTTTGGTACTTCGTAATAACAAAACTCCAGATTATGTTTATATGTTTCTTGACGTTATATACGTGGTAAAGTAAAGACGTTTTACAAAGAAAATATTGTTCGTTGCATTGCTAAAGCCTGAATGACTTTATTTTATAGGATTAATTAAAGTTCAATTAAATGTATTATATCTAATAGTTACGTGTGTCAATATAGATATATAATTATTAGTGATATTATCAGGCACCTTTTATGTACTAATTGTTTTAAATAATTTGTGATACCGTTACGGAGGTTGAAAAGAAAATGAGCAAATGTCTTGTGCTTATTTTATTATGTTTCCTATAATTTGATTGAAATATTTTTCTATCGAGTTTAGTTTATAGAGATCACTCTTTATCAAATGATATGCGTAAAATTCGATTTAAGCTACCAATAAATTGTTTTTTTTTGCCTTTATGCAAATAAAATTCATTCACAAATGCATATTAAGTATAAGATGCGGCACGTGTTTTCTTAACTCGTGATACAAGGAGTTAAAGATTACCGGGTGCAAATTAGCAACTGGACATGTAATCTATTAGTACCGTTTTAAAAGTAATGAAATATTTTCTAAAACAATTATATAAGTAACTAAGTACATTAAAATATAATTTTTAACTTTATTTATTTGATACTATCTGATACTCGCGACTTCGTCTGCGTTGTTTATTACTTTAATGATGTGTTGTGTACAAAGGAAAATCATAAACACCTCATCGTTTACTCTAATTTTTCTCAGTAAAAACACATTACTGAACTAGTAGTGCTTATAAAAAGCGTTGTTTTAACTTTTATAGCTTTATATTAAATGAAGCTATCTTAGTAATTTATTTTTTAAATAGGGACGAAGTGTCTAATAAGTAAAACAAAAAATGATCGAAATATATTCAGTAGTTTTATATGATGTGCACACAACAGCAGACCTCTCTCATTTTATTTACGCATAAGATAATATTACATGGTTAAAATTTTGTATGTTAATGGATCGCTATTCATTTGTAAATAAACAAATTTACAAGTTTATTTGAATATTATCACGGTATTTACCGGATAGCGTAGACGTGTTACATCCTTTTATTCTCACACCCTTCATTTCGTTATATCATTTATTATTACCGTTACTAGATACTGTATACTTATTATATATTTTATTTATTAATATGTCTTTGGTGGTAGATATACATTTATCTTTATTTGAGTATACTTGTTTAAAAACTAACAAAAAATCGTAGTTGGTTAAAGTTGTTACATTATATCTTATAATAAAATTGCCCTAGTAATCGAGTGTACTTTGTTTGGTTACATTGAATTGATACTATTCAGTGTTCATGAGTAGATAGATGGCAATGGTACCTATATAGCTTTGCTAAAACTTGTCGGCCGGCGGCGTGGCAGAGGTCCAGTACGACTAAATTAAGTTTCAACCAAACTTTTGTGGAGTTGTCGACCCAGTGGAATCTCAATGAAAATATTAGTTACACTAACCAACTTCTATTTGTTATCTACGTGTTTTTCAATGTTCACGCGTAGCTAAACTTTCTGCACAGAGTAACTTATATTTCTTCTTAGATTTGTCATTGAATCTTTTATTTTTTTTTTCATAAGCGAGCAGTAATATTGTTATATCTATATAATTATTATCAGTTTATCATATGATATTAAAAATCGCAAGATTCGAAATTTAATGCCAGAGTTTATTTATTACTTCATAATTATATATAACGATTTCTGACAATAATGACTGTGGAATTCTTTGTTTTTTATTTGGTGCAAATATTTAAAGATTTTTATTTTGTTCTTATGACTTGAACAAAAGTAAATGTGTTAGGTTCATTCGCATTACAAATTAAACGTTATTATTATTTATAGTATATGCAGTTATTACTAGTTACAGATATGTGTATAACGATATTATAACATACTGTAGAATCTAATCTCTGGATAAATTCCTGATTTTTATTAAACTTATAGTAACTTAATGATTCATAACAAAAAAGAAATGGATATTGTTGCTTTTGATTTTATATTACTTAAATATTTATTGGGTTGAATGTAGGACATGTTATGATAGATTTCACGTGTACGTTTCACACACTAAATACAAGTTAACATTATTTTGCGACGCAATAATAAAAATTGTAATGCTATTAATATAGGTATGTAATGGAAATTTGAAATTTTCGAAGCACATGATTTTGCGTAAAACCTAACTTTAATTTTATGTTATAGCAACAGATATTAATTGAATATGTTAATAATATATCTTTGCTTTGGTAAAATATTTCATTTTTGTGATATATAATCATAAATAAAGTGTACATATATTAAATAAATTTGACATGCCTGTTGTCTGTTAGCCTAATATAATTAAAGATTGTTTGAGCCTAAAGTACATTAAATTTTATTGATGCTGTAATATACAAATATTTACTGAAATGAATAAATCGAATTAAAATTTTATTAATAGCTATATAATATATGGCTTGCAAAAATCGTAAACATAAGATTTGTTTGTTTATCTAGAAATATATCTGTATCGATATCAATATACATACGTTACAATCTATATCGGATACTTAGTACAAAACATTAGTTGTGCCTTTGACTTTGCAAGCGTTTGTTATAAGATTCTTTTGGCAATTGAAAAAAATCATAGTATAATTCAATTATATTTATAGATAATCGTGGATTTTATTGTCATTTTTTGGGTGATTTTAATTAAAAAAAATTTTGCTGCTTATCATGTAGTGGCTTTTATTTGTTATTAAAAATCTTGCATATTTCAATATATATTTTCATATTTTGTAATATTGATGGCATCTATCGTTATATTCTCTGATCGGTCTGTTATTGTGCACAAGTGAAATGTGTACGATCTAATACCACGCAGCATGCATTCTCAGATGTCACAAGTACTTCTCTTCATTCATTGCCATTCAAAGACGTTTTGTAATAATATCAGTCACTTGATAATGATATATTCTTAAATGAGGGGGATTGGTTGTCTTAGTAAGAAGAAGAAGACACTAATCAAATTCGTCTGTATTAAAAATCGTGATTGATTCATTGAATTAATTTATGTGAATCATGGCACAACTATAACTACGTGCTGAAGCTTTGGCTATGTCGCACTAAAACTAAAGACAATAGTTATTCCGATAAAGGCGCAAATTAAACGTTTCCATATCTCTGTCATTTCAATAACTCAAGATTAGTGTAAACTACTTTAATATGCATAAAAATCGCTTGTTCAGTTATCATGTTGTGTCCATCGTGACGTTGCCTGATAGTTCATAAGACGATGATGTCTTCCTACACTTGTACTTATTGTGACCATAGACACAACTTCATGGCAATACACGCGGGCATAGATGATAGATAGTGTATTTATTTGTTATGTAGTGTATGGTACTGGATGGACAGTTATTTTGTCCACAGCTAAGGATCAAAGGAGATGTAAATTTATAAATGATGCTTCACAAAAAAAAATACAATATTAATACTGATCACTTTCCATTTTCATCACTTATTCTTGCTACCTTAACGTGTATATATATCTGTACGTTTTATTTTGAACCGTAGGTATATTGATTCCCTTTATAGTAATTTGTTTATTTTTGTAGAAATGGTTATTTCAAACTTGGTGCAATTATTACAGTTTGTTACGCCGCGCTGGTAGATTAATCAAATGTCGTTTACGTTGAAAGAAATTTATTTCTCGGTATAATTGTACTATCACACAATTACACTATGGTCACATGACTATTCGTTCAGATGGCCGTAATAGATTTTTTTTAATGATTATCCGCTGTTGTCCTGCCGAGCCTTAACAGACTCACCGGGCTATTTTGGGCCAGCGCATACGGCACTCAATCGTATGATGAGAGGTTCAAGGGTGCTAAAGTGGTCAAATCTCGGCTTGGGTTGTTGCCTTGAAAATCACAAATCGAACTCTCCGACATATCGTGGTGCGCTTATATACCTTTCAATAAAGGAGAATGGAAGACTTACGTCATTATTCTACAACGTTCTAGAGGAGCAATTTTTAGAAATCATTGTTTCTGGTTCTTACGGTCAATGAGTTATCCGTTATTTATTTGTGACAATGAGTTTGTACAAGTTGTACATGTTATAACGATAAAACCAATATTAATTTTAATGGCTAGAGATGATAAGCCTCGAGAGAACCTTTACACGCATTTAACTATTTTGTTATAAATCACTCAACCAGCGGTTTCAAAACCAATTAATTGAGTTCAGTAACAGCACAGTCACTGTGTCCCATAAGATGCCCGACCGTGACGGAGCACTTTTAATTTTCCGATGTCACGGGTTGTCGCGATAAAGTCGTCTAGCCTCACCCACTTTTACTCTAAAGAAAAGTATGCGATGAATGGGTTTCTTATTAAAAGAGGAAAAGTTTCGTTAAGAGAAAGTACCTACAAGAATTCCTTTGTATCATTAGCACGATAACGGTAAAATTATTGTGCATTTTTCTTTAGTAATATTTTTAAAAGGATACTTGGCAGATTATGTTTCTATTTAACTCGTACATCTATAGAGTGGTCAGGAAATTAGGTGAAGTTTTGAATTGTAAAGAAGGAATATTATTCAAATTCATTTGATACCCTTTCGTATTTATTTTACTAGCTGCCCGTCTCGGCTTCGTACGGGAGTACTAACCAAAAAAGAAAATCAATTTTTTCTTCTACAGTACGAACATGTAATTAAATTAAATGGCAACTGAATAGCTAACGTTAATTTGTCAAATCTATCAATATTTTTGAAGTTAACACAGCTGTCTGTTTCACTCACTCACTCACTATTTATATCGAGATATTTCAAACCACATTTTTCACTTTTCTGTACGATTTTTCAAATTTTTCTTTCATACAAACCTTATTCTGACAATCGCAAACGAAACACCACACACAGACAAACTATACAGATGAGCAGAATTATATTTGATATTGTTAGTAGTCCGGTGAAACTGTAGAAGCCTTGCCAGGCCAACAGTGTAGGTCAGTTCGAAATAAAAAAATAAAAAAAATTGATATTGTGTGAGGTATTTAGAGAGAGTGTAGAATAAAGTGTATATCATAAATTGTCGAAACATTTCAGGTATTCTATACAAAACTGGATTTAAAATATACCCGTTGACGGTCGATATTAGACAAAGTAATAAAATTATGTTTACTTCTACAGTGGTAAGTCTTGTTCTGACGGTATGATCATTTTTCCCAACTTACTACACTATTGGCCTGACAGGCCTTTACAGTTTCATCGGACTACTGCTACCGGACTTAGGGCACGTATCCGATTTTCGAACGTACGATGTGATAATTGTTGTTATTACTACTCGTCACATTGATTGTTGAAAAGCTGAGCTTTCGGTGAAGGAAAACTTCATTATGAAACTATAGTATAGTGGTAGGGCGTTTTCTAAGGTACGTCTGGTTAGTAACTATCCTGAAGTTGAAAGTCAATCAACCAAGCCCTTATCAGTTGTATTTTAACAACTGCTCTAGAAAGCCAGTTCCTCTTTAGAGTTCGAGCTTTATGTGTTAAAATCTTAGGCCATACGCTCACTTAATATCAAGTAAAATTATGATTCGTCTCTAAACTTATACAGTATAAATGAAAAACCCAACGTTTCCCGTGGTATAAATTGTGAAAGACTGTGAAATATATATTTATGTAAGTGTATAATCAAGAGCGACTCTGTGGGTCCAGCGGCTCGGTCATACGGCTCTGGGGGCTGCCATTGACAGATAATCGATGCGGTTTGCTAGTTTATTTGGCTATCGGTTCCGCTCCCGGCATGTGTATATCTACTCGTTACAATCGATACAGACTTCGGTTTACGGATAGTAATCGAACCATGGTTCAATTACAGCGATATGAACTGTGCGGACTATTCAGTAGAAATGTTAGTATTTGAAAATGTTTTATCAATACAATTTCACAACTGTCGAGTATAATTAATTTGTGAAGTTATAGTATTTTATTTAATAATAATGCTATGTTTCGAATATGTTTTACGAACATAAAAGTAAACATTCAGTTTCAATACTGATTGTTAACCTTTATAATTACTATACATCCTCTTCTAAGTAATTCCTTCACGTTAAGGAAATCGTTATATATTCTATTCCACAGAAGATTTATCTTCTTATCAAAATAAATAGGGATGAGACATTAATAAATAAAAGTAAACGTTCGGAAAGTATATGTATATAGCTGTTGTGAGTCTGCTTTAGGGAAAATTATGCTATGTTCTATTTAGCTACTTAATTGATTTCTGTGTAAAAATTGAATGAAACAAATGTACTTTCATCTTTATAATACGTCTATTATATTTTATTCGTTTTACTTTTTTTATATTATAGGGGGCAAACGAACAGGAAGGTCACCTGATGGTAAGTGATCACCGCCGTCCATAGACACTAGCTACATCAAGAGAGTCGCGAGTGCGTTGTCGGCCTTTTAAATATGTGGGCCTCCGGCGCTCTCACTGACCGAACGAAACGCAACAGTGCAACCACTGTTACTTCACGTCGGTTTTCTGTGAGAAAGTGGTACTACCCCGGGCGAGCCGACCCATTCATGCTGAAACCAGTAATAGCTTCAGCGTAGCTCTACCCCTACAAAACTGTACTGTAATATAAACTGAATATTAACAATCCTTACTACAGCTTCTGAATTAATTTTACAGTAATAATACTATTGTTTTCATAAGGATATTTCTTTTAATGAAAGCTCAAGTTCTCTGTAGACACGAACCTGGCGAGGTTTCTTAACGTGCTACTGCTGAATTATCTTTACCTCAAATATTGTATTTGCTACAAATCTAGGAGTATAGTTATTATCTAGTAGAAACTACTGAGAAACCAGGTGTTTTAGACATTTGTAGTTCCGTTCGGCACGCGCGGCGTGGCGAGGCGGGACAACTTCTAGCCGACCTAGTTACTACGTTGCATCGGATCGTAGTGCATATTACGGGATCGTACTCATTGGTTTCTACAGTCATTTAACAACTCGATAGATTTAGCTCGTATAAATCATTAATTGATCTCTAGTTCAAGCTAGTGGATGTTTTCCTGATGTCGCGTCAAGACTTCTGTCTTTTCGCGTACTGACATGTGCGAAGAACAACCGAGATCGTTACGCGAATGGTGATCGCTGCCCATCTGTGTAATACCTATGGATGTTCATTTTTATTGAATTATTCGTGTTCCGATCATTATAAAATCTAATTTTTTGTATCACACATTTTAGTGCGCCGTATGATAATCGAAAATCGACGTTTGGATGTTAACGGTATACTTCTCAGTGATGTCGAAGTTAGTGGAATGTGACCCGAGTCTTTACTGGTTTCGGTGGCAAACGGTAAACTCGTACTGGCCCGGATGCTTCAGCTTTTGTCGGTGGTATAGTTAAACTCGAGTGTTTGTTTGGGCGTAGCTCAGTTTACTGGATGTTCTCTCCCTCGGGATTGCTAGGGATCTCATGGGAAGCCAGATAGTTTCTTCTCACTACGGAGCCATTGCACTTGATTTAATTCTTTTCATTAATTCCAGCCCGTTGGTGGTATCCGCTGCAAAGAACACCCCAAACCCAACACTGGGAGCTCTAGAAGGCGTCTAAAAATATCTTCACCGATCTCCCCGATAAAACAACAGCAGCGAACGAATGGTAGCTCTAGCATAGTTGCACTCGCACCAACGCATGCATAACCACAGATCACATCACCATAGTCTGGCTGTCAATTTTACTCCCGCACACTCGCTGCAACCCGTCTAGATCCAATTCCTCGGAGTGGAGCGTTCGAGCACGCTGCTAGATCATTAGTTCATCACATACGTTACAGATATATAGAATAGTTTAGATCGATTCGCGTTATTGCATACAATGCAACAGTCCAAGCCAAAAGTCAAATAAAAAAAAGTTCGAACTACTTATGACATATGGATTTTTTAATGCTAACTAGTGCTCTTGAATTTATTCTCATGGAAATGGTTTTGTTCGTTAATGGAACCTACATCATTTATTTGAATGCATTATAGGTTGTCTTTAATTTTTTTCATTGAAATAATTTCTTTACTTCTTTTACGCATGCTTAAAACTAAATGAAATCATTATTTATATTTATTTGTAATTTCATAATAATTTTATTTTCTTCAATAACTATAATTAAAAACGAATTTAAGTTTTTATAATTGGTTAAGATTTATTATTTCTCCACTATATTACTTCTGATTTATTAATACTCCTATATTGATTACAATTTTTCGCTTTGGGACCTGATTCAAAGTATTCGCACAACTCGGAAGTCAAAGGACGTGCCTCTCCGAAGTTGAAACCGCATGATTGGCCCCATTGTGAATCTTCAATGGTCCATCTTGAGCCGACTAACTGAACCGTTCCTTGCCTTGAGTTGACAGAATGCCATGGTATTTTGCTCGCATAATTTATTTGGGTAGTTTAGTTGTTACGAAGTTAACTATGGTTTGGATCAAAGTTTTAAAGTTTACACGATTAGTGAGGTATTAAATAATGGTTAAACTTACAAATATATACGTATATAACGTTCAAGAATTAGTTGTTTTTGTCTGGATTAATCTCTGAAACGGTTGGACCGATTTTGATGAGACTGTTTTTGGCAGATAAAGGATTTTTCAGTTGTATTATTTAAGCTTTTCATAGTATTATTTACTCTTGTGAAAATACTATTTACATATTACTCTTTGCTAATTTTTTTTTATAGTGTTCATATAAAATCGATGAAAAGGTTATATAGGATTAGTAGTAATCTGAAAATTGCAATAAAAAAATTAAATGGAGCTGATGATTAAGCCATATAAATAGATATTTCCTATGAAATAACAAAACCCAAATAGTGAACGGAATCACGGGCACCAGTTATTTACAATTACAACTCGAGCTAATGTGAAATGTAGAATAGATTCAAACCCGCCGCTAATTTTAATGTGAAGTGTTGTTTCAATTTACTTTTCGTACTAATTTTATGTAACATTTTAAGATTTGCATATTATTTATTAGACATCTGAATGGTCTTATTTCATCAGGAACACTGTGGCTTGTAACGAGGTTCAGACCAGTAAAACAAAAAAGGATTTGTTGCTATAAATTATAATAGTAGCTTATAATTTAAGACAACTATGATGTAAGATAGAGTATAATTCTATAATCTTATTATTCTAGTAACATTTTCACACTGATTGAATAAAACGATTAATCTGTGTATGATGCTAATACAATACAACTAAATATAGTAGAAAGTGATCTTAGAGATAGTAATTATCTTCAAGAGTTATTGTTATAGCGACAACATACACATCTATAGAACGTTAAAATTACAATATACTCCAAGATGTGGCGGTATTACGTTAAGTACAGAGAGTTATATAACATAATCTGTGGTAGACTGTGACAGTTTCTGAAGAAGAACAGCTTGAGTTTTTGGCGGTATCCTAGTCTGTCATGTAGTGGCTTTTATACTTTATACATAATCTTATATTAATTGACTCCATATTTTGTAATATTGGTGGTGTTTTTCGTAATATAGTTTGGTTATTGTGTAAAGGTAAAGTGGATAGGAAATAATGCCACGGAGCATGGATTTAGAGATCTACAAACACTCTCTAGAAAGTTTTAAAAAGTTAGCCACCATCTTATTAGAACATTGAAATTATCACAAGATACTTGTAATACTATAACCTACTGGACAATAGCAGTTATAATCTGAAAACGATTGGTTTGCAAAAAAAAATACAACAACTGTCAAAACATAACCTATAAGGGTTTGATTATAAATGGTCAATCTATTTTATGGCGGGATCTTGGAATGTCATGTAGTGGATTTTATATTTTAATCGTAATCTTGTGTTATTTGGCTTTATATTTTGTAATATTGGTGGCGTTTTACGTAATATAGTTTGCTTATTGTGCACAAGTGAATTAGATGGGAATAATGGCACGGAGCATGGATTCCGACTTGCCTTAAAAACTCCCTGGAAAGTTATAATAAGGCGGACACCGTCTTGTTAGTTCATTGAAATGATCGCAAGAAACTTGATATTACACCATTATTACGACCTAATCGACAATGGCAGTAATAATCTACTAGAATATTGGTTGCAAAAAAAAAATAGATTGTCGACTAGAATGTTGCTAGAGTCAAGCACAATCAAAGTATAATCTGTTGAGGATGATGCCAAAATTAACTTTAGTTACAAATAAATTCTATATTTAACAAAATAAGATTTATTTATACATTATGAATAAAATGTTGAGATGTGTTCAGTGTACTCTTTAGTATTTATTTATTGCGAGTAATAGTTTCAGAATATTACATTTTTATAATATGTTCTTTATGTCTTCCGTCTTACAATTTAGCCCTTTGAATTTGTTTTTATCTCAAACTACTATGGTTAACAGAAGTTGGATATATATGTGTAAAATTTATATTGTCTATTTTGAAAAGTAATGTAAAATACGAATTTAATTAATTTATTCTTCTACACCTTTTTATAACTTATCAGAAACCGTATTTTAATTTATACTATCTGTGCATGTAGTCATTAATTTTTTGAAGTCATATTGAGTTCTATAGTTTTATGATAAATATGTAGTTAATTTACGCTATTATAAGCATTAATATTTTCATTTATTTTCCAGAAACGAATTTTTATCGTTCAATTAACAATAAGTATAGCTGTAGAAAACTGTAATTACACTCACAATAACAGAAAGAAGTTCGATCAGCGCTTGCCGACGGCTGACCGTTTACCAATATCTCAGTTGAATGGACCTCAATTAAGGCTTGCTGACTACTATCCTAAAATAAATCTCCCGCGCTCAAAATTTAATCCTTTTTTACAATAACGCAGCTGACTATTATAACGTAGATTTTATCTTTTATGCAATAATAATCATAATTTTTTATCATAATTATTAAGCAGAATTTTCTTATTTACAAATTATTTTGACAGATCACTGTAGGTTATAATAATTGGGCAATATTATAATATAAATGAAACATAAAGAACAATCTGATTTTATAGTTTTTTTTACCTAAATTAATGTGAGTATCTGAATTTTGTGAATAGTAACTTCGGATGAAAGTATGTTTACACAAAAATAACACTAATGAAGGGTAAGTCTCATGTAGTCGTAATTTGTTACTATTCGTTAATATTTTATTTTTATGTATGGCAACAAATATGTTTCTTAAAAAGTTAGTAGTATGTAATTAATAGTGTCTAAATTAAATACGGTTTAAAGGTTAAAAAAAAATCAACAGCTCGTCTAGTTTCGGCTGAAACCGTAACCGAAATTTATGGATTAAAGTGAAAATTAAGTAAATATCTTTTATACCTCGAATTGTAGACATTTCCCTAACTTTGTAACAGTTTATTCACTTGTATTATACAAAAAAACCATTATTGCCATGTAAATATTATCGGTTTTCCGTGTCTAAGAGTAGGCGTTGAATTTATTTTCTACGAATACATATATCTACGTCAGCATAAATAATAAAAGCAATTGGAGGTTTTTTTAATTTGGAAATATTGTGTATTAAGCCCTGTCGTTTAAGTTAAACTAATAACAGCATTTTAATTTTCATCAAGATCATAACGAGCATGTTATAAACTTTTCTTGTTCCTCCTTACCAAGGAAAAGGCAAAGATAACCATGCAGCCAGGACAGACACGGCATACACTCATAACGTAAACTTGTCATTTGTTTTTTCAATTCACAAATCTTTCAAGCACTGACAATTCTAAATTTTGGTCGAGACCAGCATTTATTCTTTGATCATATTTAATATTACAGTTTTAGTATTTATGATTGTTATAACTTATTTTTTAATATTGTAGCACGTTAAAGGGTCTGCATTTTATCTGATAGTAAACACAGTGTTATCACAAAACAGCAGCCTTCACGAGAGATATACAGTCCAAGGACAGCCGCCGCTGTTATGCCGACACACACTGTACACTGGCAGACCACTAAACGCGGTAAACTAAAAGAGAATCACTGTGCCGGGCATATCATCATGTGTACGGTGATTGTCACACTGTCCATTACAGATTCTAATCACCAAATTGGTCATATTCTAATTAATTTTTACATTCATAGTTGCTGATGAAAATTTGAGTAGCAATTTATGGTACTGATGCAAAACATTTAAGCGAGAACATAGATGCTCTTTTGATATCGTACGACAGAAGGATCTGCTGAATTTTAATGGCACAAGTTATTTAATTTCCGATTAAAATGCCAAGTAAGGCGCTGGGTATTTTCTTCCTAAAAATATTTTTTCCCTGTTACCAGTCATTTTAAAATATAACGGACGCATTCTTTGGATCGTCGTTTATTTTCAATAAGTCTGCCATCAACGTCTAGTGGCTTTTTGTCTTCACAGTAGACGTTTTAGGAGATATTTGGGAAAGATCCAAAGCGACGATCGCCAGCTTTTACGGGAATTAGTGTCAGAACATACGTTTTCCCTAGTAGGTATTGTCAGTGAGCATTCGGTGAATTGAAAAAAATATGCAGCGACAAATAGTCGAGGTTTATGTCTACTTTTGTATAAAACAAACAAATGTTGCGTTTTTGTAGGTAACAATTTTTTAGACGTCAGAAAACATTTGTAAGACAACACTATTGTCACTGTAAATTTTATTACATTCCATTTTTATGTTCTTCAGAAGCGTGTTCACACGAGACATTAAAAAACTTGTACTAAAGTGAACATTCACTCTTTTTCTGAAGATTTAGAGTTAGTGGTTCTGTAATTATATGATATCGGGAAGGTAACTGAAGACATGCGTAAAACGGGATATTTGGTGGGTAAAATTCTAATACGTCTACAGTTCCATTAAGCAGTTATGTAGTATTAAATAAGGAAAATGACTATCCACATTCTTGTTTGATACAAAGTTGCCAGATTGTACAATTTGATTATCTCACTTATCTCAGTGAGCAGTTGTAATACAAACTGCTGTATATAATTGATTACAGAAATGACAATTCAAATATAAAACAAACATAATGACATTTATAATATAGCTTTCTTAAGCATTAAAAAGAAAAAAAAACGAAATACCATTTCTTAAGTAACATTTACAAGTTTTGTTGCTTTGTTTTTACATAATTTTCAAGATAAATTTGCTTACCTGGCATCCCTGGTTTTATAGTAACTATTAAAGGATATGTATATCAACTACGGTACAAAACGTATATAATTGTTTCTGCTGATGGTTTTTCTTTTCAAATATGGAATGTTTCTCTTATTCGAATGTCTGCCGATATGCGACCGGAGAGTTTTGTGGCCAACGAACATTGTTCTATATTATTAATGAATTTATTAGCATTGCTTTTGTTATTTTATTTCTACTTTTATATTTATTTCTATGTCATTTATTATCTACCATTTTTATACATACACACACATATAATAGAGTATGTTTAAAAAAAATTAGGAAAACTTGTTCATGTGTCCAAAGTATTGTATTATGATTAAAGTAACTGTAAATCTGTCTTTCATAGCTTGCAGACTTTAATACTTTAGAGCGGGTTGAGCGTTGTAAACTTTAATAGCTATTGAATGTTGTTGCTTTATTTTCAAATTCCGATAAACTTGCGCACTTAACGTAAGCCGTCTTTCAGGAGTTTTCACTTACATAACGCGTCAAAACCGGAGCACTTACAGCACAATACAGGTGCTCCGTAGTCGAGCGGTGGACTCCCTCGTAAGATAATACCACTTCACAGAGAGGATTATGCAGTAAAACGGTTCTGCTTATCGTCGCTTGCCGTTTCTGCTGTTGCAATTTTGAGTAAAATCCCTTTGAATATATGATGCGCTATTATGCTATTTTGTTAAAACTTCATTTATTAACTATAATAATCAAATAAACTAACTATCGGAATAAACGAGGCAAACAACGGTAAAATATTGAAAAGTGTAGATCAAAGATGGCTTATATGATTTCACATAATTTCCATAATATTACCAAAGCGTTATTATATTGTTTATGCACCAAACAGTTAAGATAAAAAGAAATAAAACTATATTGAGTAGACTAAAAATAACTTATAAACACAAAACTTTAAGACCGCATTGTTTGTATGGGAGTAATAAACACTTTAAATGTTACTAAATATATTTATAGTGGACATTTAAGGAGATAAAGTATGACAATAAGAGCACAACAATGCACCGGGTTGGGATGAGGCGTGCAGTGCGATGCGGCAGCTCTAATACCCCGCTGGGTGCGGATTACTTCGTGAAATGGTCGCGCTTAGCTGCACTCCAGCGTAAAAGCCGGCCCCCAATCTGTATACTGTCGATCCTTCTAAAGCGCGATCAGATGCCAGAAGAATTTGATTATAATCTAGTTTTTAAAGCTTTTGAATGGTACGATACCTGTTTGCTTCGGCGATGGATAGATAATAACTTTATGGAATATGTTTACTTCAGTAGAACAATATTTGCATGCTTAAAACGTTCATTATAATCAAGTTATGGAATCTGTATCTAGATATAAAAAAAGAACTTCTGACTGATCAGGTTTGTGACGTCGTTTTATTAACGGACGGACGAAATTTGTTTGCTGAAATAAAATAAAGAAATAGTTATCCTGCGTTTATGAAAAATTAATCCCGAGTGGTTAAATTTAGTATATCCTTTTTAGTGAAAACTAGTTTTTAGTGTCTAACTTGTAATAATTACTACCTATTTTAAAAATAAATGTGTCAGAAGTCGAAAATGGTGTAAAAAATTATATGGAATGACTTAGATTTCGTGGATGGAATTTGTTTTTTAGTGAATAAAAAATTGTATAATTGAATAATCTGGTACAACTTTGAATAAATATTGAATAATAAAACATTAATTTATAGTTATATGATAACAACGAAATTTTAATTTATTTGTAAATCTATAAATGCATATTTAGCGTGGAAATTATAAGGTTACAAAATTGTGTTATAAGTAGTCTTTTTTATTTTTTCCAAAATGACTTGAGATATTAAGAAGGAATTTCATATATTATTATTATTGGATCCTACTACTTACACTTATACTAGACTAGCAGCCCGCTCCGGTTTCGCACGGGTATAAAATATATAGCCTATGTCATTCACTGAAAAAATGATTAAAATCGATCCAGTAGTTTTGATTTATTCATTACTGCCCGTGGCCCGCACGCGTTGAATTTGGAGTAACCTCAAAAACAGTATTTCTCCATTATTTAATTTATGTTATTATACATATAAACCTTCTTCGATCACTCTATCTATTAATAAAAACCGCGTTAAAATCCGTTGCGTAGTTTTAAAGATTTAAGCATATTTAGGGATATAGGAACAGAGAAAGCGACTTTGTTTTATACTATGTAGTGATAACATGTTCCACATCAACATCCACCACTATTATTTTTTAAATTATGTTAAAGACATGTAAAATTGTGAAAAGATGTAACATTACAGAAATACTCTTTCAACATTTCTTTAAGTATGACAAGCACGCTACCTACTGCAGCATGTGCGCCGAGTGGGATTTACTATCAGCAACAAGCGACATATTTGGAACTTTAACCCACAATATAACCCTTTCAGTGCTTACTTACACTATATAAGAAAATAATGAAAATTTCAAGCTATACATTACCTAACATGTTTTAAAAATGGTATTATATATTTATAATATGGCCATATTGTCAACATAACTAAGTTTTAGGAACCATACAAAAAGTAATTACTAGTCCGTTCGCTAAGAAATGGTATTATGTTACTCTAAAAATTTATGATATTATATCTTATTAGGAAGGCTTCTGCTATCTTCAAAATGACTATTCATTATAATGTTGAATTGTAAAGAATGAGTTGATAATTATATTTCTAACTAAAAATAAAAAAAGAGTTAAGCTCTTCAAATTTTGCATTAATATGAATTAAGATATAAAACTGTATGCAGTTTTTAATATTTTACAATTAAAATAGTACTAATCGAACTCTTAACAATATTCTTATACATTGTTATGGTTACTGAGTTATGTAGACGCAAGCACGGTAAATAAAATGCAATGGCCGTGTAATTTACCAAACAGGATTATAAGCTTCAAATTACATACATATATACAAATATATGAATTTCAATTATATTTATTCTTGGAGTCTAGTACAGCGCACGCCTCATGCACATGTTTACAATGAAAAACATATTTTTGATATATCTCGTGCAGACGAAGTTGCGGATAACAGTTAGTCTAAAATACAATAGCTTAAGTTACTTCTTATCTGGTCAGTTATCTCCCAGTAAAAAAAAACCCGTAAAAATTGTTTAAGCCGTTTTGAATATTCCAACGCGAGTGAAGTCGCGGGTAACAGCTAGCTAAAATAGCCTAAGTTGTGTTTATTGTGGTCAGTTATTTGTCCGAAAATGTCCAGTAAAAATCGGTTCAGCCGTTTGGTATGTTCTACTACGAACGAAGTCACTGGTAACAGTTAGTCTAAAATAAACTAGCCTTAATAATTTATTATGGGGTCAGCTACCTACCAGTGAAATTTTTCAAAATCGGTTCAGCCGTTTCGGACGTTACCCGGAACCAAAAGACAAATAAACCGAAATAAATTTTATAAATTGGATTTTTGTCGTAATATGTATACATTTCCACATTGCATCAGCAAAAAATTGTTATTTTGATATTACATAATTACACTTCAATTTTATTATATGTATGTAGAATATACTTTAAACGTATTTATGAACATCTCTTTAAAGCACCAATAAAGTTAAAAATGTCGTTTGTTAAAATCAACACGTATTCCTAAAGTCAAAGTTAATTGAAAGAAACAAATAGTACAAAAGAAAATAAAAAAGCATCCAACTTCGACCCGAGTGTTTCTGTAAATTAAGCAATTGAGGAACATCGGGGCAATAGTATTTTTTTTTTACTTGAATAAATTGTGTCTAAGGTTTATGAGATATTTAGAGAATTTTATCTCTTAATTAGGAAATGTTGATCAAGAAAATTTTTAAAAGGTTATAGTAATTTAAATTCAGTATGTAATACATTTTAATAAGTCTTTCGGTCACGCTTTTAGTGAACACGGCCGTGATGTGATTTTTCTAATGAAGTAATTATGTCATGTTGATTCGATACTTGCGTGTAACGTAACGACATTTTGTTTATGGTGAGTAATTAATGCAGGTACGGGCAGACATTATCGCCATGCTTTGTGAACTATCGGCTTGCGTTAAGATAGACGTAACACGATTACTCAACCGACCGTTTTTGCACGCATCAAAGGAATTTAGCGGATGTTAATTTCAAGCTTCGAGCTATTGGAATAACACAGCCTGTGTAGGATCGTTTGATCTGTGCCCCTTATTGGAATAACTTTTGACGTTAATTTTAGTGCGACAGATAAGGTACGGTTACGAATGAAAAAAAAACTGAAAATCTCTAGATGGTGGACTAAGATCCCGCCAAAAACTCATTTGTTATGTTTTAATCCCTGACTTGCAGATACGGCAAATATGGCGGACTAGCCAATTTTTTGTTGCACACGAAATTTATCCTTATACGCCTATACTTTATGGTATAAATCATAATATTCATGGTTTAGAAAAAGTTCTTGAAAATGAAAAGGTAATTTTTAAGAAAATATTCTAAATAAGAAATAGAATCGTATTTGACATAGTTCATCTATTATTGAAGTTTATCAAATTTTGTAATAAATGTAAATGTAACGTAACTTTTATACTGGCAACACTGTCTTTTGATTACTGTCGTCATAGTTTTACATTTTTGTATGGCGCTACGCCCTTTTAATATTGAAGAAAACCGGAGAGTTAATGGACCAGATTTATAAAGTTTTACCATTTGACACTGAGGTCAGCCAGACGGTGAAATAAAATTAGTCGAAAACTCTCTAACTTTTGTTTATGCATAAAATATGTTTTATTGTTATAAAGTTAGAAAGGTGTGGGTATTAGGTTCGCATTGCAAATGGAAAACGTTATCAGGGCGACGGTAACGCTTCCTGTGATCTCTCTTAAGCCGAGATTAGGTCGGATTGAGTCGAACCGTACCACCGAACCGTTTATATTGAAGACGTATGGAGAGTGTCGAAACACTGCCTTTAATCCCTTTCAACTACACGCCCTCATTAATTTTACCTTTGCCGTTTATTACTTTGTGGTCTCGTCTTCGGTATCGAACTTTATAAGCAATATTAAATTCCAACACACTTATATTAAGATTTACAATGGCATCGTCTCACGTTTTTACAAATTTAATAAGCATTAATGCTATTTTTGTCATGAAGACTTAGCATATATCTGATTTATAATTTATTTTTTTATTAACACTGCTATGGTTGTAAAGAGCTTAGTGTATTATATAGCTACTAAGAGAAACAGAATCTTTCATCGAACTCTACGGAAGTCGAATTGATTTTCCATCGGTCAAATCTCTCGACCACTATTTTTTCAACCAATAGTGCATTGAACATATTGTGTATTTCATAGATTGTACATGACACATCTTGCAATGGAACCATTATGCAATCGGATAGTTACTAAGTATTCTTATCAGAATAGATCGACAACTAATCTATGCCTGTTTTTAATTTTAAGAGTGTTTATATACACTGACATACTATAAGTTTGTGAAATGTTTGAATATCCGTACACTCTCTTTGAGGCTATTATTGTTTAAGTAAGAGCCAATTTATGTATACAATAGCTTCAATGAAAAAATATATTTAAATTATGTGTAGTATATAAATCTATATATAAATAGGCAGGGACAAAACAGTCACCAACATCTTCCTCCTTTGTTTCTCTACCAATTTTCTTTTATTTAGTTGCTATTGGCGAGTTTTATCAACATTTTTTTCTTGTCATCAACGCGTCGAAGCCTTTATTTATAAGTATCTAGTCGTCATACTACGCTATCCTTATGTCTACTAATCTACAATATTTATACACTCTTTAGCAAAAAAAAAAAACTTAAAAGTAAGGTATCAAGGTTGAATTTTGACCACTGGGCGATCACTAGTATAATTTAAACCTCTATGTTTCAATTATATAATAATATTTTCAAGTTGTCAGTGCATTTAGAATTAGTTGACTTTAACCTTTCGTATCTACAAGCGGAACACGGTTTGAAAAGGCTTGCACGGCGCGCCTCCGGCGTTCGCTTGGCGAAATATAATAATAGTCGTCGGGCCACCGCGGAATATCATCTCTGTACATTGTGAGGTGCAGGATGCTCATTAGATGAACGCCCCGGGCCGCTCCCGCCTCCCAGACTACCTTCAGCCACAATCTCTTGCTACTGCGTGCTCCTAAATACAAATTACTTTTATTAAACTTAGATAACTGTATAAGAATTTTTAACGCTTTCAATAAATGTGATTTTAATTTTCTCCTAATTTGCTCAAAAATGTTTTACAATTTAAAGGTAAGTATTTTATTATGTTACTACAATTCGCGGAATATCATAATTTAGATCGGTAATTCCCAAAGTGGTCCAGGTGGACCCCTAGAGGTCCACAAGAGACACGATAGGGGTGTACGTTGGCGTGCCAAAGAAATGGGGGTGCACAATTAGTAAGCGGGGTCTATGAAAATTGGTCTATTTTCTATAGTGCGAAGAACTAACAATGTTGGCTTGACTTCATATGATAATATTGACCCTGCAAGGGGTCCACCAGAACCAGGAAAATTTTGAACAGGGCAAAGAGAAAAAAAAGTTTGGCAACCTCTGATTTAGATGTAACAATTTGGAAGACGGAAAGAAACGTAATTATGCTATGTCTTAACATTAATTCAAATTATGTATAAAGCCGTTTAAAATGGGTATACCTTATAATATTTTCATTTTTGTTACTGAATAACAGACATCTCAACGTCTCACGTCTCTTAGATGACTTTAAGAGAGAGAATGATATTTTGGAAGTGTAACCGGTACTAATAATCAAAGTAGCAACATTAGTCGTAAACATTCTGTAACTATTGCAGTTAATTAATTGATTTAAATAGTATTTAAAAAAAAAAACATTTAAACATGGTACATTATTGTTTCTTAGGCTGAAAAAGCATGAACCTTTGAAATATAATACTATTCTTTTTGTACTATAAATAAATGAACGAATTAGTGTTGCTATTATTTTGGGCATTTACGAGATATATAGTAATATATAAAATATATTGTAGGTCTTATGAAATTCTTAAAAAAATGTTTCAAATAAAAAAAATGCTTTAAAGACGATAACCAAGACACAGGGATATTTGTGCCAGCAGTTTTATTATATTAATAAGACGTTTACTTCAAATAGATTTCTTAAAAAAAACTACTACATTGGAACCAATTCGATAAATTAAATCAAACATTAACATACCTAATTAATTCTGCAGCGTTCGCAGTTCGAAAGAATTGTCAAGTAACAGATATTGCCATTGCTAGTACTGCATTGTTGGTCTACTTCGCTTACTTCCATAACTTAATGTCTTATGTTATTTTGCTATAGGGGACAGAAATAAACACTATATTCTTAATAAAAAACGGGTAGTTCGAGCAGTTTATGACATGGGGCCTTGCGAATCATTAAAGGGTAGGTTCCAGATCGAAGATCTTGCCGGTTCTTCGCGATGACTGGGCTATTTTTCGAACCGGTGGTAGCTGTCACATTCCTAAGCGCCCTCTCAGGACCTAAACTAAATACAGTATTATAGATTTTGATTAGAATTTGCAAGTTTTTATGAATGTTTTCATATTACTTATCTTACAAGTCTTATAAAGGAGTTTACGAATTTGGGCAATAATAAATCTCGTCGGGTTATCGCCCGAGTGCGGTGTAAGACGTGAATGTTAACATTATAATTGTAACGACTATTGTAAGTGTCGGCTGTGGAATATCTGAGCGAGTTTGCGAAGCCGATGTAATATTTTAATCTTATCATTCAAGTTAAGTTTCATGTCTCGCGAGGAAAGTTTTCATCCGCGGTTCAAGTTTCGAGTCGGGAGACGTTCTCTTACAACTGTGACTGCGGATGCTCTGTAGCTTGCTACTCTTGATAGCTTAGATACCGTTTATGGTTATATCGCTGTTAGAATCGTTCGTTATTAGGCGATCATCAACCTTACAGCCTTCTACTGCTTTCGTGGTCGTATACCTTATCATAGATTTTATTATGGCAGGTGTCGTGAACTAAAGAACGTTAAAAAGTTTTACCATATTTTATTTATAGTTTCATTCGTAATTAATTTATACTTAAGTGAAGTGAATGATGAAGTGAATCAAATTTTAATGTTTTGTTGTTATTATATTAGATATGTAGTGGACATGGAATATTTTATAAGGCACTGCTATTTTTCATATGAAATGAAAAATAATTTTTGTCATATACGAAATTATATTATTGTTATTTTTGATATGGCATGAATAATTAATTATATGCTTGTAAATTATATTTTTCCAGAGTTCAGACGTCTGCTTTACTTTATATGTGCATGATTTGTACTCAACTAGACTACTCGACATTAGAAGTTAAGAAGAGATCATTAGTGTAAGCATGTAATAACACTTTTGTCAATAATCTCATAGCGCAAGAAACTAAAATATAAAAGGGGTTTTTATTTATCACCGGTGAAATAATTGCAGTGAAAAGAATTAATTACGTTGCGACACGATTGAATTAGAATATGTAATTTTTATACCTACTATGTAAATACTACAATCAGAAAGAATTACAAAAATCAGAAAAAAATAGTTATACTCAATTTTATTTTATAGATACTTGCGACTTAGATTGTTAAATGAGATTGAATATAACGATATATATTCTAATCGGCTGTAACATAAAAGCGAAATGTCACGTAACATCACAGCATACGGCTGCGCAATCACAGATCACGCCGCCGCGGCATGGCTGTGAATTTTGCCCCACCACACATACCTAGGCTTCCCTCGGCAGCTGCAATTGAATGGAGCTCTCGAGCACATTGCATGCGCGAACATAGTGACACTGAAAAAATATAAAAAATAAATATATAAAAATAGTTCTTACAACATTACACCGGTCACCCCACATACGTGCACACGGACACACACATACACATACACGTAGGTACACATAGTGGTTGGGTTGTTTTTTTACCCTTTTTCGAACTGAAATAGTTTAGAATAACACTGTAGTCAGATACAATATACATGTACGGGGTCATGTTGCACGACGACCATTCTTGGTACACATGTATATTTCACGAATTCATATATGTATGAAATGGATAGCTTTGCTTAGTTTAGCTTACCTAGTTAAACTCGGGATATTCGGCGACAGCCCGAGCCGAGGCGTACTGTGCGCCCCTGTGCTAGTCGGACATAACCCATTCTCTCCCCCGGGAGGATGGGTATCCGTTAGGGACTTCCCCACGTTAATAAAAAAAAGTCGTCTAAATAATAACGGGTGAGTGCATTAAGCGCTCCCTTTAGTAGTCCGGTGAAACTGTAAAGGTCTTGCCAGGCTAACAACAGTTTAGTCAGTTCGAATAAAAAAAAACATTACAGCATTATACAACCAGCGATGGATATCCAATGATTCATAAATTGACTCTTATTGGAATTCACAAATAATTCTTATTTTATTGGAAATATCACGAAGTGTACCCATGATGAAAGTCACTATCTTTTGGGTATGATATTAATTTTTTTATATGTAATGGGTTAATAAATGAGTTTTTCGCATTCGGTTGATTAATTTGGTGTTCTGCAGGCAGATATTGTATTTAACTACAGCTTATTTATTAAAACATAGTTGTCGAGAAGCTGGAAGTAGAAATTCAAGTAACCTTACAAATTGTGAAATATTTAAATTACTCCAAAAACTGTTAAATTAGAATATTTTTTTCAACAGCAACAGTTAAAAAAAAGTTGATTTATTTCCAAGCAACGAGCTTTAACCCTGTTCCATCAAGAAGGCATAATAAATGGAGAGAGGCTGCAGAATTAATTGCTTCTAAGGAATGCACCCAGATGCAACACAGCAAAAGATAGCGTGGATACAGGGAATACAGATAGTAAGGGACCAAACCCGATATAATGGATATTACGAAATATTTTTAACACATTATTTTAATAAATTCATAAAGGAATGTAATTTTTTTTCTAATTAATACAGTCAAATACTGTATTTATATAGAAACAAGCTTTTGCTCGTGGTCGCGCTTGCATGAATGTAGATTTTAACTGTACCTCAGGAACAGTTCTATACTGGATGAAAGGTACCCTTTGACCTTTTCTGTACCCCTGACAACTTGTATGTACAATTTCATGATAATCAGTCATTAGTTAAGATGTAAAAACATTGCGATCAAACAGACACACATTTACATTTATAGTATTAGTTAAGATTTAATTTTTATATTTAGGAATACAACTTCGGTAAAATAGGTCGTATTCTATATTAAGGGGGACGTTACAGATATACAGTTAGAAGAACATATACAAATAAAAAGAACACCCAAACACAGAACAATCATTTGTAGATTACACAAATAATTGTCCTGTGCGTGATTCGAAGCCAGAACAATCATCGCGGCGGCAGGAATAAAGCAACTGCGCTATTCGTACAATAATAATTTTGTTACTTTCTAAAATTTAGAGAAAATAAACCAGTTCCGCTTAAATCGTGTAGGTGGTAGAGCTACGCTGAAGCTATTACTGGTTTCAGCATGAATGGGTCGGCTCGCCCGGGGTAGTACCACCCTCTCACACAAAACCGACGTGAAGTAACAGTGGTTGCACTGTTGCGTTTCGTTCAGTCAGTGAGAACGCCGGAGGCCCACATATTTAAAAGGCCGGCAAGGCACTTGTGACTCCCCTGGTGTTGCTAGTGTCTATGGACGGTGGTGATCACTTACCATCAGGTGACCCACCTGTTCGTTTGCCCTCTATAATATAAAAAAAATAGACTTGTACTCAGACCGGCAAACTAATTTAACGCTCTTGCGTTTAATTAAAAGTAAGCCTGTGATAATGATCAGAACATTGTAATGTACGTTAAAGCTTTAGGTAGATACCGCTCAATTAAAATGGTAGCGAGTAACTAATCTTTAAACGCCATTTGACTTGGAGACATTTGAGGTAACGATTCTATAATTCCGTTTCGTCTGGAAACAGTATAATCCCAACGCTCCAACTCGGCAGATCAAGATAGGGAATAGAAATACATTAATGTTTGTTTAGTTTGATTGGAGCCAACTAATCCTGCATTAGTCGCAGATGGCACGATTTCTTCGGGTCCGTGGTTGATAACTCCAATTCTGTGTTACAACGGGATCAGTGATAGTTAATCTGTAAGCCGCGGGGTTCACGCGATAAAGATCTAAGTCAGATGTTGTCTATCTTGCTTAGGTCGGGCGGGAGTGAGTTAATGACTTGGAAATCATTCGGGTTAAGTTCCAACGGTTACGGATTGAGAGATAAGGGCTAACAGATTTGTCTGTTGTTTCGGTCGCGACGCGCTGACTCTCGAAAGTTCGAAAGTGGTAAAAACAATCTTGCTGCGAATGAGATTTAATTTATTAATTAGTTTACGTTTCGGTAGTTAACGATTTCGGTTAAATTTGAATTATTTTAGATTCTTAGTATTTAGAACAAAATGTATTTTATTATATAAGTGTGAAATCGATAGATAATGCAATGGAATTTAAATAAATACTCTCGTTTTGTAACAATCTATCTTTTTAGTCTTGACGAAAATTTATTCATAAACGAAGTCATTAATATTTTTTTTATAAAAAAAATTGCTACTGCATATAAGTTTTTTGAGACATGGATTGCCATGTGATGGATCAAATACATAAGCATTTTTTGAAGTTATACTTCTTTTAGCGCGTTAAGGAAAAATGATGAGAGTAAATTTTTACGATGCGCGCGCACACCGTCACGAAAAACCGACACCCTGAAGTTAGCTATAGTCAACATTTTATTTAAACAAACTATGTATGTATTAAATATCCTTTTTCTATTGTTAGTGTCCTTTTTTCTATAAACGTAAAATAAGGCGAAAAGTAACATTTTTGAAAAGATTTTTATCTTGTTACGCCAAAGAAGTATAACTTCTAACGCGTGTACATAAGTACACACTACTTTTTTTATATGTGATATAAAATACTATATGATAAGCTTATCTATTCCTATATATATATATATATATATATATATATATATATATATATATATATATATAACAACAATAACAAATTCTGTGCGTACCCTATAAAATTATCAACTTCCTTTGAATCCTATTTAAAGAAGTTATCAAATTTCAAACGTGAGGTCTTCAGCATTAGAAAGTAAGTACAGGTAAGTATTAAATTAAGTCGTAAACTATATAACTTAAGAGAGAAAAGTTATTACTCAGTTATTTTTTAGGTTTTTAAGTACAGTTAAAGGAACTTATATCTGTGGTACAGGATTTAAGAGTTCATAGAATCTTTGGCTTTCGGGACTTAGATGAATAAATACGATACACTTTTGTCATTTCTAAAACTTAATGCGACAGAAGAGGATTAATTGTAGTTCATAGGTGTATTTGCATGTATATATATTTATTCCGTTTAAGACAAAAGCGAAACTTGATGGTAACATTTCAATCTTGCTTGTTCTAATTTGTTTATAGCAAATACAGAAGACAACATGATGTAAAACTTTCATAAATCACTAAGACCCGAGCGTTCCGGTTCATTTATCTAGTGTCTCATCATAGTTCCGCTGCAGCCGGATGCACCCGGTCAACGGTTAATTGATTATCCGGCAGTTAATCTTTACTCCAGCTCTAACTCAGTTTTGTACATAATTCAATTGTTTATTGAAAAAAGTAATTCATTCTTGCCCAGTAATTACCATTAAAATTTAATAAGTCGATCCTAGAAACAAGTAAATATTTCAGCCCGTGTTAATATACTCTATTAACAACAATTTATTAATTGATGATATTGAATAAATAAATAATTCCTTTTTATACATTTAAACTATTTCAGAAAATTATTTTAAAAAAGGAGATAGTAATCTTCGTTAGTTACATCTTAAAGGATTGAGTGGCACTTCTTTTTTCTTAGCCTATGGTAATAAAAAAAAAACTAAACGAATTTTTGGTGTGTAACGTCTTTCTTCTCGATTGCTCGATATGTTGTTGGAGTAATTTTGAAAAAGGGACGGAAATGTGTAACAGTAAACCGGAGAAGCGCGCGCTATTTAATTTGACCAATGAGCGCGCGTGGTGATGGAGAGATAGCTGTGAGATGGTGCCAACTCATTTTGCGAGAGGTTGGTATCACGACGCACTGTCGGCTAACATAGTGTATGCGTGTGTCTAGCGACAAAGAGAAAAAAGAACGCATCAGCATAGACTTCACATATTTTTCATCACAATTTTATAGTAGGACATGTCAGATGTTACACATCATATGCGACTACTGTAAGGTTCGTTCGTTTTTTGAGTAGTGTGTTTTCTATAATCAACAACTACAGCTACAGTCAATATTAAACTTATATAAAAAGGGATATTTGTACGAGTATATAACACCGTTTGCTGGAGATTTTTTTATGCTATCCATTCTATTATAACCTATGTGGCGCTAGGCTCTATTTTATCGTTATTAATTTTTGTATTGTAATTTAACGCGGACTAGTATACGGTTATTAGCGCAGTATAAAATGAAATTTATTAGGTACTAGCTTTTATCTGCGGTGTCCTTTGTATTAACGTAAATTTAACCTCGGGAAAAAAAATATTTTTCTAGATGAAAGGTCTATGTTCTTTTCTAAAACTTTGGCGATTTGCATGCAATTTTATGATGATCGATTAAGTAAGGTGTGAAAGCGTAACAAACTCACATTCGCATTCATAGTGTTAGTAAAGAGATAATGAAAATTGGACTCTGACATTAAACTTGTGAAATTTTGAAAAGAAATCTTTAAACTAATGACATTTATACAATTCACATATCTATCAAGGAAATGCAATTTTAATACGTTTTTTATAGGTATTTTTGGGTGGACAATAATACTATCTCATAATGTTTAGGCTGCGTTTTCAAACGCAAGGGTCCGAAAATTCTGTCCCAAGACTTCATTAGAATATATTAACATTTCTCTATTTTGTATAAATATAATATACACGTATTATATATAAAACACTTTCGGATGAAATTCTGTAAATGATAGTAAAAATTATATCAAAATTCCCTGTATACTTTAGAAGAACTGAAGTAACACAGATACGAAAAGAGAATTTGTTCTATAATATTTGTAAATAGATAGATATTTATTATACCGTCTTGCATTAGACGTACTTCGTTAAAAGTTTCAAACGAGTTACCAAACGAACTGTCATATAATATGCTCGATATTACTTCACAACTTGAAGGTTGAAGGTTCAGTTACACGAAGTATCACATAATAAGGCGTTATCGTGACAACAGTAGGGCCTCGACCGCGACCTCCCCTTGATAATTGACGCCCGGGAAATTACATGTCGGCCTGCAGACAGTTGTTGATGACGTCACGACACTTGATTATAAACGATTTATTTCACAAATGACGTGAGTAGAAGGGAGACAGCGGTAAGTTAGTTAAGACGGTGATGTGGATGGAGCGCCATTGTGAGTAGGTTCGACTGGTATATGATCTCAACATCAACTGCTATGACGTTTGAACAATGCCTAAGTGCTGGATAATTTCGCTAAGCGGGAAATCAAATTGCTTGTAAATTGTTTAGGTAAGTGAAATCCCAAGATAAGGGAAGCTCACGATCATTAACTGAAGTGTGGATTGTTTGTTTTCTGATTGTCTAAATTTAAATCATTCCATGAATTTAAGTATTTGTCTTGAAACTGGCCTTATAACACGATTTAGTCTTTGAACCATGTTCTAATATACTCATTGTAACGAAAAATGTGTTTTTATAGATGAAAGCTATTTTTAGGGCTGTTTATTACGGTGGAGGTAAACAAGCAAGCAAACTGTCAAATGGTAAGTTCTCGTCATTGTTTGATGCTTACAATAGTCAAATCATCACAAGCGTGTTGCGGAACCTTCGAGAACCTAATCTCTCCTCTTTGAAGAACAACATATTGTAGTTCATGGTTAAGAATCAAATAAGAACGTGGTGTTCGTAAACGTATACCATTATATATATAGTTAACAGTATGCTACAATTATTCTCTTTGGTACATATTATGACCTTAATACATGGGATGGAGCTTCGGTACAGTTATTCTGTTCCAAGCGGGTTTGGTTCGAATCATTAGATATTATTAAGCGCTTATCGAGTATGAAGTGGAATAAATTTGATATCATCAGAAATTCAATACACTAACACGAAACCTATTAGCGGATTTCAAACATCAAAATCACCAGTTCTCACATAAGATAATTTCTTAAACTTTCATGTTTCTTCACGATTTTATGCTTCACTTTAAGCCTTAATGAACAATTGTACACGAATTACAAAATATTTGTGTCTACTGACATTTGAACTTGCGTTATATTCTGTCGCTATTGAATCATTCGACTACAAAGGTTTAGCTAAGAAGCACTCCTTAAAATCTAAACAGTATGTACCTCACATCCCGCGAGTAATCCGGTGAAATTGTAGCGGCCTTGCCAGGCTAACGGTGTAGGTCAGTTCGAAAATAAAACATCCCGCGAGCTATTTGGTACGTTGCTGAAGACCGAATCGGTAAAGTGAAATTCAATAGTTCGCGTTAGTAATAAAACGTGGCTTGTTGACATCGTCCGTTGCACTATAGTTGTAGACTTCATTTCAGTTGGTAAACTTGACCACGGTCCGAAATTGCGGGCTTATTGCGTCCACCGCTGTTTGTTTCGGTCAAAGCTTTGTAGCAAAGTGCGTCGACAATCAAATAAATGTTAAATAACGTTGTACTTGTCATGTTTATGTATTGGTCTTCTTTTTATTTAACCCAGTTATATAAATATTTTAGTTTCATTTATATTTATAGTAACTATGTAAATAAGTTGCTCGCTCTGATACCTAACTGTAAATTCTTTGTAAATTTTATCAGACAAATTGAAAGATAATTCTTTTTTTGTTTCATTATAATGTTCATTATATCTAATTAATGAAAATGATTTGTCTTTTCAAGTAATTTTAGATAATTCAAATATCCGTTAAAGCTAAATATTTTATGAAAGTGGATGGATATGGGAGTAGAGAAAGGCCGAAAAAAGGATGGATGGAAAAAAGGTGTGACTACTGAGATTATATCAGTCCTCTTGGAGAGTGGAAAAGTAAAACATGTTGTGCGTCGGAAGAGAATTTTAAGTAATAGAATGAAGGTCAACAGAATTTGTATTTTGTAGATCGTGGAATACTCGTGAAAATATAATAATTAGCATCATTTTCTCTATAAACCTTGTTTTTAGAAATGTGAAGTAGAATAACTTAAAAGAGTTTGGGTAAGGTTACATGACGTTTTAAAGTCTATTAGCATCTATATAAAAGACCATTGAAAAAAAACATAAAGAATGATTTTTACAAGAAGACGAGAGGTAAATTCCGTTCGTAACCTATTTCTTAGAGCAGTGAACCAAAAGTAACATTTTTCTTCACATCTCAAGCTCAATGCTGTAAGTCGCGATCGGGTCCGCTTCTCGATGTCGCTCGCGTTACTCGGCACAAGTTAAATGTAGTGTAAACAGAGGTAGTTATCGCAACACAGCGTCGCACTAAATCTCCGCTACTACGGCCGTCATGCCAAACCGCGCGTCGGGACGCCCGCGAGGCCGTTTGTCATGTCGCCTGCCGTCGGTTCGTGCCCTTCGTGTGCCATGTGAGATGAAGATCACTGTTTATCGATTAAAGCTCATATTCAAGGAAGACACGTGAGCATATCTATATTTAGATGTACGTAATCTATATAAACATATTTAAGTAGTTGATTCTCGCCCGCTTCGTTGGCATGATATACATGACAATTAATCAAATAAAAAAAAAAATAGCCTAGAACCATCTACGAAAAATTCCACATCGAATGATCATAGTTCAAAGCCGATACGTTCATTAGTTTTGCCGTGATTGAGCTTCAAAGGAGGTTTAATTTTATTGTAAAAGTTATAAGATAAACAAATTTTTGTTTATAGAATTCGCTGTATTTTGATATTTCTTTGATTGTTTTAAATTTCTATCTTAGATTTTGTTTTGTTAATTTGTATAAAACTGATTTTAATATTTAATTTCGTAACTTTCTACCATCGAGATATATTGAGATCAGAACATGGGTGTCATCTAGTATTAGTCGTTGATATATTTGGTGAAAGTTCTAACAATTTGTGAAAGAAGTTTTGTAGTCTAGGATAAATTATTTGCAGTGTTCATTACGAATTCTCTAATAAAAATAGACCGTGACGTTTTATATGTTTACAATATCTTCTATATTAAAATAATAGACGAGGATAAAGACTACTACTAGATGAGCCTTGTTCTGATCTCAGTATATTTCGAAGGTAGAAGATTACGGAGTTAAATATTAAAAATGATATCATAAAAATAAACAACGAAAAAGGTTGTGTCATTGAAATTCAAACCCCAAGTGCAACAAAACATGTGAGAGAAATCTATTAAAAAAATTGTTTGTTCTGGGCCTCTCATAAAGTTGAAAATATATTGAAACATGTATTTCTAAAAAAAAATGAATATAAATAAGATTAAATTGTCACCAGGTATTTATCAGCTTTAAATTTTCTATAAATGCAGTAGTATAAATTTTGTCAACATCCTTACCAGAGGTACAAAACAAAGACTAGCTTTCATATAAACGATGTTGATCCCAAACTGAACAACAGCGAAATCTCGGTAAGCTGACAAAAATAGACTCCGACCGAGAGTATGCACGTATATATTGATGTGTATATATACTCGTATATATACTCGTATATATCTATATATTATTATTCTATATCTTTCTATATCTATATGTTATTATTATTTGGTATGCTTTTTAAGATTTATAAATGAAACTTGCTAATGAGGTTCCCATTAAAGAACTTTTACTTTATTCGCCAAGTCAGTTCAGTTTGGATTTAGGTCACATTTTAATCTAGATCAGCGTGACTCAAGTTTGCTACTTAAATTTGAAACTTTGCTATCTTAAAAATCTTCTACCGAATATCAAAAGGATACATTTGTAATTAACTAGCTTTTGCTCGCAGCTGCGCTCGCGTTGATGAAGTATTCTCTATCATTTTCGCACCTTAACTACTCAACCGATTATCATGAAGCTTTGCATATATATTGTCAGGTGTACAGAAAAGGACATAAGGTACTTTTTATTTCGAAAAAGGTACATTTCCCGAGGAATAGGTAAAATCCATATTAACGGGAACGAAATCGCCGGCAAAAGGTGAGTATTCTAAATGCATGTGATTTAAAACGGTTACTATTACAACAACTAATAATGTGATGCATTATACCGACGCAATGGATAGCAAATGATTGAAAACATCATTATAGTGCTATTTATTATCTGTTATTTGTTATCAAATAACAATTTCACACATGTGAAATTACGAGCACTTCAAGTTGCTCACATTCAAAGACACTATACGAACAACAATTAATCATATCATTATCGTATTACTGATACGAATTCAAATAAAATGCAAAACAGCATAATAATTGACTATTTATAACAACAACTTTTGTAAAATAACGTAACTGCGTTATCCATTATAGACATAAAGTCGTTATTGCCATCTATATATGTGGAATGTATACTAATATTTTGTCAACGATGAAATAAGTAATATTATACAATAAAATACATAGTAACGAATTCGAAGCTTAATTATAAAATGGATAAACGAATTATGAAATGAGATTTTGACTGCGCGCACGAAAAGGAATGGCTCATTGTCACGTTCCATGTGAGCCGAGCGTGCAAGCAAGAGCGCGGAACAAGCGCCAGGGAGACGCGATCGCCCTAAGCGTTCGTCTTGTGACGCATCAATCTCTCTTCCACACCATCGGTAATACAGTGATAACAGTTCAATGCAATTCATAAAAGTATGCATTTTTTTGTCATCAATGTTTTATTATGACGTTATCACGTAAAATTATCGTCCGTAAACCGACTTTACAGACAACTAATTGTTTTAATTTCTTTCATTACAGCACTTAGCAAAAGCGAGTTTGTCTGTCACGCTATCAAACCTTGACTACTCAACCGATTGCCATTAAATTTTGCATATACGTTGCCAAGGGTACTACAGAAAAGGACATAAGATATTTTTCATCCAGAATAAATATACTGTTTCCGAGAGATACCTACAAATCTACATTAACGCGGACAAAGCCGCTAGTAAAAGCTAGTTTAATGTAAATTAATTACAATTAATAAAATCAACATTACGAGATGTATTTTGATAGAATATACAATAATTACCATGGATTGTAATATAAATTAGTAGTATACCTGTTAGAAGATGGTCATGAAATTAGGCGAGCTAATATAATTCGTAATAGAAAGCCACGTTTCATTTTAGAAACGAAATAGAAACATTACTATGTAAAAATATTCACTACAAAAGACGGTTCATGCTATCAAAGCATTATATTTCAAACGGCGGGAATTGCAGCAGTTCGCGTATGTTGTAAAAGGCTGGGAGATTGGAAACATAATATTGCAATCTCGTTCGTCAAATACACTGAACTCGTACTTACTATATATGCGTTAGGAAGCAATACTGATTCGCGACGGGATTCCGTGGTTAAACTTCCCTACGTACAGCAATCCGCTCTTTCGTATTTAACCACGCGCGGTTAGATCTTCTTGTTTGTTTCGAATTTGTACTTCGAATTGTTATGTAGTGTCTAAGTATATCGAGGAACTTAAATCGTATTTGTAGGCTTTTCAATCACATTATCATTGTTTCTGTGTTCTGTGTTATTTCATTAAATTTTTAGTCCTAAGCGCTTTTTTAGTCCGCTAATACGACTAACCCCAACTTCGTTTTAACGACGGTTTTTAATTAAATTTTGTTTGTCTCACAAACGTTTTCTGTTGCAGTAAGAGGTGTACAGCGGCCGATCAATTGTAAGCGGAAGTGCTGAAATAACATTAATGCTAATATTATAGACAATAAGCATAACATGCAATTGCCAGGTTTAATTAAAATGTTCACGAATTTCTCTTAATTGTAATACCTCAATTTGATTAATAAATAATTAGGCTTTATTCATCATATATATTGATTTTACATTTATTAAAATATTATATATGTGTTTATTACTTAATACAAAATAATTACACTACATTCATTGAACATGATTAATTTCTATCTGTTCTGAATGGATGGATCTAATTCGATGTTACGGATTAGATTAAATTTGAAATTCGTTATTGAACTATTAGGCTCTTATTCTCAAGTATTCTGGAAAATATTGATTAACGTCTAACATTATTTTAATTTGCTGTTATTTCCTTTATTATATTATGAATAGGTTTTTTTTTAATTTTGTTATTAAACTTTGACCTTAAGCCAGTATCACCATGGTATGGTTTTGAGTTAAATGGCTGATAGTATTTTTGAGATGAGAATAGTTCATTTACTAGATATCGCGGAAGACCGTTATGGTACGTTTACGTGCCATTAAAATTCGATAGTATATTTATTCGATAGATATATTTGATTAAATTCATAGTTTAGACAAGCTGCATAGCGTACTAATAAAATTAGGTTGTTACAGAATTGAGCTATTAACAAAATGTGATATGGCGTAAACTTGTCAATTTAAAATTTTTATTCTGTTTGATTTTTTTATAAACATGAAATTTAAATGAAGGAACGAAAGAATTTTTATATGTGAATTTCCACGTGGAAGCACCCACAAGCATAACTAGTTACAATATAAAACTCAATACCAATAAAATATAGCTTGGAGCTACCTAGCATTATATATAACTTATGCTAAGTGATTGATAATTGTTCGACTCAAGTACTGTAATTTATTTTACTTGGCCTCAGATATTTTCAATGAGTGTATTATATCCAAAATAGAATATTATAAAATTTATTTGGAGTCAATACAATGCGCCGTTTCTTAGGTTTCAATTTCCTTAAAATAATTAACATTTCAACACGAATAAAACTAGATAAATTCAAACACAAATTTCGAAAGAGAGACATCCATTTACTCTTTTAAATGCCACTTCGCGATTACAGAATGGAAAATACAGAAATTAAGGCAAAGTTTCGGCGGTTACCTCTTTTATGACGTGTTCTTATCTCCGGAGAACGACGTGTGTAGCGAGAGTGTGGTATCTAAACAGTTTTACTTATAAACTTTACTTTTACTGTGCATTCACGTTATTACAATGGAATAGGGTACAGATTAGTGTGTGTTTGTAGAAACAGAGTGCAAATATAAAATTGTCCTTGTTATAGATAGGTATAAGAGGTACCTATTGTGGCAGCGGCGCTTTGTTTGCGAGTGTCGCCGATATATCTCGAAAGTTGTGCGGTGCAGCGACGCATCCCCGCATGTATGAGATCCGTTTATATCAACTGAGTATAACGTAATTTACTACAATAGAACGTCATTATTTTTAATTTAGCTTTGTGACTTTTCTTTCAGTGTGTTAATTGAAGTAAGTATATATCACGTATACTTACAAATACTTTATAAAAATTATTGTGAACCATTTTATTATTCGCAGAAGACATTAGAATATATCAATAAGTCATACATAGCAATGTTTATCTTGAGCAAATATTAATTTAAGCCCTTTGAAATTTCTCTGTAGTGGAAATTGTTTTGCTTTTTCATAGGTACTACGAGAATAATAATGGATTATTTTTCTTTTTTTATTATAATTTCGTTATCATTACTTAATCCCTGTAACTCTATTACCGATCATAAGTAACCTCTGTTAATTTTGTCATTAGGTAGTACTTAGTCCTCATGAGAAAGCGTAATGATATGGAGTCTAGTTAAAATTACAAGAAAAACTTTCAATGTATCAGTAAAAATTTCATCAGCCTGAATATCGTTTGTAAAATGTAATGAAAGTTTTTTATTAATATCGATAATAACAAGGTCTAAGTCGATTTGTATAACAGATTAATAATTCTAATGTAAAATAAATTAACGTACATATACAGACCTGTAAAGTATTTTAATGTAAACGTACATGAGTAGTTTTCGATCATGGGGATTGCAATGTTTGTTTCAATTTCCTGCGCTCTGTGAACATCCGCGCTTTCTATTACACGGATTCAGTTTGGAGGATGTAAAGATCTCTCTTCATAAATATATATTGGGATTTTAATATCAATTTTAAGCCGAATAGTAAAATGGCGTAACTGTTTATTTTCGATTCATTTGATTTTTAATGTTCTATATCTAGGCGAAGTAAAAAACAAAATCGCAAAAATTTTAGGATTTCTCCAGTTTATGTCAAATCTTTCTTTTAATGTTCAAAGTTTCAGATCTCGAGCTCATCAGGATGTTATTAAAAAAATACTGGCAAATTCTATTCAAATGGACTTACAAAAACTTAATCACGACTTAATCTTCTTATAGTAACGGCGACATGCGTGAAGGTTACATTATGTATTTAAAAAATAAAACTATGGAGATTGTCCAGTGGGAAACTTTGATATTTCCTATTGGAATGAAACAGAGTAATATTGCATCTAAATTGGATTAACTGAACAAAAGAGACAACATAATATATATAAAATCTAAATTATATAAGCAATGCACGATAGGAAGTATAAATGCTAAATTAGTATAGAAAGTTACAGTTTTAGGTAATTTATATTTATAACTTTAGATAATTCTACATAAAAAATTATAAAGGGAGTTCTAACTAAAGACAATACACTTTTCATAATAGTAGAACGAGGGATATTTCCATAGTAAAGCATAGTATAAAAACGCGGTAAATGACATCTGTCCGAGGTATTTGCTCTGTTCTAGTAATCACTACCTTTTGTTCGCGGCTTTGCAAGTGTTTTTGAAGATCTGATCTGTCTTTCGGGAATAGTACATTTTTTCAGGATTAAAATGGATGGATAGGTCAATTGAGTAGTTAAGGCGCGAAAATATAACAAACAAGAAACTCACTGGCGCACTTATAATATTACTAAGTACGAAAATTACATGATTTATAACCGAATTAATAAACAAAATTGTTCAAACTTATTACAGAACATTTACAATCGTAATATTTTAAACATTATTATTCGTCTTTGTATTATTATGTACCACTGATCAAGAGCCCATTTCGAAACTGTTTATTTAAAAGTATAATATATAAACTTGAACATCTATTAAAAGTAATGTTATCCCATTGAAGTATACAGGCTTTGAGCAAATAAAGTAGTGGCATGGATCCATTTCCTAAATGTGTTTGCGGCTCACCGGCCGAATAAATTGCAGGCGTCAGTTAGTTTCACTAGATAAAAAAATATATAGTATTAATAAATAAGATATATATATATATATACCTACATTTATAATCTAATCGACGTTACTTTAAATATTTCATACAACGACATATCTCTATCATTTTATGTATATATCATATAATACTTTTGACATGCAAAATCTAATCTAATGCAAAATATTCATCCTCTATTATTACCTAATCATATACCTAGTTCCTTAGATATGACAATTTTATACTTTAAAACAAATAATGTTTTTAAATGGTTTTACGAAAATCATTTTCAAATAATGTATCTTATATAAAATTTCCTAAGCATCTAAATGCTCTTCTCGTTTGGTCAAGAATGTATTGGTAGATATATTGATTTGCCTAAGGTAGGTTATTAACTTCATACAACTAGAACTGTACGTCATTCTCCATAACGCAGTCGGTGCGGAAAGCCCGTTAATGGGTCCTTCGGCCGATGGCTGTCAGATGACTGTCGCTATGCGTCTGCTGCTCGGTATAGATTTATGCCGGTACCCGAAGCATTAAGGCGTAAATTCATGGTAATTTTAATACTATCAATACATTTCAAGTGTTAATATTCAAGATAAATTTACAATGTTCATTGTAATAATGAAATATTGTAAGATTTTATATGGATCGACTATTTTGCGTTTCACACGTTACACATCCCTCAGACACAGTCCTTTTTCCTGGATGAAAGGTAGCCCATGTCCTTTTTTGTAATCCTGACAACGTATAAGCAAAATTTCATGATGATCCGTTGAGTAGTTAATATGTGAAAACGTAACAAACAACCGAAAAAAAGTATAACATTAGTTAGGAAATTAGGCTACCTAGCAAAAAAAAAAAAAATTCTATTGATATCTTCACGAAAATTGATTTCATACTCTTTAAATATTATGCTTTACAAGACTACATGTCAAAAGCATCTATACCCAAATAATTAAAAAGAGAATTTCACTCCAACTTTTCAACTGCATTTTCGGTAGGCTGCACTCGGCCACAGTTCAATGGAATTCAGAATTCTATTCCGTTCCAATGTTAACGAATTCGCATAATGAAAACTATTAACTACTTTTTCGAATTGTTTTAAATTAAAGCTTCCGGTAGTCACACAGAGTGGAGAACTTTTAAGTGTAAACTATTATTTTTTTATTGTGTTTTGTTTGCCTGCACATTCAGAATCATTTTAGTTATTTATATGTAAATTTAATATTGAAACAAGCACGTCACAATGCTTGAAGGTGCTGATGGGACCGTGTAAATAGATGCGATGAAAGTAAAAATATATAAAAAATGGGCGAAAGAAAGAGAGAGCGTGGAGCGGTAGGTGGTCTTGCCTATAAATAAATATAATAACAAAGGCCACAAATAAAAGGCGCTAACTCACCTGCAACTCAGCACCTCATACGGAGCAGCGGCGTCACAGGCGAGAAGAGCATTGTCTGTATCTTGGCAGTCGATTTAACTTAACATAAGCGTGACAAACAATTAATTAAGATTCACGACTTTTTCTTGCGGTTGTTATATTAATCTTCTCGGACATATATTAGCGGTGGGTAAATTATTTTTCTCATTTATTATGTCATATTCAAAATATTTCTTCTTTTCATATCGTAATGCCAGCGATATAGTTTTAGCAAAGCGTCTGCATGCTCGGTACTCGATCAATGAGATGCAGGCAAGAAACACATCTCATTATCTGAAGCGCAGTTATTAAATTCATTTGTAAGAGCGAACCAATGCTCTTAATCTATTCTCTCTACGGCTTCAACAGACATTTAAAAATGTTAATTGCTATATACACAAAATTGTAGTAACAGAGCTAAGAAAACCAATAAACATATTTATTATGCTACTTTATACCTATAGAGTATATTAAAAAATGCTATTCGACTATAATATATTCTCCTTATCCGTGTAGCAAAAGTAACTACTGAGTTCTGAATTATTATTACAATACTGTTTCATATTCATCTAACATACATCTGAGCTTCAATATACATGCCGAAACAGTGTCGCTCGAGGGTTCATCTTAGTTCCCGCAATGGGGTTGAACTTCTCAATTCGGAATAGCCAAGTTACCAAACCCCTTGTTTACAACTATGGACAAGGTCAATTTATAAATCGCTTACTGGGGACGTGGTATCAGATAATTAATATCTCTAAGAATATAGGAGCTTATAAAATTTGCAAGAAATCTTTTAACACTTTCAAACATTTCTTTCGTTAAGAGTGATATAAAAAGTGCGAAATGAAAAAATACCTCAATCAATTTGTAAGGGATTTTTTACCACGGCGTAAATGAAGCATATTGTAATGCGTAAAACGAACGAAATACCTAAAAAAGTATCGGTTTTATACAAAATGTAGGTAATTGTTGAGAATATTTCTCATAATAGGCAACTGGATTTTTTATGAGACCACACGTGTATTTTATTGTTAAACGCCACCGTTTAATATTTGCTAACACGGTATCTGTTTTATGCTCAATCTGCGGTTATTGTATTTAACAACTGTTTATATAAATATTAAATTGTAGACGTTATTAATATTTTAGCTTTTCCATATAAGTAGTAACTTTAGATTATGTGTTACTTTTGTGTGTAACTATTTTAGCGTATAACTACCCATTAGGCTGTTTTATGTTGTATAAATTGAAAATGTACATTGAATTTTAAGTTCTGCTCACAGCTCCATTTCAAAGTCTGCAAAGTTTAACTTTGAAACTTAACATTAATATCTAAACAATAGTAATATAAAAGTACTTGAAACAGTTTGAATGAACGTAACTTATTTTAATAAATTCGGAGAGAAAGGTATAATTTATGATTATTTTAATGTTTTGCATAAGTAAGTTAAATCCGAGAAGCAAAATGAAATTTGTGTGCACGTTATGGGGATTTCCCCAGATAAGATTTCCCATATAACAACGCAGATATCGCATTACGATTTGAAGTAAATTTATAAGGTATCTCTACAGATACCATGCCATAACATCTACGGTTCATAGCATGGTGGTAGGGCTTTTTTCTAAGTCCGCCTGGCTAGCTACCACCCTCAAGTTGAAAATCTGTCATCAAGCACCCGTTGGTGTGTTCCGGCAGCTATACTTGAGAGCCAGTCTCCCTCTAGGTTTAGCGTGACTACCATCTTAGACAATATCATAATTTAACATCAGATGAGATTGTCGTCAAACGCTAACCTATAAAGTAAAAAAAAAGAAAAAAAGAGTCTTTAATTAAATTAGTATCGAATTAAAATGTAGATATTTTACTGTGAACATTAAAATAAGGCCGAATCAAAATATATCCGGTTAATGCGGGTTCCCATACTGGTTTTCGTCTGAAATGACCATTATCCCAAAGAGCCAACGTTACAATTTTTGCGAGTAAGTAATTCGCCCCAAGCCATTCGTGGCATTTCCTCTGGTTGGAATAAAACATTTTTACTTGCGAGTTATAGAGCATGGAATGGTTAAACCTTCAATGTATAGATTTGTTTATACCATTAAAATTGGATAAATACTGCAACTTACTATTGTGTTGTTGAACCCTTTACAAATCGATGATAGTTTTGAGTTCCGTGGCTACAAGTTTCAATCGATTATGCTTTTATGTTATAAATATGAAAAGTACGTTCGTTTAAATTTTGTATTGATTTATAATGTGCAAATGACTAATAAAGGACATAGTGAACATAGTGTCATTTTGTAACGATAATAAAAATATAGTATTAGTAAAGCAGGTGAGTAACAGCTAGTCATTTATATAATTAATAAATATATTCGTCATAAATAACTTTAAAAAAAATGAGTGTATGACTACACGATAGAAGTGAAAACTGCTACAACTTGAGTCATAGTGTCACTGATCTGCGCGTGACGGTTCACTTTTAGGCACGTTTTTTCACGAAGTTTTCATTTCAATTTAGGGAGTGAATTTCAATTAAGTTTACTATCGAGTATATTTTTTCAGTAAATATATTTTTTTCTCTTTGTTAATTACACAAAACTACCGTGATTTTTTGTAAATAATAATATAAAATAACACATCATCAAGCAAAGATTTTCATATTTGAGTACATTTAAACAAGATTGGCATATCTAGTCATTGGATATATTTTTATGTAATCGTGATTTCAGCTAGCCCCCTCGGTCACGTTTCGAAGTGCGGAGCGATGTACCGTGCAACCACCACTCGGCTGTAAAAGAACCAGTAATTCTCCTTTACAATCATATGAATGTAATACACTCTTTAAGATAAAATTTTTTTTTATTAACGATTAATTTTGGACATTTGGTTACGGTGTGTAAAAATAGAAATTCTGAAAAAAAAACAACTAAAAATCTTATGAACGAATATAATTGGACTTTGTTTATTTTTAGTTGTGATTTTTTGATAATATAATAATTACATTTTGTTGTAAGTATTTGCTTGTTAGTTGTCACTTATCATCTAATATTTTATATGTAATCGGATACTGTGACAGTAATAATATCAAAATTAGATTTAAATCGTAAATTATCAACATTGTATTCTATCTATGAAAGACATAAATAAAATGAATTCGGTTGATTAAATTGAAAATTCAATAACACGACACCTAGTATATCAGACAATAAAACGAAGCCAAAGATGTGAAAGGGCGTCATAAATAAAAGGCTTGGGTATAAAAGTGTTCTTTATGAAGTGTCGCCGCAGTTGAATCGGCTGGTCGCTGCGACCTACCCGCGCGCCTTGCCTCGTTGCGTCGCGCCGCGCCGCACCGGCTTGCCACTGATACCCATTTGAAAGTCCTGTAATATTGGTCTGTGCTGTCCAACTGTCACGTACATTACGATTATCGACATTTTATTGCATATCACTATTCTTTTAAGATATAATATATATGAGTAACTTACAATTTATATTGGTGTATTTGTAAATTTGCAACATTTGAGTACAATTACGCCTTTGTTTTATTTTATAATTACTTTATGGTACTGGAATTCTCAATACAAGTTTACGTAGGTATTGAATACAAATACAACAACGTGAAATAATGATAGGCTTGTAGTGAACGAAATATTATGAATACAGAGTTACGGTGGCCACTGCTAGATATCATTTTGCATGAATTGCCAGTTTCATATTGTTTTTTTGAAGTTATACTTCTTTTGGCGAGTTATGGAAAAGTGATGAGAGTATTTTTAACGATGCGCGCGCACACCGTCACAAAAAACCGACACCATGAAGTTAGCTATAGTCAACATTTTATTCGAAAAAGTATGTATGTATTAAATACTTTTTTTCTATTGTTAGTGTCGTTTTTTCTACAAACATAGAATAAGGTGAAAGGTAAAATTTTTGAAAATATTTTTATTTTGTTACGCCAAAGATGTGTAACTTCTAACGCGTGTACATAAGTACACACTACTTTTTTCTTAATAAGATACAATTATCATCTACTAATTTTCTTAGTAAGCTATGAAACATTAGTTGGTGAAATCATGTCTTTGTGCGACTCGCGAAGATCCTTTATTCGTTGAGTTGAAAAATATGATCCAATTCTTAATTTAAAATGATTGTCACCTGGTGTTTAGAACTCGGGTCGCTTATCGTAATTAATACACAATCCATTACTTAAATGAGTAAAATAAATATTACGATAGGTCGCTTAATTTGACCGTAAAATTACCTGAACTATGTTGTGCATTAGATAACACAATTCATAGTTGGTCTAGTTTGATCTGGTTTTCAGTTTAATAGAATACTTTCTTGCCTACCTGATAAAAAGTTAACTACAGAATAATGTTTACAGATTTGTAGGTGAAGCCGTGTAATAAATCTACATTTTTCTCAGAGAGAGAGAGAGCTTATGGTGTATATTAAGGATTCCAGGTTAGACCTAGTTATACGTTGTATTTATTTAGGTTATGTTGTATGTTAAATTAATCTACCTGGTTAGTCTTTGTAATAAAATCACATGTAAAATGAGAATGTTTCTTTAATTTTTTCTTTTAATATGATAAATTTCAATTAATCAATAAAATTTAATAACTTATGCTTTTACTTTTTCACAAATGTCTTCATACTTTATAATAATATGATAGAATGATATATATATATATATATATATATATATAAATATATGAAGTTCGAAAAAAGAATCAATTTTATAACTATCGATATTTTTAAAGTAGAAAACGACATCACTAAACCTCAACGATTTCAACCAACAGAGGGTCAGATTTTGCGAGGGAGAGCCTAATAAAATATGTAGATTTGATGACTTGTCACATTTTTTTGCTACAAATCTGAGATTCAAAGTTTTTTAGTCACTTTGTCAGATCTTCTGTTCTTCTCATTAATAATGTAATAATTCCCGGTTTATCTGAGTGCCATACTAATGTCTCTTTTCGACTGTTATAAATGATTTCCGCTTATGCGTAAATTATTTTTATTGAGTAGTAATTTATACATTTTGATTTTTGTTCCCGAATATTATGTTTTTACTCTATGACAAATGGTACATTGAATTCGTTTATCTATCTATAGTGTTAAGTATTAGTATATTTTATTATTTATACGCGTTCTAAGTGCTCAGGGTGATGATAAATAACTGAAAATACTGGTAAAGAGTAATTTGACCGTCCTTCCGCACATATTTGGTTTTATTTGTTGTTATTTCTATTGTTACGACTACTGTTTGTTTTGCATATACTTATTTATTTTTTGTCTTCTTTTCTCCAGATATATTGACTGATATACAATAGCATAAACTAATATTGATTACGTCGTTTATTACGACTATAATCGGACCAGTCGTGTTATATGGATCCGAGTGCTGGACTGGGAGATGGATGAGAAAAGATTACATGTGGCAGAAATGCGAATGTTAAGATGGATGTGTGGTGCAACTAGAATGGATAAGATTAAGAATGAGTATATCAGAGGATGTTTGAAAATAGCACCAGTGATAGGGAAGTTGAGAAGTAATAGGTTAGCATGGTACGGGCATATTATGAGAAGAGATTAAGTCATGTAACAAGAAAAGTTTTGAGTTTGAAAGTGGACAGATATAAGGGTAGAGAAAGACCGAACAAAGTGTGGAGGGATTGTGTGGAAAACGATATGTGTACCTATAAAAGGTGTGAATACTGAGATGACATTTGACAGGGGAGAGTGGAAAAGGAAAACATGTTGTGCCGACCCTGCTTAAGTGCGATAAGGGTATGATGACGATGATTACTTATAATTCTGTAGGTGGTAGAGCATGAATGGGTCGGCTCGCCCGGGATAGTACCACCCTCTCACAGAAAACCGACGTGAAGTAACAGTGCTTGCACTGTTGCGTTTCGTTCGGTCAGTGAGAGCGCCGGAGGCCCACATATTTAAAAGGCGGGCAACGCACTTGCGACTCCCCTGGTGTTGCTAGTGTCTATGGACGGCGGTGATCACTTACCATCAGGCGACCCACCTGTTCGTTTGCCCCCTATACCATTAAAAAAAAATTACGAATTTAATACAAAATAAAAGTTAGTATATGTAGATTGTTTGGTATATATCAGTTTGATTTTTTATTATACCACTTAACCCACTTACTCGTGAAAATGTAATTATATTCTGAGATAAGGCTTCCAATAATATTTTAACTACAATAGTAAATATTATATACAATAGGTTTGTGTAGTATCAATAGTCGAATCGTGGGCGAGCGCGTACCATTCTATCAGCGATTAGTTTTGGTCTAACGGGCACAAGCTCACTCCTTCCCGATGGAACCAGTTCGTGGATGAATTACTACTTACCTAACATACATTCACATAGTATGCGCTATAATTCTGCTCGTTTATATGAATTAATACTTCTTTATTTAAGTTGATTTGTATTAAATATATTTCCAAATAATTTTACATATAAAGTTGTGGCTTTTAATAAGGATGAAATAGGATAGCATGTACAAGAAAATAACATAAGTGTTTACAAACTCACTTAATAACGTATACTTTTCAACACACAACACACAGCACGCGTAACGGGTAGACAAAGAAACACCTATATCAATTGTATAAAACAAAACGATGTCTAGTTTAAAATCGTGACAACACCATCTCTTAACGTAAAAAAACTAACTACACTGAACAAGTATTGTAAAATTTACAATTCTGTATTCTTATATACCATATAAATAAAATTCAAGAATCTATTATTTACTTTGTACAAAAACTATTTTCGTGTGTTTTTTTTTTCTGGTCGTTGATTACAAAACCTTTTGAAATATTATTTTAGTTATAGATATCATTACACTTTTAATAAAGGCTAAGTACTAGCGGTAAAATTTCACGCAGACATCTTAAAGTCCGTAATTTTTTTTTTTCGAATTGGCTACACTGTTGACCTGGCAAGGCATCTACAGTTTCACCGGACTACACCAGTCCGTAAATAGTTATTGGGGTTAAGTAGTTATAAGCAAAGTACCAACCAACAGAAAATAAAAGACAGTCTACATTTAATTCAGAGACAGTTGTCATGATACAACATAATAATTTATCACGAAAATAAAGACAATAGGCCGAGATCCACCGTCAATTTTTACTGTTGATTACACGATTTAGCAAATTTTCCGTTAGTAGTTTCATTTTGGTGAGACACCCAACTTTTTTTAATACAAACGTTCTCGATTGTGGTAGCTAAAAGGGGAATTTGGAGTATCGCGATAACGTACTACGCAATTTGTAGGACAACGTGGCTAGTAGTCCGGGGAAACTGTAGAGGGCTTGCCAGATCGACAGTGTAGACAGTTCGAAAAAAGAAAACAACGTGGCTGTTAAATTATATGAATATGAGCTCAAAACAGAAAAAAAATTGGTTGGTTAATTATCATTTTTCATGACCTCGTTATCGATACATGTTGGATGAGAGAACTCTTTGACCAAACTATACATTTTATAGGACGAATATTTTTTCGAATACTATAGATAATTATGTTGAGATTTAACAACAACAAAAAAAATACTTAGCAATACATTCTTAAGAATCATCAAATCGACATATTTTATCCCTGCTAGCTTTTTTTTTTATATTATAGGGGGCACACGAACAGGTGGGTCACCTGATGGTAAGTGATCACCGCTGTCCATAGACACTAGCAACACCAGGGGAGTCGCAAGTGCGTTGCCGGCCTTTCAATATATAGGAGTCTACGGCGCTCTCACTGACCCAACGAAACGCAACAGTGCAATCACTGTTACTTCACGTCGGCTTTCTGTGATAGGGTGGTACTACCTCGGGCGAGTCGACCCATCCATTCTGAAACCAGTGATAGTTTCAGCGTAGCTCTACAACCTAGACAACCTAGCTACCTGTTAGCTACCCAAATCAAATATGTCTGTAATACAAAAAGTTGGGCGTCTCATCAAAATGAAGCTATTTAAGGAAATTTATCTTGATAGTAATCAATAGCAAAAATGAACGGTGGATCACAGTCTATAAGGGCACCAGATGTAAGTCATATACGAGTACATAATTTGTAAAGAGATTAATGACCTTTGCTAACATATACTGCTTATGTTATATATAAATAAAATTATAGGGGACTGGCGTTGTGCGTGCATCATTCAAAAGCTACTGGGTAAGATTTTGATCAATTTTTTTTAACTTTACTTCTTATACACTTTGTCCTTAACTTAAAACAACTACGACAGCTTTATTTAGTATAAAGTTAGTAAAGTTTAGAAAAACTATGATTTCTATATGCAGTTTTCTTGACGCGGTGAAGTGGGACAAGCGGTGTGGTGCTTATGTTTTCTCCTATGTAAATAAACTATATTATTAAGATAACAAACGATGAAAATGAAGTCGCATGTAATAGCTAGTCTTCAATAAAGCTGAATATATCATAAGACCGTATCGAAAAACACCACGTTTCCCATAAAACCAACCATAAAAAAAGGGACAAATAAATGAAAGCTTAGATTAAAACATTTGTGTAAGGGATTTATTAAATGAACAAACAGATAAATGTGTAAGAACTAAGCAAGATCGAGGATCTACCCTAAGTAAAAGCGTCAGTTTAGAATCCATCCTCGGCTCACCAACAAAGAATCGGCCGAGGTCCATTATGATAATGAAAGTGACTCCCGTTTGTCTTAAAGTCGTACCTCAATTTGCAAGGCGAGAGATAAACTCTGTTAAACTGTCGAAGTTCGTGACAAAGCCTGAATAATGCAGATTACACCGAGAAAAATACGACCGCAGTCAAATCTGCATATTTTATTGGTCCCCTTTCAATGTGCTCTTCCATGAGCCGATATAAAATGAGCGTTGCAATTCGTTTCATCATAATTCACACTAAAGTTACGGCTATTTTAATATTTAAATCGCATTTAAATATATTTAGAAGAATGAAAGAAAGAAAACAATATATGACACATAGGACACATATTTATAAGTATACTAGCAGGACCGGCGGACGTTGTCCTGCCCGGATAATAAAAAATATACACTTATGTGCATGAAACGCTTAAGGCGGCTTGACTTTTCCGATTCTTTCAACAATTATCATTATATTTCAACTAATTTACAAAAAAAAACCTGACTAATTATATACCTAAAGCTTCCCCGTGAATTACTCTATCTATTGGTGAAGTTCGCATTACAATCAGTTCAGTAGTTTTTGAGTTTATCGCGAACATCCAGACAGACAGACGCGGCGGATGACTTTGTTTTATAATATGTACATATTTTATTATATGAAAATACACAAAATATATGAAAAGAGATAACTAACATGCAACATGGAGTCAAAAAGGACATTGTCTCAGCATAAGGCAAATGTTAGCGTTGCAGCGTGGATTTTCTGATAAGACCTGTTGTATACATAAACACATGGACGAAATTTCAAACACACGGATAAAATTACGCTATAATATATATTATTACAATATCAAGTCATAGGTATTTGTATGTTATAATATATAACATAGTATGGCCTATATTTAATATATCTTTTACGAAGATACTGCATTTCACGATACTACAGAGTCACTTTCAAAAGACTGCACATTACCTCACAATAGTACATATTGATGAAATGAATGTGTAATGCGTAAATGTAATGTAATGTAATGCGAAAGCGTAATGTGTAAATTAGATAAATGTATTTTTTATTTGATATTATAGTATTTTTTTAACTTGATCATCATTACGATAACTTATAATTTAATACATTATTTCTATGCATAATTTAAACACACATAACACATAATTTAAGGTATTATAATTCTACTTCTGATTACATGCCCATTGTCAGATGTTATTGTAACGTGCGAACAAGCAAGCATAATGCAACAACGAAAATATGTGAGAGGGAGAGCGCTTCACTTTGATGAAGCTCAAAGTCACGGTACAAACAATCAATATTTGTTTAATAATCCTTATATATTATTAAGGCTTTTTAAAAAGGAATAACCATCATAATTGGATAATCGTAAAAACTAATTTTGTACAAAAGTTATTAACGAAGTTTAGAGCTTCCAACTTTTTTAATCTTATCAAAATCTGTCTATCACCATCAGGTTCTTTGAATTAAATTCTCAACGGCACACCCACTGCTTCATTATTTGTTCTGAGATTCAATTCCAGGAGTCAAACTACGAATTACCGTGTGAGGATGTGAGATAGCTCGCTGCGACATAGTGCTTAATTTCTATCTTAGCGGCTTTGTATCAAGATGGAGATACTGAATTTCTCTAGTGTTCTGACTATTCTATACTATTCGACATTGAAGATGGTTATTTGCTTGAGAAGCGTAGTAAGGTGTACTCGTATTTCCTAAATTATACAGCTTTTACTGAAGTATGTCTTTGTTGTTATATACGACAATTTTTTAAGTTTATTTGTTGGTAATGATCTGATGTATCATATGTTATTAAGTGGTTTCGATTACACCTATACATACCTGGTTTATTTTGAACTATGTAGGATCTTGGAGTACCAGCGCTCTGCAATATCGTACCAAGAGTCCTGTGAGTACTATCTATAGCGATCTATCTAAAGCGATGATGGCTCAATTGGTAGTGCGTTCGGACAGAGCGTCGAACAACTGAGTCGGAGCTTTCGGTGAAGGAAAACATCGTGATGAAATCATAGCGTGGCGGTAGGGCTTTTTCTAAGTCCGCCTGTCTACCTACCATCCTCATGTTGAAAATCTGTCGCCAAGCACCTGCTGGAGTGTTCCAGCAGCTGCGCTTGAATGTCAGTCTCTCTCTAGGTTTAGCGCGACTACCATCGTAGACTACATCATAATTTAACATTAGAAGAGGGTGTGGTCAAACGCTAACCTATAAAGTATTAAAAAAATACAAATGACTTTATCATCCTTTTTTAAATTGTTTAATTCCCTAAATCGTTTATCATGATATTTTTTCGAATTAATTGGTTTTTATAATAATTTTATATGTTCAGAGGTACCAACCGGATTTAGCTGTAATAGTTTCGAATGAGTTGGTAGTTTAAGTCGAAGCCTGCGTCTCATCAGAAGCTATGCAGGAGAGTTAGACCGTCCCTGGGAATATTTGTTTGTGTATTTATGTAACATTATTCAAAACGCTTTGTGGAGATATTGAGAAGTATTAATGACAATATAGATTTTATACATATATGCAAATGCCATAACGGAATAAGTATAATGAATTGACCACGGAAAGATAATTAAACGGTATTTAGGAAATATGTAGGCACTAATAAAATAATAAGATCATTGAAGTGTCAGATCTGTAATTTAATTAATTTTCGAGAAAAACCTAAACATGTTAAATACTATAAAAACGATTTATTACTATTGACTGAACCGATAAATCTGAATTTTCAATGTGTTTTGGGGACTACTAATAGGCAATAGCTTCTAGAACAAAAAAAACATTTTTTTCTTTCCAATTCTATTTTTAACCATGATACAATTTTGTTACAATGATAAAAGTATTTTATTACGAAAGCTTATATATTTTTCTACAACACCATGAGTAGTAGTACATCAAATTTTTAAAATGAGTACACGTCTTAGTTTTACAAAATAAAAAACACATTTTTACGTAATTTATTAATAGCCGTATATGCTTTAGTTTTTATTTTTTATTTTAACGCACCTATGATGTTGTAGAGATAAATATAAGGTTTGAATAAAAAAAATAGGTTCATAATTGTACCAAAAATGTATCATGGTTATAAATTTTTTTTTTCTAAAGATTTTATAAATCTATGTAACTTTTCATTTAATTTTTTAGAGAGGCTATTAGTATCCTCCAAAACACATTACAAATTTAGATCAATCGGTGCAGTCAATTGTAAGAATTAGTTTTTTCTGTTTTCTACATATTTTGCTTTTTATCGATAACCAATTAAATCAGAAATTTGAAACTTTCACAACTTTATTATCTCATTAGTGCCCACAGATCTCTTAAGTACAATTTAAATATCTATCTAGGACCGATTCACTATGCTAATGCCTTTCTATGGCTTTTGTCTGATAGTTCGTTGTATCCGAATGTTTGTATTCTATCATTAAGCAGAAAGGATTACGTTAATGTATTTCGGCCCAATAGTTATTTACGTAGGTGTCTATGTTTGATTTTACACACCTGTGCTTTTGGCCGACCGGACCCTTTTAATGTCTTTAGTTCGCTTCGTTTACTTGAAGTTTGGTAAATATTTATCGAAACAGACTTTAGGTAGACTTACGAATTTTTATATATTAAAAATCTAGATATAATTATTATATTTATTTCAATAAAATATTCATCGAATGTTACGTCGAAAATCGTAATTGCTTTTCACGGGAACCGACATATTGTTGCGGGAATATCACATATTGAAAATGAAACCTTATGAATTACAAAGCTTTTGGATTTGGCTTCGGAAATTATATCACGAGGTTGAAACCTCCTTTGTGAAATACATCTACAGTTTTAATTTGTTACAATGTATGTATCTAATTTAGTTCATGTCATATAGACAAAAGAGCATTTCTCTTTAAAATGTGTGTTTAAATAATTACAATTCTAAATAATAATTCTTGTTATGTTTTTTTTTTAATTTGACTAGTTAATATGTGTTTTTATTACATTAACTATCTCATAATAGTTTCAATAACCAACGAAGTAACAGACAGCGTAAGGATCACATGTATTCAATGATATGTTACAATTTCATTACAAATAATATGTATACACCTGTGCTAATATAATGAAAACACGTTATTTTGGTATAGAATCATCCATTTATAGTAAGAGTACAAAGGATAAAAGAGTTATATCTTTTTTTTTTTATTGGAGACCGAATTATATGGATTTGCATAAGCGGTTGAATATTAAGTCAATTCTTCTCGATTATTGGATATTTAGCGAAAACTTAGCGCAGACGCATATTTTCTATATGCATGTTTTCTGTACTTCCAATATCAATAATTACTAATATAACATTCAGATTCGAATGTAACATCTATGGATCTAGAAACTTCTACTTCTGCTACGGAGTATTTCATACGGTACCAGCTTGTATGTTTATAAAATTTTAAGAAAATGGTTAATCATTGAATTTATTGATGTGTTAGTCAATTCCTTATTAATTACATTATGATATTAAAAAAAAAAAAAAACATACAGCCTTATACCATTAAATGTCGTATATTTATACACTTTTCGCACACCTACATTACACATTTTAATTTTATTATGTTGTACTAGCTTTTGTGTGGTGCTTCGATCGCCTTAATGTTGATTTGAACCTGAGTGGACAGTATTTTCATTCTGGAAGAAATATACCGTATGTCTTTTTTTGTATCGCTGGTAACGTCTATGCAAAATTTCATAATGATCAGTTGAATAGTTACGGTGTGAAAGCGCCACCCACAAACAAATTTACGTTTGCATAATCTGTTCTCTAATAATAACAGTATAACAGGACAATCTTAGCCACGAGTAATAGATTGAAATCTAAACATAGTATACACTGTAATAAACAAACAGCAGATAAATTTATGTACATAAAACCACTATAAATATACGATACAATGACGTATTATTGAAGTTTTAATAGTATACGTCATAGTTATAAATATAACTGATTATTAAAGAGACAACATTTTATCGCAATCATTAGAAGAATACTGGTTTTTCCAGTTTAATGTTCATTTGAATCTCTATTATAACCATTTACGAATTTATACAAAGAATATTATACCTTTTCGTCCCTTAAACCCAACAGCTTCAATAATTATACAAATGCCTAATTTTTTACATGAAAAATTAATTTGCAAAGAATTCTTTTGAATCGTTTTATTTTGCGGTATCATATTTTTTGCGTACACATTTTTCTTTATCTAAGAAATTTCTCCTCAAAGGATGAATCTGGAATGCTCAAGGGTATTCATTCGTCTGATTTTCTTTTCTTAAAGATAAAAGCGAGCGCTTGTAATTACGATAATAATATTATAAACACGATTTAAGTTATGATTATTTATATATAGATAGGGAAAGAAAATATAAAAATTGTTCTGACATTCAATTACATATTTATTTAGTAGGTATAATTCAAGTGATTTATTTTAGGGTCGTTTTGGTAATTAGGTATAAATAAAAGTTAACATATATCTACAGGTATTACTAAAAATTGCCGAGCCTTTTACTCCGGCTTAACTGATGCTATTAGCCCTGCCATAAATATCTGGGTAGCGTATTTAAGGGATTTAGATGAAGCTTGTTCGGCTGATGGAGGTACAGCGCGTAAGAGTTAGGTAAAATACGGATCGTATGTATGTTTTTCCATTGGTTTAAGTTTCATTTAATTTTAACCGATTAAAAGCTTTTCGTATATTCTCTAGTAACATAACCAAAAGACTAAATTATTATTTTAATGCTGGAGTGATGTTATATGATTAAACGAAACACAATCTCTTTAAAGTAAAAAAAGTTTCTAAAAGAAGGCAACTTCAGATGGATATCGAAATGTCTCGCGCAGAAGATCTAGGAGCATCTCGACGTAAACAATACGCTGGTGAACGCATCCGCAAAAGTTGCCATAATCTTAAGGTAGATTATCGCGATTGTCAAAAGATTCAGCTGCGATTAAACGTATTCATAACGTTTTAACGTTGTGCTGCCGTCAGAAGCAACAGGACCGCCATTGGACGGCACGACGGGAGCATGCGCATTGGGTTTTCTGCTAGGGGACGTCGAGGAGCGCGGGGTGAACGGTTCGCAGGCTACACGCTTGTTTCATAATGAATCGCCGGTTCCCGCGGCTCGCGCTGCGCTCGTTTCTAAGCGCTCCCTTAAAAAGTTATTAAGGAGCATTTCTCGCCGTCTCTCTCGCGCCCTCTTGCGTTGCAACAAATAATAACGTGCTGGGTTGCATGCTGCGTGTTGACGTTATCTGATGCTCATGAGGTGAGTAAATTTGTGATATATTGGTTTTATACAAGCCTTCGAATTTCTTTATTCAATATTATTTATTTTCAAAACTTTGTTTTTGATTGTTACGTCGCAATCTAACGAAGGAGAGCATCTTCATATTATTTTTAAACACCGATCACTTTTATGTAACATAACTTCAATATATTTATTATTTTCAACAAACATAATATACATTGAAACTGCTAGAGTTTCCCTTCTTTTTAACTCTATGAAATGACTAAAATCAATGAAGTTTATTTAGCTATTATACTATTATAAGAAAAGAAAATCTAGTAAGCTTTAGAATGCATCCTATTAAAGTAATATAATTTTTAAAAGACACGTCAAGGAGTAAAGTGTCTAATAAACTTAACCATAAAGATTATCCGAACACATTGTAAAAAAAAAATATTTCTGGGAAGAAAATATACAATTTTATCTGCCGTATTACAAACAGGCCCAAAAAAAACAACCTTCTCCGGCTAGTACTGGAATAAAAGTAATTTCCACGAGGCCGTCCCTATGTATTGTTTATAAATACAATGGAGCAGTCAACGCGATGCTCCTAAATACTTTTAAGATAGATGAACTCTGAGTAAAAAAGCTTTAATTCTCGTAAATTCGTCATGGATGTTACCTACATAAAATAAGTATAGAATGTTTATTTCTTATATATAAACAGGCGACGATAGAAGAGTTCAGTATATTTTTCTTTATTTGTTTTTGTGTACTAGTTGTGGACGAGCTTTGATTTTATAAAAAAAACCTTTTTTCGACAGCGTAGACGACACATCTATTTATAAATCGCTGATCATTATACTTCACATTTCATACGTCTACAATTGACAATATTTGTACGATATTCACTACAGCATTTATCATTTCCAAAAAAAAAAAATGTAAAAGATATATAAGTAATAGGAACGCGAAGTAAACATTTTTAGGTACCTCTTTTAAAGCACATTGCACATACGGAGGGCTGTGGGATTTGGGACATAATTAAAGTGCATATAGAGCAGTAGTTTATAAATAAAATAAAAAAATACGACAAATCCCAGCTTCACATGGATACAATAAATTAATGTAGCGTTATAAGTGTCTAAACGTTTTGGATTCGTTTTTAGGGCTTTGGTATTTACAGTCCATGAAATTCATAAAAGCTACGTAAGAATTTTCACACGAACTTTATATTTGATGGGTGTATATTTTTAAATCTGTGATATTAATTAAAACGATACCTTGTTAAGGGTAATATTAATTTATACCAAAAGTTCAATATTACTAAAACATTTCATTTGACAATGGAACTACATACATTGGTGAAAATAGCTACGCAAATAACCAAGTTTTTCTTAATAACATGAAAAAGAGAAAAATGCCTATTATTAGCTATCTTTAGGATGATGTGTATCATCTAAGACATTTTTATAGGGGTTTTTAAGATGTACATTTCTGTAGTATATTATTTTATGCATCTCATAACGTTTAGCCGGCGCCCGAAAACACTTTATTCATTCGGAAAAGTCGAATTTTTCTTTCTCTACACGTGCTACACATATAAGCCTTCTTGAAGAAAAAATCCTTTCCGTAGTTTGGAAGAGCTAAGGGAATACATGGACAGACATGAAAAGCGATTTTTTTTTACGTAATTTTTTATATTACAGCTATAGATGATTTATAAACACATTAATTTAAATAAAAAACACGTTAGTCTGTAGCTAACTTCAAGGTGTCGGTTTTTCGTGACGGTGTGCGCGCGCATCGTAAAAATTTACTCTCATCATTTTTCACTAACGCGCCAGAAGAAGTATAACTTCCATAAAATACTTTCATCTATACTATTTGACAAAAAAACATGATTTCTTATTACGCGTTACAATATGTTATGGGTAATATTTATTGAATTTATAAAAAATCTTTACTCATGTGACTAATCCGGTTGCATAATACTGGGTGTGACGTCAATCATACTACTGAAACAGTTAAAGCGGATTAATTTAAATGACTAAAAAACATTTTGTATATTTTCTCACATTAAAACTTGTCAGTTACACCTAAAATAGAAATACCTAAATGATATGTTATCACTGTAAATATTAAATGTTTTAAATATTACAATTTGTTATAGGTATTCTATATTTAGTTTAATTCATAAATCACATCAATAGAGACTAGTGATTTTCTTTATCAAATAAAATTCTACCGTAAATACTATGATTTCCATCTATAAATTAATCAACGAAATATCATTATTACAAGCAAAGTTGTTTGTAATGCAGCCCGTTGAACGATTACAATGGCGGGCGAGGTGTTTATAATGTTTTTAACATGGACGAAAAATTAAAAAAAATATTTCTTTAAAGGTCCGCAGCACCCGCACTGTTTGAAGTATTATTCTGTTAAAGAGATTAAAGGACTATTAACTTACCCTTTAATAATTTACCATTCCATTCTTATACTACACATTAGAACAAGACTGGATTTAATTATTGGTTGATTCAATAAATAACTTAAATAACAATTGAAATGCTCGTCAAATAATATTTCTTTGGTGGGTGATAAATAAAAGATTACAAAAATAATTTGCCTCCGAATAACTCTAAGTAACAATACTTACTGATATTATTAATATACTGGAATTATGATTTAAATCCTACACTGCGATTAGTTCTTGTGATAAGGTTGAGCTTATTTTATATTGAAATTCAATATGTTTAGTCCATAGTCTGCTAATTATAACTTTATATTAAAAAATGGAGGATTACGATTTGAAATGCCTTTGAATTCGCAAGAATTTGAGTGAAAGGTATTTGAAAAATATTATTTTGGAATGATTACTATCGAATATTAAATATACATGTCGTTATTTATATTTTCAGACGAAAGACTATTCATTGTATGGGTGATTGTGGAAGGCTGTGTTTAACAGGTTTAATAGACGGGTTGAACGGTATAGTGCCGCATGCTGATGGTTATGATAATTGTCTACAAATAACTACGTATCGATTTATTAATAAAATCGACGGTATATATCGTAAAGTTTCAGTACCAGGATATTCGTTCGATGTCATTCAGTATTTTTCTCGTTGTTTAGATTAGAAGGTTCAGGAATTGGTGTGCATTTATTCCGTTCCCTTTTCTATCAAACTGCGGAAAATATGTATAAATTACGAATTAGGAAATTTTATTTCGAAATATTAACGAATGTCCTACCACGGCGTTATAAGTATTATGTATGCATATACATCAAATAATTGGTTTTGATGCGCATAATTTAAATATTGTGTTATATTCTAAAATATTAATTAAAATTATATGCTGTAAAAGGCAATTTCACTTATATTGAATACCCAACGTGATTAAAAACATTTGACTTGGACAAAGATTTAATTGCTTCGAAATTAACCTATTCTCATTCTATGTAAGTATAAAGAAAACTTAAGGTAAGCCATATGTTTTATATATATTATTTATATATTTTATATTACGTACGTTGTGCATTCAGTGTAGATCAAAATTACCGTTTGCAGCGTTTTATTTAAATGAATACTTTAGAAAACATCGCAGATTTAAAATTAAGCGTATTAAAGAAGTGTTGTTCGTGTAAGTTTTTAGCGACTGTAAACATCAAAGTGTCAAAATATGGATCCGACGTAAAATGTCAAATCGCTTTGACGCTTATGACACTACACTAACGTTACACCCGGGAGCGATATCTTTACATATAAATAAAATTGAAATGTTCGTGGTTTAACTGGGCTAATATACAAAACTGCTGAATTGATTTAGACGAGACCCTTACTGATAGATAGAGGACTTCTTGGAACATTATACGAGACTAAATATTATTACATTGTTCGATAGGGACGAAGCCTAATAAGCAGCCATAAAATTGAATGGAGATAAAATCAGTAAAGAAAAAATATAGGCGTTAAATAAAACAATTGATTAATAACCATTTTCATTAGAACAAAATAAGCAGACAGTGAAATAAAATATATAAGTCGTACTAATTTTATAATATTTTAGTACGCATATTCAACCCCCAATCACGTATAAAAGTTTGGTTATATGTATATCAATGAGTAAACTTCACAATCTCTATTATAATAGCAGCACGCTATGATGGCCGTTTTGACGTTTGATCGTTCAAGAAATTTTATATAAATAAATAACTATGCTTGAAGGCGTAAATTGCTGTTATTAATTGTCAATAGTGACGTGCAGTTAGTTCTAAAATTCATTGGATGTATAAGTTTACGGCACATAAATAATTTAGTACAGATTTGTAAATTATAACTATATATGATATTTCTACTTTACAATTACTATATCTAACTATACAATATGGTCCCACGAACAAAGCTTTCATATTTTGTAGTAAAAAAAAAACAGCGCCATTTGGTAGAACCCTTAATGGCTATAATTATTAGGTTATTTATTTACGACACAATTCGGCATTTATATATATTGATATTCTATGTATAACTATATATATAGCATCGCTGTTCAGCACGACTATCTCCACCAGCAAACTCGCGTCAATGATTAATGCAAAACAAAGCAGCATTTGATTATATATTTTTCAAATATAAATCGACATTTCAATTTAATTATAATGTTTCAAAACGGCCATCATAGCGTGCCGCTACTATATGTGTGTATAGCGGTGGTAAAACACAAAACCGCAAAAAGCATAGATGCAAATATCGGTATCGGCGGACGCGGGTGCGGTCGTGCGACGGAAGCGTTTTGATAAAACCTAGCACAATTTCCGTTGGTTGCGACACCGCCGCGTCGCCCGGCGCCCTCGACCGTTGATTACGAAAGAGATTCACAATGATAAAATTGGATTTCGACCTGAAATTTCTAATTACAATATTTTTGTAAGGGCCACATTCCAGATTGCGCGCCTTTTTGGATATACTTGTATACATTTATTGTATAACTAGCTGTTGCCCGCAGCTCCGCATGCGTTTTTTTTATAATTGTAAATTACTTCTTATAAGATCAGCTATCTGTTAGTGAAAGTTCCGTGAAAAATGGTTCAAACGTTTTGGAGATAGTACTGCAAACAAAGCCATGGATAAAAGCTAGTTCAAAATAAAAAAGCTTTAATTTCTTTTTATAACGTTAGCTATCTGTTAGTGAAAGTCTTATGAATATAGATCCAATCGTTTGGGACATAGTACTACAAACAAAGCCACGGATGACAGCTAGTCTAAAATAAAGTAGCCTATGTCACGCGCTGTAATTTTAAATATCCGTCAGTAAAGTTTATGTCAAAATCGGTCCAGCCGTTTCGGAGATTACCCGGAACATACAGACAGACAGACAGACAAAAATTTTAAAAATTGTATTTTGTTATCAGTATCATGTATACGTTCATATCCAATCAGTAAAAAGTCGTTATTTTGATACCACAAACAGAGGCTCCAATTTTATTGATATGTATAGATATAAGCATTTATAGAGTAAAATCTGTAATTCTTAGCCCGATTAAATAAAAATGTAATGTTATTATACAACTGTTTATAATCACAAAACTAATCTAGATCTTTCTTGCGTATTTATTATTGAAACGGTACAAGCTTAAGCACTGATATCGAACGGTTTTTATGAAATAGGAATATACCATCACCTGAACATGATTTTTTAATAAAATATTAGCGTAAATGCGTACGTGTCGACGGTGAGATATACTATAAGGTGTAATACGTCCTGGTAAGTTAAATACTTACACGATCGACATCAAGTATGAATGGTATTTTCTAATAAAAACTTCAATAAAATGGAAAAGACGACGGGTATTAGCGCCACGAAATTCCACCCCCGCGTAAATAATAACATAAAGATTTTCCAATACATGTCCCAATAACACGGTCTCAGCGCTTGGGGCGAGCTTGTGTCGCATTGCTGACACTTCGCCGCTCTTCCGTGATAACGGAAAGTGTAAGTACTAAGTACTTTACATCACAACATTTAAAACTTTTACTGGATATTTGTATATATGAAGTAACATTACGATATAGTATACGTAGAAAAACCTTTTTTACTTCCAGTTTGATGTGTTATAAGTATATATTTGATTGCCTGTTTGTTTTTGTATATATTTCACTATCGGCCCGCTTCGGCTTTGCACGGGTATACAATATATAGCCTATGTCATTCACTGAAAAAATAATTAAAATCGATCAATCGTGGTCCGCACGCGTTAAATTTGGAGTACCCTAAAAAATAACGTTATTTCTCCACTATTTAATTTATGTTATTATACATATAAACCTTCCTCGTCAATCACTCTATCTATTAAAAACAAACCGCATCAAAATCCGTTGCGTAGTTTTAAAGATTTAAGCATACATAGGGATATAGGGTCAGAGAAAGCGACTTTGTTTTATACTATGTAGTGATATACATATAAAAAATATAATAAAAACTTTGAAATAATTTTGTTATATTAGATGAAAACAATAGCAATATTTCTAGATAACAGCCAGACAAAAAAGTAAGTTAAAAATAACGCAATTTGGAGGTCGGACTAGCGTTTTTCAGAACATTATTAGATTTTAATTCAGCTATCTCCTTTGTTTTTGCATATATAATTAATGTTTCTTTGTTCGTCCCGTGCGCGTTCCTCTGTACCGTTCATCACATTGCTACGAATCTTTGTTGGGTTGTTGTACATTTGTTGAAATATTTAACTTATTTGTAATGTTTCTAAACTAGTAGAAAATACATAATTACTATAGGTAACGCGCCATTTGTTTCATTTCGAAGACAAGTTAACGTAGGTATTAATTAGCAAATTATAATGTAATTATATAATTGTTTTGTGCTTCGGTATTAATCTATATATACATATATAAAACAAAGTCGGATCTGTTCAAATACTTATAACTAATGAACGACTGTACCGATTTTCATCATCATTAACTTTTTGAATTTGTCTTCACCCCGAATAGCAGAATAACTATGAAAATATCGTAAAAATTCATATAAACAAAATATAATTTATATCTATCTCTTCTTCTATCAATAAATATTATAAAACAAAGTCGTCCGCCACGTCTGTCTGTCTGTCTGGATGTTCGCGATAAACTCAAAAACTACTTAACGGATTGTAATGCATGTATATAAAACAGAGTCGGTTTAGTTCTATCATAGCAGAATATCTATGAAAATGTCATATATCACAAGGTGATTCACTGAAGATAATATAATAGATAAATCAGAGAGAGACTCATGCAGCAAAATACACAGCATCAATAAAGCATATGTCTTGCTGATACGCCATTGAAATACTTGGTTTTTTATTTTTATAATATTTTTGTGCACTTTATAAACATATATTATAGTAATAAATTATTTAACTTGGTAAACTTTAGTAATCGTTTTATTACGTCAATAAAATTATAAATTAAGTTTAGCTAAAAATTAACATGAAATTACTTTCCTAAAAAATTCAATGCTACGCCGGTAATATTATTTTTCGAATGCGTTCAAAATTTACATTTAATTAGAGTACTTCAGTGTCGACGCGAAACTGCTAAAATAGTCGACACGGAATGGAACTCATGATCGTATCTATCAACGACATAACTACGTTCGTACTGGAAACGTATAGAATGTACTAGAACGTTCCTGTATACTCCGTAAAGTGTACATCGTTAAATTATGTGCATTAATCCACTATATATTTAAAATAAACCACAATATTGTATATATAACATAAGAATTATTAACTACAAATAAGATATAACGGAATTTACGCGGTCACAATGTCACTAAACCCGTACAGATAATGAAAAAAGAATTTACTCGAAGAAAATTGTATTATGACAAGAGGGACATAAAATATGATTAGTGAAAAGATGAAGCCTCATTAAATAAATTTGTTTAATAGAAGGAATTCGCGAATTAACGTAATAAAATGGAATTACGGCAAACGAGGAAACAATAATTTAGTACACTGTGTCGGAGAACAAATACAGTGTGAACAGATAATAAAGGAAGAGCTGGCCGATACCCGCCGCGAACCCAATAACGTAGACTCGATAAATGTATAAAAAAACCTATATACTGGGCTTGTATAAGGAAAGGATCTCGCAGTTGATATTACAGGAAAGCAGGGGCGGACTAGATTTGTGTGAACCGAATGAGTTCTATGAAATATCGGAGCTGAGGTTACCAGTAAACAGATATAAATATTTTGCAGTTGTTGTTGTGGTTTTTCGCCAAAGTGCAAATAACTATTTGTATATTTAGTTATAAGAAATATATAATTGTATCCTAATTGGTAACATTATCGGTCAACGGAGTAGCGAAACGTCGTTGGGAAATGTTCATTCTGTAGCACAATCTGGTATCAAATATACAAAATCTTAAATTTCGGAGTATTTGAAATGATCAATACTAAAATATTTTTATACTTAATATAGTGTTGATGCAGCTCGTATCTTCCTTTGGGTGGATGCCATTCCCCATCTATGGGATAATTATAGACTGGTATCACATAAATATTTGGTAACTATTGTTTTTGGTTCGTTATTTAATATAGCGGATTTTAGCATATTCTAACAAAATTAATGTTATGTTGTGGATATATAACTGATTTCTGGCATTTGACTGACACCTTTACAGCGTACATGAAAGTTATAATAATTATTATAATTGCATGACCCGATTTCTTGAGGTTGAAATTATCTTTATGGAAATACAAGTTGACTAAACTCATCGAGTCGATGGTGAATAATCTGATTTCGAATTACTTATGATAAACCTTTATTACAAAACTTTTTTTTTTATAAACTGACTTTGTTAAGCATTTTTTTACATATTAGCAGGTCCGGCGGACGTTGTCCTGTCCTGATAATAAAAAAATATATACCTATGTGCATGAAACGCTTAAGGCGGCTTGACTTTTTCCGATTCTTTCAACAATTATTATTGTAGTTCGACCAATTAAAAAAAAAAAAACTTAACAAATTATATACCTAAAAACCTTCCCCGTGACTTAATCTATCTATTGGTGAAGACCAGATTACAATCCGTTCATTAGTTTTTGAGTTTATCGCGAACATCCAGACAGACAGACAGACGCGGCGGACGACTTTGTTTTATAATATGTAGTGATTGATACATATAGTTTCCTACTTGATAATGGTATCTTAATATTTGTAATATACCTTTTCAAGAGTATATAGATTATTCTAGAAAAGATAATCATTCAAATCGGGCATGTAGTTTCTGAGAAAATACTGGGAATATTATAATAATATGATTAAGAGAACATTCTTATTTGAAATCGGCTAATGATGTCGGTTAAAATTTTGAGACGAATATATTTCTAAATAAATTGTTTTCGTAGAGGTATAAATACAACGAATATATGGAAATTGAATATGTATTTCAAATTGGTACTTTCGACTTTTAAGTGGAATACTGAATTTATTTTGAAATTGATTCACGTCGTGCCAGTGCCAGTGGGTACTGAATAAAAGCGTTAGTTGTACAATGCAAAGTTAAAAATAAATCTTTAGATTTCTTACACAAGAAAAAACACCTAACCCCAAATTTTATTGCTGTCAGTCAGCACCTCTTAATATATTTTTTAAATAGTCAATATTTTTCTAATATTCATAATTTGTTAAGGTCTTTCTACCAGGATCATTAGGGATCTTTATAAAATCTTATTATATCTAAAAAAAAAACAGTTAGAAAAATGTAGATAATTTTCTAATACGTCATGTCATTTACATTGATCGCTTTGATAGGATCCTTTACCCAGAAATGACATCCTGTGCTTGCTAATTGATGGTTGTTCCTAATGTACTGTAATGTATGCGTGTCTGTCTTTATGGTTAAGCTTTAAATATCTCTGTCTACTAAATTTATGAGAAAAATTTTGTATACTTAAAAAATTGTGTAGTTGTGTTAGAGTTTGTAGTTAATAATTTGACATTTTCAACAAAACAGTCTATGGACTCTTTGCTGTCTATATTACATCAACGCCAATTTACATCTCTTACTTTTCTTCTAATATATTAAGAGTAAAATACTAAAAAAAAAATTGAAAAAATATATGTTCACGTGAAGCGTTTTTATCATCATTTTGTATATTTCTACCAAAAACTTTAATAAGCCCACGAAATAACTCGGCAATGTAGAGCGTAGTACTACACAGTAAATATTTTAGACCACCGTAGAGGTATAAATAAATGTTATTATCATGTGAATATTGCGATCTAAATTTAACATCAACAAAATATAGCACATAACTATCATCATGAATGTAGTTTTCTCTCAGTGATAGGATTTTACTACTTCATATCTTCAATTCATACTTTCCATACTAATATTATAAAGACGAAAGTGAGTTTATTTGTGTCTTACGCTTTCACTCCTTAACTACTCGATGGAACATCATGAAATTTTGTATACATATTCTATAAAAATATACTGTTCTCGAGGGATACATTAAATCTATATTAAAGCGAGCGAAGCCGCGTGCAAAAGCTAGTAATATTATAAAGGTGAAAGTAACTTTATCCGGCTGTCTGTTTGTTATTTTTTTACGAACTATTTTATGCTGCATATACAGAAAAACACACAAATGATGTAGCCTGAAAATGCTAAAATATAATAGTTTAGATTAAACAGGAAGAAGATCGCGTTAACTAAAGCTATATATAACTCAATAAATTAAATTTTTTATTAAGATTCGCTGAAGGATAGGAATGTGTTTCATTATTGCTTATTAAAAATTCTTTTAAGTGTATTATTACTATAATGGGATGAGTTTTAAATATACCTTACTTTCATGACGCAAGAATGCATTTTATCTGAACAGATCTTGGACGTTTTCGATTTATAGTATGCTAAATAGTCTTTGGTAGGATGTTTATTCGAAAGTCTCACTCTTTTCTATTAGTTACTTGAATGACGTGACTTAGTACACCACTTTGAGTCAGTTACCTCCAGAACACACCCGACACCCCCGCGATATAAACGGTGGCCGTGAATTATTTTTCCGACCCTCCCGATAAACTAACGGTAATGAATGATCAATACCCATCTGACTCTTCAAACTAAGCGTGTCCATACCCACGTCTGCATAACCACAGATCACGCCGCCAGGGTCTGGCGGTAAACTTCGCTACCACACACTCGCCGCGCCACCCTCAGCAGCGGCTCAAGCCTAGATTCGATCTGGAGCCCTAAAGCGCGCTGCTAGCGCGATACAGTACCACTGAAATCTGTGCACATACACACATAGGTAGGTACAGATATGGTGGAAGGGTTTTAGTTTTTCTTCCTTATTTTTCGATCTTGGATAGTTTAGACAAAGTTGACAGATACCAAGTGCATGTTTGAGTTCGTGACGTACACATGCTGATACGCATGTATGCCTCTCTAATTCTTATATGCATGACTTGCTTATATTCATGATATTACATACAAAACAACAGTCCAAGCGGAAGTTCGGCCACTTTGGCACCATTGAGATTGTTGCTAATGTCTGAGCGCCTTAAGGGTACGCTATAGTGGTCCGGTGAAGCTGTGAATGCCCGTCAGGCCATTAGCGTTAGTCAGTTCTAAAAACAAGCATTCAGAAAAGGATTTACGTAAGTAATTCTCGGTAGTGCGATATTTTTTCTAACTCTTCGATAAATTGTATAGTGTATATCATATAAAAAATAGCAGTAATTCATGTCTACTAGCCTTAGTAACCAATAATATAACATCCTTTTTTGAAGTTTAAACGACGCTGATAATTTCTGTCGTAACTTGATCGAATTCGTATTAGCCTTACAAGTAGAAAAAATCTTCTTTCATCTAGAAGGTTCTGATGATATTAGAGTAAAGGTTGCTTACTCTATGGCTGTTATTATAATAATAGCTGGGCCTGGGAAAGTGGGTCGGGGGTCCCATCTTCCCATTGCACAGGTGTGGTGGACGGAGGAGACGGCCGGTGTGTACGCTGTCGTCTCCTGAGAGGGACAGGGCTCAGTGGCACTATTTAATGCCGAGCTAACCGCTGGGGCCACACGATGAATGCTGAAGAGATCTCGCGTCGCTCCAACAAAAACGGCGGATGTACACTGTGGGGTTTTAGTGAGTAGGAGTCTCACACTACCTACCCTCTCCCCCGGGAGGGTGGCGTATACATGATGGATTTCCCCACGTTAAAAAATAAATGGCTGTTATTATAATCATTTGAGATGTCATCGATTGTATGTGGATTGTTGAACGCTATTGTGTATATATAAGTAATTTCACTACTCCTTAATTACCAAATACGAAGTGGTATTTAGCAAAAATATTTGTTGTGTGTAAAAGTGCACGTGGGGCTTGTATGCTACTGGATACTGCTTACTTAGTTTATTATGTTTGCAAGAAACTTTATTTTTATTCTAAATAAAACTAAACTAATAACTGCTTATAACACCAGCTATCTGCCAGAGAAAGTCTCGTCGAAATCAGTCCAACCGTTTCGGAGATTACCAGGAATAAACAGCAGATAAACTTCATAAATTGTTTTTTTGTTATAAGTCTTAGTAAAAGTTGAGTAAAGTACTGTTACTTTGACATTACAAATAGACACTTTTTTATTTATTTGTATAGGTTACAAACTATAAAAAAAAATGATGATTCAAATTAATGTTAGTTTTTATTCCGTTTGTATTTAATATTCGTATGTAATTGAACATTGAATACTGTAAACGAGCAGCCAATAAATGCTGCATAATTGTTCACAGATATATTCAGTATCTAGATAACATTTCAAATCGAGCGTTGTTCCAATATTTGGGAAGCTTTTCGCTCAGTAACTGACTACTTGTGAATAAATCAAATTTCGGATTTGTTTCGCACATTCTAACATTAAAACTTTAAATAATTTGTGTTCATCCTTATGCTGGGATATAATAAATAGTAAAATAATTTTCGCCTTGGGATAAATCACTGCTTAATGAAAATCTATTATGGTAAGAAATATCTTGTATACATGTTAACCTGTCAGCTTCCTAATGAATATATCATGTCTAATTTTTGTAACATTGACACATGAGTTTTAATAACAGTATAAACAATTATTAAAAAAAATAACCATCCAACAACGAAAATTCCATACAAATCGGTCCAGTAGTTTGTGAGAAAATCGTGGACATACAAACATAAATACATATATACAGACATACGGGTCGAATACAGAACCTCGTTTTTTGAAGTTGGTTAAAAATGGGTGGTGTATTTATGACTACAGGATAGAAGTGAAAACTTATAAATAATTATAACTTATAATATTCATATATAAATAAATAATAGTAATATTTAAATACGCACAATATATACACCTGAAATATTATACTGATTATATACAAACCATACATAATGTAATATTTTAATTTTATTATTACAATACATAATAATAAAAACATAATTATTTGATGACGGCTGCAGCCGATTAAGCCCGAAGTGCAGCCACCGAACCGAGCGTGACGATTCAGTAAGCTTTACTGTTCGATGCGTATACATTATCATAATTTTCACTTAAATAATAATCGTATAGAAATAATTAAAATATCATAAATAATTCGTTATCGTATGTAAATAGGTCTGTAGTTGAATAACGGGTGCAGTTAGTTGTTTGTGAGAAATTGCATCCGCGCGGTTAGTACCCCCGGTGACCTTTCGGGATAATGTCAATCCCCTTTTAATATATATATAGTACAATTATTTTACAAATAAATTTCCACCTACCATTTATTTCTATTGAAATTAAGCAACTGAACGTCAACAGATACATATATAGCATGTACTTCAATTCTATTATTTATTTTAATAACAATCATGAGCATCTGAGATAATTAAAAAGATATATGTACTTTTCAAGCTTGACTTTTAAGTTTTTACTTATTTATGCAAAATCTACTTCAATTTATAAACAATTTACAATTTCTCCTCAGAATATTTAATTTCCCGAGAAATTAAATTTTTGTGACATAAAAGGCTTGTAACATAATACTTATATCGAACAATTTTTCGCATATCAAAGTGTTTATAACACGTGTACAACTTAAAATGTGGTTATAAATAACTTTTATACGAATTAATACTTCTGTTGAGATATAAAATCTGGTTTGGTTAGCGACAACTTTTACTGTCTATTCTGAATCAAGTTTTGCGGGCAGTTTTGTTATTAAAACTGACATATTGTAGTGACATCGATGTATAATAACTTGAAATGGACGAATGAATGTAAATCGTTTTTATATAACAAGCAAGACCTTAATTAGTCTTTATATAACTTTTTCTATTATACAATAATACTTTTCACTGTGAACATAAATCAATAAGTTACAAATCACATGTACAAAAATTTGGGGTTTAATCAAATGCTTAGTACATATTTTTTTCACAAAACTGGTTGCAATAAACGTTAGGTTCTGTTGAGATTGAAATAGTGTAGTTGTTACTAATGTGAACTTACTAGATGCGAAACTAACAGGCACAATAAGGCAGTGATTACAAATTTAAATGGATTTTAAATATTCAAAGGAAATGCTATATCTAAATGAAATTATAAATCGGAGTACAATTTCAAAGTACAAATTGAGATATTATTGAGGATAAAGAACAAGCAAATATCAAATTTAGATTCGGTTATAAATTGAAAATATAAAATACTAGTTTTTTCTCGCGGTTTCATTCGCATTATTGTAGCAGTAAAAGGTATTTTTCTATCCTTCGCGAACAGTACTTCTTTCTAGATGTCATGTATCCTATATCCTTTCCTGTACCAACGTATATGTAAAATTTCAAGATAGTCGGTCAAGTGGTTAACAGACAAATTCACACGCGCTACTTACTACTGCACACTCACATTCGCTATTACAATACACTCTACTATACGTTTCTACACGCACTTACTACTGCACACTTGACTCACATTCGCTACTTGCGGAAACTTATAAATGGCCTTAATTTGTGCCTAAATACTTAATTAAATTTTTTTGCTCAGCTGTAAGTTTTCCTAAAGGCTTAAAATAAAATAAAATAAAATAGGATTACTAATAAAATATTTTCTCTCACCTTTAATTTGAAAAAGTTCAAGTGACAGATCAATGAGAACGTCTCTTCAAAACTCACGAAAGGGATTTGCCATTAAATTAAACGTGAATTTAAGAGACGTTTCGATAACGAGCGAAGTTTTTGACCACAATGAATGTAATTAATCGAAAACTTTTTTAAAACTTCGCCACAATCTGCAGTAGTGATCAGATTTTTAATCAGTTTTAGTTTGACGGTAAAACGTATTTCGTTGGATACGAAACATTTGAAAATAGTTACCTATAGCTATCTATATTATAAAGAGAGAGTTCGGATTTTGTGTTTATTTACATGAGTAGAGTAAACACTGTAGCCACTGCACCGTTCTGCACCGATAAATTCTTTTACTATTTGAAAAGTACACTATTCTAAATGGATATATTCCCATTATTACTATAATATATACAAATTAACTAAAGTTATGACGATATTTGTCAGTAATTCTAAAAACTAGGTGCTTTTTCAGAACTTCTATGATGTCGCACATCTAATTAAAAAAAAGTAACTCAACATTTATGTTTCTCGAGATTTTATTAGAAAGTAAAGTACTTATAAAGTATATAAAGGAAATTCCTTATAATAGAACCTGTGTAAAATTATGCGACAGAATTTATGCATCTGCTAAAGATAAGTCATAGTAAACATTTTTATTTACAAAAATTTGATCAGAATTAATGAAACAAGAAACGATCAGTTTCATAGTTCTGCTTTCACATATGTTTTCATAGTAACTAAAAAGCGATCAGTTTAACAGATCTGCACTGGATTCACATACACACTGCACCCAGACAAAGCTGGAGTGAACTTGTAAAGTACTCAACGAAATTTCATACGGTTTTCATTAGTAGTCCGGTGAAACTGTAGAGGCCTTGCCAGGTGAACGGTGTAGTCAGTTCGAAAAAAAATGGTTTTCATTTTCTTTTAAATAATTTCTTCCTGAAGGTTTATATGTATAAGAAAAGTATTTTATAAATAAAGTAAAAAAAGTTGATGTATTCCAAATGAGACGTAAGAAACAGATTTTGGGCATTTACATATATAATGCTGGCTAAGCTATTATGCGCTACACAAAAATAATGTACTACAAGGTTGTACACCTGAAAAATGCCTACAGAAAAGTTCTCGATAGTATATATCTCTCTGCCAAGTATAAAGTTTTTTTTTTCATTTCATACTGGCTTTATCGTAATTTCATAATATGTAAAATATTTTGTACTTTGACGATTTACTCTTGTGTTTGACTGTTTTTAATTGTAACAATATATTATTTTATTATAGCAGAACAACTGGATAAAAAAAATCACTCGAAGTATATTTCAATATTGAAACTATAATACTACTTCACTGCATGTAAGGCTTAAAGGACTTGTATCCAGTGGTCTTAACAATTTAATTTAAAAAAATCACAGATTGTCAACATTCTACTAAGTTAAAGTTTCAAACTATAGTCCTTTTCCTTTTCTTACCTCGTATTTTTTTATCATCTCGCCTTGATTGTCTCTTTCCCATCTTTCGCTCTACGATCGCAATCGTACCACGTCAAACCGCTTGCCATTAATTAATAGAAATACATTCATACATCTTGTTAACATAAACTCATTGATATTGTATGTCTGTAATACAAAGTATTTCAAAATTTGTGCATTTTAATATATTTCAAGTTACATTCAGTAATCTGTAGAGGACTATGCAATAACATGTCAAACTTCGTGTTTGAACGAACTAATTCGGTATTCATTTTATGTCAAATTTGAAGTTAAAAATTTATTATAGTTGCGTTTTACCCTTATGTCCTTTTACAACGAGGGCGAAGCAGCTTGACGAAGCTAGTGATATCTATTCGTATGCTTGTATGCACACGATTGCCAAGTCTTAACATTCGGCCAAACATAATATAAATTCAAGAGATAATGTATTTAAACTCGCAGTCGCGAAGTCAGATGATGGGTCGTGTCGGTTACAAAATTAGCCACGGATTTCAGTGCTGTGATTTATTCAATCCAAGTTCTTCACTTCGTTTATTAAGCAGAGTCAAGATTAATACTTTGAGCTTAACGTAAGACGTGACTCGCCGTGCCGCCCTGCCCTCCCTTCCATGCCCCATCCAGAGAAGGGTGCGCCGCGCGTGACACGGACAGATAAGCTAATTACTTATTGTGATTTACCAACCGGTTTCTCAGCAAATTTTTCATCAAATTTTCAGGGAGCTATTCTGAATAATAAGTAGACGTCGTCCACCACAATGAGAGCAATTAACCGGACAATTTAACTTTTTAATTGCGAATTAAGAAACTGGGAAGTGCAAAGGTTGAACACGCTCGGAGAAATGAATTGTCGGGGACAATTTTCCGACGGTCTCATTGTTGTATAATTTACATAGATTTCGTAGTTATATACAGACAAACGGTATAAATATTATATACAGTTTGTTTGAATTATAAATTTTAAACTTGTTAAAAGCAAAGTAATAAACAGCTTACTTTGTGGTTGTCTGGAATTTTTAATACGAAAAAGTTTGTATGTCAGGTTCTATAATCTCAGTTCTTCCTTCAGGCGAGCAAACTTTGTAACAGTACTTTTCATGAACTTAAATCCACAATGAAACTAGAAACTCGTCAGAGTTAAATAAAGACACGAAACTTTCTTTCCTCATATTATTTGCGTCTAAGAATTGAACCTTCAATATTTACTACTCTACGTATTTTCTTACATCGCTGTAAACTATGAATTCATTGTGCGCATAGATAAGCTAAGCAGTATATTATACATGAAAGTGATTTTAGCTTTGTGATAATCGGAATTCAGGAATGAACATAGACAATGTAAACATGACAATAGAGTAGGAACAAGGCCTGCCTGAAACTCGTATCGGTGGCGTGCCACTCGCGAGATAACACAACGCGGCGTCTTTGTCGACTGATGTAAAATTATTAAGCAACGGAATGCCGTAAATGGGATATTGCCTCGATATGAAGGGTTAAGGGCGACTCGCTTCTAATATGGGCTTTGATACGATTAGGTATATCGAATATCCGGACGATAGGAGTTACTTAATTATATTTTATGAAATCCAATACATTATATTCTTATGTTTATAATGTATTACGCATACTATAGTGTATACTTCATTTATAAGTTATGTTGTATATTATGATATAATAATATATCCTATCGGCCTGAATGTATACTGTTACCAATGAACGAACTTTTAGACCTAATCAGTAATTCCATAGTATGCTCCTACAAACGTATTCACAACTTTTCGTCTTTTCAATATTGGTGTCAATAACATTAATAATGTTTGGATATTATTTTTATTAATGTAAAATGCTCCAAAAAAAATCTAGTAACATATTACTGACATCATTTTTTCCTTTGATCATTTCAAATAGAATTACATTGTTAAAAACTTTATCTGTCACTCAGTCGAACTCGTGAAGGCTGAAGTCGATTGACAGACAGTTGATTCTGTCTTTATGAAATCACATATATATTGGAGAATATTGAATCACAAATGTAACGAGAAAAGATTGGAGTTCCCAACGAGAATAAAGCAACCGCGAAGTAAACACCATTCAATTTTATTACGTAGAACAGATTCGGTTTGGAAATCCTCCGGCGGCAATCCAGTAAATCTCTATTTGTCGCAACTAAAACAGGTCACGGCGGAAAGCTATAACGCTCCCTAAATGCTGCCGAACTCCCTGTAGAGCGTTCTAATCCACTTCGAACGGGCTGGTGTCAAACGCAGGCCACGGTTGTTTGTATTGTTTATTGTCGCGACGGTCGTTTGTGCGGCAAAGACGTGGCCGCCGTCCCCGTCGGCACCGGAGATGTTTCAATTGATGGAGTCGAACTCCGCCTGATTGTACACACTACTATATATTTTACCCAGAATCGACGTAAACCTTACTTTCATTTTTCTTGGGCTTATTAGAAGTTTCATGTTATACAAGTTTCGTTTTAGGTATTTAAAGATTAGGTTTTTTTTTAGTTTGTGTTTTCGATGCAGAACGTTTATTCGGTAACATAATTCGGTAATAAAAAGATGTAGTTACAAATTTCTTCAAATCTGTATTACGTACTTATAGTTGGTTTCTATGGCTGTCTTCGGTATCTAATATTGAGAGTAAATAGGGTAGGTATTACGGAGAGTAATTTACTTAGTACAGGGCAGCCATTGCTCTCAAACGCAACTGCCAGAATACACCTGTAAGTGCTAGGCGTCAGATTATCAACTTGAGAGTGGCGCATACTCAGACGAGCTTAAAAATACCCCACCTACCATGCGTAATAAATAGGTAATTGAGAAGAACAAATGTCGATTGAAAACTACCAAAGTGTAATGTAAGTTTTTAGATTAATCTGGATAGGGCTAGATTTATACTAGAACAGTTACGTTTTCAAATTGGCCTTAAACAATAATGACAAAATTATTGCATTAAGAAAAGAAAAACACACATTTTGCCTTATATTAGGGGTTTAGTAATTTTTGTTCGAATAGAATCCAAGCACCGTATGTCAGATGTAACAGCCGCTATACGGACACGCTTAGGTGGGTTGCGATCCGGGATCCGCCGGTGTATATCGAATAATTAAACAAAGTGTAAGGGTATTGTCACTCGATTTAATCGTTACGACCATACAAATGGCAATAACTGCCTCACCGTGCTTCTACTTTAGTTTATCATGTTTTGGCATCAGCCAGCGTGTCCAGTTCATAGGTGACTTGTTCACCGGTATAACAGCGATGACTATTAATAAATTGTCGTTTCATCATCATCATCATTCATCGTTTTCTGATCATCGTCACCATAAAAGAGAAAAAAAAATTTTTATCCAAAATAAAGCTTACGTTTGCTTGGCGACCACGTTCCAATTAAAAATCTGTCGCAAAGCACGTATACTTTTGTTTTATCAGTAGTACTTGAGAGCTTATTCCCCTCTAGATTTAGCGTGTTTATATAACTTTAGAACACAATATCAGGTGAGTTTGTGGTCAAACGCTAAAACAGCATAAGAATAAAAAAAGTTACCGCGGATTCTGAAAAGTCTATATCTAAAAACTAAAAACGCTTATCTTTTTTTTTTTATATTATAGAGGGCAAACGAACAGGTGGGTCACCTGATGGTAAGTGATCACCGCCGTCCATAGACACTAGCAACACCAGGGGTGTCGCAAGTGCGTTGCCGGCCTTTTAAATATGTGGGCCTCCGGCGCTCTCACTGACCGAACGAAACGCAACAGTGCAAGCACTGTTACTTCACGTCGGTTTTCTGTGAGAGGGTGGTACTACCCCGGGCGAGCCGACCCATTCATGCTGAAACCAGTAATAGCTTCAGCGTAGCTCTACCACCTACCATATCCATTATCTGTTTCGTCTCAGTAAATGTTTTAGCACTATTCGCATTAAATGTGTGAAACTTATTGTCACAATGAATCGTTTAGTCAGTTTTCTAGTTTCACGCTACAGTTCGGTGTTCGAGTGTGGACGAATAAAAATCGTCGAGGAGCATGCAGAATGGAACAAAACACTTGAAACAATATCGCGACAGAGCGGCAATCATTCCTGTTTTATCTCAGTTTGCGCACGCCGCCGGCTGCGACCCGGGAACTGCTTTAATAAAAAAACTACCACGTGTTCTATACATATATAGCTCACCTATGTAACTCAGCCACACATATGTGGATAAATACTGGTATGCTGCACCGGGTTTATTATATAGCGCAATATTAGTTAATATTAAACAAGTCACTGTAATGTGTGTTAAACGTTAGTTTTATGGTGTCATGTTTAATTACATTTTAGTATCAATATGGCGTCCTTCTGGTAGACGAGATTACATTAACGCTGCATATGTAATGTTTGTTTTTAATAAAATGTTTAAAGGTGAAATGTTATTGCAAAGCGGTCATATATAAGACGATTAGCAACATACGTCTTTCTGTGAGATATAATTTAACGATAAATATAAATTTTTTATAGAAAAAAAAAATTATACATCACTAAATTATATTATAAAAACTTAAAAATCGGCTCGAAAAACACCTCTGTTTGTTGAATACATTTTTGTATTATTGTTTCAGATATCGAAGAAAGCTGTGCTGTGACGGTAATCTTTTGAAGTGAAGGCATATAATGCTAAACATGTTAACTGCCTCACAATAAATATATTAAGCGCGTTATAATAATGTAGATACATACAAATGATTGATTTATATCAGAATTCCTGTGACAATTATTTACAAAACAACAATACTCGGAGTCTGATGTAATCAAAACAATGTGAGACACGATCGAAAAGTTTGCTCGAAAAGTGACGTCATGACGGCGGAATCTCGACGCTCCAGGGCCATATCCATGGAAACCGGCGGTTTACCACTCGTTTCGACGTTCGCACTTCTCACTATTGTGGCAGGTAAGTCAATACATGTAATACATACGTACTAACATATATCTGTTCATGTACTTGTACTTATTGTATAGCATTACACATATTAAAGTTGTAGAAAGACCGAAAAAGGTGTGGATAGATTGTGTGAAAAATTATATGTGTATAAAAAGTGTGAATACTGAGATGACATCTGACAGGGGAGAATGGAAAAGGGAAACAAGTTGTGCCGACCTTACTTAGAAGAGATTAGGGTAAGATGATGATGATGATGACATATTAAAGTTGTAATTGACTGAATTATTTCTTTGTACGTGTTTTTCAATTTATTATTTAAACTTCGTGTAGAAGGAACTTACTATCATTATTTATATTATATTAGGTCAAGTCAATAAATTATTTAAAAAAAAAAATATTATAGGTACATGAATGGTTAAGGACAAGCAGAAAGTTAATGTGATTTCCTTGTCGAATAAATGCTCGAACATCAAAAGTTGTTAATATTGTTCTTAAGATTTTAAAGCCAAAGAAAGCTTGCTCTGGCTATGTTGAGTTGTGAATAGCAATTACAATCGCATGTATTATTCACTGAAACAGATTGTACCGATCTTACTGAGAGTAGTGAGATGAGGTGGATCACTTTCAATAAAACTTTTGGTAGGTGGTAGAGCTACGCTGAAGCTATTACTGGTTTCAGCATGAATGGGTCGGCTCGCCCGGGGTAGTACCACCCTCTCACAGAGAGCCGACGTGAAGTAACAGTGCTTGCACTGTTGCGTTTCGTTTGGTCAGTGAGAGCGCCGGAGGCCCACATATTTAAAAGGCCGGCAACGCACTTGCGACTCACCTGGCGTTGCTAGTGTCTATGGACGGCGGTGATCACTTACCATCAGGTGACCCACCTGTTCGTTTGCCCCCTATAGTATAAAAAAAAAGAACTGATGGGAAATTACAATGCTTCAGTAAATGTGGTAGGAGTAAAGAGAACTGTTTTTCAACAGTGGTATATTGCTGTATAATTAATTAAGTGATCGTCATAAAATGCTGACACTCATGGGAGTTATCTCGGAGACACTTTGGTGTCTGAGAAATGTTTTCATTTTACCATTATGTGGTGAAATTAATAATTACAGAACTGGAAATCAATTGATAACTAAAATCACCATCATGTCGTGACATGATTTGTTGATTGTATCTATATTCCTCCAATAAGATCCCTGTTCTCAGAAATTATCTACCTATATATATATAGTTCTTATGATACCGAATAGGCTGAAATGAAACCTACCTATTTATAATATATAATATTTAGGTAAACATTTAGAAACTTGGTTAAACCTGACAGTATTTATCAAGATTTCACTGAGAAGGTCTACCAGATTCAATGGCTAGTTTGTTGAAAGGTTTAATATTACCAACATTTCCTTTGAAAGCATTAATTTTCTCCTCTCGATGTTGTGTTAAGTAAGGAGTTCGGGTTCGTTAAAATATACCTGTAAGCTTACGAATTAATTTTGAAATTTTAAAGGAAATTCAAACAAGTTTTCGTTGATAATAAAAGCCGTAATAGTTAAAAAGATTTTCTTATATATTGTAGTTATACGACGAGATCTTCAAAATGGCAGTTATAGAATAACATAACTAAATCTTTTGCCATCAATCAGAAGCAATTGATATTATAGTACTAAACAACTTAGGGTTGAAAGTAAGACGTCAATCATAGATGACATCTTCCTCGTCACTTAATGTATTAATTTCTCAAGACCAATCAGGTGTTTATAATAAAAGCGTTTATCTTAAACAGAAGTCACTGAACATAGTTAAGTATTATACTCGGAGATGTGAACGGATAGACGTTCCGCGCGAGTATGAATCACGCTCCTTTTTTTCTCGAGCTGACTACTAATCACGCTCCCACTTCACTACGCTTTTTATAGACCCGCTTTACATCAGGGGGTAAAGCGTAATATTTTTATTTGTAATACTTATAAATAAAAATTAACTGTGCATCAATTCAGAACGGTTGTAATTATTTGGCTGAGAAATTCGGGTTAAAAACCTGTATATAAAAAGTGATATATAGAAAACAGCAGAAAAACCCTTGAAAAATATTGATAGATTATCGTTCTGATGTTCAGATGCTACTTTGTTTCATTACATGGTTGTACAACCAAGGAAAGATTAGGTCGCATTTCATTACTTAGTAGTTAGCGTGAAATCGGAGTGGACAGATATTATTAAATAGACATTCGTGAGAGGTAGGTATTCAAAGTATTTAATCTCGAAAATTAAGATTAAATTTTAAAAGAATATTAATATTACCCATTAAAAATCTGCAAATATAATTTTATCAGCTTGGTTTGTGTTTCGGCAGAGATAACATATTTGGGGCGATTTTGATGCGAATTTTACCATAAAAAAGATATGTTTAAAACTCTATAATAATTGCCAAGGAGATAAAGTTATTCAATTTACACAATGTGTAAAAACACATGACTAACCTAAAAAAAACTGTCAAACATACAAATTACAATCTAGGAGAATCAATTCTCAATCAAAATGAACTCTCCAAACCTTATGTTATTTATGGGGGGTGTATCCCACAGTTTCAATACAGACGATTGCGCAAGTTTAAAAACGAAAGAGTCAATTTTTAACTAAGCTAGTTTTAACTGATTTTTCAGGTAATACACGGGCATTTTTTGTAATACATTTACATTTTTTTATACATTTTATTTGATCTCACATTACGATTTACATTCTGAACGCTATACAATAATTTAATGAACAAATGGAAAAAGTATACATTTCATAAAAAGTAAAGATAAGATAAAAATTCAATGTGCGGTCTGGAGTTTGAAAGAGGTACAAAGACCTGAACTACAGATTTCCAGATCCTAAGTTCCTATCATTATATGTACAAGAAAACAATATTTGTAACATTAAAGTTCTTATGTAACTGAAACTGAATGGAAGTTGTATAAGAATGTATACGAAGTATTATAAGGATACTAGATATAATTTTTCTCTATATCTAAACCTCAAATTAGCAGCCCTTGTCTACATCATCGATAATTCACTTACAAATGAAGAATTACTTTAACTTGTGTTGATAATATTTACCAACCATCTAGACATGGGATTGTAGTAGCACCATAGACCTAAATATTAAATAAATCTAATAAAAATAAAACATAATAGATACACTAGATTCTCTCACGTACTGACGCCAGTTGTAAAGGACCTGTTGAAAGTTTCCTTGTTGGATACCAAGCTTAATTAGAAACAGTATATGTATATATATCTTTTTTTAAATTGTTTCCGTTCCATACTGATAGACTTTGGCAACATCTATTGTTCAGTGATAGTGAAGGATGAAAAGGAAATAAATATAATTTTGAATATATTTGTTCATAAAATACGTATTTTAGAATTGTTTTGAAAATATTAAGCGCTTCATTTGATTTTAATTACATTTAGCTCAGTGTTTACCTAAACCATACTATCATATTGAAGTCAGTTAGGAAAGTTTTTTGAATCTTGCTAATGAGAAAAAAGTGCAGTGTGCCAAATGATGAGTGGCTAACAGTTGCTAGAGGATAGGGACGCTTACAGAACTCGAAACATCGCATCTACGTTGACGATCCTTTACATGCCTATTCATTCCCCTTTTCAATATACTGTTATTGTCTGGATGAACCTGAGCATAGAGCCCATTTCACATTCGGAGGGTAAGCAGAAGAAAACTCATTTGAAATCAGGTCATCCTAGATTAGTTTAGTTCAGAAAGTGTCATGACAAATTCTTCATTCATAGCGTGCAGTGCCATTCGTACAATGGCGGAGGGAAGCTATTTCCATCAATTCGAACATAATATTGCTATTGCCTTTTGTCCGGTGAAACTGTAAAGACCCGTCAGGCCAATAGCGTTAGTTAGTTTGAAAAAAAAAATTGCTACTGCCTATTTTTTTCTGCGAAGATTGGAATGCACAGTCGTCTATATCTTTCAAATTTCCATAGTAGGGCCGTTAGAAAACTTACCAAAAACAAAACACATTGGTAAATTAGACAATATGTACCTACAATATTGTATGTGACCTTTATTAACGCGCACCACAAAATAAACGAATAATACGTACATCGAATTACAGCTAATCATTTGGATTAATTAGTGATTCCGTTTGCGGTAATTCTCTCTGAATATAACTATAAATGTCGACTGGTGTGAAATACTGAATAATTGAAATACATAATCACTTGTGGCGGATTCTGAACAACAGAATTAGTATATCAAATGATTTGTAATCATTTAATTCGATTCAAAATGGCGTTTCCATTGTTTTTTTTTGTTGTTGTTGTAATAACTGTGTTGTTTTGTTATATTCAAGTCGGTCAAGTTATTGACATTTAGGTGGTAGAGCTACGCTGAAGCTATTACTGGTTTCAGCATGAATGGGTTGGATCGCCCGGGGTAGTACCACCCTCTCACAGAAAACCGACGGGAAGTAACAGTGCTTGCACTGTTGCGTTTCGTTCGGTCAGTGAGAGCGTCGGAGGCCCACATATTTAAAAGGCCGGCAACGCACTTGCGACTCCCCTGGTGTTGCTAATGTCTATGGACGGCGGTGATCACTTACCATCAGGTGACCCACCTGTTCGTTTGCCCCCTATAATATAAAAAAAAATTAAATATCATTAACACCAGTGAAATTTGTTACAATTTAATTCTGTATGTAAATAAGATTCATAATCGATTGGAATCATAATAAAATTCACACTGGAATACAGACAATTATTGGATTAATTTTATGGAAATTAGTGATGGTACATGCGGTGAATTTAACACGGTTCTATCAGAATATAATTACAGACATCAATGAGTATGATATACTGTATAATTGGAATGCGTAATCGGATACGGTAGGACTGTAACAATGGAATAGTATACAGTATATATTGTTATGTGGTTCAAAACAAATTTATTCAGGTATTCATCAACAATGTACCTTTTGCCTTATTATTGAAAATCGCACTGATGGGTTTTGATATTTATAGCTTTATTGTTTTTCTACTATTTGAAAAGGGCGGTGTTCTACCTGATGGTGAGTATAGTATAATTCAATAGTAACGGCGAACACGGAGATATCTGCAAACAGTTGACAATCGTCGATATCATGGTGGTTTGTAAGATTCTTTTTTACATGGGAAAAACCATTGTAGATAGCCACTTGCCGGGTAACTGGGGATTGGTTATGTCGGGCTCCTACGGCCTAAAAGCCTATAATATTCACACAGGTTTTTTTTTTAATCATTTATAAGGTTTACTGGTTGACCATAATGATGATGATGATGACGATTGATGTTAAAAATGACGATAAATAAAATAAATAATTAAAATGGATAATACTTTTGATCCATTTCACTTGGCACAATAATGGAAATCTTTTATTTAAAAATGTCCCCAATATTACACAATGTAGGGTCAAATAACGAAAGCTATGAATAAAAATCACTACATGACTGGATTAGGATTTCGTCAAAAACTCTGGTAAAATAGTTGTATATAAAATAGAATAATATTTACTTATAACTATAATTAGCAGTAATTGTGTTATTTTACTTCACATTATTAAAATACTGGTATATTTCAAAAACTGTTACTGATATTTCTATAGGTTATCAATTTTTTAATGACATATTTCACACGTACAAATGTCAAATCAACTGGGATTAACTAATTCTTTTGATATTTTTTTACCATTTCTAATAGCGATATTAATTCTGTGTTCATATAGTGTATATTTCCCATGTAGAACTGTGTATTAAAATTGTTTTAGAATTTAAAAAAATGAGTGGTTTTATGAAACCACGATGCAAATGAAACTTTTAAAAACTGAGCATAGTATTTATTTAAATTATTGAATAATTTTGAATTGAGCCATGGGCACCATACTAACCTTGCCTGCTCTGACGAGCGCCTTTCACTTTACTCCTATTCCGCGGACGTCTGTAATACGACATGCAATAGATAGACGAAAAAATTTGAGTAATTTTGAAATTTAGTTAATTTGTACCAATCACAAAATTTCAAAGTTTTATTCATATTTTTTATAGCCTATCAGTTTCAAACTTTTGTATACTTTGCGCGTACTTACAAAATTTTAATATAGTCGATTATATTAAACGTCAATAAGCACACACATTCAAGTGAAGTTAATAAAAAAGTTAAAGCATAAATGTTAGGAATTTATTAAAGAAGTAGTCTAGTGGATGTCAAGATAAACGGAGTCGTCCTTCGGTGTATTTAGCCTCGTGCCGGCGCGGTGTCGCGTCGCAGCAAAGCGCCGCGCGTCCCACTCACTACCTACTCCTCACCAGTTATTAATTTTCATTTGACTCGGATAAAAGCTTTACTTGTAGCTAAGAATAATCTTATTCCGCTTGTAAGGTTTTTTATATAAACCTAAGATGGATACGGTTAGTACTTACTAAATATCGAAAAACAAATTACATATTTGTGAAGTAAATGAATGTGTGAATTGAAAAAAAAAGGGAATGAATATAGAAAATTTTTGTTCTTTTTTTTGTGTTCAAAGTGGGTAACTTTGGTAGTCTTTATACCACCCATATATTAAAATCTGCTTGTTTGGATCAATACACAGCATTTAATTAAATATGTACATTCCTAATGGAAATAACTTTTATAAAAATTATATAAAGCTAGATTTTGTCCGCGGCTTTGCCAGCGTTATTTAGTGTAGATTTGACAGACCGTCGGGAACAGTACCTTTTTCTAGATGAAGATACCCTATACCCTTTTTTTGTAATCTAATGACGTGTATGCAAAATTCCGTAACGGACGATTGAATAGATCGAAGAAAAGAATCGATAAAAGAAGATAGGACTAGTAATTAGGAATAAGATATGCTGGGTACTTAACAATTATCTTAGTTGCATAATAACGTAAATATTTAAAAGCATATTGATTTTTATTAATGTCACAATATTTATTGCATATGCCTTACATACTATGTAATTTTTATAAATCATAAATAGGGGTTATTAATGGTTTTAAGTTGTTAAAAACTTGTTATTGTTAAGTTGTATAAAGTCGTGGTGGGCTAGTGTTTTGACAGGTGGAATATCAATCAGATATCCGCAGGCTCGAATCCCGGCATGTCCGGATGAATTTTTCGAAATTCGCGTATATTTACTAATTTGAATTAGTAACATTATCGGCTGATGGTGAAGGGAAAACATCGTGAAGAAACCTGGGCCTGAGGAATGTTTTTGAAGTATATTTGGGAAAAATATAGAACTGTGGATTTCTCAGAGTTTGAAATCTCCTATACGTCGTGGGCTGGCGTGGTGATTATGCCGATACCTTCCTTCGGCAAGATACCTATGGCCTTGCAATGGTCTCTTACATGCTGCTCATGTAGATGATGATGATGTTTTTGTTGAAGCGAGTTAACATCATTTACATATATATGTACGTACACGTCAATAAAAAATGTATAATTAATGCTGCAGCATGCTGCCCAGCAGACGTTGTCCTGCGCTGATAAAAAATATATACTATATAAATAAATAAATATATAAAATATATACTTATATGCATGAAATGCTTAAGTTTACTAATGTATTTATTTCTGTCTAAATAGCCTTCCAATTACCTCATCATATGTGACTATTTTTAAATATATAAATGGGCATAGTCTTTATCTTTAAAAGATAGGTATATGACATCGCAGATTTTTTTGTAGATCTATAAAAGAGGAATATCTCACTATGCATTGTTATGTTATATCTCAAAAGAATTAGGCAGCGTTTTCGATTAAAGCTCCCAGGAGGCTTGACTTTCAACAACTTTCAGCAATTATCGTTATATTTCAAACAATTTACACAAAACCTTGAAAAATTATACACCTAAACCTAACTAATGTGAATACCCTATCTGTTGGTGAAGGCCGGATAATAATCCATTCGACTTTGTTTTATAATATGTAGTGATAATATAAAAGCCATGTACGTGTATGTACGTATACAACGCGACATTACTGTATTTTATGTTACTGTATCAAATTGTTATTAATTTTCATTTGACACAGTCGGCTGAGAATCGCTCTAACAAAGCGCTCGGCTATAAACACTCGCTGGTTTGTTCCATTATCGTTCGTTGTTGCCAACGGTGATTCGGGAATAGTACGACACATCATAACTAGGTTAGGAGTCGCAATTTCCTCGTGTTACTTGTTAGAACGATTGAAAAAACAATGGCAAGTAAAGTAGAACGAGCAACACTAGACATAATAATCTTCGTGTTATTTATAAGATTATGTATATATGTGTTTTGTATGTCATTATTATGTTTTAGTATATTGTAGTTACATTTTCGTAGGTGCTAAAAATAGTGACGTTTTATAAAATTGACTGTGTTCCTTTATTTTTTCCAAAATATTGTATACTGCACCGGAAAACTCCATTTTACGACTAGAAATGTTTATGTAACTTTCTCGACAAAAAAAATATCGACTTTTCTCTACATTATACAAAATATTTTATCGACCTTTGTCTATTTTATACAAATATAATATACCTATATTTATTATAAATATAAACCTTCCCGAATACATTCTCTAAATAATAATGACAACGGTATCAAAATCCGTTGCGTAGTTTAGAGGAACTAAGGAAACATCCAGATAGACGTGAAAGTTACCTTTGTTTTATAATATTAATAGGTATTTATTTATAGATTTATTGAGAATAATTATAGGCTATCTATCATTATGCTACGATCCTTAGGAAGGTAGTAATTGTTATGTAAAGTTTAGGTTAAAAATACGTTAATCGAAAATGAAGGAAATGGGGTAGGTAAATGAAGGTATTGGGGGCAAAAAAAGAGCCGAACTACGAATGCCTATACAAGTGAGGCTATGCAGCTCGTCTCAGTCGCGTGTATGCCTATATACTACACATTATAGTGTATTATCTATAACTCTCTACACAATCGTTATGATTTATATATGGAATTTGATGAAGCTTATCTGCGTTGTAAATCATTCAATAATTTAAAACTTAAATATGTATGAAGCCGCTGTACACGTCTAGTTTAGAATTAAAAGAATTTTTTCAATTTTAAACCTACTTCCTTTTGTACTATTTAATTTTTTTATTGGCAGTACAAATAAATAGAATTAAAAAGAATAACGCAAATGGTTATTATATTGCGGGGAACATTTTCAAATAATCATTTATTGCAGTTAATAATATTTGTTCACGGGAATGAAAACTGTAGGTGAACCGCAAAATTGGTTCACCAATGGGTTTCATTTGAACGTTTATTATCTACGTCACGAAACAAGGAGCGTATTACATATTAGTTATTTATTAAATCAAAACTATGAAGCAGTAATACTTCCATAGGTTAATAGATATTGTCCTAATTTCATTTTTCAGTGTAAGTCTTATGTTTTTTTGTAATTTATTTATTATATAGAAAACCTTAATATTAATAGCGAACATAAGTCTGGGAGACTATTAAAAAATCACTGTATTCTTGCCCACATAATGAGTACGATTATTGAAAAAAAAAACAACATGACTGCAAACCTTTATTTTCTTATTCGCAGATGTCATATTTAAATACTATATAGCGTATATCTCACGCAATTAAAACGAATCTAACGGTATTTCATATCTTAAAATTCAGTTTAAAATACAGAGTATGGCAATAAAAAGACACGTTCAAAAATCGTTATTTTCCTTCCGCGCAGTCATGTGATACGGTACCAATGTTTCTATGTCTATCCTTTATAAAAATAGCCTAACGATATACTATTTTAAATAAGTAATCATACTTCACTTCGTTGTGCTTAAAGTATTAATTAAATCTATAGAATTGTTATCTTATATTATTTCATAAAATAACCACGACACGAAACAATTAGGTTTGTCGCTTAACTAATCAGAAACACATGTTGGCTCACGTATCTTATGTGTTGCAAGTTATTTCACGTGACAAGCTGGCTTCAAGTGATACCATTGTTATAAACTTATATTAAGCTGACTTTAAATAATATCATAGTAGTAAAACTATTATTGCTTGATTAATTTTACATGTATAAAGGTAATTCACATTGGCATTTCCAATACTATTAATGTGTGTGATTTAGCATTATAAAAAAGGGTGTTTGTGGTAGATATTTTGTTACGTCAGATGCAAATACAAGTAAGGGGGCTTACACGAAACAATGATAACTGTCGAAATAAATGTACAGATAACTGTACCAAAACAAGAAAAGTTGTTATACCGCCAGTAATGTTTTTGCGCACGAACGCTCCTATCGTACCATGAAAGAGATAGTTAATTTCAATCAGCGTCAAGAGCTTTTTTCGCGGGTCCTTTAGCCATGAAAAAGAACGAGATAGGTAACGTACGAAATAGTATATGTGAATAATTTTACGCTAGTGTTCTTTAATTTTAAAGGAATGAAAATAATAAGTATGATAATTACAATTTCGAATTACACTTTGTGAATGCCAAAAATATTCTAAACAGAGCGTAGTAACGACAGTTTACCTGAATGGTATACTAAGCGATTGTTTCCAATGCATATTCTGGTACATAATTATCGTTGGTCATATAAGTATTTATTTAATTTACTGTTGATCTCAAAACTTTTTTATTTCTAATCGAGTTCCAGCGTTTATTCCCTCTTTACATTTAATAATACTCGTGGTCACGAACAGATATCAATTATTTTCGTAATTGAATTCGGGCCAACTGACTGACTTTAGATCAGTGGATAAAAAAAAAAAAAGTGAAAAATTTATTTAATCTCGGGTTCGTTCTAACAGAATTGAACGCACATATTCGGCGTTCCTAAATCCCGCGCGATATCATTAATCGTTTTGATGTCATGGTATGGGACATTTAGTGTGACCCTTTTTATGCGTCGACCTACCCGATTTACGTCGCTAATCACCGAAGGCCGAAAGTCGGTACGGTGGAAGCGTTTAAATTTCATAGCGCATTTAAACGGCAGACGTTGTCTTGTAGAATGTAAACGAGTTGCAAAAATTATGTGTGAATTCTACTACTTTACTATCGAATAAAATACTCAATGGAAGACAACTGCTTAAATAAGATATAAATTATTTTTTTAAGATTCTTAATTATAAAGCCGTTCTTTAGTAGGTATTTATAATTATGGCGATTTGTATTACGATCGGGGGCAGCAACAATAACTTTATTTCTTTTTATCTTATATACTGCTGTGATTATGGAACATCGTACAATTGAAAAGTTAATCTATTGACTTAATGTTTGTACTAATAATTGAGTATATATCTAGTATTTTTTTTATCACTTTATTTGCTACTTTCATTTACAGCACAGTAAATAAACAAAAAATTCAATAATTTAAAAATATGTTGTGCCAATACATAATATTTATAAATTCAAGTCAGTGTATCCTTACGCTAGACTATGACTGTGGTGTAAGGAGGATATATGTATATCCTCAAGAATACTTACATATTAATTTATGTGTAAGTAAGTATATCTGATATATTCCTGTTCGATAGTCTATCATGAGAATATTTATTTGTTTCGGAATTCGGTCTCTAGATAAAAATGTTTCTGTTATAGTGAAGTAAATCAATCTCATGGAGCTTGGTTTCATATACATTAAAACATATCTGTAAAAAATGAGCTGTATTGAGTTGTACTGTTTATTGACTGGACGCATTAAACGGCCATACTTTTAAAATTATCCCGTTTCTCTTGCTCCTATATATATTATCTATCTTTTTTTGTATTTACCTTATTTAAATTTCATGAATACTCGCTTTGATATATGCGGTTCTTTTGTCGTGTTTTTAGCTGGAATAATGTTTTTTGTATTCTTTTCACAGTATAATTTAAAACTATGTCCAATTATTCAAGTGACTAGAGACAACTTAAATAAATCTCTAGTGTGCTGAATGCGAGCGTTAAGATGGATGTGTGGTGTAACATGAATGGATAAGATTAAGAATGAGTATATCGGAGGAAATTTGAAAATAGCACCAGTGACAGAGAAGTTGAGGAGTAATAGGTTAGCATGGTACGAGCTTATTATGAGAAGAGATGAAAGTCATGTAACAAGAAAAGTTTTGAGTTTGAAAGTGCATTGATATAAAAGTAGCGGAAGACCGAAAAGGGTGTGGATGGATTGTGTGCAAAATGATATGTGTATAAAAAGTGTGATTACTGAGATGACATCTGACAGGTGAGAGTGGAAAAGGAAAACATGTTGTGCCGACCCAACTTAGGTGGGATAAGGGTAAGATGATGATGATGTGCTGAATACGAGATAAATGTTAGTTGCTGACGTTGATAAGTATGATTTAGATTAAAAAAAAAACATTTCTAAATACAAACTAAGTACTTTAAAACATCGTGTGAATATATTTCAAATTATTAATCATTTATCAAACACTAGTATAATGTTGTTATTTTTGTAAAACTACGTTTAGGTACACTATTTAAACGATGTTAGAATGATTACCATATTGTCGTGAGGATCGGCAACTTTCCCGAATTTGTTTGTGTAGGCCTGACCCAATTTAAATCGATTTGACCGTTCAATTCGATCTGTATTTCTTGGGATTGTGTCTGGTCACGGATGAAAATGAAGTAGGTTTATCAGCATATTTCATTGCGTGTTAATGTGTACCTTTGTAAGCTACAAATATTTTCTTCATAATTTTATTCTATCTGTAATTTACTTAAAATACTAATTCATTACTAAGTACATCATAGTATTTAGTGTTGCAGTTATAAAGAATATACATAGTATGTGTAGTCTTAGGGTAGGAAAAATAAACGTTTTTTTTTATTGGTCACCGTGAAAATATAATTCACGTTGATATAAAATAATCTGTTAAAGTATTAGCTTTTAATATTAATGTAATGACTGCCAAATTTTTTTTACAGTATTTCCAAATACATTTGAATTCCATTTCGATGTTTTTTATTTGAATCGTGCAAAATTAACATATATATATATATATTTCTTTATATATTAGTGGAATAAATAAGAGAGCCTTCACGAAAAATATTATTATATGCTGTAAACCATTATTTTATGTTGATATATAATTAAAATGTGGAAGTCATCAAATACTATTTGAGATTGAACGTTAACTTTGTGTAACTTTTAAACGAATCAACTTAGCGGAAAATTACATCAGACCTTTTTTTAAAGATCGTTTAATTTTCTACCAGAGTATGTATTAATTTATACAAGACGATAATACGTTAGAACGGAAAATATTCCTTAAAAGACAAAAAAGCTTAAAATTTATCAGATTTTTTTCTCATCAATTTGAACGATATTTTCACGGTAACTGAAAAAAATACATTTTTTTTGCCCACCCCTATGTATATATTTATGGTAAAGTTTATATCCATTTAAAGAAAATAAAAAATTATTAAGGATTTTATAATTGCATCTTTGGTATATAATATTGGTTCATCAAATGACATCTTATTCATATCTGAAGATATTTGACCTAAAAGAGAAAAACTGTGTTTCAATAAATTTATTTTTAATAAATTTAATTAGTGATTTAATTTTACTATTTATTAATAACTTCCATTATACACCATATTTCACTGTAACAGGTCAGTTGCAAGTCTCAGGGTATAACGAACCCGAGTTCCTGTCTCCATTGGAAAACCTGACGGTGGCGCAGGGTAGAGATGTCCGCTTTACGTGCACTGTAAATCACCTAGAATCTTATAAGGTATTTATTAAGCATAAGTTTTAGCTTTCAACCAAAATCTCATTAGATATTAAATGTATATGTCATCTAAAATAGTAGTACACTAATCACGGCTTATATGCTCAGATGCTGAATATATATATATACAAATATTCAATATGAGGGTGGTAACTTAATTGGGTACGTTGCATTATCGAAAGAAGTGTAGAAAGTATAAACTGTAGAATATAACAGCTTTATTTGTATAGTAACCATAAACCTAGGATTACTCTAAAATCTTCTGCCGTGATCTATATATATATATATATAAAAGAATAATTGACAAACTGATCCATGCACAGGCCAAACTACTACGTTCTAAACCCATGAAAATTTGCATGCGTGTATTACCTACAGAAGAATATTATGACACCTACGCGTAAATGATTATGTAAATTATGACAGAAAGTATAACGGTTGGCTTCATCAGTCTTTTCAGCGGTGCCTAAAATTCAAAGTGATTAGATAAACCCATACAATAAATTTGTATAAATATTATATAAAATATATTATATATAATAATATATATTATATATATAATAAATACAACTATTTGTGCACGCGTTTTGTTGTTACTTGTAATATAGAGTTATGTTCAAATATCTACACATACTAATGTTCATAGCGTTTGATTTGATATGCTGAATACCTAGTACAAAGTTATATTCAAATGTATAATATAAAACCCTTTTTTTATGAAAAAATGTTGGCTATTTTGAAGTAAATCTTAAAAAAATAATTGTTACACATTATGACCTTTTTGAATTTGAAATTTGAAAATTAGAACGACTAAATCAAATACTACGAATAAAAATTTGAGTAATTAACATACACATATTAACTAAAATATAAAAATCATATTACATTAAAAAAACTGTTTATCGACTAAAGTCATGGTGTGTAAACTATTGAAAAGAAGTGTAATTTTTAAAAACACATAAAAGTGCGTTAAATTTTATGGTCATCTGTCAAATAGTGTTGGGCTTATAAATCTCTTAACGTTCATATATATATACTAATATTTTAAAGTATCTATATAGCACTAACTTCCCGCCCCGGCTTCACATGGGTGTACTATCGAAGTAAATGTTATCAAATCATATCATTACAATATGACTATGTTATAAAATAAAATGGTAATTGGAAAACTTAATGTTAATGTGTCAAATCTGTCTATATTTTTGAATATATTTCTACTGTCTCCTAACTCATTCACTCACTATAAGTTTTTAAGAGACATTTTTCACTTTTCTGTATGATTTTCATATAACCAATCAACAAACATCTCAAGTTTTATATCACCATGGCCTTGTAATATTTTTCTTTCGTTTTTTGCTCACCTGTATTATACTATTTTGCATTTTTATTTTTTTCTTAATTATGTAATATTTGTGTTAAGCCACCGACTAGAGGCGGCCGTACATTGTTACGGCCCCCCATTGAAAATCAGCGTTGTAGTGCACTCAGTTGTGCTGCAGCATGTAGCCGAATGAGTGTGTTGTTGTTGGACATTTTTAATTAAGTATATGCATGTTTTCTGTATTTATCATATAACCGTGATGTGTTCCAACAATAAAAAGATGTTTTGAAGTGAAGCGTTTTGCGATTAATTTTTATTTATTTAGATTATTATAATGTAGGTAATCCTCTACAACTCTATATTATATATTCTACTAGCGGCCCGCTCCGGCTTCGCACGGGTATAATATATATATATATATAGCCTATGTCATTCACTGAAAAAATGATTAAAATAGATCCAGTAGTTTTGATTTATTCATTACTGCCCGTGGCCCGTACGCGTTAAATTCGGAGTAACCTCAAAAATAACAGTATTTCTCCACTATTTAATTTATGTTATTATACATATAAACCTTCCTCTTCAATCACTCTATGTATTAAAAAAAAACCACATCAAAATCCGTTGCGTAGTTTTAAAGATTTAAGCATACATAGGGATATAGGGACAGAGAAAGCGAATTTGTTTTATACTATGTAGTGATCTTGTGTTTCACTCTTTCCTTTTATTATAGGTAGCATGGATAAAATCGGATACGAAGACCATCTTGGCGATACACACACATATGGTGACTCTTAATCCTCGTCTCTCAGTGACACATAACGGGCACAATACTTGGAAATTATACATCAGCAATGTGGAGCCGAAGGACTCTGGCACCTATATGTGCCAGATCAATACGGATCCAATGATGAGTCAGGTTAGTGGAATAAATGTGATAGCACGGGAAATATTATGAGAAAAATGGTTGTCTGTAAAGTCGGTTTACGGGCGATAATTTTACGTGATAACGTAATAAGAAAACATTGATGAAAAATTGCACACTTTTTACCGCAATTCTTGTTGTAATAAACAATGGAAACCACATTAACTTTTCAGTTTACTTCATAAACAACTGCTGCTTCTCTTCTACTCGGATGCATCGGCCGATGGAGTGGAAGAGAGATAGATGCGTCACAAGCCGAACGCTTAGGCCGATCGCGTCTCACTATCACTTGTTCCACGGTCTCATTTGCGCGCTCGGCCCAGGTAGAACGTGACAATGAGTCATGCTTTTTCGTGCGTGCCACCGGTTTTCATCGATTTTTAAGACGATATATATATATACATATATCTATTGAATTTAAAAATGATAATCATTTTAAAAACCGTCTTTAATATCACCTTCCTATATGTGAACTACGTGCATGTTAAAAAAGTCCCGCTGCTGGGCCATATTGAATAATCACTATGCCAGGCCACGACGCGATTTATTGACGTTTTCAAACGCAAAGGAATTCAGTTTTAAATTTTTCCTACATATGGTGTAGACAAAAATATTTCTGAGCTTTAGGTTTCTTTACGATGTTTTCTTCTACCGTTAGCTGATAGTGTTACCAATTTTAGTTAGTAAATGTACTCGGTTTCCGTCGGTCAAATATCACTCTAGGTGGTAGAGCTACGCTGAAACTATTACTGGTTTCAGAATGAATGGGTCAGCTCGCCCGGGGTAGTACCACCCTCTCACAGAAAGCCGACGTGAAGTAACAGTGCTTACACTGTTGCGTTTCGTTCGGTCAGTGAGAGCGCCGGTGGCCCACATATATTAAAAGGCCGGCAACGCACTTGCGACTCCCCTGGTGTTGCTAGTGTCTATGGACGGTGGTGATCACTTACCATCAGGTGACCCACCTGTTCGTTTGCCTCCTATAATATAAAAAAAAACACGACCATCATAACTAATCTTCTTCTATCTAAATAAAATAATAGAGATCAGCCGTTGTCTGCGCATCACTTAAAAACTACTGGTTAGATTTCTATTATTTCATTTAGCCTTACTACTTAGACTCTTAGTTCTTATCTAAAAAAATATCACAATATTTAAGACAAAATATGAAGTTATCAAAGTTTTAAGATACTACAATTTTATACGCAGCACGCTTTCAGCTTCCTCCTCTCTGTGCATCCACTAAATTGATTGTAAGGTGAAATGTATTTTAAATATACATCTATATATGTTATAAAGATAAAGTCGATCGAGTTTCTTGTCGGTTCTTCTCGATGACTGGGTTGTTTGCCGAACCGGTGGTAATTTTGACGTTCACAAGCGCCTTCTTCTATTTTCTTGTCGTTGAGTAGTGGGTAACCGGTGTGGTGCTTATATATTTTTTTCTCTGTACATTCTAAATAATACCATACATGCGAAAGTGAAGTTGTTTCTCACGCTTCCACGCCTTAACTATTCAACCTATCATCATGCAATTTCCCTTACATGTTGTCAAGGTTACATACAAAGGACATAGAATACTTTTTTTTTTTTTTTTTTTTTTTTTACGTGGGGAAAATCCGTAACGGATACCCACCCCGTCGGGCAGCGGGGGGTGGGTTATGTCCGAGTTCCACGGACTAAAAACCCCACGGTGCCTCACACACCTATTGGGCCGGGGAGCAGGAACTGCCAATGGCATTACTTCTGCTCCCCGACAGGTGTCGGCCCCTCAACAGGGGCCTCGTCTGCGGTCTGAGGGGTCAAAATGGCAGACCCCTCAGGGGGGGGAGGGTGTTAAGCCCCCCCCGACGAACTGTGGGAGTCGCTCGGCACAAGCGCCTCCACCACGCGGGCCTGTGCAGTTTAACTCTGCTCAGGGTGACGGACGTGCCCGCCCGTCCCGTCGCCCACAGGCCCTTTTTACGGCGGCATGAGGTCGTCGCCGACCCGTCGCCGCCGTGTTCGTCGACCGCGGGAGGGGAGCCTGGTGGTCTGCTCACTCTCCCTCTCCGCCGCCTCCTTCGCGAGCATGACTCGCTCGCAGTACGAGGCGACGGAGATCCACCCGGCCTCGCTCTCGACCATCTTGACGATGACGGTCGAGAGTGAGAGGTCCGGGCCTATGGCCGCGACGAGCTCGCGACGTGGCTCGTTCCAGGCGGCACACTCCTCAAGAGTGTGCTGCGCACGATCTTCTGCGCAGCCACAATGATGGCACCCTGGCGTTGGCTCCCGGCCGATACGACACAGGTAGCTGCCGAAGCAGCCGTGCCCCGACAGCACCTGTGTCAGCCGGAAGCTCAGGGTGCCATGCCGCCTGGTGAGCCATTCAGCCAAAACCGGCCGAATGGCTCCTATGGTAGCCACGCCCGAGTTCGGTCGCTCAAGTCGTCGTTCCCATTCCTCGATGACTAGGACCTGGTGGAGCTGGGACCGGAGCACCTCGATTTGCCGAGGTGCGAGTCTCCGGCCCCGCTCCAGCGCCTCCACGCGTCGTTGATACAGAGACGCGTGGGCTCTCGCTTCCAGGTCCCAGGGTGGGGATCCGGCTAGAAGGAAAGCCGCCTCGAAGGAGATCGTGCGGTACCCGCGGATGGCCCTGACGGCCATCGCGCGCTGCGGTCTTCGCAGCTGGGCGCTGCCAACGGCCGTCAGGCCACACGCCTATGCGGGTGCCCCGTATAGGGCCATGGACCGCACGACCCCCAGGTACAACTTCCGGCAGGCGGAGTTGGGCCCCCCCAAGTTGGGAAGCAGACGGGCTAACGCGCCCGCCGCTCCCATTAAACGGGGGGCCAGCTGCCGGAAGTGTCCCTCGAACTTCCATCGACTGTCGAGGAGGAGGCCGAGATACCTCATACTCGACCCGACAGCGATGGACTCGCCTCCCACGACGATCTGGGACCCTGCGGGTGGCGCATTCCGAGGCCCGTGAAAAAACAGGGCCTCGGTTTTACTAAGCGCCACCTCTAGTCCCAGACGCCGGATCCTACCGACGACCTGAGCGACTCCTGCAGTTGACAGGATCGCGGCCGCGCGGTGCGTCTTTCCCCGGGATAACACTAAAGTGTCGTCAGCATAACAAACTATGCTGACGCCCCGGAGGAGCACACCGCGCAACACCCAATTGTATCCGATGTTCCACAGGAGGGGGCCCAGGACAGACCCCTGCGGAACACCGGATACCACGTCTCGCCGACTCAACCTCCCTCCCTGACCCGGGAAGGTGACGTACCTCTCGCAAAGGTACGCCCCGACTACGCGGCGGAGGTAGCGAGGCACTCCATGATACCGGAGTGCCTCTTCGATACAGGCCCAGGGCAAGGTGTTGAAAGCGTTGACGATGTCGAGTGACACCGCCAAAATCACCTCGCCCCGGGCAAATGCTTCCTCCGCCTGGATTTTCACTGACATCACCGCATCAACGGTGGAGCGCCCCTGGCGGAAACCGAACTGGTTATCCGCCAGGTCCGGCCCTACTCCTGTTAAGTGCCAGACGAGGCGGCCTGCGATTATTCGCTCGCAGAGCTTTGCCGCCTCGTCCAACAGCACTATGGGCCGGTAGGCGGACGGACTGTCCACCGGGCGCCCCTCCTTCTTCAGCAGGACTAAACGGCCGGTTTTCCAGATGGTCGGAAACCGGCCCTGCTGAAGCGATGCGGTGACGATCCGCAGTAGTCGGGGCTCGAGGGCCTCGTAAGCCAGGACCCAGATTCGGCCAGGTATGCCGTCGGGTCCTGGGGCGGTGTTTTTCGCCTGAAGGCGTTTCACCGCCACCCTCGACTCTTCCCGGGTCACCTTGGGGACCACGTCGTCCTCGCCGCAGCCCGCCGCGTTGGGCGTGGGCGGAGCCATCGTGGGAGGCATATGCTCTGTCCTTGAAGGGAACAGAGCAGCCAGAATCTCGTGGAGGAGATCTGGCTCGAGACTCTGGGTTACCGGGGGGCCGCCCTGGCGTAGTTTACCGCGTACTACGCGGTAAGGGCGCCCCCACGGATCCCGACTGAGCGTCTCGAGCATCTCCTCCCGAGCAAGGGCCTTTCCTTGCTCTATGGCTCTACGGAGCGCCAATCTGGCTGCTCTGTACCCCTCGTAGAGCTCGGCCTCCCTTGCGGACGTGACCTGCGAGCGGCCCCGCCTGCGTCGCTGACGGGTGTACTGGCGACGGACCGCCGTGCACGCTACGCGCAACTGCGCGATTTCGGCGGTCCACCAGTACACCTGACGCTTGGCGGGGATCGGCCCCCTAATCCGGGGCATCGCCGCATCGCAGATTTTCGTCACGTCCGCTCGGAGTGACTCCGCCTCCAGGTCGACGTCGGCAGGCCTGTCCGGTAACTCTCCTGTCACCCAGGCCTGCACGACGACGGCCTCCTGAAGCGCCTCGATGTTTAAGCGCTTCAGGGCCCAACGCGGTCCTTCCGCCACGGGGGTCCTACGGGCTGGTCCGTCCGAGGTCTGGGTGGAGACGTCGAACCGTATGTAACGATGGTCCGACAACGTCTCCACCCCCTCAAGGACTCTCCAGCCCCGAACACGGCGTGCTAGAGCAGGGCTAGCGAACGTTAGGTCCACTATCGACCCGCCCTGCTGTCGCACGCACGTGTTAACGGACCCCCTGTTCAGGAGGAGTAGGCCCGATGTTACGGCCCACTCCTCCAGCACCCTACCCCTGACGTTCGTGGCCGGGGAACCCCAAGCCGTAGACTTGGCATTGAAGTCCCCGAGCACTAGGACGGGGTGAGGGTGGCTGCGACCTACGACGCTTTGCAGGTCCCCGAGGAATCCCTCAAAGTCAGCGAGACTCATACTTGGGGGTGCGTACACCCCCACTACCACTACGCCGCTGTGATGTGCCGCTACGTATCTCCTATAGAATACCTAGCGTCCTGAAAATAAATAGCTCAAATCTGCATTAACAGAAGCCGTAAAATTAGTAAAATATATTTTAGCAAACATATTTCTACGTCACTCAGTGATAATGTAGATTTCTTAGTAAAAGGCTCTTTGGAATCGGATCAGGAGATTAACTCCTACACAAATAAACATTATTTTTCTATAATAAATACTAGTGTAGATTGATGTATCGTTAACACTCTTCTTTACTAATCTGTGGTATGATTGTTTTGGTAATTAGTTTTGGGAATTTGCAAGCTTATTTTGAATTTAATTTATGTACTCTGGTAAAATATTATAAAGGGCAGTTAATGAAATTAATAACTATTATAAGATTCCAAATAATTAAGTTAATAGACCGTGTCTGTTAAATTATGTGTACACACCTCGGAAGAGGTTAGACCGGAGAATTTCTAATATATTATTCATTTTTGTGGTAACTAAGCGAGTTTGAATCTGGGCGCCGCATACTTATCACTTAATTTCCTCAGATTTGCTCCATCATCATTGACCCTCTTATCTCACCTTAATAACGTCAAGAAGTCCTTTTGCGGTTTAATCGTGAGGTTTTCATTTTTTAACGTCTATGTGTATCTAGGTCAGAATATTTGTTACATTACATTACTTACTATGTTTTTAACATGTCAGCATTTCAATTTTTATTTTCAAGGCTTTTAGGGTTACTTTGTATGTATTGGAACAATTTCATACAAGGTGTTTTAATTCCTAATTAAGCATAGCTTTTCTTGTCACTTATATGGGAAGATCGAACCTGCGACCTCTCGGTTCAAAAGTGGATCATACTACCACTGCGCTACGAGGCCTGTTTATTTCTTAATCATGACTAGGTATTGTTAGGATTTCATTCTCTACAAAATTGTTTTGTGGTTTTATGGAAACCCCAAATTTTATCTGGCTTAAAAATAAGTTTTTTTTTTATTTTTTAATTATGACTTAGTCATACCTATTTTAAATTACTTCTAAATTATTTGGTCACTACTGCTTAGCTCCTATGAGACAACACCATAATATGTAGCCCAAATGTTACTTTGAAAGGTTCTCTATCTGCTAGTAATATTCTCCATAATCTGTCCCACCATTCTGGATATTAGCTTCAAAATACACAATAGCTATTGTAATTTTCTTAATATATAAAGATACTGGTATTAAGAAACGTAATTATAATTTTACAATATCAATAAAACTGTCATATTAATACGTCATAAAAAAAAAAATCGATAAAATTCGTTATTAACGATGAGCAGAAAGTGGCAAAGCAATATTACCAAGCGCACTCCGCCGAGCTCACTGACCTCGACTGATATTAAAATGTATGCAATCGATTGGTATCGCAAAACCTATACCGGCTTCTGCACACTATGCTAGGGGATAAAATTTCTTCTGGCGATGTAATTTTTTTAACCTAACGATATATAAATTTGATGCAATGTAGAATAATTTTAGTTCCTAATGATAGTTCAATTTTATACCTTATTAATAGATTGATGGAAAACGCCACAGTAAACGGTGGGTCTAAGACCATTAAAAGTTATACACCGATTTCTTATATAATTTTCATTACTACTAAGATGGCGTATTTGAAAATACGTCCTAAACGAGTTATATAGAGAGATACAATATTATGATTCTGTTATGTTATGTTATGTGTATTATGGTGTATGGTATGGTGTATGTGTATATTATGGTATGTTATGTTATGAATCTGTTCGACACGGTGCTTAAACTTTCTGCCTGGAAAATCAGTAATGCGTTGAAAATTTTCTACTACACTATTACCTAAAAAAAACTTTTATTGGTTTTACTGAGCCCAAAAATATGATGACTAATTTGTGATAATTTTTAGTTTTAAAATCATAGGCAGGTCTTTTACAAATCTAATTTATCTAAGCTTTTTGTACGCAGACAGTAAATTTTTAAAGATGCATTGAAAGGTCAGAGATAAGATACTGAATTTTTGAAATTTGAAAGTCGTTATGTTTTATTCATATAGTTATTTCAATTAATCCAGAAGAACAGTTGATTTGACATAAAGCAGCTCTCAAAGCTGATATCAAATTTTATGTATTCTATTCGTATCGTCAGCTTGCATTGAAATGTGCACGGGTTAGCACGTACCAACGTTTGCATATTTAACCAATGAGTTCCTTGAATTGCTACGGGTTTTATCAAAGTACTTAAGCCTTTCAAAGTTCTTCAAAATACTCGTATATATAAAATAATTTACATTTTGGTTAAATTTAATGTGTTGTGTAATTATTACTTAATAATTATTTATTAAATATCTCATAACAAAGCTATTAACATTTAATTAATTACTGTAAACCTATCCTTCATAGCTAAAGTATGTATTTAGCTATAGATACCTCCTATTATGATAATATCGGTTAATCATTTATGTAATTTGATGTCATTGTTCTGGGAATCGAATGGTCTTATCAATACCGTGCTGTAATTATACGTATATCCACACTAATTTTGCGCCCAGTTTCAATAGTCATGTCAAAATTGTAATTTACCTGTATAGATTATTATTCAATTAATACTGTATTCAATGGAATCATATTTAAAATTATTCTCCAATACATTCATGCAATCAATACATTTTAAATTCGTGCTTGAAAACTTAAAAAAGAAAAACATTTTGTTTAGGTAGCTATTAACGAAGATGCCAAAAACTGAACATATTTACTAGATTTTGCTAGATATCAAATGATTGAGTAATGGGTCATTTTTTTTATCTTATATTTAATAGCTTTTATTCTATTGATTATATCGGCCCCATTGCTCCACATTCTTTCGAGCTTCAACAGGAGAGTCGTTGATGAGATATTATTACAAAGTCATACAACATCTTTGCTTCTTCCGAACAGGGTTCTGCCAAAATGCTGTGACAAATACCGATGTCTTGGCAATTAACATTCATAATACTCATCAACGACTCTCTTTCAGTGCTATTCTTGGCACACTCCATCATTAAGTGATGCACATCATAAATTTTGCCACATAAATTGCAGTTTGGTGACTCCGCTTTCTTCATTAGATATGCAAAACTTCCCGATGGATAGTGCCCTGAACGAAGTCTTAACGCTATTTTGACATATTGTCGATTTAAATTGCATTTGTTAATGGGTCATTAGAATAGATCGAAGTTTTCTGTTGATACCATTTAATAGTATAGTTATCATTTAGAACCAAAGTTTAAAATATAAAAATAGAGCCCACTAGTCGGTTTTATATAATTATTACTACACTACATTTCCCATCAGCTTGACTGAATAATTGTCCGATAGAAGAGTTAGAAGTTTTTTGTTGATACCATTTAATAGTATAGTTTTTTTTTATACTTTATAGGTTAGCGTTTGACCACAATCTCATCTGATGTTAAATGATGACGTTATCTAAAATGGTAGTCACGCTAAATCTAGAGGGGGACTAGCTCTCAAGTGTAGCTGCCGGAACACACCAACAGGTGCTTGGCAACAGATTTTCAACTTGAGGGTGGTAGCTAGCCAGGCGGACTTAGAAAAAGTCCTACGATCATGCTATGGTTTCATCACGGTGTTTTCCGTCACCGAAAGCTCCGACTCAATTGCTAGGATTCGAACCTTCGTCCTTCGACGCTGTGCCCGAACACACTAGCAACTGAGCCATCATCGCTTCATTCATATCATATCATTTAGAATCATACATTTTTAAATATAAAAATAAAATCAACTAGTCAGCTTTATATGCTTATTATTAGCAGTGTAACCGCTGTGAATTCCCATCAGCAACTATTGTTGTTGATCAAAGGATGAATTTTCAACTTACTCTTGGCTTGATCTCTTTATTGACTATTATATTAGCAAGTTATTTAAGTCGTGTTGTTTGATAGTTTATTTTTGTACCCGTCCTATCTATCATTATCAATGAATTTTATAATATACTTAAAATAAAATGAGAGTTGTTAGTACTTACGACTGCATTTTAAAATATAAAAATAAATTCGAGGAGCTATAATACTATTTTTTCTACTAGCAGTGTACCCAACGCAATTGCCCGTCTTTCTGACGGTATTGTCTCTAAGAGTATTAATTTTCAAAAATATTTTTAAGTTATACGAGTATATAGCACTCGTATCCAAAATTGAATGTTCATAAACTTACCGGTTTTTGTTAAGCGATATTCGTCAGTCAGTCTTAAAATTTAATGCAACATTTTCCGTCTTGTTAACTCTATTTAGTTCAAGCGAAAACATAAACTTAAAGAAAAAATAAAATTAAAGCAATTTAAATAGGAACATTGTATCGCAGATAGTAAGTAAGTTGTTCAGTTGCAAGCGTCATTCTCTCATGTTTGTATTCCAGGTTGTAGCGATATGAAGTTCCTATAATATTATTATGAGGTTACCTGAGTCGTCGCCGCCTTTGGGTGATACTGCTTACTTTGCATTATTTAGGGTATGACCTGAATATTACGTTAGCTACGAGCCTCCCTTTGCTACTGATATTTCCGCATGTAAATCCTATATGCACGTTTCCTTCTCTCTGAAGTTATTCTATATTTAAAGAAAAATGAGTTCTGACTTCATACAGAAAACGTCTGTACATAAATAAATTATTACTCATTGTATTTTTCCCCTACCATGTATACACGTTCTCTAACCCATTAAGCTACAGCCATTTCATAAATGTATACACAAATTTCCTAATTTTAATTACAAGTATTATAACGCCCATTAGTAAATTAAATGTTGTTTGCGTCAAAAGGAATTTATAGGGACAAGAATGAAACAGATTCATCATCACACAATTACACTATGGTCCCCCTTCCACTTCGTAATGCTGTAGTTGTAATTTGTTTCTAGATTATTTCTTTATTTTTTTTTTCATTCGCCTGATGTCCAGAATAAAACTATCTTCGGACACACTGTTATATAACACGGTCAACAAGATTCGAGTTATGCTATTTTTTATTTGCTTACTGTAATGGAAACGTGTGTGTTCCTAGTACCCAGGCTCTGTGACTCATCTGTTATTTGTAGCTGTAGTCATTCCTAATACATTTTTATTACAAAAGAGCTAGGAATTTAGCAAAATCATTCATGGGCTTTAATGTCGTTGTAGCTGCTTTTTGTTTCGAACTGACTAACGCTATTGGCCTGACGGGACTTCACAACTTTATCGGACTATTTTATGGTAGTTGCATTATAACATATATTATATAGCGTGTTCAATTTGTCGTGCTAGTAGGGCCTGTTTCATAAGGACTGAGTATGTGCCTTTGGTGGAACTGTGAGACCAATATGTTATTGGTTTCGTGTTTTCAGCTCCCTCTCGGGAGTTAACACTGAGTAACACTGTTCGATACTGAAACGCGACAAATAAAAGAATGTCACTGAGTTCGTCACCATGAGCATGGTGTTCGTAATGTGTCGTGTATAAGATCCCTGCCACTTTTTTACCGATTATTATCAGAGTTAGAATAATAATCCATCTATATATGAATATACAGCTCTTCTGGGGCTAAATCATGGCAAAACTAGTGAATGCAATACATTCACCTATTGCAATATATTTCTATGCCAGGCATAGGACTATAACCAACCGATGCAGAATGCTTCGTATATTTTTTGGATTCAATTGAGCCTTTCCCATTTTTTTTATGTATAAAGAAGCGGGCGGGAATCAGCTAGCTATTTATATTTCTTAAGTTGTTACTTTATGTAGTTGTGCTTAACGTTTCAGTGATTAGTCAATATAAAAAAATCAATATTATTTTTTCCATTACATCGTCTCTACCTCTTTTTTTTATCTTTTACATGATATCCAATTGAGAATTAAACACAATAGTCAAAGAACGTTTCTCGTTTGAAATCGTATCAAACGTTTCATATATACGTTTGATCTATATTAAGAATCCAAAGTATATATTTTATGCTTTTAACAAAGAATAACCATTTGTGTACCTTTTTTTTATTAACGTGGGGAAATCCATCTTGGACACGCCACCCTCTCGGGGGAGAAAGTGAGTAGCGTAAGATTCTAACTCACTTAAACCCCACGGTGTACCGACCGCCGCTTGGCTTGGAGCGACATGGGATCGTGCAGTGCTATCACTATGCCGCCCCAGAGGTCAGCCCGGCGGAAGGTGGCCGTCGGGCGTCATCCTTATAGGGCGCCGAGCTGACACAATTAGTCGCCTCCTCTCGTCAACCGAACCAGTGCAATTGGGAGATGGCCTAAGATATAGTAATTTCATATTGAATATAAATCTCTAATGTAACATAGATTATATGTTATTTGATTTCCTAACAGCAAAACCGAACAACTCGTGGTGGTCGAGTGGTTTGCCCTGCAGAATATCGATTCGATGACGGCAGATGTGAATTTCGATGTATAACAAAGAGTTTTTGGGAATCCTCTTAGATTTACTAATTAGAATTGGTAACACTATCAGTTGACGGATTAGGAATATATCGTGAGGAAACCTGGATTAGAAAAATGTTCTTAATACCTTTGTATGTGGGAAAACCGGGGATTAGATGTTTGAAATCGTTAAAAGGTTGTGAGCTGGTGTTGCTTTTAACCCAGCTGTGGGATTCTTCAAGACTGGTATTATATTATATTGTTATTAATGTCTCAGGAACTATTAAATCTTTAATCATTTAGTTAACTACCAATGAGGGATGTATTTTCAAAAATCTTACCTTAGTCCTCATCTATGTTATATAAGGAACTACCTTTATTAGGCTTCACTTGCGTTAATATAGATTCAATTTATTCGTCGAGAAACGTTATTTTTTTTGTACGTAACGTACGTACCCTATCCCCTTCTTTGTACTCCTGAGATTGTATTAGGCAATCTTGTTTCTAAAATAAATTTAATATTTTTAACAGCCATTATTAAATTAATTTGAATGTTATTATACTTAATAAGTTCTATTTTGGTTAATTTTACATCACTAACACACTTATAATTTTGATTATGATCGGTTTTGTAGTTAAGGTATGAAAGCGCGACATATAAATTTAAAGCAGTGACACTTTTTTTTTTCGAACTGACGCCCTGTTGGCTCTTTTGGCCTCTACAGATTTACCGGACTACTAAGAGGAGCGCTTGTGGCTCTCACCCGAATTGTTTAGGCGATTAGCGCAAGGGCACTCGGTGCGCCTCGGCTTGAACTGTCGCAGAGTTTCCCGATCTCGAAAACAAAAAGCAGTAACGCTTTAAAGGCCCATCAAGCCAAAAGCATATAGTTAATTTGACATTAAAAAAAACAAATAAACAAGCAAAGTCACATTTCTATTTACAATGTTAATCGAGATGTAGATGTCAGCTTAGCTCGATCTCGTAAATGTTGCGTCCAATGGAAATGTTATATCTCTACATAGTTTGATTTGGGTAGAATTTGGCGGGTAACGTGGGGCAGTTTTATTCATACGATAGCTCTGTTGTTTCGGCAGCGCGCTTGAAATTAATGTAACAAATTTTGGCAACCGTTCAAAACGGTTATTGATACTTCCGATACTTTGCGGTTGTGATCACTGAAGGGGTGCGCTCACTATGAGTTTAATAATGGGTGCTTAAAGGTATACTACCGTGATTCTCCTATTTAATATTCTATTTATATTTAAATAGTTAAATTCTTGATCAAGAATTTTATTTTATGTGCTCTTTTTACTTCTTCTCTTCTAATAATATATATTATAATAAATATATAATATAATAAATAATAATAATTCTCTTCTAATAAAAACAGTACTAGGTCAAGATGTAATTTTTTACTTCTGTTCTAATTAGACGTAAGGGTTGTTTTTTTTGTTGGATTTGCAATTAATAAAATTAACTATAAGGATTGAAGTCGATTCTAATAAGACTTTATATGGAGTCGTTCATAGACGTACAACTGTTTTGAGAATATATTTTAAATGAATTCTTTACTATTGTTTTTTTATTAAACTTTTAATTTACTTTATTATAACGCTTGTAATTCTTCGTCATTCATTTCAATGTATTACGTACTACACATTTTTTTCTTACAATTTACTTCAGATTTCAGTTCACGTTGATTTCCCACAATATTATGATATATTAAATATACGTATATTGTGATTCCAGTTACAAATAATAGCATAAAACACGTACCATTGTATTACAAAAGAAAACGAATAAGGGTAAAAATAATGTTACGGAACAGAATTTATCCGTAAGCTTAGACGACTTCAATTCGTTTGCGAGAAGAATATGCAGTAAATAACATCTCGAGCTCCTTAAGTAGGTATCCACAAAGAGTATCGAATGTCTGTATTAAATAAATTTTGAAGCCGACGAAAACCTAAAATAGTTATTGAATATTCTGGAAACAGAATTGTTAAGGAAATTACTTTTACATTATATTAGTTTTTAAATGGGTTTATAGATTCGAGGTTAACTGCCGTTATACGAGTATGTTCTTTTTATTTGTTTCCATTATAAATAACTCTTTATAATATTCTCATATTAATTGCATTTATTATCTTTTTTAAGCTAAAGAAGTATAACGTTTTACGTACGTACATAAGCATAAGTGTTATCAAAATATTTTGGAAGAAGTTCGTTTTTTTCCCTTAATTTTTCGCTGGAAAGATATGATTAATTATGGTCGCATTTTAACCACTGCATGATCACTAATGTTCCTAATATGATTTTACTATCGTTTAGATATACCGTTTCTCTGTTTAATGAAAACAACCATTTATTATTTAACATTGGACATCTGAGCGAGCTTTGGTGTTGAATGTAGTTAAATGTGCAGTCAAGTGTTAACGAAATTGCCTTGAGTTAGAGCATTTAATATGATTCACGGTTTGTCCTGTTATCTATTTCTATATCTAGTTAAATATATGTTTCTTAACTTTACGAACATAATATACATAATGGAGGTATAAATAATATTGAAGCTTCTATTTTTATTCTGTTTTAATTTTCGAAACATGTTAAAGAGTTTTAATTTTGTATTGACACATTGAACACCATCTATTATCTTACTTTTCGCATTGTTACGTACATTTTATAACCTTTATTCGTGTGCCATTCAACTTATTATGTGCGAATCATGGAATCATGGAATTATTTTTCTAGAATACTTTTTATATCAGTCGCGTTCAAATATTCGCTTAAGTAGCGAATCACTATTGTTCAGCCCTCGCCATACTTTTTAACCGCTCTGAATATGGTTGGGCAGAAAACAAGTTCAGTTATAATACATATATGCGTATTAAATGTATAACACCGAGATAATATAAGGACAAATAAATACAAATTTTAGATTCCTTAATAATATTTAAACTTTGTTTTGATTTATACGCGTAAACCCGAATAAGTACATCTATATTAAGAGCGGTCAAAAATATTAACGAGAGACTATAATATATTCAGAAAGTATTTGTTATAAATTTGTATAACAAAAAAAACTTTATTTTGATGAACGTCCTGCTGAAATATCTGTAAGGCTAGGACTCGCTACTTACATTTTTATAAAGTCCTACACATTTTTACAAAGTTTAGACAGTATTAAATGATAAAATCTGACAGATATCATTCCAAATTGATTAAAGAGTTGAGAAAATTAGAGTTTAAAAATAATATATTGCTCTATTAATCGAGACTAAACACGTAGTTCCCATGAAATTAGCAATAAAATAAAAATTAAATAAAATGGTGTAAAAAGTCTTCATATAATAAAGTGAGTCAGTAAGACAGAAGATAGTAGAGATCTTCAAAAATATTGACAGAATTAACGTTCAGTTGTTCAGTTACCGTTTGATTTAATGACTTGATCGTACTGTAAAGGGAAGATTCGCCTTATATTCTATATTATTTCACCCGAGCGAAGCTGGGTGGGTAACTAGTATTTAATAAAACTTTGACGATAATTTTTAAATAAGTGACATTATTAAACTTCCAATTCGGTTAATATTTTGACGATTCTATATACACATTTTTGTAATTTCGAGTTAAATTTCCAATTGCTGAATGTGGCTACAAAGGCGGAAATCTACGGAATGTAGCCTCTTGCCAAAGGAAAGCGGGGTAATGCCACCTCGACATCTTCATGCGACAAACTAACTTTCTAAATGTCGCCACGTTAATTCCGTAGTCCAAATTTAATTACTTTGAGTTACTATAAAACCGTTGCTTAAAAATTTAATACATCCTGATTGTGTAGAAAAGGAAATTATAGTGTCACTTTTATAGTTTTTTGGGAGATTAATTTGATTTTTAATTTGGACACTTTGCATTTAGGTGGATTGTATAGCAAAGTTACCATAAAAACATCTGTCCTTATGTAATATCACGTTCGACCATTTTAATCAATACAAAGGATATTTTCTATGTAAAATAATATACAATATATTTCCATATATTTAACACACTAAAGACGGAAAATACAATAATACTCATCACATATAAGTCAGTCATCTGCGAGGGTCTAACTCTCGACTTCTCGGTTCAATAGCAATCAGCTCAGTAGCTTTGCACCATGAAACCTGCCATTTATTTATATTTGTAAGATAACTATTATTTGTTTTTATTTGTGTTTATAATGGCCAGAGCAAGGTATCGCATGATAAAAAAAATGTTTTAAAAATTGTACGAAAAAGTGAAAAAATAGGGTTTAAAAATAGAGTGAGCTAGACAAAAGACCGTTTTTTTTATAAGTTTCTGTATTTAACCACAATTTCATCTGACGATATGGTCTAAGATAGTAAATACAATAAATGAGGAGGAGGGCTGACTCACAGAAGCAGTTGCCAGAACACACGAACAGGTTCTTGGTAACAGATTTCCAACTTGTGGGGGGTGTTAACTACCCAGGTGGGCTAAGAAAAAACTCTGCCACGATGCACTTGAGCTACCACCCGGCTAACCATGTTGCTAGTTCATTTCTTAGTCGTTACTTCACCCTTGCGAAGTCGGGAAGCGCTGCTAGTAATATAAGAAAAGTTTGAAGATAAGTATTGAAAATATTGGCGAGAATAGTCATTGAAAAAAAAAACGAAAATTATGAAAGTCATTCGAAACTAAAAAAAAAAAACTGAGTAAGACACAAACACCTTCCCGCATAGAATTTACATATTACAGAAAGCAAGTTTTTCTGTGTTCGTTACTCGAGACTGCTCACTCACTCGCCCGGTTTCGTATTTGCTTAGGCCTGGTATTATTACTACGGTGCGGGGGTAAAAAGCCCCGTTTCTATTTGCATTGGCTGCGTTGTAACACCTCTAAGTGTTAAAGTAAATTGGGATAAAGTACGTGTATTTATGAAAGGTTTTGCGAGAAAAACGTTTTTTTTATAGTTAGATATAAATCCTATTTGTACTAGACGTATGGTTAAAAGAAATTTAGTGGGCTAGCGGACATGTCTAGACGGATCAATTGCGGGAGGTGTGTTGGAAAAGTGAGGGGCGGGTGTGAGCCCAAACTGCCATACATTCGAATGTATCATTCTCCTTTTTGTATATTTTTATTACAATTTTTATTTATAATAAAACGGATTATACGCATATTAATATCACTACATCACTACATATTATAATATAAAGTCGCCCGCCACGTCTGTCTGTCAGTATGTCTGTTCGCGATAAACTCAAAAACTATTGAAAGGATTGTAATGCGGTCTTCACCGATACATATAGAGAAATATATGAGAAACGTTTAAGTATATAATTTGTCAAGGTTTTGTATAAATTGGTTGAAATATAAAGATAATTGTTGGAAGTGTTGGAAAAAGTCAAGCCGCTTGGGAGCTTTCATCGAAAATGCTGCCTAATTCTTTTGAGATGTAAGAAAACAATGCATAGCGAGATATTCCTGTTTTATGGCATATACATATCGTTTAAGGATAGCTTATTATACCCATCTATCTTCTAAAAAATGGTGACATAAAATGAAGTAATTGAAAGGCTATTTAGACGGATACAGTATTAATCCTTATCAAATTAAATACATTAGTTATCTTAAGCATTTGTTGCATATAAGTATATATTTTGTATTACCAAGACAGGGCAACGTCCGGCGGGCCTGCTAGTTTCTATATAAACAAAATAATAAAGGCAAATCTCTCCCCGTGTGCACATCACTCAAAATGTATTGGATAGATTTCGATCAATTTCTTTAGCTTTACTTCTTAGATACTTGATCCTCATCAAAACAAAGATTATAACGATAGCTTTATTAAACATAAACGTTTAAGAAATTACGATTTCTAGGAGAACTACGCGTTCTTCGACGTGCGTTTTCTTGGTATGGAGAAAGGGGCAAGCGGTGCGGTGCTAATGTTTTAACCACTGTACGTAAAATATATTGTTGAGATAATAAACATTTTATTAATTAAATTCTTGATGCCCAACACATACATAGTACACTATAAAAAGGTCTGTGAGATGACCCCACATTGAAATTCTTCAAATCAAATTAATTTCAATATTATATCTTTATGTTTATTTGTTTTTCGGAAACAAAATGCATTTTGTATTCTCAGAAATATTCAATTAGAAAAAGTAATTTCCCATGAGAAAGGATTAATTAATTTCTAGTAAACAAACCGTGATTAAATGACAATTTTAACGGTCATCATTCATTCTGAGTTGGTTTTGAGCAATCAAATAAATATTGACCCACTAATTGTTTTTGCGGTATTGATCGCGGGCTCCGTTGACAGAGGCGGTGATGGACGACCGTCTTTTTTGTAACCCTAACCCTTTTCTACTTACCAAGATCGCATTTCGTCACGATATATATATACACTTGATTATATATTTTAGTTGGTTAACGCCTTTTTTGGTCTCCACTATCGTCTTAGTGATTTTGATGAATATTTATATATCTCAATTAATAAATTAAATATGAATGTGAGTTTGTTTATTTGTTAGGTTTTTTTTTTTAATTGGTAGCACTGTTGGCTGACGATGAAGGAAAACATCGTGAGGAAACCTGAACATGAAACATATTCTTGTAGTACCACAATATGTGGGAAAATATAGAACTGTAGATTACTCGGAGTTTGAAATCGCCAATACATCGTTAGCTGGCGTGGTGATTATATCCATGGCTACCTTAGGGATAAGGCCTATAGCCCTGCAGTGGGTCCCTTACAGGTTGATGAAGATTATCACATTCTTGCTACGCTTTAATAACGTATAATTCTTTTTATTTGCTCACAAACCTCGAGTTCCATTTTCCCTTCTATCAGCACAATATTAATTTGATTTTAATGAAATTTGGCAGCCCTACCTTTCAAATTCACCAAATAAAGTAAGTAGATCATAAACTAATATGATATAACAAAATAAAAGGTAGAGAATTATCGAAATTTGAATAGTAATTCATGTTCAATGTTTACTAAAAAAACTTGGATGGGCGCGTCCGTTATATTGATTTTAAATTTTTATCCTTCCTTTATGCTATAACCGTAAATGTTAACGTTGCTAAACAGTGGGATGTATTATCCCATGTCCCCATTGCACAGGTTCGGGTGACGAGGAGGGGACAGCTGGTGTGTACCCGGCTTGCCCCCCATTATTAGGACGACGCCTGGCGGACACCGTGGGGTTTTAGTGAGTAAGAGTCTCATGCTACACACTGTCTCCCCCGAGAGGGTGACGTGTCCATGAAGGATTTCCCCACGGTAATAAAAAAAAACCCATTTCACTAACGTAGTTTTAAGCGATAACATAATTTATTTCATTTGAGGCTCTTGGGAATTACTTCCGAAGAGTGAATACTGTCAAATATTTCATATCTGGCAATTACCACATGACAGTGACTCTGATTGGGCCTATGATCGATGATTAATACAATAATCATTAACCCTCTCTACCTATGATATCATCACATAAACTAAAATAAACTTCATACACTAAAGTAGGTAATTCTTATGCAGGAAACAATTATAAAAAAAATAAATGAAAAAATGAGTAAAAAATAACAATTGATAATTGGCGTTGTTGTTTATTATGATCGAAGAGAAATATTAGAATTCACGTTTATTATACAATTACCTACATAAAAACACAAGGCAGAAGAGAATAAGTACCCGTTTACCCGTTAACGCTATTATAGTATGCAAAATATTTTTAACATGAAACATTGTTACTTGGAAATTTCCCAGTCTCAGAAGTTGAAATCAAACTCTGGACGATTTAAATCCGTTTTAATAGCGAATACTTTGCATAACTTAAACAAAAGCAATCTTATTATTGCAAATCAATACGGCAACAGACTGTGAGCTCGTTCGCTTATATTGTATTTAAGTTTTTCGAAATACGAAAAGCTGCAAAGTCTTATAATGTAGGTAAGTCGTATTATATATGTTTTTACGTATGAAGGTATGGGTAAGTCGACATAACACTCGGGTATAAATAAGACTTCAGTAGGTTTTTAACGCCGAAGGGTATATTTTCAATACGGGTAATTTCGCTTGGAACACAAATACTTTAGCAGCTTTATTGCATACTCCGGGATTAACTCGGTATATGAGCGTTGAAAAACGAGAGAGAATCTACGGTTCGAGTTACAAACAAAAAGTCCCTGGTATTTTATCTTAATTATTTCGAAATCTTTGTGAGAATAAATCCCTACCCTTATGTTGTCCATCGTCGCGTAACTTTATGAGCGGATTACTTTTATGACCAGGATTAAAGTGCCGTTTGCGAAATGTTTACAGCGCTGGACTCGTACTTACTCCGACTGAGACACATCAGCTATGTATTATGTATGGGTCAGTAAAGGGGTTTGAGAATATCTACAGACATAATATGATTAGTAATACGTTTATAGAACTAATCTATTTTCTATCTATATAAATAAAATGATAAATGTTTGTTGTTATTGTTGAGATCTGTCTGTTGTAAGCGTATCATTCAGAAACTACTCGATGGATTCATCATCAGACTGTAAGAGACCCACTGCAGAGTCATAGGTCTCTTTTCTCGAAGGAAGGTATGGGCATAATCACCACGCCAGCCTACGACTTATGAGCGATTTCAAACTCTGAGAAACGCACAGTTTTATATTTCTCCCACATACGATGTTGCTACAAGAACTTTTCTCAGGTTCAAGTAAAAACTACTCGATCGATTCATCATCAGACTATAAGAGACCCACTGCAGGGACATAGGTCTCTTCCCGAAGGAAGGCCTGAGCATAATTACCACGCCAGGCCACGATGTATTAGCGATTTCAAACCCTGAGGAATCCACAGTTCTATATTTCCTCCACATACGATGTTGCTACTAGAAATTTTCTCAGGGTTCAGGTTTCCTCACGACGTTTTCTTTCACCGTCAGCCATTGATGTTAAATGAGTAAATGTACGCGAATTCCGAAAAAGTAATAGGTACAAGCCGATATTCGAACCTGCGAAGATGGGTTTAATATTCCACCTGTCAAATCGCTAGAACCCCACGACTTGGAATTAAACACTTGGTGTTTATCTAAAATACTTATTTAACAAATTTAAAATGTTATTTAAAAATTTAAAATACTTTTATTTAACTTAATTTTTTCCTCTGTACATAAAATATATCGTTGTGATATTAAACTACGCAGAAGAAGTCGTGGGTAACAACTAGTAATGTCATGTAATATTAACGCTATTGTAGTTGTAATGTTACCGATTAAAAAATGTAACGGCTCGAAACAAATGACTACTTCTTTGAGCCGTTGCGTGTCGAATTAAAAAAAATAACTCGTGCTGTGATGAAAAGGTAGGCCGATCAGCGAAATTGGAATCGGGACTGATTATCTAGGGTACGCTGAATATTCTCAGATGTCATCATTTGCGATGTCCGTTTTATGCATACCGATAAGTTAATAAGTTACTGGAATAGATGCGACTGAGATTCGCATTATACGAAAGAAGCTAAATGCTAATTTGCGTTTATTCTGGCTTAAAAATTCGGTATTAAATAACTTAAGTTGCCATCTCTATTTAAACTTGTTTGACAAATTACGTTAAATCTATCATAACCGAATATTTCGAACTGTCTGTATATGCATTCTTATCCAGGCCTTGTGATAGTTTAGATATATAGAATTATAAAAAGCACTGGTTACTGGGAATATTAAATTAATTTTTAACATTTTTAATTACTTTTGTACACCGAAGTATATATCATTTCTTAAGTGTCAGATAATGAGAATTATTAATAATAGTCTTAATAAAATAATTATGTATGCATATATTGAAAACTAGACGATACCTGCATGTTTTGGTAAGGCATTAAAAAAGCAAGGGGTCAATTGAATCCAAAAAAACCAATAGTCAAATAAAAGTAGAAAGTATATTGATATAATATAAAATCTCATAAAATGTAAGCAAATATACGGCACGAAAATATTTTTGCTATGTGATAAACACGTACAGAGCCACGGGCACAGTTAGTGCAGAATGAAGACGTCACCTCGCTAGTTATACACCGATAACATATTTTAAGCGGAGAGAAATTCTCCTTAGCTGCTAAGGAGGTTCATATTTGGCACTATAAACACATTCTTCGACACATAGTTGCCTCGATGTCGCAACTAAGGCCCGCCGTTACACATACTTAGTACCTACCGTCTGAGGAATTTGTCAGGCTGTTCACAGAAATTCACCTTCGGGCTGAAAATGTGAACCCGTTGTGCCTGTTACATAATTATTTCACCTTTATAACATTATAAACCCGGAGGCTTAAGCCTTTTAACCCCCGGCTTCTAAATATCGTGGTACAGTTTATCTTTCTGTATTAGATTTACAAGGCTTAGAAGATTATTTGTTTGGTGATTTTCTTTTAATGTTTGTGTAATTATTAACTAACAAAATCTATACATATAAATAAAGTTGTAATGTCTGTTGTTTTCTAGTTTAAACTATATGACCCCGTGAACTTCGTATCACTTACATATATTTCTGTAAAATGTGGTCATAACTTAATACATACTACAACTATGAAACAGATAAATTTCTGAACGCACCTATAAATACTTGACAAAGGAATGACATTTTTTTATTTCTAAAATGACAAAATACATCAACTGTTTCATAGCTAGGAACATTTTATATTTAAGAATTAAATTGTCTATTTTAGTATTTTCCTTTACTTATTATTTATGTTTCTAACAGTTTAAACCTGCCCGGAACTTCCACAGGTATTTCAAGATTAAAATTAGCCAAATCGGTCCAGAAATTCTCGAGTTTTAGCGAGACAAACAAACAGCAATTCATTTTTATATATATAGATTACGCTATACTATATATATTACGCTTATACATAGGGTCTGACGAAGGTGTATAAAACTATAATAAGACCAGCCATGTTATATGGATCCGGAGGAGTCTCGTTTGAGCAGCGGCCGAGTGCGCACGCGCCCGCTCGCAGCTCTGACGGTCCGTTAAGTTCGGCAACTCGCGCGCAGTTGTCGGATATTCTCGTGTGTGTCCGGAAGTTTAGTGTGTTCGAGCGGCTACTGTCGATCGTACGCTCTTTTCAGAGCGACGGTGCACCTCCATTAGTGCACCATTTAAACCGCACTTTTCGGTGCGAAGCCGTGCACACTGTTTGCAGTGCGTCGAGTCGCCGTGCTACGCGTCGTGCCTCGTGCTGCGCTTCGAGAGTCGTGCAGCGCGTCGTGTGCCGTGCAGAGCGTCGTTCTTCGCGCCGCGCCGTGTGCAGTTTTGAAGAGAAGATTCGCGTTCGCGTCGCGTCGCGTTTTCCCTTTGGCCCGGACACGGATTGTCCGTTAGATTTGAATTAGGCGCACCCCCCTGCCCCTCAGGCAGGGAGGTTAGTCATGTCTACCCCCGCGACCCCGCGTGCCCATCCGGCCCTTCCGGCCGTTGATGATACCGTCCACCTCGAAGAACTGTTGCGCTTCCACATGTTCGTCGAAAAGGAAGACCCGAATCTCGTCACGGAATACAATAGACTCCGGAAAGTCTACGCGCGCAACCCTCCCGGTAAGATACCGCGTTGTTTCTCCGCGAACCCTTTCGCGAATCTCCCGGACGACCCGTTCACGAGGCTCTCGGAATTCGATTCCGATGACGACTCGGACATGGACTACGATACAGTCCCCGCGACCGTGCCTGCGCCCGCGACCGTGCCTGCGCCCGCGACCGTGCCTGCGCCCGCGACCACGCCCGCCGATGACGACGGTTTCACAACCGTCACGCGCCGCGGTAAACGCCCACGCGCCGCGATTCAGACCGATAGCGACTCTGCTGCGGGACGTCCGACCCCAAAGCAGCCCAATATAGGTGGCGCTCGGGTGCCCCGAGCCTCTCCCACGCCCTCTGCCGCGAATTCGGCTCGAGCCTCGGCTGCGGAACCCGCGGTCGCGGCTAAGAAGCCACGCCTACCGCCTCCCGTCACCTTCCGTGACAAAGCTCGATGGGTAGAGATTTCTGAAGACCTTAAGTCGAAGGAAATCGTCTACAAGTCTGCCGTCAACACTGTTGCCGGCATTTCTATTCGTGTCTCGACCCCCGATGAGCATCGCGAGCTCACCAAATACTTCAGGGAGCGTAAGCTCCCTTTCTTCACCCACGCGCTCGAGGAAGAGCGCCGCCTCCGTGTCGTCATTCGGGGAGTTCCCTCTGAGCTCACCGAATACGACATCTGCGATTGCCTGAACGGTCAGGACTTCCCAGTCCGGAGCGTGCAGCGCATGCGCCACCCCCGTACGAAGGCCCCCTTCAACTTGGTGTTGGTCACTCTGGACCGCTCCTTGGAAGGCAAGGCTATTTTCAGCCTCAACTCAGTTTGCGGCCTGTCCCCTGTCTACGTCGAGCTTCCTCGCAAGTCCCAGGTACCCTCGCAGTGTCACAACTGCCAGGTGTACGGTCATTCCGCCCGACACTGCCACCTGCGTCCCAGGTGTGTCAAGTGTCTCGGGGATCATTCCACTAAGGAGTGCCCCCGCACTCCCGAATCCGTCGAGCCTCCGAGCTGCGTCCTCTGCGAGCAAACGGGTCATACCGCGAACTATCGCGGGTGTCCCCGTGCGCCTCGCTCGACCTATCACCGTCGCGGCGGTCGTGCGACCCGGTCCAGGGCGCACGGCCCGCCGACTCGGACGAATCGGCCTCCGCCTCCGCCCATACAAAGCCAGAAGGCTTTCCCCGAACTGCCGGGCACCTCCAGTGCGCCGGCAGCATCCGCCACTCCGCCGAGCGCGCTCTCCTGGCGCGTAAGGCCTTCCCCGCCAGCTCCCTCGGCTCCTAAAGCCAAGCCCCAGCCCCCAAAGGCTCTGTCCACTCCTGCGCCACCTATCGCGGTTTCAGCATCGACCTCCGGTATAGACTGGATAGCTCGCTTACTCTTGGTACACGATGTACAAGAGATAATCGCATTTAACGCGTTAGTTAATAGTACGTCTGAGCTCGGGCTCTTAAACGCTATCTCCGCTTTCCCGGCCGTCGCGACCACGGTACAGCAATTAACCCGCGCCGCGCATAAATAAATTCGCGTAAATCAAAATATCAGATCGAACCCGCGTGTTCATACATAATAGACCGATATATTAGGATTTGTTACGTAATTATTTAGTTAAATCGGCACCGTGCCGTTGTACTTTATTTTTTTAGCTCGATTCCCTCTCAAAAGATGCGTGTTTGCGCCCACGCCCGCGACTCTCTCTGCTCACGCCTCCGTGAGCGGGGGGTGAAGATTCGATCCCGCACACTCGTCGCGATTTTTCTTGTAACAGCTCGAGCCTAGGTAGTCCCTCGGTGTGGAGCCCTCGAGTATGTTACTCGCGCGAATACAGTGATTTACACATGTTCTACACTTACACGATCACCCCACACTCTTGCACATCTAGGCACTCAGTGGTGGGCTGTTTTTTTGCCCTTTTCGGACTGAAATAGGTCACGTAACACAGTAGTCAGATACCAAATACACATATACATTCGTGAAACATGCATGGTCACACATGCATTTTTCACGAATTCATATATGAGTATTGTATGGATAGATAGCTTAGCTAGCTTAGTTAGTTCGGGAATCCGGCGACAGCTCAAGCCGAGGTGCACCGAGTGCCCTTGAGATGTTTCGCCTAAAAACAATCGGGTGAGTGCCCTAAGCGCTCCCCTTAGTAGTCCGGTGGAACTGTGAAGGCGGAATAAGCCGGCAGTGTAGGTCAGTTCGAAAAAAAAAAAAAAAAAAAAAAAAAAAAAAATATGGATCCGAGTGCTGGGCTATGAAAGAGGCAGATGAGAAAAGATTACATGTGGCAGAAATTGCGAATGTTGAGATGGCTTTGCGGTGTAACAAGAATGGATAAGATTAAGAATGAGTACATCTGAGGAAGTTTGAAAATAGCACCAGTGACAGAGAAGTTGAGGAGTAATAGGTTAGCATGGTACGGGCATATTATGAGAAGAGATGAAAGTCATGTAACAAGAAAAGTTTTGGGTTTGAAAGTGGACGGATATAGGAGTAGGGGAAGGCCGAAAAAGGTGTGGACGGATTATGTGAAAAATGATATGTGTATAAAAAGTGTGAATACTGAGATGACATCTGACAGGGGAGAGTGGAAAAGGAATACATGTTGTGCCGACCCTACTTAGGTAGGATAAAAGTAAGATGATGATGATAGGGTCAGATAAAATTATAATTAAAATAATTTAAAGTCCTGTTAGTCCAGATAAACGAGTAATTCCCACGAAACAATAAAATCATTCAATAAAGAAGTTCCGTGAGCACGGGTTACTCGTAGATAAAGTTTACCTACTAACATTATCTTTTTATTAGCAGGAGAGTATAAGTGAAATAAAACTACTGGCATTTCATTAAGATAAGGTTTTTTTCTTTTAATATCGTTTTATTTTAAATATTGAAATGCTTAAGTGCCTGAAACTCAAGCTGTCTCACGGGAAATAACGAAGCTAGAAACGTTATGAATCTTAGTACTAAATGTAACCTGCTTTTAACCGTACGTTAGCTCATTGGGACTATAGTAAGACATAAAAGAAAAATAAGCGAAAAGCTAGAGAGCAGAATCAACAAGTGAATTATTTTTAGCCGAAAAATCGACAGGCGTTACTCAGCATTCCTTTGTTGTGTCGGGCTACAGGTGCGCCTCGTACCCAAGTATTTGCTTTTTCATAAGGGTTTGCCACTCCACGCTTGAATAAGATGAAAGCCGTCTCGAAAATACATCAATATTTATAGTGCCTACCAGAAAATATCTTTATTATTCAAACTTTTCTTTATATCATTCAGTTGTTGTGGATTTTCTTGGGCATGTCTCCTTTACGACATATACGATATGCGAAATAATATAAAAACAATGAAGTCTTTACTTAAAGGTAATCGTATATAAGAAAAGTATATGAATCTTTAATAGAATGATTTATGGACGTATTGAAATTACTCTTTTAGGAAATAATCACTTTAATCTAATACGCCTTTTTAAAAACACATAAGAGGGTTCTCTTACACTTTTCATATTTTTCCCTTTCAATTATTTATAAGACAAGGGTACACTGAATAAAAGCAAACTATACAGTAAATATATTATGGGTAGACTTTGACTTGAATTAAAATAAATTATATTGATATATATTTTTGTAATGATGAGACCCTCCATATCTAATTCTAAATGACATCTACCTATTATATCAACGGATCATCGTTCATACCTGCGATTTTTTTAATTTTTCTTTTGGGATTATTAAGAAGTCTAGTCACCAACCCTGGCGCGTAGACACAAATGTTCCAGAAGTATGGCATAATCGTGACAGCCCCGTTATTGATGTAACGAGGTTATTGGATGGATTGGATAACAAGGAGTTAATCTTTTTAAATAGCACAGAACATAATAGATTCAGTTCAGGTTATTTAATTAAGAGTTTGAGACATCATAGTAAAATTAATGCTTTGATTATAGACTAATAGGATTTTTTTTTTGTAAACAGACACGGTCTTAGCCACAGAGTACTTTATGTAAGTTTTAGCCCAATTTTATAGAAAAAAAAACAACTTACGGTTAGTGAAGAATCAAATTCTTGTTACGAATAAACTGCCACAGTATCCCAGCCTTTTATTATTATTTGTTTTAACACTTAGAAAATATTCTTCTATGTGTCAAGGGTCGTGTGGTTACAAAAGTTTTAACCAGGAGGTGAACGATTTTTAACTTCGTTTTATAATATCAGTATATATATATATATATATATATATATATATATATATATAGCTCTGCGTTCCAAAAACACTAATGACCTTTAAAAGTTGAATCGTACCGACATTTGTAATCTAGTTACATATGTTTCTTTTTTTATATTCTATAGATTTTAGCGTTTAATGATAACAAAGTCAACTGATATTAAGTGAAGATGTGGATTAAAATAGTTACAATTTAACTCCAAAGGACGACAGGCAAGAGATTTTCAACTTAAAGTTGGTAAATAGCCAGGCAAACATTAGACAAAGCCTGTCCACCATGTTATGGTTTCATCATTATGATTTCCCTCAAGCTCTCTGCAGGGACTCGAACCTACGTCGATCGCCTTCTACATTCGAGCGTCTAAATACTAAACGAGATTAAATATCATAACAACACCTCGTAGTTAAATACTTGGTGTACAGTAGGGAATTAAATTATGAGTATATGTATCCTCCACTTATCCGCACATGGAGATCCTCTTCTTCGAGGTACCCCGGCTTTAAATGTGGAACTCGGTTTTATTACGGTTTTTTAGAGATATTTACCGATTTTATAATTGTGTCTTTCAACGCAGTTTGCAAGTAGTGAGGTTCAAACGTGCTACGTTGTTTGATAGAGGGCAGGACTTGTGTTCGTTTTAAGTGCGTTCTATTCGATTAGTGGACAGATACATTCCATTTCATAAACAAAACTAATACAGAAAAGGATTTGTGCTAGCATATACCTGATAACAATACGGAACATCTGGATATCATCATATTTACTCGTGTCAAAAGATAATTACACTAGCCATTCTCCCCGGCTTTGCACGGGTATATTAACGAAGAAAATGTGACCAAATGTTCTCTTTACAGTACGACCATGTAGTTAAAAATAAAATGGTAACAGAACAACTGAACGTCAACCTGTCAATGTTTTCAAGGTCTTCTTACTAGTTCTGTTTCACTCGTTGACTGATTTTTATGTGGATTTTTTTTAAAACTAAATTTTTCACATTTCCGTACGATTTTTCCACCATTTACTTTCATAGAAACTTTGTCCTGACAATTAGAAACATGTCAATAAATAATTCGCTAAATAAGTGTAACCGTTCTGAAGTGATGGGCTTACATATATTTGCCAATTGTTTTTTTTTGTATATTAATTCAATTATCAACTAAGCTTTCATTTTCGTTAAAGGAATTCACTTATTGCAGAGCAAGAGATTATTAGGTAAGGTTAAAACTTACTTTGGCTATTTTAACTTATGTCCCTGTGTTCTCGATTTTATCCGACTCAGGCACCCACGTCACGACTTGGCTCAGATGTCGGGCTAGAAAATGAATGACTCACATGTATGTCCTGTAGTGATTATGTGAGACCGTGAAAGTTTATAATGAAATGTAGCATAATTTTTGGTATATTTATTAAAAAATGGTAGAGCTATTATTTAAATATATGTATATATAAGTTTGTCTCTATATTAACAAAAGATATGATGATGTAACCAATATTTCTAATTACCCGAATACCTGAAGTTGGTTTGTGTAGTAAATAAGTCTAGTTAAGGTATAAATTACTGCGTAGTTCTAAGAAATCAAATTTAAGTGTTTGTCATCTTTGATCGCCAAGTGAAGTTTCCCGGGTTTATTTGTGAATAGACTTATAATAATAATGCAGTTAAATTAGTTTATTTTATAGAATACTAGCTTTTAGTTAAGGCTTCGTTTTCGTTATTACAGTGAAACGTTTTTTTTACATCGCCTCAATTTTTTTCGGCTATCTATCGCATGCCGGAATACAGCTGATCGCGGAGTAGGGGTAAGTAAAGGCGGTCGACAGAGCAGCCAAGGCCAATATGGCGGCACTCGTGACTCAATTCGAAAGTTTCACTTGCAGCGTGGTTTTTGTAGATTTGACCTATCACTCGAATATAGTCGTTTTTTCTGAATGAAAGTTACTCTATAATCTTTTCTATATTCCTGACAGCGTTCATACAAAATTTCATGACGATTGGTTGAGTACTTAAGGTGTAAAAGAGTAATAAATAAGAAAATTTAAATTCGCATGTATACTATTAGGAATAATAACGATGGCGGTCTATAAATAATGACTATTTAAAATTTACTCAATATTTTTTTCTGCTTTAGCATCTGTGTAAAAACATTCGCATTGAGTCGCAGTTTCTACGAGCCAGAAAAATTGTCGCGGAAAGCTTTGTTTACAAAGTTGTCCAGTCTATGCAATGGTTATAGTCGACAGCTTAAATTAAACAGCTTTTTGGTATGCTTCCTTTTTTCTTTTTAACAGAACTAAATCGGGACACACAATATAATAAATAAATGTTCACATCATTACTTAATTACTGGGACGTTGAAATAATTAGCTGACTTTTTTTTTATCGATGCATAGAAAAATGTATAAATGCATAGGAACTATGAACCAATAATAAGACAAAACTTGAGCAATATATATTAAGGCTTATAACATTTTTCACGTCGTGTCCTTTTGTTTAATGTCCACTGACGTGAGTATTTTTTTATTCAATATTATATTGTTTTTTTTTTATGTGAAATAATACTGTAAACATATTGAAATACTATGAATTTAAATATTATAATTTACGAGATCCGAAAACGTACGTTACATCGCAACGAAGCACTAAAATAGAGAATGTTTTTCATATTATTCTCACATCTCGCTTTTCAGTTCAGATTGAATATAAACGGGCACATGGCAAATTTAAAATGGCACGTAACTGAAATTATAACTGTGCATGTTATGCGAGGAATGTTGCTCATTCAGTCGTGTTCAGTCGTGTAACGTTCGCCAGGAATTTTGTCAAAGTCCACGCCGACGCGTGCGTTCCTTGATTTTCTTCAGAATACATTCTCTATATCGTGTGTATACACTAAGTTGATAAATGTGAACATGTTACTACTCTTTAACATTGTAAATGAGACGAACTATGTTTATAATGTTGTTCTTATGAAAGCTTAAAAAAATATATTGAAACTTATTTCAAACAATTTAACGAATAAAAAAAATAAGGATACTTTTTGAGACAAAATGAAAATAATTACATCAGTACTGAAATAATTAAAAAAAAAAAAATAGGAATAATATTTATGTTATAATGTTTCACTAAATGTGTACTACCTGAGTGCTCTAAACAATTAATTATGTACGAGTATATTTAAAACCTTAACATCATTATTCATAGCGTTCAGTTGTAGATATTTAATAGCTCTAAGGTCAATGACACAAATAAATCACAGTTACAACGAAAATTACGTAAGTTTTACAAAATCACTACATATTATGAAAACAAGCCATCCACCGCCTGCGTATGTCTGTTTGTCTGTCTGTCTATCTGTTTGTCTGTTCGCGATAAACTCAAAAACTACTAAACGGATTCTAATGCTGTCTTCACCAGTAGATAGATTAATACATGAGCAAGGTTTAGGTATATAAGTTCTCAAGGTTTTGTGTAAATCGGTTGAAATATAACGATAATTGTCGAAAGTATCGGAAAAAGTCAAGCCGCTTGGGAATGTTCATTGAAAACGCTGTTTAATTCTTTTGAGATATAACAAAACAATGCATAATGAGATATTCCTCTTTTATAGATGAACAAAAAAGTGTGCTATGACATATACCTATCTTTTAAGGATAGCTTACTATACCCACCTATCTACTAACAATCGTCACATATAATGAGGTAATTGGAAAGCTATTTAGACCGATACAGTATTAATTTTTATCAAATTAAATACATTAGTTAACTTAAGCATTTCATGGGCATACGTATATATTTGTTATTATCAGGGTAAGACAACGTCTGCCGAGTCGGCAAATTAAATATAAATGGTTATATTGCACCGTTATTTGTTTAATATTAATTCCAAGACTGACAACACAATAACAATACTCTTTGTCTTGAAAATTATTCTTAAGCGTCGCTAAAAACTTCTTATCACAGACTTATATTCTTTGCCTATTTATTTGTTATAAAAATATTCTATATAGGTTTGGGCTTCATCATAACCTCGCTTGATGATAAGTGACGCGGTAAGGTAAGTAAGACACGAGTAAGATAGACGGCATCATGTAGAGAAGTCGAAAGCCTATAACAGTGTATTTTTTTATTAAGTGTAATTTGGGAACAGGAGTTAGTACAGAAATAAAAAATTCTATTAGATGTATTCTTTTTTTCTGGTTCTAAATGTATATATAACGCAATATTGTAAAAATAAAAACGACTTATGTACCCCTCTTAATTTGAATGGCAGTATAGGTGCTTGAGGATATTCAGCATGAGGATGGTAACTAATCAGAGAAATTATAAAGAAATGTCACGCTATAATACTGTTGGTTTACTATGGTGCTTTTGTTTATCGAAAGCTTAAGCTTATTGTAGGATTAGAGCTCACATCGGAACGTACCTAAAGCTAAAGTAATATTTGTTGTAGTTATTTGTTATTTTTTTATCGACCTATCATCCGCTGTTGGCCTGACTTGCCTTTACGGTTTCACCGGGCTTGTTCACGTCTTTTGTTACTTGTTCGGTATTGTGTAAATAAAATCCGTGTTCTGATATCTACATATACTAAATTTTATGGTGAATGTTGATGCGCTGCACCGCCATCGAGTGGTGACTTTCAAGAAAATGGATAGCGCGAAAATCTTCTCTGTTTTCAAATATTCTACGTATTGCATTTTTTTTTGTTTGATTCGGTTCTGTTAAACGGTACAGAATTTGAAAAGTCCCAGAGTCATCTAGCGACGAGTTATATAAAAATGCATATGAATTATATAGCTATAGCAAATGAAATAATAATTAGCTATGTCAACTTTGTCACTGATCGGTTGGTTTGACAGCATTGAAGTTCATTAATAACAGAAGATACATAGATTTTTTTTGTAATGCAATGTTATATAAGCGACCTTCAAAATATACGTAAACATTTAGATTATACCTACCTGGGGCAGCGGCTAACAAATACCGCGAGTAACTCGTCAGTTTGTTCGTCCCAAGAATTTTGTCAAAGTCGCCTCACTGCGCCCTGGAATGGGGACAATACGTCTTCATGCTACATTCAGGGACCCTTGCTCTTACATTATTAGAAAGGTATGGTTGCCCTTTATAAACTATGAGATTCCTATCATGATGTATGGAATGTAAAGGAGCGGAGATTATTAAATAAGAATTTTTAATATAATATCGTTAGAAATTGGTTCTTTTTTTTTCTTCGCAACGACATGTATTATAACGTTATATTGATTTACAAAACGAGTTTTATTATAATCCTGATAATTTTACATTATTTTCTTTTCCATAAAGATACTGAAAAATGTAAGTCATATTCTATTTTTAATAATTAATATTGATGAGACCTGAAAACTCTATATTCAAATACCCATAGGGATACCGGAGAATTTTTATTTTATTTATTATTTTATTTATAACTAGGTATCGTCCGCCCATTTCTGTGTGTATAAATAATTAATGTAAAAGTAGGGACCATATATATTCATTTCTAAGACAATAGACTCTGATGTCAAATTTCATTATATTCCGCCAAGCCATTTGAACGTGTTGTTGAAATACAAATATCCAAGTAAACGTTTTTATTTTTTAGGAAGAAGTCGTTATGCTATTAGTACAACCGGTTCAAATAAAAAAAAAGGAATCATTAAATTGGTTAATAATTCGCGAAGATATCAATTAACATACAAAAATACATACAGTGGAACATATAAAGTATAAATTACTACGTTTTTCAAGTTGGTTTTGTAGTCCGGTGAATCTGTAGAGGTCCCAGGATCAATAGGGTATGTAAGTTCGAAAAAAAAAATATCAAGGTGGTTTAAAAAATACAATGACTACATAACATTTTAGAGTCTAAAAAATCGTAATAGTAATAATTATAGATACATTATAAGTTAACCAAAGAATTATTAAAACATAGCTAATAGCAGTATACATTTATAGTGTGTATATTTAATGCCAGCCTGGGTAATTGTAACTATGGTTGCCACCTTTTTTTTTGCAGATAAAGTACGTTGGTTATTATAGGTAGGAAAAAAGTACGTAGTATTAAAATAAATTACAAATTATTATTTAATTTTTATTATTATTAAGCATAAATCTATAAAACTTTAAATATTATTGTTATTGCATTTAAACCGCTTCGCTTGAATGAAACAAGAAATTGTGACAATTAATGACAGTGACATTGTTGACATTTGAGGTTAAGTTGCGTACAAAAATATTTGTTAAAGAAACGAGTGCTTAGATGATGTGGCGTTAGCGAGTGGCAACATTGATTGAGCAATCTATGTATTTATCTTAACGAAAAAATACATATGAATAAACTGTTCAAAATCCCAAAGAAGTCAAATAAAGTATTTTCGTATACTTTATTGTTCACATAAATTACCGAGTACAATTACCTGAAATAACGTACAATACTTTATTATAAAGTACGGGTGGCAACCCTAGTCGTAACCCTTATTTATAAAATCGGAAGTCAAGCACCTATAATTGTGTCTCTAGGCATAGCGTAATACGATCTGAGATCACATAGACTTTTAATATAATTGTGAACAGGCACTAAACCTACGAAGCTTAAAAATAAACTTTAAATTAATAGTATTCCTACCATTGTGTACATAATTAAATTCTCGTCATAAGTTTAAATGTAGAATTTAATATTTCGCTTTATTAAAAATTATAAAATGTAATTACAGTAGAATTCTCGATTCAATTCTTGAGAGCGACACTAAACGATGTTTTAGTCGTTTTCCCGCGACAGCGCAATGTAATGACCATGTTTTCCTTTGTTTGCGTCGCCGTGCGACTGCCACTATAGCGGTTATGTCCCCGATTAATATAACAGTTGGCTTGCGTGGGACTTCCACACTTACGCCCGACGGGGAATCTAACTTGAATACCACTGTGTTATTATATTTTAAACGTATTGTAGTTTTAATGGATATATTTTTCAGAGTAAAGTGACTGTAGTAGGAATGTTATTAAGCCCTTTACGTTATAAAGAGTTGCTTACCCCGAAATGTGTTAAATCAGAAGTAAGACGATGTGACTGCTTTGTCGCCGTGTTTATTATGGTTTGACCCAATAGGGTACAGATCCCGTTATGATATAAAACGGGTGGAACCGGAACGCGTCATGCTTAAGGCCTGTTTCAGAGTGCAGGCAAATTGCGGGTGCTTGCGCGTGTGCGTGTAGATGAAATGTATGTAGAGACGCCGCTAACATCACTGTGAATGCTAGCGGCGCGGCGTCTACGTACTTTTGAGCTACACGCAACCGCCCAAGCACTCGCCACCCACCTGTACTCTGAAACAGGTCTTAACGTTTCACCAAAGCACCTATTAGATACATCGGATATATAGTAGTCTTAATTCAGTCAAAATTAACATTTTGGTGTTGATTAGTACTTTATGTGGATGGCTGATAATTCACTTTTGTTATCATCATGTCTGAACCATCGCGAAAAATCAATCGTCTTTTTGCCCACAACTTTACTTGCGTTAATATAGGTTTGAACTATTCTTCGGAAGCAATACTATTTTTCTGGGGGAAAGTATCATATATCTTTTTCTGTGCCCCTAACAATGTGTGTGTAAAATTTGGTTGCGGTTGCGTAGTTTAGACGTGAAAGCGTAATAAACAAACAAAAGAATTCATACTCGTATTTATAAAATTAGTTAATATTAAGATATTTGAATAAAACATCATTGCGACGTTCGTACTTTTGCCACTTACATTTTTATCTACTACAAAGTTATCTTAATTCAGTTCTTTTCGCGTATAGCATTGAGAGCAGAACTTAGAATAAGTTATTTTGAATGGACCATAAATCCGAATGGCCCAGCGGCGATATAGCCCGCTAGACTGCTAGTCTGTCCTATTTAATACTGAAATACCTTTTTACTTTTATACAGTGTAATGTAAAATACGCTTTCACTATTTATGTAAACAATATTTTGCATAAGTGTAATTGAAAAAAAGTATCAACTCTGCGTTGCGTGAGTTTTTTTTTTTCTAAATTACATTTTAATAACGTTTTCTGGTATAAATATTTTATTGCGACATATTATAAACAGTATGTGTTTTGGTACACAGTAATTACTAGAAATATAACGAGGTGATTTAATTAGAAACTCGTGTATGATATTACTGTAATTAATTAATATACGCCGACAAAATATTAACGGATACGCGTTGCTTTCATTTAGACGACTTTAAATTTAAATATGGGAATAAATGAAAGCTGTGCTCTGTTTGATAATACAATTTTGTTGTAGTAATAGACCGTAGGATTATGTTTTTTTTTTAAGTTAAAAGTGTATAGTATTCTTTAATTTTTTTTTTCTTTAAAACAGTATTTAAATATACTTACATGGAATAAATTAAACTTTACCTTAATCTACTGTTTAATTATTATAGTAAAAAGCTTATTTCATAAATAATATTCCATATTAATCCCTAAAAAGATTATGTCTATAATTATTATGATTTAATGATTATTCTCAAGTAACCTTATAAAAAGGACCTATTTGCATATAAAAAACTGTACATGGTCAGTAAATAGTACTGTTTATAGGAAAACTATTCCCAAAAGGTGTTTCAAAATTATCTTGGCTATTCTTATAATTGTATTGAGGATTTGTTCAGTACCAGCTGACACTCGTGATTTTATCTGCGTTATCCTACGCGTGCGTACCACACCGCTTGCCCCATTTCTCCAGGACAAAGAAATACACATCGCTGAATTCGTAGTGATTATAATAATCGTAGATGTATAAAGATAAAAACATACATTTGTATTAAAATAAGATATAAGTGATTTTTTTTATAAACTGAATACTATATACATATATCGATAACTAACCAGTAGTTATTGCATGATGTGCGCACAATAACACAATTATATAATTTTATTTATATATACATATTGCATATACTATAAAAACTCTAGTTTTTCAATGAGACTGAAATGCATATTTATTTACTTTATCTTCTCCCGAACTTAACTCGCATTGTTATTTAAAGTACAATACGTTTTGATAGAATCGACCAATTTTAATGAAACAAAGACTAAATGCTACTCAACGATATGGTTCATGTCTTTTTGATGGCATTTTTATCAAACACGTTGTACTTTAGTAGTTATGCGTGTACAAACAAATATACAGTCATTATCAAAAATGGTTTAAATTTATTTAATTACTTCTTCCTCGTCACTTGCAATATTATTTTACAACAATTTGAAAAGTACAGACACGTTAAATGTACACTCTTGTTTTATGTATTCTTATTATAGAAAATGTATAGGTTTTGATCACCAATAAGTTATATAATTTAATAAAGGTTTCGTTAACTCTATCAACAGTAACCATTATATACGATTAATAATTGTTTTTATTGGCAGATGGGTCATCTATCAGTGGTGATACCGCCTGACATAGCCGATGACGACGGTTCGGAAGCAAGCGCGTCTGAAGGCGGTTCCGTTGAGGTCCGTTGCACAGCGACCGGGGTTCCTACCCCCACTATATCCTGGAAACGGACATTGGGCCGGCATATTGTGTTTCGTGACGATAATGGAAAAGAATTAAAAGGTAAATTAATATATTTCATTTACTCAGTAATCGATAAAGATGTTTGTTTCTTTTATAATAATTTTTTTGGGTTTATGTAAAGACTAAAAGATGTACCTACCTATCAGACCTCGTTATCATATTGATAGGCTACCAACAAAGATTAAACCTAGAAAGATATTCCAACTAGCAGGAGAGTTATGTTTGAGTTTCTCTTGAAATTGATGTCGACACTTTGATATTATTTGCCCCAGGTAAAAATGATAATTTTGGCGGTCTAAACCACATATATTACATTAAATATTTTCATAACACTATTTAGAAATATTACATATTGTCAGCCTGTATATGTACCACTGCTGGACGAAACTTTCTGCCTGGAGGAGTCAACTAACATAATCATCTCTTCGGCGCATGTCATTGTAGTGAATGAAGAGAAATCAACAGTTACATATTTTTTCCACATATAGTGGTACTGCAAAATAATCCTTAGGTAGGTTGATGCGAGGCGCGCGTAAAAATAAGTCATACTCACACTACAACAAATCATACATCACAACTTGACAAACATGTTGTACCGATCCTTTTTTTTTATTAACGTGGGGAAATCCATCATGGACACGCCACCCTCGCGGGGGAGAGGGTGGATAGTGTGAGACTCCTACTCACTAAATCCCACGGTGTACATCCGCCGCTTTTGTTGGGACGACACGAGATCTCTTCACCATTTATCGTGTCGTCTAGCATTTAACAGTGCCACCACGCCCCGTCCTTGTCAGGAGATGACCGTGTACACACCGGCCGTCTCCTCCGTCCGCCAGACCTGTGCAGTGGGAAAATGTGTCCCCCGACCCACCTTCCCAGGCCCGGCTATGGTGGCGGAAACTTAGGTGCCTTATCTCAAGACTAAGAAGTAAAGACTGTGATCCAACTTAAGCTATGTATCCCTTAAGTTTGTTTGCAACAAAATGATCTCTAATAATATTTACATTTAATTTAAAATAAAGTTAAAGACGAGGCCTTAAATAATTGGTACACATAAGTTATAGTATATTTTTTAATCTCATATCACAAAAATATCCCTACACTTTCAGTAGAGATACAGTAAGTAAAACATGTTAGGTAATAAAATGCCAATTTCCCATGGAATCGTTTGAATTTTTTCGTCGTATCGCGCGAAATCCTTCTAAGTGGTAAAAAAGAAACACGACTAATTTCGCATTCAAAGCCCGTTTGAAGCCGGGCGCAGGTGCCGCCCTGGTTAAAACATTGGAGTCTTATAGGATTTATTAAGATATTGGAAAAACTCGATATGATATAAATGCACAATCTAATAATCGACTCAGGGCTGAATAATGACGGAACGATGTGAATATATCTATATATCTTGGGTGAATCGAACGTATATTTTTTTACAAGTAAATAAAAAAAAAAACCCTCGACGCGAAAAAAGGTTTGGTCTTTCATGTACGTTTGTGGCATGACTAGCGATGTGAGTAATGTTTATTGTTCGTAAAGTATAATAAGAACTTTAAAAAAAAAAAAACAAAACCAGATAATCGATACCGTTGTCTGGAATATGTTTTGGTTATACCTACGATTCATTTGCTAATAAAGATTGGTGGATAGTTCAAACATATATATAGCTTCCGGCGTGTAGAAAAATGAATAATTCTATAGAAAATAGTAAATAAGTAAAGGTGGAATAATGTACAGTATCGAATCAAAAATAAATCGATTAACGGGGAGAGTAATAATCAAATGTAATCATCAACCTAGAATTTACAATCTATATCTGGAAGTGCTGTTAAGAGCTTAGAAGTGATGACGTCATGATTCCGTAGTCTCGTAAATAGTGTATTTAATATTTTAGCGAGAGAAAAATATTGCATAAAAACGCTTCTTATTATCTAAATATTTTATGTATACTGAGTGTATTTTAATGTAGTAAAACTGTAAGAAAATATAATAGTATTCATCTATTAAATGGCATATAAAGAGGTTAAACTATGTAACGGATAGTGCCTGTTTCATTTCACGATGCAATGTCTCAGTACGTAGTGCTAAGACGTAGGCGAGGAGCAACATTCTTTTATTTGTCGTAGACAACAATCAACTAGTTGCTTAATCTGTAGTTGATTATAAGCGACTAAATCCAATTTGTAGAGTTTTCTAAAAAGACTATTGGGTATATTATTTACTTTCACTTTTATAAGGAAAAGTTTCTTTACGTATTATTGAAATCCGAATTAAAAATAATATTTAACTAGAAGAAAATTGTGTTTAAGCTGATGGTTATAATAGGATGTTTTATTTTTATTGCGTTTTATATATTGAAAGCAGTAAAGAAAATATAAAATATATAACAAGAGACACACTCCTTCAAGACACGGTAAGACTTATTTTTATACTTTATAGGTTAGCGTCTGACCATAATCTCATTTGATGTTAAACTATGATGTTGTCTAAGATGGTAGTCACGCTAAACCTAGAAAGAGACTGACTCTCTGCAGCTGCCGGAACACACCAATACGTGCTTGGCGACAGATGCTCAACTTGAGTAGTAGTTAGCCAGGCGGACTTAGAAAACACCCTACCACCATGCTATGGCTCTTATCACGATGTTTTCCTTCACCGAAAGCTCCGACTCAATTGCCAGGATTCGAACCTACGTCCTTCGACGCTATGTCCGAATACTCTACCGACTGAGCCATTATCGCTTCACTTTTACACACCTTACTTTTCAATAACTGTTATAATCTAAAACTTTATAATAATAAACATTTTTCAGACATTGAATAAAAATAACATAATTAAAAATAAACTTCAATACAAACTTCTTCCCTACTCCGAACGGTTTGAAGGCGGATAAATAACTGAAATTCATTTCCGCGAAAAAATAACATCCAAAGACCACAGCTAATACTTAAGCATAATATTGTAGCAATCCTGGTTTTGGTCAGGAAATTAAACGAACAGCTCAGTTAAAGCCGCCTTTATAAACGTTGTTATCTCTTGCAGTTATAAAAGTTACACCCTTTACGGTTCGGCTGAAATACTAGGTGAAATGGCAAAAGCGCCTAAAAGCAATTATAGGACTAGTCATTTTAACACATACGAATTTCGTTGCTATTTTACAGTCTTGTAATCTCACGTTCTAATTTATGCCATAATGTAATTGCATTAAGAGTATAATTGCGCATCCCGTTCAGGCTATTTAAAACCTTTACGCTGCGATGTTTTACGAATTTGACCCATTTTATTTAAGCCATTAAGCGTAAACAAAAGACTGGCGGGCCTCAGTAAACGGAGGGAGGTTGTAATAGTTAACAGAGTGGTGGAGCCAGTTCTGGCTTTGTATTAATTGGACATGTTAAACACGCTTCACTAAATATGTAAGAATCCGTTTGGAGTGGCTCGCGTTTTCTTTTTCCTTTATTTCCGTTTCTTTTATTGGAGGAAAAGCCAATTCGACGGTGAAGCTAACAATCGGTTTGTCGACCGAAGTTGAATAAAGTTTTTAAATAATAGAAGTCGATTAACGATATCTTCGGATAGATAAAAATGTATTTTTTGGCAAAAATTTTTTTTGGAAATAAATTGATAGGGAAACATTTTGGTAGTTTTTACTATAGGGCATTTAAAACACCGAGGTTAGAAATAGCCTCGTAATTAACTTTAAGTGATTTCTATGAAAATGTAATGAATACCGATTTGGTTGTTTATACGTGCAATTGTAAAAACATGACAAACCTAGTTTCATTGTATGTTTTTCATAGCCACTTTAATGATACATAGCTACTATATGAAAAATAAAAATCCATCTTTTAAGAAATTCCTTATTTAATGAAAAGCTAATAATAATAACATGCAAAATTTTGTATGCTAAACGAGTTAAATTATTAATGAAAAAAAAACCGGCAATTGGAATACGTCCTTTTTTACAGACACTGTTCCCAAATATCACACATATATATATATACGATGAAAGGCACATATATTAAAATCAATTAAGCCGTATATTCAATTTGGTAATAATTAAAAAATGCGAAATAAAAGAAAAGTCATGGAAATAGATTCTCAATGTCCAGTAGATTTATTAATTCCTGAATGAGGTCTACTTCTATAATTGAGAAAGAAGGAACTTAAAAATACACTTACATTGAATGTGTAAACACTGTAAAAACTATACATTTTAACGTTGGTTACATAATTATTTAGTAAAAAATTTAAATGCCCCATATTTAAATAGACAGATACAATAGAAAACGACAAGGTGAAATAGTTAGCTTGAATGTATGCGAAGTCAATTAATTTGCTGACTCATAATAAAACAAGGCAAATAGCTGCTTTAAATAACTCAAGGAAATGGCCAATAAAGTAAAAGTGATTAAGATAGAACGTTTCTGTAAAAATATATTCCGAGCTTGTAATAAGTACTTGTACGCTGGAAATTCTTTGAAGTGTTATATTTATACAGAATTCATGCTGAAGAAATTAAATGTATTTATTACGTTTATTTTTAAAAGCGTACTGGATTATAAATAAGGATTATTATTGTTCCATGCTCACAAGTTATTGCATATGTGTTGAATGTGATAACCAAAGCATTATTTTGTTCGTATTGTGGATGATAATAATTAAAAAATGTATATATAGGGGGATTACTACTGACCGTATTCAGTATTGAATTTGTGTATCGGCTAACGTTCTTATTCGATTAGTTAGGTGGATCGATCGATGAAAACATAACCATGACGTCGCTGTGAATGACGTCATACTTTTATATGGACGCCATTTTGTCTTCGCTCCGACATATATAACGATTTAAGTTGTCATTATTATTTATGAGTTATAAACGTAAGTCTATTGTATGCATTATTTTTCTGTTTCTGAAATGTCACTAATTGTGAGATAACATATGTGCTACACTTCCGATAGCAGAGTTTCAAATATTCTATTTTGATAAATGACTGCAATGCTTGAAAGTTTAATGCTATAAATAGGTAACAGGAGTCGGTTCTGTAGTATTTATGGCAGTGGATAGTTGCCAATAATAAATGCTGATTTTTTGTCTATTACCACATTAATGTTTATTACCTACATACATAAAATAATAGAAGTCTGTTATTTGGCGCGCGTCACACAAAAGGTACTGGATGCATTTTGATCATATTTTTGGTTTTATTTCTACGATACTTGGTACTTATACAAAGCAAAATCACAATAGCTTCGTTCAATATAACGTTATTCAAGTTTTGAGCAACTACATCTTGTATAAGCACTACGCGTTCATCGATGTGTGTGATTTTTGTGGAGAAGTGGTGTGATTGGCGTGGTGCTTTGTTTTTTCCTTTGTATATACTCGTAAAATATATTATTAAGAGAAAAAATTTGGTTGTCTGTAATGTCGGTTTACGGATGATTACGTGATAACGTCATAAGAAAACATGCGTCACAAGCCGATCGCTTGTTCCGCGCTCTCGCATGCACGCCTGGCTCAAGCAGAACGTGACAATGAGTCATGCTTTTTCTTGCGTGCAGCTGGCATTAATTGATTTATAAGACGTAATCATGTCAAAAAAACCGACACAGATTAACTTGCGAGAACAAGCTTGTACATAAACATAATACATAATTTAATAAATAGTTGTAGCGTTATTTATAACTTACTACTTCAATAAGGCGGGCGTAACTATAATTTATTGTCTCAAATTATTATTAAAGTCGGGTCTTAACTTCTTAGTAACTGAACAAATTTGTCAATTTAAAGTCAATTCAGCAGTAGAAAATCGTCAAGCTAGGAATTAAATGGGAAAATAATTAGTCTGCGAACAATAATAACTGAATTGCCGAATAAGAACCGTCGTCTGGAGTAACAAGTTGCCAACGACATGTCGCAACCCGATTTTATAACCCGTTAATAAAACACAATTTCATACAAAGCTCGCTTTTGATATTATACGCTTAACGTAGAAGCAGTATTTTATGTCTGCGCCCTAGATTTAAGAGCAGAGGTCGTATACCATAATAAAGCGATAAATTACACCAGTTTAAATTTAATTTGACAGGCACTGGTAAATCGTGTATCGCTTACGCCAGCCTCCGTTCAAGCGTACAGTAATTATATTGATGGACGTATATAATCAAAAATAATATGTAACTTGAAATAATGTCGCCATGATGGTCTTTATACAAATCTAAATGTATATTTTTGTGTAGTTAGTATTTATTGTTATTGTATAGCTTCTATATAGAAAAACTCAATATTATTTACCTCATTTCTAAAATTTCAATCTGTCATCGAATAAAATCTGTTACAAGATTTGATGATGCGCATGTGAATTTAAAGATAAAGGCGTTTTCTCTTGATTCGATGTTTTTTTTTTCAAACTGACTACGTTATTGGCTTGACGGTCTTTCATAGCTTCACTGGGCTACCGTATTGAATCGATACATGCTAGCCTTTTAGCGATGATTAAGGTTAAAGTTATCCTTTTATTTATTTACTAGCTTTTTCACCCATTGCTCCCTAAACTACTAACTCTATATTTTGAGAAGACAAGACTATTGAAGGACACTAATTAGAAATGAGACTTCATAATCGCTTATACTCGTAAATATCTAGGATTCGCGGAATCGGTGACGAAAACAACATTACAATTATCTGTCTTCTAATAAACTACTTACTTCTTATAAATAACAATCTCACGGTCGTCAGTTGATTACTCGAACACAGGAAGGTGATCGGAAGATGTTTATTTAGAAATGTATTTTCAGTAAAAATAATACAACAGTTATTACATTATTTTTTTATACTATATATGTCTTATTTTAAAACCTGTATTATGTCGGTCCGTTATTAACCTGATATTACCCTTAGGTTAGATATTAACCTTAGGTGGTAGAGCTACGCTGAAACTATTACTGGTTTTAAAATGAATGGGTCGGCTCGCCCGGTGTAGTACCACCCTCTCACAGAAAACCGACGTGAAGTAACAGTGCTTGCACTGTTGCGTTTCGTTCGGTCAGTGAGAGCGCTGGAGGCCCACATATATTAAAAGGCCGGCAACGCACTCGCGACTCCCCTGGTGTTGCTAGTGTCTATGGACGGCGGTGATCACTTATCATCAGGTGACCCACCTGTTCGTTTGCCCCCATAATATATTAAAAAAATCACATTTTGTCATAGTCATAATTGGGCTCACTAGTTAAAGAGTGTTACTATATCTTTTGCAATATATGTAAATATTATATTGGTTATTAAAATATGTTACACAGTTTCACATGAGTGTCTTAAAAAAGAAAATGAGACCATATCTTTTCTTAACAGTACGACCAATGACCATGTAATGTAATAAAATAGCATCTAATGTTTTCTATCACTTTCATTCACTTATTCTTTTATATAGATATTTCTTTTATGCAAATTTTCACTACTCAGTACGATTTTTCAAACATTTTCCTTCATAAAAACCATATCCTGATAATTACAATCATGTCGTTCCCGTTATTAACCTGATAAATCACAACGTGCGGGGAACAATAATAATTGGGTTCACTAGTTGTAGAGTGTTATTATTTCTATTGAAATGTATATAAATGTATTGGTTATTAAAACACAAACCACATAATTGTTTATTACGCTTTCACGTTTTACCTATTCAACCGAACATCATGATATTTTACATACACGTTTTTAGATGTAAAGAAAAAAATATATTATTCCCGAGGAATAGGTCAAATTTATATTAAAGCGACCAAGACCGCGGGCAAAAGCTAGTTTTCGTAAAAGAGAAATTAGGCAAAGAAGAAGTCATTAAAGATACTCATCTGCCACTTTGTAAATTTGTGAAGGTCATCTGTTGTAAAAAATATTCAAATATTAAGCTTTTGCTTAATTCAATGTAAAATCGATCGATCTCTTGGGAACACTTAATTTTTTCTGGAAGATGGTTTTTATTTTTCTGTATCCCTGACAACGTGTAGGCAAAGCTTCACGCTGATTGGTTGAATAGTTACGCAGTTAAATTGTAACAAAGAAAATCAGGGCCACATGTACAATATTAGTAAGGATAAGGATAGTAGTTTTGACGTGATAACATCTTATAAATCGATGAACGCCGGCTACACGCACGAAAAACCAAGACTCATTATCACGTTCCGCCTGACTCCAGCGTACAAGCGATAGAGAGGCGCGATCGACATAAGCGTTCGGCTTGTGACGCATCTATCTGTTGCGGCAAATAGTATGCAATTTTTCATCAACGTTTTCTTATGACGTTATCATGTAAAATTATCCTCTGTAAACCGACTTTACAGACAAACAATTTTTTTTATACATTACGATAAACCCTATCTTTGGAACGTGAATAAGACAAGAGTAGAAAAAAATAAGGCATGTACATTAAAGTTTCTGATTTCAGAAATAGTATTGCTGGTTTTATTTTAAATGTTCTTTGTCTTATACATTCTTATATTGTACAGTGGTAGACAGCTACGCAGGTTCAACGTTGTCATTGAAAGGATTGAAGCGTTCCGACATGGGCACATATTTGTGCATTGCTGCTAACGGTATACCGCCAACGAAGAGCCGACGCTACGAAGTTTCCGTACTTTGTAAGTAAACGTCCATTGAACGATATTCTCTGTTGCTTTCTATAGCGCTGGTTCATCAGTTGAGTTGTATCTCATGAGATTTTATGTTTTGAAACGTTTTATTATCAAGATATATTCAGTTTTACTACCCTTTAGAGTACATAAAGTCAACTCTTTACCATTGTTCGCAGTTTATGAGTTGTGTAATATTTAAGTTTTGGACTTGAGTAATGCATACGAAATGATTAAAGTTATTCTGTACCTTAAGCTCTTTGGGGGTATGCAGCGGACCATAATGCCGAAGTTTATATTCTCAACAAACTGCCTGCCTTTAAGCCCTTCCCTAATTGGATACGCCTAATTTCAAGCCAGTTAAAGTTAATTTGTCATGTTCTCGTTTAGTGAGTTAAGAGTTTGGAAGGTAAATTACTTTTAAAAATATTTTGTATATTACTTCAATAAATCCACAATTGATTTATTTCTTACTAATGAAGTATATTTACCAGAAATTAACTGAATGTTTCTAGGTTTTTCCCCATATGTTATGTGTTCCTATACTAGTCGCCTAATTGCGATGAAATGTTAGTTAGGTTTTGGTAACATTTTGGTAAGGTTACATTTTAGTGTAACCATTTTACAATAGGTGACGCACGAGTAGTTTCATTTTTAAGACAACAGAAAAGAAGTCAATACTATTTAATGTATGTAATGAATCTATATTTTACTAAATTTTTATAATTTAGATTTATAAAGACACTAATTACATTTCTTCCTGAAAAGATAAACTTTTGTTTGCCTGTAACACTATTAACAATAGTTATTTATTAAATATAAGATAACAATAAGGTGTATTTAGTTATTGACAGTTTTGGGTAACAGTAATATTGTGTTACTATTGTACCCAACCACAACATGTAACAAGATATGTTACTTTTACGAAACTTCTCGAATATATTATGATATAGAAAATAGGGACACTAAAAATGAGATACTTTAAATAGTAGGTTGAAATCAAGAATATACATTATTTTAAGAGTTAATAAAATTTTGAAAACTCTTTATACATTTGGTCGCTTAAACTGATCCGACATCTATTTATGTATATTACAAATTATTTACATTAAAATGTATGAAGCGTAAAATTTATTTTTAAATTTATGAGGTGATTTTGAGATTCAATTTATATCGATTCATTTATTATATACAGTTGCACCAGTAGTTCGCGTGGCCAGTCCAGTTGTATTGCGAGCTGTTGACATGCAGGTGACTCTGCAATGCTATGTAGAGGCTTCACCTAAGTCTCTGCATACTTGGTTGAAAGGGAAGTCGCAATTAGGTAATTATAAATCAATTTCCATGAGCTATATGTATAGTATGTATGTATATGTACATAGATTTTCTTTGTTTTGAGTTTATCACTTCTGTCGTCAGTCCTTGTAGACTGGCTTGTTTTTTTTGGTTTTAATTACTTTTTAAACATTTTTTAAACTCAAAGTAAAGAAATTATATATACATGCGGCTTTTTGACATGGAAAACGCGTCCAACTACTGTGACACGCCCTTTTTGTATTTGGCATGCTATATAAATGGAAGTTTTAAAATGGTACAATTTTCAACGTATTTAAGACCGTTTAATCGTGGATACAAAACACAAGAGATACATTTTTATATCTTTCCGGCAATGAATTTATCTCACATAGAAAAGAATCAATGCCGCTATAAGTGCACAGAGCAACCTAACTTTACATTTTTTGGTCTCAAAGGAATCTAATATCATTCTTTAATTAGAAAGCGATCAGACTACATTTTTAATATGTATATATAAATATATTTTGTCTTAGGTGGGAAACTTCTGAACAGTTCGAAATACATAATATCTGAGGAGGTTCTTAGCGAGTACGCTTTGCGGATGAACTTGACAATAACTCGCCTTAAGAAGAGTGATTTCGACGAGTACACTTGTTCTGCGATTAACAGATACGGAAGAGCCGAGGGTGTTATTACTTTGAAAGGTATATTTAACATACGTGTTTAATTCTCTTGTTAGTTATTTATACCCACTAAATTATATTTAAAAAATTTTTGGTATCTTGAAATATATATATTTAACTAATGTGATAGTCTGCTTTACACGTTTTGTAGTATTGCACATCAAAAATGGTTAAAATTACTTATAAGTTTTAATCTTACAAAAAAGTTAAATACGCGTCGAACACTTGTTTAAAAAAAGTTTGATCACAAAATAGTGTCTTCTTACCCATGTTTAGAAATAGACATTATTTAATTTTAAATGTTGTATAACACTTGTCTAAGTTCACAGTTTTTGTTTTATTGTTGTGATTTATAGTATTTCTATTTGCCGGTAAAATACGTTTCGTAGTAAATTATGCACTTCGTGGGTATAATTAATTTGGAAGATGTAGATAAATAATTTTGGAGATTCATATGTACATCAAAACTACTACAATTTGACGTTATTGGCATTTTAAATGTATATGTTGATTATATAATGACGTCGTTTTCTTTAAGTGCAATGTAATATTTTTAAAACCAATAATAATTTCCTTAAAATAAATAAATATTCTCAATGAAGATCTAAACAGAAACATTGAATTGAATGAACGCTATTTAGTGTTGCTTGAATACAAAAACATAAACCAGATGTTTAGCTAAAGTCGGTTTGGACACTCTTTTGTAATAAAGTATTTAAAACATGTGTTTAACAAGGTTCAAAATTTTAGACAATGTTTAGTAAAATTCGTGTTAAACGCGTGTTCATTTTTGTTTTTGTAATAAGACCGCATTTGTTGTTGTTGATGTCTTCTTTGGTTTTTGTTTTGTAACTTTTTTTTTGTCTTTTATTATTATTATTACCTAATACTTCTTTTAGTTTTATGTAAGCTTTGTTCACTTGTAATTTTTTTTATTATAAACAAGTAAATCGTGTCTGTTTATCCATGAATTATCAATTTTGTAAATCTTAAACGAAATTTTACTTTCATTATTTGTGTATGTCGGTGAGAATTATTATACGTTTGTAAAATTGATTTCTTACCTAATAAACAATTTTAATTTATAATCAACAGAGACACCGCAGAAAACTACAACAACGACAACAACCACAACAACGACAACTACAACGACCACGCGACCAACAACTACGATGATGACCACGCGTCCACCAAAACGACATCTCAAGAAGCAGTACGAACGGGGAAACCACAACACTCTCGGATCCGAACTGCGTCAACCTGAACCCAATAACGCTTTGAATGTTTACAATATAAACGCTTTTCCACCGCCAAATAATACGCGCAACGAAAAACAGAGGCAAAAGGTACGCCCCACGGACGACTCTAGAACGTACATCGATTACAGTAAAGCGACAAACTGCAAATGTTTCGTTTCATTTATACTCATTTACACCGTATTAACGAAAATTATTGTTTAGAGTTAAGAGGTTATTATTAGATTTTTTGGATTATTTTTTGAAAATATTAGCGGTTTAAGTAGTGATAAAACAAAATGGCTGTTAATTAATGGTGTAAGTAAGAAACGTGTTTCGAGGTTGTTTGTAAACGTTTTAGCGGATTTCGATGTTAATATTGTTATGTAAGAATATAATGAAGGCGTTTGATAATAATAATATATATTAGCCTTACAATATAAATCGAGACAATAATGTATTAATTCTTTTACTTATATAATAAGGTTTAGGGCTGTTTTATTAATTTAAAAAAATATGACTTTGTAATTTGACAAAATATATCCCATTATAATAAAACTTTTGGAAATATCATTAACATCATATCAGCGTTTTATCTATTTCGTAATTTGATGAAATAAATTATAGATATAATGATGTGGATTTTTTTATTATTCAATGTTTCTATGACTGTATTAATTGAATTAGTATTGGTAAGAGTGTAAATGCATATGTTTATAATAATAAAATTATGATATTCGACGTAGATAATAGTTATATATGTTCAACTAAGAAGTATATGGGTGTATAATAAAAAAAAAATGGTTCTCTGTAATGTCGGTACATGGACGATAATTTTACGTGATAACGTCATAAGAAAACATTGTATAACGCAAAGTGGAAGAGAGATAGATGCATCACAAGCCGAACGATTAAGCCGATCGCTCCTCTCTATCGCTTACGTCGTGTTCTCGCTTGCGCGCTCGGCTCAGGCGGAACGTGACAATGAGTTATGCTTTTTTATACGTGCAGTCGGCGTTCATCGATCTATAAGACGTTATCATGTCAAAAAAATATATTTCTTATTTACCCCTATATGTTTCTTATTGAAGTCAATATTTATTGTATGTGAAATACGATTGTAAAGACAATAAATAATGTATTGATAATGACAGTGACCAACATTGTTACCATTAGATTCAGGTTTGTGTATTTTTTATAATAATTTATCGATTTATTACTAGTAAACTGAGTGATTGATTCTGTTTACTATATACTAAAACAACAACGAACGATCTTCGGATCACTAAAAGAAATATGACGAGACTTACGGTATAAGAACTCATAAAGAGTTTAGAATGGCTATTTTAACTCGCTAAAATATGCGCTATATGAGATTTAGGTAAAGAATGGAAAGTCTGGTTGACAGTTGAATCGTTTTCGGTAACTCTCACACTACATAATGTTATTCACTTGGACTCTCGAGCAATTTTCTTTACATTTGACAATTATTTCTTTATTATTTACGTCTAGATTTTTATAACTATTCTAAAATATAATTATTAGATGCACCATTTGAATTTCAACTGACTTAAAATACTTTTGAACATAAATTAAAAAAAAAATCGAGATAGTTTAAACCATCTATAACTCTTTCTATTTTAACTTTTAAAAGAAACATCTAATTTCAAATAATTTTTGTCTCTTACCCTATCAAGTATTTTTTCTGATCATAAATGCGGCACTTGCACAAAGCCGTAGACGTTCCATTCCTTCCGTGAATCGCATGTAAATACTGATACCCAAAAGTTCTTCTTATAGCTTAAAAAACTTGCTCAGAATTTATTCAGAGTTCTTAAGCTAGTAGTAGTAAGTACTACAGTATGATATGGAAGAGAAAAATGTAATCGAAGTGCTTTGTATAAAATTAGAAATTACTCATTAAAATAGGATAAAGTTAATGACAATAATTATGATGAAGCAATTTCTTTTCGATATTATTCAATTTGTATTGCGCAAGGAAAGTAATACTTTAAGCCACATCCTTGCTATTTCATAAAAAAAAACCTATTAGAGTATGGATATTTGGTAATAAAAATTTATGTCTTCCGGATAGTATAAAGTAATGTATTTGGCTCATTCATGTCTCTGAGTTGATAGTAGATAAGGTTCCTATTGGGCCTCGTATAAATCGTAGTAATATGTAAGTGTCATGAAAGAATTTACTGTAGTTATGTTAAATGACTAACGCTAGGGGTAAAACAGAAGAATGTAATTAAAACGAGTTCTACTGCAGAATAAGTATGGCGATGAAAGTAAAATATTTATACAACAAGTCAACAACTATTAAAAATTAGTATGACGGCTATATTATTCATTACCTTTGCATTTTCTGTACCTATAATTATATTAACGATGTAGACAATACTAAGATTTAACATCGCTAAAAATGATATCAGGGTTATTATTTAAACAATTAAATGTGCTTGACGTCAACCGGAGCAGATAAGAATGGTATCAAAGTAGACACATTACGCGTTGAAATATATACTGTATAGAAGAAAAATAAAATTTATAATGAATATATCAGTTGAATATTGTTTACTTACATCATCAATGGTTTCAAAACTATTTGAAATTGCTAATTGACAATAAATAATGACAATCATAGTGTTAATTGTATTTGTAAATAATCACATTCATGTTATACCCATTTAATGGTATGAGTATATAAATATATATAGAAATATTCATTGTGTATGTATTATCAATGTTTATCAAACTATAACATAAGATGTTGGTATCATTTTATGATATTTTAAAATAAATATAACCAAACTAAAACTGGTGTAACCTTTATTTGTGCTCATGTGAAAATCTATACCAATAAAACGACAGAGGTCTGCCGTTGTACGCGCCTCACGTAGAAACTAATGGATGGATTGCGATCATTTCTTTTTAGTTTTTAGACACTTGCCTCTTATCAAAAAATATTACGATATGTTCAATTAGTATCAAGTTTTAAGAGACTACGATTTTTTTATTAGCCCTGGAAAAGACCAAAGAAATTTTGTAAGTAAAGTATATTTTTGCATTCAATTTTATTATGTTTTTTCCTCTATGCCTAAAATATATTGTCAATTAAATAAACGACGCAGGTGAAATCATGGGTATCAGTTAGTTATGAAACAACAACAGGAAAAATTAAACTACAGAAATTATTTTTCTTGATCGGACTGCCGCAACCGACGTAGATTCAAGCGATAACGCGTCCGAATTTTCGATGAAGTTAAACATCGTGATGAAATCATAGAATGCTAGGACATTTTCTAATGCTTCCTGGCTCGATACCACCCTCTAGTTGAAAATCTGTCGCCTATATGTGTATCCTGAAATTTGCACTTTGGAGCTAGCCCTTCTAAGCTTAATTAGTTACCATCATCACTTTAAATCAGTTGAGATTGTGGTAAAACGATAAGGCATTCAAAAATGTACAAAATTTGATAGCCTAGTATATTTATATCTTTTTTTTTTATGTGGGAAGAAATCCTTCATTGGACACCCACAGCTCTGGGGAGCTGTGGGGTGTCAGACTCTTACTGACTAAAAAAACCCACAAGATACCGTCTGCCGCGCTATGGGGTGGCACGGGATCGAACAAGCAAGCACCATGCCACCCCGGCGACAAGGCCCAGCGCGAACGTCCTGCCCGCGACGACAGCCAGGTCAAGCTGCCTATAGTATATTTATATCTAATTTAATCCCATCCAATATAGCCCTTACTGTCTTGACCAATATTATTAATGCGAATGTGGGTTTGTTCGCTTGTTACTCTTTCAAGCCTAAACTACTAAACAGATCATCACGAAATTTTGCATACACGTGGCTGGGGATACAGCAAAGGACATAGGGTAGAATAAGTAGGGTTTTCATCTAGGAAAATTACTATTTCCGAGGGATAGGATCAATCTACATTAACACGAGTGATTTCGCGTGCAAAAACTAGTAAGATACTATTTATCGATTACTACAGTATACTGAAATGACATTGTTAGATTATACACGTTTCCCTTACTGGAATTATGTTGAGTCGTTGGAACGTAACGCCAAGAGAAACTAAGGCACTATATATAAACCTAGATAGGTCATCATGATCTACTTACCTACTAATATGATAGATATAATGTTCATCAGTAGCTTGAATAAGAAAAATAATCATTGCAATGAAATTATAATAAAAGAAATCAAAATTAACATACCTTGATTGTCGTATTACAGATCACTCTATTATATCTAAGCAGAAATAGGTACCTACCGTGACTCTTTGGATTAAATACATAAAAAACACACGAAACACTCATACCCGAATATAGAGGTTTTTTTTTATATTATAGGGGGCAAACGAACAGGTGGGTCACCTGATGGTAAGTGATCACCGCCGTCCATAGACACTAGCAACACCAGGGGAGTCGCAAGTGCGTTGCCGGCCTTTTAATATATGTGGACCTCCGGCGCTCTCACTGACCGAACGAAACGCAACAGTGCAAGCACTGTTACTTCACGTCGGCTTTCTTTGAGAGGGTGGTACTACCCCGGGCGAGCCGATCCATAAAACACAGGTATTACATAATATCAATTAAAAGAAGATAGGTCGAAAATATTACAGGGTTGGAAAGAAGCGCTGAAATACTTTTCTGCCTACCACAATAGATGCACGACTTGATGATAAATCAATATAGAATGTATTTAACCATCTGTATAGTAATATAATTATGAAATAAATAGATTCAAAATGAATATGTTTCGTGAGTGTACTTATAAAAACTATGTTATCCACTAAAGCAATACGAAGTGTTAGAGAGCGAGAGTTTATGAAACATAAAGTCTTTATTCAACTTCTCAAGCTTTAGTAAGTGTGAAACTTTAATAATTTAATAATAAAATCGTATATAAACTTTACGGCTGTAGAAGCGTATTCGAATGAAATACAGTTCGACTAATTTAAACATTTGTTGAAAACAGTTTACTATTCTCGCACAATTTATATAATACAGCATTTTCATTATCTTAATTCATGTTTGGATATAACTCAATTATTAATTGAAATCTATTCGTAATTGTGATATAATCAAATTAGTAATAAATTAACTTTGGATTAAGTTTATACTGATGCACATCAGTTAGATCTTGCGGTAATAAAAGTGGTTAAAATAGTTTTTTTTTTATATAAAACGATTCGCTATTTAAATTCTTCGGTAATAATAGAAAAATTGCGCATACATTAAAGAAACTTTTAATAATTTTAATTCTTTGTGATGCTAAATGTTCGTAAAATTTTAGAATAGCATTTTGTTTGTGATTTATGATAATTACGAAATAAATGGAAATATAATTACTAACGATGATAAGATGGAAATAAATATAAGCATAAACAGTAGTTGAAGATGAGCTTTAGGTGTTTGGTGACATATTTTCATCTTGATGGTGGTAGCTAGCCAAGCGGGCTAAGAAAAAGCCGTACCACAACGCTATGGTTTCAAAATGATATTTCTCTCCACCGAAAACTCCAGCTTATTACCGAATTCGAACCTACGTTGAAGCACGCAATATCGGAACAGTATATAATTGAGCTATCATAGCTTAATTAGCTTATAATTAAAGCGATCTCTTCAATATAAACTCGAATATGGATAGCAATAAATTATGAACAAAATAAATGTTTGGTTACCGAGGCAATAACAACGTAGACACCTATATATATATTATTACATTATATACATCATTTATATATAAAAAATCAATGAACGCACTTGAACTTTTACATTTAATAACAAAGTCGCACGCTTTATAAAAATAATAGCTGACGTTTGTCTTAAAAATAAGTTGCACTGAAATTGAGAGACTGACATATTTCGCAGTTCTCGGCGGCGACTTCCGGAATATTGATCAGCTGAATATCTCATACCGCAGCGCCAGATGCTCACTGAAAATTACTTTCAAATAAATCTACTGAACTTGTTACTGCGAGTGCTGAGCGAGGAACACCATCGTCACGGCGCGGTCTCGCGTTAACGCCTTGAATGACAATGAAAATCGTCCCTAATTAAGTTATACATCAAAGTGAAAATATGCAATATTTTTCAAGTATGATACGATGTTTGCATAAATAACCAAGTGAGTTTATACGGAGTAAATAATGTATAACTTGTTATGTTCATTATGTCTGAAAATTCATGTGAAATAACAATGAGATCAGACAGCTTGTTTTATCGTCAACGTTTTTAATGTCTAAGGTAAAACCAATTAATTAAATTTGGAAATGGATGTATTAACATAATATATTATGCACGTGACGATATCTTTTTTTTAAAATGACTTATTATACATTCTATGTGTGATAAGAACAGGTCGCATTAATTCTTTATAATTTTGTATTCCTTTAATTTTATTTAATCGTATGGCTAGATAGAGTATCGATCATTTATTATCGTCGATGGATTAATTACTATATTTATCGCTGCGAAGTTCAATAAGAGTGCAGCAGTCAAAAATGTGTTACTCTTTAGCACCACTCGAGGAGCACGTGCAGGGGAATGAGTGGTACACTTCCCGCGGACGCGAGTAGTATCAGCCCTCCAATTTCTTCAATGAATTAAAATAACTTAATAATTAAAATGTAGAATACACTTATAAAGTATTGTTGCCTTTTAACAAGGTTTATGTTTCAATTTAAATGCCATAAGAAGGTTTATGACGTCAGCTAATTATTTACAACAATTTACTTGACTTTATTTGGATCATGATTGCCACGAGAGAATAAATTTTCTTATAACTTGTCACCGTATAGCCGCGATACGTTTCAATCATAATAGATATAATTAATTCGAACACTGATCCATGATAAAAAGGGTTTACATCTAAAAATTGGTAGAAAAAAGGCAGTCACCGATGGTAGCAAAGAGCATAAGAGGATATATTTGGCCTAAAAACTCTCTTTAGAGCTAGTCTCCGTCCATGTTCTACAAATCATTGACAGATAAACGATTTATGTAAATATGGTTACTGTAAAGTAGCTGCCACTCTTGAACAACTTCGGTAAGTTCTTAAAAAAAGTGTATCCGAAATGCTGCATATTTCAAGGATGTTGGATTAAATTTATGAACTGGGATATTTGTAAATAAATAGTCACTCCGAATGTATGCAATAATACGTGTATATTTGATATTATCTGAAAAGCTTGTACAGGATAAATTTGCAAATAATTGTTTATATAAAAACAAATAACTTGCAGAACTTGGACGTATTATACGTAAATAAGTATGGATTTGTTTTACCAGTTAAGATTTACGAATATTCAAAATACAGTTTCAGAGTTGATTATTCTATAATTATGATCCTTCATTCACAGTCAACGCATTGGCAAAATTATGGAAATGGCGTGTTTCGATTATTGTATCTATAGATGTATCAAACAGGCAAAATATATTAAACTGCTTTTCATTATATATTAAGCTATCTTATCGCATACAACATATTTTAGGGTTTGACCACAATCTCATCTGATGCTAAATTTTGTAATGCCCTAGGATGGTAACATGTTAAGTCTATACTCGAGAATTTTGAGTACAACTTCTAAAATAATTTATATCCAGTTGACGGCACAGTTTTATCTTGAAATCGGTAATAAGTCAAGCGGACTTTAAATAAACAACCAACCTTAAAAAAAAAACCAATCGATTTCTTTAAACATCCTTATGTTATATATAAGTCTGTACATATGAATGGTAGATTAATATTTTATATCATTTCTCATTACTTCAGTAAAATAATGATAAAATCGGTTATTGTAGTTACTGAGAAATTCGCGTACTTATTTTGTAAGTACGCGATTTTCTCGGAAACTACAAAACCGATTTATTAGGGAGAAACACAATTATATCGTTACAATACGATCTCTTTTTTCACAGACAGCTCAGACGGCATTTTGTCCCCGTTCTGGGTAAAATTCGTAACTATATTTATCTCCAAATTGGAATGATTAGTGGAAAACATTCTTAAGTTCTCCAATTATGTAAAACAGAACTTCAAATATTCAGAATTATGATAAACGTTTTTGGACATGTTTTTTGTTTTTCTTCGAAAAATTTGAAAATCGAAAACCGTTTTTATTGATTTCTGCAAAATCGTGATTTTACAGTTACAAGGTTTACCCAGAAAAGGGCGATTTGAATCTACATCATTTTTATCACTGAGCCAAAATGGTCTCGAAATAATATTATTGCATTAATACATCGGAAATATTGTTTTTGTGGACTAGGTATTGTTAAAATTCTGTTTTCAATTTATTCTTAATAAAATATTTCGAATATTCAACAGTTCGTGTTCCAACGAATAATTCGGATTGTTGATTATACGCCAATATTATATGTCCAATAATGAAATTCACCGATGTCGTTGGGATCTATAATAATAAAAGCTGTGACAAGTGGTGTTATTCTCGTTTAATTTTTAAAATTTCGAATAACTTATGTTATTCTGGCTCTATCGCCGCATGCCATGAATGCGGCGCTGAGGAGGACACCGCGCATCATACTCTGTCTGAGCGTGCCGCATTCTGGCTGCGATGGTAGGGCCAGACTTGCCGCTGCCGAGTTTGGTTTCGGCCATGCTCGGCAGCGAAGAGGCATGGGAAGCGATGACCTCCTTCTGCGAGGACGTTATCTCGCAAAGGAGGTTGCGGAGAGGGCCCGCGAAGATGACCCTCTGAGCGGCCGTGTCCGCCAATGGAGGACTGGAGGGAGGAGGCGGCGATTTGCCCGCCTTTTACCTCCAGCGTAGCTGGACCTGAGGAGCTGGGCCGGGGGGGCCATCTCCTCATAGCACAGGTCCGGTTGACGAGAGGAGGCAGCTGGAGTGTACCCAGTCTGTCTCTATGTTAGGTAGGAACCCGGTGGTCATATTCCGCCGGGCGGACCGTTGGGGCGGCTACATAAGGTGATTAGCACTGAACGATCCCTTGCCGCCCCCAACAAGTACGGTCAGTCGGAACACCGTGGGGTTTTAGTCCGTGCGAGTCGGACATAACCCACGCTCTCCCCCGAGAGAGTGGGTATCCATAATGGATTTCCCCACGATAATAAAAAAAAAAAGTTAGGTGAGTATAAATACATTCTGAATCATCGCACACATTCACCACTGTTACGAAGGGAATCGACAACACAGAGTCACACGCCATGCCACGCAGCTCGCCCGCACTTTTACTTCGTTGTCGCTTAATGTAATTTTTGGGATACAATTTACACGGTAGTCGTTCCGCTCCTAAAAGTCTTAGCGCGATATTAAATCGTTTATAATCTCTCATAATAATTTGGCTATAAAATACAAAATGACTTTTTGTAAATTGACTGGTGGTTTCAGATATCAGCGCTTACAAATAAACAAACGAATAAACTATCTATTCAGTTTTGTAATATTAGTATAGATATGCATATTTGAAATATATTCGTTACAGAGTTATAAAACACAGATATTTAAAAAGTACCTAAGTAACAACTATACTCGTATATATAATGCAAGCGACACCGCGTGTCTGTGGACATGAAATACAGCGCACTTTACCATACCTCGTAATATTGCGTTCCCTTGCAATATGAAAATTTATAGCAATGTTACAAACGAGACATACGGACGAAGCAGTGGAAAATTATGCCAGTTTATATGATTGCAAAAACTTTAATATCGAACAATGAAAGGAGATATTTTTAACTGTGTATAATTACGTTAGTTACATTCAAGCTGTTCTGATTATCTTTGTGTGTAAATTTACATATTAATTAGATTTTCCTTCTCAAAGGCCGGCAATGCATATGTGATGCCCTTGGTAACGCAGATGTCCATGGGTGGCGGTAATTACTTACCATGAGGTAACTCGTCTGTTCGTTTGACTCCAGTCGCATAAAAAAAGGTATATTAGTCTATCAGAGCACTCGGTTTTCCTATTTCGTGTCAACATATTTTAAAGTTTAACACCCCGTGATGTGGCAAATAATACATTTTTCTGTTACGAGAACAAAATAGTGTGATGGGGTAGATTGAACAATGAATGTAGCAATTATATTGAAAATACGACAAACGCCCTTTGTTCTCGTGAACGATTATAATAAAAATGTTATGAAAGAAATTGCTCAGTATGTGAACAGTTTATATTAGGAGAGAAAAATTTCAGGAAATCTAAAAAAATAATAATATGATACAGTCTATCTATGTGTGTATATAAATGTATTGCCGAAGGTATATAAGCGTATCACTTGAGAACGGTTACAATTATTTGGCTATTTTTTTTTTGTTGTGTTGCAAAATGTCACGATAATGTTTGTGTGAAAGAAAATTATTGAAAACTAGTACGAAGAAGTGAAAAGTTTTCGTTAAAAATCTTCATATAAAAAGCGAGTGAGACAGAAGACGGGGCGAAGATCTTTTAAAGTACTGATAGATATGATACATCGACGTTCACTTGTTCAGTTGCCATTTTCTTTCATTACATGGTCGTATTGTAAACAGAAGACTGGTCTCGTTTTCTTTGTTAGAATATCCGTGTAAAACCGGGACAAACAGCTAGTTATCAATAAAAGTCAAGATAGAATATTCCAATCCTAAATATTCACTTATTTGGCTATTGTGATTTGTTCTCCATTTGCTAATATTTACCTGCTTGATTAGACGCGCAGCAATCTCGTGGCTTATAATAGACTATTACAGTTTGTGACCTTGTCGCTTCTATATGTATCGTTTATCAGGATAATGGAATGACTCCTTCTTTTCTAATAATGGTAATACAATACTACCATTAACAATACTTCGCTGTGAAATATAAGAATATAATTTACTGTTCTTTGACGTTCTCAGATACTACCGCATCACCGACAAAACACTGGACTCTCTATAAATTGTAAAGCATTGATACGGAACATTTATTATCTACACTGTTACGTTCGGTAAGTTACTAGTCTTCTCTGGAGTTCCTCATTTGTTCATTTTTGTTTAGTTCTATATGTCTTGTAACTAACAACCATGTGCATGAATACGCTAGATATTTAACTGTAATAATTATTCTAATAACCGGTAAGCTTCTCTATTAATACATTCATTAGATTATTAACACAAAATTCACAAGTACAATTCTACGTAGGTGGTAGAGCTACGCTGAAGCTATTACTGGTTTCAGCATGAATGGGTCGGCTCTCCCGGGGTAGTACCACCCTCTCACAGAATGCCGACGCGAAGTAACAGTGGTTGCACTGTTGCGTTTCGTTCGGTCAGTGAGAGCGCCGGAGGCCCACATATATTAAAAGGCCGGTGACGCCCTTGTGGCTCCCCTGGTGTTGCTAGTGTCTATGGACGGCGGTGATCACTTACCATCAGGTGACCCACTTGTTCGTTTGCCCCCTGTAATAAAAAACAATCTGAATAAGTCAACGAAACGTAAATATTCGATTCAAATAATAAATAACTCTTGGACAAGTCCATATAAGTAATACATTTCTGTTTCAATTTATCAATATCAAACATATACGATAAATTATAATCTTAAAGAATACCTTCATCACTTATGATAAACGAGTTTACGAATGCCCTATGTATAGCTCAGATTTTGATCGAATTCAAAATTTGGCTAAAGAATATTATTCTGAATTAAAATTAATGATTATGTTACTGTATAATATAACTAATAAAAATTGTATATCGTAATTACAATGCGACGAACTTCTTTTTATGTCATATATAATTCATAAAAATACTAACTAATTTTATAAATGCAAATGTGAGTTACGTTCTCATGTCTTAATTACTGAACTGATCGTCCTATGCATAAATGCGAGCGAAGAGGTAAGTAAAAGCTAGTAATTATCATAAGAACTAGTAGGCCCGCGCGGACGTTGTCCTTCCCTAGTAATAAAAAATATATACTTATGTGCATGAAATGCTTGACGTAACTAATGTATTTAATTTGATAAGGATTAATCCTGTATCCGTCTAAATAGCCTTCCAATGACCTCATTATATGTGACCATTCTTAAGTAGATACATGGGTATAGTACGCTATTCTAAAAATATAGGTTTATGCCATCGTGGACCTTTTTGTAGATTTGTAAAAGAGGAATACCTCAGTATGCATTATTTTGTTATATCTCAAAGGGATATTAGGCAGCGTTTTCGATGAAAGCTCCCAGGCGGCTTGACTTTATCCGATTCTTTCAACAATTCTACGAATTTACAAAATAAAACCTTGTCCAATTATAAGCCTAAACTTTCCCCGTGAATTACTCTATCTTTTGATGAAGACCTCATTACAATCCGTTCAGTAGTTTTTGAGTTTATCGCGAACATCCAGACAGACAGACAGACAGACGCGGCGAATGACTTTGTTTTATAATATTCATAACAATGACATTACTCAAAACTGAAACTGAAAATAGTGAATGAAAAATAGAGGCAGTTTAAATAATAATATGAATATATATATTTTTTATTTCGATTCTATGAAAAGCAAATATAAGCATTATTACAATGTATTTTAATGCTAAAATTTTCAGAGCAAAAAGAAGTTTCAGAAATGCAACGTATCTTAATGTGCTCACGAAGAAATAGTTAAAATACTTAAACTTGTCAAACGATCTATTGTAATAAAATATTATCGCTGTCATTGTTTTGTAAACAGGTTCATAGGTTTCTATAGAAAATCAGATCGGTTGCCCGTAGTATAGATAATGTTTCCTCTCGGGAGGAATTCTATAAAGACTGATAAGGTTCAACCCGCGACCTCTGATTTGTCTCACGCACCGTCGCGCCGTGTGTGGTGTTATTACGGCCAGTTTGTATTGACCTTTGTCTACGGCTAGTGTTTAGTAAAATGTTTTAATATAAAATAATAGCATTTCTGATGTTAATTTCTGTGTTTATACTATTAATTTAATGAATGTCACGCATTCTTATTTATATATAAATAACATTATGAATGTCCGCCGTTTTACGCGCCGAGTAGAACCTTCGAGCATGCTGCTATCGCGATACAGTGACACTGATAATTTAGCTATCTTAGTTTAATTTAGACAGGTCCGCAGTGTTGCATCTAAGGAAACAGCCCAAGTCGAGGTTCGGAGACTTTAGTACCCTTGAGCTTGTTGCCCCGCTGCGAAGTGCCTTAAGTGCTCGCCTTAGTAGTCCGGTGAAGCTGTGATGGCCCATCACGCTAATAGCGTAGTCAATACGAAATAACAATATCTTAGACTTATGGTCTTTGTCTAAAAACAAAAAATAGTACGATAGCTTGGTTTATCAATAGGTTATTAAAGTTCTAAGAAACAACGTATTTAAGCACTACGCGTTGAATGATGTGTGTTTTCTTGCCGTGGAAGGGCGGTGTCGTACTTGTGGTTTTTTTTTCAATACATAACAAATATTGTTAAGATAGTCAACGAAGCTGACGAAAGCACGGGTATCAGTTAGTTTACAATTGAAGTGTAAGTTTTGTGCCATATTATCAATGAACTAAAATAAACATTCCATATTTAAATACAACATATAAATGCGATTTTGTATTCAGTGGTATATGCTTCTTTATGCACAAAGAAAATAAACCATAACCATATTTAAAAGTTGCTTTTTCTATTCGAAGGGTGGCCTCGTTAATTTCATATCTCGTTTTTTCACACGGATGTATCGTAAAGTCTCAAATATTCATGTCGTATATTTTGAATGTAGTGTTATTTTATGTTAATATTCCGAGTCGGTTACATGAATCACAGGGCTCTTCCCAGGGACTCTTTGTATTCAGTTTGGCGGATGACGATAACCTTAATGTAAGCGCCGACACGGCTGGTGGTCCGAAGAAGGATCGCTTTTGTCGTGGTCCCTTCCGCGCGCCCCATTCTTTTCTCTTTATACCGTTTCTCACTTGAGTAATTCGAGGACAATAAACATTTATTGTGCTCGTTTATTTGACAGACGATGAAGAAATATCGAATGAGTGAGTTCGTTATATTCGGCCGGCGGGCTTTCTCCGCAGTTGTTTAACGAGCATTTGTGCGACAAAGGGGAATGACGTTTTCCAGGGATCGAGAGGTTTCCTTTAAAACGTAAGGGATAAGAAAATGATCCGGTCACCTTAAGGCCCGAACGTGAATTTGCAAAACGTTTGAAAGGACAAGCGCCTCCTCAGGGCTTTCCCTACAGACATCGTTATTCGTTATTGCGAATATTTATTTATACTAACCAGTGCCCGCGAAGTCGTTCCGATGGAAACAGTTTTGTTACTTCGTAAGAACCATATGTTTCTGTATTATATAAATAATCGTTTCAATTGGAATTTTGTCATAACACAATCCTTATAATTAATCCTTTTCTCGATTATTATTTACCTGTGAAATATTTTAACAATACTATTTAGTGGGTAGTACCAAAATAAGTCGATGTATATCTCTTCTCTTCTCTTCTTTCTAGTCAAAAAATCTTGCCAAAAGACATATTAAGACTAAAAATATTAATTTTAAGAGGTCCATCACCGAACCTCAATTGTTCCCGTTAAAATAGCAAAGAAAAACGTTTTTCGTCTTTATAATTCACCTACGCAAACTGTGAGGATTTTTTTTCTTGACTAAAATAAATCCTTATTCGGCATTCAATTTGGAATAATAAATTCCACAAATATGAATTTCTAGCATAAATACTTAAATTTTTATAGAGTCTAGAAATTTGAATTTTCTCATAATTTTACATTTTTTAGCTAAACTATTGTAGATAGAACGACATAAAAATAAAATAAAGAAAAGTTGGTCATTGTTTAGTTCGTTTAATGCACTACGAAAAAGTTTACTACCGAATTTTCCTACCGTTGATATTTCCAAAATTACTTTAAATTAATCGAATAGATTTATAAAATTACAAATGAAATGTTAATAACATTAAAACTTTAATCCTTGTTAGATTTTAAATTTAGTGATGAGATTTAGCTATAATAAATGGTGTAAACACCTTCTCCATGAAACTTGCAGACAGTTTACAATCTTCATGATGAAGTAAAAATAATATTGTTTAATTTAACTAAAATGTAATGGTAAGTGTTTAGGATGTTGAAATAAATAAAGCTATCTTAGCGTGCGCTGCACAAATCCTTAAAGCTACATGAAGTTAATGTATGATATGTTACAACATCCTATTCGTAATAACTAACGTATAGTATATATTACACTCAGTTATATATCTCTCCAATAATTGCCAATTTGTATACTAAGTAATTGTGCAAGATAAAAGCTATGAATTAAATAATATTCAATATTTTATATACACATTTTTTTTTTAATATTTTGCAGATAGATATCACAGTGTTAATCAACGACAGGTTCTACCATCTGCTAACATCGAGTTTAACCGCCGATCAACCACGCTTTTCAATTATTTTGAGTTGTTGAGTGACAGCGGCCAAACAATTCTACACAGAAGTGCGAAGTAAAGTCCACCCTAATTTATAATATTTAAAGACTTATATTCGATCTTCTGCTATAAGTAATATTTATTTTTCAATATAATCACACTCATCACTTTAACAAATCACATAAACGTTGAACATAAGCGAAATTCGTTCTACATTTGTATTCAGTTTGGCACACTACGATAACTTTAATCCGGGTAAAGTGTCACCTTGAGTGGCTACAGAGAAAGAACCTTTGTCTGGGAGTACGGTACTCTGACCTTCTTATTTTTTCCCCTCAGGTTTTTGCTCTATTGTCACAGTGTAATGTAAAATCCAGCTACTTAAAAGGCAAGCTTTTCGCCGAATTGCCGGGGAACCTAGACTATTGCGGTGCTACCCGGCAGCGACACAACTTGATGGATTATGATCGAGAAGCTCGTAGATCATGGTCCACGTACTTCGGTCATTTAACGTACCGATATTATCGACACGGTCAGATGATTGAAAAATATTACATAGTATATGCATTCATGACAGTTACGTGATGTCTAAAAAAGAAAACAGTTTTATATTTAATTAATTTTAATTTGATCTCAATAATGTAAATTTCATTATATACATTTTAAAGGCCGGCAACGCACTTGCGATTCCCCTGGTGTTGCTAGTGTCTATGGACGGCGGTGATCACTTACCATCAGGTGACCCACCTGTTCGTTTGCCCCCTATAACATAAAAAAAAACACAAGCACGAAAATAAGTGAGCGTTGTTGAGTTACAATTCTAACTTATAAATGCAAAAGTTATATTATAAGTGTAAAAAGATTCTTTATTTGCTTTTTACGCTTTCATACGTTAACTATTCCACCGATCGGCAGGAAGTTTTCCATACATGTTGTCAAGTGTACAAAACGGATATATAGTAGCTTTAATTCAGAAAAAATGTGAACAAAACCTCGAGCAGAGGCTAGTAACAGTGCATACAGTAGATACAAAATTCATTATTCAATTGCTGGTAGGGTTTTTTTGCATTTCATGGCCTGTTTATTAAGACAGTTCATAGGCAATTTATCATCACGCTATCACCTAACGAGTAGTTTAATTACCATATAAATTGTAGGTTAGAAAGCACGGTAAGTGATTACGAAGCAATAGCGCGGGTAAGGTTTGTACGCAGCGCGCTTTATTCAAAGCCTAGGGCGGGAAATCATAACGCATAGCTAGTTACTAATATAAATAAAATTAATCATTTTTAAATGTAGGTGTCTCGTGACATTCATTTAATTTTAATCAAAATGTTAGTTATCAGAGTAATCCTCTAGGACTGTAGTTCGAAACTTTTGTAATATATTAACTTAATGTAAGCTTAATAACGAATTTGAAGCGTGTGTATCGGATCGGATAGTAGGACGTAGGTTCGAATCCTAGCAACTGAAGCGGAGCTTTCCGTGAAGGAAAACATCGTGATGAAACCATAGCATGGTGGTAGACCTTTTACAAAGTCCGCCTGGCTAGCTACCTACCTCAAGTTGAAAATCTATCGCCAAGCACCTGTTGGTGTGTTCCGGCAGCTGTACTTGAGAGCCAGTCTCCATTTAGGTTTAGAGTGACTACCATCTTACACTACACCATCATTTAACATCAGATGAGATTGTGGTTAAACGGTAACCTATAAAGTATAAAAAAGTAGTGTGTACTTATGCACACGTGTTAGAAGTTATACTTCTTTGGCGTAACAAGATAAAATCTTTTCAAAAAATTTAACTGTCGCCTTATTCTACGTTTGTAGAAAAAACGACACTAACAATAGAAAAAAGGTATTTAATACGTACATACTTTTTTTTAAATAAAATGTTGACTATAGCTAACTTCAGGGTGTCGGATTTTAATAACGGTGTGCGCGCGCATCGTAAGAAAATACTCTCATCATATTTCCCTAACGCGCCAAAATAAGTATAATTTCAAAAACGTAGATCAATAGATAACTCATATATTGGCATTTGTTAGACTCCCATAGGTGTCTACAGTCTTGGTTTCGCAATATGAAGAATGTAACAGACGATCTGAGATACATTAGAATACAGTAATTCTAATTCGATAAACATAAATTGTACTTGAGTGAAATGTGAAACATTCAGGTACTTTGTTTCCAGTAGTAAGATGAAAACTATTCAATAATTAAAGTAATAGCGATTATAAAATAGACGGCTAATTAAATGCATGGTTAAGGTTACTGTATGTAATTACATTATGTTAAAAAATCATAACTTAAATACGGTTTATTTTTCAAGGTGTATTCTTTGATTTTAGTTTTGAAAAACAAAAAACTAAAAATAATGGTAAACTGTACAGTACCGACGGTAGGTACAGTAAAAGATAGTTATTTAAAGCGGTTAGTTTCATATGTAGGTAAAGGTCATAGGTACGAAACTAATATATTACCATAGTATATGCTACGCTTACTTTGCTATGGCTTTCGATGATTTATTGCTTCTCATATATTACAATATACTATATAAATTTATTCACTTGCGTTATAGACGCGTTCTCGATTATAATAAATGTAATGTTTTTTTTATTTTTATTTTTAAAAGTGTTTCAGGGTAAAAACTTCGGACAAAAGGTGAGGAAATGATACGGTTCCCTTTTGTGAAAGTTGCAATGTACGTGACAAATCTTCTAGTTTCGAGTTCGGATTGAAAATAGCGATAGACTTCGTTCAGACGTGCGTCGAATCTTTTATAAGCTACTCATTTAGAAATAGGTGCACAGACTTTATACGAATTATTATTATATTTGAAATGTTTTTGAACCAAGTCTGTTACACTGTAGTCACGTAGTGTGCGCACCTCATACCGTTCTTTCTCGTTACGATACGTATTATCATTCCTGGAACATTGTTATAATTTATTTTAAAGTGAAACTTTTTTATATCGCCTCAATTTTTTTCGTCCTTCTAGCATATGTCGCATTATACCCCGTCCATCAATTGCACGTCGCATTACAGACGGCCGCGGAGTAGGGGTAAAGTGAAAGGCGTTCGTCAGAGCAGTCTAGGCCAATATGGCGGCACCTATGTACCTTAGTTCAAAATAATTCAATGATTTAAATAAATATTGTGCTCATTTTTTAAAATACTACAATCCAAAAAAAGTTTCACTTGCATCGTGGTTTCATAAAATCACACAATTATTATTATTTTTCTCATACATATGTATCAATGTTACACGAAATACTTGAAGCTATCTATTTACGTACGGTGTTGTAATTTCGCATCCGAAATAATATTATAAATGTGAATGTGCGTTGTTTATTTGTTTGTTTGTTACATTTTCCCGCCTTAATTACTTAACCAACCTTAATAAATTTTAAACAATATAGGGGACCTTTGATAGTACTCATATTTACATTAGCACTACATTATCGCGAAGGAACCCGCAGGCAAAAGCTAGTATTTATGTATTTGCTACTAGTGCACGCGTCGTCGAACGCGTTTGTAATTATCAGTTTTAGTTATCATTTGGTGTAATGAATACTTAATTATAGAAATATGGATAAATATCTATTTACACAGGGAATTTTACTGCAATTACTCGATCTACAAGTGCAAATTGACGTGTTACAACGCCCTCTAGTGGTGTATTACATTAAAATGGATTGCATAAAAAGTATAAGAGAATATTAAGTGTGTCAGCAATCCTTATTATAGCTCAAACGGTATTGGACTTTACCGATCGATAGATATATTATAGTTTACTTCAATTCCTCGGGAACAGTGTAACTTTTTCTGGCTCAAAGGTACAATATCTCCTATTTTGTACTCCTGACAACGTATATATAAAATTTACAAGTGTGCCAACGTTTTCTTTATATTATTATTATTATTTTATATTATAGCGGGCAAACGAACAGGTGGGTCGCCTGATGGTAAGTGATCACCGCCGTCCATAGACACTAGCAACACCAGGGGAGTCGCAAGTGCGTTGCCGGCCTTTTAATATATGTGGGCCTCCGGCGCTCTCACTGACCGAACGAAACGCAACAGTGCAAGCACTGTTACTTCACGTCGGTTTTTTTGTGAGAGGGTGGTACTACCCCGGGCGAGCCGACCCATTTATGCTGAAACCAGTAATAGCTTCAGCGTAGCTCTACCACCTACCAAAATTTATTAATTGATATAGAAATTCATGGGTACAATTTCCTTCTCTAAGCTTTCCTTTACTTATGGAATCAATAGTTATATTCCAATGCAAACGAAGAACTAACTATACCTACTTGCTTCGTAGAATATAGACGATAGAGTAAATCTACTGTTAATACTAATTCGATTGTGAAGGTAATTCATTGAATTGTACAAGTTTTGGTTAAATTTGATAGAGAAGTACTTACATTTAGAATTTGCCTAGTTTTAGAATATACTAATTAATTCAGTATTATAGTTCTAGTAATATTTATAAAATTCGAATTTACTAGTTTACTGTGTACAGTCTTGAGCAACATATTCATAATAAAAAAAATCCGTGTACATATGTAACATATTGATGAGTCGCAGTGCATTTGCTATTTGCTTAGTTCCTACAGTCTGAGAATGAGCAAAGCAATTTGCAATATATTTATTTTTGTTTAATCGTATGGATAAGCAGAGCGACTTATATTAATTTTTTATCGGATCATCCATCAATTGCTCGATTTATTGGTGCATTCTTCAATTAATAACGCTGAAAAGTGCAATGACCAAGATATGCTACTTTTTAGCAAGAGCCGAGGAGCACATGCAGAGGAATGAGAGATACACTTTCTGCGAACGTGAGTAACATGCAATAAATGAATGAATGAAAATGAAGATAAGGAGCATATTAAATATTCACTAGACACACAGTCCTTGTTATTCAGTGGAATATGAGCTTTAACACGATGACTCTATGAAGATTTTACAACAATCATTCTATAGGTTAGGATCGCCGAAAATACTTCTTAGGTACTTGTCTTTTAAGAACCACGGATGGAGCCTGTATGAATGATATCTCACACATTCCTGAGAACAGTATTCTATATGAAGCTGTATTATTCTGACTGGCTAAGAATATTACACTTCTGAGATAAGCATTTGATTAACATATACAATATTGTGAGACAATAATTTCTAAAACAAAAAGTTATTAGTAGACAATGTACACAGTTAATACTTTATTGTACTTTATTTTTCACTAATTGTACGGTTACGGGGGTTTTATTATAATTTTCATTTGTTAATGTCTCGCTCATTATAATCTCAGCGAAAGTCCTATAATTACTAACATAGACTTAAAATAACTAGTTAAGTATAAAAATAATATCTTGTCACTTGTCGCTTTAATTATATATTCAAGCTGCACTAGATTTAAAACAATTTAGACTACAGAAAACTTAAAATATATGTAAAAAAATATATGTCTCCTTCGTAAGACTTACTTAATGCATACCGATTTTATAAATTGTATTTTATGTGGTCACAGTCACAATGTTACATTCAGTTAGATACACTCTCCTTATAATAATAAATATTGCTTTACTACTTGTATTTGTAGTACTTTATTTGTGTTATTATTTATTTAAGCCGGTGACCAGTTGAATGTGAAAATAATTTATCTGTGAATTTTTTGGTACATACAATTTAAAGAAATGTATAGGTTTTTTTGTTATTTTCGAACTGACTACACTGTTAGCCTGGCAAGGCCTCTACAGTTTCATTGGACTACTAAGGGGAGCGCTTAAGGCACTCACCCGATTTTATACAGACGACTAGCACAGAGGCGCACGGTATGCCTCGGCTTGGGATGCCACCGAATATCCCGAGTCTAACTAGCTACGCTAAACTAAGAAATACTATCCATTTCATACATATATGAATTTGTGAAATATACATGTGTACCAAGCATGTATGTTTCACGATCCCGTACATGTATTTTATATGTAACTACTATGTTATTCTAAATTATTTCAGTTCAAAAAAGCGTAAAAAAGGAAAAGAAACAACCCAACCACTATGTGCCTGTGTGGTGTATGTGTGAGTGCACAAATGTGGGGTAATGGGTGTAAAATGTATAGGTATGTATGTTGTGTTTACGTTACTTACCCTTACCATAGCACGCTAACTTCAAATTATTATTGACATAAATAAGCAATTATTTATTAAAATCTATTTTAACTATTACTACAAACAAATATTAAAACAATGTTGCTTAAACGGTAAATCCATCCAATTATACGAAAGAGGCGCTGTATGCAATTCAGTAGATGTCGAACACAAAATTCCAGAAGCGTATTCCGTGCTATGAAAGTTTAAAGCAATTTTCACTCATCCGGCGGAATTCGATTAAAACAAGCAAAATGTAATTGCGTCGGTAGGGCATTAGTGAACAAGTTAGCTTACGAATGAAAAGGTTTTTTACGCCATTGATGCGAGCGCCGCCAAACACAGAGAACCTTTGAAAAAATGTAAGCTGATTTACCGTGGCTGGCCAGAGGCCTCTTGTGTCCGTTCGACCGGCAAATAAAGGTGACCAAACAAATGCTCGCAAATTGACTCGACGTTTTTCACAAATTCGCCATAAATTTTGCGTAAGAAGTCGGCAACTACTTGCTGGAACGTTGAATATTAAACATGGACGTAATTTTTTTTAATGAAAATTTTTAAGACAGTCTTGCAAACAAAATATAGCGAGTTTTGCTTTTAACCACAAATTTGATTTGTTATTAGGTAACGATGCTCTGGCGATAGAGTTAAGCTAAATTTACAAAGAGTTGTAAGAATGTCAAACGTAGATATTGTTTTTGTGAGTTGGTCAGCTAGACCGTTTAAAGTTTTGATTAACTTAAGAAGACATGTATCGTGCTTATCCTAACTAATATTATTAATACGAATGTGAGTCTTTTTGTTTTTTTGTTACGCTTATACGCGATAATTAGTCAACCGATGATCAGTACTTTTGCGTACACGTAGTCAGGAATACCTTTCATTTAAAAAAAATGTAATGTTCCCAAGCGATAGGTCAAATCTACATTAACGAGAGAAAAACTACGACCAAAAGCTAGGAACATATATTTCTTATTAACAACATTGTCCATAATAAATTATGATAAAAGGCAATAACCTAATCTTTTAAATATTTAGACAGACATAATAGATTTGGTAATAATGTTTTAATCAAATAAGGATAGATCCATATAAAACCCTTTCATTACTGATCTCCAAGGTATTAAGTATACAATGACCAAATAAAGCTAAGATTACAAGTTAACCTCATGTTAGTCGGAAACCCCAATGATAAAGCATCTCAGGAAAATCGAGCCCGAGTAGGGTACACTAATCCCTCTTTAGCAAAAACGCTTCGCTCCAAAAAGTGATGGCCGGCTCACGAGGGATGGATCTTCATTACGCGACTGTGTTGTCAGTTAAGCCAAAGGGTCTCCGGATTACTTACTACTTAATAAAACTTAAAAAAAATCGCCAGCGTAAATTATCGAAGTATTGTTGAGCCTACCCTTGACAATTACAAGATATAGATTTATCTTTTTTTTAGATTGTTAAAATGTTTGAAATGTTTTTTTTTAAATATACGATTTAAATATTTAATTCACATTAGCAGTATATATAAAAGAAAATAATGACAGGTTAACAAATCTGGTGGTATTGAAGAATATATTTCTATTTGTGAAAACTTGTAAATGGAGCTCAATCAAACCTACTCTTTGTTTTATAATGTTCATTTAGCTATAAGTTTTCCTAAAAATTGTAAAATAAAATGTATAAATAAAATACTTCGATTGGTGATACGTGATGTTTTTGTAGTAAATTCACATATAGCCAGTTAAGCGTCGCGGGAGCGTCCGAGGGTTTTTAAAAATGAAACATAATGTTATTCTCAAGACCATTTGCTAAGGAATTGAATTTTAAATGGTACATTGTTCTTTTATAAATCCTCTAAACCTATGAACACCGGGTGGCTTCAAAAATAAGACGCATATCCATATAGCCTAAATATTAAGTGATTATCTACGAATGGTAGTTAAAAACATAATAAGTAAATAAGCTATGTCAGTGTCTTTACATTAGCACGACGTAATAATGGAGAGTGTAGACTGCTATTATTGTTATTCCTTTGTTGCTTTAGTTTTATTATTATTTTAAATAGTAATGCGTTTAATGTTATAATTCTAAAGTAAACGGGTGAAGGCATAATGTAAATATGAAATATGCGACTCCATTTTCCCTGTGTTTTCTCAAGATAAACAATGATAACGTATTGAACAGCGCAATGTCCTTATTTAAGTCAACATGAAACCATAAGTGATCACAATATTATGTACGTGACAATATGACATTGTTAAATTATGTCTATAGCTATTGTAATGCGTCGACTATAAATTGCCTTTAGCCAAAACCTTGCAAAAATTTTCCCTTTTTCTCAATCACATTTTTATGTTTATTATTTCTGAAATAACTCACAAAATACACAAATACGTTTAGCATGAAAAACCTATTTAAAACTCTATACATGATTTGTGAAGATCGACACCTAAAGTAAATTTACTGCAAGGTAAACTTTATCCGATAATGGGAAGAAGAATATAAATTGAAGCGAGCAGGTGAGAATTTACGCCTACGATTCGCTCCAATAACGAGACCGTATCATTTTTCCATACAATAGCATCGTAAAAAGATTCACGGCACTGCCTTTTTAGTATTTACCTTTGAAAATTTATATTCCCATTGGATAACAAAAGCGATACCAACTGTAATAATACGTAATGATCGATCGAATTATCATATCGTATATGATTATTACTGTACAGTAAAACAGGTATGATAGGTTTAAGCATTATGTATATCCATGTAAACAAAAATCAATTGCGTAATGTATGTCATGCTACTCCCATACCTGCGTGTATCGGCACGAAGTTTTGTCTATAGTAGACGCAGTACGATAATTGGGCCGGCAGTTTTTGCGCACATCAAAGAAACTTATCGGGTGCTAATTTCAAGTTATGGTAAAGACACAGACAGGTGTGGACACGGGAACTCTGTGCCTTAATCGGAATGATTTTTGACGTTGATTTTAACGCGACAGGTAGTCGAAGCTTCGTCACGCAGATATGGGAGTAGCATCAGAGCATTACGTTAAAACGGTTGAACTTATAGGGCTAATTCTTTTTTTTTTCTGTTTGTAATTTTCAGGATAAACCTTGTATCGAGAATTTTTTTTTTAAAATCGTACGGAAGTGTGTCCAAATTGAGTTAAAAAACCTCTATATAAAAAAGTAAGTAAGTGACACAGAGGATGAACACAGAAGAAGGTGATCTTTAAAAATGTTGACAGACTGACGACGTACAGTGGTTCAGTTGCCATTTTATTTCATTACATGGTCGTAATGTCAAGGGAAGATTAAATAAGGGAATAAGAAAACTCATTTTCGTCGTTGGTTCGTACACCCATGCGAAGCCGGGCCGGGTAGCTAGTTATTTATATATGTGAGAAACTACAAACAATTCAAGACAAATTACAGATGTTCCAATATTCCATAGTTTATATGTTAGAAAAATAAAATATCTACGTAAATGATTTAGTCAAAATATAAATAATTCGGTGTACATGTTTGTGAAAGGCCGGCGGTATACGTACGTACGCCTGAGTGATCAAAACTACGAGATCTGTCAAACGCAGATTGCTTTCGAAAGGAGTTGGACACGCTTGCAATATCCGTTACTACCAGCCAAATTCGATCACATGTCGTCGGGATTTAGAACTGAGAATGTTTGCACTGTTTATAATTTATCTACCTGTATTTTTTTATTTTCTTCATTTTTTTTAAGTACTTTGCTATTTGCATTTGATTTATAAATAACTCTTTAATGGCTTTATGACCCTCAGATTATTCAAAGTTTAACTGTTACATGTTCTCAGAGTTTAAGACATGAAAATGTATATTTCTACCGTTAAGGATATTGTCGCGTTCTACCAGAACTTTCTATTAATGAATATGTGTTATTATAAAATCATTCCCCGTCAAATAAGCCTTCTATTGTCTAACCTCTTAACCACGCATCAAAACGCCCAGACCGTTTGTCACAACTGACGGATCCCAACAAAATTAAATGAAATAAGCTCCGTATTTTCAATAGCGACATTTCCACCCCCTACAGTTATTGTCAGCTATTCTCATGCCTTGTTTGGCGTGTAATTGAATAAGACGATTGCTATCGCCAGTCTCAAGGGAAAGAATTTAATAACACTCGACATAACTGTAGTGTCGAATATATCGCGAGAACGCTAAACAACACGTCTTAGCTCCGCGCCTCCGACGCATTTGCAGCCTTTCCAATAGTTGTTTTATTTAAATAAAATCTCAATAATTTTAACGCTTACTGCTCACTTCGTTGACAGAGGGAGAATTCATTGTGAGAGCCGAAAAGGGGTTTATAGGTGCGGACTAAATAAAACTAAACGTTGAATTTTATTTTCACACACGATAAAAATGTGGACAAAAACACGTTATGGAATTTACAATACAAAGGCTGTTTGTTTGTTTTGCCATCAAGTTTATATAACTCTCATATAAATAATAAAAAACGCAATGCGATGATAGTATTTTATGACATTTATGATTTTTATATGTATATATTATGTTTAGAGTTTTAATATTCTAAAACATTATGATTGAAAGTTTTTACCAGTCGTACGATAACCATTTTACAACTTGATTTGATGTACGAAAATCATTGTTTTTAATTATTTATTTTAGTTCGTTCTCGATAACAACATATTGTACGCGTATATTACAGAAAAAAAAAATGAATAATACTTTTTTAAGCCAAAAGCATATAATAAATTACACTCCATCCAGAGCACTTTAGTAATCGCCAATTGCTGTACCTCCCGAGCGCTTTTATGTAACTAACAGCCAGCGCGTTGGGTCTAACGAAACGGCCAATAAATTTTTTATAGTGACAGTATAAGTGTGATATCACGATCGCTGCGTGTATATTCGATAATAGTGGGTGATGATACCTGGCGCTGTTGAGGTCACCACACTCGCAAATAAATCTTGAAGTAATAGTTATTATACAAACTTGTTTATGATTTTGCTACCACTAATATATTGTATTCGACTTTCCTGTTTATACGAAATAATATTAAAGACGTCATAACATCTGGCTTGTGTATAAAACACAATATTAATTATAACTGGTATCATAAATACGAATGTGAGCTTATTCGTTATTCTTTTCAACCATAATCACTCAACGGTATGTTATGAAATTTTGCATACATGTTGTAAGAGATACAAAATAGGATATAAGAATACCTTCGATCTATAAAAATGACTGTACGAATTGAGTAGTTAATAATATTGATGAAGATAGAAAAAAAAAACAAGTGTCTGCCATAGTTTTTAAAATAATCTAAACAACCTTGAAAATGTTACTGGACCAGTTATATGAACAAATATTCAAAAAGGTCAATAAACAATTAATAAAAGTATTCTTTATATGAAAGAAATTTCTTAAACAATAAAAATAACGATACCGGTATATTTTACCCCTTGCGTAACACCGTACCGCTACTGTTTAAACTAATACAATAATGTTCTAAATAGAATACCGTCTAGAAATTAAAAGAATCTATTAACAATAATCCGCATATCTTAACATTCTGCATAATGTAATATTCGTTCCGTTTGCATAAAATATAACAAGAGGCTAAACTGCGCAATCTGCTGAAACTGAACGTGACTTGTCCGTTTAGGATGCTCTCTTGTTCTTTATATTCATTGATCTCGGAATGAATAAAACTGTGCCCCTGATTGAACGACGTAGACAAAAGACCTGCATTATCTTGTAAGTGCCTTGATCGAACGAACGCCTATTCGAATCTCTTTCTTTAGCGAGACTATCGAATCAATTTTTCACTAGAATATGTCGAGATCGTGTAAAACAGTCACGTATTTATAGTGTCGGTAGCATCGAGAGGGCTCACTCTTTAAAAATATCATAACCAGCTGCCGATACCGAGAGCATAGGGGAAAATTCTAAGATAACTAACTATATACAGCTTATTGAATTTCTTCGTGAAAAGGGTTCAGTGACTGGATTCTTTTGTCATTCTTGTTTTTACTACGTTCGACTGTAATAAAGTCTTTGTTGTCACAGGAATATTGTGCTCATAAATGAAACTATTTTCATTTATAGGTACTTGACCTTAACGTATGTTATATGCTTTAATTGTTTCAGCCACATCGGTATTCATTTATCAGATATTATCAGTAACCAAGTATGTTAACATAAAATTATCCTTCCATTCATCCCATTCTGCCAAGAGAAGACCACTGCTGAACACTGGCCTCTTCTGGAATTCCCCATAAGGGCATGCCGTTACAATTATGTTGCTTAAAAAATACTTTGTTCTGTTGCGGATAATATATAAAAATGGGCATGAAAATCATACAACTAAATAGTATAGGTTTATAGAAGACCCGTATGATGTACCGATGTGGCGTGTGAGAAATTAAATATGTATAAAAGGTGCGTATACTGAGATACGAGTTTACAGAGTAGAGTGAATGAAGAAAACATGTGGTGAACTTATTCCATTTATAATAAGAGAAGTTATGTCTTAAAAAAGTTAATGGCCAGTTTTTTTTTATCAGTGATTATTTTTCATATGTATTTATTTTACTTTAATATATTATAAGTACTGAATCCCGTTACTAAATATTATACTGATTTAGTTTATTCCATGTTTATAAATTTAAATACTTAACTGGATAATACAACAATAATTTATATTTATCTTTATATAACTAAAGTAAAAATTTCAAATATAATATTTATCAATTCACTTCTGTAGTAAGTTAAATAACACGTTAACTATAGCTGGATTTTATTAAAAGTTTTACTCCAGCGTTTGTAATTGATTTAAATGCAATTTGTAGCACATTTAAACGCAGCGAACCGTTAATGAAAAATAATTTTCATTTCTGTACTCATAAGTTGAAGAATAAAGCGAGCTTAGCGTTGGAAGTAAAAGCATACCTTAACAGAGCGTTAGAATGTTATTATGTACTGCATTTTATACTATTTTTGTTTATTACTTTGCTTCATTCTTTATTATAAACTAGCAGACACGGCGGACATTGTCCTGCCTTGGTAATAAAAAATATATACTTATGGGTATGAAATGCTTAAGATAACTAACGTATTCAATTTGATAAGGGTTAATACTGTACCCGTCTAAATAGCCTTCCAATTACCTCATTGTGTGTGACCATGTTTTTAGAAGATAGATGGGTATATTTTTCTAGATCTATAACAGAGGTATATCTCACTATGCATTGTTTTGTTATATCTCAAAAGAATTAGGCAGCGTTTTCGATGAAAGCTCCCAAGCGGCTTGACTTTTTTCATCAATTCCAACAATTATCGTTATATTTCAACGAATTTACTCAAAACCTGGACAAATTATATATCTTAACCTTTCTCATGTTTTACTCTATCTATTGGTGAAGACTGCATTACAATTCTTTTAGTAGTTTTCGAGTATATCGCGAACATACAGACAGACGCGGCGGACGACATTGTTTTATAATATGTGGTGATGATGTAGTGATGTGTCTGATTAAATAAATGATGTTTTGTTTTCGTTGATTTGCAATTATTGTATGTATATATCTATTCTGTTTCGTAATATTCGTTTATACCTCTTTATTCAAAAAAGGAAAACAGTATTAGATATGTCGTTTATTTGTGTACTAAATTAACCAATATCTAAATTCAAAGATACAGTATCAAAGGCCAAATGAACAAAATGCCGGTTACGACAATTAAAACCGACCGAAAGGACTCTCGGTGTTGCAATTACTATAAATTACAAATAATTATGTTGCTAATTTATTATAATTGCAAAAGTAGAAAGTCCGGTGTGCGGCAGTATCGCGTTTCTTCATATAATGATAATTATATGGGTGTATTTTGACATAAATTTTGTTTATAATTCATAATTCCTCTATGTTTATTATAATGAATATATTAGATAAATTAGAATAAGGTACCTTTTTCTCGTATATAAAAATTACGCGTAGAAGATTAGATAAACTTTTAGGGGCCGTTTTTTTATAAATACACAGGTAGGAATTCTCTCTGATAGATTGATGAGTCCGTCTGACATCGTCATCGGGTACCAGTACGGATCCGGCGTTTTTTCCGTCGACCATCGCCCGACGTTCGCCCTACATAATTGGACTGAATGTTTTCATCCGCTCAGTCTAATGACTGGCAGTTTTGTGTACGGCGGGAGGACACGAGCTCGCTTTTATTGAGCTGTTTGCGTTTAGCCTCCGAACAATTCGTCACTGGTTTCGTATTTTTCTCTATTTTGAAATTGTTTTCTATTGAAATAAGTTATTTCGTTTCTGCGAAATTTCTTCCATTTTACCACGTCCTTTTTTTCTACCACGTATGAGTTTTTTAGTGTATTCAATTTCTCAGTATGGGTTGAATGCTTCAGTATGAGAATTTTTTTGAATGGAAAGGGATAGGGAAGAGAATCTAATATAGACTAATACATTACAATTTTTATTTTTATTTAAATTTAATACTTATTAAAATCAAAATCGTAAAGTAAATGATTAAAAGTAAAACAGAATACTCGATTAATTCTATTCCGATATTTCATACATGAACATTTTCCATTTGATTACATTTTTTCAGCAAGGTCACGTAGTCCGCCGGCTACGCTGTATTTTTCACTGTCCATCGATGCGTCAATCCGGTCTGACCGATAGATTGATCACCAAACTGAATGACGTTCTCATTTCGGCCTCAGTACTCGCTGACCGTTATATTTTTTTGTATACGTATTTATATTACATACATATATGAATGTCCAAAAATGTTAATTTACAGTAACATATACCTATACTTGCCTTAAAAATGACCTTTAATTTATATTACCTCCGCACGAGACAAATACGCTCATAACTTTTTTTTTCTGTATTACACCAAACATTTCTACCTGACTTACACAATTATCCTAATGAATCCAAAGCCAGATAACTTTTCCCAAACGTAGCTTGATGTCAGAAAAATAAACGACACCGGTTTTTATTTAAAATCACGATAAGACGGCGACTTACCTTTGGTTTATATTTCTTTTTATTCCACTCTGATGCCGCCATTGCTTATTTATCGGGGTTTTGTAATTATTCTTTATTCTTAGCAAAGAGAGATCTATAGAAAATTGTCAATATCGACATCTGGTTTTGATATTTCGTGAAAGTAATAAAGATTTTTAGGAATACAATTGTTGATAGTTATTGTTTGGAACATAACTGTAAAAAAATTAATGTAAAGTCGCAGTATGACTCAGAGCTTTCGGTAAAGGAAAACATCGTGATGAAACCATAGCATGGTGATAGGATGTTTTCTAACTCCGTCTCGCTAGCTACCACCCTCAAGTTGAAAATTTGTCGCCAAGCACCTGTTGGTGTGTTTCGGCAGCTGCACTTGAGAGTCAGTGTCCCTCTAGGCTTAGCGTGACTACCATCTTAGACCACATCATCATTTAACATTAAATGGGGTTATGGTCAAACGCAACCCTATAAAGAATAAGAAAAAAATAAAATTCTTTCAGCATGTCATATCATTTCCAATCTTGCATGCGAGGTTCATTTTAAATTTTACAAATATTCTTATAGCTATAAAAAATTCACAATCAAATATTTTCAGGATAATCTGTAAATTTAGAAATCTGTATGACGTTTAAAATTTTTAAAAGGACAAAATAAATTATTAATACTTGTAAGTTTCGCTTTAGAAATGGGGTACGTTAAAATATATATTAATGATTACTTTTTACTTTTAGTTTACAATAAATTTATTGTAGTATTATTTTGTTTTTTTTTTCAAGTGATTATATCTGCCATCGCTCGAGCGACTGATAGCCGATGGGGCAGAAAAGTCCTAGAGTGGCGACCACGTACAGGAAAGCGCAGCGTGGGACGGCCCCCACCAGATGGACCGATGACAAAATTAAGGTTGCGGGGAGCCGTTCATTACAGGCGGCACAGAGCCGTACGCTGTGGAGATCGTGTGGTGAGGCCTAAGTCCAGCAGTGGACCTCGATAGGCTGAGATGATGATGATATCTGCCATAGAAAATTATTATACCTACCAATGACATTATATAAGAAACTATTTCAAACGTCTATTTCTTACATAGTCATTTAATCCTTGACTATGTTCAAAATCTTTGTAAGTCATCGGGAAGTTATATAAAATTGAATTACAAAATTTCACTACAGTAAACGAATAATAATAAAAACTTTGTTAAATATAGTAAAAATGTGGCAAAAAATCACCATTTCTAATATTACGTATGACATTGTAAATTCTATTCAGAGCGCTGGCATGTCACTCTCAGTGCAACTGTCAGTGATGTTTTCAAAGAGTTATTGCTGCACCGCAGCATTCACTGTGTTTAAAAAAAACCCAAAAAAATATAACCACATGAGTTTTACTGGTGTCTTATGAAGCGGGATACATTTCGTCAATAATTCGTTTTATTGATCGAGTAATATTGGCTGTAAATGTTCTTCGGCTAGTATTTTTACGTTATAAATGATGCATATATTGTTATGATAAGCATAGATGTTTTCAAAAAAACATTAACGTACAAAACATTGTTCAGGAAATATTTCTGTTTTTTTTAATGTTTAAATGTTACCAAAATTTAACAGTATCCATGTTTTTACTGTACCATGAAGTATGCAAGCGAATTAAATTAATATATCAATGAAAATATACAATACTTCATGAATTAGGTATTCCCCTTGTACTTCAATTTATAATGTTATTGATTAACGAATCTCTGCAAAATGTTGTACATCTATTTTAAGAATGCCCCAAATTTAAATCGTAGAAATTTTAATGCTTTGTAAAAATCTTCGTATATGTCCTTTCGATCTTTTGGGCTTGATGGAGAAGAAGTCTGCCGTTAAATCAGTTTATAATTTTGTAAAGCATGTAGTGATTAATCTCAAGGTATTCAACACATTTTAAAATTACTGTGACTCTCCTACTTGCATATAAAACCTTCTTGATCTTATAATCTACTTATATCATACTCATTCAACGCATAAAGGGGAATGGAAGTGACTCGTTTCAATTTCCGTTCACCACTCCTCTATCATGATATATTATTAATTCTGAATATATGCATGCCAAAAAACAAAATAAAAAAAAAGTAATTGAATCATATATGAATAACTAATATGAGTAATATTAGAGCATATTAGAGAACAAATGTGTTCCATTTAACATTAAAAAAATGTATACATCTTCGTTTAAAAACATAACATAACAACATAATTCGTAATTCGAAATATCGATGATGGAACATCCATAACCAAAATTCAAATATTAAAAAAATGATCAGCCTCTATATTAAGTATTTGGCAAAAGCAAAACAAAATATAGGTTGTGCACCAGACAAAACGTGCATTAAAATGTTCACTCTTCTCTGTAGACTTACTACTCATAGGTAAATTTTGGTATATCGTGGTTGCTTTGTTATTATGGCTTCGTTATGAGTCGCAAAATTTGTCACATTGAAGCCAATCGCTTCGTTCTTGTGCAATATACAATTAGGAGTTATTTTTCGATTACATTACAAGTACACCGGTGGACATTATTAAGCTCGGGCGCACCACTGGCCGAGCGATGCTAAAAAACTACGTGACCGAGTTGCAGAATTAAAAGCTCTCCCTTTGAAAAATCGTCCATCCCAAAATTCAGAGCGGAGTATCCTGAACGAATAAAAAAATAATGGTAAAGTCCGCGTCGGCTACTCTACGGAGTGTCCCGAATAAATTATGTTGATGAAACTTTTGGTTTGAGTGTTATAAGGTGTGTGTAGTCTCCTTTAAATCTGATTTGATATACAAAACTTTGTTTATAAAAAAATGAGCTATGTTTATTATTCAACAGTTGACGTGGTTTAAGCAGTTATCAATTTTTACGTACCGATTGATATACATTTTCTAATATAATTACGTTTTAATAATACATTACAGTTTCTTACGTACCTTTACCAGTATTATTATGCATGGAAATTGAAATTACTAAGTGTATATCAATTTAGATTTTTTTTTTATGTCCGAGGGCAGGCAGTAAACAGAGAGATGGCCCATCTGATGTTAAATGATTACCGTCGCCTATGGACAACTGCAACACCAGGGCCATCACTTTGTGTTGCTGACCGTGAAGAGCGTGTTTCAATCTCTTTTTGAAGAGACCCATGTCATAACCTTGGCGGAATACCGTGTTGGGTAACCCATTCCATAAGGTTAGCGTGCGCATAATAAAGCTTCTAGAAAACCTTACGGTTGTCGCCATTCTGTTGGGCTTTAGGGTATGCGGATGAGTACCCAGCCACCGGTGGGTGGAGCGACTTTGGAACGATGATGAAGGAACTATATCAATGTATAGCATTGGTAAAATGAACTACGATTCATTTTAATTTGTTATCGGCTTTCTTCGCGTTAATATAGATTTGATCTATTCTTTTGGAACAGTATATATTTTTTTGATCAAATGTACCCTATGTCCTTTTTTTTTACCTCTAACAACGTGTATGCAAAATTTAATAATGGCCGGTTGAGGGGTTACTGTGTGAAAGTGTAAAAAACAAACTCATATTAATATATTAGCATTATTAGTAAGGATTTTTGGGTAAAATGTGACTAATGGATTTGTTTATTATATTGATCATGGAATAATATGAGAGAGTAAGTTGCATATTTAACAGAATTTAGAATAGTTTATAGAACTTATAAATGTAATGACTTATCTTTTTTAAAATAATTATACAAAAAATATTCGATTACTTCTAATTTCTATGACTACGTAATGAAATACTGAGTGGCATAGGATGAATCTAGACACTAGAGAAGTTTTAGAATTAAAAGTATTTGATAAAAAAAAAATATATGACAGTACGAGGAAGCTTGATCCATGGCTCTAATGCATTTTTCGTGTTGCACTTGAATTAATGCGACTCGGGCTTCATTCCCGGGTGCGACGACGAACAGTCCTGGGGTATGGAAAAACCTTATAAAGCTTAAATATCGCCATTAGTTTATGTCATCGAGCCATATACTTGTATGTATTTGCAGAATATATGCTTAATATATATAACGATATACATTTAATTAGCAAATGATGTTAGTAACAGAAATGTATAATTTACGGGGGAAAAATGTTATCAATATTCAAGGCTTTATACCAATCAAAGTAAGCTACTTCCATGTTAATTTTGTTATGATTTTGTTATGCTTTCGGTTTATAGACGTTCTTCACAGATCAGGGTCATCGGTTTTGTGTGATGGTTTTGCATATATACCATTATACTAGTTGAGCCTCCGACTCTGCACGTATTCCTTTTATTATTTTTTATTATTGTTTATTGAAGTATACAGTTAAACTAACGAAATGAATATTGTGTAAAAATGTTCGTATATTTTCACAAATTAGTCTTAATGGCGATTATTTGAACGCTACAGAAGTCGACGGATTGCAGCGCCACCAAGTCGTGAATTATAATAAATTGGATAATATAAAAAAAATATCCATGAAAAAAAAACTAGCATGGCAATCGATCAAATGGTGTTGGATTATATCGATCTCAGATATACCAACATCTATTTATGTATATATAAATTTATTGTGACCCTGGTACATTAACGGAGGTCAGTTTTATATTATTTCGTAAAATATAATACATTTATGTACAATTTATAACGTAAATATTTAAATATATAATATACATGTCGGAGCAACGATTTATTGCGATACGTAAAAGCCACACATCGATGATGACGTCACGTTTATGATTTAATCGATCGACCTACTAAGAACCAATCGAGTGTGCAGTACTGAATGAAGATAGTTATAAATTATTCGTAGAAATGAACGATCTAACAATCCAAACGAAAATGGCCAGTGTCTAACCATCGGCCGAGCGTTCTGTCAAAAAATAATCAAGATGCTTATGATTTGCTGTTACTGCGAGCCAATAGTATTTCAGAAAGGGTCAATAGTAACAAGTCATTAGTACGGGTCAATAGTAGTCAATAGGACGGACGTACAAAAGTACAGGGCATTGATGTTACTGTAGCTCAACTTCCTGACTAAATGGTGACCGAGAGAAGGCAGGCTGTGCGTGTAGAAACCAGTGGTAAGGTGAATCGACTATATCACAGATTTTTTTAGACAAACTTGATTAAGATTGGTACAAAAAAAAATGGCGTAAAAAGGAGTAGTTTTATGCCCTGCAGTGATTTGAAAAAACGTGTACATGATGATGATGATGATGATATGTGAAAATACAGCCTAAGCTTAAACAGAACTACCTCTAGGTATATCAAATTTAAATTAGTTATCATTTCAATTTTGTGAACTTTAATATTTTACTGGGCTTTTTATTTTTATAGACTTTTTGTTTATATAAAACAGGTTATGATATCATGGAGGATCGAATTAATAAGAAATATGCATGGTTTTTATATATTTTCTGTTGTAAGTATACGCATACTACTTTTTTCTTACGGCTTAACTCTTGTTCGTGAATAATACTATATATCCTCAGATTATAACCATAAATTTTATGACAATAAAAATTCAAATAATTATTACTCCTAAAGTCCACAAGAAACCGAGTACTTAAGTAAGTACACAAAATATTAAGTCTCGGTAATTAGACGAGAACCGGTGTTTTCAACACTCTACCAGACACAGTGTTTACCTCCACCATTTTTCGTTACACGAAAAGGTTGCCGATCAGAATTTCAAAGCCCTCGCATAAGAAGTTTATATGCAAAGAACCGACTGCAGGTTTTTGGTTTCACAGGGTTATATTACTCACCTCATATGTTTAAACTCCATCAAGCTATTTAGGATACAGAGCTTGCCAAAGAAGTAAACCTAAAAAAGTCTGTTATCTTCTTTTGATTTAAGTAATTTGCAGATTTTTTATCAATTACTTTTTCAAGTTTAAACAATTCACTAAAATCATGATCCTTGATACCATCACATCTTACAACGTAAGTTTGTAGCGAGTTGATTGCTGCTCTGGCTTTTAATGTTTTGATTTTTAATTAATGTAGTCATTCATTGCACGTGGTACAAGACACAAACGATAGGTTAGAAGCCTCGAATATTCCTTTTGGGTTTCATTACTATGAATTCGGGTAATTCCAAGTTATACACGTCATTATATTTTAATAACTACAACTTACCAAGTCTCCTTATTGAAATTCGAGATTTAGGATATAAGTATGTCTTATCAATACCTCGCAAGGAAATAATATTTATTCGAGTTACAAAGTCTAAATCATTCGAGATACCGCGTATTTAGAAATTCAATGGAAGGATACAGAATTTTTTCATACTCAGCTTCACCAAACTACTAAGGGAAGCGCTTAGCTCACTCACCCGATTGAGCAACGAGCACAAGGGCCGGCGGGACATCGGCTTGGGCTGTTACCGTATATTGCAACATACGTGCATCGATCTAAACTAACCAAGCTAGCTAACTATTCATACATATATTCGTTCGTGAGACATGCATTTTCATGCATGTCTCACCAACTCACACGTGTATTTGCATGTCACACCGACTCATACGTGTATTTGCACGTCACACCAACTCATACGCGTATTCGTTTCACTGTATATGTTAATATTGTATGTTTGAAAAGTCGCCCGCGACACAGGAAACTAGAGCGGGAGACGTCTTCCAAACAAACTACATATTTGCATAGACTCGAAAAACATTACCCTCCTTTAACACAGTCGAGTTTATTTTGTGTAATAGCTGAGCGCATTTTTTACCTATTCATAGAACACAGCACTGAAATAAAACACTGGGTTGAAGTTTAATATTGATATTTATTGATTACTGACATAATTATGACTAACATCAGTATTAATAAATTACACATTTATTGTCAAAGTCAACGTAATGTTAGCCCGAAATTCCGAGTTAAGATTTGAAACAACAGAGGGTTTACTATCTGAAGTATTTCACTAATAATTTCTAGACATTAATTATTATCTTATTCTAATCAGTTAAATATTTCATTACAATGTTACGATTATTTCAATTAAGAGTTTAGGCTATGAGCGTATTTCCATAAATAGTTTCGTCTAATTTAATTCAATCTCCATTTTATAATTAAAACACATTGTAATATTAAACATGTATAGTTTTCATGGTTTTACCTTATAATATAATTCTATGAAACAATATTTTTATTATAAGAATTAATTTATAACGAAATGTTATGATCATAGTTCGCAGGTAAGTGTGGGCAAAATGTCTAAGAAATGTTTTTATAATTTATCCTATCTTAGGACGAACTGGATTAACTTAGGAAAAGTATTATCGTTCTAAAAGTAAAATTATAGATTTTAACGCTCATCAAACATTTTATTTTTTAAATATATTTTACATCGTATAGATCAGAGGTGGCCAAACCCACGCTCGCAGACTCAAATGCGCCCACGGTTGCTGTGTAATGCGTCGCCCACTGCAATATTTCCAAAATTTAAAAATATCACTTATCTCAATAAAATTGTAATTTCAATAATTTTATTGTCATCTATTTTAGTGCATTGTGTATTCGAGATTATATTGAATTAATTTTATTCTCGCCCCTACCCACAAAAAATAAAGGAATAAAATGTGCTTATTGCGCTGTAAAAGTTTTTCATCGCGTACTTGCTTTGAAAAAGGTTGGCCACCACCGGTATAGATGAAGAATACCTTCTTATTTAATGAAACAAGGTTTTGATGAGATAAATGAAATTTATGACATAGCAGTATAGAGTTCGTTTAATTATTTCGACACGTTTGATATGAAAATATCACAAAGAAAATCAGATTTACATATTTTTACATTTATATATTTTATAGAATCTGCTACGGCAAGTGATCACATCGAACGGGTACATATAGCACGGAGGTGTTTAAAACGTGTTTAAATATCTGAGTAGAGACAGGAAAAACGCATAGAGTTGCGGCGGTAGATGTGTTAGGAAGTACTGATGTGCATGCGAGGAGGCGGGTCGTGATCGATAAGTCGGCAAGCTCCGAGCGCGCTGCCATGCTGCACCTGAGACCATCGGCTCTTCTGCTCCGTAGCCGTTCATGCTCAGCTCTAACCCTGGCAGATATGACGTATAAAATTATTATTTTGTATGTATCATGTCGACATAATGACGTATAACGTAAAGTACAATAACAAAACTATATTACTATGAAAGGTTGTCGTGATGTTGCTAGATATCATAAAATATTAGAACACGATTTCACACACGGCCACTTAATTCCGATACGATAGCTATTATGGTAACAAATGCAGATGGATATGTAACACATGTGAGAAACGATGATGGCTCCGTTGATAGTGTATTTATCCACAGCGTCGAAAGACGTAGGTTTGAATCCTAGCAACAGAGTCGAAGCTGCCAGTGAAAGAAATCATCGTGATGAAACCATAGCATGATGGTAGTGCTTTTTCTAGGTCCACCTGGCTAGTTACCACCCTCAAGTTGAAAATCTGTCGCCAAGCACCTGTTGATGCATTTCGGCAGCTGCACTTAAGAGCCACTCTCTCTTTAGGTTTAGCGTGGCTACCATCTTAGACCACATCTTCATTTAAGATCGAATGAGATCGTGGTCAAACGCTAACCTATAAAGTATTAAAAAAAAAAAACAAAAGTTGATAATAATGCTCCTCAAATAAAAGTCAGTTACGTGCGGGGATGGAACACGCGACCTCTCGGGTCAATAGTAGGCCTTATTATTAATATGCCACGAAGCCTGTCACTATGGTAAGTATGTATGTATATAAATAAACACTAAATCTGAATGCCAAATTTTACTATTACTTTGGAAAATTTGTTTACTTAGCAATGTTGATAAAAAAAGAATACATTAATTATGGGTCATTATTCCGGACACAATAAGCTTTAATAAACTTTGAATTCATGAGGCACAAATTCCGGTACACATGTGTGGTTCACGAAATCCTTTATGTATTAATAGCTAGTTTAGACAAATCCGCGGTGTTGCATCCAAGGCAACATTGCAAGCCGAGGTTCGTCTTCTTTGGCACCCTTGAACTTGTTGCTAAGCAGCGGAGTGCTTTAAGCGTTCCCCTTATAAGCCCAGTGAAGTTGTAAAAGCCCGTCAGGCCAAAAATGTAGTCAGATCGAAAAAAAAATCTTTAATAAAATTGTTATTAAAGCTTACTAATGAAGCTTAATAATGAAGAGTATAATATTGTAGGCTTAGTATTAGTGTTAGTATACTTACTATGCAAGCTGACTTGATTCTCCATTTTACCGAGTGCGTTTACAGAGGCGCACACGTAGGTTCCATAGTCGGGAGGTGCGAGAGATTTTATCGATAGATTCATCCACAAGGAATACTCATTCACAGTAGCCTCTGTGACTCGAAGCTTTGGGTTCTCTGATTGTTTGTCGCTATATAACGCTGTCCACATAAAATAAATGCTTTATATGGTCCTCTAGTGCTATTGTAATCATGTTATCAAAAACATAATAGTATATTTTAATGCAATACGTGTCAGTAGAAAATTTTATGTTTTATTTCTATAAAACATCGTATTAATTGACGTAAGTTCGAATACTTGCGAACGAGCTAGATGAGTGATGAAGCCATAGCATGGTGGTAGGGTTATTTCTATGCTCGTCTGATTAGCCACCATTCTCAAGATGAAAATCTGTCACCGAGCACATATGAGTGTTTTCAAGCAGCTACACTTCCTAGCCATTTCCCCTTTAGCTTTAGCTTTATACTATCAATTCAAGTTTGAATAAATACCATGCACAAATTATACAAAAAATAATATTTATATATAAACGAAATTATTTATAAAATATATCAGAAGAAACTGTCTATCGACTAATTCAATAGTGTGTTACCGCGCGACACTTTAGTTTTAAGTTAAAACTATCTTCATGGTGTGTTACATCGGCGTGCGCAATTTCAGATTCAATCTAAAAATTCACTGTCAATGATTTTTAGTAACGCACCAAAAGACTAACTAACTTCAAAAATTGTTAAATATGCATTTATAGGTCATTAATCTAATATTTTAGTGTTATAACTAAAACGTTGTGTGATATGTATCTGCTTTTGGTGCATCGCCGTTTTTTAGAACATTTTTTTAATTAGATTATGCGAATATAAATGAATACCAAGTGAGAAACTGATAATAGTTTTAACGTATATTATATTCTATAAGAAAATCTCATGTATATTTAATTTTATAAGATGATAGTAACTCTACTGTAGGCGACTTAAAGCGCAATATTTTATTGAACTGAAATTGTAGGTAAATAAGTGAAAATCTCTTACGTTAAATGTCATACGCTACAACACTCTGAAATAAGACGTTCTTTTTAGAGACTATCGAAAGACACCGACCGATATGTGTGATAGATTTTTCAACTTGGGAGTGATTGCTAACCAGATTCTGATTATTCAAGTTATACTTATTTTCGCGCGTGAGCGAAAAATAATGAGAGTAAATATTTAGGATGCGCGCGCACCACGTCCCGAAAAACCGACACCCGTTGCTATAGTAACCATTAACACGTTAACCGTTGCCATGGTAACGTGGTAAGTTTGTATTCTAAAATTATTTTGTTATATTCGACACATATCTGTAACCTATAAACATCGAAAGGGCAAGTTATTGAATATTATTCTAATAATATGAAATATTTGAAGTGTGAAGAATCACAATAATCTCAAAAGAGGCCATTTTAAGCTTTATTTAAGGTTTAACATAGAATAAAGTTTATTCAACAATAAGATACGTATATCTTAATATTTTAAATAATTATAAGAAGGAATAATTACATTTACCGTCTTCACGGTACCAGGAGTTCATGGCTTTTGGAGAGGCCTCAATGTAGCATTGTAGCTGCACATCACTGCCCAACGGTGCACCAACTAACTGATTCGTGACTTTCACTTGTGGGATAACTGTATAAAAAACAGGAGTTTTACACAATAATAGACTAAAAGAAGCGACAAAATATTTTGAGTCTCTAGAAAAAGAGCGAAATGTGATGATGCGAGTAAGGGCTATTTACAAAAGTGCCGAAAACGCGTTTTGTGTTTGCAGGATATATAAATGGAAATAATACTTTTATGGAACGAAAGTTCTTAACGCGGTTTGCGATAATAATTGACAGGTAGAAATCATCACGTAAGGAAAAAGTGTTATGCGACTCTCCCTCCATGGGACATTTTTCTCCTTTTTTATTGTGTAGGTGTGTGTGTGCGAGTATTGATTTCGCGCAGACTAGCATCGTGCGCTGTCGGTTGTATAACTCCAATATTGAACGTGTGGAAATTAAATTTTGTTATTCATTTTTGTTTTATTTATTTAGTATTTTGTATACACTTGATTATTTTATACATATATTTTTTGATAATTGAATATTTTACCTAAAATATCAATGAAAAGATTTTGATTTGATTCCTTGCATTTGAAAAATGATCTAAAATATCATAACGGTTCTTCCTTACGTAACGAAAATAGACAAATATCCCGTGAATATTTATGTTAATATTTGTCAATATTTATACGATGGTAACATTTAACATTGTGTAGTGCCCCGATTAGCAGAACAAGTATTGAAAAGAAGATTAAGAATCGACTGTTAGGCGGTACGATGTTCGCCGAATCAGCTAGTTGCTAATAAATATTAACTAACAGTGAACTTCGACGTGGTATCGTCGGCTGACAGTGGGCGGAATTCCGTTGCTCGCGATGCAGTAGTATGATCCCATATCGGTCCGTTGAACGTGAGAAAGCTCCAGGCTTTCACCTCTGTGTGTCTCCACCACTGTAAAGAAAATAACATTGTTAAAATCGAAATAGTTAAATATTTAACAAAATAAAGTCACATATGATAATTTTGTTAAAGACTAAGTTCTCGTCTCGGCTTCGCATAGGTGTACTAATGAAGAAAAATGAGACCAAATTTCCCCTTTACGGTACGACTATGTATTGAAATAAAATGACAGCTGAACGACTGAACACCAATCTGTCAATACTCTCAGTGTTCTTGAAGACTTCCTTACTATCTATTGCCTCACTCACTCAACCTCTCTCTTATATCAAGATGTTTTTACTCAAAATTTTCACTTTCCTCGGAGATTTCTCTCTTTCATACAAACTTTGTCCCGACAATTATGAACACAGCAAACAAAGAATTGGCCGATTAGGTGCACCCCTTCTGAGGTGATGCGTTTACTTCGGTAATTGAATTTATTCACATAAATGAAACAAGTGTAGTAAAATAAACTTAAGCTATCGACGTGTTTCGGGAACATAAGAATTTCTTTAGGAATTCTCGATGTAAATAATAAATTTCCTGATTTCCCCTACATAGGAGCTTGAAAAACCGACGTACGAAAATAAACCATAGGAGAATATTTTATGCGTTAAAAGGCCTTTGGGATCATTCCTGTTTACATACAGCTGAATCCACTTACACTGTTTTATTTTTTAATTTATGTACACAATTGGTTTCGAAAAAGCTGCAAAACCATGTATAGGAAATAATACTACATTGAGAAATATAACATATGTATTTTAGATTTTAAATATCTATAATACTATACCTACGTTACGTTTTTGAAATTATGAATTATTTAAATGTTTCAAACAATTTTATAAACAACATTACACTAATTGCTGATCAAAAATGTATCATAGTAATAGCTTTTGCTTGTGGTTTCGCCCGCCTTAACATAGATTTGGCCTATCTCTCGGGACTTCTGTATGAAATGCCCTGTTTTGTATCCCTCACAACGTGTTAAGAAAAAAAGTAGTTACGATGTCAAATGTAATATACACACTCAAATTCGTATTTATAATCTATATACATAAAAATGAATTGCTGTTCGTTTGTCTCGCTAAAACTCGAGAATGGCTGGACCGATTTGACTAATTTTGATCTCGAAATATTTGTGGAAGTTCAAGAAAGGTTTAAACGGTGAGAAACATAAATAATAAGTAAAGGAAATTATTAAAAAAAGAAAATTTAATTTTTAAATATAAAATATTACTAGCTATGAAACATTTGAGGTCTTTTGTCATTTTAGAAATAAAAAATTGTCATTCGTTTCTCAAATATTTATAGGTGCGTTCAGAAATTTGTCTGTATCACAGCTGCAGTATAAGGTGCGATCTCTCTGACCTGTTTTGTTGAAATACAAACCAGTTATGTTTCAGAAATAAAAAATAGTACATGAAAAAGCTATCAATTGATTAGGTGCCTAAGTAATGTAAGTGATACGAAGTTCACCGGGTCATTTAGTATTAGTTATAAATTTATATTTATTGGTAACATCTATTAGAAATAGATAGATTACTGACGTCACCATTTTATTTTCAAATAAATTTTATCAAATTGATATAGGTATACAATGTTGAACAGAGATAAAATCTCAGAACTGCCACCCGAGACACAGAATTACCCTAGTTGCATTGGTTATTGACTTTTGGAAATCGAGAACACTTAACGTATCACATATTTATGTATATAATATATATAAAAAAATATAATTATATATATTAAATATAAATATTTATATATCATATTACCAATTTTTTGATTTTGTAATTAGGGCGAGCAAATTATTGTTATTATTATAGTAAATTTTTTCACAGTGTTATTTGAAGATATCCATGAAAATCGCAACGGGCGGAAGATTGCCCTCTTCTAGTACTTACTATATTTTATTAATTTTCGTCTTTCTCCGTCTCTTGCATTACAATACGTAGGTATATCTATTTTTCCTGTAACCTTTCACAGTTTAATAACACGTAAGGTGACATCATTTTAAGTAACATCGTTATATAAAAACGAAAATAAATATTATAACTTCTATGTTTTATGATTGAATTTTGGTTATAGCAGCCTGAAAATATAGAAATTGTATGATATAGCCACATGAGTTGGTTTATGTCTTTTATAAAAAAAATACACACTTTATAGTTTTTGGCTACAATCTAACCTGATGTTAAATGTCGAAGTGATTCAAGATGATAAACACTCTAAGCCTAAAGGGTCTGGCTCTCGAGTGCAGCTGCCGAAACACATCCACACGTGATTGGTGATAAATTTTCAACTTGAGGGTGGTCGCTAGGTAGGCGTGCTTAGAAAAAGCTCCACCATCATGCTATCGTTTCTTCACGATGTGTCCCTTCACCAAAAGCTTCGACTCATTTGTATGGATTTAAATCTAGCTCAAACGACGCTGTGTTACAACATGCTAATCAGTTCAAACTTTTTTTTGTATTTGTGATTTGCTTTTGACATACGAAATACATGTCGTTCTGAACAGCTTTAAAATCCCAATGAACAACAACTACGAAGAGTAGAAAGAATCTTTTCATATAAATTTAAATACCCATGACCAATATCTAGTGCGGTCTGATTTTAAAAAAATAACTTCCAAACTAAGAATATGACCATGTGTAGCGGGGTATTTTAACCAACATACAACTGACTGGCATAAAGTACACTTGGGCAGCGAACAATTAATTCTGGATCATACAAATATGTGTAAAGTATGGGATTTGAAAACATAATATCAGCGAGGTGGTAGCGGAGAAGCGAGCATTTAAACCATTGCACTATTTATGAAGTTATTCGAAGTGTATTAGTATTAAGGAAACAAAAAGAAAAGTGACACTTGTTTTCTGTGATTTTTTCTTCATAGTCGATGTCTCATGTATATAGATATTATGATTCAATAAAATTCAAGTAAAACGACGTAGTTTTTTGTGTAATCTATATATTATATAAATAAACAAAATAATTGTGTTTTTTTTATGCAAACACATAAAAAAACTACCGGGTAGAATTCGATCAATTTTTACATCCTCGGTTCTTATCCAACAAAAATAAAAATATCACGATACCTTCATTTAGTATAGAGTTTTAAGAAAATATTATTATTATAAGCATTAAGTGTTGAGCGAAATCCGAGCAGGCGATGTCTCGCGTAGGCGCAGGAAAAGGGAGTTAAAAGTATAACACTGTATATATAAATAATTTAACAAATACATTTTATAAGCAAAGTGTATTTTTGCTTTCACTTTTTTATGTTTTTTCCTCTATACATAAAATGTATTGTTAAAATAATAAACATCCCCAAACAAAGACATCCGCTAGTACCCAGTAACACCGCGAATATTTGCGTTAATAACAAACGAAGACGAATATTTATTTACAGTATATCGAATTCAACCAAAAGTTGTTCTCGTGTGGTGTTTTCCTAACTTTATACCCTCCCGTTTCGTAGTTGTCGAAGCGCGAAAAAATATTCCCAAAGTTACTAGAGACGAGATGGAGCGTCGGCGAGACGTCGAGTGCGACATTTTCTCGTTTTACGGAAATATAGCCCATTCTGAAATCGCTTTTAAGTATAAAATCTTTTATTATGCGAATACGGTTCATTAAACGCGGCATTAAGTGAATTTGTCGAACATCGTATTTTAAAAATGAACGGGTAAAAGACCTGTAAAATACAGAGGGTGGAAGGGGGAGGAAATTACGAGTTGCTCTCGTATTGAGCTTAACTTTCTTTTGACGTTGTATACCGATAATTTATTAAGGCGTTGTAGTTATTATTCAAATACATATTGTAGGCTAAGGTTATTTAATTATAAATAGCTATTAAACAATACGTTGAGATGTTTTAATCTTAGACGAAAAAGGGGCAAGTTATGATTTTGTTAGAATCAAATAATTAGATTTATCTAATAAATACAACATGACAAACGGTTTTGTGAACACTAGATACAGCTACATTAAAGTTAAGTACATCGCCAATTGTACCGAATATGAATTATACTCTGAAGTTATATGTTTCATAAGAAATGAATTTATTGATTACTTTTACAAAAGTTAAATTTCCGATGCCTGTCTAGTTTCGGAGCGATTTTAAACTTTGTAATGACGTTTAACTGTATCTATTCTTCATATATGTACCTAGTGAACGCATTAAAAATAATCCACAGAAGGTATATCCGCAGCCTTGTTTAGTTCAAAGCGTCAATTAATTTCGATGGACTCGATAAATAGCATATTAATCAGTCTACTATCGGGCGAGTACAATAATGAGATTGGAAACGGAAAATTTGACGTGAACAGACTGCACATCGTGTTGAAGCGAAACTAATACGCTCGGTTGAATTTAGAATATCCTATACAACATTCCATATAAAGCATTGAATGTAGATTAACATGTAAGGATAGAATGTATATAGACTTTGTGTATTAACATCTTCTAATAACAACTACATAAATAAACAAGAATCAGAACCTATACACTCGTATAAGTAAAATTATAGAGCGCATCTTTATGCGCCCATCGTGCAATGACTTCTGGATAGATTTCGATTAAACTTTTTTAATTTTACTCTATAGAAACTTGGGTTTTACCTAAAAAATATCACGTTACCTTTATTGAATATAAGGTTTTAAGAAATTAAAATTTTTACAAGCACTATGCGTTCAACGCCGTGTGAAGTGGGACAAGCGGCGCTTGCAATGAAATGATGTAAGCAAAATATATTTTTCCTTTAAATTTTTTATGTTTTTTCCTCTCTACATAAAATATATTTTTAGGATAAATAAAACAATGCCAACGAAGTCGCAGGTATCAGCTATTTACAAATAAGGAAACACAAAAACCCCAACTGCACACTTCCTCTTTCTTGCTGCACACATATAATTCTTAAATATAATGCTACTCCCACAATCAAGACGAATGGAACATCTTGCAATTATACATTAATTTGTAAATTGTATATAATAATTTTGTGTTGTCATTGACACCTTGTTGACAGCATTTTACATCTATGCACTCGAAAAACATAATCTTCCTCTGTGCATTCAGTTTATAAGAACGGAGCATTCAAATGCAATTTGTTTCGGTATATAATCAAGTTACCTAGATACCTAGATAGTTTACACCAAAAACTAACGCTGGTTTTAGCTTCACCGGAAAGTGTCAAAGTATGTAAACTGTGGCGCCATCTAGTAACTTTCTGTAGTACCAAAGCATTATTATGAAAATTATAAACAATATTATACTATATAACAACATTATTACTTTGCTTGGTTTGAACGATACGATCGTAATATTAATTAAGTTCCGTTTACGTTATGAATCGTCTGTTGGTGACATTTTAATTCTGAAAGTACACATAGCTTGTTGCTCTGTTGACAATACAAATTTCTACGTGATCGAAATAAACAACTTTGTATAACGCTAAATTAGTACATACTCTTAGTTTTGTAGTTCGAAGGACCAAAAATAGTATGATTATTTTTATATTATTAATATACGTATTTGTAGTGGTGTCAACTATTAAATCTAATTATTTGCACATATAAATAAAATTTATCTCTGATAGTTCTAATCGTCGAAACGGGTAAATTATGGCTGAAAATTCGGTATGAATTTTACAGGTAGATAGGGAGTTTTATGTGTACTATATAGCATTATGTTTTATATAGTGTCCAAGCAGTGATGTTAAAATATAACAAAGGTAAAAGAGGTGTGCGGTTTACGTCATTATTCCAAAATTACGATAAAAAATAAACATAAGATAGGTTAATCCCTATAAAATAAGTAGTTCCCATCAAACAAAACCATATTCACTACAACAAAGTTGCAGAGATTAACTAATAAAAAAGCGGGTGTGTACTTATGATCACACGATCGAAGTTAAATCTTATAAATCATGGATATTATAGGTCTTGGTGGAGGGCGCCCGGATCGGGGTGGGGACCCAGATGAATTGTCTGGGCCTCACCCAGGACTGGCGCTGGCGGTTCGAGCCCCACTTCCAGGGGCTCAGACCGCGAATCACTAGGGCGGCGGCGGCACTCGGCAGGCTCCTCCCGAATATAGGGGGGCCGGGCGCCGGGTGCCGCCGACTCTACATGGGAGTCGTGTGGGCGATGGCCGCCTACGGGGCACCGGTGTGGGCTGACGCCCTCGGTGCCGCCAACGTGCGCGCGCTGCGTAGTGCGCAACGCACGGTGGCACTGAGGGCAATCCGGGCATACCGCACGGTGTCTTCGGCGGCGGCCTTAACGCTCGCCGGCTCCCTACCCTGGGAGCTGGAGGCAGAGGTTCTCGCCGCTGTGTACGAGTTCACGGCGGCGAGGAAGCGCAGCGGGGAGCCTCCGGCTCCCAGGGAGATAGAGGAGGAGAGACGGCGTCTCAGGGGAGACGCCGTCGAGAGGTGGAGGCAGGACCTGGCGGACGCGCGGTTCGGGCGCTACACTGTGGACGCCGTCCGCCCGGTCCTGCCGGAATGGGTTAATCGAAGATGGGGCTCCCTGACGTTCCGACTGGTGCAGGTACTCACCGGTCACGGATGTTTCGGGTGGTACCTGCACCAGATCGCTCGCAGGGAGCCGACCGCCGTATGTCACGAGTGCGGCGCTACGGCGGATACCGCGCAGCACACTCTCTCCGAGTGTGCTGCGTGGGAGGGACGGCGCCGCACTCTGGCTGCGGCGGTAGGAAGTGACCTTTCGCTGCCGAGTGTGGTTTCGGCCATGCTCGGCAGCGAAGAAGCATGGAGGGCGATGGCCTCCTTCTGCGAGCAGGTCATCTCGCAGAAGGAGGCGGCGGAGAGGGCCCGCGAGGAGGATCCTCTTAGCGGCCCTCTCCGCCAGCGAAGAACTGGAAGGAGGAGGCGGACATTCGCCCGCCTCCTCCCACCACCGTAGCTGGACCTGAGGGGATGGGCCGGGGGGCCCATCTCCTCATTGCACAGGTCCGGCGGACGAGGGGAGGCAGCTGGTGTGTACCCAGTCTGCCTCCCTATTAGGACGGAGCCCGGCGGCCATCTTCCGCCGGGCTATCCGCTGGGGCGGCATGGTGGATGCTTCGTTCGATCCCATGCCGCCCCAACCAAAGCGGAGGACGGTACACCGTGGGGTTTTAGTCCGTGCGAGTCGGACATAACCCACTCTCCCCCACGGGAGGGTGGTGTATCCATAATGGATTTCCCCACGATAAAAAAAAAAAAAAAAAAAAAGGTCATACATATTTGACAATGTTTATATGTAAATAAAGAATAGTAACATTTAAATATACACAATGGATGAATGAATATAATGGATAATAATAAACACGTAAAGGTGGTTGATGACGACTGGAACCGAGCATACACGATTTAAGAGGCTATGACCCGAACGTGATGGTTCACTTTCATTCACTATTCAATGAGTCGAAAGAAGATTTCACTTCAAAAAACATTTAGTTTTCTCTTTGCGCATGAATATTTCAAATATACGTTTCTTGAGCTAGAATGTGTTAGATAAACGTATGTACTTAACAACTTTATACATTCTTAAAGCAGTTTTATAAATTAGAAACCAACAAATGAAAAAGTAAACTCGGTTTAATCTATACCCGCTTAACTGAATCAGAAAACAATGAAGCCTGATTTTGCATTGATTGCTTTAAACGCTTCACTTGAAAGCTAATTTGCAGTAGAAGTCTTAGTTAGTTTTAGAACTGTTTCTGTTAGACAACCGAGACACTAGTTCATTTTACTACGTTCAAGTGAGCCTTCTCTAATAACGATTCCAATTCGAGCTTAAGTTAAACGAAAAAGTAATTAAGGACTTCTCATTCTGCATTTAAACTAATGAAAACGACTGATAGAAAATCGAATGGTTTGTGTTTTATCTGATGAGGTCTTTATGCGTGAGGTCTTTATTTGATATTTCTTAACTATTTTAGTAACTAAAGGCATATTCTTAAGAGGTATGAGTGTGAAGTATGAAAAAATGTTCAGAGGTGATTCAGTTCTCACTGGAGCTGATTACGATTACCATGTCTTCTGAATTCCTGATTAAAAGTAGATCATCGAGCATCCGAATAGGTAAGCGTTTGAATGCAGACAATGAAAGATAATAACAGGACAAGTTTAAAAAAGTGGATTGTGCATATTTCAATGTAACAAAAATCTCAGTAGTTTGGTGTAGGTAATGAAAAGGTTTTTGAGTTAAATATATAAAAATGCTATCTTTATTACATTAATGGGTATTTTTTTATAAAGTATTTAAATTTTGTAAAATATGTCTTGCTAAGTTTTTATCTTTTTGGAGATTGCCACTCACATTTGACATTATTTTTTATTTAAAATAAATGTTATCTGGCTGAAATTTTATCAAGTAGTAAATACTTTCATATGTACAAACACATGTATTTTGTTGTATATTGAGTACAGACTATTTTTTTAATTATACAACGTTAACCTACATATATATTTATTTTGACAGGTGTTTGTTCGTTTGAAATAATTAAATACTTTTAAAGGTTTTTTTTTATCTGTACCGTAGTTTCATTATCACGGTATTTCAATTATTAATGTATATTAAAACCGGGTAACGCAACTTGTGATGGTACTCATATTGCAGGTGTCTATGGGCGGCAGCAATTACTTACCATCAGGTGACACGCCTGTTCGTTATCTACAATCGCATAAAAAGAAAATTGACGACAGTGTGTGATTTGAAGAAATAATAAACAAATAGCCAATATATTAATACTTTGGATTTGTTGTCACTAACAAACTGAACACACGGAACATTATAAGAACGCAATTATATTTCAGTCCTTCAGTCGCAATTTAATAAAAATACACGTAAGCACTAACGGCTAAAAGATACGTTCACCGATAAATATGTTAATAACGTTTTCGTATTCATTCGTTGGTTCTGCATAAAACATCCGGCCGTAACCAAGACCTTTACGCGTAAAATAAATTATTGTTGGAAATCCGAGCATGCGGCCGATGTATCTGCGATGTTATCACAGCTCCGTCGAGCGCTGGTTATGACATTATTAAACTAGACAGTACGGATCCACTGACGCTAAAAAATACGTGACCGTTTTACACAATTTTCCTCACGTTGAAAAATAGCCCTCTACAAATTTAAGACCGGCACTGACAGGCGCGAATAAATTATGTTAATGAACAGTTTGGAAGCGCATCCGTTGATTCGCCCGATCGGGCGGGTTTTTCTATAATTTACATAATAACCAGAAGATTGGAGTATTTAAGCCGCGCTTACATGCAACATGAATGTTAAAAATTACTACTCATGTTGCATATTAAATTAGAATCGTATGTGTTATAAATGATATTGAATATGTAAGAATCAAATATTTATTATTTCTTAGTGGTCACTCCTGCGTTTAACTTGTATAATATACAATATAAGCGTTTCATATTAATTTTTTGAAGTTATACTTCTTTTGGGGCGTTAGGGAACAATGATGAGAGTAAATTTTTACGATGAGCGCGCGCACACACTGTCACGAAAAACCGACGACAGCCTAAAGTTATAGTCAACATTTCATTCGAAAAAAGTATGTATGTATTAAATACCTTTTTTCTATTGTTAGTGTCGTTTTTTCTACAAACGTAGAATAAGACGAAAGATAAAATGTTTGAAAAGATTTTTATCTTGTTACGCCGAAGAAGTATAACTTCTAATGCGTGTACATAAGTACACACTACTTTTTTTTTAACACTAATCTTACTTATTATTCTATGTGATTAATACCGCACTGTTATTTGTTTTATATTGTCTCCTAAAAGTTACCCTTTTTTACATAGGCAACAAGGAATACAAGTGTATATTTTCTCTATACACGGAAAATGCACTATAATGTCTGCGTTATGCATTTACTGTTTATTTTAAGCGTAAGCCCTCTAAGCAACTTACACGCTAAATCCATTAGGCTTATGTACCCGTTCTGCGGTAAGCGTATTTCTAGCAGAAAAAAAAATTATTTAAACTACATGTTTAAATATGTTTTAGAAAATTAAACTATATACATCTACCCTTACTTATGATAGTAAGCTTTCCATAATATAATATTTAACTAGCAATAGTCCATGAGTTAGCTCGCGTTAAATTATAATATAAAACTTAATAAAGAAGTATAGCCTATAAACGTCATTTAATAGCATAGTAAAAAAAATGGACACTGTAGTTAGTTAAAATAAAAGGTTTATGAAATGGTTATAATAATAGGCTTAAATTAATAACTTATAGAAATTATAATACCAATCAAAGATGTTATTGATTATCGATACAATTAATCACGGAATAAGGCACAGGTATGTACAAAGCAAACATTATAACTTTGCTATGATACAAAACTACTGTGTCGCAGGGTTGCTTAATAATGAAATATGCACTAACTAAGCAACTTAATAAATAACTGGTCATACCATGCAGTTTTAGTAACGTTTAAGTTTTCCCATCGGTTCCTTAAGTGCTTGACGAATGATTTTCAACTTAAGGATGTTAGCTAGCCAGTCGGGCCTAATAAAAGCCCTACCACCATATTATGATGTCATCATAATGTTTTCTTCTACCGAAAGCTCCGATTCATTCGTAAGGATTCGAACTTGTGTCGATCAACGAGGTAACCGACCACGCTGACCACTGTGTCATTATCCTTTTATTTATTATTACTTCCAGCTGACGATGATAATAACCATTATCAGTGACGCCTTAAGAAATGTTCTCCTAAGATAATGACGTAGAAAAAGTACAGAAAATGTACTTGAATTATATTCGGGGGCTGGTGTGGCAATTCAGCGAGTACCTTTTCTGAAACAGTGGCTTTTGCCAAGTAGTGGGACACTTATTAGGTTGACATTTATTATTACAATAGACAGTTCATGTAATTAATGAAATATTTAAAGTTATTTCAATGCGTTCTTTTGAAATATTTCTACTATTCTTTATTATAAATGGTTTCTTATACAAATGTTTACTGACTTCAATATAACGTCATTTTATTTTATATTGCTGTCTAGCAATATATTTTATAAGTTGCAATTATATTTTCTTTAGTATACGATGGGACTTATGTATTCGTTATTTCTTTTTTTATCTTGGTAACTGATTCTTCTTCTGGATTATGACAATTGTTAAATGTCGTGTTACGTAATTCGCGCTTTCTAATAAATTGGGATTTCTATAAAACTTTAAAATTTTTGTGTCATCTTAGAACTATTCACTCGTACATAGTAACCAAACTACACTCATAAATCTATTTAGAGGAATGCTAAAATAAACTCAGTATTGTAAGTGTAGGTCATTTTGATCTAACATAATGGAACTTTAATATTGTTCCAAAGATAGTTATTTTTTCATAATAGGTGATATAACCAGTATTTAGTATGACCTCTTCTTACTGTCAAAACTACACACATTCGGCTATTTTTATTAAACTGTTAATGAAACTTGTAGCATTAGTTTCCATTTTACAACCAATGCAGTTTTGTGGTCGCTTAGGTTAGCTGATGCTGAATTTCTTTATTCAGTTTAGTGCCCCAGTTTATTCCAAATATGTTCTATCGGATTTAGGTCTAGTGAGCGTGCTCGCCTTACCAAAACTTGGTTTCTGATCCCTCAGTAAGATACTCTGATACTATAACCTCAGTGTGCAGACGAGTAATAAGAGAGCGTTAAGAAGAAATTGATGAACGACTAAAAGCCGTCACAATTTGCTCTAAAATCTTTGTTACGTACATACTCCTAAGCAGATACCGTCCCATACCATTACCGGCTCACTGCTCGTCCAACAATGTTATACTCAGCGTAGCGTTTCTCCGGGTCATGGTTCTCGTGAAACGTCATCAATCCAAATTCGGTGCGAAACAAGCAAAGTTCGACCGAGCTACTCGATGACCTGCGATGAGAAAAAAACCTCTGGCGGGCAAATACGTCCCTATACCAGCCGCCTTAAGTCTTCTATTAAACGTTTTAGTGCTAATTGTTGTCTGTCGAATTACTTGCAACTTGATTCGTACTTAGGAAAAAGTCAAAGTATCTAGTCTGTAGATATTGTTAAGCATAGTGATAAATCACGGACTAGTAATGTTTCTGCCATTTTATTGTAAGGCTAACCATTTTTTATTAAAGTTATAGGTATGCTTGAGACATGGTGAGATCCTATATTATCACTCAAACTTATCAATAATCAATGACAACAATCAACAATAGTTTAACAAAAAAATAGTAATTATGTGAAATTTGCAAGAATAACAAAAACCTGCAGAATTTCATATACTGCGTATCAAAGAAATTAACAAATAGCCAAAAAAACAAATGAAAGTCGTAAGTAAAATTATATACTTTTTTTTTTTAACTTAAATTACATAATAGTTTTAAATATGGCCAGTACAAAATTAGAAAATATTTTCTGTAATTCTACCTTTTTTCTGCATTCCTCTAAATATATCAATGCGTATACACGCAATAGACAAAACACTACCAAAATATGGTCACACAACGAAAGTTTTTAAATAAAAGAGAAATAAAACTACGTCAACGAGTCCATTCACCGTAATTGCTCGAATTATGCTGAATACATACCGCGTGAGAAAAGAAACAGTATAATTCATAAAAATATTAGATAATTTTTAAGTTTCACAAATAAAAATCTAAACAAAGTAAATACCATTAAAGTCGAAATGGCCTCGAGATCCACTCAAAATACTGTAGCCACGTATTTTTTAAGAAGCACATTAGGCGAAATTTTAAACTTTTTTGTCTCTTTATTTACGTCTCAGCAAAAAAGTAACGCGTGCGTCTCGGGACGCCCAACAGAAGTGATAACTTAAACTTAACTTAGGTTATTACTTAAATTTTATGTACATTAATATAATAATGTAAGAAAAGGTCATTTATTAATAAAATCATTTATTAATTATAAAATATATTGTATTCATAGTTACAATTCTTGAATATGTACACCTACCGCTGCCATATGCGTGAGACAGACCGGCGCCGTAACGCGTTACGTAACGAAGCGGTTTACCCTCCCATAAGAAGTTAACACTACAAAACAGAACAGATTAAAAAGTTCTATAAAGTTATGCAGTTTTGAATTAAAACATACATAAAGAGAAGAAACAGTGAGAGAAACTCCGGGCAATTAATAGTTTCGTCGAATTCAAAAGGAAAATATTTAATACTAAATTATAAAGCTCATGAAATATTTTAAAGTAAACACTGTAATGCCGAAGCGGATATTTCAGTTAATTCGTAAACTTCATACTACTCTGCTCGCTGGAACCGAGTTAAGACGTTAATTAAAACACTTTACCCAACTTTTAGTACTGAATTTCCAAAGTACAGCAATCAAGTAAATGGCTTCATCAAAGATCAAAACAACCCTATCACAATAAATATATAATTGCAACGCCATTAAAGCCAGATGTTTCGAATTGAATTCTGATATTTGCACAGTGTCATTATTTTCAATTTTATAAGTGAATAGCTTTTGCTCTCGGCGTCGCTCGCGTTTTTTTTTTGTAGATTTAATCTATCCATCGGGAGCAGTACATTTTTTCGAGATGAACAGTAACGGCAACTCGTTTCTGTACTCTTGATAACGTGAATCCTAAATTTCACGTTGATCTGTTGACTGCTTGAGGCGTGGTAAATAAATAAACTCACTTTTTAGATATCTCCTGTTTCTTCTAAATCGTTTTATGTAAACGCCGAGTACTTTTCCTACCCCTTATATTCACTACCGTGGTATGTATACATAGGTAATACCTTTAGTTTGATTAGAGTAATTATAGGTAAAAGCTATTAAATCATATAAATAGTGCGGTTAATAGACCTTCAGTCCGCACTGGTAAATAAACATAAAAATGAATATTTAATAACAGTATGTTACTAGTAAATTAACGAGATAGAAGTAATAAAGTAGTAGGAGAGATAGGAGTTAATAAATAAATATAAAACATAAAAATGAAGATTTGATAACTGTATGTTACTATTAACTTAACGAGATAGGAGTAATAAGTAGTAGGAAAGATAGGAGTTAATAAATAAATATAAAACATACAAAATGAAGATATGATAACTGTATGTTACTAGTAACTTAACGAGATAGGAGTAATAAGTAGCAGGAGAGATAGGAGTTAATAAATAAATATAAAACATACAAAATGAAGATTTGATAACTGTATGTTACTAGTAACTTAACGAGATAGAAGTAATAAGTAGCAGGAGAGATAGGAGTTAATAAATAAATATAAAACATACAAAATGAAGATAAGATAACTGTATGTTACTAGTAACTTAACGACATAGGAGTAATAAGTTGTAGGAGAATTAGGAGATCATAAATAAATATAAAACATACAAAATGAAGATTTGATAACTGTATGTTACTAGTAACTTAACGAGATAGAAATAATAAGTAGTAGGAGAGGTAGGAGATAATACATAAATATAAAACATAAAAATGAAGATAAGATAACTGTATGTTACTAGTAACTTAACGAGATATGAGTAAGAAAGATAGGAGTTAATAAATAAATATAAAACTAAAAAATGAAGGTTTGATAACTGTATGTTACTAGTAATTTAACAAGATAGGAGTAATAAGTAGTAGGAGATAGTAAATAAACATAAAAATTAAGACTTAATAACAGTATGTTACTAGTAAGTTAACGAGATAAGAGTTAATGTTATCGTAAACTAATGTCAAATAACATATACCACCGACAAACTTACTTTTTGATTACTCTATAATAAAATTTGTTCGGTTATTCTTAACAGCTATAGTATACGACTGGTATAAGGAAAATAGTTAGCTGTTAATTTTTAATTTACGATTCAAAGGTGTATTCTAATTACCGGTAATAGTTCTTATTGACACCTTCACAAAAGTTAGGTTGGGTGTGTGCCGCAATTAGCTGACTTATATTTAGGATCACGGTGTGAATTACAACTACGCATAAAGTTGGTAAAGTTGGTGTGTAATTAATGTGAGAATACGTTCATTTAGTTTCCCTACCGGTTCTGTATTCTGCCCCAAACTCACAACACGTAGAAGTTAAAAGAAAGGTGTTTTAGGTTTTTGAAAACCCCATGATTTAGTTTTCGTAATTTCTAAATGACGTTACCTTTATATTCTCTCACTTTTCATGGTACTGTTTGTGTGTGAATTAGCTGCCAGTCGCGACTTCATCTCTATTGTTTACTATCTTAACAATATGTTTTAGATGCAGAGGAGAAAATATAATCACTACACCGTTTGCTCGACTCCTCCATGACAAGAAAGTGCATGTCTCTGACCGAGTAGTAATTATAAAAATTGTGGATTCGTGATTTCGTGGTAATTTTAGAGAGAATTGAACAAGTGTCTAATAAGTAAAAATAAAAAAAATGATCTAAATCTATCCCGTAGTTTTTGAGTGATGCGCACACAATGACATACCTCTATCATTTTATTTATATAGATTTCCCATTTTTGTATTTAGCATGCAAACTCAATTAATATTTTTAAGAAATCTTTCTAGAAATTACATTGAAATTCACTTCTATCGATTTTTTAGGGTGCATAGGACAAAGCGGGAACAGAAATAACCTTAAAAAGATCGACAGTTCAACCTCGATCGTTATTGTCATGCTAGCTTGTGTGTCTCTCGGCCACTACATACATTGGCAACTCCCGAAACGCCTGTTGTTTTTTCGAACTGACCTACACTGCCAGCTTATTAGGCTTTCACAGTTTCACCGGACTACTAAGGGGAGCGCTTAAGGCACTCACCCGATTTTATATAGACGACTAGCACAAGGGCGCACGGCACGCCTCGGCTTGGGCTGTCGTCGAAAACCCGAATCTAACTAGCTAAGCTAACCTAAGCTAAGCCTATCCGTATCATACCTGTATGGGTTCGTGAAATATACATGGTTACCAAGCATGTATGTTTCACGATCCCGTACATGTATTTTGTATCTGTCTATCTGTGTTCTAAACTATTTCAGTTCGAAAGGGCAAAAAAACAAACAAAAATAGCCCACCACTATGTGTACCTACGAGTGAGTGTGTGTGCACGTGTGTGGGGTGATCGGTGTTATGTTGTAGACGAGTGTTTGATCAAATCGGTGTTACTCTGTTCGCGCATGCAAGCTGCTCGAGGGCTCCATACCGGAGGATCGGACCTCGGCTAGAGCAGTTGCCGAGGGAGGCCTAGGACTGTGTGCTGGGGCAAAATTCACAGCCAAACCGCGGCGGCGTGATCTGTGATTACGCGGGCGTGGGCGCGCACACGCTGTTCTTCGAGTGACGAGAGGGTAATCTAAGTTACCTAACGTAATATCATCGGGAGGGTCGGTGAAAATGTAACGCGGACGTCTTTTATAACGCGGCGCGCCTGGCAGTGTATCGTAAGTCGCGGCGGATACCACTAACGGATTGGGATGATTCATGGCTCTATCGAAATAACTAGTCGTGAGAGTTTTTACGTACTCCCAGATAGACGGCATCTCCAGGTCCCTATGGAGGTCGACTCTCCGGATGTACCACGGGGCACCGATCGCCTTTCGTAGAAAACGGTTCTGTATTTTTTGTAAAATCTTAAAGTTCGCTTTTGACATATGCGCGAAAACGGGACAGCTATACGTCAAAATCGGACGAATGAAACGCCTGTTGTCACTATGTGAGCTTTATCACTAAGGGAACATACCCATAATACGTGGCATATGTTTGAAAATATTTTAGCCCCTCTCTCCTATTGGTAACCACCCGTAGTATATGAGAAGACACACGAACGGGTCACGTAGAATGGGTATGATCCCTAAGTGCCTGGTGGCCGAGGTACATTCGCCTATAAATGTCTGCTACTCCGTTTGGCTACTAGATAGCTAGATAGATACTAGATAGATAGATAGAGATACTAGATAGATACATAAGCTTATTTCAGAATGCAATTAATTTAAGAATGCCAGTTGGTACATTTTAATCATGTATTTAAAGGCCGTGATTCGATCGTACAAAATTATCCATCCTACTAATCGGAAAGAGAAAAAATATCAAATTATTAACAGAAGAAAGTATATTTTTGGTGAAATCATAGCAAAAAAAGAACAAACATATAAAACAATAGAAAATAGTTCTCAACATCATACTCTAAAATAAATAAATACTAAATATAATTCGAACGTCATAATTGGTAAACTATAATGACATATTTAATATAAATTTAATACTCTGTTTGTAGTGGAATACGTGTAGTCATTATTGCTAGAACTACCATTCTCTATTTGTATTTGGTGAAGCTTAAAGTGCGGTCTGGTCGTAGGGATGTGTAGATATCGATTTGGTTATTATCGACGATTTTGTCCTGTAGATATTTGTTTTTGCATTTTTATGTTTGAACGTTATAGAAGTTCTTTTGTGAAGGACTGTAACTTTATATTCACTGCGTTTTATTTTTTATTTTGCCCTATTACTTCAGCTGCAATATCTTTATTCAGACTCTGTTTCCCTAAAGACAAATATATGTTCAACTTTTATTTTCTATGGATATATTGTCTACAGATAAATTATTAATATTTTGTCGGTCGGGTGTGTAAGGTATGTTATAAATTTTCAAATCAAAACATCTTATTAATTGTATTGTGCAAAAGAAGATATTCTAGTTCTGCAGTATTTATTTACTCATTTTTTCATAAGGCATTGGAAACGGTAACATAATATTAATTTGGATAATTTTAAATTCTAAACTGTAAGAATGGTACTGTACGAGTAGTTTATGTATATTTTCGGTGCGTTGCGTGTTGTTTGTTTATTTTGAATATTTTTTTTTAATCACAAGTCAAAGTATCACGTAAAATGCAATCAATAAAATATTGTTTTACACTTTTAAGTTTATGTTTTTTGAAGGCGGTTCCGTTTTTCGAACTTTTGACACTTTTGAGTCGTAGTTTTCTAACGTAGGTTTTATTTTCTTTAAAAATATATACTCTGAATAAATTCAGGTAAATCGTTATTTTTCATATATATTCTTTCTGAATTCTTTATTTAATTTTTTTTATCATTTCTTTCTTTTTGTTCGTTTCCTTTTTAACTGACTTCATTTTCATATATATTTGTGATTAATTTGTTTAATTGTATTGACGTTTTTTTTTTTTTAATTTAGTTTTCCAATTTTCAGTGACGTATACAATATGACCCTACAATTGAATACGGCCGAATATTATGAAATTTTAATTTATATTCCAAAAAATTCAGTATGTACTACACATTTTTGTATACTCCCTAAAACCATACAGACCTGGTGTTATGTTATGAAATGGTGAAAACAATACAGAGATATTGAACGACTACAGCAATCGTGAGTCAATTGCTGTTAGCTATCGAAAAATTTTATTATCTATCTCCGAAGATCTTCATTAGATTCTAACGTTTTATATGAATTCGATTTCTAATAAAATCTCAGACAAACTTAAAATTTATACGAGATTTGGTTAGCGGAAATAATATCGTATATTAATTTTCATCTTATCGATACAAATACGCCACGTCACTGTAATAACGCTTCAGCTGTCTTTAATAAATAGCTATATTTTTCTGCCCGCCATAATAGAAGCCAGTGTCAGCTAACTTCCATATTATGTCCACAATTATTATTGTTATAACTTTCTCCACCCTTTATGATTGTTTTCTTTGGAGCAAGTGATACTATGAAACTCTGAAAATATTCATTGTTTTTACGAGTACAGTGTCATTTTTCGTGTTTGTTTTGGTATAAGAATAGCTTTAGATGATTTATAATAATTATGTTAACATTGTTATTGTGTATAATTT